>OU426978.1:5528346-6852514 GCA_911387785.2 Aelia acuminata
ATCTTCTAATAAAATAATTTAAAAAGGTTTTAATTAATTGATAATTAAAAATCTGGTGCGTGCGCGCAACACACAACTTTTACTTACCAAGTTACTTAGATTAGAAATTGATGTGTTTTGTTAATTGCCATTTCTGAAAGTTACACATTTTTCCACATTCATTTCTTATTTTTGTTTTCATTTGCTCTATAAAAACCCTAGTTTCTTTTATTATTAAATAAAAAGTTTATTACTTGTGATGATTCGGCAATGCAAGCATAATACTCCAAGTCGTCTGATTATATAATTCTCTAAGTAGTTGAAAACTTCATTTAGTAACCATGGAAACAAATAATTTCGATTAAATGAACAGAACGGCTTTAATAATTTCATAATAATTATTATGAACAATGGTCTGTCATTAAAGGCGTACTACGCATGCGTAAGCTCAACGTGTTTTATGAGTTGACTAAATATTTTTCTTTTTTTCTCTTCTATATATTTACTTGATTTTATCTTCTCTCATATTTAGCCATTTCTTATTTTTAGGCGTAACGAGAGACAGTTAATTTCTCCATATAAACAAAAACAAAGGTACTTTATAGGAAATAGAAAAACGAACAAACAAAAAAGGCCCCTACCCCATTTAAGCACCCTCAGAACATTTTAATAATAATAAAGCTTACAAGACATTAAAGAACGCCTAATTTTCATTAAACATGACGAGTACGATGAAAATCGTTAAAGCCGTTTTTGAGATAATCGAATAAAAGGTTAAAATTGGAGAAAAAAAAATTATTAAGTAAAGTCCCCCCTCCGTTTGACCAATTTTGATGAAATATTGGCTATCACATCTTTGGCACATACATACATCAAATACCCAGCTTGATAAAAATCGTTAAAGGCGTTTTTGAGTAAATAAAAACACGTGAAAATAATACAAAATTTATTAAGTAAAGTCCCCCCTCTGTTTGACCAATTTTGGTGAAATGTTGGCTATCACATCTTTGGCATTTATATATACACACCAAATACCCAGTTTGATCAAAATCGTTAAAGCCGTTTTTGAGTAAATAAAAAAACCCGTGAAAATGATACAAAATTTATTAAGTAAAGTCCCCCCTCGGGTTGATCAATTTTGATGAAATTTTTAGTCATATCTTGGGCATATTACTATATCAAATCCTCAGTTTAATCAAAATTGTTAGAGCCTTTTTTGTGAAAATCGAAAAAAACGTTAAAAGTCATCAAATAAAGTACCTCTTTCCTTTGAAAACTTTTGATGAAATTTTTGTTGTCACGTCGCGGGCATATACTTACACTAAATACCCAATTTCATGTCCGCACGGTTTATAGTTTTTGAGCTAGTCTGTTCACACACAGAAACAGACACAGACACACACAGACCATTTCGCGGGACTTGGTCATTTGGACTCAGGGGACCCCAAAACGTGTATTTCCGTTAAAACCGGAAGTCGAAATTTTTCACGATCGCAATACTTCCCCTTACTATATATTTCATATATAGGTAAGTGAAATTAAAAATACTCTACAAGATGCAAAAGGTTTCGTTCCAAGATCCATCCATCTAGTAGCAATCGGTGAACATCCATTTTTCGAACTGGGTTAAAAACAATCGAAATATGTAATTTATATAATTTACTGTGTTTAAGATCTATTAACCATGGATTTAAATGAAGAATCGCAAACTGCTGTGTTTTGAGAAGAATTCACTATCGCCGTTGTTTTCTGAAAAATACTCAAGCTCTAAAAAGTTGAAAATTTAGTTCATAGACCATTATTATGAACCAACAATTCCTATTCATGATATCAACATGAAAAACTCGATCTTGTAGTCTAAAACTCAATTGTTTCCTATATCATCACCTTAATTTATATATAAAAATTTAAACTATCCCCAGGAAAGTAAGGAGTCCTATTAGTAAGTGAGGCCAACTTCATTCTTGGTACATCAATGTGTGGATTAGTGAAGATGGGTACCCACTGTCTAAAAATAAATCCTTATTGTCCTTGAGGAAAGAATGTATTTGTTTTCTTCCCGACGGCACATGTGTAAGCCATTTTTCAAATATAAAGTCTATTTTTAAAGTCAAAGAAATGAGGGTGGACGGTAAAAGTTGTGTTTAGCGAGAACCACATCGAATTTTTCATTAATTTATCTGAAACAGCCTTAGTACATGTAGTTTAAAAAAAAAAAAAAAAAAAAGCCATACTCACTTAGCCTGGTTAATGGTCCATGTATCAGCTCGTGCACGCCTCCGTAAACATCTTGCGGTTTATCGTTCAACTTAGGATGAAATGCGAGTTTCTGGATAGTGAAAAAAAAATTGAAATCAGCTTATACAAGTCCAACCATATATATATATATATATATATATATATATATATATATATATATATATATTTTATATATTGACTTATTTGTTTTTTTTTTTTCAAGTTATAAAAGAACCATTTAACTATCTACGACAGTATTGAGGGTACAATAGCTATTTTGAAGTGCCAATGTTCAAGTGGACATTTTAATCTCTACTCACACGTTTCAAGCATTAAAATATAGCCCGCTGAATTGTCTTAGATTATGCCTAGTAATAAATACTAGCTATATGTAAAAAAAAAAATATATTTTTTATATTAATTTAACCATCATTGTGGTTGACCACCTATTTTTTAAATTATTTTAAATAATTTATTTTTGAAGAGAAAAGATTTGGCTCCGCCGGGAATCGAACCCGGGTTTTCCGCGTGACATGCGCGGTATACTATCCGTGGAAGCGACTCCGTGGTGTAATGGATAGCATACCGCGCATGTCACGCGGAAGACCCGGGTTCGATTCCTGGCGGAGCCAAATCTTTTCTCTTCAAAAATAAATTATTTAAAAAAAAATCTACATATACATATAGAGGTGAAAAAAAAGAAAAAAAGTTTTGTCAAAATTGAAATTTCAATTTCCCTTAAGGAGAGCAGTAATATATTTAGTGTAATATACTCCTCTATTTATATAAGATCTTTAAAATTTAATAAGCTCCTACTCTCTCGACGGTTGTCTCCACCACAGTGTCTGTAATAAAGATAATCTTGCCTGAGCGACGCTACCCTCTTACCTCGAAAGGTAAAACTGTCAAAGCTAATTCCACGCGAGAAACGTGGGCTTTGACAGTTCTAGGGCTCTTATCTAAGCAAGGCAAACTGAACAGATGGTCAACCAATGTTACAGGCCCTGGGAGGACAACCTCCAGGATTTTATAGGTAGGGTAAAATTGGGGTAAGGAAGGAAAATAAATTAAATACGACAGCCAGGTTTCAACATCCCAGAAGATACCAGGAGCTATCCAGCAGGGAGAGGATTGTCTAAGACCGCCAAAGTCAAAGACCAGATGAAGACCAATTAATGCGGGCAAAACTGACCTATTTATACCTCGAGGGACAAACAATTGACCAACACACACATCAACACAGCCCTGCACTTTATAGTTGAATAGATAGGACCTGGTATCTTTAGTTGTTTTTATGTTTTTACAAGCCATTATTTTCAAAAAGGTAACAAAATACAAAAGAATTCCTCTTACTTACATTGACTCCTATCTGATTACAATAGATTACATTTTCTTTCACATCTGTTTTTCAATCATAATGTCATTCTTTTACATTACTGTACTGTATTATAAGTACAATTAAACAAAATAAGAAGAATATTTAACCATTTACAGTGAATAAACAACTTAAATATATATATTTAAATGTATGATTTGCAATCTGCTAATTAGCAATAAGCAAATACGTTGACATTCCATTGGATGAATTTCTAACTTTATACTAAGTTAGCATATCTCTCGGCAACCGCCTCAAAAGTAGTCGGGGTGGAATGTTTATGTTTGATGTTAGTGTCTGTGCTAAGGGGTTCGTGTTAAATGTTAGTCTTTGGTGGAAGTTTTTGAAGTATTGTGTTGCTGTATGAAAACTGTTTGGATATTCAGGTCCTTGTGCATTAAGTCATTTGTCACATAGTATGCTGCGTTTCGTATTTTCCTCAATACCTTGGACAAGAATGACTGAATTCTTTGGATGTTTGAGGGTTTCGCAGAACCCCATAGTTCTATCCCGTATGTCCATACTGGTCGTATTAGTACTTTGTAAATAGTAAGTTTGTTTGTTATGGATAATTTCGAACGTCTGTCGAGTAACCTAGATAATATTCCAAATCGTTTGTTAAGTTGTTTCCTTTTCAGTCCGATGTGGGTTCTCCATGTCAGTCTCTTGTCCAGGTGGAGCCCCAAATATCTTACAGCTTGGGATTCAGGGATCAGTGTATCATTGAAGTATACTTGTGGGCATGAGCCATAGTTGAGGGTGAAGGTAATAAATTCACTTTTCACGGTGGCCCAACTAAATATATCATCCTAGTGGTTTTGAAGGATGGAAGATGCTATATCGGGGTTTCTGTGTGATGTTAGTAGTGCGGTATCGTCAGCGAATGTGGCCAGTAGAGTGTGTTCGTGTTCGGGTAAGTCAGCTGTGAAAATATTGAAGAGTAGTGGTCCAAGTACACTACCTTGTGGAACTCCAGATTTAAAATCTTTTATACTAGATATTTCGTTGTCTATTTTAACACTAAAGTATCTGTCTGTCAGGTAACAGAGTAGTATTAAATAGAAAGTCGGAGGAAGCAAAATTTTGAGCTTGGAAAGCAATCCTTCATGCCAAACCTTATCAAAAGCCTGACTGATATCAAGAAAAACACCAGGACATTGTTGTATAGTAGAATGATTTTTTCTAAAACCGAATTGATGATTTGGAATAGCTTTCAATATTTCAAGGGAATTAAGACGATATAGAAAAATTTTTTCAAACATTTTGAAAAACTAAACAAATAAGTAATAAAAAACTAAAGAACAAGTAGGTTATGTTATTATAAAATTATTATATCTAACATTTAAGTGAAAACAAGTATTAGTTACTTTCCTTTACCATTAAATGACATTACCTTATTTAAACTAAACATTTAAACAAATAAATATAAGTAATGAGATTATAAAATAAAATATCCCCCTTAATTTTTGCAGATATCGATTCTTTCTTCATAATATACAATTACAAAGTTAAAACAAAAATTTGATGGATGCACAATTTTTTTACCATATTTCTTTTTATCCTGAACTATGAGGGATGATAAAATTAAATAAATGCTGAAATTGGAGTTATCCATTTTGTCAACTGCTAGACTCATCATACATACTAATCAAAGCAACTTCTTTTTCATAACTACAATAAGAACACTTAAACTTTTTATTTTCGATTTATATTCAGTCATTAACTCAATTAATTAATTAATAACTTAATTTGTTGAGGAATCCAGTTGGTATTCTAATTGATTTCCGAGATGTAAAATCATTATTTTATTTTGAAACGCAATGGAGAAACTAATTATATAAAAAATATATAACCTGAATGAATGGACAATAAACATTGATTAAAACGCACCCTAGCGCTTCCTGGTAGTCTGGAGCTCGAAATAAATTTTTCATTCACTAACCCGAACAGATTGCTAATTACATGGTGCGAGAGGCTTAAAATTCTCGCCCTTTTCTCTTAAATTTTACACCCTAAATATAAAAACGGAAACCCTCTTCACCGTCAGGGGCTATATGGGTACACGACGACATAAATTTCTTGATCGTACGTGGAGTCGTTTTTGAGCATTATTGGCACTTTATTGATTAGTTAAATTTTACTTTAAAATATTATAAAAAAATAATCAAAAATATTACCTTAGAAATTTCAGGACTTGTAATTATAGCACTTATCTTGTAACCATATGTGACATGGAAGCAGATTCCACTTTCCCCATATTTTTCAGCAACATTGACCATATGATTAAATAAACCTAAAAAATAAAATAAAATTAAAGTCCTATCTTCCTAAATTTTTTTTTAGAAATAATAAATGAAAAAATACTTAGTAGTCCTTTTTTTTTACTTCAGTGCCATCTTAACGACTACTTAAAGATATGCACAGGCCGTAGGTCACCAAAAATTTCCTTTATTTATTGAAAAGTCCTTATATAAACATTTCGGCATTTTGTGCAATTTTCTAGAATTTCATGCACTTAAAGTCGCCATTAGTTACGGATTCGAGACACATCCAAGATGAATAGTATTCAAATATATGCAATGAATAAAATTGGACGAATTCCTGTTGATAAGTTTTGTTGAAACAATTAAAACATAGTTCAATGTTGCATAAAATTCTTGAAAATGGCACAATCACTTTATATTGCCTCCAGAACTTTATCATCGAACTAAACTTTCTAAACTAAAATATAATTAATTAAAGATCATCTTATACCGTATTTTTTCACACCTTAAATTCTTTAAATAATTTGAGCATCACTTATTTAGAGAGTAAAGTAAAATAATTTTTTTTTAATTGTTAAATAAAAATTTTATTTTCAGCAGTGAAAATACGGGATATAAAATTTTGGGTGTCACATCGCGGGCATATACACACATCAAATACCCAGTTTGATCAAAATAGTTACAGCCGTTTAAAAAAAAAAAAAAACTTGAAAATGAGACAAAATTTATTAAATAAAGTACCCCCTCCGTTTGACCAATTTTGATAAAATTTTGCCTGTCACATCTTTGAAATATACATACCTCAAATACCCAGTTTGATCAAAATGGTTACAGACGTTTTTTAGTAAATAAAAAAAAAATAAACTTGAAAATGAGACAAAATTTACTAAATAAAGTGCCCTCTCCGCTCGACCAATTTTGATGAAATTTCGGCTGTCGCATCGCGGGCATATACATACATGAAATACCAAAAATAGTTTTTCAGCTAGTCTTTTTACACATACACTCACACACACACACACATACCATTTCGCGGGACTTGGTTATTTGGACACAGGGGACCCCAAAACGTGTATTTGAAAACCGGAAGTCAAAATTTTTCACATTCGCAATACTTTCCGTTACTATATATTTCATATATAGGTAAGTTAAAGTAAAAAATATTATATTCTGATAATCAAGCCAAATAGTTATTCCCTTTAGAAAATCCTTAAGCCACCTGGTGGTGTGCGAACTTTACTCGTAGTATCGCGGACTGCTATACTAGCCGCTTCACCACAGGTGACCCCTACCTATAATGTAGGGGAGAGCGGGGTCGGTTGGCAACTGTTTGCCACTTTTTTGATTGTTGAGTCGTTCCTGTTAATATAATCCCAATATGGCTGATATCACAGTAAACTCCAAGTATTAGAGTACTTCAAGTATTTTTTTCAACACATAATATTTAATACTAAGATCATAGGAAATTAAAGAATTCGTCAATCCAAAGTATGCCAATTAACCCCCTATGTGGGGGCAGGTTGGCCTAGAAGGTATGGTTGTTTAGCCAACTCATTTAAGTACTGCCTGACAGATATTATTGTTATTAAAAGCTGCACTATAATGCTATAATAATTATGAATTGGTTTTTTAACAGCTTTTAAGGGAAAATGGAATGACATTAAAAGAAGATAGAAGTTTAGACTGTCGTCACTTTCTGCATAAGAAAAATTGCTCTCATCCTCCTAGCTGGAACTAAAGACAATTGGTAGTTTCATCCTTTGTTCATGTTTACCTTGCTTTTGTGAATTGCTGCTGCGCAAACCAAACCCATTTGAAGAGGGCCAACTAACCCCACAGGAGAGATTATATGAAAGATGGCTGCCAGGAGAGGGGAGAACAATCGAACAAGAAACTGGTTAGTCGAAAGGTTAGGTTTTTCAGAGGAGTTTGGGGCTATGTGATTGGCCTTTAAACCAACTTTACTGAAAATATAAAAATTTACTTATATTTTATAAAATCAATCAATGAAGCACACTCTTCTCAACACTTTTAGCATCGGACGAAACCTCAGGACAAGACTCGAGCTGGTCACATGGTACAATGGTAGGGCCTTCACAACAGGTGTGACGGAAACTATAAGCCAATGGCCAACCGACCCCCTATGCCAACCAACTCCGCTCTCTCCTATAATTCATATCAATTTAATTTTTTGTTTTGGCAAAACATGTATTTTTCCTCTTTCATTTGATTAAAAAATCCTTCCGGAGATGAGGACCTGCGCCCAGAAGACAGCTTTAAAATCATTCCAGAAAAGTCCTTGGGGAACAGCTGGAGAAGAAAAAAATACAATAAATTGTTTACTATCAGTTGTGTGTTGTTGCCTAACAACCCACTACTGCTAATACCCGTATTCCCTGAGAGCCATGGAAGGGAGGAAATATAAAAAAATACTAATAAAAAATAAAAGCTGCAATGTTTATTGCATGTTGATATAATGCTTAAAGAGTATATCAAGTGAATACCAATTTATTTAATTTGTAGTTTTTGGTTCTAAAAATTTCCAGGGGGGGGGGGGAGCTGCCCCTCGCACTGCCCCCATGCGTACGCCCGTGTATGTATGGATATATAAAGATAATTATAACTTCATTACTTACTATTGAGTGTAAATAAGGCCATTGTTCTGTAGAAGTAGAAGAGATTTCCGATGACAGGAACTCCCAAGAGCCCCGGAAAAGAGCAGAGCTTGCGAACCCGAAGCCACAATACGACTCCGAGAACGAGGTTCGCTAGCACGAGTGCCAGGGCAGCCATCGCTATCATCTCCATCTTCCTGAAATATATATATGTGTATATATATATATATATATATATATATATATATATATATATATATGTGTATAAAGAGGTGATGCAAAACTCGTTCGTTCCACCTGAACACATTTTTCAGGAAACTCAAAAAACTTACCACTTCCTGTAGTGTGGCCTGGTCAAGATGATTTTTTTTTTTTCCTTCGAAAGGTGCAGCTACACGGTGTAAGTGAACTTAGAATAAAAAAATGTACTGATTTAGAGGTAACAAAATATGAAATGAGAAAGTTTTGCAACAAAATGTTTTAAGGAAAGACTTTTGCTACACACCACATTGGTACGAACGAGTTTTAGGGCCGTTTTATGAACGATCCTAAGGAACGCGTTAGTAAAGGCTTCCTTAAAATGCACACAATCAATCGATCGATTGATAAGAGTACTCCACCGCTAGATGTAACCTCCCTTAACCCTCGCAAGGCACACTGGGGTCTGACAGACCCCAAGAACATATTATGTACGAATATCAAATTGATAAAATTATTCTAATGGCTGTGACTTCTATGTATTCGAAGTTGGTACACTTACCGCCTTAGCGCCTATGTTGGAAAAGTTGTAGTTCATCCTGTTGTTTTTATAGAAAATTAAAAACTTGTGTTGGGGTCCTGTAGACCCCAGTGTGGCATCTAAGTTCTTATTTTTGTTATTACACTTTTATTACAATTTGCTTTGTAAGTGAGGTAAGTGTAACAAATATTTCTTTCAAAAAGTTTTATTGTTTGGTTTATATTTCTTTTTGTGGGTTATGTTTTATTTTTTATTTATTGCTTAACTTTCTGATAAATGTGAATTTTTTCAGAATGGCTTAGGCCTAAAGTGAGAAGGTCAATAAAAATATTAATTAAGGAATTAGGAGTCAATGGCACTGATCCAAAGGCTCTATGACAGTTTAAAAAGGAAGATGCTTTTATTGTTCTAGACAAAAAGATAGGAAAACAAAACTAGTTTGTAGGGAATGCCACAGCCACATATGGTACTTGTGCGTAGAATGCAGTCAATGAGGGCTGTATGTAAGAAAAGTGGTCGGCAATAAATTTTGTAAATTATATTTTTTAAATTTAGAATATTCTTAGTAGCAATAGAAAAATAATGAATCTTGATTTGTATAAAATTTGAAATTTCTAAATACGTTTTTTCCAAACTGTAAAAACTACTTGAAAAATGTGCATTTTACATGTGTTTTTTTTTATAACGTAAATTAAAATAAATATTTTTAATCCAATTTATTGTTTTCTTGATCTTGTACTTTTTTTTTAATTGTCTAAATAAAAGCTTCTAAAAATATTTTAAAACTATATTTTATGTAAAGGATTAACTTTTGGGGTCTGTAGGACCCCAGTGTGGCATGTATGAAAAAAAATATTAGTGTGCCTTTGGAAGGTTAACCTGACATCAGTGTTAACTTCACTCTTGTTTACTGTGTTGTTTAGAGTGTTTTAAGTAGTTAATGTGGCAATTACAGCTCTAGAACTATAAGAACATGATAATTGGAGTAGAAATCACTCAAAGTTGTATAGTGTGCAAACATTGTTAGTGTAAAAGAACAAACAAATGTATACAATGTTTCATCTCACCGATTTCAAAACAACTTAATGGATGCTTCAGGATAACAATAAAAAATATCTCTATTACAAGATGAAGATGCAAATGAGAGTGAAAAAGTGTGATAAAACAATGTTAGGTAGTGTTAGTCTCAAACTTTATTTCTCTTGAGGTTAGCTTGGGGGATGAGACACTGCAATATTCTTCTTATTGAGATGTTTGTGATATACTATTGTATATTTATTATATATGTCTTAACATTCTTCAAAATATTCTTCGATGGTTTAGTTCTAACCTTCTTCATGAGAAGGAGTTGTAAATGTTAGATATGTGTAAATTAGTAACCAACTTATTTTAAAAAAAAGATGTGTGTTGAAATGTGAAATATTAAAGCTTCAGTGTTCTTAATAGGTAAGGTGAAATTTATTTTCAACAACTTCATATTATATATGAATTATTAAAAACTGATTGTTTACTTTAGGATGTTATTACTTTTATATTAGCATATTAATTATTGAAAAATCTTAGTGGATGTATATGTGTTTTGACATTTTATAAAGTATTGGTTTATTAGTGTGTATTATGATTCTGTTATTTATTTTTCATTTTTATATAATAATAAATAAAAGTTGTCTATCAATTTATTTCTGTTCTTTTTACATTTCTCTTACCACTCTTCCAAAAACTTGTTATACCAAACTTATCTAATTTCAACAAATTCCATGAAAGCCTTTTATGTAAAATAGGCATAGATAGATAAATAAAATTTAAAAATGTTGAATTGGTACTATTAAAATTACATTTAATTTTCTCAAATTGGATTCAGTCTATATTTCATATCAAGATTTTGTTTTTTCAACGAGTAATTGAGTGAAACTATCTTTACTATCAATGATTAAGATTATATTGCTCATTACAGTACTACTTGCAAAAGAAAAAAAAATGATTTCACTTAATATTCTTTCAGATGTTTATATCACCAACTAATCAAATATTTACAATTACAGCCCTAATACTGGCTACTGATACATAATTAATGTTAGAAGTGTAAAAATGGAAAAGATTCAAATGCATCTGTATCAAAATGTTTGTGATTAAAGTTGTACACTTAAGTAATACTATCAATATACTAAATAAGTATGCATTCATTAAAAATAATACATCTTTTGTTTTGATATTGCTTATATGAAGAAATTATCTGTCTCTCATTGTGCCTAGTAATAAGAATGGCTACATATGAAAACATTTGATAAATATATAAAGGAGAAAAAAATATTTCACCAAGATTAAAATTTTTATTTATCTAAAAAAGTGCAATAATATTTCACCGCCTTTGTTGTTTATATCTCATATAAATAAAGTAAAAATTCCAAAAAGTCGTTTTGTTCTTAATAAACGGTTCTTTTTAACCGACTTCGAACGAAAGAGGAGGTTACTCAATTCGATACGTATGTGACTTTTTTTTGTGCCTTTTTTTTTTCTATGTATGTTCACCGATTACTCAGAGATGGGCGGACCAATTGGAACGAAACCTTTTGCATCTTGTAGAGTATTTTTTTCCCAAGGTGGTCCCATTTAAACCTTTTTGGGTTTCCTAATTTAGTTAAGAAGTTATCAGGAAAAAACATGAAAATAATTATTTAATTATCGCTCAAATTGTTTACTTATTGGAAAAACATATGGCATATATAACATAAGGTATGCTCCAACAAGCTATTAAAACTAATTGATAACTAACAAATCCAAATATTGTATTACTGCTGGATGAATCAAATGGGAAAACCAACCCCAATCAAATTCAGAATCAAAAGAGTGGGGGGAGAACATGAGCAGTCTGTTCGTTATCGATGTGTTTTACGTGCTTGTTGGAACAAACCTATACATAACCTTAACTAATTTTCAACATTAGATTTAAATGAAGATATAAATATCAGCAGAATATAATATCGCAGTCTTTTTCTGTTGCGATATAAGCATAAATAATAGATAGATGTATATTCACCGATAACAGTAAAGCTTCTTAATTTAGATCTAATCAACGGTTGGACACCATAATCACAAGACAACAAAATTCGTGGAATTCCAAGAAAGACTGAGTATTTAATCGGTAATCGTTTTAAAGCAGAATTTAAGACTTCTTCAAGTTCCCGAAGGATCGTTTAAATTTTAAATCGTAGCTATTATTGATTTAAATTAGATTTTGATTTCTATCTTTTATTGACTATGCACATTAAAAAAGAATAGAATAATTCCTGGAAAAGCTCATTTTCAGTTGACTTAATAAAGGATTCAGATACCTCTGTCTTCTTCCGGATACACTCGGTTACTGTTGAATATCTTGCCGGAGGTCTTGTGCCGATCCTTTAAGGGCGGATTCACACTATCGCTCCGCTCCCGCTCCACTCCCGGTCCGCTCAAATATTCTAAAGAGAAATAGACAGAGAATTTCACTATCGGCACCGCTCCGGTCTCGCTCCACTCCCGGTCCGCTCTCGCTCTACCCCATTCACACTAGCGCTCCGCTCCCGCTCCGCTCCAGGTCCGGTCTCACTGGCAAAATATTCTACAGAGGAATAGAGAGAAGTTAATCACAATATTGGCACAGGTCTGGCCTCGCTCCGCTCCCGCTCCACTCTCGCTCCACTCTCGCTCCACTCCCGCTCCACTCTCCTAAAGTCTTTTCATATTCACATTATATAATTTTACACCGTTCACGATTGAAGCCATTAATAATCGAAGCCGTCTGTATTTGGATTTTAATTAATAATTAACTTTCAGTTATTAAAGTATTTATTTATTCATCAATTTTACGGCCAAAAATGTTCAAATTTAAATATATATATATATATATATATATATATATATATATATATAATTAATTTAATTAATGGTGAAGAAATAATTTAAATTTTTTTTCCGAATGTATTAGAATACGCTTGAAATGATAAAAAAACAAATCACCAGCAATACGCGCGGTTTTTCGACGTGAAAAATTCATGTTATGTTTGAGATATATTTTGCTATGAATTAATGTAGTCGTAAAAAATGGTCACCGATTTATTTATTGACTACATACTCATTGCTATTATAAAATAACGTTTAATTTGAAACGAATAAAAATGCAGTATATTATGAAAAATGTCAGATCATTAACAAAAAAAATATATTAAAGCAAAAAATAATTAAAATATTAATCAGTAAAAGAAGAGAACAAATCGGTAAATTTGTAGCATTTGCCGATTTCAACTTGAAATTTTCAAGCGTATTCGAATACATTCCGAAAAAAATTTAAATTATTTCTTCACCATTAATTAAATTAATTTATAATTATTATTATTAATTATCATTGTGTTGCAATATATTCTTCTTATTATATTTTTTGATAATATTATCTTCTTCATCAAGAAAAGTACACTTACCAGCTATTTCTACAAACGAAAAATTGATTTTTTTTTTTTTTTGGCCGTAAAATTGAAGAATAAATTAATACTTAAATAACTGAAAGTTAATCATTAATTAAAATCCGAATACAGACAACTTCGATTATTAATGGCTTTAATAGCTTAAACCTTTCAAAATTGAACGGTGTAAAATTATATAATGTGAATATGGTAAGACATTAGGAGAGCGGACCGGGAGTGGAGCGGGAGCGGAGCGCTAGTGTGAATGGGGTAGAACGAGAGTGGACCGGGAGCGGACCGGGAGCGGAGCGAGAGTGGAGCGGATAGTGTGAATAGGCCCTAAGGGTGACACTTCTGTTATGTTATCCGGATTACTAGTATCGGTTTTTAAATTTGTTTCTACAACTATCGAGGCTTTTGCTGGTGTTCATCCATCAATAAAAACTACAAAATAAAACTTGATAACTACCCGAAAACAATCTCATTGTATGAAAGTCCCCTCAGCAAAAATTTGGCAGTCATGGAAATGATTGTTAAAAATGATGATAAATGCTACGCCACTAGAATTGAAGCAACATTGTTTAGCAATTTATTTTCTGAATAATGTTTTATTATGAAGGATATAATTCATAATACTTCGGTATTAATCTTAGTCAAAAATTCATCGAAAGGAACTACGAACATAATTGAATCAACCTTTGGAATTAAGTCAGTAGCCTAATACGGAGAATAATAATATCCTTCGTAATAATAAATTAACCATATGTGAGTCCCAAACCCTTTTGCTTCTATCCTAGCGGGGCAGTTTTTTTGATATCGGTAAATTTTATGGTTGCCCCTTTTTTTGCAGGGACATCTATCCAATGAAGTCGTGTATAATATCGCCATAGTTTTCAGAAGGATATTCAAGCAATCAAAATTTAAAAATTACTTTCAAATTTACTATAGTTCATATTAGCATCCTCATCGATTCTCCATTAACGATACCATGTCTGAAACCGGCCAAAATATCGACTGTTCAGTGACTTATCTACTTCATCTTGGAATGGCCGGATTTATGTATTTATGTATATTTAACTCAACACATCTCGGAACGCTGATGCTCTACGTAAATGACAAGTACTGACGACATTTAGCAAAGGAAAAATATTGTCATTGTGGAAAAATATTTTATGTTTTCCCTTCCCAATCGAACATTGATCTTTTTAAAAAAAAAAAAATCTATTTATAATCATAAAAAGTAGTGTGTTGAAAGTTGTATAATACACGCACCGCTTTCCCACTTTTCTGTGTGTATTCATAAAATTGAAAAGGTAAAGTGTATTTCATAATAATTTTATACAATTATTGTATAATAAAAAGACCTGGGAAAGACAAACGTAGTAGAGCGTAAAAAGATTTCGAAATTTTTAAACCAACGTTTATTTTATCAATGATCAATTACCAACGAAATTTTTAAACCAACGTACGGATTTCTACATCTTCTCCAACTAAAAATTGTGAAATAAAAAACATTTTATAAAAAAATATTAAACCGACTTCGAAACCTAGGAACCAGTAAAAATAAATTCACTGAAAAGTTTTCAGTCGGCGCAAAATTTAAAATTTTTTACACTAGACATTATGAAAATCTTCTAAATGGATCTTCTCTTCCCAGCTATTGATTTCAATGCCTACTAATGGAATTGTATCAGTAACATGTTATTTCTATTTTGCGCCGCCTCCGAAAAGATTGTGTTGTATTGAACATAGTATTTAATATTTAAATTTAATAATTTTTATTAACAATTAGTGTGTATTTGTACAAATCAAAATAAAATTATTCGTCTTATTGCACTTTTCCACTTTTTATACCATTTTCAATTTTGCTGTGTATTCATAAAAATCAGAAGGTAATCATACTTTTCAGTGAATTTCTTTTTATTGGTTTCTAGGTTTCGAAGTCGGTTTAATATTTTTTTATAAAATGTTTTTTATTAATAAGTATTTCAGTCCTGATATTTGTTTTCTGATTTTATTTCTATTATTAAAAAGTTAAGGAGAAGATAAAGGTAGCTAATCACCTACCTTAGCACTAAGGAAGGAAAACAGATCAAATTTATAGGAACACCTTAGGATCTAAGGCGTCCTTAAGATAAGAAAGCGTAAAGGAACGTTAAGGCCGAGCGCACATTGAGACACTCGCGACGCAGAGCAGAGCAGAGCAGAGCAGAGCAGTTTTTGTGGTAACTGAAAAAGATAGGAACCGCGCACATTGGGACGCAGAGCAGAGCAGAGCAGAGCAGGCCGATGTGGCACTCGTGGATCTGCCACAGAAAACTGTGCCGATGCGACGCAGTTTTCGATATTTCATTATTTTAATTCCCATTATTATAATTAAATATTAGTGTTTTTCAAGTTCTACTTTTCTCTTAAGCAGGTTAATGAAACTAAGTAGGTCTTCTGTATATATAGGGTGTTCTAGATAAGAACTAGGAAAAAAAAAGGTTTTAAAAATACAATAATTTAAAATATATATATATGTTCTGTTATTTTAAATTCCAAAATCATAATATAATTTTGAAATTTCTCGCTATTCCAAAAGTACATAATACGAGTGTTTTGAATTTTTAGAACTAAACAATTTCTGGATGAAAATGTAGTTGTAAAATTAGTTTTAAAAAAATATATAAATATATTAAAATTTATTAAATTATTTTATTAGAAGATAAAAGATTCGACCACGGCCGGGAAACGAACCCAGGTCCTCCGCATTAAAATCTAGTTGAGGGCCTTTCTATAGTACCTAAAAGTAGATACTTTTGCTTAAATATTTTTAATATTGTTATTTTATTTGTGGTTCCTTATTTCGGTTTTCGTTAGTTTTTATTCGTCTTACTGTGACATGTTAAAAAAATAGAAAAACAAGTTTTCCTCTAATAGATACTAGAAGTTAATTAAACGATTCAACAAGTTATGATCTCAGGAAAATTTTACTGATATTATTTCACCGAAAAAAACATAGGCTTTGTGGAAACGTTGATTGAAAAAACAAATAATGTATATTTCTTTTTTTAAAATATATTTGAATAAAAAATAAAAAAGCTACTACTACTACTACTAATAATAATAATAATAATAAAGTGTTTATTTACATAACCAAATAAAAATACATAATTTTACAACATACATTTTAACCACACTATACATCGACTTAAGTCCATCAGCAGAGTAGTGAGTGCTTCAAAAACTTAATATTTATCGCTTACTTATCAATAACAAAAAACAAAACAATTTTTTTTCAATAAAACAATCATTTATAATTATTTTACATAAATAAAAATATTATTTATATCTTTTTATTGAGTATTAAATTCTGCAATATATGATTATACTAATATGATAGTTGTACAATGCTTGCCAATCTTGATCATTCAAATATTCAATGAATTCCTCTGTAGACAATACTGCCTTGCCTAACCATCTTACCCTCCGTTCCATCAACACTGGACATACACCAACATAATGGTACATATCCTCTATATCCTTATTATTACATAATGTACAATAATGGGATTCTATCGCCCGGCTTACATTACAATTAAGGTACAGAAGTTGCCCCTTATTTTGATTATTGATTTGATGATACTCAGGCCCCATCTATCAGAGATATATCTTTTCTCACCTAAATCTGAAGTTAATTCCGTATAGAGCTTGTGATAGGTAGAATTATTTACTTTGAGCAATAAATTATTTTTAAAATCTGTTTTTATTTTCTCTATTAATCCATTAAAGCATTGCTTATGTCCATTAATTAAAGAATCACTATCAGCCCAATCATATCTCTGACAGAGACCGGAACTCACCATGCCAAAATATATTTCTTTTAATTGTTTCCTCTGCTAAGATCTCGGTTAGTCTATGGCTAGGCAATCTCAATACTTTTTGAATATAGTCAATATTTAACTGTAGAGAATATAGAAACAAGGGATAACTATCGGTCTCTAGGTAGGTATATTACATAATGAGGTGTGTTCTGCGGAAGTGATAATAAACTTCTAATAAAGAAAACAAATAACTTTTCAACTTCATCAAACCGCCTAAAACCCCAGACCTGGGCAGCATAACAGAGAATAGCTCGGCTGACCGCGTTGTAAACAACAAGTTTTGATGTTAGAGGCAATTTATTATTTTTAAAAAAATTTAGAGGTTAGTGTTATGCCCAGATACCTATATCCATTTACTACTGATATGCTCTCTCCATCCAGTCGCCATCGCTCGTTTCTTGCCAACCTACCCCCATTTCTAAAAACTACAATTTGGGATTTCTTTAGGTTGATAGTCAGATTCCAACTTTTACAGTATTCACTAAACCTATTTACTTATCATTTCTTGGAGTATTAAGGGATGTTCTGCCATAAAAACAACGTCATCTGCGTACATCAAGCATCGAATATTGATTCCACCTATACGTGTCCCGCCCTCAATATACTCTTTAATATCATCGATAAACAGTGAGAACAGAAGTGGCGAAAGAAGACACCCCTGCTTTAAGCCCATTCTGTAAAAAAAGGTACTATCGAAAACCGCAATTAATCGAAAAAAGTGGAGAATCGGCCATGTGTTGATAAGACATTTTTTAATAAGAATTGGATGTAAATATAACTCTTCTCTATTATATTATCTACTTAATTTAATTATATCCTCATACAGAATAGAAAAAAAGATAAAATAAATTTTGTTCTGGTACAAGGTTCCTCAAGAATAACAGACGGGAACAAAAAATAGGACTACAACTGGTCAAATAATTAAAGTAATGGTGGATAGTTAAGATAATATTTATATTAAAAACCCATAATAAATAGTTATAAATAATAAAAGTATATAAAGTAGTGAATAATATATTCATCAATCAAATAAATAATAACGGTAATAAATTAAAATAAATTTCCAAGGAAAAAAATAAGAAATCAATGAAAAAAAAAATTATTCCATAATGATATAATGCTGTTAAAATCGTATCCAAGAGATTTGTGCTTAGTATAATTCTACAAACTTAGAGCTTAACCAGACCTCTCATTACCTGATTTTATAACATCACGGATAACTAATGGTTTTAAGCTATCGATCCCTCAGACTAAATAGTAACTTCAATGTAATTATTTAATTCACCACACTCAGACGGAAATATTTCAATAGATTGTTAAGAATAATCTATTTGCAAATTCTTTCGTGAGCTGGTCTTTTCTCCATTTCCTCATTTTATCACAATCTTTTTTACCTTGACTTTTGATAATGCAATTTTTTTTGTGTTCAACTCTATATACGAATCAGATTCTGATCTTAGATCCAAGAAATCTAACATGCTTTAACTAAAAAAGCCCCTGCCTACCCGAAACTGCGGCACAGAAACTGCTCTCCAATGTGCGCGGGTACCTGTGTGACGCAGTTTTTTTTTCGTGCCGCCTGCTCTGCTCTGCTCTGCGTCGCCTGCGTGGCACAGTTCGATGTGCGCCTTACCTAATATAATGAAAATTGTGATGGTTCGCTAAAGGTGCGCATTTAAAGGAAGCCTTTAGTAACGCGTTCCTTAGGATAGATCATAAATACGGCCCTTAATTCACACAGCGTAAATTGATCTTCTTAATAAGTAATATTTATTTAGGTTCACAACCATTTTATAAATGAATTCGGTACCATTTTACAAAATAATTGTTGAGGTTTATATTCACATGACAATATCAAGCATGTGATGTATTGTTGATTCTAACTTTTTTGTTAATAAATGTTCTACCTTTGTTGTGTAAACATCTTTATTAACAATAATATCACGCACTAACTTTTTGAACATTTACTAAACTTTTTTTTTTGACGAATTGTTCAAAAATATTAGCGTACTGATATAAAACATCCGACTAAAAAAAAGTTACATAGATCCTAAGGCCATCGCTTTCTTCAACAATAGCGACCTCACCATCCTGTTGTTCATTGTTTTCCTCGTCTGTGGCAGATATATTGAGAACTCGTTTGTAATACTTCAATGAATCATTGGCCTTCCACTCGTCACCAAAATGAGTTTTCAGCAGATTATCAACCTCTTTCAGCTTGTTGGAGCCATTGAAAAATCAATTATTAATATAGCTAGGTAAGAAAAATCGAGTATAAACTGATATAAAACACGCGAGTTTAAGGAGCTTTCTGTCTTTTGTTTAAAAAGAGTAACAGAAACTGCTGAAGTGAACGAATGGGATGGGTGCATAGAATTATATATATATATAATGAATGAGCTAGTGAACCGGCTAGCTATAAACAGTAACTGTTTATAAACTGTTTTTTACATGCTATACAAAACAATATATAAATATATATATATATATTTATATATTGTTTTGTATAGCATGTAAAAAACAGTTTATAAACAGTTACGGTTTATAGCTAGCCGGTTCACACATACACAGACCATTTCGCGGGACTTGGTTACTTGGACTCAGGGGACCCCAAAACGTGTACTTCCGGAGAAAACCGGAAGTCGAAATTTTTCACGTTGCAATACGTTCTCTTACTACTATTTCATGTTTAGGTAACTAAAAGTAAAACATGTGTATATGACACTTTGCTATTCCAGCACAGAGTTAAGAAATGCCGTGCTTATACAAAACTAACACGTCCAAATGCTTTTCTATGTAACTATTTGATAAATCAGAAGTATAGCCATTACCAGAACATTTCCATCGAGCGATACGAGATCCAAGTTGAGGAAACTAATCCGGTCAACAAGAAGCCAACTCTTATATACCGCTAATATATCAATTTATAACTAATTTATTCCAATTATATCCGCCATTGGCATAAAGTGTATAGTCAATAATTGTTTATCCCCCCCCCTTCTTTTTTTTTCCCTCCCGTTCCTCACTTTTTACTATGGGCTATACAGGGTTTCCCTGGCGAGGTGAGGGGGGTGGGGGATCGATGTTGAGTATTATTAAATGTCTTTTGGGTCCGTGCTGTCCAACTGGCTTCATGTTATCACTAATGTTGGTCGTCAGGGGCAAAACGTTTGTCCACTCGGTCGTTCTGCCACCGTACTATGTATAGTAAGGTTAAGTATAGCGATCGTGAAAAATGTCGACTTACGGTTTTCAACGGAAATAAAAGTTTAAGAGTTCCTTAACCACAAACAACAAGTCCCTCGAAATGGTCTGTGTATGAGTGTGTGAATATAATACCTCATAAACGATAAATCCTACGAAATTGAAATTAGGTATTTAACGTAGAAATGTGCCCGTGATGTGACAGCAAAAAATTTAGTGGGCTCTATATATCAAAAATTTTATCCCTTTTTAATGTTATTTTATTTTTTTATTTGTGATTTTCTGAAAACCGATTTCGATAAAGCTCGTCATGTTTTAATCGAGTATTCTTTAATATCAGGTAGATTTTATCATCATAAATTTTCTGATAGATCTTAAGTGGCTAAAGAAAAATTTCTTCTTATAAATTAACTATGATATTGTTTGTATGGAGATATTAATAGTACCTCATTATGTGTACTAATAAAAAAATCTGATGTGATGCGCGCAACACATAACTTTTTACTTACCAACTGACTTAGATTAGAACTCGAAGTGTTTTGATAAATACGTAGACGCCATTCTTTAAATTCAGACATTTTTCCGCATTTATTTTCTTATTTATATTGTTCGACTTTTCAATTCTTTATTGTTTTTGTTTTTTTTTTAAGTTTTTTTTTGTTTTTGTTTTTAAACAAATCCTAATTTCATCAAAAGTCGAGGTTTTTTTACAGCTTGCACTTTTTTACTGCGAGTTGATTTTGTAACTATATCGTGAAGGTGAATCGATAGAAGGTGTATTTACGTCTCGTAGTAAAGTTTGTCTCTTATGACTTTCTGGAAATCGAGAACGATTAATTTTCTTCTAAAATAACGTCACATTGCTTTCAGAAATCTATTATGGGACTAAAGTTTTTATACGGAAATGTAATTAATTAAAGCTTATCTTATACCATACTAGCATTCCCCGTCGCGGCTTCGCCGGCGAACTTTTAAAATCAATTCTGTGATCATTCTTGGTATTGATTTAATATAATTTGTTAACTGATGATAAGGTGATTTAGTAGAATCGGAGCTTCCAATTAGGTGGAATGTTGGAGGGGGAAGCTGCCGGCTCGGTAGAAGAAAGGCGCGCAATGGAGAATTCATTAAAACCGCCGAAACAAAAATTTGCTTACTCCTCGTGAAAACTTCATTTTTCGGCTTTAAAACATGGTTTTCGACGCCCCGTAAGAGCTTTCGAGTTAAACTTGTCGTATCAAGATCTTTAAAATGTCCAAATTAGATATTTTTTTCTCGAAGTGCAAAAATAGGTGTCCGTTAGAGTTAAATGACAATTTCGCCATTTAAACCCTTAGGGGTCACATTTTTGAAATTCCTTTCTTAGCGGTTACCTAAAATCTAAATTCCGAACTTCAAGTTTCTATCATAAGTAGTTTTTGCTCTGCATTGATTTTATCAGTCAGGACAAAGCCTCTTATATATATGGAGAAGAGATCGAAATAAACACGCACCATCCCCAATCATGGGAATCACAGTGTGCATAATTTGATTACCACTAATATTTAAATAATCAGTAGCCATATTTTATGTGAATGTCTATTTTAATAATATTGTAACGTTAAATCGATATTCAAATAAAAAACATATGGTTTAAAATCTCAAAAATAGATTTCCGTTAGAGTTAAACGACAATTTCGCCATTTAAGCCCCTTAGGGGTTACATTTTGAAATTCCTTTCTTAGTGGTTACCTACATCGGGTTTAAAATCTAAATTCTGAACTTGAAGTTTCTATCATTAGTAGTTATTGCTCAGCGTTGATTCTGTCAGTCAGGACAAAGCCTCTTATATATATATAGATTTTTTCACACCTTAAATAATTTGAGCACCACGTATTTACTCTCTAAAGTAAAATAATTACGGTATATTGTAAAATTAATTTTTTATTTTCATAAGTGATAATACGAGATATGAAATTTTGGATGTCAGATCGCGGGCATATACATACATCAATTTCCGAGTTTGATCAAAATAGTTACAACCGTTTTGAGGAAATAACTAAACACACACATACCATTTCGCGGGACTTGGTTATTTGGACTCAGGGAACTCCAAAACATGTATTTCCGTTGAAAAACGAATGTCAAATATTTTCACGATCGCAATACTTTCCCTTACTATATATTTCATATATATGTAAATGAATCCGTGTATATACATATATATACATTGCCGAAACTCGTATAGCCAGGTAGGAATGTGAATAAATAAATAAGTATATGTAAGTGAAAATAAAATATTGATATACTTGTTTATATAATACCAAATCCACATCATCATATTTTCGACAAACATAAAGAAGTAAATTAATGTTAGAAAAGCTCTTTTCTTTGATTTAGATAAATGGCGTTTATATATTTTTCAAAAAACGATACCTACTCTAAGTAGGTTGGCAATTAAACTTTGTGGGTTATGCGTATCACAACTTATTTTTAAATTTCAAAACTCATTATCGAAATATTGATCCAACATTTGTACTTGTGTTAGGATGCCACAGTTTTCTTGTTTTCGAAGCAATTTAAAACTAGTTAAATATATTAACGACATTGACTTCTCCACGTGCCGCGGGAACCAAACGTCAAGTAATAATTAAATACTGACCGGTTTTGTATATTATCTACATTCCTACCGGGAATCTAGCTTATTAAACTAATACAGTTTTACTTTTCATACAATATAAAAGCAAATTAATAAAACACTGTTACGGTGTAACAAGGTTTTTGGTATATTTTTTTTGGAAAAAAAAAAAAAAATGGTAAAGGTTCAAGAGACCAGGGCCTTTTCTTCTCATTACAGCTTGGTCCAAACAATTATTATTGTTAGTTTTGGCCATGATTTTTTTTTTCATTCGGTAGAAATTTTTTGCTTAAACAGGTTAGAATAAAATTTTGTAAATATTGGCCATAGTTTATATTGTGATTTAAATTAATTAACCTAGTGTTATAAAGCAATAAACAAAAGGGAACCAAATCGAGTGAGCTTAGTAACTCGAAATTTAATAGCAATTTCAATAGAATATTTTTTTTATAGTACGCTATATAAAATATAAGATTAAATGTAAATTAAATTAGTATAAAATAAAATAACCGTTACAATATTAGTGGAATTCAAAGACATATTGTTTAAAGAAGTGAAAGTGAAGAAATATTAACTTATAACAACGAGCGCTACGTGGTGGCAGAGAAAAAAAAAGACGAGCGGGGAGAGACAGTCGAGGCGAGGCTTGAGTTGTGACGGCTCTGCCGGATTTAAATTTTTTCCTGAGGCTTTTTTTTAAGTTCCAAAGTGAGTGTGGTAGCCGGACATTACCCGAGGAGGGGACTTACAAGATCAGGAAAATCTGAGGCTGTTTTGGCGAGCAAAGAGCCAAAAATTGAAAATAGAAGAGGACTGGGGGCGAGCGACCGACGGGTGCACCCACCAACCAGCTAAGTTTCAGTTTTCTTTATTTTCAGAGCTCTGAATTAATATTTTAATTATGTTGGAGAGAAATGAATCTTTTTGTAATACTTTGAGGGGATAATGGTAGTTATAAAAATAAGGACAGAAAAGTAGCTTTTGTAATTATTATTATATAGTTTGTGTGATGGAGGAGTTTTTTTTGTTTTGAGCATTTTCGCCTCTTATTGTAAATATTTATAGGGTTGATCAAAAGTTGGTTCTTTTTTATGATTGTAATTTAAAAAAAAAAATGTAAATAAACCAATATTAATTTCTTTTGATGTTCAATTTGTTTTTTTGTTTTTTTTTGTACATGAATTTTATATTCCCTCAAAGAGAAAGAAATTGCTATTAAATTCACAGTACTGATTTTTTTCCTACCAAATTATTATTTATTTCACAAGGTAAGTTTGATCCAAAAGGAAGAAAAATAATTAACATAAGAGATGTTGGTTCCCTGGTATCCATATTGAATTTCATTGTAGAGATAAGGATTCAATTTTTATTTTTTTTTAATTCTTTTCAATAGTACTTCAATCAATCATTTGCCTTGTATGGATTAGGTTTTCGACGTTTTTCCGGATCTTAGGTTTTAAGAACAAAAAAAAAACGGCGTGGCGCCTACAATTTTTTTTTATTATATTTTTATTTCCCTCCCTGTTAATCGGCATTTATTCATTGAATTATTTTTATTTACTTCTTGATTAATTTTTAATTATTTAATTTTTGTTTTCATTTTTTTTTGGTTGCTTCTTTTTCTACCCACCCCTTCTCCACTGAGTAGGGCATATATTTACGTTCCCGAAATCGGGTAACAACACTTAATAATTTTAAGAGGTTTGAGGAACTTATATAAAAACAAATTAACCCCTCATGGTATAATCACGCAGATAGTTTCATTTATTTTTGTATATAACCGCGCAGTTACAATGGTCAAATATTATTTTGCATACTTGATGATAAATGGAAATTTTTATGGTTGACCAGATTAGTTCTCGCTGGAAATGTTCTCACTTACCTATATATGAAATACAGTCAAAATCGTTTATAACGACACCGGCTATAACGTACAATCGGATATAACAAACAAAATAATCGGCCCCATGAAATAACATACAGAAAAAAGCATTAATATCGCTTACAACGGACATCGGTTACAGTGGACAGGTCGATTAGAGCGAACATTTTCTTGGAACAGTAGCAGTTAAAATGTCGCTTACAGCGAACATTTCAAAACTAAGTTCTACGAAATGAAGGAAAAAAGTTTTGTTTACTTTACATCAATGCACACGGTCGTGTCTCGATTCAGTTCTCTCTTGTCTTTATACACAGAAACATGCCATGAGAACAGAATATGTACGATTGAGGAACAGTTTGGGATAGTTTGCCGAGTCGATTCCGCGAGTAAGATTGCCCGTGAATTAAAAACATCTCGTTCAACTGGATATGAAACTTTTGTCAAAGAATCTTTCTCGGTTGTCTCCACTTCAATCGAAATTTTTTTTTGCCGAACTACGAGGAAGGCGACAGGCAAGAATGACAGATTTTTTTATTTAACTTACTTATTTATATGTAATTTTGGATTTGATAATATGTATTTTCACCCTTTTTTCATTATATATTTTTTAATTTAATTTATTTTTTTATAAAATTTTAAATGTCTATATTTTTAGAATACCAAGATTTTGACATTTTGCATTATGAGTATTGTTTATTTAGTACCTCATTATGTACTTTAATTGTTATTAGTTATTATGCACTTAAATTGACGTAAGATTAATTATGTACTTAAATTACGTATGATGAAAATATGTATCGATAATGCTCAATATTTAACAGACCCAAAATTAAGACGAAGTGACTATAGGGACCAGTTTAACACCGTTTACAGCTAACTGTTCGTTATAAACGATAATACCGCTTAAAGAGAACATCTGCTATAACGTACAAAAACCTCCATTCCCTTGAAGTTCGTTATAAACTATTTTGACTGTATGTATTAAGGTAGTGTGTATTAAGTATTGCAATCGTGAAAAATTTCGAATACAGTTTTTCAACGGAAATACACGTTTTGGGGTCTCGTGAGTCCAAATAACCAACGCCCGCAAAATGGTCTGTGTGAGTGAACAGACTAGTTCAAAAACAATTAACTGTATTAACCTGAAATTTGGTATTTAGTGTATTTAGATGCCCGCAATGTGACAGCAAAAATGTCACCAAAATTGTTGAAACAAAGGGGGCACTTTACTTCAAAAATGTTTCTCATTTCACATGCTGTTTTTCATTTACTCAGAAACGGCTCCAACGATTTTGATTAAGCTCCTCATGTTTAATGAGAAACAAGTATTCTTTAATATTAGTACTTACTTAATCGTAGTATAATACGCATTTAATTTGCAGTAAAAGAAATATTTAGGCCAATAATCGAGATATAAACTATCCTATCTTTTAAGTTGGACAAAACAACGAGCCGAATTTCATCAAAATCGGTTCAGTAGTTTTTGTGTTTACCTCCGACAAACATCGGGACACGAGATTTTTATATATACACTAGCAGACCCGGCCATGCGTTGCTGTGGCTCAGTAGTTATATCCTAATATTTTTAAACAAATACAGTGATACCAATATTCATTGATAAAGATGAAAACCTTTCAGCTAATCAAAATCCAACGTGATTGAGAATAGAGCATTACACCATTTAAAAGTATTTGGTAAAGAATATAGGAGAGTTAAAGTTTTTATTTTTTACGTCTCATATTTCAATGTAGTTTGATTAAAAAGGAGCTGATTGTGTTTACGAATCTCAGCGCTGCCAACACTATCGCCCTTTTTTGGTGCATCGGTATAAACTAACTCGAAATTGCTATATTTTTCCACTAATTTTAAAAAGGATGACTGAAGTAAGTTTTGATAACCTCAGCCATTGATCTATTGATTATTGGCCTAACACTACTTCAACTTGGTATTGTTAGTTTAGCAACGGGTTAATTATTGCTCAGGTTCATGCCAATCTTGGTTAACGCGTCATATATGTCCTTTTGATAGGAGTTTTTCTCAATTTATTTGAGACCTCGATTTCCCGACCCTTCGGCAAATAAGTGTTCGGTAGGAGGGTGGTGTGTTGAAGCTTTTAATTTAGCAATATATTTGAGTGATAAGAAATCTCTTCTTAAAGGGGTTTTTACATAATACAATTAAGAATTTTTATTTATTTAAGTACTAATTTATTCAAAATGTTTTGGGATAACCTGTTTTTTTTTTGTTTTTTTTTAACACAAACCAAAGATTTGGTGGTAACCACACGTGAGCAGGCGATGCCCATTGCCCACGTGAGGTATGCCATTGCCCATGGGAAAAACACGGATTTTCAAAGTCCAAGTGGACATTGTTTGCCCTTGGGATTTGTTTATGGCCATGGCAAAAGCCAAACGAATAGGATATTGAAGCCTTTTAAATTTTATTGAAAATTCTGACGGTTACAGGGGAATAGGTGGAAACAGGACGATATCTCCTATAAACCTGCCAGGCAACATTTTTGCTTCAATAACATTTCCTGTGATCCTTTTAAGGACCAAACATGTACCGTTGCACAATTGAGGTGGATTTAAGTTACGAAGAAGAATGATCGGTGAGCCAATCTTCAACTGGAGATTGTTTGGGTGTATATCCAGGGAATTAAAAAATTCAGATGGGAAATTTACGGCTTCGTTTACATCTAGAACGTTGTCAATTGATTTTGGAAGTTTAATCCATCGAAATCAACATTTTTTCTGCCAAAATAGCACGACTACCCAGCCAATTATAGTCCAAATAACAGTAGAGGTGTAATAATCATTATATGTAAAATTTAAAATATGTCGCGAAGATTTGTAATCCTTTCTTAATCAACAATAATTAAGATAAGTAAAAAAAGGTATTCTGGTGAAATTAACACCGAAATATCATTCCCAATAATAGGCTACTTTAAATTAAAGAAAGGATTAAAATCTTCGCTGACATTTCTTAAATTTTATATATAAAGATAATTACAACTCTGCTGAACAGGAAGGAACAGCCTCTATTCGATCGGGATTAAATTTTCTCAACTTTAAATTATTGTTGATAAAGGAGGAATTACAAATCTACACTGTTATTTTTTAAATTTAACATTTTAGAGCACGGGATAAAAATAATAAAAAGGTTTGGTAAAATAAAAAACACTGTATTCAAATAATAATAACAAAACGAATAATGAAAATAAAGAAACTTCTGTTAAATAAACAAATAAATCAACTCAAAATATAATATTAAAGCCTTAATTATGCAGTTCTTTAGCAAATCACTAAGTATCCCACAACACCTAATCAAAACACACTCAGGGAGTTTTCATGTCTGGTTACCGGCAGTGTAGCCAACTCACTAATTTTCATTAATTTTTGGCAACACTGACTCCCCAAGTCAGGTTTCTATTAGGTTACACCTGTGACAGTAGGTGCTGTTACAACATTTATAGAGTATTATTTCAAATAATAGCCTAATTTAAATTATTGAAATGTATTTACTTTACTAAACGTTGATATCAGGGTGGGCCACAGCAAAGCATTTCAGCGCTTAGCTAGTAATTTAATTGAAATACAAATAAAAAAGGAAAAGGAAAAAAAATACTTACACTTTTGAGAATTTTTTTTAACCTTTTCTTGATTTATTTATTCTTTAATGAAAATTAACAATAAATACAAAGATTTGTATTACTATTGGTCTGTGGAAAATAATAATATAGGAACAAATAACTGCACTCACATAAAACAATACAAAATTATAATAATGATAAACTGTATTACAATAACATGATTATAAACAAAAACTTTATGAAATCGTCATATGACGCCATTTTAATAAATCTAAATACGACCTACTGTATTTCCAATAATTCGCAATAAAAGAAATATTGTAGTCAATAATTAAGATAAAAACTATCCTATCTCTTAAGTTGGCCAAAACTATAAAGATTGAGCCAAATTTCATTAAAATCGGTTGAGTAGTTTCTGAGTTATTGAAAGACAAACATCGGACACGAGATTTTTATTTATATAAGGACAGCAGACCTGGCCACTTGCTCAGTAGCTATAATGCGTTGAATTAATTATACCAATTTTTTTTTAAAACAATCAAATCAAAATTCAATGATAAAGATAACGTTTCAGCTAATCTAAAAACCAACCGGATTTAAAATAGAGCTTTACGCCAAATTTAAAATTATTTGGTAAAGAATTTAGATGGGTTAAAGTTGTTATGGTTTACACCTCATATTTGACCAAAGTAAGTGTTAATGATTCATTCATTTAGCAATTACTGGATTTTTCCGTTCCGAGGTTAAGAAATTAATAGATAGACAAAGATAGATAGACAAATAACCACATTCAACTCTAGTATAATAAGCATTTAATTTGCAATAAAAGAAATATTGAAGCCAATAATCGAGATAAATAACTACCCTATCTTTTAAGTTGGACAAAACTACAGGCAATGAGCAAAATTTTATAAAAATCGGTTGAGTAGTTTCTGATTTTACCTCCGACAAACAACAAAAAGGTTATAAAATCGACATATGACGCCATGTTAATAAATCGAAACACGACCTACTGTATTTGCAATAATTCGCAATAAAAGAAATATTGTAGTCAATAATTAAGATAAAAACTATCCTATCTTTTAAGTTGGACAAAACTATACACATTGAGCCAAATTTCATTAAAATCGGTTGAGTAGTTTCTGAGATTACCTCTGATAAACATCGGGACACGATAATTTTATATATTCAAGGATAAAGATAAAGATATTGGTAAGTGAAAGTAAAAACAAAAGACTTTTTGCCTCTATTTCAATTAATTTAAGATCTATCGAACCGCAACACAATATAATTTTTTTACCAATGATTGAGAATATGACAAAGTTGTAATGCTTTTAAGGATGTTAAACGGGAGCCGGATAAGCAATAGTATTCGCGGGTTCGAGTTTTGCAAAATGTTGGAAGGAACGGGGTTAGACATAGTTGATGTGATAGAGATAATTGGTAATTTTAAAAGAACATTAATTGAAGGGCAGGCACCCTTGATTTTTAACGTTATCCTTGATGCAAACCACATAATTACATGTGGAATAATAACTAGAAGTAAAAAAAACAGTTATTTTACAAGCCTTGTGCTTTTAAACAAGCGATCTTAAAGGACTGCACCATCAAATAAAAGTGGAAATCAGATTTATTAATAATAGTAAGCAATTTTCGTGTAAAGCTGGTAGTTCTGGTAAATGCAAACACATCATTGTAACTTTACTCTACTTTTTTCGGCTATTAATAACATCACCATTCATACAATCATTGTTGTGGCAGCTGTCATTTTAATGACAGCTTAGTTTCTTTGTATATTATTTATTTATTTGTCAAAACTTTCAGGCATCACATTGAAAACTTGGAAGAATCCCTAACCTTTCGACTAACCAGTGTCTTGTTTGATTGTTCTCCCCTGTCCTGGCAGGCATCTTTCATATGATCATTCATATGAGTTGGCTCTCTTCAACTGGGGTTTGTTGGCGCAGTAGCAATTCACAAAAGCAAGGTAAACACAAACAGAGGTGAAACTACCAATTGTCTTTAGTTCCAACAAGGAGGATCAGAGCAATTTTTCTAATGCAGAAAGTGACGACAGTCTAAACTTCTATCTTCTTCTATTGTCATTCTATTTTCCCTTAAAAGCTGTTAAAAACGGATTCAAAATTATTATACCCTTATAGTGCAGCTTTTAATAACAATAATATGTGTCAGGCAGTAGTTGAATGAGATGGCTAAACAACCCACTTTCTAGGCCAACCTGTCCCACATAGGGGGTTAATTGGCATTCTCTGGATTGATGAATTCTTCAATTTTCTATGATCTTAGTAATTAATATTATGTGGTGAAAAAAATACTTGAAGAACTCAAATACTTGGAGTTTACAGTGGTCTCAGCCCTATTGGGATTATATTAATTGGAAGGACTCAACAATCAAAAAAGTGAAAACTGTTGCCAACCAACCCCGCTCTCCCCTACTCAAGACACAGGTTGAAATTTTTACAGGAGTTTTATGTTGCATGTAAGCATCACATTTAAAAAGATGAGATTTTTTATTAAGTCCCCCGCCAGAGATATTAGAGCCTGAAGTTGACAACAAATTCAAAAATTTGAATTTTAAAAATTCATAAAAAAAATAAGGTAACGGATATCACGATTAAGAGTACTTTTGGCTCTAATATCTCTGGTGGGAGACAATTAAAAGGATGTTCTGCTATCGGGTTATCCAATAAAAGGATGCGAACCAAATATGGGATTTCGCGGGAGTTTGGATTGGTTATTTGGACTCAACGGACCCCAAACTAAAAACTGGAAGTCGAAATAGTCCAAGATCGCAATACTTTCTCTTACTATATATTTCATATATAGGTAAGTGAAAGTAAAAATATATTTTATAAGGAACCAACAAAGATAAACTTAATTTTGACTGTCCATTTGATAATAAGGAGGGGAGGAGGTTATGAGGGTAATAAAATGTAGAAATAATTATTGAATATAACATAAAATATTATTATTATTATATTTACAATGACAAACAATTATTTACAGAAACATAAACAACAAAATATGTATTTCTGCCAATCTTAAAGGGGTGCCAAAAATGTAATATCTTGATAGAATGACTCTAATATGTGTTTTGTTTAATCTTGTAGCTATTGTAAATCAACCTGTTTTCAAAAACCTCTCTATAAGACAACGGTGCAATCAACTTAGAACTATTCTTAGTGGGATATCTCGACAGTGCTATGCTGCCCTATGGGTGAGACAAAGTTGTTTCGCAAGAGATAAGCATGGACCTTGTCTCACCAGGACGCTATCTATTCAGACTTCCAGCCGAGTCGAGGACTTCCCAGTCTCAACCATGCATCCGAGTGGAACCAGCCCTCCAATGCAGCGGTCTAAGACTCCTCACAGAGCAGTATCCAGGACACAAGTCCTGCCTACTAGTCCAGAAGAGAAGGGGATTCCCAATCTTAACTTTACACCTGTGTCCCTCAGCCCTCAAATGCAGCAGATAAGACCTTTAAACAAAGCAGTACCAGGACACAAGTCCTAATTACTGCTCCGTTATGGGAGAAAGGAATGTAGAAGGTTTTTAAATAAAAAGACGACAAACGAGGAAATAGTCCAGGAAGATGTCAGGCACTAACGTGGGAGACCTCATAGCACAGCAGATGAGCAAAGTCTGCTTGGAGCTGTCTGTTGCCAAGTAGGGTGAATCATTTTTCCCCACTTCCCAGCCAACAATGTCCCCACTTTTTTCATTTATTCCATAGCTACATAGCTAAAACATTTGATTAGCTTAACCAAAAAGGTATTTCTATTATAACGAAACACTTAATAATGTAAAACAACAAAGATGCCACATTTGGAAATTTTCCCCACTTTTCAAAATCAATATTTAAGAAATTCCCCACATTTTTAGAACTTTGAAAAGTTTTCCCCCACTGTTGGCAACATTGGCTTGGGGTGTAAACCAGTGGGGGTATTTATACCCCAATTTGGACTAATAGTTAGGACCACCTTCTCTAGATAGTGCTGCCATCTCACACTAAATTAGATAGAGCTGACATATTCTAGGCTTAATTTATAACTTTTTACTAAAAGTCAAATAAAACTGAGGATTATTTACATTCACTCCCGACTCTTCCTTCATTTGTGATTATTTACATTAATATGAACAAGAAATTCTCCATTACAAAAGAAAAACAGATGATTGATGAAATGATTACTATTTACATAAAACTAAAAAATCTTAAACATTCTCAACTTTAAGTTAATAAGAAGGTTAGTTCAATTAATTAAAACATTATTTCTAATGTTCAAACGAAACTAAGGACTATTCAATTTACAAAAACATTAAGACTAAAATTTACATAGAGACTTCTTAAATTCTTCAAATAAAAATCATATAAGCATTGTTTTTACATTCTAAAATAAAATATAATGAATCTGGGTTCACATCAATTTTTAGTGCCAACCCAAATATATTACAATAGATTTATGTATTTGTCTTTGGGGGAAGTCCCCATTCTAATAGAGCCTGGCTAGGCTATGATACATATTAATAAGTTTTACAAAGTATGAAATACATCTGATAAATATAGTTTTCTTACAACATGATTTCACCAATAACCAATTTAAAATAAAGTTTAAACAAGATTATAAACAAATAAAGAATAATGATTATAAAAAAAAAAATTATACATATAATAGTAATAAAATTAAAAATTGACCCTCATTAAATATTATTTTTGGTATTTTCGGTTAAGCAGCTGCAAGATGGTGGCCGACGTGAGTAAACAACAAGATATTCTGATCACTCCCTACCTGATATCCATGATTCAGTTCGGGTTTACCCAGAGTTCCCGAGACTGGATGTCGGCTTTATCCAGATTTTTGGAGGGGAATTCATTCGTGGGTTATGACTTCTCTGAGGAATTTGAAGTAAGCAGTGGGGTACGGCAAGGGGACGCCCTTGCCTTGCTATTGTTTAATATGGCAGAAGAAAGAGCCGTGAGAGAGGCCAGTATCCAGACCAGTGGAACAATCTTCAATCGCATGACCCAGCTTTTCAGATAAGTAGACGATATTGATATCATAGGAAGATCTGAACGGGATTTACAGCGCTTGAAGCAGCTGCAAGAAGACTTGGTTTAGAAGTTAATGAAAGTAAAACGAAGTAAATGAGAGTTGGTAGTGAAGTAGATCTGAGCACTCCGTTCGAAGCAGGATCTTTTATGTTCAAGAGGGATGAAAGCTTTGTATATCTTGGAACTGAAGTGAATAATAAGAACGATAGGGCTCAAGAGATACAGAGAAGGATCACAGCTGCCAATAGATGTTTTTATGGACTTGGCCGACACTTTAGAAGTAGGTACCTCACAAAGCAGACCAAGCTGAATATATACAAGACCCTCGTACAGTCCGTGTTGTCATACGGATCAGAGGCTTGGACTATGACGAAAAGTGATGAGAGGAAGGTCAGTGTGTTCGAGCGAGGGATTCTCAGGTGGATCTACGGCCTAGTAAAGGTGGGTGAAGTCTGGAGGAGAAGGAAAAATAGGGAACTGAGTACTCTATTTGCCGACCTCGACATCGCCACATTTATAAAACTTGGCAGACTAAAATGGGCAGGGCTTGTAGCCAGAATGGATAACTCCGAAATACCAAAAAAGGTGATGACTGAAGAGCTACACTTTACGAGACGAGTAGGAAGACCGAGGATTAGATGGCAGGACAGGGTAGCTAGTGATGCCAGAACTCTAATTGGAGTTCAGGACTGGGGAGCTGCGGCAGAAGACAGAGCCAACTGGCGGAGGCTCTTAGAGGAGGCCCAGTCTTGGTAACGGGATAAGTATGTATGTAATTCATTCACTGCTGATTTTATTAGGTCTGATCCAGTCACCAAAATCTGTACCTATATCCAAATGGCATATTTATATAACAAATTTTTAACAGCTCGTCGAAACTTGGAAGTATTGATCAAAAAATGATTGATATATAAGTATAACTTTTGATTGGATTGGGGCACAATAACATTAACAAATGTAAGCATTTAATTAAATTAACCTTGCGCAGATTGAACGTACAATTTGTTTTTTTTTTCCTATGGAGTCATATCATTTAAAATCATCAAATAATTTTATAAAATATCCTTTTTGGTTATTTAAATACATTTTTCTTGAAATAACAAAAAAATAATAATCTGGTGGTTAGGAATACTCAGATTCTTATAATATTAATTTATTTATACCTTTTGCTTTTAAATATGCATTTAACTTGAGCCCATTTAATCATTTAAAAAGGACAATAACATATTTGTAAGAACAAACAAATTAATTTACAAAAAAAAAGATTAAATTTATTTGTTAAATATTGCTCTTAATATTTCTTAAAGAGGCCATCATATTTTAAATTTTAAGCAACCATCACAGGAAATATATTTTCATATATTGAAATAGTACTTCTACTCATATCTATTTTAGTACTTTAATATAATTAAAGAAACATTCATTTGTCATACTGAATCGTGAATATGGGGTAGGGCATGATCGGAATACCTTGTGTACTCAAGCCAGCCGCCATATTGGAGTTGCTTATCCGAAGTTATACCGTATTTTTACTGTTTTTAGTCTCTAATTTAAAATATAATTACTTCAGCGATGTATATAAATCTATAGGTGGTAGCTATATCATTTGTTTTGTAGGCAGAATGGATAGCAGATGAATATTATTGTTTACACTCTGTTAACTGTGCTCATAACGGTAAACGGTTCAATGCATCGTGTTAATTGACATATTGTAGAATAACTTATTACCTACAGTTGTTTATGGATGATAATAAAAAAAAAAAAAAAAAAAAAAAAAACTGATATTATCTAAATTATCTTAATATCAGGCAATTAATTATGTATAACCGACGGGTCTTAAATATTAATTACTAATTACTTATAAATTATTATTAATTACAATATATCATATTCTCTCTTCTACTTTTAGCAAAGGGCATCTCTCCATTTCCATTAAAATGACCGCAATGTATTTGATATCCTCAAAGCTAAAATCTTTTGCTGGTATGACCTTTACTCTTCTTAATATCTTGGATAATGTTATTTTCAGTATAGTAGTTGCGTAATACATTCCTGAAAATTACAAGTGTTTCTTTCATTACAATTAAATTGTTAATCAATATTTGCATTGAGTGGTCTCTGACAGATTGCATATTAACACTGTTAAAATATATTGCGCCATCTATTTCCCACCGATATCATAAATTTTGCAAATTAAAAGGGGGAGAGCAATATTTTTGAGGTCTCTTGACCATCGACAATCTTTTGGAATATTCATTCAATTATTTCTTGAATGGAACCTTTGAAAATTATTTTTTGTATAATATATATAAATAAATATATATATATATATTTAAAAAAATACGTGAATATATATTGGCAATATGCAAATTACTAGTATAAGAATAAATATACAAAGATAACAACATCCGATTAGCCTTAGTCGCATAAAAATGGACGTTAAACAAACAAACAAACAAACAAAGATAACAATTATGTATTTTTAAAAATAAAAATAAAAATATTTACCTGGGCAGTTTCTGATACCGATTCCAAATGGTGTATAAACATATTTTAATTTATCGCTTTCCCCTAAAAAGCGATCTGGCTCAAAAACTTTTGGGTCCTTCCAGTATTTTGGATCCATATTATTATAATGGTACAGGTAATATATGATAGCCCCTCGTGGAATCGTTATTCCATCTGAAAAACATTTTTTCAATATTTTGATTCCGTTTTATATAAGTTACAAGGTTATATAAGGTAGGTTAATATCTCACCTACTACCTAATTGCAATTATAACTGAACTTGCAAATTGGAACACAGACCGTTTCGGTTATTTGGACTTAGGAGACCAATACACGTGTATTTCCGTTGAAAACCAGAAGTCAAAATTTTTCACGATCACGATACATGTTTCATATATAGGTACAAATTTAAGTAAGTAAGGAACTCGAAAATAGCCCTCTCCCCTGGCTCAGCAAACCCCGTATAGCCAACGTTATGTTTTAACACCAGCAAACAGTATGTAGTGATTTATTTTATTACTACCAATCTAGTCTTACAAGCCCTGAGGATGTCTATGAAATAGAACTATAAAACAAAGTTTATTTTTTGGCAAGTAAAAAATAAACTTTGTTTAATTTTCAAGTCCTCTACCCTCACGAAATTATTTCATATAATCCTAATTGGTCTCGAACTTCTATATATATACATAGATATAATGTTTAACATATATAACATATATATAATGTTGTTATAATAAACATATATATAATGTTTTATTAAATGCTGAAAATTATCTTACCTATATCTACATCTGCGGAAGCTTTCCTTGCAGAAAATGGAGGTTGGAGAAATCTCAAGCATTCTTTTATAAACCTTTAATAAAATTTATTTCCAATAACTTTTATTAATTGTTAAGGAAATGAAGAAACAAATTAATAAATAAACATTTAATAAAATATGATATTTATCAGTAAAAAAACATATATTTATGAAAGATATTAGGCGATAGGCAGTTTCAACTATTTAAAAATGATAAATAATCTTGAGATATTATTTTATAATAATACGGTTGACTGCTATCAGATATAAGGTACGGGATTCAGAAAAACAAAAAAGAATCATCTTTATTAAATGCTAAAAGTAAGCAAATCATTTATTTATTTTTCAATTTTTTAAGATATAACTCATTATTTCTACAATTTCCTTCTGTGAATCAAAATTTAAAAACCTGAAAAAAATATATATAGCATGTATCTGAGCACTTTAATCAATAAGTTATAAAAAAAAACAAAAAGATATTTTCCGAGTTGGAAATTTAAATTTTCAGCATTTCAAGAATAATTGTAAATTTTACTTTCAACTCTATAACTTTAACCCACAATGATCTTCAAAACAGAAATATGAATCTATTAAAATATTTTTCATTAAAATAGTGCTTCTTAAAAGTGGGTTCTCTTAGTTGAAAAATCAAGTAACAGACTAAAAATGTTGTAGATTACTTGTTGACAGGTTAATATGTATGTATATAGGTATCAATACAGTATGTATGTTGGCTATAAACTTTATCTTAATGAGAAGAAATAAAGTGCCATCGTTGTTACAGAATAAAATAAATAAATAAAATAATGTCATTAAAATAAACCTGTCAAGGAACTGCATCCGTTCCAAATCCTCGACCGTTGGGTCCCTGTTATCATTACCGAATATCTCACATTGCTCTCGCCAAGCTCTTTCTTGCATGTCATCTTGAAGTGCAAGAATGATTATTGAGTTCGATAATGTAGAAGCGACAGTGTGTGAGGACTGAAATAGACGATTAAAACAAGACATAATTGAATTAAAGTTTAATACACACACACACACACACACACATATATATGACGATAGCACACATATTTATGCGGTATTTTACTACTTAAAACTTAATAAACGTATTTGAACAAATCTAAATACACTTCCCTTAATAAAACTTTTATTTCATTATTATCTAAGTATTTATTTTCTAATAATTTATTTTTTATAATTTTTTAAATTGTTATATTTCCTTTAATTTTTTTGTTCTCATTTCATTCTATTTGTTTTTTTGTTGCATCTTCGATAATTTCAAACCTTGCATGTTGAAGTGTTATTAATAATAGTTATTAAAAATTAACATTATACGTGGACAAACATTACCGTAGTAGAGGATTCTGTGTAATCATTAAAATAAAATATTAAATAAATTATTGAGGATCATCATTCGATGATGTATGGTATGAACATCAAATGCTCCAGTCCCTGAAATATTCTCATGGCACAAGAATATGGAATTCCCTTAGAATTAAACTATACGAGGTGTGACAATTAAATAACGGGACTGATCTGAAAAACATACTTTATTGAACACTTATTACAAATAACTATTAATCCCCTTCAACATACTCCCCTTCCCTATCTATAAACCGCTGCATACGAGTTTTCCACTGCTCAAAGCAGTGCTGCATGTCATTAAGTTTCAGCCTCTTCAGCAAATCTGCCGTTTTTTTTCTTGACATCTTCAACTAACTCAAAACGTTTTCCCTTCAATGAACTTTTTATTTTGGGAAATAGGTAGAAGTCAAAGGGAGCCAGATCTGGTGAATACGGCGGATGTTCAAGCACTGGAATTGACTTTTTCGCTAAAAACTGCTTCACCGAGATCGCATTGTTGTCCTGGTGCAAAATCCATGAATTGTTTTTCCACATGCCTGGTCTTTTCTTCCTCACTCTTTCTCTCAGTTTCTCCAGGACTTCAATGTAATATTTTTGGTTTACAGTTTGACCCTGTGGCACCCATTCAACCATAATGACACCCCTCACATCGAAAAAACTATCAACATGGCCTTAAGTTTTGATTTGCTCATTCGAGCTTTTTTCATTCTTGGTGATGATTGAGTCTTCCAGTGCATGGACTGTCTCTTTGTTTCGGGATCGTATTGGAAAATCCACGTTTCGTCACATGTGACTACTTTTTCCAGCAGCCATGGATCTGCTGCCAATTGCTGTATGATGTCAATGCAGAAGTTTTTTCGGTTCTCCTTTTGTTCAGGCGTCAGGATTTTTGGCACAAACTTTAGTCATTTTCAGATCGTCATCGTACAATTTTTCTCACCGTCTCTCTGTCAATGTTTGATAAATCTGAAATCATTCGAAGACTCAAACGCCTGTCTTTCCGCACAATTTCATTAACTTTCTTAACGTTTTCTTCAATTCTTGACGTCACAGGTCGTCCAGTCCGTTCGTCATCTTCAACTTCTTCCCGGCCTTCAGAAAATCGTTTGTGCCATTCAAAAACTCTAGTACGTGACATGCAGTTGTCACCAAACACCTCTTTCAATAACTGAAAACATTCACTTGGAGGTTTTCTCAAGTTCACCAGAAATTTCAAATTAATACGCTGCTCGATTTTTAAACCGATCATTTTTCCGGCACCCCAATAACAACACGCCTTACTCAAACGAGATTTAAAACCAAACTGGACTAGATAGAGAGACGGGATCAAGTGGACTCTGTGCAGTAATAAACAGGATCAATCATGTTCCATCCCCACTCCCCACACACAAGCCTGACATCTGCCGCACGCACAGTCCCGTTACTTAATTGTCACACCTCGTACATTATGTTTCTGAGATTTTTTTTTTTTAAAGCAACGATCTCCTTAATGATGAGGTAAATTGGTATTTGCCCTGCGATGACCTGTAAAGTCGAAGTTGGCGAGGCCGCAGAGCCTCAGAGAAACAGAGTTGGGCAAAAAGCAGTTGAACTACAAATTACAAAACTACTGACACAGTAGTTGGGAAGTTGTTGAAACTACAACTACTTTTGTAATTTGTAGTTGATGGACAACAACTACAACTACTGTAAGTAGTTGCAACTGTAATTATGGGCCTGAAACTACAACTACTTTTATTGATAACTAGTAATTATCGATATATAGTATTATCGATAAGGAGTATATCAAATGAAATTCAGCTAATATATAAAACATGGGATTGATCTAGAACCTAAGGTTAAAAAAATAATTGACTGCCGGAAATCATGGAAAAATTTTTTATTACGTATATGTATTGTTCTATTTTTAAAACAGATTATCAACCATAATGGAACCCATTTATCAATGGAGTATTTATCTAAACACAAAATAAAAATAGCAAAAACATGTGATTTAATTAGAAGTTGCTTAGCAAATGTAGTTGCCGCTCTAAAACTACATCTACAACTACTTATTGTATTTGCCATTCCTAACTACTTTTTCCCAACTGCTGTAATTATAGTTTTAAATTACAACTACTTAACTGGTAGTTGAAAAATAGTAGTTGCGCGCTTCCAACTACAAACTATATGTAGTTGTCTCTGTAGTTAATTGCAAATGTAGTTAACTACTGCCCAACTCTGCGGAGAAACGACTAATAGAGCCCTCCTTTTTGCTTGTTTCAGTGTTTAGAGCTCTCTAGCTTTTTCAACGCGTTCATAAGCGCTGGGCAACAGATGTGGTCTCATGCTTCAGCGATGTGATAGAACAATAGGATGAAGTATTAGGAAGGCAAGTCTCTTTCTGTTGTCGATCTGATCTTGAGAGTCTTTCCAGCAACTTTCCAATAACATTTATTAGGCATGTAGGGTGATGCTGATACCTCTTTTAGGGCGGATTCACACTATCGCTCCGCTCCCGCTCCACTCCCGGTCCGCTCAAATATTCTAAAGAGAAATAGACAGAGAATTCCACTATCGGCACCGCTCCGGTCTCGCTCCACTCCCGGTCCGCTCTCGCTCTACCCCATTCACACTAGCGCTCCGCTCCAGGTCCGGTCTCACTGGCAAAATATTCTACAGAGGAATAGAGAGAGGTTAATCACAATATTGGCACAGGTCCGGCCTCGCTCCGCTCCCGCTCCACTCTCGCTCCACTCCCGCTCCACTCTCGCTCCACTCCCGCTCCACTCTCGCTCCACTCCCGCTTCACTCTCCTAAAGTCTTTTCATATTCACATTATATAATTTTACACCGTTCACGATTGAAGCCATTAATAATCGAAGCCGTCTGTATTTGGATTTTAATTAATAATTAACTTTCAGTTATTAAAGTATTTATTTATTCATCAATTTTACGGCCAAAAAAGTTCAAATTTAATATATATATATATATATATATATATATATATATATATATATATATATATATATAATTATAAATTAATTTAATTAATGGTGAAGAAATAATTTAAATTTTTTTCCCGAATGTATTAGAGTACGCTTGAAATGATAAAAAAAAAAAAAAATCACCAACAATACGCACGGTTTTTCGACGTGAACAATTCATGTTATGTTTGAGATATATTTTGCTATGAATTAATGTACTCGTAAAAAATGGTCACCGATTTATTTATTGACTAGATACTCATTGCTATTATAAAATAACGTTTAATTTGAAACGAATAAAAATGCAGTATATTATGAAAAATGTCAGATCATTAACAAAAAAATATATTAAAGCAAAAAATAATTAAAATATTAATCAGGAAAAGAAGAGAACACAAGCGGCAAATTTGTAGCATTTGCCGATTTCAACTTGAAATTTTCAAGCGTATTCGAATACATTCCGAAAAAAATTTAAATTATTTCTTCACCATTAATTAAATTAATTTATAATTATTATTATTAATTATCCTTGTGTTGCAATATATTCTTCTTATTATATTTTTTGATAATATTATCTTCTTCATCAAGAAAAGTACACTTACCAGCTATTTCTACAAACGAAAAATTGATTTTTTTTTTGGCCGTAAAATTGAAGAATAAATTAATACTTAAATAACTGAAAGTTAATCATTTATTAAAATCCGAATACAGACAACTTCGATTATTAATGGCTTTAATAGCTTAAACCTTTCAAAATTAAACGGTGTAAAATTATATAGTGTGAATATGGTAAGACATTAGGAGAGCGGACCGGGAGTGGAGCGGGAGCGGAGCGCTAGTGTGAATGGGGTAGAGCGAGAGTGGACCGGGAGCGGAGCGAGAGTGGAGCGGATAGTGTGAATAGGCCCTTATGCCCAACATCAGCACCTTTTAGATACTGCGGAAGAGTCCCTCATATTTCTTAAAATTCGATTTCAACCATGTCTGGCTTAAGTACCTTGCCTGGACGGAATTCGTCCAAACTCTAATGCTCTTCCGCTTCTAAGTGTGGACCTCAGCTTGAATCGTTTTTGGGGATATATTATCTTTCTATTATGGCTTTCTCAGTTTCTTCCTCTTCACCATTGCGCAAAGAGAATACTACTGAGTTTTACTTAGGGTTCTCGTATAGACGATTCCCAGGGGCTTCTCCATTTTCAAGTTTCAAGCTTCCATGTTTCCTTTTTTTATCAAACAGCATCTTGGAAGCGGTTTTTCATTGCTTTGTATGTGTCTTCTAATTTTTCTTTAGCTCTAGGTTCCCTTTCATTCTGTAAACGAAACCTGGCTTCGTAAGTTTCTCGTTTCTGGCCTGTTAGTTATTATTCCACCAAGTTCTTCCAATCGTTTAGCTCATTGACAATAGACAATACAATACTTCTCCATATATATTGTTCCACTTAGTACCTTTTGTAGGAAGCGTTCCACTCGAAATTGTCTGTCTGATCACGCATATTGCTTTCAATTCAATTTAGCGAATTTAGCATAAACACTTATCATGTAGAATAAAAGGAGATATTTATCTACTTATCAGATTGTGTGATAACGGTAAGGCACTAATTGATGATTAAAAGGATGGCCTATAGGAATAGGTCTTCTGGCTCCACAATTAATTACCCGTTCTCTTTTAGTAGGCGGGTCTTGAAGGGCTAAAGCAAGACTGTTTAGTTTGTAATAGCAATTTGCCCAAAATCATCCATTGCCCAGGGTCTCCTGAGTAAATTATGTTCAGCTGTCCTAATTGTTGAAGTGTTATTCATTGTCCTGATATTTTGCTCCTCATAACAGCCTCTCAAGCGCTCGCTATTTTGTATGATGCGCCTTTCTTGTCGCTAGTTGTATTGTCAGAAAAAGCACACGTCCTGGGTTTCTGTGTCGTGACCTCTTTCAGTGCAATATCCGCAATTCATTACTGTTGCAGGGCAATTATTTTTAAGAGAAAACCCCTGAAATTAGAATATACAACTTGTTACAACAAGAGTGACCCTCCCCAATAACATGAGTCTCTGCCTTTTGGGCCGGTCTTGAATGCAGGATTAAAAGTTTGTTTAGCCTACTCTAGGCTTCTTGCGTTTAAGATAAAGGATAAAGGTTATTTATCCATACTCTGTTCCGTCTGCGAATTAAAGACAGCATTCATTGATTCTTTAGGGGTTTCTTGGAGTTTGGTTACTAGGGCAGATACACAAGATCTTTTTATCGCAGTGCCAGTTTTTTCTGTAACTAACCTATCCACCTGCTAACTCAATGTCCTTTGTAACTGCATTATGCTGATTCTTACTTACTTACTTTCCACCTCCACCAACAGCTTCTGCCATTCATTGCAACTGCATTCCAGTTCCGTGCGCCCAGGATATTCCTTGTGTCATTGGCCACTGCATTTTTCCACCTCAACCGAGATCAGCCTTTTCTCCTTTTTCCATATAAGTGCTCGCTCAGAATTTTTGTCGGCTCTATTCGATTCTAGCATATGGACAGATTCTAGCATATCTTCTCTAGCTCTTCTTTTTCTTCCCTTCTCTTCTTTCTTCATTGGAGCTTCTTCTCCTCTCTTCACAGTTTTTGGTACTTCGTCACTTCCCTCTAGTAGTTCTCTGCAACATAGCTCTATAAGCTTTGTTATTCTGTTCTGAGGCAGAATCACATTCGGCATCAAACCAGGGCGAGTGGGGTAACTTTTGCTCCAGTCCTAGTATGGATTCAGCAGCAGTATCTGTACCTTTCGTATACACTGACCAGCTGTCCTCTACTGTGTTGATTGGTGTGGGGTCTCTGGAGAGCTTTTTTGTGCTAAGATCCATAGAGTATTGGGCAAAAACCTCAGGATCCTTTATCTTCAGCATATGGTATTTCTTGATGATCTGCCTGTTTGAGAGGTTCCTAGTCAGAGCAATTTGCAGTTATAAGTGCAAGTGAGAGGTAGTGTTCCGAGTCAATATAGGCACTGGGGAAGACTCTGACATTCTGGAGACTAGATTTATGTCTTCTCCCTATTAGTATATGGTCAATTTGGTTGACCCCACTCCTGTCAGGAGGGGTCCAAGTACCCTAGTGTACGCCTTTGTGGGGGAACAATATGGTGCCGACAATTAAATCTCTTGATGTAGCAAACTTTATTACTCTCATGTCATTCATATTTGTATCTTCATGCTTCACCGATGTTCATGCTTCACTGGTGTTCATGCTTTGTATCTTCATATGCGGCTATGCTTGCCGATAGTTGGTCAGAAAATTTCTTTTTTACCAATTTTTGCATTAAAATCCCCTGTGATGATTTTCATGTCATACCTTGGACATGCATCTAGTGTTCTTTCGAGGAGCTCATAGACCTAGTCTTTTTTTTCTTCATCAGCAACTTTCTGTGTATACTTAGCTGACTATAATTATAGAAACATCCTTGTGAATACATTTGAATACATACTCATTTGAATAAATGAGAAATATTAGTGAGGTTAAGGTTTGAAATCCAACTACAAGCTGTCTGTATGAGCCTTTAACTATAAATCCGGTTCCAAATTCATGTCGGGCCTCATTGCGACTATAACAAATGGAGTGTTTTCTCTTTTCCAGAACACCAGTCCCAGTCCAGTGCACCTCCTATATAGCAGTTATGTCAAGTTTCAATCAGTCAATCTGATCCAGGAGCAATTTCAGAGCTCCAGGTCTGTAAAGAGACAGCACGTTCCAATATCCTAAATTAAAAGTCCTTGCTGGAGAGCCAGGTCTATTTGCTTTAAATCTGATCGCACCCTAGGATTTAGAGTGGGGTTTCATAATAATTTAAATTCGGGTAGCGGGGTTATTATCTCTCTCTGCGTACCCTAGTCTCGTGGTGGGGCTGCCACATTCGGCTCGGGACTTCCTGTTATTTAGCTCAGAGGTATGCTCCTCTTACGCAGTAGGTCGTCTAGACCTTTGGGTGCTGCCATTGATCAGTCAAAGACAGAGTTCATCTGCTGCTCTTGGTGTAGACCCTGCTACCCTATCAGGACCCCTAGCTCTAATCTGCTGCTGACAGGGCTTTGGTTACCACCACCTTGGGCATCAGGGTTGCTCGGCTTAGCAGGTCCCCTACTTGAAGGTGAGACTGGAGTTGGGAAGGAGAGGCTAAGTGGCTAAGAGCCGCTTGTGGCCATTATTCGCATCACTCCCCCATTTTTGGCAATGCTCTTATTTCTCCTTTTAGGTCAGCATTTTGATGAGGTTGTAGCAGTTTTCCTACAGTTTTTGTGCGGATGTGAAAATTGCATCTGTTGCAGTTTTTTTTTTCTTTTTTTTTTTAGTCTGCATTTTTAATAAATCCTTTAATTGTGAGTTATGCGGTAAGTCTATTATTTTATTTGCTTATAAGGTGACTGTTGTTCTGCAAAATTGTCAGTGTACTTTTGCTCAGAGGTAGCGCAGGATTTGGAAGAATTGGTGTCGTCTTCGTAAAAACTTTAACCCCTCATTTAATATTAAATAAAAAAATTGAGAATCAAAATCAACTCCAACAAATCCCAAATTACCTTTACTCTCCGTCGAAAACCTACGACCTCCTGTCCTACAGTATCCTTAAATAACACTCCACTTATCCCAGTCGAACAGATCCGTTACTTAGGACTTCACTTGGACAAACACCTTACTTGGAATCCCCATACAAGACTGAAACGGCAAGAAACTGCTCGTCGCTTCCGACTACTTCAACACTTACTTGACAAACGCTCGAAACTACCAATTAATTATATAAGGCTAATTTACATTACAATAATAAGACCTATTTGGACTTATGGCATCGAGCTTTGGGGCTCCATCAAACCATCAAACTCCTCTCGAATCCAATCCTTGCAATATAAAATCCTTCGTAAAATCCTTAACGCTCCTTATTTCGTCACAAATAAACTCATCCATAAAGACCTTAATGTCCCATATATTGTCGATTTGGCCCGATCCAGATACCAATCCTTTCATAATAAACTCCCTACCCACTCGAACCCTCTTGTTTCCAGCCTCGCTTCCTCCTTTATACCAGACAATCCTCCTAGGCGTCTGAAAAGAAGATGGCCTCGGGACCTTCTATGTTGAGTGTATCAGTTGAGAGCTACCAGTGGGTAGCTTCTCTTCATGTTTGTTCAAGACATAATCTTAGTATTGTCACATTTACTAAATGTATTTATTTAAATACAGTTGTAAATTTCATTAAATAAAAAAAAAATATATTAAATAGTTAACAGGTAATACAATATCTTTGGCACATTAGAGAAAAAAGGTTCAAATAAATCATAGGAAAGATAAAAACTTATATAAAGTGTTGGACAGAAAGTAGTTCCAGTACAAATTACAGTAGCTGGAAATACAACTGCTTTTGTAGTTTGTAGTTGGTGGACTATTACTTCAACTACTTTAATTAGAAAAAAATAGTTGAATTCATTCACTACTAGTTTAAATTATAAATATAGATCTGCAATTACAAATACATTTATTGATAATGTGCAGTTTTAATCGATATCAAATATTTCAAATACAATCCCTCTAATGTATAAAACATGAGAATTGACTGGTAACCAAAGATTAAAATAATAATAAACTGAAGGAGTATCATGGAAAAAAAATTGTATTACACACTGTTTCAAAATATATTATCAAGGCGGAAACATCGGCTACAAATTAAATAATAGATAACTATTTGGCGAACTAATTGCGTATATTTTATGATATGATAGATTAAAAATGACATCTTATTTTCTAAAGATTAATAATGTGCAAAACTTAATACTTACTGCAATGTACATTTCCTGCATCTCCCGTATTAAGTTCCGTTGACTATCATTAGATTCTATACTCCTCGCTGCCAATTGCAGTAACAAGTTCGGCTCTTTGTTTTATAAAATCATAATATATATATAATTGTAACATCATATAGTATTACTAAATAAAATAAAATATACTAAAAATAAATAAAGATGGGTTACATTATTTCTAAAATAAAAAGTTTAAAATATTTTAGAAATGATGATAAAGAATTTAGTTTTTCTTAATAGTAAGGGCCTAACTACACTATCGGTTTCGCTCCCATTCAGCTTCCGGTCCGATCTCCTAAAGCATTTTCATATCTATCTATCTATATTATATAATTTTACACCATTCACGATTGAAGCCATCAATAATCGAAGTTGTCTATATTTAGATCTTAATTGATGTAACACTTCTGTGGGTTAACAATATTTATTCAACAATATTAGGGATGGTTGGGATTACAAAAATAATCATATGGCCAGAGCTTCACAATTAAGAGTAAGACCGTCCAGTCAATCACTTCTGATCTATAGTCGTAAGGAGATTTTCTAGAACCTCGAGGAATGGCGTGGATGGTTCTTGGAGAGTTACTTTATGAGGGTTCGGTTCATCCGTTCTACCATTCCATCAGACTGTGGATGGAGGGCCTAGTTTTCCGAATTTCCCAAATCTCTTGCAGACTTCCTGGAATAATGTGCTTTCGAAGTTCCTTCCCTGATCTGAATGTAGTTTAAGTGGTACTCTGAAATGGGTGATGACCTGCTTTACTAGAACGTCAGCCAAGGTAGCAACCTCTTGGTTGGGGACAGCATATGCTTCCACCCACTAACACACTATGATCACAAAACTGAACTTATTTTCAGCACCACATTCTGGAAATGGTCCTTATATGTACATGGCTACCCTCTCGAAGGGGCTCCCCGCACTTTACAGCTACATTCATGCGCGGCATTTTCGAGCTGGTCCAGTGCCTGCAGAGGTGTTACATTTACGCCACCAATCTTTGATATCGTCAGAGCAGTTCACCCAGTAGAACCTCTCGCGTGCTTTCTGAAGTGTTTTTGACACACCAAGCTCCGGACACTTCATCGTGTAGCAGACAAAGTACCTCCGGCATGCAGGTCCTCGGTACCAGAAGCTGCTTCCTGGATATGCTGCCGTCTACGTTCTCAACAACCCTTTTGAGCAAGCTGTCTTCTATTACAAGGGAGTTCCATTGTGCCCAGTATGCCTTCAAAATAGGAGAGAATGGTGCTATCTCTTGCCAGGTCGGGCGGCGATTGGCTAGTTTCCAATCCGGTATCTTTTTTAACTCAGGATCATTTTCTTGAGGGTCCCTGATTGTGTCAGGGACCATTCCTCGCTAACTCCTCTAACGGTGCAGTGGTTTCTAGCTGAAGGATTGGTATACCTGTTTGGGCGTGGCCAAACCACATCTCCAGCCGGTTTACTAAGATGTTAAAATCATATGGGTTGTCGGTGTTGAGGGTCTGCAGGACATCTAGATCGTCGGCTCTGAGAACCACCGTAAGGGCAACTGCCTTATCTTAGAAGGCAGTTGTTAAGTAAGATAGAATGTTTCTAAGTTTCAGTATTTTATACTTACTCGAACTATTTCAAGAGGGAGAGGTAATTTAGTATTCGGATGGATTACTAAGAATAACAAATTTCTAACAGTTTCTAAATTAAATGAATATTCTTACCTGAAAGTGGCTCCTTTTTCAGTATTAACGTATTATTTATCTTTTCCAAACCCTGATGTAACATAGGATATATTAAATGGATTTATTTAATAAAAGAAATTTAATGTGAATGGCTAATAAATAAAAATGATAACATTACCAATTTTCGTAATTTGACAGCTTTTCCAATGGCTAAATCCATAACTGTTCGTAATATGGGGCCTAGTTTTCTTACTATATTAGAGTTAGCTCCTAAAATTGATCCCACATCAACTAACCTATAACAGAGGATTAATATTATTGTAGGTAGAAATAGTAATAATGTTTTTGAAAGAAAAAATACATTAAATTAAAATTTGTATACAACAAAACATTTTATGATAGGTTAAATAATGGTCAGGATTTTCAGTTACAATGATATTTATTATGGTAAGCCAACGTTTCGATCCAACTTGTGGATCTTCATCAGGGCTACTGAGTCCAGGTGGATACTAAGACTCTCTTGAGTCTTAGTATCCACCTGGACTCAGTTGGATCCACAAGTTGGATCGAAACGTTGGCTTACCATAATAAATATCATTGTAACTGAAAATCCTGACCATTATTTAACCTATCGTAATTGAAGAACAGTTGACCATCTCTCATCTCTACTAGTAAAACATTTTATGGCATAAAGTGCATTGCTCGTACAGTAAATGTTTGACTACATTACATAATGAACAAAAACCGAACAAAAAACAAAGTAATGTATATACAATTTTGACAATAAAAAGAAAAATATACAATAATGCTTATTAGAATTTTTTTGTTAAAAAATACTGGTTGGAAAAGTGATTAAATAATACTAAAGTTAGAGAAAATACTTCAAATCAAAATACAATTATATCTCTGTCATGATAAGATGAAATTTCTTTTTATAATTTTTTGATATTGTAGTACTTCTTTGTGTTAACAAATATTTATTCAACAAAAATATACAATTATCAATGCCAAACGAATTATAACAACATAAACATTTGAGAAGGTTACAAAAATTGTCACTTCGTAACACAAATCATATGGCTTGAGCTTCACAATCAAGACAAAGACTAAGACTAACTTGTGTAATCACTCGCTCCTTAAATATAGTCGTAAAAGGACTGGCCTGGAAGGTTCTGGATTGAGCTCGAAAAATCTAGTCCCATACATGTGCTATGATGGTTTGTTCCGACCGCTACTTCGTTCCAACAAAAGGCCTGGGATTTTAAACCATGTCTTTTTATTTAACGATTTAACGTTACAATGTTTTTATAAGAAGAAAAAAAAAATGGCCTTGCCCGGGATTTGAACCCGGATTCGCTTATCACTAGTAGGGCACCCTTGCCACTCGAGCTACGAAGCTTATAAAAAATATTTAAAAATTATAATCAGAAGTAAGCAAAGTACACAAAAATATTTTATTGTAATGAAATATTTTTTTTATTTATTGGGTAAAAACTGCAATGATCATCAATGTAAGTTCTTTCAGTCCTAAATGGACTTTTTTATTTTTTCTTATTCCTACGCTCTGGTATTCTTTTTCATATTGGACTTAATATTTCAGTTATCAAGTTATTAAATTAAAAGAGAAAAGAAAAAAAGGACTAATTGTATTTACTAAATGATTATATGATTGTGGTAGTAATTACGTTGAGTTTTGAGTTTCAGCCCTAAACCCAGAAGATTAAAGCTTCTTAAGTTGTGACTTAAAAAAGGACCATTCTTGGAAAATGTGACATTTTATTAGAATTGTATTTTACTTCTCCAATCTAGGTGGGCCATAGATACCGTTAGACTTTCCGGGAGGCCACCAGTCCAGGACTTTCTGAAAAGGTTTCTGTAACACTCATCCATTGCCTAACCAATTCATTTCCATTTCTGTCCAGCCTTATTATTTGGAGACATCTACATTATTCGCCTATTTTATCAGGCATATAGTTTTTGAATGATGATCCTGAAACCTGTCGCTGGAGGACCACCATCTCCAGGAAAAGATTTCTCCGGGTCATCAACAACAGACCATCCGCAAAAATTTTGTTAGTAGCTCGTCGGCATCAAAATAAATCCCATAATCCTGATAATGCCTCACCTATTGCTTTACTCCATGAGCCAAATTGATCTTGAAGATATTTAAATACAGGCAACACCCTTGCTTCAGGCCATTTGTCCCAGAAAATGGCTCGGAGAGGCGGTTCCCAATTTTCACCATGTACATATCGCTTCCATACAAGTGTTGAATTGCTGGTATAAGGGCCTCAGCAATAACCGCTCTCCTCAAAGCTGGCCATATTCTTTCCCTCAGGACTTTATCATAGAGTATTTCTGTGTAATATTATACACTGCCGGACAAAATTAAAGGATCACTTCTGTATTTTGAAATTACTGAATTTTATAGGGTATTTTTGAAAATATTCTTTATTCTTAGGAATTTACACTTAATTATAAGATCAATTAAAAATTCTTTTCTGGAAATTTTTAATAGGAAAATAAATAAAAAAATAAAAATGTGCTACTGTCTCAAAACATAAAGAGGATGAATTTGAGGGGAAAAATTAATAATTGGTATTCCCACCTTTACCTCTGATAACAGCTTACATTTTCCTGCCCATTCCAGCGACCAGGGTTCTAACTTCTACTTCTGCGATGTTTTTCCACTCTTCCACTAACATTTCCCTTAAATCTGCCAAATTTCGCGAGTGTTAGGCGCGGACACGTCTACTAAGCATGTCGCATACATCCTCTACAGGATATCTGGACTTATGGGTGGCCATACCGTAACTTAAATTTCTTCTTGTCTAATAAAATTTTTCACTGATTGAGCAACATATGGTCAGGCATTATCGTGTATAAAAATGAAGTCAGATTCCATACTTCTGGCGAAAGGTATAACATGTGGATCAAGCACTTCCCTAATGTACCTGTCAGCTGTTATGCAAACATGGTTCACAAGAACCAATTCTGTACGGCAGTTTAAATTTATGTTCCACCCACACCATTACTGATCCACCACAAAACGCAACCCTTGGAGAAAAAGTGCAAGGAGCATACCTCTCTCACCGCCTTCTCCATACTTTTCCCATCCATCTAGAGATCGAAGACAGAATCTGGACTCATGGCAGAATAATATGTTGTTTCAATCGTTCTGAATCCTGTTTAGGTGCTCCCGAGCAAACCTCAAGCCACAGTTCCCTGGAGAGAAGAGGTCCAGTAGCTGAAGGGTGGGAGGTCAATCCAAAATCGTAGAGTCGTCTTCTCACAGTTCGCTCTGAACTTTGCACATTCCTGAAACTCTGGAGGAGAACACACAGACTGTTCCCGGTTGTTCGACGATCACTTCTTCTTCCTCTAACTCCTTTGTGCCGTCAAGCCTGGAGTCGCAGTTCCAGTCCATCTAGTCCACTAGTCTCTGCCCCAGGCCAGTCTTCACATCTCCCGTATTGTGCTTCCTCTTGCTGTCTCCAGTTTCCCAATGTAGTCAATATATGTGCTCCTGGGTCTGCCACAAGGTCGTCTTCCTTCCAGTCTAGCTTCCAAGTACCACCTGGCCTTTCTGGTGTCGTCCATTCTGCATACATGAACATACGACTTTAGTTGCCTCTTCCATGATATCCCGCACTGCTCGAACTCCCAACTCTTCTAAAATTTTTTCATTTCTGATGCAGTCTCACTTGGTCTTTCCCGCTAATCTTTGGAGGAATCTCATCTCAGCGGATGTTATGCTGCTCATGTGCTTTTCCAGGGTTGTCCAGTTTTCAGATCCATACATGAGCACTGGAAGGAACACTGATTTAAATATCCTCCGTTTCTTCTGGAATGCCCTTCAGTCTGATGAAGCCTATTAAGCACCTTGGACACTTTGGATGGTGGCCACTGGAGCCGTTATGCAATGTGCTTTTTAGAAAACCCTTCTTCAATTAAAGCAATTGCACGAATTGATTCCTCTTTGGTCAATGCTCTAACAGAAGAGCCAACAGAGGCCATTACAACGTTCTTACTTCACTCACAACTTAACTTTAAAAACTTAGGTCTCTTAAATGTTAGAAAACCTTCAATAAGATGAACCTTTGCTAACAACTAACCATTTATACCTGATAGGAAGAAAGAAAAGAATAGGATTAACTGATCCTTTTCCCGATGAAGGGCAGGGAATGCAAACGTGTGGAATGTGATAAGGCGCAACATGAAGTCTAGCCTGGGACAAAGGAATTTTTTTTCTCTTATGCAATAATAACTGAAAATAATAAGTGATCCTTTAATTTCATCCTAATAATAATTTTATATCATACCTTTCCAACTTATGTACAATAGCGGGGTTGTACTTTAAATCTGTCTCAGCGCCACTAAGGGTATCTGGAAAATTGAAGAATTATTAGTGGATATAAAATCATTACATGACAGTAAAACAATGAAATGATGAAAGAACTCACTGAAGAGAATGTTGTGTGCCAAAGCTAAGCTGAATGGCCGGGGATCACACGGCGAAGATTCCAACATCAAATTGACCAGTTTGTCGGTGGGCTTGATCATTTTGTTGAAGTAAACATTGTCCACGTAAGATCTCTTTAAGAAGGTATTGTACTCCTTTCTTTGCTGTTTCCATAAATCATCTTAATCTACAAGAGACATTAGAGACTTAATTAAAGATTTTTATATATATAACGATTTAATAATCAAACAAAAGTGAAACAAAATATAAGATTTCCCATAAAAAAAATTTCAATAACCGGTAAATTTAAGTAATAATACATATATTTACAATATTTTGTTGGAAAGCTTAAAACTACTCTCGTAATCTGATTATTGGTTCCATGGGGAGTAGTTACACATATCACAGAAGTAAATCAAAACTTAAAGAATTACAAACAATTGTTTTGTTATAAGAGAAGGCAAACTGCCTGCTGCTCAAAAAAAAAAAAAAAAAAAAAAAAAAAATTACAGTAACTTCGAAAACCAAGAACCTGTTAAAATAAATGGGTATTACTTTGGTTAAGCAGCTGCAAGATGGCAGCCAGCAACAGTAAACAACAAGGTATTCCGATCACGCCCTACCCAATATCCATAGTTCAGTTCGGGTTTACCAAGAGTTCCCAAGATCCGATGTAGGCCTTATCTATATTTTTGGAGGGGAATGATCCATTGCTTACATTTTATTGATTATTTTTGATGTTTTGATTTTTAAAAATTATTAATTTATGTATAACTGTTTATTGGGTTAGGGTTGAAAAACTCAATTTTTTACGATATAATCACCTTAATTAACATATAAAAATTCAAACTATTCCCAGGAAAGTAAGGAGTCCTGTTAGTAATTGAGGCCAATTTCATTCTGAGTACACTTAATAAGTGAAGTACTGACGATGGGTACCCAATGTCTAAAAACAAATCCTAATTGTTATTGAGGAAAGAATTTTTGTTAACTTCCGACAGCAAATGTGTACGCCATTATAAAAATGTAAAGTATATTTTGAGTCAAAGAAATGAGTAGTGGTAAGTGAAAGTTGTGTTATGCAAGCACCGCATCGGATTTTTTATGCATTTATCTGGAACAACCTTAGTATATGAGTGATTCTATAATTATGGTGGTATTTATGTCACAACGTGATAAATCGACAACCGCCTGAAGTATTTTTAAATTTATTTTTTTGCTATTTATTACCTCATTGGTAATGAACACTGTTATCTATTTTTCGAGCGCCTAAAGACAGGATAATATTCACAAAAATCAATAACAATGCTCATTTTGTCACTCTCTAACCTGTCACAAAGTAGAGGTCATGTACTTTGAAAAATAATTAAACCCTTTTCCGTCACAATAATTCTAAAAAATCAGGCACCAATATTATCAGTAAACTTTCAGCATGCAAAATAAAATTGAGCCAGGACTCCAAAGGGTACAGGAAAAGTACCACAACAGCTTTTCCCTTTGTCACACAATTGTGAGGTCACTCCCTAGCTAGTTTTTTATATACCCACCAATCCCTCAGAAAAGGAAATTTTGTGCTGAGAACATATGAGGTTACCTTGTTATGAACCCGACTATACGTCGAATCATATCATTTTTCCTAAATTTACCTCAGTTGCTTTCAGGAGGTGGTGGAAGGTGAAAAAATAAACAATATTTTTACAGCGAGTCACTCCCTACACCTTATATACATGATGGTAGTAAACAATATAGGTATATTTTTTATTACAGTTTTATAGAACTTTCGAATCTCTTAACAGCCATAACCTCCTTTAAGTAATTTTTTGTACTAGTTTTACCCAAATTGGTGATCAATGGCCGATTTGTCTCTCCCTGACCTGTCACTCCCTAGACTGATACTGATTTCTTGTTAGCTAGGGAGTGTCAATGTTGGTCAGGGAGAGACTTGTGATTAAATTTGTAACTTGGTTATGTTGAGTACTAATCATTGTCAGTTCAGAAAGTTATTTTTCGATTAAGTATTCCCCCCTTAATCTGCCAAATAAATTTTTGAAAATAAATTCTATAGTTAACTGTTAGTTCTTTAACTATTTTGATGGTAGGGATAGAACTCATTATACCTATATAAGAATGAGACTGACTTTAAACGAAAAGAGACTTCAAAAGTTAGAGAATTATTCTTTAAAAGATTTAAATTAATATAATAATGTCATATGTTACATTACTTTCTTTGAAAATCATTATATCGAAAACTATGAATATAAGTGTGTGCACACTTCAAATCATTGGTAAGGTGCAAGTGACCAAGCCATCTGCCACCAGAAACATGAGAAAAGATGACTTTGAAATTTCAAAAAATTGAAGAGCCAAATACAGTATATAGTTTAAAAAAAAAAAAAAAAGCCATACTCACTTAGCCTGGTTAATGGTCCATGCATCAATTCATGCACGCCTCCGTAAACATCTTGCGGTTTATTGTTCAACTTGGGATGAAATGCTAATTTCTGGATAGTGAAAAAAAAAAAAAAATTTAAAATCAGCTTATACAAGTCATTGCAGCAGGTGGTAACTGAATGGTATGAGGAACTCTACCGGAAAGGAATGCTGATCAATACCAGCAAAAGTAAGGTACTGCAAGTAGGAAGGCAAAATGAGGATATCCATGTACAATGTAATGGAGAAGAATTAGAAGTGGTCTCAGACTTTACCTACGTAGGAACAATTATGGAAAAATCAGGGAAAATGGACTTAGTAATATCTAACAGAATTAGCAAAGCAAATGCAGTCTACTACCAGATTTGCAACACTGTTGTAGGAAAATGAGAGGTAGATAAGAACGTTAAGCTCCATATATTTAAATCTGTATACCTACCAATACTTCTATATGGAGCAGAAAGCTGGGTATTGACAGACAGGCAAGAGAGCAGAATCACTGCTGCTGAAATGAAATTTCTAAGAAGAATAGTCGAGAAGACTAGGAGGGACCGGATTCGCAACGAACGAATACGATAACAACTTGGGGTCGCCCCATTAAAAGAGGTTCTGCAAATCCGCCAATTGAAATGGTTTGGTCATGTGATAAGGATGGAGGAACATAGAGACCCACTGAAGACGATGGACTATGCCCCAGATTGCAGAAGACCTCGAGGACGCCCAAGAATGTCTTATGTCTTATGTCCGTCGAGCCAGGAATTTAGCAAAAAATAGAGAAGAGTGGAGTTCGTGGCTGCTCACCCCCTTACGCTGAAAGGCACAAAAGGAAGAAGCTAAAGAAGAAGAAGAAATTAGTTAAATTTCACGGTAAAATACTGTAAAAAAATTAATCAAAAATATTACCTTAGAAATTTCAGGACTTGTAATTATAGCACTTATCTTGTAACCATATGTGACATGGAAGCAGATTCCACTTTCCCCATATTTTTCAGCAACATTAACCAAATGATTAACCAAACCTAGAAAAAAAAAAAAAAATTGAATTCATATCTTCCTAAATTTTTAGAAATAATAAATGATGATAAAATAAATAATATTTCATAGTCCTATTTTTTTTAATTCAGTGCCATCATATCTACTTAAAGATATGCAGAGGCCGTCTTCTTCTTATTTCCTTTTGCCACAACTGCGGTGGCATAGGGCCGAAGCATATTTTCGCCATCCATCCCGATCCCGGCTGAGAGCCATGACCTCCTGCCAAGACTTTCCAGATGCTCTACATTTCTCTTCCACGCTCCTCCGCCACGGTCAGCCTCGGGTGTCCTCGTTTCCTCGAGTCTTGGGGACTCCAATCCAGCGCCGTCTTTTCTATGGCCCCATCTTTTCGGAGCCGCTGACCGATCCACCTCCATTTTAATTTTTGTATCTCTTCCTCCATAGTCAGCTGTCTGGCTATGCTCCAAACTTCCTAGTTTTCAACCCTATCCTGCCATCTCACGCGAAGGATACATCTTAGGCATCGGTTGACGAAAACTTGGAGTGTCTTCATTATTTAACCATGCTTTTCCAGGGTTCACAGCCGTAGAGTAAGATAGCCTTTACATTACATTTGAAGATTTTGATCTTTGTGGATCTGGTAATATTCTTGTTTTTCCACACGTCCCACAGAGGGGTATTTGACAGGTCTACCTGTCTTTTTAACTTGGCGCTTGAGAAAGCAGTGAGAGACGCTGGTCTGCAAACAAACAGAACGATTTACGATCGAATGGTCCAGCTCTTAGCCTTTGCAGACGATGTTGACATTGTAGGGCGATCTTCAGAGTCAGTCAGAGAGGGTTTGTTTTTTAGCTCTGTTCGGGGCCGCCAGAGTACTAGGTTTAGAGGTGAATGAAGAAAAGACCAGATAGGTGGTAAGAGGAGAAGAAGCTCGTCCTGGTGAGACTATCAATATTGGCCCCCTTGACTTTGAGAAAGTGGCCCTGTTCGCATATTTGGGGACACTTGTCACTCAAGATAATTCACCTGCGGCAGAAGTGTGGAGAAGAATATTGATGGGCAACAAGTATAACTTCGGAATCGGCAGACCAAACTTCATCTGTACAAAACATTAATCCGCCCAGTACTGTTGTATGGATCTGAAACATGGACCACAAGCAAAAGAATTGAACAAGACCTTTTAGTCTTCGAAAGGAAAATTCTTCTGCGATGGCTCGTGGCTAGAATGGACGACAAGGCGATCCCTAAAAAGGTACTGACTGAACCCCTCCATGACACTAGAAGAAGGGGGAGACCGAAACTCAGGTGGTCTGATGGTGTTGCTGGAGACGCTAGAGTCAGGAGCTGGATGACAGCGGCACAGAACAAAGATGGCTGAAGGAAGCTGGTGGAGGAGGCCAGGACTCGTCGACGAGTTGTTGCGCCAAGATAATAATTAAAAAAATAATAATAGCTGGCCAAAAATATTTTATCACCATATTCTATTAATTTTTGGCTGCTGATTTTGAAAAATGGTTTGCAGCAACGTGAGGTTTGGGCTCCCGGAAGCAACACTAATGTCTGTAAGAAGACCAAGCTGCGCGGCCAAAGGTCTCATTAAGCCTAATGCGTCAACCGAAAAAAAAAATCTGGTGCGTGCGCGCAACACACAACTTTCACTTACCAACTTACTTAGATTAGAAATTAATGCGTTGTTGTGGTCCCCTCCGTTTGACCAACTTTGATAAAATGTTGGCTATCACATATTTGGCATATACATATATGAAATACCCAGTTTGATCAAAATCGTTAAAGCCGTTTTGGAGAAAATAAAAAAAAACACGTGAAAATGATACAAAATTTATTAAATAAAGTCCCCCATCCGGTTGATCAATTTTGATGAAATGTTGGCTATCACATCTTTGGCATATAAATACATCAAATACCCAGTTTGATCAAAATCGTGAAAGCCGTTTTTGAGTAAATAAAAATAACGCGTGAAAATGATACAAAATTTATTAAGTAAAGTCCCCCCTCCGATTAATCAATTTTGATGAAATTTTTACCGTCATATTTAGGGCATATTAATACACGAAATACTCAGTTTAATCAAAATCGTTAATGCCGTTTTAGAGAAAATCGAAAAAAACGTAAAAAGTTATTAAATAAAGTACCCCCTCCCTTTGAGCAATTTTGATGAAATTTTTGCTGTCACATCGCGGGCATATACCTAAACTAAATACCCAATTTCAGGTTCGCACGGTTTATAGTTTTTGAGCTAGTCTGTTCACACACACACATACACACACACACACACACACACACACACACAGACCATTCCGCGGGACTTGGTTATTTGGACTCAGGGGGCCCCAAAACGTTTATTTCCGTTGAAAACCGGAAGTAGAAATTTTTCACGATCGCAATACTTCCACTTACTATATATTACATATATAGGTAAGTGAAAGTAAAAATGCTTTTATTTTTAAATGCTAACATGGAGTTATGACTTGAAGAACAATAAGTTTTATGTACAATATACTTAATTACTTTCATTTTTACTAGCAAACGGGTTTTCATTTCATTTTAAGATGTCACCATTTTCATTTTTTTAACCTGGCTTACTTGGAATTTTTTTTTAATTTTTAATAGTATACGCTATATAGGTAAGTGAAAGTAAAAATGTTCTGAAAAATCTAGGACCTCTAGTTTTTGAAATATGGTATTAATCTTACAAAGAATAATCAATCCCATCAACTTGGTCTGGGTTTTGCTGCGAAAATGAGGCAATTTAATTACTTTACCAAACTTTAAGTTTCTAACAGCTTTTAATCAACATTTATATTGACACAATTTTCTATAGTTAAAAAATAAAAATTGATACAATGATTAATCTTATTTACGATATACAATAAAATATTGGGCAATCTTCATGGGGCACACTTCTTAATTAATCCTATGCCGCAGCGTACAGTACAAACGAAGGCCGCATTTGCTTCCCTCAATCGAGAATTCACTTTGTCTTCCACGCCACCTTTCTGTTTGCACAGGCCGAAGGCCACCAATATTTTCCTTAATTTATTTAAAAGTCTTCGCATGGGCGTACCCAGCGCGAGGCAGGAGGGGGGGCAGTAAGGCTGGGAGCAATAATTTTTTAGGCTTTTAAGACTGATAGTAATAATAGAATACATTTTTTTCAAGCAAATAATTGTAATAACTTAGTTGATAAAGCACTGCTATAATTATACATAATTTTGGTTTCATTCACCTGGTGTTACAACCTGAACGACCATAGCTTGCCACCCCCCCTAGATTTTAGCTAGCCCCCCCAAGTTTTGATCCTGGGTACGCCCTTGAGTCTTCATATAAAAATTTCGGCATTTTTGTGCAATTTTCAAGAAATTCATGCACTCAAAGTCGCTATTAGTTACGGATACCAGAAAGATGGTATAATGGTATAAAATATATGCAATGAATAAAATTGTACAAATTCCTATTGGCTAGTGAGGCACAGAAGGGAATAAAAAAAATAAAACTTATTTAAAAGTAGCAATTTTTGTTTACATAATGCTTAAAAAGTCAATTAAGTGAATATGTATCAATTTATTTAATTTATAGTTTTTGGTTCTCAAAATTTCCAGGAGAGGGGGCACCTCTATATATAAATAAATATAATTTCACCATCATTACTTACTATTGATAGTAAACAAGGCTAATGTTCTGTAGAAGTAGAAGAGATTTCCGATGACAGGAACACCCAAGAACCCCGGAAAAGAGCAGAGTTTGCGAAACCGAAGCCACAGTACCGCTCCGAGAACGAGGTTCGCTAGCACGAGTGCCAGGGCAGCCATCGCTATCATCTCCATCTTCCTGAAAAAAACACACATACATATTGTATATATGTATCTTAATCTGTTTAGTCAAAATGGTTGTTTAGACTATGTTGTTCCGGAATAATGGCTGTTCTCAATTTTTTTATTACTTTTATACTCTCTAGCAGACCTGGGCATTATTTTAAATAAAAGTATTTTAAATACAAATGAAAATACTTTTTTTTTATTTTAGTATTTTAGAATTAAAATAAAATAAATCACATGTTTATTTTCATTTTAATTCTAAAATACTCAAATAAAAAAAAAGTATTTTCATTTTAATTCTAAAATACTAAAATAAAAAAAAAGTATTTTCATTTGTATTTTAAATAATAAAATAAAATAAATCTTAAGTAGGTTGTTTGAAGTTCAACAATTTTCGTAATAGTACAGTGTAGTCCTTTGCACTAGAGCTGTCACTCCTAAATATTGAGCAAGTATATTTATTTCAGTTTGATGTTGCTGCTTTTTTTTTGTTTTTTATGGGGGGGGGGGGCGCAATTATTAAGATTGTACCGCTTCATCCGATTTCAACAAATTTTGTCACATTGGTGGTTTTTGATTATCTAAGTAGACGTCTAATGAATTCATTTCACATAAATGGTTTTATGCATAGGTTTTGGGGTGGAGGTTTAAATATTAACTTTTGGCCCCCATATCCGATTGTCACGAAATATGTAACAAAGATTGATCATAAGTCAAATAACAAGGCCAATTCCTCATCATTTTTATAAATAATAATAACTTTATAAATAAATAGGTTTTTTACGGGGGGGGGGGAGTTAATTGTAGATTTTTTACCGGTTTATTCGAAAGTGAAAAAATCGAAAATTAGGTTAGAGCCATAAACGAAGGCATAAACAGGATCCCAATTTTGAAACAACACCGAAAGATCAAAAGAAAGTAAACTTAGTAAAAATGTGTATGACTGATACATTCAATAAAGTCGGTGATTATTTTTCCGGTTGAGGTTCGTTCGAAATTGGAGAGGAAATTCAGGCAAGATATGAGGTAAGAAATTCTAGCGATTAACGAAATTACTTAGCTCACGGCTTCTTCCTTAAAACTTAAGAATTCGGGTTTGCAAAAATATTATTCCTCCTGTGGTTCTTTAAGAATGCAAAACGTGCACGCTAACATTGAATGATGAGCAAGTGTGGTGATCGCAGACAGATGAATAAAATCGAAGTGTGAAATTGCAAAACAGTGGTGAACGAATTCCATAGAAATTAATGGCAGTGACTAATGGAAAACGTCCGAAAGAAGTAAGGGCTGAGAAGCAGTAGTTCGCGTTAGGGCTGATTTGCTGAAATTCGTATTACACGGAGGTCGTTGGATGGTGTATGGGTAGCGAATAGTCTAAGGGGTAGCCCAATTAGCTTAAATAGGTTCCGAATCAGATTGGTTCTGTAGAAAAAGAAATTTAATTTAATAATTTTAACAAAATGAAAGCCAAGATGATCTGAGTATCAGATACATTACACCAAGCAAAGACTACCCAAAAAAAATAAATAAAAACTGTCGATTTATTAATCAATTGCAATATTGAAAAAAAAAATTTATTTATTAATCAATCGCAATGCACTAGCTTATAGGTTTTAAAAGTATTTTGTATTTTCATTTTAATTTTTTTTATTTAAAATACAAAATACTTTTTTTATTTTGCATTTAAAATAATTTTATCGAAAAGTATTTTAAATGATTTGAGGTTAAAATGCATTTTATTCAAATTTATTTTAAATACTTGCTATTTAAAATAAAGTATTTTAAAATAAAAATTAAAATACTTTTTGCCCAGCTGTGCTCTCTAGTACAGCAACAAAGAATCTGTTATCGAGCGTCCATCACACAACTTTCACGTATCACCCTTCTTTCTTTGACTAAAAACAGGCAATCTTTTTTGGAAATGGCGTACTTCAGCGCTACTGGAGATGGAACAAAACTTTTGAATAAAAATTATTTTTTCTATTCTTATATCAGGGTACAAAGCAAGAATGAAATGGTTCCATTAACTCGTAGGACATACCGTGGATTCCTTTAAATTTATTTATATAAATATTTTGTAGGGGATTATAAAAATAATATTTGAGTTTCTCGACGATATATTGTAATTGATAGAAGGGGTTCATAATAACAATCGATAATAAATTGCAACATAACTTTCAAATTTCGAGCGCTTGAATATTTTTACACTCAGTGTGTGTTGAGCACTGAGAGCTTTGTTGAAAGCTCATCATTATCCACAATTTTTTTTTTAATTTGAGCAAAAATCTGTCAAATAAAAGTCTTATCAAATTTTTATTTTTTGAAAATTATCAAAAAAATGAGATTTTTTTTTTGTAACCTAATAAACATGTATTTATTTACTACATTTATTTTCATAAATGTCTTCTGTATAATAAACAATTTTTCCTATACATATTTCATTTTATATCATGGTCACCTGTAAGGGGTATGTACCCCATATTAGGACACCCCCCTATCCCATATTAAGAGCTTATTTTCAAAAAGTAAAAATTTGACTTATTTCACATTAACCATGATTAAAAATTTCAAAAAAAGAGATACAGAATGTTTTTCTCTGTTTATGTCTATCTCTACCACGGGCACACCCACCGGGGGGGTGACTGTCCCCCCAATATTTTGGCAGGAAAGGACCTAATGTAAAAAATTAAATAAAAATGCGATTTTACGAATTTATCCGAGTTTAACCAATGAAATATAAATATAAAACATTAGTTCTGTACCTCAGAGGTAAACTGTCGTAACTGACATTATTAATTTTTTAAAGGAGAGCACTTTGAATTTTAAATGTTCATATTTCTATTTCTATAGGAGGTTATTTAAAACACCATTCATCAGGAGTACAAATACGAATATCTTTCGATAGAAATATACACCTTTACAATTCAGTTAAATCAATAACTGGAAACTCGAGAATTTTGTAGTTACAACAGTTTACCTCTCAGGTACAGAGTTAATTTCAGCACACTCTATTGTTAAAAGCTAATCAGGCATATTGTATATTTGATGAATTATATTTATTTATTTTTTTCAGATCGAACTTTTTGGTTTTATTGCTCTACATTTCTTTTTTAAACCAAACAGCTTGATCCTGCTTTCCATCAATTTGATGAAGCTTATAGAAGAATAAAAATGGATAAAATTCAATCAAGAAATTTTGGCCCACATCCTTCAACATTAAGCCTTAACAATTCCCTATTTTAATGTATAACTGAGGCATAAATTGACAAGTTTTGAAAGACTATAAGTACCTTTAAAATAGATTCTTCTTTCGTTTCAATTTTTACTTTCACTTAACTATACTGGGTGTCTCAAGCCTAGTGTAAAAAAAAAAAAAAAAATGGGTAATACTGCATGTTAAACGGGGTAGAATGGCGCAAAAACGAGTTTCCTATCTTTATCTGTTGATGAGATAGAATTTATTTGTTTTTATTTTTAAAATCTTACTTTTTTCTAAAAACAGTTTTCTCAACTTCGGTTAAGCGTCGAAACAAAGACGATGATATTTTCTTAATCAGCATTAAATTTTCTAAAAGATGAACTGGGTCTGTTTATTTTAAATCCACTTTCAGTGGGGTTTTTAACGTGCTAAACACAAAAACATTTATTAAAACTTAATTTTTTTTTAGTTTTTGAAAATTCCTTACTCCCCAATGGAGCACCCTAGAATCTGTCAAATTTCCTAAAAACTGTGGAATTTAATTAGCTTTTTAGTGGTGTAACCCATGATACGATTGCACTCCACCTTTTGAGTCTAAGAGAAGTTTTTCTGATGAAAAACACGCCTGAGATTGTCACTGCTGGGGCAATGAGAAAGCGCGCTAGAGCCTGCATCCTAAGTAATGGATGTCGAACTTCCCATGAGTTAGTTTTACTTTTTTAAGACTAGAAAGAACAATTTATGAATTCTAAATAATATAAAAAGGGTAATGATAATCTAAAATTAAAAAAAAAAAACCTTCTTTGAAATAAAATAAACTTTTTTCTTCTCTCCTACTAAAATTTGAAAAATCCTACATAAAAAATATTAAAGATAAAAATATTGTTACTGTAGAACCATATTAAAATGGATTATTGCTGCGCGTGTTCAAAGTTTCCTCGATTACTTTGGATTCAGGCTTATATTCAACATTTTTTATGTAGGATTATTTTTATTAGAGGAGATAGGAAACTCGTTTTTGCGCCATTCTTCTCCGTTCAACATGCAGTATTACCCAATTTTTTTTTTAAAATTAGGTCTGGGACACCCAGTATATAAAATAAATAGTAAGGAAAAGTATTGGCGTTGTGAAAAATTTCGTATTCCGGTTTTTAACGCAATTACACGTTTTGGGGTTCCCTGAGTCCAAATAACCAAGTCCCGCGAAATAGACTATGTGTGTGTGTGTTTACATAACATTGATAAAAATTAGACATTAAGTTTTTTTACTTTCATTACCTATATATGAAATATATTGTAAGGAGAAGTATTGAGATCGTGAAAAATTTTTGATTTCCGGTTTTCAACACAAATACACGTTTTGGGAACTGCTGAGTCCCGCGAAATGGTCTGTGTGTGTGTGTGTGAACAGAGTAGCTCAAAAACTATAACCCGTTCGAACCTGAAATTGGGTATTTGGTGTATTTATATGCCCACGATGTGACAGCAAAAATTTCATCGGAGGGGCAGGCGCGGTTCCAGAAAAAAAATTCGGGGGGGGGGGGGGTTGATTCTTCGGTAGGAAAAAAAAATAGCACAATTTATTTGCTTATGCTTATACATTAAGTTCATATACAAAATTCTGTATAAAAAATTCTAGTCAAAATTAAACTAAACCTCCCTAGAAAACTCGTAAAAATTAGATGCGTAATTAATTTTTTTAATTCATCCCACTAATTGTTTTTTTCTTCGAAATCTCGGGGGGGGGGGGGGAATTGATCCCCAATATCCCCCCTTGGGACCGCCACTGCGGAGGGGGACTTCATTTAATAACTTTTGTTTCATTAGTACTTGTTTATTTTTTTTATTCATTTATTTTTTATTTTTTAGGGGTCACCTGTTGTATAGTGGTTAGCATGACAACCTACAATACTAAAGTCGCGAGTTCGCGTATGGGCAATTCCACCTCAAATCAACACAAAAATTTACCTATTTTTGAAGGCTTTAGAGACCAATAATTCAAAAAAGGGGAGAAATATCTCATTAATATTTCGCAATTGTTCTAGTAGATACAAGTAGTACACATATACCAAATTTCAAGAAAATCTGTAATGTTGAGGCTCAAGCCTGTGTTGAATTGACTTGGAATGGCCCGTATCAAGGTGGCCCTAGGATTTTTTAATGGGAGTAAAAAAACCTTGTCTATGGCGTCCCCCGGATAGGACGTAAAATGGAGGTCCCGAGCCTGTACGAGTTCAGGTACTCGTTAAAGATCCCCACCCTAATTATACCTGGATAGGCAAAATTTAGGACTCCCGCTGTAGCATCCTCCGATTAGCCTTAGTGGCCTAAAGTGACGTTAAAACAAACAAACTGCTATTCCACCGCAGAGTTAATACTGACATAAATGGCTCTATCAGCCGTGTTTATACAAAACTAATTCCTGCAACTGCTTTTCTGTATTACATATGTATATAACTATGTAAATTAAAAGTATATCCATTACCAGAACATTTCCAGAGAGCGATAAGAGATCCCAGTTGAGGAAACTAATCTGGTCAACATGAAGCCAGCTCTTATATACCGCTATTAAATCCATTTATAACTAATATATTCCAATTATATCCGCCATTGGCATAAAATGTACAGTCAATCGTCGTTTATTTTCCCCGTTTTTTTTTTTTGTTCTCCCCTTCCTCGGCTTTTAGGCTACACGGGGGTTCCCTGGCCAGGTGAGAGGGTGGGGGTGCTCCGTGCTGTCGAACTGGCTATCTTCGGGTTATCACTAATGTTGTTTGCCAGGAGCAAAGCGTTTGTATAGACGGGCGCAAGCGAGGGTGCTGCTTCTTTGCAGGAACTAAAGAAACGGGGATAGAAACCGGGCCATTACCTGGGGTTCATTGGGTTATTATTTATTTTTCCATAATTAAAACCCGATTGAGCAAAAAATTATTTGAAAAATGTCAAATAGATAATGCTCGGTTCATCAGTGTTCAAACATCAAAAGACGTGTCATTCCATTTATTTCATCAAAAAATAAAAAGCTTCTTAAAGAGTGGATTGTAAAATTAAGAATAGATAAGCCTGTTTCGAAACATATGACGATATGTAGTCTTCATTTTAAAGAAAGTGACTATATTTATCTATGTAAATATTAGTATTTGACATTTTATTATTCCAAAATGTTATTTTTATGCAAATAACATTTGGACCATAGTGTCATAGATTTGTTTTCCTTTTTAATTTTCCCCATTTTTGTATTATATCCGTTGTGCTTAATTTTCCCAAGTTTTCAATGCGATGCCTGAAAGTTTTGACAAATAAATAAATAATATGACAAAGAAACTAAGCTGTCATGAAAATGACAGCTGCCATAACAATGATTATATGCATAGGTAATTAATGTTATTACTAACCGAAAAACGTAAAGTTACAATGATGTGTTTGCATCTATCTTTACAAAAAAGTTGCTTATTATTATTAATAAATTTGATTTCAACTTTTATTTGATGGGGCAGTCCTTTAAGATCGCTTGTGTGAAGGCCCAAGGATTGTAAAATAACTGTTTTTTTACTTCTAGATATTATTCCACGTGTAATTATGAGGTTTGCATCAAGGATAGCCTGCCCTTCAATTAATGGTCTTTTAAAGTAACCAATTTTCTCTATGACATCAACTATGTCTATCCTCTATCTATGTATATCCGACATTTTGCAAAACTACTAGCGCACCCTATAGTCGATTGCGCCCGCGAATATGTACCATACTTACCTATGTATGAAATATACAGTAAGGGAAAGTATTGCGATCGTGAAAAATTCAACTTCCAGATTTTAAAGGATATAAACGTTTAGGCATTCCGTAACTACAGATAACCAAGTCCCCAAAATGGTCTTTGTGTGTGTGTGTGTGTGTGAACAGACTAGCTCATAAACGATAAATCCTACGAAACTCAAATGAGGTATTTGAAGTAGATATAAGGTCGTGATGTGACAGCCAAAAATGCATAAAAAATTAACCAACGGAGGGGGCGCTGTATTTCATAAACTTTATCCCTTTTTAACGTTTTTTTTTCTTTTCACGATTTTCTCAAAAACGATTTCGATTAAACTCGCCATGTTTGAATAGAGTATTCTTTATTATCAGGTAGATTTTATTATCATCAATTTTCTGATAGAGCTTAAATGACAAACGGAAAAAAAATTATTTTATACTGCTTATGAAAGTATTTCTTTCTAGACTGTTAGCTAGCCTAGAAAGTGATCCATTACACTACTAGTACTGTACTAGTACAGTAATGTCTACTAGTAAAGTTGGTGATCTATTTAGAGACGATCCATTATACTGGGTGTCCCAGACCTAGTGTAAAAAAAAAATTGGGTATTACTGGAAGTTAAACGGGGTAGAATGGCGAAGAAACGAGTTTCCTATCTCAATCTGTTGAGGAGATAGAATTTCTTTTGTTTTTATTTTTGAAATCTTACTTTTTTCTTAAAAATGGCAGTTTTCTCTACTTCGGTTTAACGTAGAAACAAAAACAATGATATTTTCTTAATCAGCTTTAAATTTCCTAGAATTAATTTTAATCGGGTTAATTGAAATAATTAGTATGCACAGACTTTTTGTTATTTTGTATAAATAATTTTTATAAATGTCTTAAAGCGTTGTTTATGAAATTGAAATTGTTTAAAAATGATCAAGTATTAAGTGTTAATTTTTAAAGAAAAAATTAAAAGAATAGTCTGTTATTTTTCCTTTTTTTCCTTGGCTGAAATTTGATTTTTGGAATGGTGTACATAGACTTTTTTTGCTAACTGTATATTGCCGAACTCCGTAATATTTTCGACAAACTAAAAGAAATGAATTTTTGTGGGAAAAGCTCTTTTCTGTTATTTAGTTAAATGGCGTTAGCATATTTATCAAAACATCTCGATATCTACTCTAAGTTTGTTGGCAATTAAACTTTGTCTGTTGCGCGTATCACACCGTATTTTTAAATTTCAAAACTCATTATTGAAATACTGATTCAACATTTATACCTAAATATTAAAACTACTTAACATTAATATTACATATTAAAACTGGATAAATATGTAACGACATTGACTTCTCCACGTGCCGAAGGAAGCATGTGCTAATTAATAGTTAAATACTGACCGGTTCTGTATGTTATCTACATTCTTAATGGACGTCTTGCTTATTAAACTACTAGCTAGGGTGCCCGGCTTCGCTCCGGTAGTTGTGTGGTAGTTTTAATACCAGAAAAACTTTAAAATTAAAGGAAATAAAGAAAAAAATTAGCACCTTCTTGAAAATTCAGTTTTAACTTGGTATCAATATAATTTATAATTTCAATATTTGTATAATTTACAGGGGGTTAAAAATGGTAAATGAACAATTAATTTTGCTTCTATTTTTCGAGTTATGCATCGCTTTTGATGGTTTCTGCGATTCTGAATCCTATAAGCCCGTTCCAAGCAGTTAACAGATAATCAGTTATTAGATTATAGTTGAAAAATCTGGTATCTCAGTTAAAAAAATTATATTTCGAGTACAACTTTAGCGACTACTATGATGGATCCTATTAGATCCAGAAATATAGAAACTACCGAAGATTCATAGAAACTTTTTTTTAAGACCTTCCTTCCATTTCAACCTCCCTTAGGATATCTCCCCGTAATTTGAACGGTTTCTACAGATCTCGAATCTAACTATTATTACAAAGTGAAAACCAAAATATCATGAAGACACAATTCTTTCATCATATTTCTTTTTATCTTGAACTATGAGGGATGATAAAATCTTATTGAAAAAATGCTTTTATTGGAGTTAGTCGTTTTGTCATCTGGAATTCTCATCATACATAGTAATCAAACCATCTTTTTTTCCATAACTACAATAAGAACACTTCAAAATTTTATTTTCGATTTATATTATATTATATAATTTATATTATATATTTATATTATACAGTCAATTCATCTCTTTTTTTATGTCTGATTTTATTCGCTCACTGTACTATGAAAGGTTCACGCATATTGCATTAAATTTACTTAAGTATATATTATATATAGATTAAATGTAATGTGCTGATCATGTATTAGCCTTCTTATGAGAAAACTATTTTTTTAAGGAATCCAGTTGGTTTTCTAATAGATTGTAGAGATGTAAAATCATTATTTTATTTTTAAAGCAAAGGAGAAACTAATTATTTTCGCTTAATTTTTTAGCAATTTAAAAATAACAGCTGAACAAATATATAACCTTTACAAAATGAATTGGATGAATGAACAATGAGTGAAACGCACCCTAGCGCTTCCTGGTAGTCTGGAGCTCGAACTAAATTTTTCATTCATAAACTCGTATCTCAATCTCAGAGACGCTAATTAAATGGTGCGAGAGGCATAAAATTCCAGTCTTTTTCTCTTCAATTTGACACTCTTAAGAGAGAAATGGAAACCTTCTTTTCCATTAGGAGTCATATGGCTAAACGAAGACATAACTTCCTTAATTCTACGTGGAGTCGTTTTTGAGCCTTTTCGGCACGCACATTGTACACTTTGCTTTATAATATATATTGATTACAGTTTTACATTTCATACAATATAAAACACTTAATAATTTTAAAGGTTGGAGAAACTTATTCAACAAAAAATATAATATATCTAGGGTCCGAATTTTCATACTACTTCATATTTTGTTCGCATCCTTTTATGAAATAACTTTCACTTACCTATATGTGATATAAATAGTAAGGGAAAGTATTGCGATCGTGAAAAATTTCGACTTCCGGTTTTCAACGGAAATACACCTTTTGGGGTCCCCGGAGTCAAAATAACGAAGTCCCGCGAAATGGTCTGTGTGTGTGTGTATGTGTGTGAACAGACTAGCTCAAAAACTATAACCGTGCGAATCTGAAATTTGGTATTTAGTGTAAGTATATGCTCCCGATGTGACAGCAAAAATTTCATCAAAATTGGTCAAACGAAGGGGGTACTTTATTTAATAACTTTTTAAGTTTTTTCGATTTCCTCAAAAACGGCTCTAAAGATTTTGATTAAACTGAGTATTTGATCTATTAATATGCTCAAGATATAGCTGTAAATATTTCATCAAAATTGATCTACCAGAAGGGGCACTTTACTCAATAAATGTTGTCTCATTTTCACGTGTTTTTTTTATTTACTCAAAAACGGCTTTAACGATTTTGATCAAACTGGGTATTTGATGTATGTATATGCCCACGATGTGAAATTTCATCAAAATTGGTGAAACGGAGGGTGTACTTTATTTAATGAATTTTTTTTTTTTTTTCAATTTTATCCAGAACGGATCAAGCGATTTCAAATGAAAAATAGGTGTTCTTTAATATCAGGCAAGCTTTATCATTATTAACAGGTTAACTGCGACGCGGGGTCATTTGACCCTATTCGGTGGCTTCCTTTACTGCGAGCCATTAAACGTGTATTTATGTAGCCATTAAACGTTAACTGCGATGCTTGTCACGCATCCTGTTTTAATATTTTTCAGATTTTTTATTTTTTTTTTATAATGCACTAATTAATACTACTTATTTATCGAAAAAAAATGTAAGGGGTCACTTGACCCCTTGTCGCATTATAGTTTAAATGTTTTCCTTAATGCGGCAAGGGGTCAAATGACCCCTTGGTCTTTTAATGCTCATCACACTTCATCTTACTATTGTTTTAGCATATTATATCAAATATTAATGAATACGTAAATAAAAAATATTATTTCTATTTCCGTAAATGTTTGAAAGCGGTTTAAGCGACAGTAATTTACCGTGAATCACATTTATCTAAGGGTGAATCACAGATTCACCTACCTTTCTTGTTCTTCGACTGATTCTACTTAGTATTTTTGACACCTGAGCTCTCGTTTATTTGTCTCGATTTAGTAAATAATTTCGATATGTATTCACGTGGTAAGAAACTTGCCGATTTAGCCCTTTCACAGCGGAATTCAACTTCAAGCGAAGATGAAGTAACTAGTTCAAGTTTTGAAGATAGTTATGATTCATATAAGGAAGAAATGTTCGGGCAGTTATGAAAAGCTAAGAACAGCTATGAGCAGTGCAGAAGCCCAAAAAAAGGTGAAGAAGGTCCGGACATACTGTGACGACTGTGCCGACAACCGTCTCTTTGCTTGCAGTGCTTCAATGATAAACATTATAAAATGTAGTTTTCACGTGTTTTTTTTTTTAATAATTTGTAATATTTAGGTTTACTTTTTTAAATACACAAAAGTTACACCTATGTTCATTTATTTATAATAAAAACATAAGTTTGGTTTTATTTTTGATATCTGAATTCTTCCTTTCATGAATTATATATGCTGACAATTAAGTAAATTAAAACCATATAGCAAAAATGTTATGATTGAACGTAAAAGGAAAGAAAAAAATTACTGTTAGTATAACACAGATGTTGTGGAAAAAATAAGGAATAAAAAAACATATTCAGAAGCAACAGAATTCAACCCTGCTTCTGTTACGAATTCTTGTACGTCAGGTATTTGTAAAAAAAAATGGATTTCACTTTAAAACATTCATCAATGTTTACAGAGAGTTAATTTTAATGTCTAAGGGACAAGGGGTCAATCAGCCCCTTGACGCAGTTTAGCGGTGTGGTAGCATGGGGTCATTCGACCCCTCGTCGCAGTTAACGAAAATCCCAGTTTATTAGCTTCGCAGCAAACGTGTTAAAATGTTCTCAGTCCATTCTCTCCCTCGTCTCTCCTTCCTACCCACAAGAACCCCAGCCCCTTTCAGTTTTTTTCCTAAAAAGCTCTCTATCCAAGCAAAATTTCTATATTTCTTCTATATTACAATTTCTGGTAGGTAATGCTTACATTTTAAATAAATGCTGTTTATGTATAGATATGACCTTTTAATTTCAATTTTTTCTTTTAAAATATACATATGATAACAAATAACAGTATGATAAATCACTAATAACATGAAAAAGTAACTGGTGTACCTGAAGTAAGACGACACATATCTTATATTAGTAACCACCAAAAATCAATTTCATTTTGACTGTCCGTTCGATAATAAGGAGGGGAGGATGTTATGAGGGTAATAAAATGTAGAAATAATATTATTTATTAATAACATAAAATATTATTGTTATTATATTTACAATGACAGAAAATTATTTACAGAAACAAAAGCAACAAAATATTTCTGCCAATCCAGTGAATAAGTGTTTAAAGTCGAATTAAGCATGTAACGGGTCGCGAGTGAACGTCCAACTTTTTAATTATGATAAAGGCCACTTTAATTAGATTTACCACTGATTACAGTTTTATTTATATATTTATTATTTTATTATTTAATCTTATTTTTTTATTTAGGCATAATTAGGTATTACTTCGGATGAGGAGCTCCAAGATGGCGGCAGGCGTGAGTAAACAACAAGGTATTCCGATCACGCCCTACACGATATCTACGATTCAGTTCGGGTTAACCGAGAGTTCCCGAGATCCGATGTCGGCTTTATCCACATTTTTGGAGGGGAATTCATTCGTTGCTTACTTTTATTAGGTTAGGTCTGATGCAGCTACACAGTCTGTACCTAAATCCAAATGGCATATTTATATAACGAATTTCCAACAGCTCTTCGAAACTTGGAAGTATTGATTGAAATATACGGGTAACTTTTAATTGGGTTAGGGCAGAATAACATTAAGAAATATAAACATTTAATTAAATTAACATTGCGCAGAGGCAATATCGTAACCAATGAAGGTCTACTGAAGTGCGATTATTGCTATTTGAAACGTATTTAATTAAATTAATCCTATTTAGTGGATTATAATACAGTTAGCCGGTAACTTTATGTAACTAATTAATAACTAATTAATAAATGTAACTAATTATAGTTACATTGATTTTAATAGACACAATTTCTTAAATCTTTTACTCCCTTTCTTCAATCTAATAAATCATGTACAGTTTGTTCTTTTTCCTATGGAGACATATAATTGAAAATCATCATCAAATCATTTTTTAAAATATCCTTTTTGTTAATTTAAATACATTTTAAAAAAACAAATTAATAAATTTACAAAACAAAATATTGAATTATTCCTTTTTTCTTTGGATGACAAAAAAATAATAATCTGGTGGTTAGGAATACCCGGATTCTTATATTAATTTATTTGTACTTTTTCCATTTATACGTGTATTTAACTTGAACCCATTTAATCATTTAAACAGTACAATAGGGGCCCGGTGTGGCTGTGCGGTAAAGCACCGTACTCCCATGCCGGAGCTGCGGGTTCGAGTCCCGCCTTGGGTGGTGCTTTTCTTTCGTAGGAGAAGTATCACCCAGTGCCATGGGTGTTAGTATGGGCAGTATAGGGCTTCAGTGGAAGCCTTGAAGTCCCAAAAAAAAAAAAAAAAAAAAAAAAAAAAAAAAAAAAAAAAAAAAAAAAAAAAAAAAAAAAAAAAAAAAACAGTACAATAACATATTTTTTAAAAACAAACAAATACATTTACAAAACAAACTATTAAATTTATTTGTTAAATATTGCTATGGCCTCATTAGTGAAAAATTTAAAATTTTATGGAACCATCACAGGAAATTTTCATATATTGAAATTGAAATAGTACTTCTACTGATATCTATTGTTGTACTCTAATTATATTAAAGAAAAAATCATTTGTACATTACGTTGGTTGTTCCCATTATTGAGGCGGGGAGGTCGGTTATCGAGACTACATCTGCTGGGGAACTCTCGGTTAACCCGAACTGAATCGTGGATATCGTCTAGGGCCTGATCGGAATACCTTGTTGTTTACTCACGCCGGCCTCTATCTTGGAGCTCCTCATCCGAAGTAATACCATAACACCATAATTATTTTTGTTATTCATGTTTTTATCAAAAAGATTTTTATTTTAGGATCAGTGGAAAATAGGTCTTAGCAAACAAATGAAATGTTAACATTGTTGGTTAGAAAAGTTGTTAATTGTGTGTGATTCGTTATTAGTAAACTAGCTAGGGTGCCCGGCTTCGCTCCGTAGTTGTGTGGTAGTTTTAATAAAAGAAAAACTTTAAAAATAAAGGAAATATAGAATAAAATTAGCACCTTCTTGAAAATTCGGTTTTAACTTGGTATCAATATTCTGCAGTCTTGAGATCTGCAGAGACCGCCCAAATTAGGAAAACTTTACACTTTATAGGGGGTTGAAAATGGTAAATGAACAATTAATTCTGCTGCAACTTTATCGAGTTATGCATCGTTTTTGATGCCTTCTGTGATTATAAATCCTATAATCCCATTCCAAGCAGTCAGCAAATAATAAGTTATTAGATTATATTTGAAAAATCTATTAGTTAAAAAAATTATATTTCGAGTACAACTTAACCCGACTACTGTGATGGTCCTATTAGATCCAGAAGTATAGAAACTACCGAAGATTCATAGAACATTTTTTTTAAGACCTTTCTTCCATTTCAACCTCCCTTAAGATACCCCCCCCCCCCGTAATTTGGGCGGACTCCGCACCTACTGTTACAAAGTGAAAACCAAAATATCATGAAGGCACAATTTTTTCACCATATTTCTTTTTATCCTGAACTATGAGGGGTGATAAAATCTTACTGTAAAAAATGCTGTAATTGGAGTTAGTCATTTTCAATTTCACTTACCTATATATGAAATATATAGTAAGTGGAAGTATTGCGATCGTGAAAAATTTCGACTTCCGGTTTTTAACGGAAATACACGTTTTGGGGTCCCCTGAGTCCAAATGACCAAGTCCCGCGAAATGGTCTGTGTGTGTGTGTGTGTGTGTGTGTGTGTGTGTGTGTGTGTGTGTGTGTGTGTGTGTGTGTGTGTGTGTGTGTGTGTGTGTGTGTGTGTGTGTGTGTGTGTGTGTGTGTGTGTGTGTGTGTGTGTGTGTGTGTGTGTGTGTGTGTGTGTGTGTATGTGAACAGACTAGCTCAAAAACTATAAACCGTGGGAACCTCAAATTGGGTATTTAGTGTAGGTATATGCCCGCGATGTGACAGCAAAAATTTCATCAAAATTGCTCAAAGGGAGGGGGTACTTCATTTAATAACTTTTTCGTTTTTATCGATTTTCTCAAAAACGGCTGTAACGATTTTGATTAAACTGAGTATTTGATCTATTTATATGCCCAAGATATGACTGTAAAAATTTCATCAAAATTGATTAACCGTAGGGGGGGACTTTACTTAATAAATTTTGTATCATTTTCAAGTGTTTTTTTTTTTCTCAAAAAACGGCTTTAAAGATTTTGATCAAACTGGGTATTTGACGTATGTATATGCCAAAGTATGTGACAGCCATCATTTCATCAAAATTGGTCAAACGGAGGGGGCACTTTATTTCATGACTTTTTTTTAATTTTTACCTTATAAAGTACCATTGTTTTCTTTTACATGGAGAAATTAACTGTCTCTCGTTACGCCTAAAAATAAGAAATGGCTAAATATGAGATATGATAAAAATAAAGAAAACATAAAGAGGAGAAAAAAAGGAAAATATTCAGTCAACTCATAAAACTCGTTGAGCCCACGCATGCGGAGTACGCCTTTAATGACAGACCATTGTTCATAATTAAAGCCGTTCTGTTCATTTGAGAAGTGGCTATTAACAAAACGCATTAATTTATAATCTAAGTAAGTTGGTAAGTGAAAGTTGTGTGTTGCGTGCACGCACCAGATTTTTTTAATGTCTGATTGTATTCGCTGACTGTACTACTAAGAAATGCTCACTCATATTGCATTAAATTTACTTAAGTATATTTTATATATGGGTTAAATATAATGTGTTGATCAATTAGCCTTTTTATGAGAAAATTAATTTTGTAAGGAATCCAGTCCGTTTTCTAATTGATTGCAGAGATGTAAAATCATTATTTTATTTTGAAAGCAAAGAAAAACTAATTATTTTCGCTTGATGTTTAAGTAATTTAAAAAGAACAGCTGAAAAAATATATAACCCTTACAAACTGAACTGAATGAATGAACAATAAACATTGAGTGAAACGCACCCTAGCGCTTTCTGGTAGTCTGTAGCTCGAACTAAACTTTTCATTCATAAACAATATGTCATTCTCAGATAGGCTAATTACATTATGCGAGAGGCTTAAAATTCCATTCCTGTTTCCATTCAATTTTAAACCCTTAAGAGAAAAACGGAAACCTTCTATGGTTACGCGCTGACATAACTTTCATGATCGTACTTAAGAGCCGTTTTTGAACCTTATCGGCACGCATATTCTACACTATGCTTTTTAATATATATTGATTAAAATTGTCATCGACCTCGAATTTGTATACGGACTTACGTTTTGATAAAAGTGTTTTGTTTGTGCTATTTGTTTATTTCTTGTTTGTCTTCTTTGTTCATCTTCAATAAAACTCTAAAGTGGTGACTCCGACGTGATCGTCCACGTTGGTGAGTACAATTTACATATTTATTATGGCTCACGCAGTGGTTCACGATTTACTATCACTAACGACCCATTACAAGCATAAAATATCTTTAGTGGCAATAACGAATCATAGATGCGGTTGCTTCGTTGTGATTAGTATTTAACTAAGGCTTTCATATTTTCATATTAATATTAATAGTTATTTAAGTTTTAAATCTGTTTTAATCGGTCAGTGAACTATCATTCAACTCTATTATCTGATTAAGATGATGATTATTATCTGAATAAGATCTATGCAGTGGGTTTAATGGCCCTAATCATTAGCCACTATTTTGGCATTTTGGGGACAAAATTTCAACACTTGTGAAAATGAAAACCTGATTAGATAGCATTACTGTTCAATTTTAAACGCCTTGCCCTTAAAAATAGGGAACTTATTCACTGCTATGAGAGATTTAATATAAAATTAAACTTTATTTTTATTATTATTTAAATACAGACAAGAAATAAATTATTACAGTATATCATGTTCTCTCTTCTACTTTTAGCAAAGGGTATGTGTCGATTTCCATTAAAATGCCACCTCTATATTTGATATCCTCAAAACGAAAATCTTTTGCTGGTATGACCTTTACTCCTCTTAATATCTTGGACAATGTTATTTTCAGTATAGTTGTTGCGTAATACATTCCTGAAAAATAAAAAGAGTGTTTTTTTCATTATAATCAAATAGTTGCATAGGGTAGTCTCGTATAGATTTGCTTAGCAGCTGTCTTAAAAATATGTAAATATAACTTTATATTGGGTTTATATAACATCGACTCGCTTCTAAGCCGAGTCAATCTCTCCTATTCATATATAAAGTCAATCCAATCATACTTTCTGTGTTAAAATTGTATATATATATGGCCGAGTGGACAAGGGCGCTTGCAATGGATAATCAAAGTTAAGCAACGTCCATCGTGGTTAGTACGGATGGGTGACCGCTCCATTTGGGCAACCGCCTACCAATGAACGCCACGCAGTCCAAGTACACCCCACCCCCGGGTATGTGAGGCCCGTCAATCTACTGGAGGCCACTCACACCGACCGGGCGTAGGAGTGATGAACCTTCCTTTGGTTTAAGGACGGTATGCTTCGGGGAAAGATATATAGATCCACGAGGCCTGCTGACTCTGAGCAACCATAATCCTTGGACCTAGACCAGTTTTGGTCCATTGGCCCCAATGGGATTGCTAAAGGAGCTATGGGCAGTCTGCCGCTGCACCATGGTGACCATTGTTTGCAGCAACGTGAGGTTTGGGCTACCCCATCCCGGCTGTCTTTGTCTCTCGCAAGCAACACAAATGTCTGAAAGACGACCACACTGCGCGGCCACAGGTCTCATTAGGCCTAATGTGCCAACCGATATATATATATATATATCTATAGGGGAGGGTGGGGTACAATGAAACGGTGCATTGGGCGAACCAAAAGGTCTAGTGCAACCAAATTCAGACAGCGAGCGGTAAGGGTGGCTCCAAACAAAGTCAGCTTATTGTCCCCTTTCAACCTGTTGGGTGAAAGACTCCACGTGCTGAAGTATGGTTTTGTAAGGCAAAACAAAAATTGTCTCTAGGTAAGAGTAATTATTTTATTCAATCTGCTTTGACAACCTTTCATTATCCATGTATCTCTTAAGATTTTGCCCGGCATTGGGTTTCCTACCTTCACTTTCATCGTAGGAAGTGAAATACATCAAAATGACTGGTAAGGGGCGATGAAATATTTCATTGGGCCCCACGAGGGCTTGATCGTGCCCCATGTGTTTTTCACTATGCAACTTATTGCAGAGTTATACTGTACTAAAACGACTGCTTACAGTCGATTTTTTATTTTTTTTCATTTTCTTACAGTACGATATATTTTCTAATAGTGCGGAATCGAGAGCGGAACACCAAAAAAACTCTAGTAATTTATGACAACTTTCCTCTCTGACAACCAAGCCAAACTTTCCTCTCCCCTGAAGAATTTCTTGTCTATCCTAAAGGTGGAGAACGACAAACCTACCGGAAACCGTATAAGGTTTTTTCGTTAATTATGGCGTTGTTTTATTTTTCAGTTGTTTCGTGCTCAACTTGCGCTATTTCATAGTACCCCGGGAATGGGGTACAATGAAACCAAATTCTTTTTTTGGAAAATGTCTGCTCGCAGTCACACATGATGCATAAAATAATGTTAAACACATTTCTTACATAGATTAGATCTCAATAAAGTCTCAGGTGGGGTGCTATGGGTAAAATAAACTTTTGTGTTTCAATGTGTAATTTAAAAAAAAATGTAATATGTATTGGCTATATGCAAATTCCTCCTACAAGTACAAAGCGTACTACAAAAGTTTTGCAATACAGCAAATTTATTTAATTTATTTATTTAATTTTCTCAAAGTAATTTCCACCACATTCAATATACTTCTCCATACGTCGAAACCAGTCATTAAACCAGCTCTGCCAAGTTTCATCTGGGATTGAGGCACATTCGTTGTCCCAAACCCTTAGAAGGTCCTTGTCGCTTGAAAACCCTTTTCCTTTCAGCTTCATTTTCACTTGTGGGAACAGCGTAAAGTCACAGGGAGCAAGGTCTGGACTGTAAGAAGGGTGCTCAAGAAGTTTCAGCCCAGTAGTGGCTAAATACTGGGTGCATGCTCTGGCACGGTGAGCTGGTGCGTTGTCATACGCTGAGGTTACCAATTGTCCATTCTTGACTTTGGTCTCAGGTTTTTCATAGACTCTGTGATTTTATGAAAATTCTGTGTGTCTAAAACAACACGCTCTACAATTCCGCTTGATCTGAAAAATACAGTGATAATAGTATAGCCAAGTTTCGTCACCAGTCACGATGCTGTTCACATATGTAGAATGTCCCTTATCAAATAGTTTCAGTCACACGATGAGTCATTTGCTCTTCCGTTAGACTATGGGGCACCCAAAGGCAACAAAGATTTTTAACCTCAGAATTAATGTCTCCTCTATCTGTTGATATTTCACTCGACAGTCCTCATCAAGCATTTTCCTCACAGCAGAAATGTTTTCCTCTGTTACAGACGTTCGCGGCCTTCCTTCTCACTCAGCGTCCTCCACAATGAAATTGCCCCTTTCGAATCCTCTATACCATCTAAATATAGTCGTACGATGTGGACAATCATTATTCAATGCTATCTTCATATCTTCTAAGCATTGATCTATGCTTAAACCACGCACAAAATTATATCGCAAAACTGCCCTTACTTCACTACGTGACCACGATGCCATAGTACGCACTTTAATCTATCACTGCTAATGAACAACTGAGCATAGAGATGTGATACTGAAGGCTAGTATGCAGGCACGGATAGGTCTGAACACGCAGTAACTTGCAGCCTCCTTGGTCTTTCTGTTAAGTTACACTGCAAAACTTTTGTAGTACCCTTTGTATAAATATACAAAGATAACAATTATGTATTTTTATTAAAAAATAGAGTATTCTAATGTTAACCTGCTGCATGATAATCTGCACCACTACAACCCATGAAGGGTCCTGGGTTCATTACTGTGTTACGAAGTACTGTTTCTTGGTCAGCGGTCGTGCAAGGAGGTGATTTGACCGTAATCACACTCAACCGCCAGGTTTGTTCCCCTTGATTTTTCAGTTAAGGGTATTCAATTTAAAGAGGCTGGGTTTTTCCGAGTAGTGTTTCCCGGCCACCGAAAGTTCTGTGACAGAATATAAAAGATATCCAGCCAAGCGGGTTTCGAACTCGGGACCTTGAGCAGCTCGATGCCTCACCAATGAGCTTTCCCGCTCCTTATTTTAATTTTATGCAGGTATAATTCAATAAATGGAAATATTTACCTGGGCAGTTTCTGATACCGATTCCAAATGGTGTGTAAGCATTTAATTTATCACTTCCCCCTAAATAGCGATCGGGATCAAAAACTTTTGGGTCCATCCAATATTTTGGATCCATATTAGTGTAATGGTAAAGGTAATATATGATAGCACCTCGTGGAATCGTTATCCCATCTGAAAAAAAATTTCATTATTTTAATCCCATTTTGTATTGATAGCTAGGTTAATTAATATATCTGGGTCATTATAAAAAAATGCTTTATTTTGTGTCACATAGCCTCCATGCCTAAACTGTCCGTCACAGAAAGTTCAAAAATTTTGGAGATAAAGTAATCAGGCCGCTGTATGGACTCTCTAATCTGACGTCAAAAAATTGATAATATTCACAATGAAAAATTGTTAACCACGTCAATTCTCACTCCCTACAATTGTCACAAGGGCTATGTTCGAACATCTCGAAACTTTATTTTGCACTTAAACTAAAACACTAACTAATGGCTATTATTGGCTACAATTGAAAAAAATATTTTTGCCTCCAGAATACTCCTCTTTTCGACAATACCTGGATGGAACATGATTATAAAATCCTGCAACCATACATCAAATAGGTTTCATTTCTGTCACACAGTTTTTTCTCACTCCATTACAAATTTTCTTCGCTAGCCTTACAAACCCAGGAAAAGGTGTATTACAATTTTCTTGAAATGTATTTAAATTAAATTATTTGCTAGCAATGTAATTACATTACCGTAAAATGGGATGGCATTATGACTAATGAGGTAACTTTGTGACAAGCCTATTTTTCTACAGTTTTTGAATTTCCTTCCTTAAAAAGAACCAGGTTAGGCAATTCAGTGTACTTGTTAGTTGCTCAGTAATGTGCTGCAACCTGCTGGCCACATGTAACTTCTTTCATTCCATTTACTATGGTGCTTTATTCCAAGGTTATGTTTGATTGTTTTCATTTAGTTGAAACTTTGAAATAAAGCACCATGGTAAATGGAATGAAAGAAGTTACATGTGGCCAGCAGGTTGCAGCACATTACTGAGCAACTAACAAGTACACTGAATTGCCTAACCTGGTTCTCAATGTCACCTCAGTTTACGGTTACCGTTAAATGGTAAATGAATTAGTTGTGAATTTAAATGTTAATGGCCTGAAAGCATTAACAAACATTCTTAATTAGATTGCAGAAACCCATAATGTTTAGATAGTTTAAATTATGTTGAACAGAAATAAATATTTTATTAAATGCCGTAAAATATGATACCTATATCTACAGCTGTGGAGACTTTCCTTGCAGAAAATGGAGGTTGGAGAAATCTCAAGCATTCTTTAATAAACCTTTAATAAAATTCATTAAATAGTTTATTTATAAATAACTTTCATTAATTGTTAATTTAATAAAGAAACACATTAATAAATACGAGGGCTTTACAGAAAGTTCTAAGCCTGGTTTACTTATGATAGCTTACTGATCTGAGTGGGGTTAAAGGTCATTGTTTACTTATAATAAGTTCCTATCTCTCTAATTCCACCTTTAAATTCAGGTCAGTTTCTTTCAGACTGTGGTGAGTTACAGTCGACTTAAAAATTTCTAATTTTGAGCACCGTGCAGTGATAAAATATTTTGTACAAAATGGGATGGGACCGATGTAAATTTTTGAAGACATGTTTGCAACTTTAAGGGACTATGCACCATCGTATGCCACTGTCAAGACGCGGGTCGCACTCTTCAAAGCTGGCCGAGAAAATCTTGAAGATGATGATCAAATCTGGGCGGCCTTCAACATCAGTCACCGAAGACATTATATCCAAAGTTGAATATTTGGTGATGGCGGAAATATGTAAGTTGAAAATATATATATTTTATATATATCAGGATTAGAACTTTCTTTACACCCATCGTACACATTTATTAAAGAATAACATTTGTCAATAAATAAATAAAAAAACATGTGTTTATGAGTGGTATTATGCTATACGCAGTTTCAACTATTTAAAAATGATGAATAACCGATATTATTATATATCATAGCGGTTATATACGGTAGAGGATTCAGAAAAAAAAAATCATCTTTAATAAATGCTAAAAATAAAATAAAAACTTCGGATAAACAGCTCCAAGATGGCGACTGGCTTGAGTACACAAAGTATTCCGATCATGCCCTACCCGATATCAACGATTCAGTTCGGGTTTACCGAGAGTTCCCGAGACCGGATGTCGGCTTTAGGTCTGATCCAGTCTCCACAATCTGTACCTATATCCAAATGGCATATTTATATAACGAATTTCTAACAGCTCGTCGAAACTTTGAAGTATTGATCGAAAAATTATTGATATATATGTATAACTTTTGATAGGGTTACGGCAGAGTAATATTAACAAAATGAACATTTAATTAAATAAACCTTGCACAGAGGCAATATCGTAATCAATGAAGGTCTACTGATGTGCGATTATTGCTAGCGATTAATTCAATTTAATTAATCATCAGTGGCTTATAATAAAGTTAGCCAATAATTATAGTTAAGTCGATTTAAATAGATACAATGTCTTAAACCTTTTATTCACTTTCTTCAATCTATCAAATTATGTACAATTTGTAATTTTTCTTATGGAGTCAAATCATTTAAAATCATCATCAAATCATTTTAAATAAATATCCTTTTTGGTTATTTGAATACAATTTTCTTGAATTAACAAAAAAAATATAATCTGGTGGTTAGGAATGCTCGGATTCTTATATTATTAATTTATTTGTACCTTTTGCATTTACATGTGCATTTAAATCGAACCCATTTAATAATTTAAACAGGAAATAACATATTTTTAAAAAACAAACAAATTTACAAAACAAAAGATTAAATTTATTTGTTAAATATTGCTAAAGAGTATATGAATCTTAAAGCCACCATCACAGGAAATTTTGATATATTGAAATAGTACTTCTACTCATATCTATTGTGTATTACTTTAATTATATTATAGGAACATTCATTTGTACATATTCTTGGTTCTTCCCATTAATGAGGCGGGAAGGTTATCTCGACTATATTTGCTCGGGAACTCTCGGCAAACCCGAAGTGAATCGTGGATATTGGGTAGGGCGTGATCGGAATACCTTGTTGTTTACTCACGCTGGCAGCCATCTTGCAAAAGTCGCCGGGGTGGAGTGTTAAAAGTTAGTCTTTAGTGGAAGTTTTTGTAGTATTATATGGCTGTATCGATGGATGTTGGATATTCAGGTTCTTGTGTCAAAAGGCATGTGTCATATAGTACGGTAAGTTCTAGTATTTTCCTCAAGACCTTGGACTGAAATGACTGAATTCTTTGGTTGTTTGAGGGCTTTGGAGAACCCCCTCGTTCTATCCCGGTGTCCGAAATGGTCGTAATAGTACTTTGTAATTGGTAAGTTGTTAAGTTATTGATAATTTGGAACGTCTGTCGAGTAACCTAGATAATATTCCAAATCGTTTGTTAAGTTGTTTCCTGTTTAGTCCGATTTGAGTTTTACATGTCAGTCTCTTGTCCAAATGAACGCTCAGATATCTTACTTGTTAGCTTTCATGGATCGGAGTATCTTTGAAAGGTACTTGCGGTCATGAACCATCATTGAGGTTGAAGGTAATAAATTCTGTGTGATGTACAGTACCGGTCAAAAGTTTAGACTCACTTGTATTTAATTCACAATCTTCAAGTTAAAAAAAATAATTGTAACTCAAGAGATAACATTTCAAAAATTATATGATTGCTTCGAAATAAAATCTATAAAAATAAAGATGAAATTCTGTTTGTTTGTTCTTTATAGAAATACATACCGTTTGTCCTAAATTCTCCGAATTTCGCTTAGTGGTTCTTTCATACCAGGTGCAAACACCTGTCCATATTAAAATTGCATAACAGCCAATATCTGGGTATATTCTGTATTGTTTTTTTTTTTTTGAGGTAGAAAGAGAGAAAAGTTTTTATTGATTATCAGACTTTACAACTTACATACATAAGAGTTTATACATGATTTCGGATACAGTACCGGTCAAAAGTTTAGACTCACTTGTATTAAATTCACAATATTCAAGTTTAAAAAAATAATTGTAACTCAAGAGATGACATTTCAAAAATTATATGATTGCTTCGAAATAAAATCTATATAAATAAAGATGAAATTCTGTTTGTTTGTTCTTTATAGAAATACATACCGTTTGTCCTAAATTCTCCGAATTTCGCTTAGTGGTTCTTTCATACCAGGTGCAAACACCTGTCCATATTAAAATTGCATAACAGCCAATATCTGGGTATATTCTGTATTGTTTTTTTTTTTTTGAGGTAGAAAGAGAGAAAAGTTTTTATTGATTATCAGATTTTACAACTTACATACATAAGAGTTTATACATGATTTCGGATACAGTACCGGTCAAAAGTTTAGACTCACTTGTATTAAATTCACAATATTCAAGTTTAAAAAAATAATTGTAACTCAAGAGATGACATTACAAAAATTATATGATTGCTTCGAAATAAAATCTATATAAATAAAGATGAAATTCTGTTTGTTTGTTTTTTTGTTTGTTCTTTATAGAAATACATACCGTTTGTCCTAAATTCTCCGAATTTCGCTTAGTGGTTCTTTCATACTAGGAGCAAACACCTGTCCATATTAAAATTGCATAACAGTCAATCTCTGGGTATATTCTTTATTGTTATAAAAATCGTTATGATATCGCTTTACATTAGATTTTTACGAAATCTCATTTCTGTCCTAAGGAACTTTTCTGGACCCACGGCTTTTCTCATTGTTTTCAAAATTCCGTGGGTGAAACCGGGATATTAAAGCTAGTTATAAATAAATTAAAAATAAAATTATAGTTGTTACGTTGTCCAATAAATAAAATGTTGTTACTTATTTATGTTACAAAATCTAAGGGAGAGTCTAAACTTTTGACCGGTACTGTAAGTAGTGCTATATCGTCAACGAGTATAGCCAGTAGTGTGTGTTCGTGTTCGCCTAAGTCTGCCAAGAAATTATATAAGAGTAGTGGCTCAATTGCACTAAATAATAAATAAAAACAATAAAATAAATAAATACACCTGTCAAGGAACTGCATCCGCTCCAAGTCCTCGACCGTCGGGTCCCTGTTATCGTTACCGAATATCTCACATTGCTCTCGCCAAGCTCTTTCTTGCATGTCATCTTGAAGTGCAAGAATGATTATTGTGTTTGATAATACAGAAGCGACCGTGTGTGAGGACTGAAATATTATGCATAGATGAATAAAAAGGACATAATCAAATTGAAGTCTAAAATTGTATTAATAATACAAAAATATATCAAATCAATCTTTGAGGATAAAAATTATCCGATGATGCATGCCATGAACATCAAATGGAGCGTGAAGCTTGAAATATTCTCATAGCACACGAATATGGCAATGCCTAACAATTCAACTATCCAATATGATTAAGTGATATTTTTTTTTGTTTGTGTCAGCTTCCTAAGTTCATATTTTCATTTTCTTCCACTAACTCCTGCGTGTTTATCCGTTAAGCGTGGAGTTGCAATAATACCAGCCCATCTAGCCCACTGGTCTCTGTCCCAGGCTAGTCTTCGCACTTCCGGTATGGTGCTTCCTCTAGCTTCCCAATCATATGTCCTCGCCTTTAACCGCTTCACTGTCTGAATCCGAGCTGCACGTTTTTTTTTTAATCGTGTATCCTCCTTACGAGTGGCCCCTTGCCCAGGGATAACGGGTTTCTGTTTTGTATAAGGTTCATTGGCGGATCCAGGGGGGGGGGGGGGGCGTGGGGGCTGCAGCCCTTCCCTTTGGAAAATTTTCGTCATTTAAAGATGGAATTTGACTTTCCTTAATGTAAGGAAGCATGTTAAAGAAAAAATAATGTGCAGAACAAGTAGAATTTTAGTTGTGGGAAATTTATTATTATTTACATCCCTACCTGGCCTAATGGCCATACGGGTTTCGGCGACAGTGGCACTAAGCTAAAACGCTTAGCGTCGCTGATGCCACGGTTCTCTTCTGTTTCTTTCTCTTCATTCCTTCCTCTATCACCCCATCGCCACCTGCCCAGGGCGGACTTTATCTTCCGGTGGTCTTCCCGGTGGCTGCCCTCGTCTTCTTCCTCGGGCTCCTATGTTAAAGTGTGCAGGCCCCACGATTGTTTTCCAGTCATTAATGAAAGGTTTAAACTGAGGAAAATTTTCCTCAATAACCAATTGGGAAAGGAAATTCTTCTTCAGTGAGGCTGTAGACCCCTAAGGATCGCATCAGTTTGGCCCTTATCGCCTCAAACGCGATGCAGGACGTGATCACGTGTTCTACAGTTTCGGGAACACCACATGCTACGCATAGAGGCTCGACATCCATGCCAAGACTGAGGAGTTTCGCTCGAAATCCTCCATGACCCTTTTACGAATTGGGAAACCCAATAGTCCGGGAGGAAAATATGGAAAATATTTTTTCAGAGTACGCCCGTTCGGGGTTGTTATCCACCGCAAGCTCCACTTCTCAATCGTGTCCTCCCGGATTAACTTTTTCCACTTGTTTAGTTGTGGGAAAGGAACATAAAGGCAAAAACGCTTTCCAAACGAAGGGTTGTGTGGCTGCAGCCCCCCCCCCATTTAGGACTGCAGCTCTCCCCTCCTTTATGATCGGCTGGATCCGCCCATGATAAGGATCTGCATCCCCTAGACAGATTGCCTGCATTACGGCTGAGGAATTCCTTCTTCCCCTCGCCTCTCTACTGGTCCTCAGCTCTGCTTCAGGAACCCTCCCAACTTCGGCCTCTTCCCAGTACTGGTGCTACTGCTGCCTCAAACCAGGGATATTGTTCGACCCTCCGGTCTAGATCCTTCGTGTTCCTTTAAATGCCGGTACATAGCTTGTTTATAGACCTCCCCATTAGGGCCTATTCACACTATCGGTTTCCGTCCCGCTCCACTCCCGGTCCGCTCTCCTAATGTCTTATCATATTCACATTATATAATTTTACACCGTTCACTTTTGAACAGTTCAAGCTATTGAAGCCATTAATAATCGAAGTGGTCTGTATTTGGATTTTATTAATGATTAACTTTCATTTATTAAAGTATATATTTATTCATCAATTTTACGGCCAAAAAGAATTTCAACTTTTCGTTTGTAGAAATAGCTGTTAAGTGTACTTTTCTTGATGAAGAAGATAATATTATCAAAACATATAATGCCAAAATAATGAAGAATATATTGCAACACTATGATAATTATTAATAATAATTATAAATTAATTTAATTAATGTTGAAGAAATAATTAAATTTTTTTTCGAATGTATTCGAATACGCTTGAAATCGGTAAATGCTGCAATTTACCGAGTGTGTTCTCTTCTTTTCCTGATTTATATTTTAATTATTTTTTGCTTTAATATATTTTTTTATTATCGTAATTATCTGACATTTTTCATAATACACTGCATTTTTATTCACTTCAAATCGAACGTTATTTTATAAAAGCAATGAGTATGTAGTCAATAAATAAATCGGTGACTGTTTTTTACGAGTACCTTAATTCATAGCAAAATATATCTCAAACATAACATGAATTTTTCTCCTGGAAAAACCGCTTCACAACGTTTCTTGTTTTATTTTCTTTTCTTTTTTAGACATTTTAATCGTATTCGAATACATTTGGAAAAAATCTGGTGCGTGCGCGCAACACACAACTTTCACTTACCAACTTACTTAGATAAGAAATTGACGTGTTTTGTTAAATATCATTTCCCAAAGTCACACATTTTTCTACATTCATATCTTATTTTTATTAATCGTTAAAGCCGTTTTTGAGTAAATAAAAAAACCCGTGAAAATGATACAAAATTTATTAAGTAAAGTCCCCCCTTCGGTTGATCAATTTTGATGAAATTTTAACAGTCATATCTCGGGCATATACATACATCAAATACCCAGTTTGGTCACAATCGTGAAAGCTCTTTTTGAGTAAATAAAAAAAAGCACGTAAAAATGATACAAAATTTATTAAGTAAAGTGCCCCCTGCGGTTGATCAATTTTGATGAAATTTTTACAGACATATCTCGGGCATATAAATAGATCAAATACTAAGTTTAATCAAAATCATTAGAGCCGTTTTTGGGATAATTAAAAAAACACGTGAAAATGTTACAAAATTTATTAAGTAAAGTCCCCCCTCCGGTTTATCAATTTTGATGAAATTTTTACAGTCATATCTCGGGCATAAACATACATCAAATACCCAGTTTGATCAAAATCGTTAAAGCCGATTTAGAGTAAATAAAAAAAACACGTGAAAATGTTACAAAATGTATTAAGTAAAGTCCCCCCTCCGGTTAATCAATTTTGATGAAATTTTTACAGTTATATCTCGGGCATATAAATAGATGAAATACTCAGTTTAATCAAAATCGTTAGAGCCGTTTTTGAGAAAATAGAAAAAAACGTAAAAAGTTATTAAGTAAAGTACCCCCTCCCTTTAAGTAATTTTGATGAAATTTATGCTGTCACATCGCGGGCATATACCTACACTAAATACCCAATTTCAGGATCGCACGGTTTATAGTTTTTGAGCTAGTCTGTTCACACACACACACACACACACAGACACACACACACACACAGACCATTTCGCGGGACTTGGTCATTTCGACTCAGGGGACCCCAAAACGTGTATTTCCGTTGAAAACCGGAAGTCGAATTTTTTCACGATCGCAATACTTCCACTTACTATATATTTCATATATAGGTAAGTGAAAGTAAAAAATTTAAATTATTTCTTCACCATTAATTTATAATTATTATTAATAATTATCATAGTGTTGCAATATATTCTTCTTATTATATGTTTTGATAATGTTATCTTCTTCATCAAGAAAAGTACACTTAACAGCTATTTCTACAAACGAAAAGTTGAGCTTTTTTTGGCCATAATATTGATGAATAAATAAATACTTTAATAACTGAATGTTAATTATTAATTAAAATCCAAATACAGACGGCTTCGATTACACTGCACAACAGCATTTCTGATGTTTGGGTTATGATACATGATATTAGTCAAATTTTCAATGACGATTTCAAATCTGTGACTGAAATATTTGTATCAGCTTTAGTTAAAAAATAATGACAAATGGGCTATAGACTAAAAAATATGACATATGGGTTGTTTTCATAATAAAACACTACAAATGTAGATATGATTCCAATTTATTTAAGTTTTAGTTGAACAAAAACCTTTTTTTATTTGATTTTCTTGATGAAACAGAAGGTAGAGAGTTATTTTGAATGCCCCAACAATAGTCAGCCATCATATGTGCATTCCTTAGTAACCTTGATAGCGTTGCTCCATTGTACGAAGGTCCTGGTGGAATCGCTCGCCCTGTTCTTCCCAAGATTGGCAGGAAAATAGTCTAGATGGTTGTGGAGAAAGTGTAACTTGATGCTCATGTTACAACCGAGCCTTTGAAAGTGACACATTAGTTCTTGTTCGTGTTGAGAAAAGTCCGAACTTTTCCTATTTCGCAAGAGATTGTGAATTATCCAAACAAACTCATTCCATGCATTTTTCTCACTATCTGTCATATTCTTCGTAAAATTGGTGTCTTGTATTAACGATCTTATTTGTGGACCGTCAAATATTCCTGCTTTTATCTTCTTTGCACTCAGTTTTGGAAACTTGTTTGATAGGAAAAGGGAACAATTTCCACTTTTGTCAAGACCTTTCACGAATTGTTTCATCAGTCCTAGTGTTATGTGTAACGGAGGCAAAATTATACGATCTCTTGATACTAAAGGTGGGTTTATCAAGTTCTGTTGTCCTGGAACAAGCGCTTCCTGAGGAGGCCAATCTTTTTTAATCCAGTGTTGAGTTTTAGCTCGACTGTCCCACGAGCATAGAAAACAGGGGTGCTTTGTGTAACCACCTTGTTGGCCTAAAAGAATGCTTATCATTTTTAAATCAACACATATGAGTAATTTATGTACGGCATATTTAATTTTGTCTAAAACCAGAGCAATAGTTTTATATTCTTCTTTTACTTTCATTGACTTTGCAATAGGCAACGACCCTAATTTATTCCCATTATGTAAGAGAACACATTTTAGACTCCGTTTTGATGAATCTATGAATAAACGCCACTCATTAGAAACGTAATTTTGTAATCCGATTGCAGCCATCAAACCAAATACATCCTTACAAAACACGAAGTCATCTTCTTCAGCAAAATATTGGAGATTTCTTTCTCTTATGCGGTAATAAGAAACGTTAGTACCTATTGTTACGAAGTTTCTTTCCTTTAGCCTAGAAGCTAAAATTTCTGAAGCATGTTTTGACAGTCCCAGGTCTCTGATAAGGTCGTTTAAATCATCTTGGTTGAATAGTTTTGGCGCCTTTAACTCACATTCAAAGTCACTACCACTAGTGTCAGTTATCGTTTCGAAATCCATAGCGTTCTCCTGAGAAGGACCAGGCTGAGGTTCAGGTGATATAATAGGGCTCAAAACACGTCTATGTGCGGACCGTATGGACGGATATTCCCATTTGGCTCGATTTTTACGGTTAATACCAGTTATGTTTACCAATCAAAAATTACAGTCTTTGTGATGGTTCACGGGTTCTTTCCACATCATGGCAGTTTCGTACCTAAATCTATTCCTTTTCTTATTTGTCCACAAACGTAGAAACTCAAGACACGTTTTGCATACCTTTTGAGGAATCCAAGGCTTGTCGATCATTTCCATGGCGTGACCAAAATAATTGTTGTAAGCTTCAATTACGAACGTTGTCACATTCAAACAGTAATCTTTGAATGAAACAAAAATGATTCGGATCGTTCACACAAACTCGTCTTGACGATGCCATATCGAATTATACTAAGAAAACTTAATAAGTTAGAAATTATGAGCAAAGTAACACGGTAAAAGGTTGATTTTCTCGTGGTAGCTATAGTAAGTAAACTACAGCTGTTACAAAACAACTGAGGGCATATATAAGTTCAGCGACACCAAATTAGTAAACATCTAGTGATAAAGGTCAATCATCAGACAAAAGTTGCAAGTTTGTTATGCAGTGTTATTAATGGCTTCAATCGTGAACGGTGTAAAATTATATAATGTGAATATGATAAGACTCTAGGAGAGCGGACCGGAAGTGGAGCGGAAGCGGAGAGATAGTGTGAACGGGGTAGAGCGGGAATGGAGCGGGAGCGGAGCGAGAATGGAGCGGGAGTAGAGCGAGAGTGGAGCGGGAGCGGAGCGGTACCGATTGTGGAATACTCTCTTTCTATTTCTCTTTAGAATATTTTGCCAGACCGAGAGCTGAGTGGGAGCGGGAGCGGAGCGATAGTGTGAATGGGGTAGAGCGAGAGTGGACCGGGAGTGGAGCGAGACCGGAGCGGTACCGATTGTGGAATACTCTCTTTCTATTTCTCTTTAGAATATTTTGCCAGACCGAGAGCGGAGTGGGAGCGGGAGCGGAGCGATAGTGTGAATCCGTCCTTATGGTTCACAAGTCTCGCAGCTTCTTCCTGGGTTCCGAAGAAGGACCAATCAAGAGGTCAACCCTGTCAACCTACCTCCCACTAGAACAGATAAAACAACTATCTTCTTCAGTCACCAGCAATCCTCCTTAGGGCTGATATAGCTATATATACTTTATGATATGATATAAAGATTACAAATGACATCTTTATAAAATAAGGATAATTTGCAAATCTTAATACTTACTGCAAAGTAGAGTTCCTGCAGCTCCCGTATCAAGTTCCGTTGACTATCATTAGATTCTATACTCCTCGCTGCCAATTGCAGAACCAAGTTCGGCTCTTTGTTTTATAAAATTATAAGATTTATATTATAGTAACACGATATAGTATTACTAAGTTAAATAAAGTATAATAAAAAAATAAAGTAAGATGGGTTATATTACTTCTAAAATCAAAAGTTTTAAAAATATTAACGTTTAAATTATTTTGGAAAGTGATAATTGACCTTTCCTTTATTTGTCTATTTATTTACATTACACAAATTTTCGAGGTAAAAAAAGACTTTTCATTTTTTTCTTAATAGTAATTGCTTTTGGTACATTTGCGTAAAAAGAGGCCATTGGGCCTTTCAAATTGTTTTTTTTTTTCTTTTTGGCTTTAAGATTTTATCCAAATACTATCTATTATTATTATTATTATTATTAATAATATTATTATTATTAATAAAATATTAATATTATTATTATTAATAAAAGTTTTAAGAATTTATACCCAATTTTGTGAAGCACACTATGTCGATTTATTTTTATTATCTTCCGTCGGACTATTTTAAGATGGAAAAAGGTAACTAAAATAATTTAGTCTTAGGATAGATAATCAACCATTTGCACTCGAGGTTTCCGGAGCGGAGCCATTTAAAATTTGTCTTCAAACTCGAGGGCTCCGCTACGGAGACAATGCAAATAATTTTCAGTTTTTAACATATAAGGACTTAAACAAATCGTAAAAACTGTTTATAGGATATTTCGCTTTTGGTGATAAATGACGGCTCACGGTGTTTTTAATTATTTTTATATTACGTTAATCTTTTAACATCGGCTATATTTTGTGGTTTTATTTCCTCAATGGTACAATAATTTAGTTCGTGGCACCAAATAATCCCTCTAATTTGATTTAGTTTCTACTTTAACCAGAAAGTTATTAAGTAGATTTTCTCATTTTAGGAGCTTTTCTGATTAGATATCTGAGAAAACTTCAACTATAAGGGTCCTATCTCGTAATTTTTTAACTGTTTTTACTTCTCCAATTAGATTTTTATGCATTTATATATAATGAACGGCGAAAAATTTGTGAAATCTAAAGGAATTTCCATCGTTATCCGCTCCGGTTTCTTCACAAATACAAATAACCTAAATTTGATTAAGATTCCTTACTTGGTTCTAAAATTTTACTGTATAATATTACGTTTTCAGGGGGTACGTTTTCGCGAATAAGTTGCGTCGAGTTGCCGGTAGGTAACGTCCGAAACGGTATCGAGTGCAAAGGGTTAATATTATTAAATTTCTAACAGCTTCTAAATTAAATGAATATTCTTACCTGAAATTGGCTCCTTTTTAAGTATTAACGTATTTTTTATCCTTTCCAAAGCCTGACGAAACATAAAGTTTATTTTAAATAGATTTGTTTAATAAACGAAATTCAATGATAATGACTAATTAATAAAAATGACAACTTTACCAATTTTCGCAATTCGAGTGTTTTTGCAAAGCCAAACTCCATAACTATTCGAAGTATGGGGCCTAGTTTTCTAAATATATTTGAATTTACTCCTAGAGTTGATGCCAATTCGAGTATCCTATAACAGTTTATTGTTATTATTTATTTTTAAATAATATTAATAATAATGTTTTTGAAAGAAAAAGTAATAAGTTAATTTTGTTCATTTATATTTACTTTTATTTATTTTATTACTAGCTAGGGTGCCCGGCTTCGCTCCGGTAGTTGTGTGGTAGTTTTAATACCAGAAAAACTTTAAAATTAAAGGAAATAGGGAACAAAATTAGCACCTTCTTGGAAATTCGGTTTTAACTTGGGTATCAATATTCTGCAGACTTGAGATCTGCAGAGTCCGCCCAAATAAGGAACCCTGTATAATTTACAGGGGGTTGAAAATGGTAAGTGAACAATTAATTTTGCTGCAACTTTGTCGAGTTATGCATCGTTTTTGATGGTTTCTGTGATTCTGAATACTATAAGCCCATTCCAAGTAGTCAACAGATAATAAGTTATGAGATTATAGTTGAAAAACCTGGTGTCAGTTAAAAAAATTATATTTTGAGTAAAACTTAAGCGCCGACTACTATGATGGTCCTATTTGATCCAGAAGCATAGAAACTACCGAAGATTCATAGAAACTTTGTTTTAAGACCTTTCGTCCATTTCAACCTCCCTTAAGATATCCCCCCGTAATTTGGACGGTTTCTGCATATCTCGAATCTTACTACTATTACAAAGTGAAAACCAAAATTTCTTGAAGGCACAATTTTTTCATCATATTTCTTTTTATCTTGAACTATGAGGGATGATAAAATCTTGAATGCTGTTATTGGAGTTAGACGTTTTTTTTCAACTGGAATGCTCATCATACGTAGTAACCAAACCAACTTCTTTTTCATAAATACAATAAAAACACTTCAAACTTTTCATATTCAGTCAATTCATCTCTTTTTTTATGTTTGATTTTATCGCTCACTGTACTACTAAGAAATGTTCACTCATATTGCATTAAATTTACTTAGGTATATATTATATATAGATTAAATGTAATGTGCTGATCAGTGAATACTTCTATACTGCCTTCTTATGAGAAAACTAATTTTTTAAGGAATCCCGTTGATTTTTTAATTGATTGCAGAGATGTAAAATCATTATTTTATTTTGAAAGCAAAGGAGAAACTAATTATTTTCGCTTAATATTTTAGTAATTTAAAAAGAACAGCTGAACAAATATATAACCTTTACAATAAACATGAGGATGAATGAACAATAAACATTGAGTGAAACGCACCCTAGCGCTTCCTGGTAGTCTGGAGCTCGAACTAAATTTTTCATTCATAAACTCGTATCTCAATCAATTAAATGGTGCGAGAGGCGTAAAATTCCAGTCCTTTTCTCTTCAATTTTGCACTCTTAAGAGAAAAACGGAAACCTTCTCCGTTAGGGGTTATGTGGCTAAAATATGACATAACTTACTTAATCCTACGTGGAGTCGTTTTTGAGCCTTTTCGGCACGCACATTGTACACTTTGCTTTATAATATATATTGATTATTATGTATATATTTTTATTTTTTTTTGTATGTAAAACTTATTAATTTATTTGTATGTACAATTTATGCCTGGAGAACTCCTTGCTACAAGATGAATAATGACTAACTGAATTTTTCAGTATTCGTTTATCATGAATAACTGGATACCAGTTATTCATTTTTCATTTGTTTTATGATTACCAATTATTCATATTCATTAACCATTATTCAGATTACAATTTGCCCAACTCTGGCTTGTACAGTAAACATGTGAAAACTAATTGTAATTTTTCGAAATATTCTTTCTGTGCAATATTATTTAATAAGTTTACATCATACCTTTCTAACTTGTGCAAAATGTCGGGGTCGTACGTTAAATCTGTCTCAATGCCACAAAGGGTACCTGGAAAATTGAAGAATAATCAGTAGATTTAACAAGATTTCACGACAGTAAAACAATGAAATGATGAAAGAACTCACTGAAGACAATGCTGTGTGCCAAAGCTAAGCTGATTGGTCGGGGATCACACGGCGAGGATTCCAACATCATAGCGACCAGTTTGTCGGCGGACTTGATCATTTTGTTGAAGTAAACATTGTCCACATAAGATCTCTTTAAGAAGGTATTGTACTCCTTTCTCTGCTGTTTCCATAAATCATCCGAATCTACAAGAGGCATTAGTTACTACAGAACATTTTAATAATGATAAAGCTTACGTGGTATTAAAGAAAACCTAATTTTCATTAAACATAACGAATTTGATAAAAATCGTTAAAGCCGTTTTTGAGATAATCGAAAGAAAGGTAAAAATTGGAAAAAAAGTCATGAAATAAAGTGCCCCCTCAGTTGCATCAATTTTGATGAAAGGTTGGCTTTTACATATTTGGTATATACATACATCAAATACCCAGTTTCTTCAAAATCGTTAAAGCCGTTTTTGAGTAAATAAAAAATATGTACACGCAAAAATGATACAAAATATATTAAATAAAGTCCCCCCTCCGGTTGATCAATTTTGATGAAATTTTTACAGTCGTATCTCGGGCATATACATACATCATATACCAAGTTTGATCAAAATCGTTAAAGCCGTTTTTGAGTAAATAAAAAAAACACGTGAAAATGATACAAAATTTATTAGGTAAAGTCCCCCTTCCGGTTAATCAATTTTGATGAAATTTTTACAGTCATATTTCGGGCATATAGATAGATCAAATACTCAGTTTAATCAAAATCGTTAGAGCCGTTTTTGAGAAAATCGAAAAAAACGTAAAAAGTTATTAAATAAAGTACCCCCTCCCTTTGAGCAAATTTGATGAAATTTTGCTGTCACATCGCGGGCATATACATACTCTAAATACCCAATTTCAGGTTCGCACGGATTATAGTTTTTGAGCTAGTCTGTTCACAGACACACACACACACACACACACACACACACACACAGACACACAGACACACACACACACACACACACAGACCATTTCGCGGGACTTGGTTATTTTGACTCAGGGGAACCCAAAACGTGTATTTCCGTTGAAAACCGGAAGTCAAAAATTTTCACGATCGCAATCCTTCCACTTACTATATATTTCATATATAGGTAAGTGAAAGTAAAAAATGTAAAGTTTAAAAAATTCATGAAAAAATATAGTTAAGAATATACGGGTTAAGAGCACTTTTAATGAAAGCTACTTAGTTAGGTTTATTTTCATGCCAAATTTCAGCTTTGATGTACATGCCCTTATACCCAAAAGTTACCCTCAAAAACGGCATTTTGAGAATTTTAAGCAGTTTTTTTAATAGCATTTTAAGTATTAGACTTCAAAATATTCAAATAATAAAGAGAACACGAAACATAAAACAGACTTTATGGAAAACAGTTGTGTTTGAATTATTAGTATATGACTTACCATCCTCGAGAAAATGATTTTTTCTTCATTGTTAAATAAGCACGAAAATGACTATTTTCAAAAAATCGTAGCTACCAATGTACTCAAATATACAGGTTGAAATTTCTTGCAGTAGGTTTATGTTGCATGTAAGCATAACATGTTAAAAAATAGATTTTTATTAACTGGCCCACTAGAGATATTAGAGCCTAAAGTTAACAAAAAAATGAATTGAACTACTGATTCCATACGTAATTGGTGATAAAATTATAATTTTTTTACTTTCACTTACCTATATATGAAATATATAGTAAGTGGAAGTATTGCGATCGTGAAAAATTTCGACTTCCGGTTTTCAACGGAAATACACGTTTTGGGGTCCCCTGAGTCCAAATAACCAAGTCCCGCGAATTGGTCTGTGTGTGTGTGTGTGAACAGACTAGCTCAAAAACTATAAACCGTGCGAACCTGAAATTGGGTATTTAGAGTATGTATAAGCCCGCGATGTGACAGCAAAAATGTCATCAAATTTGCTCAAAGGGAGGGGGTACTTTATTTAATAACTTTTTAAGTTTTTTTCGATTTTCTCAAAAACGGCTCTAACGATTTTGATTGAACTGAGTATTTGATCTATTTATATGCCTGAAATATGACTGTAAAAATTTGTATTTATATGCCAAAGATGTGATAACCAACATTTCATCACAATTGATCAACCGGAGGAGGGACTTTACTTAATAAATTTTGTATAATTTTCACGTGTTTTTTTTATTTACTCAAAAACGGTTTTAACGATTAACAAAAATAAGATATGAATGTAGAAAAATGTTGCGCGCACGCACCAGATTTTTTTCTAAAATGATCGAGCAACCACTTTGGACCATTTGATATGGAATGACCCTTATGTAAATACACACATTGGTTTCGTGGAATGCGAGTGCGCTGATTCTATTGACTGAAATCGCATGTTTTTGCTTGTAACTCGCAAATGACGGCGACAATCGGAAAATTGCATATAAGCAAAAATGTTCGTCTCGACAAACTGAAAAACATGACACCTAAAATTGCAGAGAATTGCAGTTTTTCGTATACAACTCGCAAACTAAAGGGTTAATCGAAAAAATGTATATGCCCGAAAATGTTTTTGAAAACCTGAAAGTACTGACGTCATTCAAAAACTTCTATGACCACTTTGATTTTCAAAAAACCGGGTTTTCGCGCTTATAATTCGCGATCGATGGCGAAATAAGTGATTTGTATATTGTTCCGGTGTGGCTGATAAGGGAAGCTTTAAAATGATGTCTCATTCATAAAATTTAAAGAACTTATGGCGTACCGACAAAAAAAAGGCTTTGAGAGATAATATATTACTAGCTGACCCGTGCGAATCCTTGCACTCTAACCTACTTAAAATCTATTTAATTTAAGTATACACCGTATATTTAGTACTAGCATTCCCCATCGCGGCTTTGCCCGCGAGCCTTTAAAATCAATGCTGTGATCATTATCTTGGTATTGATTTAATATAATATGTTAACTGATGTGTTAAGGAGATTTAGTGGAATCGGTAGGTGGAATGTTTGAGGAGGAAGCTGCCGGCTCGGTAGAAGAGAGGGAGAAGCGCAATGGAGAGAGTTCACTAAAACCGCTGAAACAAAAAATTGCTTACTCCTCGAGAACGCTTCATTTTTCGGCTTTAAGGGACTTTCGAGTTAAACTCGTCGTATCAAGATCTTTAAAATGAGTCCTAATTAGACATTTTTTCTCGAAGTATGACAACTAAAAATAGGTGTCCGCATGGGCGTACCCAGCGGGGGGCAGGGGGGGGGCAGCTGCCCCTCCCTGGAAGACTGGAAGCAATAATAGAATAAAAATTTTTTAAGCAAATAATTTTAATAACTTAGTTGATAAAGCACTGCTATAATTATACATAATTTTGGTTTCATTTATCTTTTCCGCGGTAAGGTGCTACAACCTGAACGACCATAGCTTGCCCCCCCCCCCTAGTTTTTAGCTTGCCCCCCCCTAGTTTGGATCCTGGGTACGCCCTTAGTGTGGGGTTTCCTAATAATTTAATTTCGGGTAGCGGGGTTATTATCCCTCACTGCGTACCCTAGTCCCGTGGAGGGCGGCCACCTTCGGCTCGGGACTTCCTGTTATTTAGCTCAGGAGGAGCATACCTCCTGTAAGTATTTAGTACTTTATCGGAATCGAGTGCGCTGATTCTGATATTACATGTTTTTTGGTTGTAAATCGTAAATGACGTCGACTATCATTTACTCGTATAAAGGAAGTTATGGCGTACCGACAATAAAAGGCCTTGAGAAATAATGTATAAGATTTGCAGTTTATATTTGCATATCTCAAATTAAGTAGCTACATTCTCTCTTCCTTAATACCTTCAAAATATAAGCTGTCAGAAAAATATTTTTTGGTTTATATATTTATAATTTTATTTTTATTACACAATTTTAATTTTACTTTCACTTACCTATATATGAAATATATAGTAAGTGGAAGTATTGCGATCGTGAAAAATTTCGACTTCCAGTTTTCAACGGAAATACACGTTTTGGGGTCCCCTGAGTCCAATTAACCAAGTCCCACGAAATGGTCTGTGTGTGTGTGTGTGTGTGTGTCTGTGTGTGTGTGTGTGTCTGTGTGTGTGTGTGTGAACAGACTAGCTCAAAAACTATAAACCGTGCGAACCTGAGATTGGGTATTTAGTGTATGTATATGCCCGCGATGTGACAGCAAAAATTTCATCAAAATTGCTCAAAGGGAGGGGGTACTTTGTTTAATAACTTTTTAAGTTTTTTTCGATTTTCTCAAAAACGGCTCTAACGATTTTGATTAAACTGAGTATTTGATCTATTTATTTGCCTGAAATGTGACTGTAAAAATTTCATCAAAATTGATCAACCGGAGGGGGGACTTTACTTAATAAATTTTGTATCATTTTCAAGTGTTTTTTTTATTTACTCAAAAACGGCTTTCACGATTTTGATCAAACTGGGTATTTATGTATGTATATGCCAAAGATGTGATAGCCAACATTTCATCAAGAATGATCAACCGAAGGGGACACTTTATTTCATAACTTTTTTTCTAATTTTTAGATTATCTCAAAAACGGCTTTAACGATTTTCTTTATATTCGTCATGTTTAATGAAAATTGAGTGTTATTTGATATCAGGTAAGCGTTATCATTATTAAAATGTTCTGAGGGGTTTATAGAGAAAATGAAAACAAAAATAAGAAATGAATGTGGAAAATGTGTAACTTTGAGAAGTGGCATTAACAAAACGCATTAATTTCTTATCTAAGTAAGTTGGTAAGTGAAAGTTGTGTGTTGCGCGCACGCACCAGATTTTTTATTATATACATTTTATTTTTGAAGAGAAAAGATTGTTCATGGACAGGAGTCGAACGCGGGTTTCCCATGCGACATGCGCGGTACTCTATCGACTGCGCCACCGAGTTCGATTCCAAGCAGAGCCAATCCCTCCTCTTCACAGATCCCCCTCTCCCAATCTCGCATTTTACGAGATTTAATCGTATCTCCCGGCCGGTCCTAGTCTTTTCTCTTCAAAAATAAAATATTTAAAATTAATATAAATTGAATTATGTGGTTAGGCATTATTTTCTTGTGGGTATCCACTTCATTAAATTTTATCCGAGCTGTCCCGGCCACGCGTTGCTGGATAAAGATAAAAAACGTTTCGGTTAATCTACAAACCAACGGGATTTAAAATTTGACATTTAGGCCAAATTTAAAATTGTTTGTTAAAGAATTTAGAAGGGTTAAATTTTTACTTTCACTTACCTATATATGAAATATATAGTAAGTGGAAGTATTGCGATCGTGAAAAATTTCGACTTCCGGTTTTCAACGGAAATACACGTTTTGGGGTCCCCTGAGTCGAAATAACCAAGTCCCGCAAAATGGTCTGTGTGTGTGTGTGTGTGTGTGTGAACAGACTAGCTCAACAACTATAAACCGTGTGAACCTGAAATTGGGTATTTAGTGTATGTATATACCCGCGATGTGACAGCAAAAATTTCATGAAAATTGCTCAAAGGGAGGAGGTACTTTATTTAATAACTTTTTAAGTTATTTTCGATTTTCTTAAAAACGGCTATAACGATTTTGATTAAACTGAGTATTTGATCTATTTATATGGCCGAGATATGACTGTAAAAATTTCATCAAAATTGATCAACCGGAGGGGGGACTTTACTTAATAAATTTTGTATCATTTTCACGTGTTTTTTTTTATTTACTCAAAAACGGTTAAAACGATTTTGATCAAACTGGTTATTTGATGTATGTATATGCCAAAGATGTGATATCCCACATTTCATCAAAATTGATCAACCGGAGGGGGGACTTTACTTAATAAATTTTGTATCATTTTCACGTGTTTTTTTATTTACTCAAAAAAGGCTTTAACGATTTTGATCAAACTGGGTATTTGATGTATCTATATGCCAATGATGTGATAGCCAACATTTCACCAAAATTGGTCAAACGGAGGGGACACTTTATTTCCTAATGTTTTTCCAATTTTTACTTTTTATTCGATGATCTCAAAAACGGCTTTAACGATTTTTATCAAATTCGCCATTTTTAATGAAATTTGATATTCCTATGTTCTTTAATATCAGGTAAGCTTTAGCATTATTAAAATGTTCTGAGGTGGCTTATATGGGGTTAGGTATTGTTTCCAATAAATTACCTTTGTTTTTGTTTATATGGAGAAATTAACTGTCTCTCGTTACGCCTAAAAATGAGAAATGGCTAAATATGAGATGTGATAAAAATAAAGAAAACATAAAGAGGAGAAAAAAAGAAAAATATTCAGTCAACTCATAAAATTTGTTGAGCCCACGCATGCGGAGTACGCATTTATTGACAGGCCATTGTTCATAATTAAAGCCGTTCTGTTCATTTGAGATGTGGCAATTAACAAAACGCATTAATTTCTAATCTAAGTAAGTTGGTAAGTGAAAGTTGTGTGTTGCGCGCACGCACCAGATTTTTTATTTTTTACATATCATATTTGACTATAGTAAGTATTAATGATCCATTCATTTAGCACTTACTGGATTTTTCCAGCAGAGGCGAGATTAATTATAAATGACACACATGTAAGAGGAATTAATCTCTCTATATATAAGAGGCTTTGACTCCTGACTGACAGAATCAACGCAGAGCAAAAACTACTAATGATAGAAACTTGAAGTTGGGAATTTATATTTTAAACGCGATGTAGGTAACCACTAAGAAAGGAATTTCAAACATGTAACCCCTAAGGGGCTTAAATGGCGAAATTGTCGTTTAACTCTAACGGAAATCTATTGTTGAGATTTTAAACAACATGTTTTTTATTTGAATATCGATTTAACGTTACAATAGTATTAAAATAGACATTCACATAAAATATGGATACTGATTATTTAAATATTAGTGGTAATCAAATAATGCCCACTGTGATTCCCATGGGGGATGGTGCGTGTTTATTTCTATCTCTTCTCCATATATATACGAGGCTTTGTCCTGATTGATAGAATCAATGTAGAGCAAAAACTACTAATGAAAGAAACTTGAAGTTCGGAATTTAGGTTTTAAACGAGATGTAAAAAAATTAATTTTATGAATGAGACAGAAACGTTAATTCATAAATTTTTATACTTCCAATTTCCTTTTTTTTATTATTATTACAATTCCCAATATCTATTTATTGTACTGCTACAATGCTTGTAGGCGCACAATGATTTTGGTTAACCTGTCTTTTCCTACAATTGCCCATGTGAGAAACACTGATTTTTCTTGTCCAAGGTAGAAAAAAGTAGATTTGGCTACTGGATGCCGGGATTCCCGCGAGATACGCTATCCACTGCTCCACCGAGCTTAATTCCAGCGAGCACCGCATCGGATTTTTTATGTATTTATCTGGAACAGCCTTAGTATACATATATAGTTAAAAAAAAAAGAAGGCATACTCACTTAGCCTGGTTAATGGTCCATGTAAGAACTCTTGCATGCCTCCGTAAATGTCTTGAGGTTTATCGTTCAACTTGGGATGAAATGATAATTTCTAGGTAATTAACAAAAAAAAAAAAAAAATAAATAAAAAAATCATATACAAGTCTTAGTAAATTTTTTATCTTTTAAAAATAATTTATAAAAGAATCAGTTAGCTGGCAATTTTGACAATCGGAGCGTCAATGTTTTGAACATTTTGTCAATGTCAATGAGCGAACATTTTGTTTGTTTGTTCAGCTTCACTTTGTGCAACTAAGGCTAATCAGGCGATGCTGAAGTGGGAATCCTAAATTTTACCTATCCATGTATAATTAGGGATAGGGATCTTTAGCGAGTACCTGACATCGTACAGGCTCCTTAATTCCATTTTACATCCTATCGGCATAGACATAGGGTCACCTCGGGACGCGAACCGGCGACCTTTAGTATTGTAGGTTTCCATACTACCCACTACACCTCAGGTGACCCCAAGCGAACATTTTAATCTGTGCTCTCGGTTCAAGCATTAAAATATAGCTCGCTGAAACAAGGTTTGCTTCTGTGTGAATTTTATCATTGGGGAATTTCCGTCGACGGGAAATATGAGGGAACGTATTGTAACACTATCTTAATCTGGGTTTTTACAATTTTTTTTATAGACGAAAAAAACAATTTACAATGTCAAAAAAACAATAAAAACTGAAATAATACTGGACAATAAAATTTAAATTTTTGTCTGATAAATGAATCACATTGGATGTATATTTTAGAATTTGGTGTTCTGAAAAGGATTTTCGTCTCAAGGGCAAGGATTTTGTTTAATTTCAAAATGAAAAAACAATTTTATAAAAAATCTGGTGCGTGCTGGCAACACACAACTTTCACTTACCAAGTTACTTAGATTAGAAATTAATGCGTTTTGTTAATTGCCACTTCTCAAATGAACAGACCGGCTTTAATTATGAACAATGGTCTGTCATTAAAGGCGTACTCCGAGGGCTCAACGAGTTTTATGAGTTGACTGAATATTTTTTTTTTTTCTCCTCTATATGTTTTCTTTATTTTTATCATGTCTCATATTTAGCCATATCTTATTTTTAGGCGTATCGAGAGACAGTTAATTTCTCCATATAAACAAAAACAAAGGTAATTTATAGGAAACAAACAAAAAAGGCCCCTACCCCATTTAAGCCCCCTCAGAACATTTTAATAATGATAAAGTTTACCTGATATTAAAGAACACCTAATTTTCATTAAACATGACGAACTTGATAAAAATCATTAAAGCCGTTTTTGAGATCATCGAAAAAAATGTAAAACAATTATGAAATAAAGTGCCCCCTACGTTTGACCAATTTTGATGAAACGTTGGGTATCACATCTTTGGTATATACATACATCAAATACCAAGTTTGATCAAAATCATAAAAGCCTTTTTTGAGTAAATAAAAAAAAACATGTGAAAATGATAGAAAATTTATTAAATAAACTGCCCCTTCCGTTTGACCAATTTCGATGAAATGTTGGCTGTCACATCTCTGTCATATACATACTTCAAATACCCGGTTTGATCAAAATCGTTAAAGCCGTTTTTGAGTAAATAAAAAAAAACACGTGAAAATGATACAAAATTTATTAAGTAAAGTCCCCCCCCTACGGTTGATGAATTTTGATGAAATTTTTAGTCATATCTCGGGCATATTAATAAATCAAATACTCAGTTTAATCAAAATCCTTAGAGCCGATTTTGAGAAAATCTAAAAAAACGTAAAAAGTTATTAAATTAAGAACCCCCTCCGTTTGACCAATTTCGATGAAATTTTTGCTGTCACATCGCGGGCATATACATACAGTAAATACCCGATTTCAGGTTCGCACGGTTTATAGTTTTTGAGCTAGTCTGTTCACACACACACAGACCATTTCGCGGGACTTGGTTATTTCGACTCAGGGGACCCCAAAACTTGTATTTCCGTATGTACATAATATTTATCCCGAGTACGGGAATAGTTTGATTAAGCTCGGGAAAAGCACTTTTGGTACGTGTTATAAACGATATTTTCATTACACTGCAAACTGGCGGTATAACAGAACTCTCAAACTAACATAATTAATTAACTTAAATTATAATTTCAAACACTAGTATACTGTTTGATTAGTTTATTGATCAACAAACAAAAGCTGAATACAAATTAAATAAAATACTGAAATAGATAAGGGTTCTAAGAATTTTAGAAATTGAAATTAATATTTACTGTACAGTTTTGATTGTTGCTTATATTTATGATTTTATTTGCTTGCCATATTGATATGCCCTATTGCCATTTTATTGATTGCGGGCAATGCCATTTCTTCAAAGCACTAAGTAAACTGACAACTTTTGAAAATATTTATGACACAAAAACTATTTGTAATCGGTGGATTTTCAGTTTTCTTGATTTCAATTTTTCATTAAACAGCTGTTCTTAATACAATCAGCAAGCGCTACTGGTGGCCGGGAAACGAAATAACAAGTTCACCGAAAATTTTCGGTGCACTTATAAATTTTCTGTGCGCGTGCAAATTTTCGGTGCACTTTTAGAAGTAAACGGGAAACAGCTGTTTTCTGTACTGTTTGCATGCATCGAAAGTAGTTACTTTCCGTGCAGTGTAATGAAAAAATAATTGCACTAAAAAGTATGAAATAATTGCAATGAATACACAGCATAATTCAAAATGGTATAAAAAGCGAAAAAATTCCAAAAGGAACAAATAATTTTATTTTGATTTGTATGAATAAACACTAACTGTTAATAAAATTAAAATATTAAATACCACGATAAATACAAAACATTCTATTTGGAGGCGCCGCAAAATAGAAAAATTTGAAATTATACGTTACTGATTACGATTATATTAGAAAACGATCTACATTGAAACGATAGATGGGAAGAGAAGATCCATTTAGAAGATTTTGATTTTGAGATTTTCATAATTTCTAGTGTTTAAAATTTTGCGTCACCTCCGAAAAGATTGTGTTGTATTGAACATGGTATTTAATATTTTAATTTAATAAATTTTATTAACAGTTAGTGTGTATTCGTACATACGTATCGGATTGAGTTACCTCCTCTTTCGAAGTCGGTTAAAAATAATATTGTAACGTTATATCGATAAATAAAAATTTTAAAAAATAAATTGTTTGAAATCCCAGACCTTTTGTTGGCACGAACTGGCGGTTGGAGCGGACCATCAGAGCACGTGTTTGGGTCTGGATCATTCGAGCTCAATCCACGTGGGCCTGGAAGATTCCAGAAGGTTCCTTTTACGACTATATATAAGGAGCGAGTGACTGGACCAATTTGTCTTTGTCTTGATTGTAAAGCTCAAGCCATATGATTTGTGTGCTATAATTTTTGTAACCTGCTCGAATATTTATGTTTTTATAATTCTTTTGGCATTGATATTGCTATATTTTTGTTTAATAAATGGGTCATTATCTGAAGATGCATAGATTTCACTTGCTAAAATTTCATTATTTAAAAGTTATAATTTCGGGCCGGAAAAATTCATACGTACTCAGTGGTATATTACCTTCACTTTTTAAAAAGTAGCCAGACAGGAGAACCTTTAATTGTTCTTTTAAAAAATTATGAAAACAATTTCAAAGTGAGGGAGTGAACGGTAGTGAAAAATGTGTTAATGTAGTAGTAAACTTTGAAAAGTGAAAGCAAAAACGCGTATATTTTAAAGAAATACAATCTTAAAAAACAATAGAAAAACAATTTCAAATTCAAAAATATAAAATTCCAAACGCGTATAGCCAAAAGTAAGCGTGATATTAGAGTTAGGTTAGGTTACAGTTACATACTTTTGGTCATAGTTTAGGAATCTTCACCTTTACGTTCAAAAGCATTCTCAAAATCTTTTGACAATTCAAAGAATGGAGGCATTCGCTCCCTCATTTAAGAAATTTTTGGAAAAAGTGAGGGCGTGAAGTATGAGGGAGTGAAGTTTTCAAAGTCTTTTTACTATTTTTTAATCACTGTAAGAAGGTTAAAGTTGAAAAACATTGAAGAAAACTATGACCATTTTTCATCGAAAAACAATAGTTGAGTGAACAAATATCTTGGAAATTCACCAGTCTTTTTGTAGTGAGGGAGTGAAGCAGCTATTGACCATAGCGTAGATTTCCTTTAATAACCTAAATCTGACAGCGGAGGCAAGCGATCGCAGCCCCTGGTCGGCAGTCAAAGCGATCCTAGGGTCTTCCCTCAACCGATTCTTTCCACCCCGGGCTTTGGGCCATGTTCATCTCAACGCTCAGACCATCCAACACTTGATGTAAGGGAGTGGAGTAAAAACGTCTGGACATACCTTTTTTATATTATTTATTGTTATTGGTAACAATAAATGAAACCGCTTATTTTTTCATGGAATCTTGAAAGAAATCTGGAAAGAATACGAATTTTTAAAGTAGCTTGCCTGGGAGTCGGACAAGGTGAGGGAGTGAAAAAACAATTACTTTTAATTTTTTTTAACCAATTATAAATTTAGTTTGGAGCTAAAACATAGCCTCCATAGAACAACAGAAGAATGTGAAATAGTTCCTATTTTTTTCAAGTAACTAGCTCTCATTTGAATGGTTGAAAATGGACCGGACGTACGATTTACACATTTTCAGAGAATGACCCAAATATGTTTTTACCCACAGAAGTGTTACAATATATTGTTAAAACAAGCAATTTTATTTAATAAGCTTTTTTACCGTAAATCAAACCAAAACGTAGGCTGTATTTTGAAGATGCTAAGAGGTGCAATCAACAAGTTTACAAAAATTATTGTCTTGTAACGACACACTAACATCGAAATAACCGTTTTAATTTTGTTTTCCAAGATTATGTTGTTTTGCCTTATTATTTAACCTAATTTATTTATGGATTTGTTAATTTTATTTCATTTATTTATTTTAATTAATCCAATCTTAAATTGTGGCTCACCACCAATTTTAAATTATTTTTAAACAATTTATTTTTTGAAGAGAAAAGATTTGGCTCCGCCGGGAGTCGAACCCGGGTCTCCTGCGTTACATGCGAGGATGCTAACCGCTACACCACAGAGCTCGGCTCAAGGCAGAGCAAATCCTTCCTCTTCCCCTTATATTTCCTTCTTCTTCTTATATTTATTTTGTTAACAATATATCGAGATTATTTAATTATCTCGACATGTCGAGCCAGACTTCCTGTAATTGTAAATTTTACAAAATACAATATTTAAATAAAAAACATTTTATAAAAAAATATTAAACCGACTTCGAAACCTAGGAACCAGTAAAAATAAATTCACTGAAAAGTATGAAATAATTACCTTCTGATTTTTATGAATACACAGCAAAATTGAAAATGGTATAAAAAGTGGAAAAGTGTAATAAGACGAATAATTTTATTTTGATTTGTACAAATACACACTAATTGTTAATAAAAATTATTAAATTTAAATATTAAATACTATGTTCAATACAACACAATCTTTTCGGAGGCGGCGCAAAATAGAAATAACATGTTACTGATACAATTCCATTAGTAGGCATTGAAATCAATAGCTGGGAAGAGAAGATCCATTTAGAAGATTTTCATAATGTCTAGTGTAAAAAATTTTAAATTTTGCGCCGCCTCCGAAAAGATTGTGTTGTATTCAACATAGTATTTAATATTTAAATTTAATAATTTTTATTAACAATTAGTGTGTATTTGTACAAATCAAAATAAAATTATTCGTCTTATTACACTTTTCCACTTTTTATACCATTTTCCATTTTGCTGTGTATTCATAAAAATCAGAAGGTAATTATTTCATACTTTTCAGTGAATTTATTTTTACTGGTTCCTAGGTTTCGAAGTCGGTTTAATATTTTTTTATAAAATGTTTTTTATTTAACAATTTTTAGTTGGAGAAGATAACAAATGTAGAAAACCGTACGTTGGTTTAAAAATTTCGTTGGTAATTGGTCGTTGATAAAATAAACGTTGGTTTAAAAATTTCGAAATCTTTTTACGCTCTACCACGTTTGTCTTTCCCAGGTCTTTTTATTATACAATAATTGTATACAATTATTATGAAATTCACTTTACCTTTTCAATTTTATGAATAAACACAGAAAAGTGGGAAAGCGGTGCGTGTATTATACAACTTTCAACACACTACGTTTTATGATTATAAATGGATTTTTTTTTTTTTTTTTTTAAAGATCAATGTTCAATTGGGAAGGGAACACATAAAATGTTTTTTCCACAATGACAATATTTTTCCTTTGCTAAATGTCGTCAGTACTTGTCATTTACGTAGAGCATCAGTGTTCCCAGATGTGTCGAATTAAATATACATAAATACATAAATCCGGCTATTCCAAGATGAAGTAGATAAGTCACTGAACAGTCGAGAATTTGGCCGATTTTAGACAAGACATCGTTAATGGAGAATCGATGAGGATGCTAATATGACCTATAGTAAATTTGAAAGTAATTTTTAAATTTTGATTGCTTGAATATCCTTCTGAAAACTATGGCGATATTAAACACGACTTCATTGGATTACATCATTGGATAGAAGTCCCTGCAAAAAAGGGGCAACCATAAAATTTATCGATATCAAAAAGACTGTCCCGCTAGGATAAAAGCAACAGGGTTTGGGACTAACATATGGTTAATTTATTATTACGAAGGATGTTATTCTCCGTATTAGACTACTGACTTAATTCCAAAGGTTGATTCAATTATGTTCGTAATTCCTTTCGATGAATTTTTGACTAAATTTATTACCGAAGTACTATGAATTATATCCTTCGTAATAAAACATTATTCAGAAAATAAATTGCTAAACAATGTTGCTTCAATTCTAGTGGCATAGCATTTATCATCATTTTTAAAAATCATTTCCATGACTGCCAAATTTTCGCTGAGGGGACTTTCATACAATGAGGTTGTTTTCGGGTAGTTATCAAGTTTTATTTTGTAGTTTTTATTGATGGATGAACACCAGCAAAAGCATCGATAGTTGTAGAAACAAATTTAAAAACCGATACTAGTAATCCGGATAACATAACAGAAGTGTCACCCATAAAGGATCGGCACAAGACCTCCGGCAAGATATTCAACAGTAACCGAGTGTATCCGGAAGAAGACAGAGGTATCTGAATCCTTTATTAAGTCAACTGAAAATGAGCTTTTCCAGGAATTATTTTATTCTTTTTTAATGTGCATAGTCAATAAAAGATAGAAATCAAAATCTAATTTAAATCAATAATAGCTACGATTTTAAATTTAAACGATCCTTCGGGAGCTTGAAGAAGTCTTAAATTCTGCTTTAAAACGATTACCAATGCTCAGTCTTTCTTGGAATTCCACGAATTTTGTTGTGTTATGATTATGGTGTCCAACCGTTGATTAGATCTAAATAAAGAAGGTTTACTGTTATCAGTGAATATACATCTATCTAATATTTATACTATATTTTATTTATGCTACAGAAAACGACAGCGATATTATATTCTGCTGATATTTATATCTTCATTTAAATCTAATGTTGAAAAATTAGTTAAGGTTATGTATAGGTTTGTTCCAAAAAGCACGTAAAACACATCGATAACTAACAGACTGCTCATGTTCTCCCCCCACTCCTTTGATTCTGAATTTGATTGGTTGGTTTTCCCATTTGATTCATCCAGCTGTAATACAATATTTGGATATGTTAGTTATCAATTAGTTTTAATAGCTTGTTGGAGCATACCTTATGTTATATATGCCATATGTTTTCCAATAAGTAAACAATTTGAGCGATAATTAAATAATTATTTTCATGTTTTTTCCTGATAACTTCTTAAATAAATTAGGAACCCCAAAAAGGTTTAAATGGGACCACCTTGGGAAAATACTCTACAAGATGCAAAAGGTTTCGTTCCAATTGGTCCACCCATCTCTGAGTAATCGGTGAACATACATAGAAAAAAAAAAAAAAAAAAAAGGCACAAAAAAAAAAAAAGTCACATACGTATCGAATTGAGTAACCTCCTCTTTCGTTCGAAGTCGGTTAAAAAAAGATTTAAATTAGTTAAATTTTACTGTGAGAAATTGTTAAGTAATCGAAAATATAAGAATATTACCTTAGAAATTTCAGGACTTGTAATGATAGCACTTATTTTGTAACCATATGTGACATGGAAGCAGATTCCGCTTTTCCCATATTTTTCAGCAACGTTGACCAAATGATTTACTAAACCTGAAAAAAAAAAAGTGTTAACTTCCAAAATATTTTATCAAGGAAATAATGAATGATAATAAAATAAATAATATTTCACAGTCCTAATTTTTATAATTCACTGCTATCACAACAATTAGCCCGAGGGCACATTGAGACACTCGCGACGCAGAGCAGAGCAGAGCAGTTTTTGTGCTAAGTGAATTATATAGGAACCGCGCACATTGGGACGCAGAGCAGAGCAGAGCAGGCCGATGTGGCACTCGTGGATCTGCCACAGAAAACTGTACCGATGCGATGCAGTTTTCGATATTTGATTATTTTAATTACTATTATTATCATTTAATATTAGTGTTTGTGAAGTTCTACTTTTCTCATATGCAGGTCAATGAAACTAAGTAGGTCTTCTCTATATATAGGGTGTTCTAGATAAGTACTAGGAAAAAAGAGGTTTTAAAAATACAATTTTTACAAATTTCTCGCTATTCCAAAAAGTGCATGATAGGAGTGTTTTGAATTTTTAAAACTAAACAATTTCAGGATGAAAAATGTAGTTGTAAAATTGTAAAATTAGTTTTAAAAAAATAAATAGGTATATTAAAATTTAGATGAGGGCCTTTCTGAAGTTCTAAAAGTAGATACTTTTGCGGTAACAGTTTTAATATTGTTATTTTATTTGTCATACACTATTCCGGTTTTTGTTAGTTTTTATTCGTCCTACTGTGACACGTTTAAAAAATGGAAAAACAAGTTTTCCTCTAATAGATACTAGAAGTCAGTTAAACAATTCAACAAGTTATGATCTCAGGAAAATTTGACTGACATTAATTCATCGAAAAAAACATAGGCTTTATGGAAACGTTGATTGAAAAAACAAATAATGTATATTTCTTTTTTAAATATATATTTGAATAAAAAATAAAAAAGCTACCATCGAATACCGCAATTAATCGAAAAGAGTGGGGAATGGACCATGTGTCGATAGGAAATTTTTAAATAAGAATTGGATGTAAATATAACTCTTCTCTGTTATATTATCTACTTAATTTAATTATATCCTCATACAGAATAGAAAAGAAGAGAAAATAAATTTTGTTCTGGAACGAGGTCCATCAAGAATAACAGATTGGAACAAAAAAAAATCTGGTGCGTGCGCGCAACACACAACTTTCACTTACCAACTTACTTAGATTAGAAATTAATGCGTTTTGTTAATTGCCACTTCTCAAATGAACAGAACGGCTTTAATTATGAACAATGGTCTGCCATTAAAGGCGTACTCCGCATTCTTTTTTTCTCCTCTATACGTTTTCTTTATTTTCATCATATATCATATTTAGCCATTTCTTATTTTTAGGCGTAACGAGAGAGAGTTAATTTCTCCATATAAACCAAAACAAAGGTACTTTATAGGAAACAAAAAAACAAAAGAAACAAAAAAGGCCCCTACCCCATTTAAGCCCCCTCAGAACATTTCAATAATGATAAAGCTTACCTGATATTGAAGAACACCTAATTTTCATTAAACATGAAGAATTTGATAAAAATCGTTAAAGCCGTTTTTGAGTAAATAAAAAAAACACGTGAAAATGATACAAAATTAATTAAGTAAAGTCCCCCCTCCGGTTAATCAATTTTGATGAAATTTTTACAGTCTTATCTCGGGCATATAAATACATCAAATACCCAGTTTGATCAAAATCGTAAAAGCCGTTTTCGAGCAAGTAAAAAAAACAAGTGAAAATTATACAAAATTTATTAAGTAAAGTCCCCCCTCCGGTTGATCAATTTTGATGAAATTTTCACAGTCATATCTCGGGCATATTATTATATTAAATACTCAGTTTAATCAAAATCGTTAGAGCCGTTTTTGAGAAAATCGAAAAAACCATAAAAAGTTATTAAGTAAAGTACCCCCTCCCTTTAAGTAATTTTGATGAAATTTATGCTGTCACATCGCGGGCATATATCTACACTAAATACCTAATTTCAGGATCGCACGGTTTATAGTTTTTGAGCTAGTCTGTTCATATACACACACACACACACACACACACACACACACACAGACACACACACACAGACCATTTCGCGGGACTTGGTCATTTCGACTCAGGGGACCCCAAAACGTGTATTTCCGTTGAAAACCGGAAGTCGAATTTTTTCACGATCGCAATACTTCCACTTACTATATATTTCATATATAGGTAAGTGAAAGTAATAAAACTACAACTGGTCAAATAATTAAAGTAACGGTGGATAATTAAAGATAATATTTTCATTAAAACCCCATAATAAATAGTTATAAAAAATAAAAGTATACAAAGTAGTGAATCATGTATTCATTAATCAAATTATAATAACGGTAATAAATTAAAATAAATTTCCAAGGAAAAAAATCTGGTGCGTGCTCGCAACACACAACTTTCACTTACCAACTTACTTAGATTAAAAATTAATGCGTTTTGTTAATTGCCACTTCTCAAATGAACAGAACGGCTTTAATTATGAACAATGGTCTATAATTAATAGGTAATCTATCTATTATAGGTGTATCTATCTATTATTATTATATCTATTGGTGGTATAAGTTGACTGAATATTTTTCTTTTTTTCTCCTCTTCATGTTTTCTTCATGTTTTATTTTAATCATATCTCATTTTTAGCCATTTCTTATTTTTAGGCCTAGTGAGAGACAGTTAATTTCTCCATGTAAACAAAAACAATAGTACTTTATAAGAAAGAAAGAAACAAACAAAAATGCCCCGCCCAAAAAAAAGCCCCCTCAGAACATTTTAATAATGATTTTATTATTATTCCACAAGTTTTATAATATTTTTAAAATTCTTACGATTTTTCCAAAAATTGCGATTTTGAATGGAACTCTTCATGTTTTATTATAATCGGGCATTGGCGGATTCCGGTATAGAGCTGCAGTCCCTCCTTAAAATAAAATTTGTCATCAAAACAAAGAATTTAACTTTACTAAGAGTAAGGAAGAACGGTAAAGAACAAACTACAGCAGTTACAAAAGTACGATGGTCCCAGCAACTTATATTAAATCCTGAGGAGCTGCCTCCATGACCGGGCCTTAAAAATACGGGGTAGCTGCTTTGGAGTGGAAATTTTATGAAAAGGGGAGTTTAATGCTTTTCGCTCTATCGGACGGGAGCTATTCCAGGGCATTATGCAATATTGGCAATACAACAATCCCATATATATTATGTCACAAAGCGTAAAAATCGGTTTTTCATCAATTATAAGGTCCTACCGTGCTCAAATGCCACGAATGTGGTATCGTTGGATTCAGAATTTCACGGAGCTTTTGCGAATTGCATTCTCCGTGTTTATTTCTTGGTCCAAAATAAAATATCGACCTAAACGTACTGACTCAACGGATCGAAACGAATAAAATTGGGTTTTATGGATTGCGATACGAGCATTAAGACCAAGTTTAGTTCTTTAGAACTAAACTGGAGTTTGCGTTTTAAAGCCCTAAAACCTATCATTTCTGAGATAACGCCTGGGTTAGGCTCCTCCGCCGCACGTGGTCAACTACTTATTGTATTACGTTACAGTAAATGCTAGGACCTCTCGTGTTTAGGTTCTAAAAATGTTGTTTCGTCTGATTTAGACTTAATTGTAGCGTTGGAAAATTGCACTCTCACATTTAGCAATTACAGTATACTCCCACTTTACCGGTTCCCGTTTAACCGACTCTTCAGATAAACCGATGGACGCTGTAAAAGATAAAAATTCTTTTTAAAATCCTTAAAAACATTTATAATTTTGTCATATTCTCAATAAAAAATTTTGTTAAAATTTGTATTATGTTGCGGTTCGATAGATCTTAAATAAATTAAAATGTAGGCAAAAAGTCTTTTGTTTTATACTTTCACTTACCTCCATATGAAATATATAGTAAGGGGAAGTATTGCGATCGTGAAAAATTTCCTCTTCCGGATTTCAACGGAAATACACGTTTTGGGGTCCCCTGAGTCCAAATAACCAAGTCCCGCGAAATGGACTGTGTGTGTGTGTGCGTGCGCGTGCGCGTCCGCGTGCGTGTGCGTGTGTGTGTGTGTGTGTGTGTGTGTGTGTGTGTGTGTGTGTGTGTGTGTGTGTGTGTGTGTGTGAACAGACTAGCTCAAAAACTTAAACCGTGCGAACCTGAAATTAGGTATTTATTATATGTATATGCCCGCGATGTGACAGCAAAAATTTCATCAAAATTGCCCAGAGGGGTACTTTATTTAATAACTTTTTACATTTTTTTGGTTTTCTCAAAAACGGCTCCAACAATTTTGATTAAACTGAGTATTTGATGTATTGATATGCCCGAGATATGACTAAAAATTTCATCAAAATTGATCAACCGGAGGGGGGACTTTACTTAATAAATTTTGTATCATTTTCACCTGTTATTTTTATTTACTCAAAAACGGCTTCAACGATTTTAATCAAACTGGGTATTTGATGTATATATATGCCAGAGATGTGATAGCCAACATTTCATCAAAATTGGTCGAACGGAGGGGGGACTTTACTTAATAAATTTTGTATCATTTTCACGTGTTTTTTTTATTTACTCAAAAACGGCTTCAACGATTTTAATCAAATTGGGTATTTGAATTATATAAATGCCAAAGATGTGATAGCCAACATTTTAGAGGAGAAAAAAAGAAAAATATTCAGTGAACTTGTGTGAGTCAACTCAAACACGTTGAGCCCACGTAGTACGCCTTTAATGACAGATCATCGTTCATAATCAAAGCCGTTCTGTTCATTTCATGGAAATTATTTGTTTCATGTTAACTAAATGAAATTTTCATCAAGTACATAGAGAATTATAAAATCAGACGACTTGGAGTATCATGCTTGCATTGACGAATTTATCACAAGTATAAACTTTTATTTATTAATAAAATAAATTAGTGTTTTTTATAGAGCAAATGAAAACAAAAATAAGAAATGAATGTGGAAAAATGTGTAACTTTGAGAAGTGGCATTAAAAAAACGCATTAATTTCTATTCTAAGTAAGTTGGTAAGTGAAAGTTGTGTGTTGCGCGCACGCACCAAATTTTTTTATTTTTTACCGAACTCCAGTAAAAAAAATCTCTTCGAAGTAAAATTGATCTTGAAACAAAATCCGTATCCTCCATTCATTTCATTAAAAAAGAAATAGCTTCCTATATTTTGACAAGAAAAAAAATAAAAGATTTGTGAAAACTGAATAGATTGATAGTGTAAATTTTCTTAAATTGTTAAATAAAATTGGCCCAAAAAAGGTTACTTTAATTAATAACTATATAGCCTTTGTACAATAGGTTGTGTGTTGCATTTGGGTTTTATCGAAATATAGAAGTTATAATAATATATTTTGCTGGTTTTTTATACACTTTTCCGGATTGACCGGCTCATTCACTTAAACGGCAATATATCCGTTCCGACGAGGAGGGATAAGCAGGAGTCTACTTTAGTCATTCGCGGATCTGAGGGGAGGGGGGTGCTATGGGGGCTGGAGCCCCTCCATTTGGAAAAATTTTAGTCATTTAAAGATAGAAATTTCCTTAAAGTAAGGAAGCAAGTTAAAGAACAAAAATGCGCAGGTAGAATTTCAGTTGTGAGAAGGTGAAAAAGCTGATCGGCAGATCCAAATGAAGGGGTGTGGGGCTGCAGCCTCCCCCCACTAGGATGCAGCCCCCCCTTTACAATCGGCTGGATCCGCCCGTGACTGTGATCCAAAATATATATAAAATAAATAAAATCTATTTATGGTGATTCATAGTAACATAGTGATTCATTAGAACTTTGGTTTTATCAACTTATCTTTTTTATAACGGGAATTTCAGAAAACTAAAGTATCGAAATAAGAAAAATGAATTTCAATGGTTTCTACGCGGGCTTTATGACACATACACGTTCCACGTTTTTGGGCCAGGCGTCTTACACCTCTAAAACTTTGGTTTTCGTGGGTTAGGCCCCTCAGCTTCACGAGGCTACTTATTGTTTTGTTGCCTCTCCATGGATAGAAACCTATTTGATGTCGTTCTTACCACTTAGAAGACTATCTTCCTCTCCATTGTCAGAAAAATAAGCGTAAAAAGCATCTTATGAACTGTTTTTGAAAAAACAAAATCAGTAGGGAAGTTAAAATCAGAATGTAGAAAGATTAATTTCCAAGACTATGCAACATTCTTAGTGATTTCATATATTCCAGGAAGATTACAGGAAACTTTTGTAGAGAAAAACGTCAGAAAAAGAAGTTCTTCCTTAACTATTAAACAGAAAAATAATTTATTCTTCCTTGCTGTAGAAAAAAAGTTTCACCTTAAGGCCCGAATGGTTGGTGGAGAGGGGGGGGGGGGGGGGTACGAACAGACAAAAAAAAAAAAAGTTCATTTCATAGTTATGTTAAACCTAGAAGTAAAATGTGATACAAATCTTCGTGCGAAGTGCTTCGCACGGGTCCACCTAGTAATAAAATAAAAAATAAAAAATACTATCCTACTAGTTATGTTTATGATACGCTATTATGTTTATGGTATTTAAAAAATAAATGTTTATACGTTTATAAATCCTTATATAAATAAAAATCTCGTGTCCCGATGTTTGTCTCTCTATTTCTCAGAAACTACTCAACCGATTTTAATGAAATTTGGCTCAATGTATATAGTTTTGGCCAACTTAACGGACCGGATAGTTTTTAACTTGATTAGTGATCAAAATAATTCTTATATAGCGGATTATTGCAAATACAGTAGATCGTGTTTCGATTTATTAACATGGCATCATATGTCGATTTCATAATATCTTTGTTTATAAGCATGCTATTGTAATACAGGTTATCATTATTATAATTTTGTATTGCGTTATGTGAGTGCAGTTATTTGTTCCTATATTATTATTTTCCACAGACAAATAGTAATACAAATTTGTATTTATTGCTAATTTTCATTAAAGAATAAATAAATCAAGAAAAGGTTACAATAAATTCCCAAATGTGTAGGTACTTTTTCTTCCTTTTCCTTTTTTATTTGTATTAAATTAACTTACTAGCTAAGAGCTGAAACGCTTTGGTGTGGTGATATCAACTTTTAGTAAAGTAAATACATTTTAATAATTTAAATTAGGCTATTATTTGAAATAATCTCTTTATATATGTAAGAGGCTTTGTCCTGACTGACAGAATCAACGCAGAGCAAAAACTACTAATGATAGAAACTTGAAGTTCGGAATTTAGACTTTAAACGCGATGTAGGTAACCACTAAGAAAGGAATTTCAAAAATGTAACCCCTAAGGTGCTTAAATGGCGAAATTGTCGTTTAACTCTAACGAAAATCTATTGTTGAGAATTTAAACCATATGTTTTTTATTTGAATATCGATTTAACGTTACAATAGTATTAAAATAGACATTCACATAAAATATGGCTACTGATTATTTAAATATTAGTGGTAATCAAATTATGCACACTGTGATACCCATGATTGGGGATGGTGCGTGTTTATTTCGATCTCTTCTCCATATATATATACTTCTCCATATATATATATATATATATATATATATATATATATATATATATATATATATATATACTTCTCCATATGTATAAGAGGCTTTGTCCTGACTGACAGAATCAACGCAGAGCAAAAACTACTTATGATTAGAAACTTCGGAATTTAGATTTTAAAAGCGGTGTAGGTAACCACTAAGAAAGGAATATCAAAAATGTAACCCCTAAGAATATCTAAAATGTAAATGGCGAAATTGTCGTTTAGCTCTAACGGACATCTATTTTCGAACTTCGAGAAAATATATCTAATTAGGACTCATTTTAAAGAATTTTATACGACGAGTTTAACTCGAAAGGCCCTATTGGGCGTCGAAAACCATGTTTTACAGCCGAAAAATGAAGCGTTCACGACGAGTAAGTCATTTTTTGTTTCGGCGGTTTTAGCGAACTCTCTCCCTTGCGCGTCTCCGTCTCTTCTACCGAGCCGGCAGCTTCCCCCTCCAACATTCCACCTACCGGAAGCTCAAATTCTACTAAATCTCCTTAACATCAGGTAACATATTATATTAGATCAATACCAAGATAATGGTCACAGAATTGATTTTGAAGGCTCGCGGGCGAAGCCGCGACGGGGAATGCTAGTATATGAATAAAAACAAAATAAATATAAAAAAAATCTGGTGCGTGCGCGCAACACACAACTTTCACTTGCCAACTTACATAGATTGGAAATTGATGTATTTTGTTAATTGTCACTTCTCAAAGACACTTTTCCACATTCAGTTCTTATTTTTGTTTTTATTTGCTCTATAAAAGTCACTAATTTTTTTATTATTAAATAAAAGTTTTTTCTTGTGATAATTCGGCAATGCAAGAATCGTCTGAAGAACCTCGACAAGGCAAATCGTCTGATTTTATAATTTTCTATGTTGTTGTTGAAAACTTCATTTACCATGAAACAAATAATTTCCATTAAATGAAAAGAACGCCTTTAATTATGAACAATGGTCATTAAAGGCGTACACCGACGCATGCGTGTGCTCAACGTATTTTATGAGTTGACGGAATATTTTTCTTTTTTTCTCCTCTATATGTTTACTTGATTTTTTTAATATTTCATATTTAGCCATTTCTTATTTTTAGGCGTAATGTGAGGCAGTTTATTTTTCCATATAAGCAAAAACAAGAGTACCTTACAGGAAAAAAAAGGCCCCTTCCCCATTTAAGCCCCCTCAGAACATTTTAATAATGATAAAGCTTACCTGATATTAAAGAACACCTTCTTTTCATTAAACATAGCGAATTTGATCAAAATCATTAAAGCCATTTTTGAGATAATCGATAGAAAGGTATAAATTGGAAAAAAGGTTATAAAATAAAGTGCCCCCTCCGTTTGACCAATTCCGATGAAATGTTGGCTGTCACATCTTTGGCATATACACACATCAAATACCCAGTTTGATCAAAATTGTTAAAGCCGTTTTTGAATAAATAAAAAAAACTCGTGAAAATGATACAAAATTTAAAAAGTAAAGTGCCCCCTGTGGTTGATCAATTTTGATGAAATTTTTACAGTCATATCTCGGGAATATCAATACATCAAATACTAAGTTTAATCAAAATCGTTAGAGTCGTTTTTGAGAAAATCGAAAAAAAACGTAAAAAGTTAGGAAATAAAGTACTCCCTCCCTTTGACCAATTTTGATGAAATTTTTGCTGTCACATCGCGGGCATATACATACACCAAATACCCAATTTCAGTTTTGTACGGCCTATAGTTTTTGAGCTAGTCTGTTCACAGACACACATACCATTTCGCGGGACTTGGTCATTTGGATTCAGGGGACCCCAAAACGTGTATTTCCGTTGAAAACCGGAAGTTTAAATTTTTCACGATCGCAATACCTTCCCTTAATCTATATGTCATATATAGGTATGTGAAAGTAATAAATGAATTTACTTTCTTAACATTTTGGCTGCCATGTCACCTGAAATCCAGTAACTGTTCCCCTTGTCAGAGAATTAAATAAAGAAATTGTGTCGAATCGAGGACGTGACTCTCAGGTATTCTTTTACGGCAGTCAAAGTGTTAAATGTCTCATATTTAGCCGCTGGTACACGCCGCCCGATGAGGCAGTCAAGTGTGAGCCACCGGTGGTACAAGCTGGCGTGAACGTTTTAAATTAAAACTGCCATTCTGTGATTCGATGGATTAAAAAAATTTATCTAAATTATCTTTTATCTTTCTCAAATTAAAGTAATAAAGTAATTTTATACATTTATATACCACTTATATGTAAAGATAATTTTACCATTTTCATCATCATTTTCATTACTTACTATCGCCAGTAAACAATGCTAGTGTTCTGTAGAAGTAGAAGAGATTTCCGATGACAGGAACACCTAAGAGCCCCGGAAAAGAGCAGAGCTTGCGAACCCGAAACCACAACACGACGCCGAGAACGAAGTTCGCTAGCACGAGTGCCAGGGCAGCCATCGCTATCATCTCCATCTTCCTGAAAAAAACAAGACAATACATATATATATTTCGTCTAGATGGGGCAGACTGGAAAAATGCTCATGATCAGATTATTATTTTAACTAATAATAATATAATAATAATAATGTTTATTTAAAATAAAAATACAACCATTTACAAATTTAAAATAAAAACAAACATTATGGAAGCTTGGCACTTACGGCCGTCAGCTCGGAGTTAGCCGCTGTTTTTACATCAGAAATATAATTATATTCTTATATTAATAATGCTTAAAATAAAAAATAATTATAAATAAACAAATAAAATAACTATTGAAAATAAAGCATTGAGAAAGCAAAACGAAACCTCTAAATTAATACAACAACATTTAAGCAAAAGAAAATAAATAAAATATATATATTTATACCCACACACACATACATATGTACATATATATATACTATTAATATTTATACTGAACTTTATAAATAATAATTTAATCAATTTTCCTTAGTAAACATAATTTGAGTTTCATTGACATTTGCTTACATAAATATTAAGAATAACATTGTTACTTTACAGCATTAACGTGATAAATATCAGTTATTGATATAGTATTACTTAGTTAAACAATTCAGTTCAGGAGTAGTTAAATTCTTTTGTTAAATTATATCTGTATCTCCAAGATAGTTTACAGTATTTTATTAATGCTTCCCAATTTTTTCCCTTTAAGTATTGTAATAATTCCTCATTAGACAGCTTATTTTTATTAAAACAAATTTTTCTAAATTCTGATAAAATGGGGCATATTGCTAAGAAATGATAAGTGTTTTCAACTTCATTTAGGTTGCACAGAGAACACAGTTCGACATTATCAGAGCTGTATACTTTATAATTTAAATTTAAAAGTTCTCCTCTAGCTTTAAAAATCCATTTAATTTCGGATATATTCTTATTGATGTAAAAATAATTATTTGATGAGTCTGATGAGCCTTGCAATTGTTTATAAAGTAAATATTTAGTTGACCCACATGCTTTTTCTACAAATCCCTTGTGAATATCTTTTCTGACTGTGTCTCTTATGTTACTTAATTGTTGTTTGAGTATACCGGTGTCATCTGAATTTATCTCTATATCCATGTTGCAGTCTTTAATAACATTAACCAGGTCATCATACCAAAATATTTTATTTTTAATTATTTGTTTAGCTAAGAAATTGGTCAGTCTTTCGTGTGGTGAATTTAGTACTTTAATTATATAGACGTGGTGTAATTTAAGGGTATATAAAAATAGTGGTTGTATTCCTGTTTCTAAATGTATAATATAGTCGGGCGTATATCGGGGCAGATTGAACAATTTTTTAATAAAGTCGTATATAACTTGTTCTATTTTGTAATATTGTTTGCTTCCCCATACCTGAGCAGCATATGTAACAACTGATCTAATGACAGAATTAAAAATTTGTAACTTTGAAGCGTATGTTATCTGATTGCTGTCTAAGAGATCCCTCCACACTACGTTGATTGCCACTTTCGCTTTCTCTGATTTTGATTCAAAATGTTTTTGAAGTGACAGTTTACTGCTTAGTGACGCCGAGATATTTGTAATCGTTTACGATTTCTATTTCGTTATTATTCATGACCCACCTTTCCATACGGCTTAATTTTCCCCCATTTTTAAATATTAACACCTTCGATTTATCCAAATTAATTTTTAAATTCCATTTCTCGCAGTATTTTGTGAAGTCATTAATCATGATTTGTAATGTTTTGGGATCTTGTGCCAGTAATACCATGTCGTCCGCATAAGCTAATATCTTTACTCTTCTGTCTTTAATGAGTATTCCTCCACTTAATTCTTCTTCAATATCGTTTACATAGAACGATAAGAGATAGGGGCTTAAATTACATCCCTGTTTTACCCCCTTCGTGGTTTCGAAAAAAGAGGTTATTCCTTCCCTACACCAGACAGCGGACTCGGACTCATATAAGCTCCTAATCATTTCAATTATTTTATTAGATATTCCCATATTATAAAGCTTAAATATTAAAGAAGCTCTGTCCACCCCATCGAAAGCCGCCGAAAAATCAAAGAAGAAAGCATATACCTTACCTCTCTTTTTACTTAATATTAATTTTACAATACTCAAAAGATTGAATATATTATCGATTGTGGAATAATTTTTCCGAAATCCTGCTTGATATTCTTTTATTATGTTAAACTTATCGGTCCATTCTTGTAGTCTCAGCTGAATTAGTCCAGTAAATAATTTCCCTATAGTATTTATGAATGATAATCCTCTATAATTTTCTGGGTTATTGATATCACCTTTTTTATGTATAGGAAAAATAATAGCTTGTTTCATGATATCTGGTACCTTTCCCTTTTCAAATATATTGTTAAATATTTTTAATAGTGATTTAAGGTAATTTTCCGAGGCATTTTGATAAAATTCATTGGGGATACGGTCAATGCTAGGCGCTTTGTTAACTTTTGCTTTTTTAAGTACTACTTTTAATTCGGTTAAATTGAATTCCTTGTCCAGGATTATATTATGTGACATTGGTTGGGCATATTGTACGGCTATTGTTGTTACTGATTGATTGTACATTTCAGAATAATGTTTTATCCATTCATTAGGAGTAATTCTCGTCCCTGCTATAAATTTTCTATTTTTAATTTTGTTAACGAGTTCCCAAAAGTCTTTATTGTCCTTTACTTTTTTAAATGTATCTATTATTTCGTAATGGTATTGCTTTCTTTTTTGCTCGTATAATACTTTTAATTTCTTATTTTGTTTGAGATACGCTACTTTGTCTTTGTCGCTGCTAGTTTTCCTGAATTCATTCAATTTATCGAAAGACCTATTTCTCTCCTTTCTACATTCACCATCAAACCATTTATCTTTTCTTTTATATCTTTGTTTGTTGTTGTTATTGGCATTACTTGATTTATTTAAAATTCTTATTAATTAATTGAGTCTGGCCTCTTCGGTATTATTTTTATCATTATAAAACAGCAAATTATTGTCTAATTTCTGCTGGTAACATTTTTTATTTTGTTGCGACCAGTTTAGTTTGGGCAAAAGCTGTAAGATATCGTTATTTTTGTTAATTTGCAGATTACAGCATGTTATGGTGGGCATGTGGTCCGAATAGATTTGGATGTCTACTTTGAATGATTTTATTAAATCAAGAATTTCCCTAGATGCGCAGCATAAGTCTATTGTTGATGATCCGTTTTTATTAAGAAATGTAAACTCACCGTTTATATCATTTTTAGTTCAGCCATTTAGGATGATAAGATCTGCTACATTAAAAAAATCTATTAGTTTACTCCCCCTATTATCTTTAATTTTATCTTTTGAGCGTCGGTTGCGATTTATTATTAGTGTGTTTCCTTTAATTGCCTGTTTATCTGGTGCGTGCGCGCAACACACAACTTTCACTTACCAACATACTTAGATTAGAAATCAATGCGTTTTCTTAATTGCCTCTTCTCAAATAATTAATTATAACGCATTGGTTTGTCATTAAAGGCGTATGGCGTATGCGTGAGCTCAAAGTGTTTCATGAGTTGACTGAATATTTTTCTTTTTTTCTCCTGTACATGTTTACTTGATTTTCTTCATATATCATATTTAGCCATTTCTTATTTTTAGGCGTGATGAGAGACAGTTAATTTCTCAATATAAACTAAAACAAAGGTACTTTATAGGAAAACAAGAAAGGCACCTTCCCCATTTAAGCCCCCTCAGAACGTTTTAATAATGATAAAACTTACCTGACATTAAAGAACAACTAATTTTCATTAAACATGACGAATTTGATAAAAATCGTTAAAGCCGTTTTTGAGATAATCGATCAAAAAGGTAAAAATTGGAAAAAAGTGCCCCCTCCGTTTGACCAATTTTGATGAAATGTTGGCTATCACATCTTTGGCATATACCTACATCAAATACCAAGTTTGATCAAAATCGTTAAAACCGTTTTTGAGTAAATAAAAAAAGAACACGTGAAAATGATACAAAATTTATTAAGTAAAGTCCCACCTCCTGTTGATTAATTTTGATGAATTTTTTACAGTCATATCTCGGGAATATCAATACATCAAATACCAAGTTTGATCAAAATCGTTAAAACCGTTTTTGAGTAAATAAAAAAAAAAAGTGAAAATGATACAAAATTTATTAAGTAAAGTCCCCCGTACGGTGGATAAATTTTGATGAAATTTTTACAGTCATATCTCGGGCATATAAATAGATCAAATACTCAGTTTAATCAAAATCGGTAGAGCCGTTTTTGAGAAAATAGAAAATAACCTAAAAATTTATTATATAATGTACCCCCTCCCTTTGAGCAAATTTGATGAAATTTTAGCTGTCGCATCGAGGGCATATACATACCCTAAATACCTAATTTTAGGTTCGCAAGGTTTATAGTTTTTGAGCTAGTCTGTTCACACACACACACACACACACACACACGCACACACACACACACACACACACACACACACACACACACACACACACACACACACACAGACCATTTCGCGGTACTTGGTTATTTTGAATCAGGGGACACCAAAACGTGTATTTCCGTTGAAAACCGGAAGTCGAAAATTTTCACGATCGCAATACTTCCACTTACTATATGTTTCATATATAGGTAAGTGAAAGTCTAAAAAAATCTATTAGTTTACTCCCCCTATTATCTTTAATTTTATCTTTTGAGCGTCGGTTGCGATTTATTATTAGTGTGTTACCTTTAATTGCCTGTTTAGGGATAACTTGTAACTCGGCTATTCTCCCGTTGAAATCTCCTAACAGCACAAATTTTAAATTTCTGTGTGTCATAATCATTTTTTCCAAGGCTAGGAAGTCCTTTTCCCAATCGTTGAGGTAAACAGGTACAATGTAAACAGTTCTGGTTCCGGTTCCCAGTCGTATTACCTCATACCCAGTTTGTTGTTGGAAGCTTGCCCTATACTTATCCCCTAACTTAATACTGATACCATATAAACACCCACCTCTCGCTCGCCCAAATTATGATAGTCGGGTTGCGGGAATCCATTTTATATTAAAATTATCAAAGTATTGTTCATATTTTTTAAAATCTTTTTCCTCTCTATGTGTCTCAAAAAGCAATATTATATCAAAATTATTTACTTAATTATAAAAAGAAATATTTTTCCTAACTAGCCCATTAATATTATATGATGAAATTTTGACATCCTCGCTTAGACAATTCTCATTTGCATTAATGCATCCTATAATACTATCCTTACCTTCTAACCTTACATTATCTTTATTAAAATAGTCTTTATTATTACCTAGTGTTAATTTATAGTGTGTCACTTCTGGGACGAAAGCGATACTGCTCTAACCTGCTGGCAATTTTCACGTTTACTGGGAGGTTGGGAGGATCTTCTTTTTCCACCACCGGTTTTCTTATCGTATTCAAAACTATTTCTTCAGCTTCTTCTAATGTATATATTGTTCCCTGAAACTGTATACTACCTTTGAATGGCCTCACCCCTCTATCTATTGCTCTTAGAGATGTCATACAATTATATATTCTCTTTCCGATTTCTCTTTCTTCCTTACTTCTGTCATGTGCGACTGGAGTGTTAATTTCTCTAAATTTGTGTTTATTGCTCATGATTTCTTGTTTCTTCCTGTTGGTTGTCAGCGATACTTTTATTGGTCTTATTCCACTCCCTTTACCTAATCTGTAACAGTCATTTATTTGTTCTGGTTTTAATGACACATTTACTTGTTCACATATTTTTTGGGGCTCCTGAAGGATGCTGCTAGAGACTTCGCCTGCTTCGAGGAAGTTTATTGTGTGGGTACGGATTGATCCACAAGATATGCCGATATAGTGACATTCCCGAAGACCGGAAAGTCGGCTATCATTCTGGATCCTACCGTGAGGTATGAGACTAATGACCTCGATCAGGCGAGCAAAGTTGACGAGGAAAAGAGGGGAATATATGAAAAGTGTATTCCTTTTCTCAAAGAGAGGTTCCGCGAGAGCTTCGGCGAGAGAGAGTTCCACGTGAGAGGCCTTTGGTTCGGAGCCCGCGGAGCCATACCCAGGTCAACCAGGAGCTTCATGGAGGATCTTGGTGTGGATATAAAGGACGTAGCAAGCTTGGCGGAGAGTATAGTGCTGGACTCCCTGGGTATAATACATCACCACATATATGGGAGTAGCTGAATTAGAAACTGGTGAGAGGACATTTATGTATATAAGTTATCTATTTATCTATTTATTTATTTATATATTTATTTATTTATCTATCCATTTATTTATATATTTATTTATCTATTTATATATATTTATTTTATGCATGAATGAGTTACTTAATTGTTTGTTAAATTCTAATATATCCTTATTTCGAACTTTATATGCCGGGATTGAGTACTGATTAGTTTTTACTTTCACTTACCTATATATGAAATATATAGTAAGTGGAAGTATTGCGATCGTGAAAAAATTCGACTTCCGGTTTTCAACGGAAATACACGTTTTGGGGTCCCCTGAGTCGAAATGACCAAGTCCCGCGAAATGGTCTGTGTGTGTGTGTGTGTGTGTGTCTGTGTGTGTGTGTGTGTGTGTGTGAACAGACTAGCTCAAAAACTATAAACCGTGCGATCCTGAAATTGGGTATTTATTGTAGGTATATGCCCGCGATGTGACAGCATAAATTTCATCAAAATTACTTAAAGGGAGGGGGTACTTTACTTAATAACTTTTTAGGTTTTTTTCGATTTTCTCAAAAACGGCTCTAACGATTTTGATTAAACTGAGTATTTCATCTATTTATATGCCCGAGATATAACTGTAAAAATTTCATTAAAATTGATTAACCGGAGGGGGGACTTTACTTAATAAATTTTGTAACATTTTCACGTGTTTTTTTTATTTACTCTAAATCGGCTTTAACGATTTTGATCAAACTGGGTATTTGATGTATTTATATGCCCAAGATATGTCTGTAAAAATTTCATCAAAATTGATCAACCGCAGGGGGCACTTTACTTAATAAATCTTGTACCATTTTTACGTGTTTTTTTTATTTACTCAAAAACGGCTTTCACGATTGTGACCAAACTGGGTATTTGATGTATGTATATGCCAAATATGTGATAGCCAACATTTCATCAAAATTGATCAACCGAAGGGGGGACTTTACTTAATAAATTTTGTATCATTTTCACGGGGTAATGATAATTTTGTATCATTTTTATTTACTCAAAAACGGCTTTAACGATTAATAAAAATAAGATATGAATGTAGAAAAATGTGTGACTTTGGGAAATGATATTTAACAAAACACGTCAATTTCTTATCTAAGTAAGTTGGTAAGTGAAAGTTGTGTGTTGCGCGCACGCACCAGATTTTTTATTATTGTTGTTATTGTTGTTGCATGATAGATGTATTTTATTCAAAATTTAGCGCTAAAGGGATTGTGTAAAAGAGAGAAAAAAATTAAAATGAAAAAAAAAAATATATTAAAAAAAAATATAATCCTGTTGGTATACATATATAAATATGGATGTTATTATTATTATTATTATATTGTTACAATAAGATATTACAAATAGCCTCATATGGACCTACAGTATGCTGTGTCTTAGCAACCCAATGTAGTTGGGCAGCACCTCTTTTATCATAAAAAATCTGGTGCGTGCGCGCAACACACAACTTTCACTTACCAACTTACTTAGATTAGAAATTAATGCGTTTTGTTAATTGCCACTTCTCAAATGAACAGAACAGTTTAATTATAACGCATTGGTTTGTCATTAAAGGCGTACGGCGCATGCGTGAGCTCAAGGTGTTTTATGAGTTGACGGAATATTTTTCTTTTTTTCTCCTGTATATGTTTACTTGATTTTCTTCATATATCATATTTAGCCGTTTCTTATTTTTAAGCGTGATGAGAGACAGATAATTTCCCAATATAAACTAAAACAAAGGTACTTTATAGAAAAACAAAAAAAGCCCCTTCCCCATTTAAACCCCTCAGAACATTTTAATAATAATAAAGCTTACCTGATATTAAATAACAACTAATTTTCATTAAACATAACGAATTTGATAAAAATCGTTAAAGCCGTTTTTGAGATAATCGATCAAAAAGGTAAAAATTGGACAAAATTTATTAAGTAAAGTCCCCCTCCTGTTGATCAATTTTGATGAAATTTTTACAGTCATATCTCGGGCATATAAATACATCAAATACCAAGTTTGATCAAAATCGTTAAAACCGTTATTGAGTAAATAAAAAAAACACGTGAAAATGATACAAAATTTATTAAGTAAAGTCCCCCCTCCGGTTGATCAATTTTGATGAAATTTTTATAGTCATATCTCGGGCATATCAATAGATCAAATACTCAGTTTAATCAAAATCGTTAGAGCCGTTTTTGAGAAAATCGAAAAAAACTTAAAAAGTTATTAAATAAAATACCCCCTCCCTTTGAGCAAATTTGATGAAATTTTTGCTGTCACATCGCGGGCATATACATACTCTAAATACCCAATTTCAGGTTCGCACGGTTTATAGTTTTTGAGCTAGTCTGTTCACACACACACACACACACACACACACAAACAGACACACACACAGACCATTTCGCGGGACTTGGTTATTTTGACTCAGGGGACCCCAAAACGTGTATTTCCGTTGAAAACCGGAAGTCGAAAATTTTCACGATCGCAATACTTCCACTTACTATATATTTCATATATAGGTAAGTGAAAGTAATAAAGTGTTTCTCTCTCTGTCGGGATATCTTCATTTGTTCGGTCATTCGTTTCAGGAACATTATAAATAATAATATTGTTTTTGTTTAACTGTTTCTTTAAAATAATAATTTCTCGGGCTTGCATTTTCACCTGATTTTCTAATTCCTTGTATTTTTGTTTAGTTGACTCTATTTCTTCACTCTCTGGTCTCACTGATATTTTTCTTAATTTCGTTCATAATATCATCATTAGTAATTCCAGTTGAGTTTGTAAATGTATCTTCCAGAGTCATTTTGCTATTGGTTATAATGGAGATTGATGAAAAAGTTACTTCTTACTTTTCTGATGCATATGTATATAATGACACAAACACTAATTATTTCGATGTTTACAAATAATTTAAACTGTTTGTACTTAATAACCACTTTAAGCAAACTAGAAGCGCACTAGAGACGTCCGCACTCAATGGCTTCCGGCAGCTAACTAGTATTTTAACTAATTGTAAGTAAAGTTCAATTAATGCTTCAAAGAAAGCTTATTAATGTTGATGTAAGCTGTGGTATCTTAGAAACTGGTGAAGAGAGCTCCATGATGAAGAAAAATCTAAAACGCCAGACGAAAATGAAAAAAATCTGGTGCGTGCGCACAACACACAACTTTCACTTACCAACTTACTTAGATAAGAAATTGACGTGTTTTGTTAAATATCATTTCCCAAAGTCACACATTTTTCTACATTCATATCTTATGTTTATTAATCTTTAAAGCCTTTTTTGAGTAAATAAAAAATCCCGTGAAAATGATACAAAATTTATTAAGTAAAGTCCCCCCTTCGGTTGATCAATTTTGATGAAATGTTGGCTATCACATATTTGGCATATACATACATCATAGATTAGATTAGATTAGATTAGATAAATTTATTGTATTTGTTTATATAAACATTACAATAGAGACCAGATAAATGTTAATACAATTATAAACGATAATTTCCTGCTTGTAAATTTTAAATATATTATGTTACATTAATATATAAATATATATATATATACTGGTATATATATATATATACAGTTATATATATATATATATATATATATAACTGGGTATTTGATGTATATATATATATATATATACATACATCAAATACCCAGTTTGATCAAAATCGTTAAAGCCGATTTAGAGTAAATAAAAAAAAACACGTGAAAATGTTACAAAATGTATTAAGTAAAGTCCCCCCTTCCTTTAAGTAATTTTGATGAAATTTATGCTGTCATATCGCGGGCATATACCTACACTAAATACCCAATTTCACGATCGCACGGTTTATAGTTTTTGAGCTAGTCTGTTCACATACACACACACACACACACACACACACACACACACACACACACACACACACACACACACACACATACACACAGACACACACACACACAGACCATTTCGCGGGACTTGGTCATTCTACTCAGGGGACCCCAAAACGTGTATTTCCGTTGAAAACCGGAAGTCGAATTTTTTCACGATCGCAATACTTCCACTTACTATATATTTCATATATAGGTAAGTGAAAGTAAAAATTTGACGATCCGGACCAAAAAGATTCAGAATAGGCCAGAGAGGCTACCTGTCACGAAATATGATGCACTAAATTGTATTCAGAAGTTCCAGACTGTTTCTGAAATAAATAAATGGGTCTATCCGCAGTACTAATACAAAACTAACTCATGCAACAGCTATGCTATATATCTATAGCAAACTCCAGATTATATTTGCTACATTTAATACTAGCTAAGGTGCCCGGCTTCGCTGCGGTAGTTGTGTGGTAGTTTTAATAACAGAAAAACTTTAAAATTAATGGAAATATTGAACAAAATTAGCAATTTCTCGAAACTTCGGTTTTAACTTGGTATCAACATTAAAATTCAAGATCTGCAGAGTCCGCCCAAATAAGGAACCCTATATACTTTAGAGGGAGGAAAATAGTGAATGAACAATCAATTTTGCTGCAACTTAGTCGAGTATGCATCGTTTTTATTCGCTCACTGTACAACTAAAACATGTTCACTCATATTGCATTAAATTTACTTAAGTATATGATATATATTGATTAAATGTAATGTGTTAATCAATTAACCTTCTTATGAGAAAATTAATTTTGCAAGGTATCCAGGCGGTTTTCTAATTGATTGCAGAGATGTAAAATCATTATTTTCTTTGAACGCAAAGGTGAAACTATTTATTTTCGCTTGATGTTTTAATAATTTAAAAAGAACAGCTGTAAAACATATAACCTTTACAATCTGAACGGAATGAATGAACAATAAACATTGAGTGAAACGCACCCTAGCGCTTCCTGGTAGTCTGCAGCTTTAACTAAATTTTTCATTCATAAACTCGTATGTCTTTCTCAGGTAGGCTAATTACTTGGTGCGAGAGGCTTAAAATTGCCGTCCTTTTCTCTTCAATTTTACACCCTTAAGAGAAAAACAGAAACCTTCTTCTCCGTTAGGGGTTGTATAGCAACACGCTGACATTACTTTATTAAACATACGTTGAGTGGTTTTTGAGCCTCATCGGCACGCACATTGTACACTTTGCTTTATAATATATATTGATGATAATATAATAATCAATATATATTATAAAGCAAAGTGTACAATGTGCGTGCCGATAAGGCTCAAAAACGACTCCACGTAGGATTAAGGAAGTTATGTCTTCCTTTAGCCATATGACCCCTTACGGAGAAGAAGGTTTCCGTTTTTCTCTTGAGAGTGTAAATTTAAAGAGAAAAGGACTGGAATTTTAAGCCTCTCGCACCATTTAATTAGCCTCTCTGAGATTGAGATACGAGTTTATGAATGAAAAATTTAGTTCGAGCTCCAGGCTTCCAGGAAGCGCTAGGGTGCGTTTCACTCAATGTTTATTGTTCATTCATCCAGTTCAATTCGTAAAGGCTGTATATTTGTTCAGCTGTTCTTTTTAAATTACTAAAAAATCTAGAGAAAATAATTAGTTTAACGTTTTCTTTCAAAATAAAATAATGATTCCAAATCTCTGCAATAAATTAGAAAACCGACTGGATACCTTACAAAATTATTTTTCTCATAAGAAGGTTAATTGATTAACACATTACATTTAATCAATACATAACATATACTTAAGTAAATTTAATGCAATATGATTGAACATTTTTTAGTAATACAGTGAGCGAATAAAAACTGACGTAAAACAAAAAAGAAGAGCTGAAGTGACTGATTATAAATAGAAAATAAAAAGTTTGAAGTGTTCTCATTGTATGTAATTATGAAAAATGGTTTTATTACTATGAATGATGAGCATTCCAGTTGACAAAATGATGAATTGACTCCAATTACAGCATTTTTTCAATAAGATCTTATAACCCCTCATAGTTCAGGATAAAAAGAAATACGATAAAAACATTGTACCCTCATGATATTTCGGTTTTCATTTTATAATAGTAAGTGCAGTATCCGGCAAAATTACGGGGGGGGGGGGCGATATCTAAAGGGAGGTTGAACTGGAAGAAAGGTCTTAAAAAAAAAAGTTTCTATAAATCTTCGGTTGTTTCTAAACTTCTGGATCTAATAGGACGACCACAGTAGTCGGCGCTTAAGTTGTACTCGAAATATAGTTTTTTAACTAATAGATTTTTCAACTATAATCTAATAATTTATTATCTGCTGACTGCTTGGAATGGGCTTATAGGATTCAGAATCACAGAAACCATAAAAAACGATGCATGATTCGACAAAGTTGTTGCAAAATTAATTGTTCATTCACCATTTTCAACCACCTTTAAAGTATATACCAGGTCTGCAAGTTTAAAATGTCGTTTATTTCTTAAAATATATACACAGTAATTTAAAAAAAAAGTATAATATATTTTATTCAAAGTACTGGCCCTCGCTTTCTACACATTTTGTCCATCTCTAGAGCAATTTATGGATACCATTCCAAAAGAATGCTTCATCTTTATTTGAAATCCATTCATCGAGCCATTTTCTTACATCCTCCAAATTGTTACGGGGTCCAATCACAGTCAATATGAGTTTATTCATCAATGGCGCATTGCCGCAGGGAATTGTAATTATAGGCCATACTCGCTGTTCGCACTCAAAAGCTCAAGTTCGAGAAGGAAGACATTTCCGAAATTCCCCGACTCATCCGCTTATTCCACCTAGTCATACGAAATGATCTCTGACTGAAGAAATTTCGCGAATTCAGTTTTCGTTAGTGATGCTAAACTATCGATAAATCGAAACTAGTTTTAAACTATCGAAAACTTTGTTTTTTCAAAATTGAAAAGTGATAATAGCATCTGCCTCCAAGTGCCTATGTGCTACATAATTGATTTTAGTGTAACATAAAATGTTACAGATTAATTTTATTTAAATGTTGTCTTAGGCTTCCATGGTCCGATTCCATTGTCTGCACTTCTTCTTCAGGGCTTGACCATGTCACAGGTGTTCCAATAACCTGGTCAAACCCTGAAGAAGAAGTGCAGACAATGGATTCGGACCATGGAAGCCTGAAACAACATTTGAGAAACCTGTACGGGTAGGATGTTGCTAGAAGAGTGAGAATATTGGAGAAGCTCCGATCAAAGAAGGTCAGAATGCTGAGCCAATTAGCATTTCTGAAACGTTGCCGGGACAACAGAATAATACCTGATTGCTCCATGATCCTGAGAAGAGAAAAATCCAAGAAGATGCAAAGAACGTCTGACAGGTGCAGTATTATGATTCTCAGAACCATGATACATGACACCAGAAGAGATCTTGCACATCTGGAACGGTCATTGCTACAGGAACACCTGTTCTTGAGCTACAAACTTGCCGCAAAAGACTGGACCAAAACCGACAGAGCCATCTGGTCTTCAGCAGAGAACATCAGAAGAACCCACACTTCCATATGGAAACGGAAATTCATTTTCAACCCTCAGAGCGAAACAAACTCGATCCGAGAATCGCTATGGAACACCGTCATCAACCTCACGTCACAAGAACTTCCTCCAGAAGCTGTTTCAGTTCTTCAAAGAGGTTTCAACTTTGCTGTAGCACCCAAACACATACCGGTTGAGAAAATCATCACCAACGTCGAAGCAGTAGTAAAGGACATGGAAGAACTCACAGCAGAAACAATCCGTCAAAACGTCAGAAAGATCCTGCGAGAAGCCAGTTCACCGAAACCCAACCTAAGTAAAGAAGAAAGAAGAGCCCTCAGCGAACTCAAGAACCGCGAAGACCTTGTTATTTTACGAGCAGACAAAGGAAATCCCACAGTTATAATGTCTAAAGTAGATTACATTTCTAAAATGTTAAATCTTCTTACTGACGGGACATTCGAAGAACTAAACAAGGACCCCACCAATGATGTAAAGTATGTGTCTTTATTTTCTTAACGTAGAGTTAAGAAAATAAAGACAAATAAATCAGCCATAGCAGAACACTTTCACAATACACAACACACTATAGCCTTCGAAGACAACAAACCCATAGTTAGGATTGACAATTACCACCACAGATCCATCAGGGAGGCTATAGAAATCATGAAACAACCAAACAATATAAACAAAGAAGACGGATACATACTTAGCAAAAACTGGTACCCTGCAATAAACAACATTAGACAACACAACATATCTCAGAGCGCTGACGACATCCCCCCTCCACCTGACCACGCCCCCTCGGGCGCTAGCCAATGGGAACACAGACTTGGCCCCAGACGGAAGATTATAAGTTACTGGTCCCATTCTCCACTCTCATTCTTGTATTGGCCTTGAAGAAGCCCACAGCAAGATGGGTGAAAGCTTGGCTGTTGGAAAACCTGTGACATGGTCAAACCCTGAAGAAGAAGTTCAGACAATAATTTTATTTAGTTTTCTAACAAAAAGTACCTAAATGCATATATTAGACTTAAAGGATAGTCCACAAACTCGAGGATCGCGTTCTGAATGTTGTCGCGTCATGTACTTTAAGTCAGGCGTAAGCTGGAACGCAGCTCCGTGGCGTGAGGTGATGTGACGTGACGTGAGTTTTTGTCGTACCTACAGTAGCATTATCATGGGCGGATCCAGCCGATCGTAAAGAGGGGGGCTGCGGTCCTAAAGGGTGGGGGGGCTGCTGCCCCACAGCCCTTCATTTGGATCTGTTAATCAGCTTTTGTTCTGCACATTACTTGTTCTTTAACTTACTTCCTTACATTAATGAAAGTCCAATGCTATCTTAAAATGACTAAAAAATTTCCAAAGGGAGGGGCTGCAGCCCCCACAGCCCCCCCCCCCCCCTGGATCCGCCAATGAGTAGAATAGAAAGGAAGAGCGAACGTTGTGCCGCAGGGTGAGGTGGTAAGCAGTTTTAGAGCCGAGTGTCATCTGCGGAGGTTTGTCACTTTCTACAGCAGTTTGTCACAGCCTGCGCCACTCAGGTGAAGTGAAAAATGGAAGATAAATTAATTGAGGCAGGTAGGGGCGGAGAAATTTTATACGATGCATCACATCCTCGCTATTTTAAAACCAAATACAAATAAAAATTAGAAAATTCTTCTTTGAGGATGAATTCTCCTTGTGTCTTACCTTTCTTTAAATAGCAACTTTAAGGGAATATTTCGTGCAATAATATTACTATTAATTGATCTACGAGATCATGGGAACTCTAGTATAAGTATACCACATTTATGAACCGACTTAACAAATCAACTTGGTCGACAAATGCATCACATTAACAGGTTGGCATCACCTTCCTCTAAACCCACTTTCCTTGACTTTTTGATTAAGTTTTGATTTTTTATCGAATTTCACACTAACAAAAATTACCCCTGCCTACAATGGAACCGGGGGGCAAATGGCAGGGGTAAAGGGGGGCTGAGGCGGAAGACGGGTGCGGGAGTCTTCCTACCCTCATGTGGGAACATCAGGCTATAGTGCCCCACTCACTGTCTGTTGTTCCCCGCTTGCCCGATCCCCTGCAACGCCTACTGTCACCTCCTTGTGGTGCCCCCTGGGGAGTTGTTTACAACTCGCGAACGACAGAGGCGCTGGCACGGGACCAGTCCTCCTTAGGCCATGGTGGTAAGCCCCCGCCATCATGCCCTAAGTAGGAGCATCCGTAGGACAGATTGTCCGGCCCGCTATCCATTCGGGAGTTAAGGCGGTGATGCCAAATGGTACCACGGGGATGACGCTCTCCCGGGCGTCATCGTTGGGTGGTGCCGGGACCCCTCGGGGTGCTCGGTATGGACGTGGTGGTCGTGGTTACTGAGACCACCAAGCGCCGACCTGTACAGGTCATGAGTGTTTGTTGGGGTCAGGCTGGTTAGCAGGTTCTGTCCCCGTCCTCTCTCTTCTCGCCTTTCATGTGCAGGGGTGGTCGGTGTAGGCCACAGGCTCGGTACGACCACCTCGACCGCGCATGAATGGATTAACGAGATTACCTCTGCCTACAATGGAATCCATCTTCCATTGACAGAGATATTTACCTTATCCTTTAATTAAAAGAAAAGAACTATTCTACCACCCCGTCCCCCCGTTCATTACCATATACTATCGATAGTTTTATATCCGATGCTATCGAAACTATCGATAAAGGAGACTATAGAAAGTTTAACATCACTAATTTGCCTCATTTGATAGTTTCTAGTTATTATTGGCGTTATGTAACTTTAAGAAAAACGAGAAACTACTAGGAAAATTCAAATAATTCGTATGACATATTTTACGCTTTTTTACACATCATTCATAATTTACAACTACCCAAGCGAAACTCGCGGATAATCCACAAAGCGGTTAATCGGGAGTTTACTTTATAACTATTTGATAAATTAGAAGTATAGCCATTACCAGAACATTTCCAGCGAGCGATACGAGATCCAAGTTGAGGAAACTAATCCGGTCAACAAGAAGCCAACTCTTATATACAGCTAATATATCAATTTATAGCTAATATATTCCAATTATATCCGCCATTGGTATAAACTGCAGAATCAATTATTGTTTATTTTCCCCGTTTTTTTATTTGTTTTTTTATGTCCTTCCTTTCCTCGTCTTTTAAACTACTCTCTGTTTCCCCGGTAAGGTGATTATTATTAAATTAAGTTCTATAGTGATAAGTGATAAGTCCTATAGTGGTGAGCTTTGTTGATACAAGTAATCATGATAAAGGTGTATGTCGTAGAAAAGACTAGTTTTAACCCGTGCGGTTTGTTGTAAGTGATTAGAGTCCAGATGCACATCCTATTCTGTATCTAATAATAAGGCAGTAATTACCATTGTAAGTATTGAATTAATAAATTATAGTTCTAGTGCTAATTGTTCATTTTATCGAAACCGAAGCCCGTAATAATATTTATCGTTTGGCAGAAGCCTCTTCGTCATCAACCGTAATGGTCGATTCAAAATTATAATATTCTTTGTAGTAAGTATATCGTTTAAAATATTTAATAATAGTACCACCACCGGGACGATCTCATAAATATATTTTGATATTATAACATGGAGGTTTCGGCAAAAATACAATGAATAAAAATTTGTAGGTAATATAAAAAATTGTATAGCTAACACTTTTATAAAGGGTGTTTTTTTTGGAATTGTAGAGCTTAGAGTTGGCAACACCGCTTTATTTGATATTATATTCAACAGCTAATAGTTGCTTTTTCTTTATTTTGGTTTGTCATATCATTATGGTTAGACTTACACCAGAGCAACGCTTGCAAATTGTTGAAATTTTTCATCAAAATAATGGTTCTGTTCGTCATACTTATCGGGCACTTCGTCCATTTTACGGTGTACATAATCGTCCTTCAGAGCGGCTAATTCGAATAACAATAGATCGCTTTCGGACCACGTTTACTCTTAACCCATTAACGCCCGGTGTTACATTTATGTAACGCCAAAGTGAAGTTTGTTTTTGTCATAGAACGGAAACATTTCTTAGAACTTCGGGGTTTTTGTTGTGTTTATAATACACTAGGAAGGCGGTAGAAGGGATAGAGTCGATGTTTACTGTTTTATTATTGTTTCGACTACCGATTTGAACAGATTGAAAATGTCCTTCCCTGTTGACGTCGAAAGTCTGCAAAGTCTCCAGCAGTAAGTACCTTTACATACGTTTAATATTTTTTATTTTATTACTCAAAACAGAGAAAGACTTTCTCAACATATCTGTTGAGTTTCATGCGTATTGGTTGGTCTTTAAGAGTTTTATAACCTTTCATTTACCACTGTTACCGAAATGTAACACCGGGCGTTTGGACCCCCTGTATTTTCTATTTTTCTTTTATTGTGTTTCTTCAAGATGCTCTCGATTTAATACTCGGTGATGACATCCAGGCAACGGCCGTTTATGCAGAGCCACCGGACCCTTCTGCGGTTACTGACGAGGAGTCTGGGAATGAAGAAGACCTAGGAGATCCTCTTCACCTTTCAGGTGGGCAGCTTCTAGCTCCTGCTGAAATCGTTTTGTGCGACAATGAACGTCTTGGTGGCATTTATGATGTGCTTGAACCACCAGTTAGCCATCCTACTACGCCCGCTCCGCCTGGAGCTTCAGATTAGACCTCCACGATGTCAGCGCTATATCCAGTTCCAGCTCCTACTTCAATCAAGGGTTCCAATGGATAATAAATCGTGTAAGAAAAGGTAAACCAACACCATTATTTATTCCGTGACTTTTACGCCAATCCTGTACCTTGGAAAGAAGAGGTTGTTATATATGAAGCCGAAAACAGCTGTGTCGAATGTTTTGAAAAGTTACTTGACAGCAACGTTTACCATCTTCTCTTGACTGAAACGGAAAAGTACGTCCAATTCAAAAATGAAGAGCCTCAGAACTTTTCTTAAGGGGAAATAAAATGGTTGATCCGGTTTTTAATTTTGACAGGGTACAATAATCTTCCAAATAAACGGATGTATTGGGAATAAGTAAAGGATGAGCAAAACTTGTTGGTTTCGCAAGCCATGCGGCGAAGTAGAATGTTGTCACTAATAAAGTTTATCCACTTGTTCTTTTATATATTAAAAGTTTTAATTCATAGTTTTGTTTATTGGCAACCTTTAACCAGTTATACTATTCAAATTCAGAATTATTTAAAAAAAAAAGCTCATTAAAAAACACGGGGGCACAGGCGCCCGGTGTCACATTTATGTAACACCTCATTATGACCTTGTATTGAGAAAAAAATTTTTTTTTTTTATTTGTTCATGTTATATAGAATCTTAGCAAGTGGTGGTAGCAAAGATTTAAAAAAAATGCACCAAAAATAGTTCTGGGCGTTAATGGGTTAATGATAATGTGGATCCCGTGAGACGCCGAACAGTGCGCACTGAAGAAGCATTGAAGTTGATCCAAATCAATCGATTTGTCGCCGTTCTCAGCAACTGGGGTCGTGTCCTTCCACTTTATGAAAGATTTTACGAAAGGATATGAGAATTAAAAGCTCAAGATTCAACTGCTGCATGAATTAAAGCCGAACGACCATCGCATGCGCCGCCAATTCGGCGAATGGGCTAAAGCACAAATTGATATGGATATTGAAATTCCATTCAAAATTTTGTTCTCTGATGAAGCCCATTTTTGGTTGAATGGGTACGTAAATACCCAGAATTGTCGAATTTGGAGTGAGGATATTCCACAATCTTTTGTGGATTTCCTGATTGTGCCTTGTACGGCCTAGCCGTGGAGGCCACATGGCTGAAATCATATTTAAACATTAATGTCATAAAGTTTTCTATTCAATAAAATTCGTTTCGTTGATATTCTGAATCCAGAACAAGTCTGAATCCAGAGTTCTGGACGCTGCATGTACACAGTTGCTTTTTCCCGAGTTGTAAGATGCTTAAAGATTTTGTGATTTCTGTGGAATCCATTTAACAAGTGATCCAAAAATTGTCTACAAAGATATGTATTTCTCGGTGATAACTAGTTTTTAGCAAATTTTATTATCATAACGGCTAACTTATAGTTCTTTTGATTACGATGTTCACACGGAAAAATTTAGACTTGCTTAAAAGAATAAAATAGATTATGTTGTATTGTCAGGCCTTGTCGGACAGATATTTTTGCAATAATGTAAAGTTCAATCCTTCTACTTGCCGTACCGCAAAAATAAACTCACCCCAACATACCCACCTTTTTTTAATAAATGTATAAAAAGCTTTTTACTATAAAAAATAAAATAAGGAAAAACCTTTTAAAGTGAATTGTTTTATAACTGAGTCGGTTGCTGAAAAGGATTTGGATAAAATTTTAAAGCCAAAAAAAAAGAAAAAAAAAAAAACTGAGTCGGTGTTTAACGTTCAATAAATAATTTCAAACTCTTTTAAGACGTGTAATGGAAAGAATATAGTCGCAATTGGTTAAAGAAACATTTTAGATTATAAACATTTTAATCCTTATAATTCTTCATGAAATCATTTTCTAAAAAACGATTTTCTGAGTATTTTAGCTATGCGCGTAATTAGTGACTTAATTTTGTATTGTCAGGCTTTGTGGGCAGATATTATTGCATTAATGTAAAGTTGAATCCTTCTACCTACCATAACGCAAAAATGAATCACGCCAACACACCCCCCTTTTTTAAATAAATGTATGAAAATACCTCTTAAAGTGAATATTTTTATATTTTTTGTTATCCAGTTTCATTTTATACGTGTTCACATCACATTATTTACTTGCAGGTTTTCACAATTAAAATTTATTACGCAAATAATGTATTTAGTATTTGCAAAAGCAAGATATGGAATTGCAATAAAACCTACAAATGTCTTATGTATTTAACATTTTCCCGACGTTTTTCTAATTCCCTTATTTTTCCCCTAATTTTTGTCAAAATTGAAATGTGTTATATTTTATTAGTTTGATATATTTTTAGATTGTTAATAGAAAGTTTTAAGTATACCACAGTAACAAAAAAAAGAGGTAAATTGTTTTGGCCAGGATTTCATGGTTAAATCTCCACTGTGCGGTGGTTGTACTATTAGTAATCAATATATATTATAAAGCAAAGTGTTCAATGTGCGTGCCGAAAAGGCTCAGAAACGACTCCACATACGATTAAGAAATTTATGTCAGCATGTAACTGAACTTCCCCTACCGGAGAAGAAGGTTTCCGTTTTTCTCTTAAGGGTGTGAAATTGAAGAGAAAAGGACTGGAATTTTAAGCCTCTCGCAACATGTAATTAGCCTACCTGAGAATGACATACGAGTTTATGAATGAAAAATTTAGTTTGTGCTATAGACCACCAGGAAGCGCTAGGGTGTGTTTCACTCAATGTTTATTGTTCATTCATTCCGTTATGTTTGTAAAGGTTATATATTTTGTCAGCTGTTCTTTTTAAATTACTAAAAAATCAAGCGAAAATAATTACTTTCACCTTTTCTTTTAAAATAAATTAATGATTTTACATATCTGCAATCAATGAGAAAACCGACTAAATACTTTACAAAATTAATTTTCTCATAAGAAGGTTAATTGATTAACACCTTACATTTAATCAATATCTAACATATACTTAAGTAAATTTAATGCAATATGAGTGAGCGAATAAAAACATACATAAATCAAAAAAGAAGAGCAGATTATAAACCGAAAATAACAAGTTTGAAGTGTTCTTATTGTATGTAAGTATGAAAAATAGTTTTATTACCATGTTTGATGAGCATTCCAGTTGACAAAATGATGAATTGACTCCAATAATACAATTTTTTCAATAAGATTTTATCACCACTCTTAGTTCAGGATAAAAAGAAATATGATGAAAAAATTGTGCCCTCATGATATTTTGGTTTTCGCTTAGTAACAGTTGTAAGATTGAAGAAGTGCAGATTTCGGCCAAATTAGGGTTGGGGGGGGTGGATATATTAAGGGAGGTTGATCTGGAAGAAAGGTCTTAAAAAAAAAGTTTCTATGAATCTTCGGTATTTTCTAAACTTCTGGATCTACTGGGACCATCACAGTAGTCGGCGCTTAAGTTTTAGTCCAAATAAACAATACAAATATACAAGTTTTTTTAACTAATAATCTAATAACTTATTATCTGCTGACTGCTTGGAATGGGCTTATAGGATTCATAATCACAGAAACCATCATAAACCATGCATGACTCGACAAAGTTGCAGCAAAATTAATTGTTCATTCACCATTTTCAACACCCAATAAAGTATATAGGGTTCCTTATTAGGGCGGACACTGCAGATCTCGAATCTTAATATTGATACAATGTTAAAATTTTCAAGAAGGTGCTAATTTTGTTCTATATTTCCTTTAATTTTAAAGTTTTTCTGTTATTAAAACTGCCACACAAGTACCGGAGCGAAGCCGGGCACCATAGCTAGTTATACATATTACAATTACACTTAGGTCTTCTCATCTCTACCTAGAAAATGTTAACTAGATTTCTCTTGTGCTATCCATCAATAAATTAATATCGTAAGGAACATGGCATTCCATAGAGTTTGTTTTCTGTTTTTCTTTCATAACAAATATTAGAAATGATTCTGTAACAGCACCACCTTATGTCAACAAAGAGGAGGTTACACCAAGCAGTGTTGCCCGGCCATAGGAAGTTAACCAGTGTTGCCAAGATATGTTAATTGAACTTTACATAAGGATAGGCGGGCGCAATCGACTATCGGATGCGCTAGTAGTTTTACAAAATGTCGGAAGGAACGGAGATAGATATAGTTGAGGCGATAGAGATAATAGGTGATTTTAAGAGACCATTAATTGAAGGGCAGGCTATAGGCGAGCGCAAGCGACGGTGCTGCTTCTTTGAGGAACTAGAAGGAACTAGAGAAACGGGGATAGAAGCCGTGCGATTACCTGGGATTCATAGGGTTTTTTGCCGTTTTTAATTTATTTTTCCATAGTTAAAACCCAATCGAGCAAAAAATTATTGGAAAAATGTCTAATAGGCATAGCTCGGTCCCTCAGTGTTCTTTAAAAAAAATCTAAAGATGTGTCATTCCATTTGTTTCCAAAAAATAAAAAGCTTCTTAAAGAGTGGATTGTAAAATTAATAATAGATAAGCCTGTTTCGAAACATATGACGATATTTAGTCTTCATTTTAAAGAAAGTGACTATGTTTATCCAGGTAAATATTAGTATTTGACATTTTATTATTCCAAAATGTTGGTTTTATGCAAATAACATTGGGACCATGGTGTCATATTTGTTTTTCTTTTTTAATTTTCCCCATTTTTGTCTTATATCCGTTGTGCTTAATTGTTCCAAGTTTTCAATGCGAAGCCTGAAAGTTTTGACATATAAATAAATAATATGAAAAAGAATCTAACCTGTCATAACAATGATTGTATGAATAGGTAATTAATGTTATTACTAACCGAAAAACGTAGAGTAAAGTTACAATGATGTGTTTGCATTTACCAGAACTACCAGCTTTACACTCACAATGACAAGAAAATTGCTTATTATTATTAATAAATTTGATTTCCACATTTATTTGATGGGGCAGTCCTTTAAAATTGCTAGTTTGAAGGCACAAGGCTTGTAAAATAACTGTTTTTTACTTTCACTTACCTATATATGAAATATATAGTAAGTGGAAGTATTGCGATCGTGAAAATTTTCGACTTCCGGTTTTCAACGGAAATACACGTTTTGGGACCCCCTGAGTCGAAATAACCAAGTCCCGCGAAATGGTCTGTGTATGTGTGTGTGTGTGTGTGTGTGTGTGTGTGTGTGTGTGTGTGTGTGTGTGTGTGTGTGTGTGTGTGTGTGAACAGACTAGCTCAAAAACTATAAACCGTGGGAACCTGAAATTGGGTATTTAGTGTATGTATATGCCCGCGATGTGACAGCAAAAATTTCATCAAAATTGCTCAAAGGGAGGGGGTACTTTGGGGGTACTTTATTTAATAACTTTTTACGTTTTTTTCGATTTTCTCAAAAACGGCTCTACCGATTTTGATTAAACTGAGTATTTGATCGATTTATATGACTGTAAAAATTTCATCAAAATTGATTAACCGGAGGGGGGACTTTACTTAATAAATTTTGTATCATTTTCACATGTTTTTTTTTATTTACTCAAAAACGGTTTTAACGATTTTGATCAAACTTGGTATTTGATGTATTTATATACCCGAGATGTGACTGTAAAAATTTCATCAAAATTGATCTACGGGAGGGGGGACTTTACTTAATAAATTTTGTACCATTTTCACATGTTTTTTAATTTACTCAAAAACGGTTTTAACGATTTTGATCAAACTTGGTATTTGATGTATTTATATGCCCGAGATATGACTGTAAAAATTTCATCAAAATTGATCTACGGGAGGGGGGACTTTACTTAATAAATTTTGTATCATTTTCACGGGTTTTTTTTATTTACTCAAAAACGGCTTTAACGATTAACAAAAATAAGATATGAATGTAGAAAAATGTGTGACTTTGGGAAATGATAATTAGCAAAACACGTCAATTTCTAATCTAAGTAAGTTGGTAAGTGAAAGTTGTGTGTTGCGCGCACGCACCAGATTTTTTACTTCTATATATTATTCCACATGTTATTATGTGGTTTGCATCAAGAATAGCCTGCCCTTCAATTAATGGTCTCTTAAAATTACCAACTATCTCTATTACATCAACTAAGTCTATCCCCGTTCTTTCCGACATTTTGAAAATGCTACTAGCGCACCCTATAGTCGATTGCGCCCGCCTATCCTTGATGCAAACCACATAATTACATGTGGAATAATATCTAGAAGTAAAAAAAACAGTTATTTTACAAACCTTGTGCCTTCAAACAAGCGATCTTAAAGGACTACCCCATCAAATAAAAGTGGAAATCAAATTTATTAATAATAATAAGCAATTTTCGTATAAAGCTGATAGTTCTGGTAAATGCAAACACATCACCTTAACTTTACTCTACGTTTTTCGGTTATTAATAACATTAATTACATATTCATACAATCATAGATGTGAGAGATAGTCAACTGTTTTTCAATTACGATAGGTTAAATGATGGTCAGGATTTTCAGTTTACAATGATTTTATTGTGGTAAGCCAACGTTTCGATCCAACTTGAGTATCTATGCTAGATGGTGGCAATAAATGGATACGTTAAAGAACTGATAATAATATAAAAGATGGTGTATACATGAATATAAAAAAATTCTGGTGCGTGCGCGCAACACACAACTTTCACTTACCAACTTACTTAGATTAGAAATCAATGCGTTTTGTTAATTGCCACTTCTCAAATGAACAGAACGGAACAGAACAGAATTATGAAAAATGGTCTGTCATTAAAGGCGTACACCGCTTGCGTGGGCTCAACGAGTTTTATGAGTTGACTGAATATTTTTCTTTTTTTCTCCTCTTTATGTTTTCTTTATTTTTATCATATCTCATATTTAGCCATTTCTTATTTTTAGGCGTAACTAGAGACAGTTAATTTCTCCATATAAGCAAAAACAAACGTATTTTATAGGAAACAAACAAACAAAAAAGGCCCCAACCCCCCCCCCCAAAAAAAAAAGCTTATATAATTAAAAAACTGATATTAAAGAGCACCTAATTTTCATTAAACATGACGACTTTGATAAAAATCGTTAAAGCCGTTTTTGAGATCATCGAAAAAAAGATAAAAATTGGAAAAATATTATGAAATAAAGTACCCGCTACGTTTTACCAATTTTAATGAAATGTTTGCCATCACATCTTTGGCATATACATACATCAAATACCCAGTTTGATCAAAATCATTAAAGCCGTTTTTGAGTAATTAAAGAACACGTGAAAATGATACAAAATTTATTAAGTAAAGTCCCCCCTCCGTTTGATCAATTTTGATGCAATGTTGGCTATCGCATCTTTGGCATATACATACATCAAATACCCAGTTTGATCAAAATCGTTAAAACCCTTTTTGAGTAAATAAAAAAAACACGTGAAAATGATACAAAATTTATTAAGTAAAGTCCCCCCTCCGGTTGATCAATTTTGATGAAATTTTTAGTCATATCTTGGGCATATTAATAAATCAAATACTCAGTTTAATCAAAATCGTTAAAGCTGTTTTTGAGAAAATCGAAAAAAAACTTAAAAAGTTATTAAATAAAGTACCTCCTCCCGTTGAGCAATTTTGATGAAATTTTTGCTGTCACATCGCGGGCCTATACATACACTAAATACCTAATTTCAGGTTCGCAAGGTTTATGGTTTTTAAGCTAGTCTGTTCACACACACAGACCATTTCGCGGGTCTTGGTTAATTGGACTCAGGGGACCCCAAAACGTGTATTTTCGTTGAAAACCGGAATCGAAATTTTTCACGATCGCAATACTTCCACTTACTATATATTTCATATATAGGTAAGTGAAAGTAATAAGTGGCTGGATAACAAGATAAAATAGAATCTGATATTTACCTACTGAGTCCAGGTGGATATTAAGACTAAAGGTAAAAATAAGGTGAGAGGTACTGGTAGGGGGTTAGTTTGCCGACTTCAAAGGTTTATGACGGGGAAATCCAACGCTTTGAAGTGAAGGCACATGAAAACTGAGTGAACAAAAATATTTTTATCTTTTTTATTTTTTTATCAAGCCTTTAAGAAGCTTTTTATTTTTTTGGAAATAAATGTAAAACACGTCTTTTGATTTTCTAATTGAACACTGAGGGACCGAGCAATACCTATTAGACATTTTTCAAATAATTTTTTGCTCAATCGGGTTTTAATTATGGAAAAATAAATTAAAAACGCCAAAAAACCCTATGAAACCCCCAGGTCATGGCCCGGCTTCTATCCCCGTTTCTCTAGTTCCTGAAAGATGCAGCACCGTCGCTTGCGCTCGCCTATATGGGACGTTCTTTTACAAACCGAACACCTTTCTGACCGACACATTTTAGATTTAACTGAAACTTCTTTTACGGGTTCTATATCGAAAAAAAAAGAGATATGTGTAAGAGGATTTTTTATTTTCGATATTTTGAAAAATAAACAAGATCGAAAATTCGTGAATTTGATGATTTATCAGTAATAGCCTATTTTTCAAAAATTCATAACTCCGGTTCTGTTTAATCTAAAAAATCTATTTTTTTTTTATTTTGAAGGTAAAAAGACAAGCTTTAAGAAAAAAATACTTTCAAAAGAGATTGTCGAAAAATTCAAATTCTTATTAACAATTTCAATGTTTAAATAGGTTTTTAACAGTGGACCCACCCATAAATCAACTTTTTACTATTTTTATCGTATTCTGCGTCAAATTTTCTATCCAATTTATGATACTTATTGACATAAGTCAATTTTTTAAATTATTTTAATTAATCCAATCTAAGCGGAGCCAAATCTTTTCTCTTCAAAAAATAAATTATTTAAAAATAATTTAAAATTGGTGGTTAGCCACAATTTAAGATTGGATTAATTAAAATAATTTAAAAAATTGACTTATGTCAATAAGTATCATAAATTGGACAAAATTTGTCCACCTCCCGCTACTACTCGCAAAACTTGTGAGATAGGGGGAGTAGGTATCAGTGAAGAGGAAGGATTTGCTCTGCCTTAAGCCGAGCTCTGTGGTGTAGCGGTTAGCATCCTCGCATGTAACGCAGGAGACCCTGGTTCGACTCCCGGCGGAGCCAAATCTTTTCTATTCAAAAAATAAATTATTTAAAAATAATTTAAAATTGGTGGTTAGCCACAATTTAAGATTGGATTAATTAAAAAAGTTTTTTATTTATGTATTTTTTCTATTTTTTCCCATCTTCTTGGCTACTAAAATATGTTTTTTAATTAAAACAATGAAACAATTATTTGTATTTAAGAGATAAACGGTGTAAAACAAGAATATAAGCCGTAAAATGTGACCCACTTGTCGATGTGACGTACCGCGCTAAATTAATTATTTTTTTTCTTACAGTAAAAATAACTTCTCCATCGTTTTTAAAAGCGTTTTCGATAGAAAATTTGACGCAGAATACGATACAAATAGTAAAAATTGATTTATGGGTGGGTCCACTGTTAAAAACCTATTTAAACATTGAAATTGTTAATAACAACGACAATCTCTTGTGAAAGTATTTTTTTCTTAAAGCTTGTCTTCTTACCTTCAAAATAAAAAAAAAATAGATTTTTTAGATTAAACAGAACCGGAGTTATGAATTTTTGAAAAATAGGCTATTACCGATAAATCATTAAATTCACGAATTTTCGATCTTGTTTATTTTTCAAAATATCGAAAATAAAAAAAAATCCTCTTACACGTATCTCTTTTTTTTCGATATAGAACCCGTAAAAAAAGTTTCAGTTAAATCTAAAATGTGTCGGTCAATTTTTGTCCAAATCTGTTCGGTTTGTAAAAGAATGTCCCATATGCAAGGCAGTAATTAGGATAACCTAACATTACCTTGTTATAGTCGTAAAAGATGGTGGTGAATGTTGTTTTTTTGTGCCGTGATTCAATTCGGTTGTATGGACAAGCTAAAAACCTTTTATTTCTTTTTAAAGTAACTTTTTATTTATTTATTTATTGTTAGCCAGAAGATACATTTATTGTTGTTTCAGTATTATTTTTTCTTCAATTACTTTAAAGTTTCAATATAGTGTTTTCTTTTCAATTTTTTTTTTTTTCCTACAAAAACTAAATTTTTTTTTCAAATGTCTACTTAAGTTCCAGTTTTGCGTTTTCGCAGCATGGCTTATCTTAGTACCTGTGTTGATTTTGCTATTTTTTATCATTTTCCATATTTAAAAAAGTCCTAATTCGTAAACATATTTTGTCCGTTAATTAATAAAAGCGTGCGAACGAAATATGAAATTTCATAAAAACCGCGCCATGGATATAGATATATATAGTACGTACCTTCTAACTGCACGGTTATCGCACGTGGTTGTAATTACTACAGCCGTCTCCTGTTGTTATGTTCTACCTGAAAATAAAATTATTAAGCGCTTTATTTGGTCTTTAAATGTCTTTAAATGTGAAACTTTAATAGTTTAATAAGCTAGATGCCCGCTACGAATGTAGATAGAACCGGTCAGTATTTAATTATTAATTGGTGTGTGGATCCTGCGGCACGTGAAGAAGTCAATGTCGTTAAACATTTAACTAGTTTTAAATTGCTACAAAACAAAAAGTCAATATTAAAAAAACGAATAGCTGTGGCATGCTAAATCAATGTTAGTTGGACCAATATTTCATTATTGAGATTTTCATTTTCATTTTCCTTTAACAATAGTAATAATAATGGCACAATGAGCCCGGCCGGCTCGAAGGGTGCGCTACCTTAATTTGATATTTGTGGTTCTAATTTCTGTTGAGTTAGTTAATAAATTACTAATTACAGGGAAATGAAATGTTCTGTGTTTAATTTTTATTTATAATTTTAAAATTCTAAACTTATATAATTTAAATTCAATATGTGCATTTTAAAACGTGTTCTTTTTATTCCGCTGTTGTATACACTTCAAATTATTCCCAGTGAACATTCTTATTATATTCTTATGTAAATGTGCACATCTATTTTTTTTTTTTTCGTGTTTTAAAATGTCGTGTTTATAAAATTATAAAAAATTAATGTACCTAATACAAATGCTTTAGTGATGACTTATTAAATGATTACTTAGTATGAGTAATAATAATAATAATATAATAATAATAAGAAGTCTTTATTCATGAAATAGCACAATTACAAAATCAAAATAAGTTTAAGCTGAAGACAATCCTCATGGTAATTACCGTCTGAGGGAGTCAAGCAATAGCTTTAATTTAAAAATACTCATAACGAAAAATAAATAAAATATGAATAATAATAATAATAATAATAATAAAATAAAATATCTTTTTCTCTTTTTACAGATTAATATTTTTCAATGATGTAATATCTAAATAACTATTTTACTACATCTTAAAAATAATAAATAAATTAACTGTTTTCCATTAATAATTAAATTCTTTTATTAGTTCGTACCTGTAATACCAGGCCTCTCTACAATAGCCAACAAGACTATTCCAGTTTTTGCCGTTCAAATAAACTTCAAACTCTACCTCACTGAGTATAGTTTTGTTAAAATATTGTATTCTGATTTCGCTAAGAATAGGGCAAACTGCAATAAAATGAAAAATGTCTTCGTCCTTCTTAAGGTTACATAGCGAACACCATTTATTTGAGGCAGAAAAGGTATATTTGTTTAAATATAATAGTTCTCCCCTTACTTTGAATATCCAGCTGATCACTACTGAGTCGAGTTTAGAATCACTAAGCAAGGTCGGCAAAGGTTCTAGATGTTTATACATAGTATGGTGTATGCTTTTTTGAGCTGCTAATCTATATTCCCTTATCAAACCTATTTTCATATTATCAACAATCTCCTCTACATTAAATTCAGAGTTCTCGAAAGTGTCTAATAAAATATTAAAACGATTACACAGAAGTTGCCAATGTTTGAAAAAAAATATTTTTCTTTTTATTATTTCCTTGGCTAATATATTAGGATATCTGTCGTTAGGCATCGAAAGACATTTCTGAATATATTTCAAGTGCAATTTCACCGTATAAAGGAAGGTCGGAAGTAAATTTGTTTCTAAATATAAGAAGTAGTTAGGAGTATTTCGAGGAAGTTTAAATACTTTTTTAATGAAAAATTTTAATAGCAATTCAACCTGCTTATACCAGTGACCACCCCAGCATTGCGCTCCATAGCAAACAACGGCTCTGCTCACTGCATTATAAACATTTAATTTTACCTGAAAAGGAACGGACCTGTTTAAAATTAGTTGATTAAAACTGTTTAATGCGGCTTTTGCTTTTGGGATTCGTTCTTTAAAATGTTTATCTAAGGAAAGATTTGGCGAAACTGTAATACCTAGGTATTTATAGTTAATAACCGTTTCAATTTTTTCATTATTTAGAAAAAGTGTTTCATTTTTGGATATTCTGCCGCCGTTTCTAAAAACCATTATCTTCGATTTTGTCAAATTAATTTTTAAATTCCATTTCAGACAATATTTATAAAGAGAATTTATCATGGTTTGCAATGAAGGCTTATCCGTTGCAAGGAGGACCAAATCGTCCGCATAAGTTAATAACTTAAAAACGGTGTTATTTATTTGCACTCCCCCATCAATATAACTTTCTAAGTCATTAATGAAGAGAGAGAATAAAAGTGGGCTCAATAGACATCCCTGCTTTACGCCCATAGTCGTTTCAAATTCTTCAGACAGGCCATTGCCACACCACACCGAAGCACTAGTCGATAAATACAAATTCTTTAATACTTCAATAATTTTAGAGGAAACTCCTAATTCCGTTAATTTGTATATCAAAGCATGGCGGTCAATGCGATCAAACGCCGCGGATAGATCAACAAAAAAGACATAGACCTTTCCCCTTTTCTTGCTCAATTTTATTTTAACCAAGCTGAATAAATTCATAATATTATCCACCGTTGAATAAGATTTTCTAAATCCCGCTTGGAACTCTCTAAGTATCATATTTTTATTTACCCATTCCGTAAGCCTTAATAGTAGTATGCCTGTAAATATTTTACTTATGGTATTACAAAAGGAGATTCCCCGATAATTACTTACATTTTCTATACTACCCTTTTTAAATAATGGAAAAATAATCGAGGTTTTAAGGGATTTAGGCAATCGACCCTCATTAAGAAAGCTATTAAATATAGCCAAGATTTCGGTTTTGAAACTTAAATTACTGTTTTTTAAATATTCGTAAGGTATTCTGTCCGGCCCCGGTGCCTTGTTATTCTTTGCTTTTTGAAATACTTTTTCTAACTCTAACATTTCAAAAGGCTTATCGAGGATATCATTAGTTATATAGGGCTCAGCGTAACTGATTCTCACTGCATTTAAGGGAGGATTTAAAATATTGTTGAAATAATGGAGCCATTCGCTCGGCTCTATACTTTTATCATACAGGAAATGTTGTGATTTAAATGAACGAACTAGAGACCATAATGCTTTCGTGTCTTTCACAGTTTTTAATTTGTTTATAGTATTCTGATAATATTCTCTCTTTTTAATATTACACATATTTTTATAATTTTTGTTATTTTTTAAATATAAAATTTTAATGAACTCTGAATTTGTCTTTCGGAAAATTTTTAGCAAATCAAATGTTTTCGAACGTAAATGGGCGCACTCCTGATCAAACCATTTCTGTTTTTTATTCCAAGCTTTATTTATTTTTTTATTTATGCGATTGTGGTTCTTTTCAAAATCAATTATCATACTCATAAGTTGCTCTAATTTCTGTGTAGGGCTACTAGATAATTTAGAATTACATAGTTTGGTTTCCAAATATTTGCAATAAACGATTTTCTTTTCTGATTTCCAGTTCAATTTTGGTAGCAACGGGATCGGGACATCTGAGTTTCTAGGCATATCTATGGCACATTTGATACAGATCGGCATGTGGTCCGAATAATTTACTGGTATAACTTCAAAATCCCTAATGTAACTGATTAACTCGGCCGATATTGCGCATAAATCTATTACAGATGAACCCCGATTACTTATAAATGTGTATTCTCCCAAAATATCCCCCTTCGTTCGGCCATTTAATATTATTAGGTTAAAGTCCTCCAGGAAAGTTAACATGGTTTCTCCATTCGTATTACTTACACAGTCCTTTGAATTTCTATGAAGAAAACTGGTTTTTGTGTCGCATTGCTGATATTTGGAAATCGTCTGTAAGTTAGAGACTCTACTATTAAAATCTCCGATTAAGATGAATTTTGAGTTTGAAAAATTTTCAACCACCTTATAAAGCTCTAGAAAATCATCATCCCATTTATTGCAGTTCAAATATACAGGAACGATGTAATAAGAAAAATAATTAAGATTTACTTCGATCACGTCATAATGAAGCAGCGATTTGAAGTTTATATTGTTGGCTTTCAGCAACTTTTTGTGTATCCCAAAAATACATCCCTCACTCGGTCTACCAAATACATTTGTTTTGGTTGCTGGAATCCATTTAACATGATATTCTATAAATTGTTCTTGAAAAATTAAAAAGTGTTTTTCTTCAATTAAAAAGGTTTCATAGAGTAAGAATATATCGTACTTTCTCAAAAATTCACAAAAATTCAAATTATACACTTTGTTTTTTAACCCACAAACGTTATACGATACAATATTTAAAAAATCATTAGACAATTTACCTTTAGATTTATTTTCTTGAGGTCCCTGATTCCGTGCGCTGACGAAAAAAGTCTTTAATATTTCCCGAAGCTGATTGAGGCTGTAACCCTTTCCTCGCGCGATTCCTCTTCTTCACAGTAGCCGCTATCCCGGACGAATCACTATCCTCACCTCCGCGAGTTCCTTCCTCTGGGCCGACCTCTTCTATCTCCTCTTCTTCCTCCGATTTAGAATTTTGAGATGAAGTAATCAGTACGGAGTGGTGGTGAAATTTTCCATCTATAATAAGTCCGTTTCTTCTAATTTTGCATAGTTTTCCTTTCGCCCTATGGCTTAAAGCGATTTTTCGAAGCTCGGAGCTTAATATTTGCGTTTCTTTGTCTTTATCTTCCGACATAAACATACCACTTCCTTTTAAATTTTTGGAATTTCTCAAAATTTCAATTTTCTTGATAAAAGAAACAAAAGAAATTAAAACTGGCCTCGGTTTAGTGCCGATTTTTCCTATTCGCTTAACGAAATTTAGTTCACTTTTTCGGGTTTTTATAATTAACACATTATTACACAAATCTAAGATATTATTTTGTAGTTTTTCGTAGCTTTCTTCTTCGGACTCATCCATTCCAAATAAAATTACATTATTTCGTCTCTGAATTGAGTTTATTATCTTTTGCTGATTTAGTATGGCCTTTTTAAGCTCAGTGTTTTCTCTTTTTAAATCCTGATATTTATTCAACTGATCTTCTACAAATGCTTTGATATTTATTTCTTTTTTAATTATATCTTCTACGTCTTTTTTAATTTCCATCCTAAATTCTTCTTTAAATTTAGTTAAGAAATTAATAAATTCTTCTTTATCGAAAGACATTTTTCTGAGGATAAAACAAATATAATAATTATATCAATAATTTGTATGTAACCTGTGGGTTGTTTATTGAAGGCAGCTGGCTAAGGTTAGGTGGGGGCTGGCTTGTCTCTTCTTGTCCACTAGTTAACCTGGGTACTTCCACTGGAATCACTTAAACTATTTTATTTCTTAAGACGAAACTACAGCACCAATGGTCTCTAAATTTTGCCAACTTATTCACTAACACTTACACTTTATTTAAGCAAAATTGTATAGGATATTGTTCACTTTAAAAAGTTAAATGAGAAAGTTACACAGACACGATGTTGCTCTCTCACCGGCTAATGCCAAACTCTCGATACGGTACGACTTCCATCAGTATGAGTAATTAATAAGAGCATTAAAAGAGTTCTTTTTAATCCACTTTTGTATACACTTTAAATGATTCCCAGTGAGCATTCTTATATTCTTGAGTTAGAGGTACACAGGAGGGTACATACCTAGCTACCTGTACCTACCTATATGGGTAAGGATTTAGAATTTAAATGAATGATAAATAAACATTTTACGTGATAAGTTAATATAAAATAAAGTATGAATCTAAGTAGGGGCAATATGCCGGTTCTGGCTCACTTTGGAGGCAACCTCCCTGACTGTTATCCTGTATGTGTAAGGTTATGTTACTCTTCCAAAGCAGTACATCCCAAAGAGGTAAGTTTTTACTTTTTAAAACAGCTAAACATCGCATGGCTTGACCTTGAGCGTTCCGTAGTAGGATGTGTGTGACCCTAAGGTCATTGTCCGTTCTAGTATACTGTATTGACGAGGGGTGTCCTTGGGCGGTTCTGGACCAATTTGGTGGCTCCCTGACTGTTATCCAATATGTGTAAGGTTATGTTACTCTTACAAAGCAGTACGTTACAAAGAGATAAGTTTGTTACTCATTTAAAATAGTAGATGCAAGGTTATGTTACTCTTATAAAGCAGTAGGTCACAATGAGGTTAGTTTGTTACTCTATTAAAACAGCAGGTGTAAGGTTATGTTACTCTTTTACCCCTTAACTACTCACCCGAATAACTGAGAACGAAAATAACTGATATAAAGAACAACTGTACAATCCACTAATAAACACAAATTCTCCCACCCACTCCCTATTACCCCCACCCCTACCCTTACCTATTTTCATGAAACCGATATACAACAACTCTACAATAGTGGATTAAAAATAATACAAAGTTTGAACAAGATCTGTCAACTGTAAGTATTTTTTGTACCATGATGGGCAGATCGGGACCAATGTGCGGTGTGCCACCAGATGTGAAAGCTGCCTCAGTAGACGAAGATAACACTCCACGAAACCTCATTAAAAGTCTAAATGAGTTTACAGAAACGCTCTGAGCTAGGTGAAACGGTACAAGGTTCCGGCCACGCTAAAATGGTCATTCTAAAATCATTATTTCAGTATTGGATTAAACCTTTCTTATTGAAAATAAAATAAAAATATATTATTACATATTTTGAAGTAAATTAGATAATTAATTGTAATGCTGAGGATTAAATATGGGCTAATGTGTATGTCACTTAGAGTTTCTGTAAGCAACATAACAAATTTAGCTAGATTCAATTAAAATGGAAGTCTTCTATCTATTTATGGCAATAAACGAAGAAATGAGCCATTGCTTGATATTTGAAAGATAAATCAAATCGAACCATGAGTAATCCTCTTCCTGAATTCAGCAACAAGATATTGTTTGAACATCTTGCATAGTTTTCTTATAAATTTAAAAATATCCACAATGTTAGTAGAAGTTTCACTTTTTCAATGTGTAAAATCTTTTTTTTTTTCTTCAGCTCTACGTTTTGGATCCCGCAGAGTTCCCTGACGTGTCGATTCCGCAACTGGAAGGCGCCAACAACTCCTACAAGAGCCTGGACCTGACCGCCCTCAGCATCGTGAGCACTGAAGAGGTCGAGGAGCTGTCCATCCAGCAGCGACGTTGCAGGCTGCCTCGGGAGTCGGAGCTCCTCGTCAGTCCTGTCTACAGCTACAACTTGTGCAGGATCGAGTGCCGTATGAGGGAGTGCCACAGGCTCTGCGGATGCGTGCCTCATTTCTACAGGCCTACGGGTGATTGCATATCGCCGTTAAGGCTATACGCGGTTTTGCGGGCTTGAGAGCGTGGGGAATTAATGCCGAGTAATTGAACTGGCTATTTTAAAACCGGCTGGTTACGCCCATGACCACTTATCTTTAGCTAAGGAGACACCCAAGAGAAAAGCTCTTTTGTTCTAAAATGGGAACGTTTTACCTTTCCAGAATTATTTTTTACTTTCACGTACCTATACATGACATATATAGTAAGGGAAAGTATTGGGATCGTGAAAAATTCCGAATTCCGGTTTTCAAAGGAAATACACGTTTTGGGGTCCCCTGAGTCCAAATGACAAGTCGCCGCGAAATGGTCTGTGTGTGTGAACAGATTAGCTCAAAAACTATAAGCCTTACAAAAATGAAATTGGGTATTTGGTGTATGTATATGCCCGCGATGTGACAGCGAAAATTTCATCAAAATTGGTCCAACGGAGGGGGTACTTTATTTAAAGAATTTTGTCTAATTTTTAAGCTTTTCTTGATTTTCTCAAAAACGGCTCTAACAATTTTGATTAAACTCGGTATTTGGTGTATGTATAGGCCCAGGATGTGAAAATCATAATTTCATCAAAATTGATCAATTGTAGGGGGCACTTTACTTAACAAATGTCCCGTTTTCACGTGTTTTTTTTTTTTATTTACTCAAAAACGGATTTAACGAATTTAATCAAGCTTGGTATTTGATGTATGTATTTGCCCGCAATGCGACAGTCGAAATTTCATCAAAATTGGTCAAACGGAAGGGGCAATTTACTTAATAAATGTTTTCTCATTATCACTTCTTTTTTTTAATTACTCAAAAACGGCTTTTACAATTTTGATCAAACTTGGTATTTTAAGTATGCATATGCCCGCTACGCGATAGCCGAAATTTCATAACAATTGGTTAAACGGAGGGGGAACATTGTTTACTAATTTTTTTCTCATATTTACGTGTTTTTTCCCTCAAAAACGGCTTTAAGGATTTTGATTAAACTCAGTATTTGGTGTATGCATCGTTCTCAATTTTCAGAAAGGAATAAGAGACCAACTTTACAACGAGACGTAAATGCACCTATCGATGATTCACGATATATTTACAAAAAGCAACTCGTAGTAAAAGACAAGCAAGCAGTAAAAAAAAATCGACTGTTGATGAAATTAGGTCCCTTAAATAAATAAATAAGCAATAATGAATCGAAAAATTCGTAAGTGTAAGTTGTGTGTTGCGCGCATCGCACCAGATCTTTTTGGATTAGATTTGGGTTTGCATAATTGTTCCTTAAGACAGTCAGTCAACATTCTTACACAATGCTATTAATGTACACACCATAGAGAGAGATCCGAGTTCTGTACCTCGCTCAGGATTGAGAAAGGTTCCTCTTAAAGTTCCTTTACACTGTGTCGAACCACACCCTCAAACTTGGACAGGTAATTTGTCTGTTCGCCTGTGTGTTCGGTAATAGCGCTAGTGTCGCTTTTGAGTTAGTTAATATCCATAATTAGTTAAAGTAAAATTCAGAACAGCCGCTAGTTCCAAGTCAGCTGTCATTTTAATGAAAATTGTTGTATTGAGGTGCATAGGTGCGGTCAGAGATCATTGTTGTTCACTTCGACTTCACGCTTCAGTGTAAACAGCTGTTCGCAGTGCGCCAGATACGAGTACTGAAGTGGGGCTGATGCGTCGTTCACTAAGGCGCCCTTCTAAGTAAGGCCCGATCTCAACTGAAAAGGACCCTTTAGGGGGTTTATTTATCTATGAAGAGCGAGCGCAGCGAGCGGGAGTCGAAAGCTAGAATCTATTAAAGCCAATCAAGGCACTTTTTAACTGAAAAAAAGGCGACGGGAGTTCGATAACATCACGGTCACATAAACTCTCAAAATAAGCCACGCCCATCAGCCCAACTTCAGTACCTTTGCCGAATTAGGGTCTGGCCACACATGTCCGCACCGCAGCACTAATATTTTTAATTTAACTTACATATTACCTTTAGTCATGCCTAAAATGGCCTGTGTCTTATATGTGTGGCCTGACCTTTAGGCATGACTAAAGGTAATATGTAAGTTAAATTAAAAATATTCTGAACATAACCTATATTAGTGCTGCGGTGCGACATGTGTGGCCTGACCTGTATCTGTTCCAGAGTGAGGTTAGCACATTGTGAAGGCACCTTTAAATCGCTGACTACTTTCAACAACCCCAGATGACAAATACAGTATGTTCATAGTGTTGTAAAACTATGTTTAGTACTATCGATGGTTTTAAACTATCAAGACTATCGTAACGGGTCGCGAGTGAACGTAGAACTTTAGTGCTATAATGGGTCTTGAGTGAACGACCAACTTTTTATTTATGTTAAAGGCCAGCTTAATTAATTTACCACTGATTACAGTCTTATATATATATATATTTATTATTATTTTATTATTTAATCTTATTATTTTATCTAATCAAAATTAATTTTTTTATTCATGTTTTATAGAAAAGAATTTTATTTTATGATCAGTGGTAAATAAGTATTTTCAAACAACTGAAGTGTTAACGTTGTTGGTTAAGAAAAAGTCAGTTGTTAATTGTGAGTTATTCGGCCTTAGTAAAGTGTTATTTCTAGTATATCATAATTTTAATTGTCATTGACCCGGACTTTGTATATGGACTTTTGTTTTGGATTAGCGATCTGGTTTTGTTGCCTAGCGTATTTAAATAAAATTGTTTTGTTTGTGCTATTTGTTTATTCCTTGTTTGTCTTCTTTGTTCATCTTAAATAAAACTCTAAACTATCGATAGTTTCTTACTCGATAGTTTCTTACTCTAAACTATCGATAGTTTCTTAACTATTGAGACTATCGATGATAGCGGAAGTGTAAGCATCTAGAGCACCTTTAAGCTTGTTTTGGATGCTGCTTATATTCAAAATAATTTAGAGCAAAAGCCAGAACTGACGCTAGTTCAACGTCAGCCTTCTTTGTAATGAAAATTGTATGAACGTGCATAGGTACATCATTGTTCGCTCGACTTCACACTTCAGTGTAAACAGCTGTTCGTGGTACGCTAGTTCGGTAAGGTTCGGGGAATTATCTGTTTGAGGTTGAAGTTCCCAAAGGTTAAAAGCACCTAACGTACATAGAGCAATAAGTGCGTCTCGCCCAGAACTCAAAAAGGTTCCTGGATCATAATGTCCTGGTAGGCAATGTTGAGATGCACCATTTTGGGTATTACTTCGGAAGAGGAGCTCGAAGATGGCGGCCGGCGTGAGTAAACAACAAGGTATTCCGATCACGCCCTACACGATATCCACGATTCAGTTCGGGTTAACCGAGAGTTCCCGAGCAGACCAGGTAACCAACTTCCCCGCTTCAATAATGGGAACAACCAACATAATGTTTCTTTAATATAATTAAATTTTAAACTAAACAGACCATTTAACAAATAAATTTAATAGTTTGTTTTGTAAATTTATTTGTTTGTTTTTTAAAAATATGTTAGTGTACTGTTTAAATTATTAAATGGGTTCAAGTTAAATGCACGCATAAATGGAAAAAGTACAAATAAATTAATATAAGAATCAGAGTATTCCTAACCTCCAGATTATCATTTTTTTGTTATTTAAAGAACAAATGTATTTAAATAACCAAAAAGGAATAATTTAATCTTTTGTTTTGTAAATTTAGCAATTTAAATTTGTAAATTTAGCAATGATCCCACTTCAGTAGACCTTCATTGGTTACGATATTGCCTCTGCGCAATGTTAATTTAATTAAATGTTTATATTTGTTAATGTTATTGTGCCCTAACCCAATTAAAAGTTACCCGTACATTTCAATCATTTTTCAATCAATACTTCCAAGTTTCGACGGGCTGTTGTAAATTCGTTATATAAATATGCCATTTGGATATAGGTACAAACTGTGTAACTGCATCAGACCTAACCTAATAGAAGTAAGAAACGAATGAATTTCCCTCCAAAAATGTGGATAAAGCCGACATCGGATATCGGGAACTCTCGGTTAACCCGAACTGAATCATGGATATCATGTAGGGTGTGATCGGAATACCTTGTTGTTTACTCACGCCGGCCGCCATCTTGGAGCTCCTCATCCGAAGTAATACCCCATTTTGGTTTAAACTTTGATGAGATAAAGTGGATCTCCAAACTTGGAGTGATATTCCTAAATATATGTGCTGCACCTTGGGTTGAAAAGCCTCTATTACCCCTTTGGAGGTAATAGGACGTCACTGGAAAGGTTTCAATGATTAAAACAAGTGCTCACCCTTGAAATTACATTTATTTTGCAAAAAATATTATCCAATTATCTGGCATGCCAAAAACTACAATAAATTAAATAAATAATGAATGCTCAGAATACACTACTCATGCAAAAAATATATACATAATTAATAATGCGTGCACTACTCAACTTGTTTAAATAAATAAATAAATCTATGAATAAATAATAAAACTATAAACGATCAACAATAAATAAACTCTAAAGAAACTGTAACAATCTAAAAATACATGCTTACGGACTGCTACAGCCTCCTACCCCTCCAGAAGTAAGATCTTCACAATTTTTTATCTCAGTGCCCTGCCCTCAACCAAGTTGGGCAACAGTTTTTCATTACTAAGCCTCTCATTAGTTAAAGAATGATTTAAAATCTTAACAGTTCTTCTCAAAATGATAGTTACCGATTAATGAATTTACTCGTTAAGCGTGGGACTATCATATACAAAATATCATCGGATGCCAATTAAATTTAATCATTGCTTATTAGTATCAGTAGTGATCTTGTATTGTTAATTTTATTCGTCAGAATGAAGGAAAAGTGAAATTTTGTACTCTATTTTAACATCTAAGTTAAAAGGCTATTTTCAAAAATATGAACACTCCGGTGGAAAGTTTACCTTGCCGCATAATTTTGATTTGTTTATTCTTTCCACCATTCCAAAGTCATTTAGTATTTTGTACCAAATTTATTTCTCAGCTGGGTCAATCCATATTAAGTGGTCCAGAGGTGGTTGCTTCAACATTTTCAATTTTTTTTTTTTTTTTTATATATTTTGAACATTGAAAGAACAATACATTAGCCGTACAAAAATGCAATTAGTTTATTTTTTTAATTTTTATTTTGTCAATTAATTTTTATTTGGCCATTTAATTGTCGACCAAACGCGTACTTTTAGTGCTCTTCGTAAAGTATCTCCTTTTTTAATCATCCTTGAATATTTAAATAAATTTAAAACTAAGTATAATTAAGTTTAATTTTAAAAAAATGGGTTTTCAAAAAATATTTTACTAGAAGGCAGTGACTCAGTGTTTGTTATTTGATAGAAAGTTGGGTGCTCTAAATTTACAAAGTTTCAAGCAGTGAACTTGCACAGTTTGTTTTGTTTTTTCATACTAATTTTTAAAATCTCGAAATTTCCAAAATTTAAAAAAATATATTAAAGGCTAATATCTCTGTTGGGAATGGAAAAAAAATTTTGGCTCAGATTTAGTCCTTGTTTAGAAGATTGATCTGTCAAAATTTCAATTTGTGGACTCTACTAATTGCAAGGATATAACAGTGAAAAGTATCAAAATAACTATTATATCCAAAAGATCAACAATAATTTTGCATACTTTTCAATGCTTATATCCTTGAAATTAGTAAAGTCCTTATAATTTTTTTTACGAAAGCTGCAAATGAACATTAAAAAGGACTTTATATCCTTGCAATTAGAAGGGTCCACAAAATTAAATTTTGACAGTTCTATCTTATAACAAAGAACTACAATCAGACTGGGGACAGGAACTCTCCACATAGGTTGGCTAATTCTGAAACATTCATTATATTTTTTCGTGAAACTATTAACGATGAAAGAACACAGTACCCAAAGATATGCTTCCAAAAGCTTAGAGCAACAATAAGTTTATGAGCAAAGTCCAAAAAGTATAATTGGTGTACACAATTGTGGCACCATCTCAGTGTTGTCAATGAAGCTGATGTTATCCTAAGATATGCTCTAAAAATTTGGAGGTAAAAGATAGGGAGTCTCTGTCAAACTCAAGCATAAGTGAACATTAACATTTCCTATATAGAGAACAAAAGTTATCCCGGAATTTATTAAAATGTGCATTAATTTATCATATAATAAGTGTATTGTTCAGCTCATAATGTCTGGAAAATACAAATAAAACTCTCCAATAAAGGTAACTGTCACATAATTAACCCTCAGATAGACTGTTAAATGTGCAATATGATGGTAGAGGAGACAATATATCATGTCACTGGTGTTTGGGCAAAAGGGATTAAGTCATCCAATGTGAAGTTTAAACAACGATTTTCCAAGCTATTTAAAATCATTATAAATTATTTTTGATTGTATTGTTTTATTCCAGAATAATAAATGAAACTATATTCTTTCAACAGAGACTGTAATAAATTATGAATAACGAATAAATTATAGTCAATTATGAATTTTAAGAAGACGATACAAAAAAAAAAAAAAAAAAATTTTATTACTTAACCCCTTTTGCCCAAACATGAATGATATAATGATTGAATGCCCAATATATTACTCTTTAAGAAATTCTTTTTCTTTTAGGAATAAATATGCAACCACGATATCAGATATTAAATTCAAGCAATTTAGATCAAGTCAAGAATCTCTGTTTTTATATAATAGGCATAATAGGGTATAGAAATCTAGCCAACTAAAATCAAATAACATGAAATAAAATAGATTTCATACTAGCTTAACTAGGTGAAATAGATTTCATCATAAACTTAAGATGCTTAAACCGAGCACTTTTGATGTTCATTTTATATTTTATATTTGTTGTTACTGTTTTATTTAATATTATTTATACTTATAATTTGTAGTTTAGGGAGTAATTGATCTATTGGTTTTGTTGATATTTTGATGATATTTGTATTTTTATGGAGGTACCTACTAACTATTTATAAATGTTTTTAAAGCTAATTACCCGGTTTGCGATTTGGAAGGTATGCATTGTCTGGACAAATATTCAGGTATGAAATCTAATTTATATATACCTCTCTAGAATCACATATAATATTCTTAATGTATATATATTTTTAAATGTTTTGCAGAACGACTTATTCGAATGATAGATCCAAAGAGTGGAAAAAAGATTCCGTGCCATTGCTTGCAGCTTTGTAACGAAGTTAACTACATTGTAGACGCAGACAATTCCATGCCTTGGTGAGCAGATCTTCCATAAATTAAGTGATAAAGCTAACAAGGCCATTTTTAACTTTACAAAGTTCAATAATATAGACAATTAATAATTCTAGGTTAACAGGATAGGTTTGATTGAACCGACGGGTTGATTAATAAGTTACCCTATTTTTATAAATCTAAGTTGGCTGCTAAACATGTACAATAGTACTCATAAAAGTATACTCGTATAATAGACTTTACTCGAGTAAATAGTACTCATAATAGTAAAATCATAGCTTAGGCTCATTTATCAATTGTTATTATTTAGTAAAGGCATGGGGGAAAGTGTTCTATTATGGGATACTTTTTTTAATATTTAATTGGTTGGCTCTAAATTGCTTAGACGATTCAAAATATGTTGTTGTACATTAAGCAGTAGTAGTAGACCACATCAAAAATAAAAAACATCCCATATCTCCTTTTTGAAATTTGTAATCATGGTCAACGTGAGATAAGTAAAATTTGTAACTTTTGAAAATAGGCTCTTAATATGGGATAGGGGGGTGTCCTAATATGGGATACATATCCGTATTAGAGACCATGATATAAAATGAAGTATATAAAGGAAAATTTTAAGGAAATATATAAGGAAGATATACATAAAAATAAATATTGTAAATAAATACATTTTTATTATGTAACAAAAAAAAAAAATTCAAATTTTTTAGATCATTTTCAAATAATATTCAAATAATCAAAATTTGATAACACTTTTATTTGCCAGATTTTTGCACCAATTAAATAGAAAATTGTGGATGATGAGCTTTCATCACAACTCTGATGGCTGGACAGTAGGAACATTGAACTTTGGATTCTTCATTTTCTAAATTTTTATCACAAAAAATACACGTTTCTAAAAACTCAATGTTTAAAGTAATATTTCATTACAATCATTTTTAAGTAGGGGAGAGCGGTTGGTTGGCAACAGTTTTCACTTTTTTGATTGTTGAGTCGTTCCTGTTAATATAATCCCAATAGGGCTGAATCACTGTAAACTCCAAGTATTAGAGTACTTCAAGTATTTTTTTTACCACATAATACTAAGATCATAGAAAATTGAAGAATTCGTCAATCCAGAGTATGCCAATTAACCCCCCAGTGTGGGGGCAGGTTGGCCTAGAAGGTGGGGTTGTTTAGCCATCTCATTCAAGTACTGCCTGACAGATATTATTGTTATTAAAAGCTGCACTATAATGGTATAATAATTATGAATTGGTTTTTAACAGCTTTTAAGGGAAAATAGAATGACAATAAAAGAAGATAAAAGTTTAGACTGTCATCACCTTCTGCATAAGAAAAATTGCTTTCATCCTCCTTGCTGGAACTAAAGACAATCGGTAGTTTTACCTTTGTTTATGTTTACCTTGCTTTTGTGAATTGCTACTGCGCAAACAAACCCCAGTTGAAGAGATCCAACTAACCCCACATGAGAGATCATATGAAAGATGGCTGCCAGGACAGGGGAGAACAATCAAACAAGAAACTGGTTAGTCGAAAGGTTAGGTTTTTCAAAAGAGTTTGGGGCTATGTGAACAGAATCGGAGACAAATGTTTTGTCATGCCTTTAAACCAAATTTACTGAAAATATAAAAATTTACTTACATGTTGTAAAATCAATCAATGAAGCACACTCTTCTCCACACTGTTAGCATCGGATTGAAAAATCAGTACAAGACTCCTGAGGTCGAGCGGGTCAATGGTGGGGCCTTCACAATAGGTGTGACGGAAACTATAAGCCAATGGCCAACCTACCCCCTATGCCAACCGACCCCGCTCTCCCCTATTTATAACTATTTTTATTTCAGTGATAAAAAGGTGCCTCAATATGGGATATCCCATAATAGGAAGTAATGGGTATCCCATATTAGGGAATGTGGCTTTTTTTTTTAGAGGTTAGTATGCATCATTATGTAATATAAAAAAGAAAGCAGTTAGCAAATATTGTAATGAATAGTTCAACATTTAATATAAAACAATGATTAAAAGAATTTGATTTACTTTGAAGCCTGAAATATTAGGTTGAAATAATCATGAAAACAGTTTTTGAATACTAAAACAACAATTCACTGAAAATAATCCAACAAGATGAGAATGTATAATAATGTAAGAAGAATTATTAAGTATTATGTAAGAAGAATATTTGCCAAAGAGACATTAATCTTCAATTTTATAGAATAAAAGCGAGGTTAAGGTACAAAATATATCCAGAAACCACATATCCCATATTAGGCAACCATCCCATTACGGGGCACTTTCCCCTATGTTTATTAATAATTAACTATATAACCCCGCAAAGAGAAAAATCACTAGAAAAAAAGTTTTGTTTTGATGAAATAGACTCCATTGAAGTTACAATTTGATTTCCCTTCTCTGGGGAGCCCTAGGTGGATGGGAAGACAATGCCAAATCAGAGAACGAATTAAGGTGATTCATCTGAAAAATTTTAGGAGATCTTATTTATTTTTGAGCTGAATGGATCCAGTCAATATCTGTCATTTAAAAATCCATAAGAAGGCAACAGACTTAGCTTTAACAGAAAATAAAAAATCTGCCTGCACCATAAAACTTTCACCTGTCAAACTACTTGTATTAAAGATCAACGTGTTTTTTAAAATTAAGGGTCAAGTTGATAAAGGTCATATGTGAAATTTTTTGAGTTCTGAGAAAACTGATTTGAATCACCTTTATATCATTCATTTATGCGCTCATCTACCCAGCGGTGGTCACAGAAATTCTTTTGGGGGATTAATCGGTAGAAAAAGAAAAGAAAAAAAATATATATAAAGAGTAAATACAACATAATAATTAATCTACAAAAAGAATAACAACTAGTTCTTATACATAAATACTGACAGACTAGAAAACTTTTAACAAATTAGATGAATAAATGTTTTTTTTTTCTTTTTCCAAAATTCATATGATCGATCCCCAATTCCCCTCCCCCCCCCTTCGAATGGCCCTTGCCACTATCAGGTCACTTTTAGCCAAGTATTGATTTATTGTGATTGGAAGAAAGAAAATATATCATCTTACTCTTTTATAACTAGTATCAATTAATCAATTAAATTCTTTACATAAAGCCACGACCATTTCCTTTAACTTGACCCTTCAAATGCGTGTAGAACCTGTGGCCACTTAATAGGAAACACTTTTTTCTTTTTCACAGTTATTAGATTACAATTATTACTAAACTTGACAATCGATAATATCTTTTAGATTTATTATTATACAAGCTGTATGTCCCGGTTTCACTCGGGGAAATTTAATTTTTCTAATGAAACGGTCGATTTCGTAAAAAAACCATTGTAAAACGAGATCATTACGATTTTTATTAGGATAAAGAATATCAGCTTAAGATCGGCTGTAGTTATGCAATTTTAATAAGGACAGGTGTTCGCATCTGGTATGAAAGAACCACTGAGCGAAATTTGGAGAATTTAGGATAAACGGTATGGAATTCTATAAAGAACAAACAAACAAACAGAAATATTGCCCTGCAGTTTCAGCTTCTCGCAAATCGGCTTGCCTAGGCCTCTGTAGCTCAAGGCGGGCCTCCTATTCTTGGGCAGACTCAGTTTCCCACGATTCTGCCTGTCTGAGCCTCTGTTGTCCAATCCTATTTTGATGTTTGTTGAGAGTATCAGCTGCTCGTATTTGACGTTGTTTTTTTAGCTTTTGAGCTCACTACTCCTATTAAAGCTCGCTTCTTAGGAGGCATTTTTAAAAAATAAATTCACCATACATGTAAATAAACCTATTGTAATGTTAAAAAAAAAAAACATGGTTTAAAAATCCCAGAACTCGACGCCTGCCAAGGGACGGTCTTACCGGGCCTAGTTGGCCTCTTCAAAATCAATGAAATAATTTTTTAGGCCGTTTTTTCGACTCAAACGGTCGATTTCGTAAAAAAAAAAACATTGTAAAGCAAGATCATGACAAATTTTATAACAATAACGAATATACCCAGATTGGCTGAAGTTATGCAATTTTAATATGGACAGGTGTTTGCACCTGGTGTCAAAGAACCACTGAGCGAAATTTGGAGAATTTAGGACAAACGGTATGGATTTCTATAAAGAACAAATAAACAAACAAACAAACAGAATTTCAACTTTATTTATATAGATTATTTGAGCAATAAGGGTAGCTAATAAAAAATGTTCCACGATTTATTTAAATAGGAATAAAATAAAATTTGATTCCAGTCATTCCTGTAAGCTCTGTGCTTTGAATGAGCCTGATAATTTAGCGCACAGTATTTTAATCTGTCCCTTTAACTTAGAATTTAGAATAAAATATTTAAACAAATATTTATCAGAGTCTGCTGATGAGGAACAGGAATTAGTGGATTTACTTAGTTTCTCGGAGCCGGAGGATTTGAATAAACTGAATGATTTTTACTTTCACTTACCTATATATGAAATATATAGTAAGTGGAAGTATTGCGATCGTGAAAAATTTCGACTTCCGGTTTTCAACGGAAATACACGTTTTGGGGTCCCCTGAGTCGAAATGACCAAGTCCCGCGAAATGGTCTGTGTGTGTGTGTGTGTGTCTGTGTGTCTGTGTGTGTGTGTGTGTGTGAACAGACTAGCTCAAAAACTATAAACCGTGCGATCCTGAAATTGGGTATTTAGTGTAGGTATATGCCCGCGATGTGACAGCATAAATTTCATCAAAATTACTTAAAGGGAGGGGGTACTTTACTTAATAACTTTTTAGGTTTTTTTCGATTTTCTCAAAAACGGCTCTAAGGATTTTGATTAAACTGAGTATTTGATGTATTAATATGCCCGAGATATGACTGTAAAAATTTCATCAAAATTGATTAACCGGAGGGGGGACTTTACTTAATAAATTTTGTAACATTTTCACGTGTTTTTTTTATTTACTCTAACTCGGCTTTAACGATTTTGATTAAACTGAGTATTTGATATATTTATATGCCTGAAATATGACTGTAAAAATTTCATCAAAATTGATCAACCGGAGGGGGGACTTTACTTAATAAATTTTGTATCATTTTCACATGTTTTTTTTATTTACTCAAAAACGGTTTTAACGATTTTGATCAAACTTGGTATTTGATGTATTTATATGCCCGAGATGTGACTGTAAAAATTTCATCAAAATTGATCTACGGGAGGGGGGGACTTTACTTAATAAATTTTGTATCATTTTCACGGGTTTTTTTATTTACTCAAAAACGGCTTTAACGATTAACAAAAATAAGACATGAATGTAGAAAAATGTGTGACTTTGGGAAATGATATTTAGCAAAACACGTCAATTTCTAATCGAAGTAAGTTGGTAAGTGAAAGTTGCGTGTTGCGCGCACGCACCAGATTTTTATATATTTGTTGTTAAGCTAGTCGACGACAGAAAATAGATTTTATTCTATCTACAAAATATTTTGTTTGCTTTTTTTTTATATCTGTTTTTAAGGTTTAAAATTAAATCTATTCTCAGTTGGAGGATTACTATTGTATTGATTTTTAGTTATGTTCATTGTTAAGTTATTTTAATTATGTACCTAAGTATGTTATCTGTTGTAGTTATTTTTTTTTTTTTTTATCACATGATGTTCTTTTGTTTATTTTTTAAATGATATTTTTCTTTTTCATTTTTTTTTCTTTTTCTATTTTCAATATTTTTCTAGCCTTGGAAAGAAGGCTGTTACTTTATTTTATTTTACGCTTATGTTAATATGCCAACTCCCTCTGTACAGTCTCTGACTGATAACAGGTGTAAATAAATAAAAAATAAAAATATTATTATTTGAACCTTATATAGACTACGGACACCTGTGATTAACCTGGTTAATTTTAAAAATTGAAGGGGTTCAAGAAAAATAGTGCCAAGCAACATTTTTAACAAAAATTAGCTGTAGCTGCCGTCTGTTGTATATTATGTAGTACTATACGTCTATGATGGAAATGCCACCTGAAATATGCCTATAGAGAACTCTTTAGTCATATTTAGGAGGCATTTCCATCATAGACATATAGTACTACATAATATACAACAGATGGCAGCTACAGTTTATTTTTGTTAAAAATGTTGCTTGGCACTATTTTGCCCCGACCCCTTCAATTAGCCCAAAAAACAAAACAAAATATATTTACAATGAAGCCATAAACTCTATTATGTCTTTCTTAATTCAGTGCCCATATTCTGCATAAGACTATATTTAACCCATATTTAAATAAATAATTTTTTTTGGGTCTCAAAAATAAATCTAAGCTGTTCCATCTCTCTTCAACAATAGTCAAAGTAACAAACAGTTTACTTGAATGAAACAAAACATATTTTAGTTTTAGTTGGTTTGATAGTTTTACATCTGACATGTTATAAAACTTATGTTACAAAAGATGGAGCCAGATCCCAAAACATCAAAGGGAAGATCAAAAAGAGAAAAGATAGTGAGAAAAAAAGATCACGGTATTAATCAATAATAAAAATAAAGATGTGTTAAACTGAATTTTCTGTAAATTTGAAATCTGCTACATTATCTTTTTCAGGACATTTGGAACAAATTTAAAATGGGGCCTAACAAAGTATCCAAAATTCAGATTGAAAAGAGGCATCCTATTTGGAGAGACAGAACTACTTGGTAATTTTCATATTTATATATTATTACTCCATATTTATTTCATACTTATTAAGGTAAAACTATAAATATATTTGTCTTGAATAAGTGAAAATGGCAGTGTAAAAAAATTAACCACATCAATGTAATGAATCCAAATTTCAGATTCTTGTCAGCAATCAATAAGAGAAAATGGTATTGATGAATGAATTTTGAGAAATAATGAGTTTATTAATGGTGAATATTTAAAAAAAAATGTATTAAAGTTATTTTGAATAAGAACATGATAAAAAATTAAAAGAAAAGATAACTTAAATCTACGGTAATATGAATGAATGAATGAATGAGTTTATTGCTTATAAATTTACAACTTATAGCAAGGAGTTGGTTGTTTACATTACATAAAAGAAAAAAATATTTCAATACAAATTAAAGTTAAAATCTTTACAAAATGTAGTTACAAATAATGAGAAAAAAAAATTATATATATATACACTTCTTGAACGATATTTAAGAAAAATTCACAATTAATAAACTTTACAATGGTAGTGTAGAATGGTATATGATATAATAATTTAATGTAACTTTTTTCTTGGGCTTTTATATATTTGACAAAAGTTTTCTAGTTTTCAGGCTCTTCGTGACGAATATAAATATGTTGTCGATTTCTGTATATTGCGTGAGAACGTGTATCAATTTATCTGTTTTATCCAATTCTTGAACTATAAAGCCTAAATACTTTGAACGGAATTGTTTTAGAATAGGGCATGCCAGCAAGAGATGGGATATACTGTCTTCTTCTTTCTTACATAGAGGGCACAAATTCTCAACATTGAATTTTATTGAATATTTTTGAACGTATAATCTTGTATTGTGCTTACAGCATAGGCGCAGTTGAGCCATTATTCTGATTTTATTTATATGCGTTTTAAAATAAAGATATTCTTCAGCACCATCTAGGGAGCTTATATGACGGTACGTAGGGTTAGATGTGCTGTTTAGGACATTATCAATATCAGCTGAATGTAAGTGATTTTGAGATTTTTCCAAGAGATCGTGTAAATCTGTTTTAGTCAGTGCCTGTTTATCCCATATGTCCTTTGCTCCTAATGATGTCAAGTAATCTTTAAGTATTGATGTCCAGTTGTAAGGGGCAGTGAATTCCTGTATTTGAATGAGTCTAATGTAACACAATTTGGCTATATCTGTAGACGGCCTTTCCAATAAACACTGCCACCATTTCAGCATTCGCTTAAATATTTTGTGCTTCATATGAATCTGCCCTGTTTCCAAGCTGACTTGACTGCTAGGTGTATTTATTGGTAAATGAAGCAATAGTTTTAAGAAAGACAAGTGGCCTTTCTCTATCTGGTCTGCGTATTCAAGTCCCCATAATTCAGACATGTAGAGAAGTGTATTTTCTGAAATTGCTTGGAATAGTTCGATTTTGGTATTCCATGTGTCAGATTTGCTGTTGTTTAATATCTTTAAAACTGATGAATTAGCTATTGTACATTTTTTAAGAAAATGATTGCCCGCTGAACAGAATTTTGCGGATGAAGAAAAGGGGACTCCAAGGTATGTGAATTCATTGACTTCCTTCAAAACTGTGTTCATGTATTTTAGTTTGTTATGCTTTCCTATTTTGCCACCTTTTCTAAACGTCAGAACCACTGTCTTGTTCGTATTCACCGTAAGCCCTTTTTCAGTACAGTAATTCTCTAAGATCTGAAGTTTGTTCTGGCCATCCCTCCAACTGTCAGCCAAGATCACCAGGTCGTCTGCGTATAATAGGATGATTAGCTCAGTATTATCAGCCAGGGGGATTCCCCTGGATTTATTAGCTGTATAAAAGTCCAGAATGTCTGCCGTATATAGTAAGAAAAGCAAGGGACTCAAAACATCGCCCTGTAAAACGCCTTCTGAGACTGGGATTTCATTAGAAAGCTTTTCTCCTTCTCTAATTACAAAAGTGGCTTGGTCATAAATGTTCATCAGTAGGCGGAGTACTTTCCCTCTTAGACCAATATCATATAACCTTCTCCAGAGCCTGCTATGATTTAAAGAATCAAAAGCGCGTTTAAAGTCCACAAAGACTGTGATTACTTTGCGTCTTTTAAGGCGTAACGCTATATTTAATGCTGATGAGAGGACAAAGACATTGTCTCTACAGCCTTTTCCCTTTCGAAAGCCAGTCTGTATATCCGGTATTAAATCTTTTTCTTCTGCCCAAATCACCAGTCGGTTATGGATAATGCTGGTAAGTAGTTTCAAAACTGAGTTCAATATTGAAATTCCTCTGTAGTTCATGGGGTCATCTTTTGCTCCTTTTTTATGAAGTAATTTCATTTTAATTTTAACCCAGCTTGGAGGAATGCATTCTTCTTGCCATACCTTGTTAAATATCTCAAGCAGGGTTAGCTCCCATTTACTGTCCATGACTTTGAAGCACTCATTCGGAATTAAATCCGTACCTATTGCCTTGTTCGATTTGCACTTTTTGATAGCCGTTCTGAGTTCTGCTATTGAGATTTCCATATCTAATTCTGGGGTATCGTTATAGAGAAAGTGACAACCGATGTCTAGTTTTTGGGGCAGAAAGGACAAAAAGAAGGATTCCCATTGTTCAATCGAGAGAGCGCTATTTTGAGTAGGTTTAATTTGGAATTTTCTGATGGTCTGCCAAAATTCTTGAGGGCTCTTGCTGGTGCAGATTGTGTTTCTCATCTTTTCATAGTACTGTGTTTTAGCAGCTGATATTGTCTTTTTATAAGTTTTCTTGGCTTCTATATACGAGTTTAAAAGCTCTAATCTAAATGAATTTTTCTTTGCCACTTTATAAGAGTCTTTGAGGTCTTCCTTGGCTTTACTTAAATCTACGGTAATATTGAGATATAAGTGAAAAAAGTTTCTCTAAGAAAAATCAGAATGATTAGTATGAATAAAGGTTATGGTAATAAGATTAAAATACTACGATGAATGAAAAAAAGTTAAATATAAAATACTATCCGTATGTACTGGGTTTCACCCGGAGAATTTCATTTTTTAATTCTATAAAATCTATAAAGTGAGACTTTTATCCACTCAAACGGTCGATTTCGTAAAAACCAATGTAAACCGAGATCAAAAAGATTTTTATAACAATAAAGAATATACCCAGAGATTGGCTGAAGTTATGCAATTTTAATATGGCAGGTGTTTGCACCTGGTATGAAAGAACCACTGAGCAAAATTTAGAGAATTTAGGACAATCGGTATGGATTTCTATAAAGAACAAACAAACAAATAAACAAACAGAATTTATCTTTATTTATATAGATTATGTTATTTAAACTAGAAGAAGAAATTGTAAAACAAATTGAGATTAATATTTAAGTTGGATGATATAATATGAAAATATAACTTTGAGTGCATCAACCTAAGTTTGGTCATTTTATTTACTTAGATAAATATTTTATAAACTTAGATTGGCTGACTCACAATCAATAAACATCAAATATATGGAAAGTACTGCAATCATAAAAAAATTCTAAACTGGGTTTTCAATAATACTCATTTTGGGGTCTCATGAGGCCAAATAACCAAGTGGCACAAAACTCTTCTCATTACAAAGATCTATCAAGACTTCGGAAGGTATTTCGTGCTGTCCCATCTAATCAGAATGAGATGAGTCAGATGTCTGGACTCATCTCAGTCTCACTAACTATATACTTCTTCATGGGGCACTTCATCGAGCTCACTAGGACTGGCCTTCCTATCTTTCATGGGACTTTTCTTTCGAATCACAGCAGAGAAATTTCGTTTGCTTGGGCCAGTGTCCAGTTTTTGGAGTCAGATATGAGAACTGGTCATTTGAGAGTTTTATATAGGACCTTGGAAAATTAAGACAGGATGCCACTCTTAGATGCTTCTCTAGAGCAAAATAGCAGCCATCATCAACTTCTCGCTCACTCACATATCGATAGGAAATTACCGAAATAAAGCATACGCCTCCTGTTCTCTTATGAAGCGATTGCTTCTTGAACAACACGTTCTCCAAGTCCTTTCAGGGTTGTGCGTGGTCCACCTTGCCTGTATAAGCGTCTGCTTATATCGATACTAAGAACTCCCGCCAGTAATGGGGGTATTTAGTGCAGGATCAAGTATCTCGGCGGCAATTAAAGGGGAAAGAGCTACAAAATAATTCGTTTTTAGGAATAATATAGAGGTATTGATACAAATATATAATTAGTTCCATTTTAGATCAATGAAAAACCATTGAAAAAAAAAAAACTTATTAGTCAATAACAAGTATGTGACAAAAATATATAAATAAAAATCAAGTTAAATAACTTTAGTAATGTATAAGTAAATGATTACATATCTTTATAATGTTATAGTGAGTGATTGAGGAACACGATACACAAACATTCACAAGCGCTTCAAGAAAGGCGAGCGCCATTACAGGTACCTGAACCACTCACAAGCCTCTCAGGAGGTCCGAATTCGACACTTTTCAGGATTTCTCGGCCCCCGGAGGCCGGAGACCCTCGATATCTCATCTTGAAACTCCTGAAGTCTAACGGAACCCATAGGAACTATTGCCGCGGCCTTCCCGCCCGGTTTGAATATTTCTGAGTTCAGGCCTCCAGAGAGGCCTGAGACCGTTAAAGGGTTAATACTGTCTTGTATAATAGCAGCTTTGCCTGCCTTGAGAGGTTATTGAGCTTCAGGGCCTTTTGTAAACCCATAATCAACGTCTAGCCCAATATAATTCTGTGCACGAATTCCTCAACTCTCTCCACTCACTCCCCATCAACTATTTACATTTGTTGTCAACATTCATTTATTGAGAATTTGTGAAAATTTACTTCAAATAATAATTATCTATTATCTATTAACTTATAAATATTATCTAGAAAAGGTAACAAATCTTGTAAATCCTGAGAAAGGTCTTACCTGTGTATGAACTATACAGTATAGAGATCTCAACTGGTAAGGATGGTATTCCATCTCATCCCCTTGAAATTGCAGTCAGTCATATCTAAAGTAAACTATTTCATTTAGAATAAAGTAAAGAAAAGATTTGTATGAAAATTAAATTGAAATGAGTTGTTAATAAATTGAAAAGATTTTTTTTTTTGTAATTTAATAAGCAGTTATAGAATTAAGATCACTCATTTACAAATTTTTATTACTTAATTATGGCAGAGTATATTTTGTGGTTCTTCACCGATACAAATGTAATGTAATGATGTTCTAATACTTACTACATGTGTTCAATCAAATATTTTTTCATTAAGAAGCTGAATTATATTAAAGGAAGTTGGTACAATGTAAACTTTGGTGAATGGTTGAAAATAAGTTTGCAATTATAATAGGAGTGGTAGAAGATGCATGGTAATATAATTTCATGAGAAAACTTGATCTGAGCAGTATTATATAGATCTGAAAATTGGAAAGTTTACTTTTTAAACTATGCATATTTTTTGGTTCTTAATTCAGACAAAATAATATGATAAATATAAGTCTTTTTTTGTTATTTTTCATTCATTTTTTCTGTTGAAATTCCAAAATATAGTTTATTTAAATTTTTTAACCTTTAAATAATTTTTTTTTATTAATTTATATTTATGTTGTTTAACTATGGATTAAGGGCAAGAAACGTAACCATTTAGATGAGGTAGTATTATTAACACAGCAGTTTAATAGTTTTCAATAATTTCAAAATTCGATCAAAGAAAATTGATGTATAACAGGATACCAAGAAGGGGACCAAATTAGTCTCAACAATACATTTTTTTTATTTATATGACGTTTCAGCTCTTATGAGCCATCTTCAGTTCTGAAAATATTTAACAATACAACCAATCAATCAAAAACGTTTGTGAACACAATCATCTAAAATCTGTATTTAATATAAATACAGACCAGCAAAACAGGCAGACAAATCATTTGAAGACACACAGGGCAGATACCAATCTCAACCAATGTCCCCCGACCCCAAGACACCCTAAACACTCAGGGTGAGCAAGGTCCAATTCACTATGCTACACCCTCCAGCAAAGGCCTATTATTTAGAGGACCCAAATCTATATTATGTACATTAATACTTAAGCTTATATGGAATTGCATGAGTTATTAATTTTAATTAGAAGTATACAGCTATTGTACCTAATAAAGATTTGGGTCCTCTAAATAATAGGCCTTTGCTGGAGGGTGTAGCATAGTGAATTGGACTTTGCTCACCCTAAGTAAAAATTGATGTAATAAATAAATATAGCTTCTCATAATTTTGTTACTGTTTTTATTGAAAATATCAAAGTCAGAGACCCCTCCAAAAGAAATCATTGCTTATCCCTGTGAAAAGGTGAGCTTTTCATGTTAAAAAAGAATAGATTTTTAAAAGACTCTCAATTTTAAATAATAGAAGTTTGAATATACATCTTTTAATATTAAAGTCAAAAGCATTAAGTTTTTTAAATCAATGAACAATTATCTATAACTGTACCACTCTGATTAGTTTTCCTTTTTTAATTTTTCATTGCTCTTTGAAAATCTAGATCTGAGCAATAATAATAAAAATGGTACTATTTGTGTAACAAATTTAAACAAACCTTTTTCTCTACTATAAAATTCTGAAACATGTTGTTAAAAGGGCTAACATTAAAACTTAGAACTTGGCATGAAATGAATCAGAGTTGGATATAAATTAATTGTTTATCATTTAAATGGTCCATGACCTCTAATCGTTAGCCAGCCTGAATTGAATAATTTGAGGCCAATGCTCCTTAGAACAATTGATTTTAATCCTACTCTGATTACTTTCAATTTAGTGTTGCTTTTTGAAATATAACGAAGGATGAATACCTCTCCCTCATCGCTAATTACATCTATAATAATAATGTCTTTATTTGAACACAAAATACAAAACAAAAAAATAATTAGACACATATTCTTAGCATTAGGCCATTAGAGGAGAGTCGTGGCTTGTTTACAAAATAAATACATTTAAATCTTCAGCATTATATTAGTAAACTATTCCTTATTTACATATCTTGTATATTTTAAATTATATCACTCCTTTACAAATATAACAAAGTACAGCCTTGGCCAAAAGTACTAGCCACCTTGCAAAATTGTCTATTTCACTTTATTTAATAATTCTATATGAACTGTGGCTCCCAAAACTTAATCCCAATAAGCACATATGGTCTAAATTCAAAATAACAGTTGGTAAACATAGCCCTACAAAAAAAGAAAACTTATTTTTGTTTGTAAAAGAAGAGTTGGAAAAATTAGACAAAGATTTTTGTTCAAAACTTGTGAATTCTACGCCAAAAAGGAAAAGTGAACTAATTAAAGCCAATGGTTTGATGTTAAATTGACTTTGTTTTACCTTTGAATAAATTATGTTATGATGGTTAATTTTCTTTTTTCCATCTTTTTATTTTATTAAGAAAATGTGTCGGTGCCTAATACTTTTGGCCAAGGCTGTATGAAAAATTATGTACGAATATTATTATAATTACATAGAATAAAGTAAAAAGGCATAATAATAAAAAAGAATTAAGAAGAAAAAAATATTAACAAATATTAATAAATGAAATATTACAAATTGGATTGGACGGTGGTAGGTGGATGGACGTATGTAGGGACCGATTGGTGGTGTCGGCGTCGGGCCTTCGGGTCCGTTAAGCCTTATTGTATTGTATTGAAATATTACAAAAGTGGCCCTCTATTAACTGGAGTCAATTATAACCCTACATCTGTATTTCCAGGCTTCTTTCACATATCCGATTAGAGAGATCCAATTTTTCCCATTGGATCCAACTGTGCATGTGGGGTTAGCTTGCTGGACTCCACAGCCGGTTCAAAGCCCGGATAAAACAGGAGGGTTGGAGGGAGGGCTGACAACCCCGTGAAAACTTCTAAATGTTAAAAGAATCCAACAAACAAGCCTCGGAAATCGGACTGATCTAAGGAAACGACACGGAAAACAAAAAAGGACCATCAGATATGCAACATGGAATGTTAGGACACTGAACAGAGCTGGCGCACCCAGAGAGCTGACTGATCAACTAAACAGGATGAAAGTAGACCTGGCAGCCATCCAAGAGGTAAGGTGGACAGGAAGTGGCAGAATCCAGAATCTACTATGTTCTACAGTGGGTGTCAAGATAAACATGCATTCGGGACAGCATTCTTAGTGTCAAAGCGATTTAGCCAAGCAGTGTTCGATTTTAAGCCCATCAATGACAGAATCTGCATGCTGAGGATAAGAGGGCAAACAAGCAATATGACGTTCATAAATATTCATTCACCAACAAAGGAAAAGAGTGAGGAAGAAAAAGATCTGTTCTACGAAGAATTGGATAAAGCTTTCCAATACTGTCCTGTTGCTGACCTAAAAGTAGTCCTATGAGATTTCAATGCCCAGGGAGGGAAAGAAGAAATATTTATGCCGACGATAAGGAAGTATAGCCTCCGCAACGAAACAAATGATAACGGCGAAGGGATGATAAATTTTGCCACATCTCGCAGCCTGATTGTGATGAGTACAATATTCCCCCACAAGGAGAAGCACAAACAAGGTGTTCGCCGAATGGAGTTACTACCCAGATTGACCATGTGCTAGTATCAAGCGAACATTTTAACGAGGTAAATGATGTGAGGTCGTACAGAGGAGCAGATATTAATTCCGATCATTTCCTAGTAACAGCGACCTTTACCAGCAAAGCAAAATTGTTTACTATATATTTTTTTTAAATTTATTGTTAATTTAGTTATCTTTATTCATGTTATTTGTTTATTCTTCTTGTTATCTGGTAAGTTTGAATTATTTTTACATTAAATGAGTTGTATTTTATTATTGGAAATAAGTATTTATTTGTTTGATTAGGATTTAAAAAAAATGATAATAAAATCATTTTGATTTCATTTCTAAATTGTCTTCCCTACTTCCTTTCCTATAACTTAATTTATACACATTAGTATCTTCGAATATTACAATCGTTTACTAGCATATTTTTAGTTTTTATGCTGCATATTTCATAGTTTTTTAATACATGTTATATGGCATATTTTGACGCTTTTTACTGCATAAAAATCCTGGCTCTGGTGGTGACCTGGTCATGACCCCTTAAATGTTGTGCTATAACTCCCTCTGCTAATATCCGTGGCAATATTTCTGAGTGAGCACAATTTACATATGGAATTTGAAACTTGATTGCTCAATTAAGGTAAAGTAAATAATTATTTATTGATATGAGATTTTTAATTTTGTTTCAGTGGCAGTTGGTGGGACCGCAGGCCTATTCTTTGGCTGCAGTTTGCTCAGCTTTGCAGAAATCATCTATTTCTTCACTTTACACTTGTTTTGGTTCATAGTGTACAGGCACAGAGATAATAAATTATAGTTATATGATAAAATATGTATTATAAGTTAAAGTTTTTTTATTATATTTCACTCTTAAACTGATAGCGGGTTAGAAAAAAATGGACATTATTTAATGAAATGTCTGATAGTGATCTTTTAGTATCATCTGTAGGGGAGGACAGCTTGCCCACCCTAGAAAATATGAGAAATAAAAGCAGCAAAATGAATAAATTTGTATTCATTTACTGGGCCACTCCACGTCAAATCGACACAAAAATATATCATTTTGAACCACAGCATCTCAGATTTTCTTGAACTTTAGTCGACATGTACTACCTGTATCTACTAGTACAATTGTACTAGTACAACTGAGATATGTCTACCCGTTTTTGAATTATTGGCCTCTAAAGCCCTCTAAAATTGGTCCAGAAACAGAAAAAATCATGATTAAAAATAGCTGTAGATGTTTTCCGAATTTGACTAGGACTATGAGATTGGTGTATTTTAACAGCGCATGCAATGCAATTATATATGATATCAGCAATGTATAGGTTGGTACTAAAGAAATGTTCTTAAAACCAAGTTTAAAATTTTAATTTCAATTTTCTCAAAAAAAGCATCTTTTTTTTTATTTTTATATATTTTTTTTAAAAAATAGGTCATACTGCTTATACCAATATATTGTTGTATATCATATGAAAGGGCATGGGATGCACTGTTAACCTAATACGAAATACTACCTATTTTTCAAAAAAATATAAATTTTTTAAAAAACTTATAGAAAATTGAAATTAAAATTTTACATTTAGTTTTAATAAAATTTCTTTAGAACCAACCTATACATTGTTGTAACTCCCTGGCGCTACAGGCCAGCATGACCCTTGGCCTCCTGAGTTATTCTCCTCCACTTCTCTCTGTCCTGCGCTTCTCTCTTCCAATTTTGAACTCCGAGCTTCTTCGCGTCTCTTTCCACTTCATCCTTCCACCTACTTCTCGGTCTTCCCCTCTTTCTTTTTCCACTGAATTGGGCCTCTAATATTTTCTTCTGTGCACGTTCATCCTCCATTCTGGCCACATGTCCTGCCCATCTCAGCCTGCTTGCCTTTATGCAATTAACAATGTTTTTATTTTCTAATATTGTCTCAATTTCCTTGTTACTCTTAATTCTCCATTCACCGTTAAGTCTTGTAACACCGCAAATCCTTCTTATTATTTTCCTTTCAAATACCACCAGTTTACGGCAATCTTCCTGTGACAAACACCAGGTTTCTGCTTCATAGGTGACTACCGGTCTAATAAGAGTTTTATATAGTTTTAACTTGGTTGCTTTTGATAGCAGTTGAGACCTGAGAAGTTTAATGTTTGCATAATAGGCTCTATGACCAGCCATTATATTGTTGTATATCATATGAAATGGCATTGAATGCACTTTTAAACGACACCAATCTGATAGTCCTAGTCAAATTTGGAAAACATCTACAGTTATTTTTAATCATGAATTTTTCTGTTTCTGGAACTATTTTTGAGGGCTTTAGGGACCAACAATTCAAAAACGGGTTGACATATCTCAGTAATATCTCACAATTGTTTTAGTAGATACAAGTAGTAAATATATACCAAATTTAAAGAAAATCTGAGATGGTGAGGCTCAAACTTGAACCCGACTATGCGTCAAATCATATAATTTTTCCTAAACTTACTTCAGTTCCTTTTAAGATGTGGAGGAAGGTGTAAAGCTAAACAATATTTTTATAGTGAGCCACTCCCTATACCTTATTAACATTATGATATTAAACAATGTATATAATTTTTTTATTACAGTTTTATAGACCTTTCAAATCTCTTCACAGCCATAACCTCCTTTGAGCAATTTTTGTACTAGTTTTACCCAAATTGGTGATCAATGGCCGATTTGTCTCTCCATGACCTGTCACTCCCTAGACTGATACTGATTTCTTGTTAGCTAGGGAGTGACAATGTTGGTCAGGGAGAAACTTGTGATTAAATTTGTAACATTGTTATGTTGATTAATAATCATTGTCATTTCAGAAAGTTAGTTTTTGATTAAGAATGCCTATCTTAAAGCTCCCACCCCCCTCAAACCTCCAAATAAACTTTTAAGTTTCAATAGTTAACTTTTAGTTCTTTACTATTCTGATACTTACACCAAACGAGACTTTAAAATTTAGAGAATTATTCTTTTAAAGATTTAAATTAATATAATAATGCCATATGTTACATTTTGTCACTCTCTAGAACATTACTTTCTTTGAAAATCATTATCTCGAACACTATGAATATAAGTGTGTGCACACTTCACATCATTGGTAAGCAGCAAATGACCATGCCATCTGCAACCAGAAACGTAAGAAAAGATGACTTTAAATTTAAAAAAAAAACTAAGAGCCAAATACCTCCAAAATTGTAGAATCACCCATATAATGATTACTTTTTTTTTGTGAAGGTTTCCTTTTATTATTGGTTTCATAGTTCAATTAGTCTAAATATTTAAGACAAACTACTGAAAATGAATTTAATTAATCTAAGTGTAGTGATTTCAAGCACGAAGATTACTTGGAAGTCTTATAAAGAGCTGAAGAATGTACCGGGAATGCACTACAAACATTGTACTATAAACCACGGTAAATATTTCGTAGATCCATCAACTGGGGCTCATACAGAGAGAATTGAGTTGAGAATATAAAAAGAAGAAATAAAATAGAAATTGGAACAAGAAGATTGTAGCAGTGTTGCCAATGTATATCAATTTTGTTGTTTTATAGATTACTTCTTTTTAAAAGTTCTTGATATTTAATAACATTCTATTTATAAAATATTATTAATTATGTTATTAGAAAATAACTAGTTAAATATTAATATCAAGTGAAAATTGTGTAAATTTTTTTTTCTTAATTTGTGCAACCATATGGCAACACTGTCAATGATTTATAAAAATCATCTGTTTTAATTAGTGTGTGTTGAAAAATATCTGTGTGAACACAAGAAAATCTTTAACCTTATGTGGAATTAATAAAATAGTAATTTCCAATAAATGTGTTGTTCCTCGGTGTACTAAGAATTTATTAATTGGTGCAATTAGAAGTACCAAAAAGATCAATGTTAGGTTTATATTTATGTAAATTTGTTTGGGGACGTGGATATCAAAAGGAAGATCTCTTCGAACAAATTTTAAAACTATTTTAAATTATTGGCCTCCATTAACTTTTTCGAGATTTGTTTTTAATTAGTCTTAAAAAGTTTTTTATCTCCTTTACTAAAACAGTTTGTTTGTTTTGCCCTAATTTTTATAGAAATAAATCATGTTTCATGCAGGTACAATCACAACTATTACTTAATATATTACTGTTACTGGTGAAATGAAATGTGTGCCCATGGGCGTACCCAGCTAGGGGCGGGGGGGGCAGCTGCCCCCCCTGGATGGCTGGAAGCAATAATTTTTTTGGCTTTTAAGGCTGAAAACAATAATAGAATAAATTATTTTCAAGCAAATAATTGTCCTAACTTAGTTGATAAAGCACTGCTAGAATTATAATTTTGGTTTCATTCGCCTTTTCCGCGGTAAGATGATACAACCTAAACGAACATAGCTTGTCCCCCCCTAGTTTTGATCCTGGGTACGCCCTTGTGTGTGCCTATTGTAAAAATCTGGTGGGAAGCGCGCAACACAATTTCACTCACCGACTTACTTAGATTAGAAATTGAAGTGTTTTGTTAAATGCCAATTCTCAAAGCCACAAATTTTTCTACATTCATTTACTTATTTTTGTTTGTATTTGCTCTCTAAAGTACGCTATTTTTGTTTTTATTATTTAATAAAAGTTGTTACTTGTGATAATTCTGCAATGCAAGCATTATACTCAAAGTCGTCTGATTTTATAATTCTCTATGCAACAGAACGTCATCAATTATAAAGCATTAGTCTCTCATTAAAGGTCTACTGCGCATGCGTGTGCTCATAAGGCGTGTTTTATGAGTCGAAGGAATATTTTTTTTTTTCTTCTGTATAAGTTTACTTGATTTTTTTCATACTTCATATTTAGCCATTACTTACTTTTAGGCGTAACGAGAGACAGTTAATTTCTCCACAATAACAAAACCAAAGGTACTTATATTAATTATAGGAAAACAAAAAAGACGCCTTCACCATTAATGCCCCCTCAGAACATTTTAATAATGATAAAGCTTACCTGATATTAAAGAACAACTAATTTTCATTAAACACGACGAATTTGATCAAAATCATTAAAGCCGTTTTTGTTATAATCGAAAAAAAGGTAAACATTGGAAAAAAGTTATGAAATAAAGTGCCCCCTCCGTTTGACCAATTTCGATGAAATGTTGGATGTCACATCATGGGCATATACCAACATCAAACACCCAGTTTTATCAAAATCGTTGGAGCCGTTTTTGAGAAAATCGAAAAAAACACCTAAAAAAGTTATTAAATTGCTTTCATACCGCGGGTATATAGATACACCGAATACCTAATTTAAGGTTCGTACGGTTTATAGTTACCTAGTCTGTTAACATATATACACAGAGACACACACAAACGCACGGACTCACACACAGACCATAGCGCGGGACTTTGTTATTTGGACTCTGTGGACCCCAAAACGTATATTTCCGTTAAAAACCGGAAGTCGAAATTTTTCACGATCGCAATACTTTCCCTTACTACTATATATTTCATATAAAGGTAAGTGAAAGTAAAAAAGACCTAATAATACTAACGAGGATAATATAAACTGTAAAGTGAAACAAAAAACAAAACAATGAAAAACAAATGATTGGAAAGGGTTCTAGACTTGTCGGAAAAGTTGAAATAAATTGTTCTAGTATATGTTCGTGACATGTCTGGAGCGTTCTAGAATGTTCTGATTCAGACTAAATATTAGGAGAGATGAAATGGAGAGTTAGTTATGCTCTGAAGATAGAATCATTATTGAAACCCACATTAATGTTACGATACGAGGAGATGTTATGAAAGAACTTGTAGATATAGATATATTCGTTTGTCTTTGGGTGAAGTCCCCTTCACAAATAGAGCCTGGCTTGGCTATATACAGATACATAAAATTAATATAGATTTACAAAGTCTGAAATACATCTCATAAATTTAGTTTACATACAAAATTTTTATATACAAGATTTTACTATTAACTAATTTCTACTAAACTTTCACTATTATGAATAAAATTTAAAATAAAGTTCAAACGAGATAATAAACAAATAAAGAATAAATAAGGATTTTAAACAACAGAAATTATATATACACACTTAATAGTAATAAAATTAAAAATGAACCCTCATTAAATAGTACTTTTGATGTTTTTATTTTATAATTAAAAATTATAATCACTTTAGCGAAGTATATATACATCTAATGGTGGTAGCAATATACTTTGTTTTGAATATAGAATGGACGTCAGGTGGATATTATTGTTTACACTCAGTAATCGGTTCAATGCATCGTGTTTATTGATATATTGTCTAATAGCTTATTATCTACAATTGTTTATTGTTTAGATAATCTCAGGCAATTAATTTTGTATCTGTTTTATTTTTGGTAGGTCTTGAACATTGAGTATTGTCGGAAATTCATTTTCGGATATGCTATCGATGTCGGGTATATAGTAGTTCCTAATTGAAGAATAAATAGGGCAACAAAAATACCCCTTTCTGGCTCATTAGAATGAAATTTGGTCTAGAACATTCAACTGTTAAGGTACTAAAACGAGTATTAATCTGTATTCAACAAATATTATGCATGTCAGACAGAGTTGGGCAGTAGTTAACTAATTCCAGTAGTTAACTACATTTTTAACTACTAACTACAAGTTAAGTAGTTGCACGGAGCAACTACTAACTAGTAGTTGGTAGTTAGATATGTACTACTTTTTTCAACTACAATAAAAGTAGTTGGAATTTTTAACTACTAACTACTAGTTAGAAGAAGTAGTTAAAATGTTTAACTACCAACTACTAGTTGGTAGTTAAAAAGTTATTAACTACAATGGTGGACATTTTTGGAAGGTGGACATACTTTTGGAAGATTTGCTCTAAAAACCAGTCCTGAACTAATTTTCATGCTCTCCATTGTTTATATTTACAATTCAATTGTTTGGTTTTCTCCTTTTATGGGCCCTTGTTCCGTAACCAACCAGCCAGTCCAGGATTGCTTGTTGGAACAAGCACACTAGAAAGTAGTTTGAATTTCGATTTCGTTCACATGGGGGTCCAATATTATGTTATCGGGGCCGGTGTTTTTGAAAAAAATATTCATTTTGTATTTTAGTGGGGGGGCATTGGAAAATAGTTAGATTTTCCGATTTCTTTCACACGGGGGTTCAATATCATGTTATCGGGGTCGTTGTTTAAAAAAATATATTCATTTTGTATTTTAATAGCGGAAGAGGGAGGGGGCGCACTTTAAAAATTTAAATTAGATTTTTGGAGTTTTTTCACACAGGAGTTCAATATTATCGAGGACTGTGTTCTTCAAAACAAATTTTCATATTGTATTTTAGTGGCACTAATATTGATAATGATTACCTTTTCGGATTTTTTTCACGCCAGGGTCTAATACAATGTTATCTAGGACAGTTTATACGAAAATAATAATTATTTTGAATGTGTTCTAATCATACATTTTATATTTCTTTTTTATATTTTGTATGAGTGTTTATCTTTAATTATGGGTTCATATCATTTTTTATTTTTTTTGTTTTGTTTTTTCCTTTCCTCGTCTTTTTTTAGGCTATACGGGGTTTCCCGGGCCAGGGGAGTGGGTGGAGGATTGATGCCGAGTATTATTAAATGTTTCCTGGCTCCGATTGCTATCTTCGGGTTATCAATCATACGTTACCATGGGCAACGCGTATTTTTTAACACGTTTGCCTACTCGACTATCCTGTATCCTGTATTATGATTCAAATATTGCCAGGGTTTATTTGGGAATTATTTTTCATTTAACATTTTAAACATTAAATTATTACATAAGATCACATTCAAAATAAATATTATTTTTGTATAAAGTGTCCTAGATAACATAATATTAGACCCTGATGTGAAAAAAATCCGAAAAGGTATTCATTATCGATATTAGGCGCCCCGCCAATAAAATACAATATGAAAATTTGTTTTAAAGAACACCGTCCTCGATAATATTGGACCCCTGTGAGAAAAAACTGTGAAAATCTAAATTTTTGTAAGTGCGCTCTCCCTCTCCCCCCGCTATTGAAATACAAAATGAATATTCTTTTCAGAAACCCCGTCCTTGATAACATAATATTGGATCCCCGTGTGAAAGAAAAACGAAATTCAAACTATTTTCAAGTGCGTCCCCCCCCACTATAATAAAAAATGAATATTTTTATCAAAAACACCGTCCCCGATAACATAAAATTGGACCCCCGTGAGAAAGAAAAACGAAATTCAAAATATTTTTTAGTGCGCCCCCCCCCCCTCACCACTAAAATACAAAAAGAATATTTTTTCAAAAACCCCGTCCTTGATAACATAATATTGGATCCCGGTGTGAAAGAAAAACGAAATTCAAACTATTTTCAAGTGCGTCCCCCCCCCCCCCACTATAATAAAAAATGAATATTTTTATCAAAAACACCGTCCCCGATAACATAAAATTGGACCCCCGTGAGAAAGAAAAACGAAATTCAAACTATTTTTTAGTGCGCCCCCCCCCCTCACCACTAAAATACAAAATGAATATTTTTTCAAAAACACCGGCCTCGGTAACATAATATTGGACCCCCATGTGAAAGAAAAACGAAATTCAAACTATTTTCTAGAGCGCCCCCCCCCCCTCGCCCCTATAATAAAAATGAATATTTTTATCAAAAACACCGTCCCCGATAACATAAAATTGGACCCCCGTGTGAAAGAAAAACGAAATTCAAACTAATTTCTAATGCGCCCCCCCCCCCCCTCCAATAAAATACAAAATGAATATTTTTTTTTAAAATATCATCCCCGATAACTTACAACCCCCGTTAGTAGTTTGTTAGTAATGGACCCCCGTTAGATAAAAATCGGAAAATGTTACTACTTTCAATATTAAAGAGCCCCCAACCCCTCACTAAAACTTTAAAAAATATTAATGCTAATGGATACCTGGTCATGATGTATGCTTAAGTAATGGGGTAGACCGGGCGAACATGAAGGAGTGGCTCACTAATATTCCGAAGTTAATAATATTTGGATAGTAGTTAGTAGTTAAATAATTGTAATTACCAACTAGAATTTGTAGTTAGTAGTTAACATATTCTAACTACCTTTTCTAACTTGTAGTTGGTAGTTGGAAAAATTTAACTACTGACTACAAGTTGAAAAATGTAGTTGCCAGCTGTTAACTACTAACTACAAACTGTAGTTAGTAATTGTAATTACAATCAAACCAAAGTAGTTGTAGTTAGAATTTAGTAGTTGTAACTACATTTTGCCCAACTCTGATGTCAGTTGATAGAATTATAAAAGTATATTTACAAAAATCTCGTTTACAAATAATCCCAACGGCTGAGACATAATAAATAATATTTTTCATAACCGGCTCCCTACCAGCTTCCATAGCAATGAAAATAAAGCGACGATATCTCTCAGGGGTTTAAAGGAGAATATTATTTTGATTGACTCCTCACAGAACGGGCAGCGGATTATAAAATGAAAGAAGGAGGATCCTAAAGGGAAGAGAGAAGTGCGTCCATAAAAGAGATTTAAGGAGGATTATGTCAGAGGGGGAAATACATTCACCACCTTCAAAAGGCTCCTTCCAAGGAGGTTTATTCTTTTACAAAAGACCCACAATTCCATTATAACTTCTTTGGCATTCCTAATAAACCAGAATAATCCAACGAGGATCTAAATCTCATAGAAAATTCTCGAAATGAGTAAGTTATCCAGGTTAATTTAAATATTAAAATTTATAGTCAAGTTTCTTTATGATCCTTTATTTTACTTCAACTTTTACAAATCTTTGTTCATCGTTTCGGCACTCACGCCATTATCAAGATGAACATCTGTGACCACAAAATATTTTTAATAAAATAGACTTAGGTAGTACCCTTGTCATAAAAATTAAAACATTTTTTTACTAGTTAAAAACTATAGTCTTTATACTAAAGATTCAAAGTCAAAATTTTGACTTTTATTTTAAACTTGAGTATAAAAGACTATAGTTTTTAACTAGTAAATGGTATTACTTAGGATGAGGAGCTCCAAGATGGCGGCCTTAAACAACAAGGTATTCCAATCATGCCCTACACAATATCCACGATTCAGTTCGGGTTTACCGAGAGTTCCCGAGATCCGATGTCGGCTTTATCCACATTTTTGGAGGGGAATTCATTCGTTGCTTACTTTATTAGGTTAGGTCTGATGCAGCAACACAGTCTGTGCCTATATCCAAATGGCATATTTATATAACGAATTTCCAACAGCTCATCGAAACTTGGGAGATTGATAGAAAAATGATTGAAATATATAGGTAACTTTTAATTGGGTTAGGGCAGAATAACATTAACAAATATAAACATTTAATTAAATTAACCTTGCGCAGAGGCAATATCGTAACCAATGAAGGTCTACTGAAGTGCGATTATTGCTAGTTGAAACGTATTTAATTAAATTAATTCTATTTAGTGGACCATAATACAGTTAGCCGATAATAATATTTAAATTGATTTTAATAGATACAATTTCTTAAACCTTTTAATCCCTTTCTTCAATCTAATAAATCATGTATAGTTTGTTCTTTTTCCTTTGGAGATATATAATTGAAAATCACCACCAATCATTTTTAAAAATATCCTTTTTGGTAATTTAAATACATTTTTCTTGAAACACAAAAAAATAATAATCTGGTGGTTAAGAATACTCGGATTCTTATATTATTAAATATTTGTACCTTGTGCATTTAACTCGATCCCATTTAATAATTTAAACAGGACAATAACATATTTTAAAAAAACAAACAAATAAATTTACAAAAAAAAATATTAAACTATTCCTTTTTGGTTGTTTAAATACATTTTTTCTTTAAATGACAAAAAAATAATAATCCGGTGGTAAGGAATACTTGGATTCTTATATTAATTTTAACTTTAATTAATTGATTGGTACTTTTTCGATTTATACGTGCATTTAACTTGAACCCATTTAATCATTTAAACAGTACAATAACATATTTTAAAAAACAAAACAAATAAATTTAAAAAACAAACTATTAAATTTATTTGTTAAATGGTCTGTTTAGTTTAAAATTTAAAATTGTATCATCAATTGTATCAAACCATCACAGAATATTTTCATATATTGAAATAGTACTTCTACTGATATATGTTGATGTACTTTAATTATACTAAAGAAACATTCATTTGACATTACGTTGGTTGTTCCCATTATTGAAGTTGGTTATCTGGACTACATCTGCTCGGGAACTCTCGGTTAACCCGAACTGAATCGTGTAGGGTGTGATCGGAATACCTTGTTGTTCACTCACGCCGGCCGCCATCTTGGAGCTCCTCATCCGAAGTAATACCTAGTAAATTTATTTTTAATTTTTATGACAAGGATACTCAGCCTATTTTATTAAAACTACTTTGTGGTCACAGATGTTCATCTTGATAATGGCGTAAGTGCCGACAGTTGAACAAAGATTTGTATAAGTTGAGGTAAACAAAGAATCACAAAAAACTTGACAAATATATGTCTAGCCTCAAATCAATAAAGAATTGCCATTAAAATTTATAATTATAAATGAATCGAAATATTTAAATGCTGGAGTTCAATTGCAACTAAATGTGTAACGTAATCAGAGTGTTTTGAATGAACTCTAGTACAAAATCGCGTTCTATCTAATTAGCGACAATTGGAAGTTTGTAAACAGAAATTGTAATAACTGAACAACAAAACGAATAGGTCTATCCATCCGGTCAGTTCCCAGTCTCCTTTTCTGTAAATCTATTATTTATTTAGTTAAGGGGGGGGGGGGGGGACAGTGAGACGCAGTTAACTGTGAATAATTTTTATAGAAATGAATTATATGTTTCTTGCAGGTATAATCAAGCTATTACTGTTACTGGTGAAATGAAATGTGTGCCTATTCATGGGCGTACCAGGCGGGAGGCAGGGGGGGGGGCAGCTACCCCCCCTGGAATGCTGGAAGCAACAATATTTTAGGCTTTTAAGACTGGAAGCAATAATAGAGTACATTTTTTTCAAGCAAATAATTGTAATAACTTAGTTCATAAAGCACTGCTATAACCATACATAATTTTGGTTTCATTCACCTTTTCCGCGGCAAGATGTTACAACCTAAACGACCATAGATTCCCCCCCCCCTAGTTTTGATCCTGGGTACGCCCCCTTGTGCCTATTGTAAAAATCTAGTGGGATGCGCGCAACACACAACTTTTACTCACCAACTTACTTAGATTAGAACACGCATAATACAATCGGCAATGCAAGCATAATACTCCAAGTCATCTGATTTTACAATTCTCTATGTAGTTGTTGTCATACACGGTTTTGCGGGGTTCATTAAGATAATTCATTTAAGGTTCTTAATTTTTTCATTATTTTACTAAGTACCGGGGGGGGGGGGGGACTGGCCCCACCCTTATGCACCCTCCCTGATACATATGTATATATATTTTGAAGAGTAGCAGTGTCGTTAGTTAACTAATAAAAAAAAGAAAAGTTATAAATGCCCTTCTCGTTAAGCCGAAGAGATTAGCCTTGGCATCCTTCAAACTTTGTTCATTTGAATTTCAAATTCCTAACAGGGTCACATCAAAGAGTGGTAATTGCTCTGGAACCCATCGGACCGGACTGCTTTCATTTATTTTTCATATTTCTGTAAATAATAACCGATTTCGGTGGCCATTACAGAGTTATTTCTAAAGTCGATTCCCCAAAATAAAAGTAATCGATAGCTACAATCATCTACTCCATCAAAGGCCTGTTTTAAATTCATGGCTAACGCCCTGGCTGTTCATTTATATTGCGTTACCATTCCCAATGCTAAAATAAAAATGTCTAACATCGATTCGGTTTGTTATTTTCCTTTTTATTTTCACTTACCTATATATGAAAGATATCGTAGGGGAAAGTATTGCGATCGTGAAAAATTTTGACTTCCGGTTTACAACGGAAGTACACGTTTTAGGTTCCCCTGATTCCGAAAAATCAAATCCCGCGAAATACAGTGTGTGTGTGAACAGAATTGCTCAAAAACTATAAACCGTACGAACCTGAAATTAGGTATTTGGTGTATGTATATACCCGCGATATGAAAGCAAAAATTTCATCAAAATTGGTCAAATGTAGGGGGTGCTTCATTTAATAATTTTTTTAGGTTCTTTTTGATTTTCTCAAAAAAGGTTCTACCGATTTTGATAAAACTGGGTATTTGATGTAGTCATATGCCCATGATATGACAGAAAACATTTCATCAAAATTGGTCAAAATTGTTTTTTTTTTTCAATTTTCTCAAAAACAGCGTTAATGATTTTGATCAAATTCGTCATGTTCAATGGAAATTAAGTATTCTTTATTATTATTAAAATGTTCTGCGGGGGCTTAAATGAGGAATGGAGAAATGATCTGTCCCTATTTTCGCTTAAAAATAAGAAATGGCTAAATATGAAATCTCAAAAAAAATTAAGTAAACATATACAGGAAAAAAACGAAAAATATTCTGTTCTGCTCATTTAATGGAAATTAATTGTTTCATGGTAACAATATGAAGTTTTCAATAACTTCATAGAGAAGTATAAAATCAGACGACTTGGATTATTATGCTTGTATTGCCGAATTTATATTCTCTTAAAACTTGTCAATTTATGCCTCAGTTATACCAGGTGTGTAAATATGAAACCGGAATTCGCCAATGATAGGAGTTAGCAGTCAATATAATCTTCTAACTAATCCGTCAGTGGTGTTGTTATCTGCTTTTGCCTACATGTAATAAAGAGATACAATTGATACCAACATCAGTTTCCTTCTATAACCGTGTTTTTAGTGGCGTTGAACATGTCGACTCTTGTGGCAACAAATCAAGATTTGCGGACGAAAACGTTTGAAAACGCTGATTCGGAAGCGTTTGTTGGACAATTATTACATGTGACACCGTCTCCATTTGTTTGAAAGGCATGGAAAAGATCCAGAAGGTCGGAAAATGGGTACCCCACCAACTGAATGACAGGCAGCAGGAAGCTCGAAAAACCTCATGGCAAATGCTGCTCGCCAGGTACAGAAAAAAAAGTCATTTTTTCATCAAATTGTGACTGGTGATGAAAAGTGAATTTACTTCGAGAATCCTAAGCGAAAGAAAATGCTCTGTGTCTGGTGTGATCAGATGGGTGTTACCTACTATGAGCTGCTGAAACCTGGGGAAACTGTTAATACGGAACGCTACCTACAACAGATGATAAATTTGAATAAAGATTTGCGCCAAAAAGTCCCAAATATCAAGAAAGGACACACAAAGTGATCTTGCTCCATGACAATGCCCCATCACATTCGGCTAAACGGACCGAGGAAACGATCCAAGTGTTTGGTAGGTAAATTCTTCCGTCATGCGGCTTATTCACCAGATTTGGCCCCATCCGATTACCACCTATTTGCATCGATGGGATACGCACTAGCTGAGCAGCGCTTCACTTCTTATGAAAATGTACGAAATTGGTTAAGCGATTGGTTTGACTCAGAAGAGGAAGCATTATTTTGGCGGGGAATCCACAAATTGCCTGAATGATGGGGAAAATGCATAGATAGCGAAGGACAGTACTTCGAATAAAAAAGTATGTATCATTTTTACACAATCAACTCTTATTTGCTATTTGAAAAATTCCGGTTTCATATGTACACACCTGGTACATTAAAATAGGGAATTGTTAAGGCTTAATGTTGAAGGATCTGGGCCAAATTTTGGGGGACCCCAAAACGTGTATTTCCGTTGAAAACCGGAAGTCGAAATTTTTCACGATCGCAATACTTTCCTTACTATATATTTCATATATACGTAAGTGAAAGTAAAAATTATAATTTAGAAAACTATAATCATCCAAATGATTCTTTACTTTTACGCGGATGCTTAACAAGAATGCTTACTGGCGACATGTTTGATAGTGACGAGTACCGCTTCAAGTCTTTGAAAATAAAGTAATGCGTAGAATATTTGGGCCAAAGAAGGATGATTCCACTGGAGAATTTAGTCGGAATCGCGTAAACAGTACCCGGAAAACGTAATCAAAGTTATAGCCTCTCGTCGGTAAACGTGGATAACGCACATTGGTAAACAAAAAAGAGTAACGTACGTTTTCCTTATGCGGTGTAATACACGTGTGTTACAATCTTACGTTTACCCTGCGTTATACGAAATCCTGCGGTGAGCCTTGCTTGGTTCCAGTACTTGTAAAATTTAATCCGAAAGGCTTCCGCTTTTAGCTACCTCCCTCTGCAATTCGTACTAAGTATTGTTCCTAAAGGTTTTACTCGCTTACAAGAAAAAGAAAAATCTGTGTCCTAATGGTTTGTGGGACCTATGACTAATTTACCACAGTTTCCGAGCTGTTAATTGGATGATTGATATAAAGAAATGACACGGGATTAACTTCAGGACATATCAAGAAGAGACGATGAAAGAAGACAAAATAATTCTGGGTCGGGAGTAAAAAAAAAGAACTGCTCGTGAGATTTTTTTAGCAGCCGAGTTCTCTCGGGGCCGCTGGCGTGAGAAGCTGCTTGCTCCCGGACGTAAATCACGATGGCCGATGAAAAAAGCTGGCGGTGACGCAGTTCGGGAGAAGTTAACAGCTGTTTCCAATGCCAATTATATTTCTCTGCTAAATACATCCTCCAAAATTAACACAACACTTGGCCGTATTATCACAAGTAAAAACTTTTATTTAATAATAAACAAATTTAGTGTAGGGGAGAGCGGGGTTGGTTGGCATAGGGGGTAGGTTGGCCATTGGCTTATAGTTTCCGTCACTCCTATTGTGAAGGCCCCACCATTGTACCACGTTACCCGCTCGACCTCGGGAGTCTCGTTCTGAGTTTTCAATCCGATGCTAACAGTGTAGAGAACAGTTTGATTCATTGATTGATTTTACAACATTTAAGTAAATTTTTATATTTTCAGTAAATTTGGTTTAAAGGCATGACAAAACATTTGACTCCGATTCAGTTCACTTAGCCTCAAACTCCTTTGAAAAACCTAACCTTTCGACTAACCAGTTTCTTGTTTGATTGTTCACCCCTGTACTGGCAGCCGTCTTTCATAAGATCCCTCCTCTGGGGTTAGTTGGCTCTCTTTAACTGGTGTTTGTTTGCGCATTATCAATTCACAAAAACAAGGTAAACACAAACAAAGGTGAAACTAACAATTGTCTTTAGTTCCAGCAAGGAGGATGAGAGCAATTTTTCTTATGCAGAAAGTGACGACAGTCTAAACTTCTTTCTTCTTTTATTGTCATTCTATTTTCCCCTTAAAAGCTGTTAAAAACCTATTCATAATTATTATACCATTATAGTGCAGCTTTTAATAACAATAATATCTGTCAGGCAGTACTTGAATGAGATGGCTAAACAACCCCAACTTCTAGGCCAACCTGCCCCACATAGGGGTTAATTGGCATACTCTGGATTGACGAATTCTTCAATTTTCTATGATGTTAGTATTAAATATAATGAGGTGAAAAAATACTCGAAGTACTCTAATACTTGGAGTTTCAGTGGTATCAGCCCTATTGGGATTATATTAACAGGAACGACTCAACAATCAAAAAAGTGAAAACTGTTGCCAACCAATCCCGCTTTCCCCTACTTTAATGAGCAAATACAAACAAAAATAAGTAAATGAATGTGGAGAATTTTGTGACTTTGAGAAATGGAATTCAACAAAACACGTCAATTTATGATCAAAGAAAGTTGATAAGTGAAAGTTGCGTGTGGTGCGCATCGCACCAGATTTTTTTTTTTTTTCCGTTTTGTTTCTTAAGCAATTATGGCGTAAGAGAACTTCTGTCAGAGAATCGTATGGAGACCGCGCGAGGCTTCAACCTCCATGATCCTACTTCACGCTATCCATGATCATCCTTCAATCCTCAGGAAAACACTTCAGAAACAATGCCTCTCGGATACGATATGCCAGTGCACGTCCTGGAGCCCTCGACGATGACTGGAGAACTCTGGAGTACCGCTGCCTACCTGGATCAGGCGAGAGCAAATATTGAACAAGGGTGTCGGGTACAAGAATGTTCGAAGCTGACTGGTGCACTAACAACTTTGCAGTACTAGGTTGTTACAAAAGTCCTTGTTCACAAAATTAATTTTATTCAAATGTGAGTACAAAATTTACAAATCAAATTTATTCTTCAAAATACAGGCCATCATTTTCAACTACTTTAACCCATCTTTCAGCCTAACGTTGTATTTGATGTTGATACCACTCTGCAGTTTTCGAGGCAAAGAACTCCTCGCATCCAGATTTGACATCATCGAAGTTTTCGAAGCACCGACCTTTCAAAAAATGCGCCATTGACCTGAAAAGTCCATAGTCAGACGGTGCGACGTCTGGGCTGTAAGGAGGGTGGGGCAAGACGCTAATCCCGTTCATTTCTGAAAATTTTTCTTTAACTAATCGTGAGCGATGAGCAGGGGCGTTATCTTGCTGAAATAACGCTTGCTTCCTATTAATCAAAGCGGGGTATTTCACTTTTAAAACTTCATATACCCTATCGAGCTGTTCACAGTATAGCTCAGCGTTGATAGCCCTGCCCTCTGGAACCAGCTCGAAGTGATCTAGGACGACCTGATCTAGGTTCATCTTCAACGCTTGTATTCCCAGAATTAAACCGCCTGAACCAAAATGCGGCCGTATTTCGATGCACCACACTTTTCCCTTCCACTACACAAATTTCCTCGGCTGAGGCCTTTGCACTAAAACCTTTTTTCCAATAATGCCTAAGAAGGCCGCGAATGACAAATTTTTCTTCCGACATTTCTAGTGAAATTTAATAAACTGAATGAATGGCAGGGACAGTTGGCGTACATAGATAATTAGAGGATTAGTTAATGTAAACCTTGACATAAGAATTGTATTCGTCAGAGATTAAATTAGAGACCTCAATGTAAACAACTTGATATGCACAAGGACTTTTGTAACAACCTAGTAATACAGTCCAAGAATAAATAATCCAGGAAAAATGATAGGAGAAAAATCATGAAGATCCAAAGTGAAAGGAGAGTTGCAAAATCTTGAATTTAACAACAGAGACTGCTGCATGGGCAGGGAAGAATTAAATACAACAAATTTACTCTCAAAGTATTTAAATTGATGTGTGTCTTACACCTGGATATATAGACTAGTTGGCGCTAGAGATGTGACGTCCAAGGTAAAACATCGATGTTTTGAGCATCCATATTTTTACAATCAAAATATCAATGTTTTTTAATGTATACATTTCTTTAAACATTTAGTTCCTAAACGTATTTAAATTTAAATCGATTTTTAAGTGTATGATATGTTGTTTTTCATAATCTCTATACATACATATAAGAGGCTTTGTCCTGACTGACAGAATCAACGCAGAGCAAAAACTACTAAAGATAGAAACTTGAAGTTCGGAATTTAGATTTTAAACGCGATGTAGGTAACCACTAAGAAAGGAATTTCAAAAATGTAACCCCTAACGGGCTTAAATAGCGAAATTGGCGTTTAACTCTAACGGAAATCTATTTTTGAGATTTTAAACCATATGTTTTTTATTTGAATATCGATTTAACGTTACAATATTATTAAAATAGACATTCACATAAAATGTGGCTACTGATTTTTTAAATATCAATGGTAATCAAATTATGCACACTGTGATTCCCATGATGGGGGAAAGTGCGTGTTTATTTCGATCTCTTCTCCATTTATATAAGAGGCTTTGTCCTGATTGATAGAATCAATGCAGAGCAAAAACTACAATGATAGAAACTTGAAGTTCGGAATTTAAGAGGGGTAATTAAGGGGTTTATATGGCGAAATTGTCGTTTAACTCTAACGGACATCTATTTTTGCACTTCGAGAAAAAATATCTAATTTGGACCCATTTTAAAGATCTTGATACGACGAGTTTAGCTCGAAAGCCCATGTTTTAAAGAAAAGAAGCATTCACGACGAGTAAGCAATTTTTTGTTTTGGCAGTTTTAGTGAACTCTCTCCATTGCGCGCCTCCCCCTCTTCTACCGAGCCGGCAGCTTCCCCCTCCAACATTGTACCTACCCGAAGCTCTGATTCTACTAAATCTCCTTAACATCAGTTAACATATATTAAATCAATACCAAGATAATGATCACAGAATTGATTTTAAAGGCTTGCGGGCGAAGCCGCGACGGGGAATGCTAGCCCCTTGCTGTATGAATGTATATGAATAGCACGGAATAGAAGCAATAACATCGATGTTTTCGACAAGATAATTTTTCATATTTATTCATTTAAGATTAACGTGTTAGGTCCCAAACGTTTTCATACATCAATGTCGCTTCCCTAATATGTACAGAGAACCGTATTTCTGGTGAATATTTTAAAAGATTATGCATTAAATAAATAATTCAAATGATACTATGGTTTTGCGTTTTTATATTTTATTAACTTATTTGGTGTTGAACATTTTACTGTAACAAGAAAGTTTGTTTTTGTCAAAACATCGATGTTAAAAACATTATTTGTTTTTGCCAAAATATGATTTTAAAAAAACTTTTTTTTTAATCTAAACATCGATGTTAAAAAATCTTTATTTTTGTCAAAATATCGATGTTTAAAAACCCATTGTTTTTATCAAAACTCAATTTTTCTATGTATGAAAAAAAAAGTATTCAAATATTTACTGGTTATCCTTTGTACATGTATATATCCCTTTCAAGATTGCAGTTATGAGGTTAAATTTTAAATGTTTTATTACTTTCACTTACCTATATATGAAATATATAGTAAGGGGAAGTATTGCGATCGTGAAAAATTTCGACTTCCAGTTTTCAAATAAACGTTTTAGGGTCCCCTGTGTCCAAATAACCAAGTCTGTGTGTGTGTTTGAACAGATTAGCTTAAAAACTATAAACCGTGCGAACCTGAAACTGAGTATTTGATGTATTAATATGCCCGAGATATTACTGTAAAAATTTCATCAAAATTGATCAACCGGAGGGGGGACTTTACTTAACAAATTTTGTACCATTTTCACGTGTATTTTTTATTTACTCAAAAGCGGCTTGAACGATTTTGATCAAACTAGGTATTTGATGTTATGTATGCCAAAGATGTGATAGCCAACATTTCATCAAAATTGGTCAAACGGAGGGGGCACTTTATTTCATAACTTTTTTTCCAAATTTTACCTTTTTTTCGATTATCTCAAAAACTGCTTTAACGATTTTCATCAAATTCGTAATGTTTAATGAAAATTAGGTCTTCTATAATATCAGGTAAGCTTTATCATTATTAAAATGTTCTGAGGGGGCTCAAATGGGGTAGGATTCTTTTTTGTTGGTTTGTTTCTTTGTTTACTATAAAGTACCTTTGTTTTTGTTTATATGGAGAAATTAACTGTCTCTCGTTACGCCTAAAAATAAGAAATGGCTAAATATGAGATATGATAAAAACCAAGTAAAAATATAGAGGAGAAAAAAAGAAAAATATTCAGTCAACTCATAAAACACGTTGAGCCCACTCATGCGTAGTACGCCTTTAATGACAGGCCATTGTTCATAATTAAAGCCGTTCTGTTCATTTAATGGAAATTATTTGTTTCATGGTAACTAAACGAAATTTTCATTTAGTCAGTTAGTAGTTTTATAAAATCAGACGACTTGGAGTATTATGCCGAATTATCACAAGTAAAATTTTTACTTAATAATAAAAGAAATTACTGTTTTTTATAGAGCAAATAAAAACAAAAATAAGAAATGAATGTATAAAAATGTGTAACTTTGAGAAGTGGCAATTAACGAAACGCATTAATTTCTAATTTAAGTAAGTTGGTAAGTGAAAGTTGTGTGTTGCGCGCGCGCACCAGATTTTTTTTTTTTTACAGTAGTCTTTTAATAAAACAAAAAAATAAATGAAAAAAAGAGGTCAACTTAAAACATCGATGTTAACATCGACACACAACCATCGATTCATCACAAAACATCGGCTGCATGACATCGATGTTTCAGAAAAGTCGACATCGAAGTCGCATCCCTAGGTTAGCGCCCACTACATTGATCAAGGACCTTACAACACTAATATGAGACTAAGTAAATACACCACAGTACAAAGAAGAGATATTGTGGACTAATACATGAGCAAGTTTCAAAAGGCTTCAAGTTCGTAAATAGTTGTTTACCGGCTTTGTTTGTTTTAACGTCACTTGATGCCATTTAGGCTAATCGGACGATGCTACTGTGGGTGTCGTATGAATTTATGGTATTAGGAATGAAAGAAATTACAATGTAAATTGAACTTAAGTATCTGAGTCATGGGCGTACCCAGTGGGGGGGCAGAGGGGGGCAGCTGCCCCCCCCCTGGAAGGCTGGAAGCAATAATTTTTTTTTGGCTTTTACGACTGGAAGCAATAATAAAATACATTTTTTTCAAGCAAATAATTGTAATAACTTAGTTGATAAAGCACTGCTATAATTATACATAATTTTGGTTTCATTCTCCTTTGCCGTGGTAAGGTGTTACAACCTGAACGACCATAGTTGCCCTTCCCTAGCTTTAGCTTGCCCCCCCCCCCTAGCTTTAGCTTGCCCCCCCCTAGTTTTTATTCTGGGTACGCCCTTGATCTGAGTAGTTGTTGAATATTCGATCTTTAATATATTGGCCCATCTACCGAGGTTAATTAATCTTCAAGTTTAATTCATTAATTCTTCATAAAAGACATTCGTTCTCAACATACTTATGTAAATTTATAATTACATAGCAGGGCTTCCGAAGGCTGTTGCTAATAAATTGTTAATTTTTTTTTAATTTACAAGCGAAGTGTGTATGAGTATTCAAGGAAGTGTAATATATAATTTAGCTCGATTTAAATAATAACTTTCACTTGCTTATTAGTCCCCTGAAACCCCTTTCCCAAACTTTTCGGACCCCCTTTAAGGCGCGTTTTCACGCTCAAGCCATTTGCAAATTGCCTGGGTTGCACAAATAAATCGTTGCATATGAACCGTGGCATGAAGTTTTTGCAAAATTGGCTTGTGCTAATTCTGTTTGGACAGAAAATTGGATTGAGGTTGGTGTATTGGATGAGCGTGTAAACGAGCTCAAGCCATAGTTCCAATTTCAGGCATGCGCATTGATTGAAATTCATAAATACCTGTTACTTCGACCGCTATCGACTCGTTTATTATCATAGTGGTGAATGATAACAATTATTTGCAATATTCATTGAAGCATACAAGTCGTCCCCGTGTTTGTGGAAAGTATAAAAGCAGAGATTAAGCAGCGACCCAAAGAAAAATCTCATGAATACAAAGCTTGGGTAGAAAAATGCGACTCGTGGACCCCGAGGCCGACAGGGAGGGCATTGATAAAGACATCAACTCTCTATGCTCTAACGATTTTGATTAAACTATGTATTTGGAGTTGCCTCCAATGTGACTAAAATTTCATCAAAATTGATCAAACGGAGGGGGCACTTTATTTAATAAATGTCTCATTTTAACGTGTTTTTTTTTTAAATAATCTACTTTTGAAGACCAAAGACTTGGCTCCGCCGGGAATCGAACCCGGGTCTTCCGCGTGACATGCGCGGTATGCTAACCATTACACCACGGAGTCGCTTCCAAACGGTGCCAAATCCTTCCTCCTCACTGACACCTCTCCCACGATCTTGCAAGTTTTGCGAGTATTTACGGCAGGTGGACAATTTTTGTCCAATTTTGGGCATCTCTTGACGTTCGTCAATTTTTTAAATCAATAAAGTGTTTTTTTTATTTATTTAAAAACTACTCTAAAGGTTTTGATCAAACTCGTCATGTTTAATTCTGTATTCTCGTCAATTTATAAATATAAAACTCGTCAAGTATTCTTTAATATCAGATAAATCACGACCCCCCCCCCCAAATGTTGGGCTAAATCCACTCATGCATGCTATCTGCTGCTTTGGGTGATTCCTTTAATGAGTCCCATGAGTAAATGGAGTCAACTTCATTCTTGGTACACAACTGTATGAATTACTGACGACTGTATCTACTTGGCAAAATAAAAAACTATTGTCATTGAGGAAAAAAGTTCTGTGTTCTCTTTCCGTTGGCTCGTGAGTACGCCACTTTCAAAAACTGGTTTCTATTTTCATTGAAACAATGAAGAGTGGTGATATTTATACCTATAAATATCTTGGTATAAATATCAGATCCAATTTGACTCTTAATTCGCATTTCAAAGAAAAATCAAGAGCATGTAAAAACGCCCTAAATGCTTTCTGGTCAAAACTTATTGTCAATAAGAACATAAACATTAACAAAAAGTTCCAAGTTTTTGACTCAGTTATAAAAACTATAATATGTTACGGCGGTCAGGTGTGGGGATACGAAGAAATAGACCAAGTGGAACAAGTACAAAGATATTTTATCAAAAGAGCTATTGGTTTACCACAGAACACCCCCAATTACATGTTGTATTTAGAAACCCGACGTCACCTATTATTCATATACACCCTTAAACTGAGCTTAAAGTATTTAGCAAAATTATTAAAAATGGAAAATGAAAGATTTCCAAAAATAATAGCCCGGAGGATAATAGACAACAGTATTTTCTGGTCAACATCACTGAAGAGATTAGGAGCAAAACACGGAATAGTTATAACAAAAGAGAATTTTCTACAAGACATAGAAAAAAATAGAACCATTCTCGTCAATAAAACTATGGAACATAAAAGAGAAATATTCGTTAAAAGAGCTAAAGCAGCCGAATTTCACCAGCTCTATGCAACTCTGAATTATGACAATAGGTACTTTCAAGACAATAAAGACATGTATTTCATCAGATTAATATTTAAAGCAAGAGGAGAACTACTGAACCTCAACTATTTACCTGCAATGAACAAAAGAAATAATTGTACCATGTGCAACCTCAATACAATAGAAAATACCTTCCACTTTATCTCAACCTGCCCCATTCTAAATGAAATCAACATAAACTGTTTTGGAAAACGGTCTCTGAATATGGAAGAAACAGTAGATATCCTAAACGGCAAATGCAACCAACAACTATTTCTGTATCTAAAAACTGCAACAAAATACAGACAAGAAATGACTCATGAATATAATCAGTAGAAATAGATTCCTCTACACGTCAGTCGAAAAAAAAAAAATCGCTTATAGCTAGTTACAATTACATGTTTTATTTAGAAACCCGACGTCACCCATTATTCATATACACCCTTAAACTGAGCTTAAAGTATTTAGCAAAATTATTAAAAATGGAAAATGAAAGATTTCCAAAAATAATAGCCCGGAGGATAATAGACAACAGTATTTTCTGGTCAACATCACTGAAGAGATTAGGAGCAAAACACGGAATAGTTATAACAAAAGAGAATTTTCTACAAGACATAGAAAAAAATATAACCATTCTCGTCAATAAAACTATGGAACATAAAAGAGAAATATTCGTTAAAAGAGCTAAAGCAGCCGAATTTCACCAGCTCTATGCAACTCTGAATTATGACAATAGGTACTTTCAAGACAATAAAGACATGTATTTCATCAGATTAATATTTAAAGCAAGAGGAGAACTACTGAACCTCAACTATTTACCTGCAATGAACAAAAGAAATAATTGTACCATGTGCAACCTCAATACAATAGAAAATACCTTCCACTTTATCTCAACATGCCCCATTCTAAATGAAATCAACATAAACTGTTTTGGAAAACGGTCTCTGAATATGGAAGAAACAGTAGATATCCTAAACGGCAAATGCAACCAACAACTATTTCTGTATCTAAAAACTGCAACAAAATACAGACAAGAAATGACTCATGAATATAATCAGTAGAAATAGATTCCCCTACACGTCAGTCGAAAAAAAAAAAATCTGGTGCGTGCGCGCAACACACAACTTTCACTTACCAACTTGCTTAGATAAGAAATTGACGTGTTTTGTTAAATATCATTTCCCAAAGTCACACATTTTTCTCATTCATATCTTATTTTTATTAATCGTTAAAGCCGTTTTTGAGTAAATAAAAAACCCCGTGAAAATGATACAAAATTTATTAAGTAAAGTCCCCCCTTCGGTTGTTCAATTTTGATGAAATGTTGGCTATCACATATTTGGCATATACATACATCAAATACCCAGTTTGGTCACAATCGTGAAAGCCGTTTTTGGGTAAATAAAAAAAGCACGTAAAAGTGATACAAAATTTATTAAGTAAAGTGCCCCCTGTGGTTGATCAATTTTGATGAAATTTTTACAGACATATCTCGGGCATATAAATAGATCAAATACTAAGTTTAATCAAAATCGTTAGAGCCGTTTTTGAGAAAATCAAAAAAACACCTGAAAATGTTACAAAATTTATTAAGTAAAGTCCCCCCTCCAGTTAATAAATTTTGATGAAATTTTTACAGTCATATCTCGGGCATATAAATACATCAAATACCCAGTGTGATCAAAATCGTTAAAGCCGATTTAGAGTAAATAAAAAAAAACACGTGAAAATGTTACAAAATTTATTAAGTAAAGTCCCCCCTCCGGTTAATCAATTTTGATTAAATTTTTACAGTCATATCTCGGGCATATAAATAGATGAAATACTCAGTTTAATCTAAATCGTTAGAGCCGGTTTTGAGAAAATCGAAAAAAACCTGAAAAGTTATTAAGTAAAGTACCCCCTCCCTTTAAGTAATTTTGATGAAATTTATGCTGTCACATCGCGGGCGTATACCTACACTAAATACCAAATTTCAGGATCGCACGGATTATAGTTTTTGAGCTAGTCTGTTCACACACACACACACACACACACACACACACAGACACACACACACACAGACCATTTCGCGGGACTTGGTCATTTCGACTCAGGGGACCCCAAAACGTGTATTTCCGTTGAAAACCGGAAGTCGAATTTTTTCACGATCGCAATACTTCCACTTACTATATATTTCATATATAGGTAAGTGAAAGTAAAAATCGCTTATAGCTAGTTTTATAATTTGATCATTTATATACGAAGAGTTTTTCACTATATATGTCAGTTCAGTTCAGTATGAAATAATTTTTCTTCTATTATTTGGCTTTTATTACTGCCACTTATCTCATATCTTCTGTTATTGTTATATATTTGCAACCTATTTATATTTATATAACAAGCTAGGATATCTCGACAGACGGACTTGCTTCCATTGTCTATTTACGCCTTAGTATTTTCTTATTTTGTTTTGTATTAAATAATATTTTTCATGAATAAACGTTATTTCTATCTATCTTCTTTTATCTATCAATGAAGAGTGGTAAGTGAAAGTTGTTTGATGCGCGCACCGCAACAGATTTTTACTTTCACTTACCTATATATGAAATATATAGTAAGTGGAAGTATTGCGATCGTGAAAAATTTCGACTTCCGGTTTTCAACGGAAATACGCGTTTTGGGGTCCCCTGAGTCGAAATGACCAAGTCCCGCGAAATGGTCTGTGTGTGTGTGTGAACAAACTAGCTCAAAAACTATTAACCGTGCGATCCTGAAATTGGGAATTTAGTGTTGTTATATGCCCGCGATGTCACAGCATAAATTTCATCAAAATTACTTAAAGGGAGGGGGTACTTTACTTAATAACTTTTTAGGTTTTTTTCGATTTTCTCAAAAACGGCTCTAACGATTTTGATTAAACTGACTATTTGATGTATTAATATGCCCGAGATATGACTGTAAAAATCTCATCAAAATTGATTAACCGGAGGGGGGACTTTACTTAATAAATTTTGTATCATTTTCACATGTTTTTGTTATTTACTCAAAAACGGTTTTAACGATTTTGATCAAACTTGGTATTTGATGTATTTATATGCCAAAGATGTGATAACCAACATTTCATCACAATTGATCAACCGGAGGGGGGACTTTACTTAATAAATTTTGTATCATATTCAAGTGTTTTTTTTTATTTACTCAAAAATGCTTTCACGATTTTGATCAAACTGGGTATTTGACATATGTATATGCCCGCGATGTGACAGCAAACATTTCATCAAAATTGGTAAAACGGAGGGGGCACTTTATTTTATAACTTTTTTTCCAATTTTTAACTTTTTTTCGATTATCTCAAAAACGGCTTTAATGATTTTGATCAAATTTGGCATGTTTAATGAAAATTAGGTTTTCAATAACATTAGGTAAGTTTTATCAGAATTCGAATTTTCGAAGGGGGCTTAAATGGGGAAGGGGCCTTTTTTGTTTTCCTATAAAGTACCTTTGTTTTAGTTTATATTAAGAAATTAACTGTCTCTCATCACGCCTAAAAATAGAAAATGGCTAAATATGATATATGAAAAAAATCAAGTAAACAAATACAGGAGAAAAAAGAAAAATATTTCGTTAACTCATACTCGTAAAACACCTTGAGCTCACGCATGCACCGTACGCCTTTAATGACAAACCAATGCGTTATAATAAAAGATGTTCTGTTCATTTAATGAGAATTATTTGTTTCATGGGAACTAAATGAAATATTTAACAAGTACATAGAGAATTATAAAATCAGACGACTTGGAGTATTATGCTTGCATTGCCGAATTATCACAAGTAAAGACTTTTATTTAATAATAAAAGAAATCAGTATTTTTTTATTTTTTTTTTGAGCAAATGAAAACAAAAATAAGAAATGAATGTGGATAAATGTAAACTTTGAGAAGTAACAATTAACAAAACACATTAATTTCTAATCTAAGTTGGTAAGTGAAAGTTGTGTGTTGCGCGCACGCACCAGATTTTTTAAATCAATAAAGTGTTTTTTTTTTTATTTATTTAAAAACTACTCTAAGGATTTTGATCAAACTCGTCATTTTTAATTCTGTATTCTCGTCTATATATAAATATAAAACTCGTCAAGTATTCTTTAATATCAGATTAATCACGCCCCCCCCCCCGAATGTTGGGCTAAATCCACTCATGCATTCTATCTGCTGCTTTGGGTGATTCCTTTAATGAGTCCCATGAGTAAATGGAGTCAACTTCATTCTTGGTACACAACTGTATGAATTACTGACGACTGTATCCGCTTGGCAAAATAAAAAACTATTGTCATTGAGGAAAAAAGTTCTGTGTTCTCTTTCCGTTGGCGCATGAGTACGCCACTTTCAAAAAATGGTTTCTATTTTCATTGAAACAATGAATAGTAATGATATTTAAATATCTTGGTATAAATATCAGATCCAATTTGACTCTTAATTCGCATTTCAAAGAAAAATCAAGAGCATGTAAAAACGCCCTAAATGCTATCTCGTCAAAACTTATTGTCAATAAGAACATAAACATTAACAAAAAGTTCCATGTACGACTGTAAAAATTTCATCAAAATTGATCTACGGGAGGGGGGACTTTACTTAATAAATTTTGTATCATTTCCACGGGGTTTTTTTATTTACTCAAAAACGGCTTTAACGATTAACAAAATAAGATATGAATGTAGAAAAATGTGTGACTTTGGGAAATGATATTTAGCAAAACACGTCAATTTCTAATCTAAGTAAGTTGGTAAGTGAAAGTTGTGTGTTGCGCGCACGCACCAGATTTTTTTCTTTACATCAGTACCAGCACAAGTGGAGAAGTGAAATGGGAAGAAGTGGAGTTGCTGCAGTAACGGATAGGTTTGTCTTGGAACTCGAGTCAACAATGACCGTGCGCTTTGCTAGCTTGAGTCAACAATCCTCAGCGGTATCTTACCTACGGGTCGGGATGGGATGTCTAGAGCCATATTTTCACCAAATCAGTGATATTATCATCAGATAAATCACCGAACTTAGTCGGACTTACAAAAAAACTGGTGCGATGCGCGCAACACACATCTTTCACTTACGAACCTACTTAGATTAGAAATCGTCGTGTTTCGATAATATGTAAGCGCCATTCCGCAACTTCACACATTTTTCCACATTTAAGTATATATATTTATAAGTTATAGAGTATCTGTATTGCAAAATTTGGTAGTTCTCAGCACCTTTCGATTCATTATTGCTAATTTATTTATGAAGGAACTAATTTCATCAACAGTCAAGTTTTTTTTTTACTGCTTGCTTGTTTTTTACTACGAGTTGCTTTTTGCTAATGCCTCGTGAAGGTAAATCGATAGGTGTATTTAAGTCTCTTATGCCTTTCAGGAAATCAAGAACTATTACTGTTCCTCTAAAATCGCTTTATATTGTTTTCAAAAATTTACTATGGAACAAAAGTTTCTATACTAAAATATACCTATATTAATTATAGACTTATTATCTTATACCATATTTTTACACACTAGCGATGCTTCAAAAATTTGAGAATCACGTATTTACTCTCTTAAGTAAAATTAATCATTTTATTAATAAAAAATGTTTTTATTTTCATAATACGGTTAATAAAATTTTGGCAGTCACATATAAATACATCAAATACCAAGTTTGATCAAAATCGTTAAAGCCGTTTTTGAGTAAAAAAAAAATATGATAATGAGACAATATTTATTAAGTAAAGTGCCCCCACCAATAGATCAATTTTGATGAAATTTTGACTGTCACATCGGGGGCATATACATACACCAAATACCGAGTTTGGTCAAAATCATTGAAGCCGTTTTGGAGTAAACAAAAAAAAAACACGTGATAATAAGACGTTTATTAAGTGCCCCCTCCAATTAATCAATTTTGATGAAATTTTGACTGTCGCATCGCGGGCATATACATATACCAAATACCGAGTTTATTCAAAATCGTTAAAGCCGTTTTTGAGAAAAATGTAAAAAATAGACAAAATTCATTAAATAAGGTACCCCCTCCGTTTGACCAATTTTGATGAAAGTTTTGCTGTCACATAGCGGGCATATATATACACCAAATACCTAATTTCAGTTTTGTACGGCCTATAGTTTTTGAGCTAGTCTGTTCACACACACACACACAGACCATTTCGCGGGACTCGGTTATTTGGACTCAGGGGACCCCAAAACGTGTATTTCCATTGAAATCAGTAAGTCGAAATTTTTCACGATCGCAATACTTTCCTTACTATATATTTCATATATAGGTAAGTGAAAGTAAAAAAGTTTATTTATCATCAAAAGGTTTTCAATGAACAAAATAACTTGTATATTGCTGTTAACTATTGCACCTCATTGTTCTATACTGTCCGACTATTGTGACTAGACCCTTCTCTGAAGGAAAAAGGGGTTTTTATACTGATTGTGAGTGAAGGGAAAATTGCTTACTTAATTCGGTTAACCTCTATTTGGCTACCATACGTAGGGTAAACCGTACAGTTATTGGCACCCTTAAGACTAAATTTCAGTGGTGACATTAAAAAAAATACTTCTTATGAAGGGATCTAATTGGAACTTCCTATAACTCCTCTTTATCTTTCCTTATAAAGACTCAAGAGTTTTTTTTTGGGTCAAAAGTTCAATAGTTTTACAATTTGACAATATTTATTGTTAATTGTGCCAAATCTAGTTATTGGCACCCACTGGATTTAATTGTGAAATCTTTCCTATGGGTGGTTTGTTAAAACCTTACTTCATAGATGACTTAGAGGACCCTTCAAACTTTAGACTCATGTATATCTTGTAAGAAAGTTAGAACTTGTTTACCTATTTCTTCAAGTTAAAGTTTAGGTGCCAATAACTGTACTGAGTGCCAATGAATGTATGGTATACCCTACCAACAGAAATATCAGCCTATAATCATCGATACAATCAAAGTATTAGACTTGAAATTTCCATATATTAATCATCTACTAAAACAGTAATTTTTATAAACATACATAACTAAACATATAACTTATTTTTTGAAGAGAAAAGATTTGGCTCCGCCGGGAGTCGAACCCGGGTCTCCTGCGTTACATGCGAGGATGCTAACCGCTACACCACAGAGCTCGGCTCAAGGCATAGCAAATCCTTCCTCTTCACTGATTTGCTCTGCCTTGAGCCGAGCTCTGTGGTGTAGCGGTTAGCATCCTCGCATGTAACGCAGGAGACCCGGGTTCGACTCCCGGCGGAGCCAAATCTTTTCTCTTCAAAAAATAAATTATTTAAAAATAATTTAAAATTGGTGGTCGGCCACAATTTAAGATTGGATTAATTAAACATATAACATATTATAACAAGCTATATCTTTTCAAAGCAATTTCAAAGACTTAATATTACTCCTTTTAGTATGAAGCTATTCCTAAAGCAAATGTAGATTAATTTTATATTGATCAATAAATCTTTGAGGCCTGCATGGGTTCACGTTGGTAGTTTTATGTAGGGGAGACCGAGGGGAGTTGAAACAATTTTCACATTTTGTTTCATAGCCCAAATCCTATTGACTGAAATCTTATTATATGAGTACCAATCGATAGGGAATTTTTTACACTTGCGAATAACAAACGTAAAGAAATTGTAAGCGTTAAATATTGTGGTCAAAAACCCACTTAACCGTAACAAGTTAACTTGTTTCAACCCCCCTCACACCGAGGTGAGATGAAACAGGGGTCGAGGAGAGTTGAAACATGTGATTTTTGAGAAGTATTAAGGTCTGTAAAATAAAAATGATGATATAATTTAAAGGTATTTAATACAATAAAACTTTTGAAGTACAAAACTAACTTTTTTATTAATATTTTGTGCAGATATATCAGTTAAGTAGGTAACTACAGGTGTAATACAAATAATAAACTTCTAAAGTTGTTAAAAGTACCATAACGTCCTATTCGTAACATTAATTAAAATAAAAGTGAGATAAGCAAATTATAATTTGTAATAAAATGATTATTATAATACAGAGCTCGAGCTAACCAAGCTTACAAAGAATACCTCACCAGAAATATTAAAATTTAAATACCATGAAATAACCGAAAACTTATATACAGACCATGAATTGATCTTCACCGACGGATCTAAGGATGAAAACGGTGTGGGATGTAGCATGGTGACCAGGACGAGTGTTGATAAATGGAAGTTAAACGACACAAATTCCATTTTCACTAGCGAGTCAGTGGCAATACTTAAAGCGTTTGAATACATTAATAACAAAGGTATTCCAAAATCAGTAATTGCGACTGATTCACTGTCTGTAATTAAGGGACTACAAAATATATGGAGCAACAACGAAATACATAAACAAATTCAGGAACTTAACTTCCAACAATTGAAGAGCGGGAGGGAAGTAACGATGCTGTGGGTTCCTTCTCATCTCGGGATTAAAGTAAACGAACAAGCTGACCAATTTGCAAAAGAAGCAGCCAAGAGCTCTGACCCTCCTGATCTGAAATACATAGTTCCCTCCGAATGGGCCAAACAGATCAAAAACAGAGTAAAGGGAAAATGGAAGGAAGAGTGGCAAAATACAGAACGTTATCATCTTCGCCTGATCAAAGAAGAAAACCGTGCCTGGGTGCCACCAAAGAACCTAAGTACGAAGGTAGCAGCCATAATAACCAGACTTAGAATTGGACACACGAAGCTGACTCACATCCACCTGCTTATTGGACTTCACCGGCCAACTTGCCAAACTTGTGATAATGCTCCTCTTACAGTGGAACATCTCTTCGTATGTCACAAATACTCGAAGGAACGCCGCGACCTCAACATCATAATGCCGTATCCCTATAAAACAAACATTGGTATAGAAAAAACCCTAAGATACCTCAAGGGAACAAAATTAATGCCATACATTTAAGAAGATCAGTCGTCGTTAATGGCCAGAGCAGTCGAAGCGACGTTAAATTACATCAAATAAAAAAATAAAAAAATGATTATTAACTTTTAACCGTTTTTTACTTTCACTTATTAAGTATTAAAATCAGTTTTTATCAATATTTTTTCAAACATTTATGTTAAAATAATCTCACAAATGTCAAAAATAAAAATATTATGATAATAAAAAAGGTCAATCTGGCAAGCAGTAGTGGCAAACATTAAGTTTCCAACCAGTGCAAGTTTCATGAGCCCCGTTTTTGTATTCCAGACATTGCACCCATTTTTATTTGGCTCTGCTATTTGAAAATGGCAGAATAGGTGCTAGTAACCGATGTTCCCCTCTCTGCGGAAGTCATGCCACTCACTTGTTTTTGTCCTCTTCGGGCAATCTCAACGATTCGAAAAAATCTCCCAATTTTTAATAAATCCATAATCAAGAAGCAACTACACACAAATCTATTGTACCAAACATACATAGTAAATCTTTAGTTAATGATCTTTCGAAACATTTATATAACTTAAGCCAAAATAAAAAAACCCTTATCAAAATATAGGCATCATAAAAAAACGTTAAAAACCTACTTTTCACGATTTTTGTCACATGGCACGCAGAACTCCAAAGCCACGCGACTTACGCCACCGACGCGAACTGACACGTCAGCGGGCGGTGAGAAGTGATTGATAAGCGAAGTTGCTAAATCGCTAGCGATTTTAAGTTCCGAGAAATCGTTACTGTTTCAACTCCCCTCGGTCTCCCCTACTTCAATCTCTACTTGATTATCAATTTTTAGTTAATTTTTAATAGCTGCTCACAATATTTTTACAGTAAACAATATAAAATATTTATTTATTTATCGGCTTATAGGCGGGCGCAATCGAATATAGGGTGCGCTAGTAGTTTTGCAAAATGTCGGAAAGAACTTTGTTTGACTTAGTTGATGTGATAGAGATAATTGGTAATTTTAAAAGACCATTAATTGAAGGGCAGGCTATTCTTGATGCAAACCACATATTTACATGTGGAATAACATCTAAAAATAAAAAAACAGTTATTTTACAAGCCTCGTGCCTTTAAACTAGCAATCTTAAAGGACTGCCCCATCGAATAAAAGTGGAAATCAAATTTATTAATAATAATAAGCAATTTTCTTGTCATTGTACGTGTAAAGCTGGTAGTTCTGGTAAATGCAAACACATCATTGTAACTTTACTCGACGTTTTTCGGTTAGTAATAACATTAATTACCTATTCACACAATCATTGTTATGACAGCTTAGATTCTTTGTCATATTATTTATTTATTTGTCAAAACTTTCGGGCTTCGCATTGAAAACATGGAACAATTAAGCACAACGGATGTAATAGAAAAGTGGGGAAAATTAAAAAAGAAAAACAAATCTATGACACTATGGTCTCTATGTTATTTGCATAAAACTAGCATTTTGGAATAATAAAATGTCAAATTTTAATATTTACCTGTATAAATATAGTCTCTTTCTTTAATATAAAGACTACATATCGTCATATGTTTCGAAACAGGCTTATCTATTCTTAATTTTACAATCCACTCTTTAAGAAGCTTTTTATTTTTTTGGAAATAAAAGGGAATGACACGTCTTTTGACTTTCTAATTGAACACTGAGGGACCGAGCAATACCTATTAGATATTTTTCAAATGATTTTTTGCTCAATCGGGTTTTAATTATGGAAAAATAAATAAAAAACGCCAAAAAAAAACTATGAATCCCAGGTAATGGCCCCGCTTTTATCCCCGTTTCTCTAGTTCCTGCAGCGCCGTCGCAGAAGCAGCACCGTCGCTTGCGCCCGCCTATAAGACAGCGTAGCCATGGAGTCTGGCCCAATCAATGTTAGTTAGAGTTAGTTGACAGGTTAGAATAAAATTAAAGCAAAACGAAAATTAGACAAATAAACTAAATTTAACTATAGTTCATCTAACAAATAAACTTATCGAAAAAATTATAATCACCATCATTTATATAAAATAAAACATAATCCAAGTTTTCTTAAATATACATTTCTTTTAGTTACAATGATGCGATGCACTTATTGCCGTTCAAAAGGGTACCAAAATATGCACTTTATTTATATAAAACTCAAGCATACGAATAATCGAATACATACGAAGAATAATTAACAGATTATTTTAAAATTATGCGTTTGCAGGTAAATTACCAGAGTTAAAAATATTAAATGATGATATAATAAAGTAAAACACGTTAAACAATATAAAATAATCAAATGGAAATATATATTTTGTAAAAAAAAAAAAAAGAGGTAAACAAAGGTCAACTTGTACCGAACCAGTCACCGTGCTTACAAATAAGTCCGCTAAGGATTGGACTGCACATCGGGGCACGTGTGAACAACAAAGCAACAGCAATCCTTGGTCTCCTCGGGCACCGCCAACATCTTCACAGTATTATTTGAATCCTGCTCCTTCTTGTCCTGGAGGCAGTCCTTTATCTTCGTATCCTGCTGCTGGGTATCCTGGAATCGGACCTCTATTTCCGACATCTTGGCCGCCAAGGAGGTGTTCTCCTGGGATAACTTCTCTATGTGTTTCTTCTGCTCTTCCAGGAGCAATTCCAATTTCGAAAGTCTTTTCATATTTTCCAATAGCTCCGAGTGTTTCCGGAGGGTTTCCTTAATATCCTTCAGCTCGTCTGTCCCTTGAAGTTTTTCTTTCATCTTGGTGATCTCGTCGGACAACGTCTTCAACAGGCTGGTCATCAAGTACTACAACAAGTCAAACACAACTCTAATACTGATTCGTTTTTCGCAAGAGTAGCTTTAGCTTAACCTTTTTTTACTGCTTCAATAAATAGTAATGTATTAATCTTTGTAAAGTTCACCGTTTAACATGATACTTGTAGGTACTTTATTAATTTCTTTACACATGTTTAATTTTTATTTTATGATTTTTTTTAAACATATTACATAAAAACATATTTTGGGCCTGAAATAACTTGTTCAAAATGGGGATCATGTTCAAGTTTAAGGCAAACGCGTGATTCCATTGTATGAAAGACAAAAAGGAGTTGATTTCCTCAGTTGAATGATATATTCTAACAACACCTGTTAGATAATAAAGGAGAAGACCAGCAAGCTGTGTCCAACCCTTAATGAATGTTTGGGATGGGATATCGAAAGTTCCAACATCGATATATATATATAAGTTAAGGATGGTACTTAGGCAGTATTCACCTTAATCCCAACCTACAGATTGTAAACACTGTAAATGTACATATATAGGATTAAAGGAAAGAATAAATCAGTATTGTTTCAGACTTCAAGCGTCCTATTTCATTTACCTCTTCCTTTTTTTTAATTGTTTTCTACCGAGAGTGCTTAAGTGGTGCCGAAACCCGGGAGTCAGTGTGCGGAAGCCGAATTTTTTTCTCGGTAAGGCGTGAAGTGTCGTGATTGAGGAAAAATGTCTGAGGAGGCATTAAGACAACCGATCCTAAACGTGCCCGAGATACCACCGCCGCCACGAGAAACGCTGGCCGCGGCACACGCTAAAACACTCTGAAATGGATGGAACTCAGGGTAGCGACATGCCAAGACCTTAGGAAAGCGATTTCGGACCTCGAGCGTTTTACAGGGGAAATAGGGGAGCTGAACCATTTCCTGAATGGATCGCCTGATGGAACGAATCAATTCCAAGGTGGCCGACAATCTTGTGAATGCCGGGAATGCACAAGCACTCAAAGCCGCTGTAGTATGTCGGGTGAAGAGAAACATCCTCAATCATATACAAGCCGACGAGGAGACACCATGGCTGATAGTGAAGGAGAGGCTGAAAAAGGCATACGGGGGTGGACGGTGGACACCCGAAGAAGACATGTTCCAAATGCTCCGCGAGACAAAGTCACCGCGACAAACGACAGGACAATATGCCGCGACGCTACTAGCTAAATACAATCAGATCACGGAGAAGATGAGAGAGTCGCTGAGCGCGGCCCAAGTGGAAGGCAGGATGGGGTTCCTATCGACCATCCTTAAGGTTCAACTCGCTAAAGAAACAGGGAAGAGAGAAGGCTTACCTAGGGATCGCACATTCGTTGAGTGCGCACAAGAGATGATAGACTACAGCGCGAGAGAGGAAGAAAACCATACGAATTCCGAAGAGGTCGGGTGGAGCAGGGTGGCCTATAGACGCCCCAGAATATCGCCAACATCCTGGAGGAGAAGAGAGCCAACATTCAACCACCGCGAAAAACCGTCAACCTCCGAGAGAAGAGCAACTCCAAGCAGACCTAGGACCGGTGCCAGAAGAGAGGACAGAAAATGTCATGGCTGCAGAAAGAGCGGGCACTTGGTTGCACAGTGTCCGCGCACTAAGTGCTTCGAGTGCGGAACAGAGGGGCATATTTATTGCACGACAATGCCCATACCTGTATTCCAGGAGAGACTCGTATCGAGGTGAGCCAATGGAAGTAAACGCACAGAAGGTTCGACGAAGAAATGACTCGACGAGGAGAAGTATAGCATCTAGAGAGTCGACAGAGGAGTCTGGCACCTCGGAGACAGACAGCTAATCCGAGGTGTCTGAAGCGAGAATAGTAGAGCCTAGCAGGGGCAGACGGAGTGGCGGAAGAAGCAGACGAGGAGGAGCGGAAGAGAGGATCTGAGGAGAGTGCCGGCAGAGGGGCGACCGCACGCTGGTGAGCTGTAATATAGAGGGGAAGTGTGGCTGGTTGCCTATAATCGAAGTGAGTGAGGGTGTGAAGTGCTTGGTGGATACCGGGAGCTCTAACACCATCATGAGCAGAGGGGCGCTGGAAAAATTGTGTGGTGGAGTGAGGATACCCCAGATTCAGGTATGTGGTTGTAAATTAATTACCCTTGGTGGTCCCTGTAGTGTAGAAGGGGAAGTAGAAATCGAGTTGGTTAGGTGGGGGGCTAAAGGGGGTAAGTTAGATGTGCACATAGTAGGAAGTATGCCACGGGAATATCAGGTTATTATAGGGTGTGACCCGCTGAGGAAGATAGGCGCGCGAGTCAAGAGCGGTAGGCGAGGGAGGAAGGTGAAAATAGGAGGAAAAGTTTATAAATGCCATACGGGTATAAAGGAGGGCAAGGCGCGGATAGGAGCGGTCAGTAGGGTAGTTGTGATGTTTTTTATTTGAATATCGATTTAACTTTACAATATTATTAAAGTAGACATTCACATCGCATAAAATATAGCTACTGATTATTTAAACATTAGTGGTAATCAAATTATGCACACTGTGATTCCCATGATTGGGGATGGTGCGTGTTTATTTCGACTTCTTTTCCAAATATATAAGAGGCTTTCTCCTGACTGATAGAATCAATGCAGAGCAAAAACTACTAATGATAGAAACTTGAAGTTCGGAATTCAGATTTTAAACGCGATGTCGGTAACCACTAAGTAAGGAATTTCGAAAATTTAACCCCTAAGGGGTTTAATATATAAGAGGCTTTGTCCTGACTGACAGGATCAACGCAGAGCAAAAACTACTAATGATAGAAACTTGAAGTTCGGAATTCAGATTTTAAACGCGATGTTGGTAACCACTAAGTAAGGAATTTCGAAAATTTAACCCCTAAGGGGTTTAATATATAAGAGGCTTTGTCCTGACTGACAGAATCAACGCAGAGAAAAAACTACTAATGATAGAAACTTGAAGTTCGAAATTTAGATTTTAAACGCGATGTAGGTAACCACTAAGAAATGAATTTCAAAAATGTAATCCCTAAGGGGTTTAAATGGCGAAATTGTTTAACTCTAACGGACACCTGTTTTTGAACTTCGAGAAAAAATGTCTAATTTGGACTCATTTAAAAGATCTTAATACGACGAGTTTAACTCGAAAGCCCCTAAGGGGCGTTGAAAACCATCTTTTAAAGCCGAAAAATGAAGCGTTCAAGACGAGTAAGCAAGTTTTCATTTCGGCGGTTTTAGTGAACATTCTCCATTGCGCGTCTCCCTCTCTTCTACCGAGCCGGCAGCTTCCCCCTCCAACATTCCACCTACCGGAAGCTCTGATTCAACTAAATCTCCTTAACATCAATTAAAATATTATATTAAATCAATACCAAGATAATAATCACAGAATTGATTTTAAAGGCCCGCGGGCAAAGCCGCGACGGGAATGCTAGTTGTTTATTATAAGGTAAGATTTATCATCATTAAAATGTTCTGAAGGGGCTTAAATGTGGAAGGGGCCTTTTTGCGCATGCGCATTCGTGGAAATTATGTTTCCATGGTACCTGAATTAAGTTTTCAATAACTACATTGAGCATTATAAAATCGACGCGATGGAGTAATATACTTGCTTTACCGAACTAACATAAGTAAAAACTTTTATTTAACAATTAAACATTTTAATGTACTTTAGGAAGCAAATAAAAACAAAAATAAGGAAATGAAAAAATGTGTGAATTTGAGGAATGGCGTTTACATATTTATTAAAACAAGTCCATTTCCAAACTAAGTAAGTTGTGTGCGCATTGCACCAGATAAAAGGACAGATAAAAGGACTTTGTAAATTTGAAAATTTTATATTATGTCTTTTTTCAAACGGAGGAAAAACGTCAGTTAATATTTAAAACTATCTGCTTAAGAGTAAGGGCGGATTCACAATATCGCTCCGCTCCCGCTCCACTCCCGGTCCGCTCAAATATTCTAAAGAGAAACAGACAGAGAATTCCACTATCGGTACCGCTCCGGTCTCGCTCCACTCCCGGTCCGCTCTCGCTCTACCCCATTCAAACTAGCGCTCCGCTCCAGGTCCGGTCTCACTGGCGAAATATTCTAAAGAGGAATAGAGAGTGGTTAATCACAATATTGGCCCAGGTCCGGCCTCGCTCCACTCTCGTTCCACTCTCGCTCCACTCCCGCTCCACTCTCCTAAAGTCTTTTCATATTCACATTATATAATTTTACACCGTTCACGATTGAAGCCATTAATAATCGAAACCGTCTGTATTTGGATTTTAATTAATAATTAACTTTCAGTTATTAAAGTATTTATTTATTCATCAATTTTACGGCCAAAAAAGTTCAACTTTAAAATATATATATAATTATAAATTAATTTAATTAATAGTGAAGAAATAATTTAAATTTGTTTCCGAATGTATTCGAATACGCTTGAAATGATAAAAAAAAAAAAATCACCAACAATACGCGCGGTTTTTCGACGTGAAAAATTCATGTTATGTTTGAGATATATTTTGCTATGAACTAATGTACTCGTAAAAAATGGTCACCGATTTATTTATTGACTACACACTCATTGCTATTATAAAATAACGTTTAATTTGAAACGAATAAAAATGGAGTATATTATGAAAAATGTCAGATCATTAACGAAAAAAAATATATTAAAGCAAAAAATAAATAAAATATTAATCAGGAAAAGAAGAGAACACAATCGGTAAATTTGTAGCATTTACCGATTTCAACTTGAAATTTTCAAGCGTATTCGAATACATTCCGAAAAAAATTTAAATTATTTCTTCACCATTAATTGAATTAATTTATAATTATTATTAATATGTGTTAATATGTATTAATTGTGTTGCAATATATTGTTCTTATTATATTTTTTGATAATATTATCTTCTTCATCAAGAAAAGTACACTTACCAGCTATTTCTACAAACGAAAAATTGTTTTTTTTTTTTTGGCTGTAAAATTGAAGAATAAATGAATACTTAAATAACTGAAAGTTAATCATTAATTAAAATCCGAATACAGACAACTTCGATTATTAATGGCTTTAATAGCTTAAACCTTTCAAAATTGAACGGTGTAAAATTATACAGTGTGAATATGGTAAGACATTTGGAGAGCGGACCGGGAGCGGAGCGAGAGTGGAGCGGGCGCGAAACCGATAGTGTGAATAGGCCCTAAAAGTATGTTGAAGTGAAAGCATAATATCAATCCTAAACACACTTTTACTTTACTTATAAACTTTTAAATATTTACTGCTTTGTGCTATTATTTTTTCATTTGTTCAGACGATATAATAGATGAGTGTTGCTTTTGTAGACAATGTAAACGAATATCTTAAACTGGCATCAAATGCAGATAAAACCCAAGTTCAGCGTATTAATGCAGTTTTTGAAAAGAAGAATCAAAAATCAGCTCAATGTATTCAACAACTTCAAAAGAAGCTGGAAAGTTATAATAAAAAATTGAAGGAACTTGAAACAAAAGGAGTGCAACTCTTTTAAATTATTTTTACTTTCACTTACCTATATATGAAATATATAGTAAGGAAAGTATTGCGATCGTGAAAAATTTCGACTTCCGGTTTTCAACGGAAATACACGTTTTGGGGTCCCCTGAGATCAAATAACCAAGTCCCGCGAAATGGTCTGTATGTGTGTGTGTGTGTGTTTGTGTGCGTGTGAACAGACTAGATCAAAAACTATAACTCGTACGAACCTCAAATTGGGTATTTGGTGTATGAATATGCCCGCGATGTGACAACAAAAATTTCATCAAAATTGGTCAAACGGAGGGGAGACTTTATTTAAAGAATTTTGTCTAATTTGTACGTTTTTTTTCGATTTTCTCAACAACGGCTGTAATGATTTTAATCAGACTGGATATTTGGTGTATATATATATGCTCACGATGTGACAGCCAAAATTTCATCAAAATTGGTCAAACCCAGGGGGCCCTTGTTTCATAACTTTTTTTCCAATTTTGGCCTTTTTTTCTAATATCTCAAAAACGGCTTTAATGATTTTGATTAAAATCATCATGTTTAATCAAAATCAAGCCTTCTTTAATATCCGGTGAGATTTCTCATTATTAAAATGTTCTGAGGGGGCTAAAATGGGGAAGGGGCCTTTTTTGTTTTCCTATAAAGAACTATTGATTTTATGTATATGTAGAAATTTACTGTCTCTCGTTTCGCCTGAAAATAAGATAGAGCTAAATATAAAATATGAAAAAAATCAAGTTAACAAATACATTTTCAACAATTTCATAGAGAATTATAAAATCCGACGACTTGGAGTATTATGCTTGAATTGCCGAGTTATCACAAGTAATAACTTTTATTTAATAATAAAAAAAAAATAGTGTTCTTTATAGCTCAAATAAAAACAAAAATAGGAAACGAATGCGGAAAAATATGTGACTCAGAGAAATGGCAATTCAAAAAACACGTCAATTTCTAATCTAAGTAAGTTGGTAAGTGAAAGTTGTGTGTTGCGCGCACGCACCAGATTTTTTTTAACCTACCGGCGGGCGCGTAGCCGCACTCGGTGCGGCAATCTCGGTTCCCTTGAATTTTCGTGGGTAAGCCGTGGACGGAATTCTTCAGGACTTGATGTAATCCTAGTTCTACTAATTGACTTCATTTTTGTTCAAGTGCGAGAAGTAAAGTCTTTTATCCTTCGGTGACAAGAGGATTCTCAAATAGTGAGTTCATGGAAGCCGCTCACAGTGCTGCTTGCGCCCGTCTCGAAACTTATTTTCAGTATCTTTTAAACCCTCATCTACCCCCTCACCCGTTTTTACAGCAACTGACATCTAAGTAAAATTACTAATTACTTATCCTGTACTACTTTGTATTATTATGTTTCAAGAAAGAACCAGGGGAACGAAGAAGAAGCAAGCGGAAGAAAGGATGGTTGGACCATGTCACCTCTGTGCCCGCCATATCTGGAACAATACTACCATCAAATGCAAGAAATGTCTCAAGCACGTTTGCAAGAAGCATTCTATTCAGGAAACTAGATGTCAATCCTGTAATGCAAGAACTGAAAAGACGGAGGAAGAACTGAGAACGATGGACTCTAGATTTCAGAGGACTGATAACTTTTTTTAACCAACAAAATTATGTTACTCATTTGGAAATTTTGTGATTCCTTCGTTTTTGTCATTATTATATTCTATATTCTTCGTTTTATGTTTTTTTATATTGATAATTAATCATTAAAAAGTATTATTCCAATTGTATTTAAAAAAAAGGTGGCTGTCTGTAGCAATATTTTATATTAATTTTTTATATAGTAACATGTTTAAATAAATTAGTCTCTTTTTACTAATTATCATTTTCCATCTACCCAAGACTAATATTTCAATATAAAACCTGGAATTTTGACATGCCGCACTCAGTGCGGCACGCGCCCGGGCATGTAACTCCCTAGGACGCGCCCGCCGGTAGGTTAAATATGACCTTCAAAGGAGTGAGGGATATGGACGTATAACGTACATGGTAATTTATTAAAACATGCTACGTTACATTACGCTAATTTATTAAAAAAAAAAAGAATTTGTATCGAAGCAGCTACAATAATTGAAGCAGGAAGAACTATCGTTTGAGTTGGTGAAACGAACACTGGCGAAATCAGAGAGGCATGCTGTTCTTGTACCATTCAAGCCTACTGTCGATGACTTGAGGCGAAGACTGTTTGAGGATTTGGTAGACGGTCTTCCCGCTTCCATTGGCCACGAACGGATCGGCTCCGTTGAGAAGAAGCATCCTTAGGGCCTCTTCGAAGAAGCCCATCGCGGCGAGGTGGAGAGGAGTGTTACCATCGGCGTCCCTCGCGTTCAGGTCGGCTCCGCACCGCACCAGCATCTGTATAATATAAGGAGTGTTGGGAAAGGACGTTAATACCGCGTAGTGCAGCATCGTGTAATGATTGTGCTCCGCGTCCTTCACGCGCACGTCGACTCCCGCCTTGCAAGTATCAAGTACATTGATGTAACTTCCGTTTTTTATATACCATAGGAAGTCTCGTTCGCGCCGCGACAGTGTTCTAACATCACTGATCCATTTGACCCTTTCAGGTTCGAAGGTGAGCTGGAAGTTGTCATAGTTCCTTCCAGGCGAGACCAAATCTTCGGGTAATGCTCCTTCTTTGTTCTGTACATGCGACGTAGCGCCTAACATGAGAAGCATATCTGCCGAATGGTCAAAGTCCTTGATGACGGTGATGTGGAGCGGAGTGTTGCCGTCAAAGTCCTTGACGTTGAGGTTGGCGGAGCACCTCGCGAGGGCGAGCATGGCCAAGAACCCCGCGTTAGCCGCTGCTAGGTGCAGAGGAGTGTAGCCGTTGTTGTCGATGTCGGCCACGTTGGGGTCCACCCCCGAAGCGCACAAGTCCGCGATGAGGATATCATTATTATTTTTTGCTGCTTCGTGCATTCTCATTTCTCCCTCGGTGAGTTTCCTCACTTCAGGTTTCCTAAAAGTAAAAAAAAAAATAGTTCAATATTCAATTGAGAAATGTAAAAATAGAAAAAAAGATGAACATAAAATTACAATAAATCCTCCAGTCCCTAAACACTAAACCTACCACAGCGGTCAAATAACTGCTTTTGAGACTTTAATTTAAATTGTTAAATTCCAGGTTTTTATTTTTCTTGAATTTACTACACTACTTTTTCCATAATATATAGCTGTTATTTTTTCAATATCGCTGTTCCAAAAGAACAATGACTCAAATGCTAAAACTGAAATTTTACAGGAGACCAAGAAACCACAACCTCCTGACTGGAGGGGTCAAACAGCCGATGTTTCAATAACGACACAACTACGCTATAGCTGCCAAGAGTTGAACTACAATTACGACGCTGTTCCACCTTACACTTTATGGCTTTGTGATACCATTAACCCGGCATTGGTTGCGTTGTGAGCTTGCCGAAAATCTTGTGTATTTCGCTTATTTCTATTTCTTTAATTCTGATATTTTTTCTATTTGTCATTTATACATTAACTCACTTTAGGAAGTTGTTTTGGTAAAAAAGAATTGCCCCGCTAAGCCCCAATAAAACGTTTTGTTCGAAAAAACGGGAGCGTGAGCAAACTGCTCACAGCGCGACCACCCGTGACACAGAACTTTCACTTACCTATATATGAAATATATACTAAGTGGAAGTATTGCGATCGTGAAAAATTTCGACTTGCGGTTTTCAACGGAAATACACGTTTTGGGGTCCCCTGAGTCGAAATGACCAAGTCCCGCGAAATGGTCTGTGTGTGTGTGTGTGAACAGACTAGCTCAAAAACTATAAACCGTGCGATCCTGAAATTGGGTATTTAGTGTAAGTATATGCCCGCGATGTGACAGCATAAATTTCATCAAAATTACTTAAAGGGAGGGGGTAATTTACTTAATAACTTTTTAGGTTTTTTTCGATTTTCTCAAAAACGGCTCTAACGATTTTGATTTAACCGAGTATTTGATCTATGTATACGCCCGAGATATGACTGTAAAAATTTCATCAAAATTGATTAACCGGAGGGGGGACTTTACTTAATAAATTTTGTAACATTTTCACGTGTTTTTTTATTTACTCAAAAAAGGCTTTAACGATTTTGATAAAACTGGGTATTTGATGTATGCATAAGCCAAAGATGTGATAGCCAACATTTCACCAAAATTGACCAACCGGATGGGGGACTTTACTTAATAAATTTTGTATAATTTTCACGTGTTTTTTTTATTTACTCAAAAACGGCTTTAAAGATTTTGATCAAACTGGGTATTTGATGTATGTATATGCCAAAGATGTGATAGCCAACATTTCATCAAAATTGATTAACCGGAGGGGGGACTTTACTTATTAAATTTTGTAACATTTTCAAGTGTTTTTTTTATTTACTCAAAGAAGGCTTTCACGATTTTGATCAAACTGGGTATTTGATGTATGCATAAGCCAAAGATGTGATAGCCAACATTTCACCAAAATTGACCAACCGGAGGGGGGACTTAATAAATTTTGTATCATTTTCACGTGTTTTTTTTTTTTATTCAAAAACGGCTTTAACTATTTTGATCAAACTGGGTATTTGATGTATTTATATGCCAAATATGTGATAGCTAACATTTCATCAAAATTGGTCTAACGAAGGGGACCACAACAACGCATTAATTTCTAATCTAAGTAAGTTGGTAAGTGAAAGTTGTGTGTTGCGCGGACGCACCAGATTTTTTTTCAACTAAAGATGTCCTATTCTTTTTTTAATTTTGGTTAATTTATGCTGCTGCACTTTTCTTACAATAAATACTTCTTTTTTTTACTAAAAATCGTGTTAATAAAGCATTTTATTCTTGTTTAATCTCTTCTATTCATTTTACTCCTATAAATAAATTAAAGTAAATGCATTAAACTGATGAAAACACCTTAAATAGATTAATAATTTAATGATAAAAATATTCTTAATTAAAAGAAATGACATTTAAAATAATCATTGGCGGATCCAGGGGGGGGGGGGCTGTGGGGGCTGCAGCCCCTCCCTTTGGACAATTTTTCGTCATTTAAAGATAGAATTTGACTTTCCTTAATGTAAGGAAGCAAGTTAAATAACAAATTTTACAGTTACGTCATTGTTCTTCTGGAACAGCTATATATATTTCTCTTTTTCTTTCGTTTTTCCTGATAATAATATGTTCTCAACCGATGTCTACCCTGAGCGGTCTTTTGACCGCTAGAATATATATGAAAGTTTATGAAGTTATTTGCAATGAAATCTCAAACTTAACACAAAAAGCAGTAGTTTTCCAAGAAAATGTCATCCGATTGTGTTCTAGGAAAACGCCATGTGCTTACAGTTTGTTTCATGATGGGTACAGTGCGACTACTGGTAACTCACGAGGTGAGGCAAAATGGCGATTATTCAAATTAGATTACTGGCTCTGTACGCGGCATTATAAATATTCGCGACGTGATTAGTTCTATTTGTAACAGTACGGGATGAAAATAATAAAAACTTTTGATAAAATAAAATTAAAAAAAAACACTGTATTCAGATAAAAATAACAAAACGAATAATGAAAATAAAGAAACTTCTGTTGAAAAAAATAAATAAACCACTAGAAAAGATAATACTATATGCAGTTTTTTTAGCAAGTCACAGTATCCCACACACGTAATCAACACACACTCTGAGAGACTTTATATGTCCGGTTACCCGTAGTGTAGCCAAGTATAAATAAATTTATATAATTTGTGGCAACACTGACAAAGGCAGGTTTCTATTCGAAGTAGGTGCTGCTACAATTACAATCAACAGGAAAAGACTATAATGTTTATTTCAAAAGCTGTCATTTGATCGCCATCGGTAGGAATAGGTATATATAGTATGTCGGTAGGTTTAGTGTTAAAGCATGGTAAATATCTAACCCGCCAGCGTAACGCCAACATGAGTGGATCCAGCCGGTTGTATGGGGGGGGGGGAGTGGTGCAGCCCTACAGTCCATTCCCATGATCTACTTTTTTTACCTTGATGTTCATTTCCTACAAAAAAAACTCTACCTGTCCTGCATATATTTTGTTCTTTACCTTAATTCTAATTAATAATTTAATACCTTAATTAACTGAAATGTTTGCTGAAAATGGAACAATTGATATTAACAGTTTGATTGATGAATCTAGAACAAAGAGTTAGTTCCAACCGCTTAGTTTGTTCCAACAAACGGTCTGGGATATTCAACCATATGTTTTTATATTTGAAGATTTAATGTTACAGTATTCACAAATATTCTGATATAAATAAATTTCTATTTGTATCCACATTAAAAGGGAGAGGCTAATAGATGACCTAATAGACATGGGAATACCCAAGAAACTTGTGCGGTTGGTGCGAATGACAATGGCAGGATCGAGATGCCGTGTCAAGTTACAAAGAGAACTCTCCAAGGAATTTACAGTGCGATCGGGATTGAGACAGGGAGACCCCCAGGTGACAACCCTATTCAACCTCTCAATGGAAATGGCCGTAAGAGGAATACGAACCAACCCAGGGGGAACCATCTGCAACCGAATCACGCAGCATTTGGTATACGCGGACGATGTGGCGCTGATGTCAAGAACCATCCCGGCACTTTCAGGTACCCTTGAGGAATTCGAAAGGGCTGCAGCAGCGCGGAGCCTTAAAATTAACGAGCGCAAGTCGGCATACATGCTTTCCTCTACCGCTAAAAATGAGCAGCGAACGAAAGAACTCAGATTGGGAGAGCATGCCTTTCCGGTGTGTCACGATTTCAAGTATCTAGGATCGATACTGACACAGGACAATGACATGCTCACAGAAATCAAAGCGAGGATAGCAGCTGGAAACAGGCAATATTATGCTGCGGTTCAAGATACTGTCTAGAAGGGCCCGAGAGTTAATTTACAAAACTATGATAAGGCCAATCGTTACGTATGGTAGCGAAACATGGGTGTTATCCCGAGAAAATGAAAGGATGCTTGCTATATGGGAAAGGAAAATCCTCCGGAAGATCTACGGCCCAGTATACCAGAATGGACAATGGAGGATAAGGACGAATGCAGAACTTAAACAGCTCTACAACTCTCCAGACCTGGTAGCTGTAATCAAAAGTGGGCGCATCAGATGGTCAGGACACTTCGAGGGAATGCCTCAAGAGCGTTTGCCTCGAAACCTAATGTATAGTCGACCAGGTGGAGCTAGAAGAAGAGGCAGACCACGACTGAGATGGCTGGACGACGTGGAGGACGACCTGCGGCGGCTTGGGGTAAGGCGATGGAGGAATATCGCCCAGGACCGAAAAGAATCGTTGAAGAGGCCAAGGTCCTATCAGGACCGTTGCAACAAGGAAAAAAAAAATCCACATTAAAATTAAGATTAATTAATAAATTTGTATTCGTATTTATAAATATAGATATGCCCAACTCTGCACAAAACTCTGATAATGCCTGATTCTGCTAGTTTGATACAGACTTAATCAATTGAGCTCTAAACATCTCATTTTAAATAATAGTGAAATGAATAATTCAGATATTACCTCGTAGCTTTCGGTAATTGGACTTTGGGTGGTTTTGTGGTCGGTGTTGCAATCGTCGTAAAGGAAGTTGTGTCAGGTTTTCCATAGCTGAAACAGGAATCAATAATAATAAAATAAAAATAAAAATTGACTTTAAGTAAGGTTTAGGTTGCAATATAAAGCAAAATTATTGTTGAGTCCAAGATTGAACTTGGATTGAGAGCTGAAACAAAGTTAGCGTCTTCGTCAAATAATCCATAAAAAGTTACGATGAAGAAGTAATACCTCTGATTCTTCATGCATACACATTTTAAACTATTTCTGACACTTATACTGATTATAAAAGTGTTGCAGATATCTTAAGTTATCAAGTACTAGCGATTTATAATAACAATCTGTTTTTGATTTATGCCTGATGCAGGTATTCTTGCAAAAAAGAACTGGCAGAATTCATCTACACTTGAGTATTAGTTGATAAAACTTCATAATTCTTTTAAACCAACATAGGAACAATTATATAAGTGCCGCTTTCCATTATACCTTTTTCTGCGCATAATTCATCATCCCACCTAGATCAAATTAAAAAAATGGCTGAGTGTGCCCGAATATACTTTGAGGTGATGAGAACTGTTTAATTATGAACCGACCTCAACTGAAGCCCTCACAGGGCCACAGAGGGATTTGGATATCCAGTTTGGAGTCGATGGAATTCGAAAGGCACAATCTAATTAAAAGCAATTTCACCCCCGATTTTAAATTAGAGGACCTGTTGGGAATTTCGCAAAGTCGTAAATCGCGATCTAAATGGAAAGGAGGATATTTCCGAACATGTTGCAAATGCTCGACGTTCGTGGAATTGCATCAAGTGCGCGATATCGAAATACCTTGCCCACCAATCATCGAGGTACGACAATTGTGAAATATTACTTATACAACTTAATTCAAACAATATATGATACTAATCTTTTGGATAGATAATTGGTCTTCTTCGCGCCTGAGGCCAGGAGGAGAGCTGTGATCATGAGGTTGTTTGTTTCGATCGCAAGGTCCAGAGGAGATCTGCCTTCCTGGTCGGTGATATTGGTCAGAGCCCCGGACATAAAGAACTTCTTGACGACCTCGAAGTCTTGCTTGTCCACCGCAAGATGGACGGCAGTCATGTTTTTGACGTTCTGCGCATTGATGTCTACGTTGGCTAGAACCAGTTCCTGAACAGCGTCTGGACTCCCGCTGAGGGCAGCCATGTGTAGGGCCGTGTTCCCCTCACTGTCCAAAGCAGAGGCGTTGGCCCCGTACCTAAGGAGCATGCGGATGGTGGGCACGTCGCCGCGCAGGGCTGCCAAATGCAGTGCGCTGACACCGGCCGGGCTGCTGGCTGCTTCCTCCTTCCTCTGCAGGATGTCCTCGACCTCTTCGGTGCGGCCTTCAATGGTTGCGATCTGCAGGAGCGTCAGGCTGCTCCAACGCGGGTTCTTGTCTCTCAAATCTTCATGCTAATCAAATTAAAGGCAAACAAATTAGAATTTGTTAAATGAAACTCTATGTTTTTAAGTACATATGGAGCCTATGGAGGTGATAGAGGGGGAACTCTATTGGTGTGGCACAACACCCCCCGCACAACAAGTCTCCCGCCAGGTTATGGAGGCTTAATGCGCCACAGAACTTTCTTCTAACATCAAGGACGATCAAATGCTGTTGTAAAAGATAAATTATTACCCGCGACTGCCAGATTCGAACCCGGATCCAGTAAAAAGTAACACATTAATGAAAAATGAATTATTTGATTATAGTCATTTGAGCAGGAGTGTTATAGATTTTTGGCCGCTAAATTACAGAATTTTCAAACTGTGCGTCGTTTGCGACCACGAATAATTACATGCGTATCAATTTAAATGGGGAAAACAGTCCGTAACGATAATGCTAATCGTCCCCGTTTCCTTTGACATTTAAAATAATCATTGGCGGATCCAGGGGGGGGGGGGGCTGTGGGGGCTGCAGCCCTTCCCTTTGGAAAATATATCGTCATTTAAAGATAGAATTTGACTTCCCTTAATGTAAGTAAGCAAGATAAAGAACGGATAATGTGCAGAACAAGTAGAATTTTAGCTGTGGGAAAGGACATAAAGGTAAAAAAGCTGATTAGCAGATCCAAATGAAGGGATGTGGGGCTGCAGCCCCCCCTTTAGGACTGCAGCCCTCCCCTTTAAGATCGGCTGGATCCGCCCATGAAAATAATACATTGGGTTTACAACTATTTAAAATTATGTAATAATTTATCTTAATAATATAATAATAATAATATTAATAATCTTAATAATAATAATTATTAAGAAATTCAAGAAAATGTCTGTATTTTCTTTACTGCACACTACTTAGTATCTGCAAGTACTTTACTGTAAAAGTAAAAAGTGCTAACTAATCATATTACCGGGTCGCATAAATTAATAGTAGGCTTATTATTATATATTGATATTATTATTATATTTGTATATATGTATAGACCATATACATATGTTGGCAAAAACAAGGACTTCCCCCTGGATTTCGTAAAGGGGGGAGGCTGGTACAATTCTGGATGGGTCCAGGTATTCTGACCTTTCAAGGCTCAATTAATGGTTGAAATCAGGGGTCGAAAGAGTAACTAACTTTTTTAAATAAATTACATTTTAAAAGTATTTGAAAAACTTATAAGTAAAAAGATTTATCAATAAAAGTTTTCCAATAATTTTTTAATTCCTTCAAAAAGTTCAAGGTTCACCTAAACATATGGAACAATTAAAATTAAAGTGTGAGTTAAACTTTTACGCCCTAGGTTTTGATCATAAATGTTTTTATCATAGAAAAAGAACTTGTTTACTGATACTGTTGTTTATTTTCATGAATAATCCTGTGATAGGATTAGTTCAAGGTATATTTATTCCTATCCTATTATTTTATTCTTCTCGAAGAAAAACCAGTCCAATGTCCAGTCATGAGTCATCTCTCGAGACCGTTTCATTTTAGATTTACTTATTCCTCGTAAGTAAATAGTTCAGTGCAAATTACGATGGTGCGCAAAAAAGACCAAGGGATTCTGAGTCTTTTCAAATACGTCTCAAAAACTGTTGTGAATGAATAATTAAAGGAAATTTTATAACGAATTCAAAAAACCATTTATTATATTCTATAAAAGTGTTTTTTACGAATTATATGAGTGTAACAGTGATTTGAAGTGTAGCAAGAACAAATTAAAACCCATTTCAGTAAAAATAAGCGAAGAAATGTTATTAGATAGCAGCTTAAAATAGGGGATACTTTGAAATTTATACTTGATGATTATAGATGAAAATTAAAATGTTTTTAAATTGTTTTACTTGTTAAATTAAATGATAATTGTTGAATAATAAATCTAAATATTTTTATATTGAGTAACGACATTATATATCTATGGTAATTAACTGTACTCATTCCACATAATATTGTAGTTTAAAATTAATACACATATTGTAACACTTATGTGGATTAAAGGATATTTATTAACAGAAATATACAGTTATCTCAATGCCAACGAATTAATAAAACTTAAACACTTGAGTAGGTTACAAAATTGATAACGTTATAACACACATAATCATATGACTTGAGCAACACAGTCAAGACACGGACTTCAACTGACTTATTCAGCTATAATCGTAAATAATCAGGCGTTTGACTACCTGGATCATTCTAGAACAATGTCGGCAGTTCTCCGCCATCACGGAATGATCTAGACACAAACAGTTCGTTCCAACCGCTTATTTTGTTCCAACAAACGGTCTGGGAGTTTATGCCATATGTTTTTTTTTATTTCTTTATCGATTTAACGCTACAATATTTACAAATTATTAAAAATTGTAATCCAATAAAATAAAATTTTGCATTTCAGAAATTATTTTCTTTGACTAAAATCTTTTTATGAATAAGTTTCAGAATAACCTTTTGAAATTAACTTTTATGGAAAAAGTTATTTGGATAAAGGTCTTTAGATAACTTTATCAAAAAAATTTTTCCCCGACCCCACCAGGGACCACCACCGTCGCCGACTCGTTTCCCTCTGGCTCAAGTTGGCTCTCGCACACGTTAATTTTCATTAACTCCCCCGACTACCGCGACCAACGTTGTCAATGCGATCTCTTGTTAGTTCTCGCGAACTAAAGTTTTAAAAACCGTAATTAATACGGCTTTTTTTTCGCGACTAGTTGCCTCTCGCATAGGTAATTAGTCCAAAAATCTTTATTAGGTAAGACTATAGATTAGGGCGGGGGGGGGGGGTTTTACCCGACCCCACCAGGGACCACCACCGTCGCCGACTCGTTTCCATCTGGCTCAAGTTTGCTCTCGCACACGTTAATTTTCATTAACTTCCCCGACTACCGCGACCAACGTTGTCAATGCGATCTCTTGTTAGTTCTCGCGGACTAAAATTTTAAAAACCGTAATTAATACGGCTTTTTTTCGCGGCTAGTTACCTCTCGCATAGGTAATTAGTCCAAAACTCTTTATTAGGTAAGACTATAGATTAGGGCGGGGGGGAGGGTTTTCCCCGACCCCACCAGGGACCACCACCGTCGCCGACTCGTTTCCATCTGGCTCAAGTTGGATCTTGCACACGTTAATTTTCATTAACTAATTACTATGGTTTTTTTTCCCTAGCTAATTACCTCTCGCAAAGGTAAATATTTAAAAAGTCCTTATTATGTGGTGTAGCGGTAGGGGGGGGGGGGGTGGGGTTTTACCCCACTCCCCCGACTACCGCGACCAACGTTGTCAATGAGATCTCTTGTTAGTTCTCGCGAACTAAAATTTTAAAAACCGTAATTAATACGGCTTTTTTTTCATGACTAGTTACATTAATATGTATTTTTCAATATTATGCTTTCCGTGACGATCAAGTGAAAGAAATTATGAAATTGGATTCTATATTCATGATGTATTTCTGTTTGATCTGAATAATTTAAAGATATATATTACTATTGCTATATTAATTATTAACCCTTAGCTTGGCAAGAATAGATCCACAGTGATTTTTTTAAATGCTTGATATTTTTCTGTCTGGCTTGAGGGCTAAAATAACAATAATCTGAAGAATTTTTTTTTTTTGTGAATTCATAAAAGTTTATTGGTATGGTACCATATATGGTACCTTGCACGATTTTTTCATCAAATAAATGGCATTTTGTGTTTTGGGGATTATTATTATTAAATTAATGATATAATATACCAAAACAGCAAAAAGAAATAGAAAATGTTACTTTTATATCAATTAGACAAAATATTACAAAACTATTTTAAATCCCTTTGGTTTTTAGATTAGCTGAAACCTTTTTATTTTTTAATTTTGATTTAACTGTATTAAGAAGAATAGGATATAATTAATTCAAAGCATTATAGCTACTCAGCAAGCGGCCGGGTCTGCTCGTGGTTTATAGATATAGCAAATGAATTGGTAGTTTTCGCTTCTCAAAATTTCTAGGGGAGGGGGCAAATGTACCTGCGGATGCCCGTGGGCTAGAAGGGCCAAAAGGTAATATTAAGATGTAAAATAAATAAATAATTTATTTTTTGAAGAGAAAAGATAGGGCTCCGCCGGGAGTCGAACCCGGGTCTTCCGCGTGACATGCGCGGTATGATAACCACTGCACCACAGAGCTCGCTTCCAAGCGATCTTGCGATATCGAGGGAGAGGTATCAGTGAAGAGGAAGGATTGGCTCAGCCTGGAAGACTCCCGGCGGAGCCCAATCTTTTCTCCTCAAAAAATAAATTATTTAAAACAAGGTGGTTACCCACAGTAGATTAAATTAATATGTAAAATAAATAAAATGACTGCAAAACAAACTAAAATATGAAACTTGTTTTGTTTTAACATATATATATATATTTATACTAGCAGTCCCGGCCAATCGTTGCTGTGTCTCAGTAGCTATAGTGTGGTGAATTAATTGTATCCCATTCTTTTTAACACAGTCAAATCCAAATTCACTGATAAAGATAACGTTTCAGCTAATCTAAAAACCCTGGGATTTAAAATAGAACTTTACGCCAAATTTTGGTAAAGAATTTAGAAGGTTTAAGTTTTTATTTTTGACTATATTAATATAATAATAATAATACTCTATAATAAATATAGAGTATTAATGATCCATTTATTTATCACTTACTAGATTATTTCAGCAGAGGCGAGATTATAAATAACAGATATTACATATTATCAAAACATATCGATTTCTAATCTCTGTAAGTTCGTAAGTGAAAGTCGTTTGTTGCGCGCATCGCACCAGATTTTTTTATTATTACAATATACAATTTCTATTTACTGTAGTGCTAATAGGTGCGAATGATTTTGTTTAACCTAAAAAAAAAAAATGAAGTGTTGTGTCAAAAAATCAACTTACACTGCCATTTGTAGTAGTACATTATCACACTCAACTGAAGTACAATAAGCATTTAATTTGCAATAAAAGAAATATTGAAGCTAATAATCGAGATAAAAAACTATCCTATCTTTTAGGTTGGACAAAACTACGCACAATCCGCAAAATCTTATAAAGATCGGTTGAGTAGTTTCTGATTCCCCCCCCCCCCCCCCCCCCCCGACAAGCAACAATAAGGTTATGAAATCAACACATGACGCCATGACAATAAATCGTAACACGAAGCAACTTGTATTTGCAATAATTCGCGATAAATAAAATATTGGGGTCAATAATCAGGATAAAAACTATCCTATCTTTTAAGTTGGACAAAAGTACACACAATGAACCAAATTTCATCAACATCGGTCCGGTAGTTTCTAAGTTTACCTCCGACAAACATCGGGACATGAAATTTTTAGATACTGGGTGTCCCAGACCCATGTTAAACGGGGTAGAATGGCGCAGAAACGAGTTTCCTATCTCAATCTGTTGAAGAGATAGAATTTTTTTTGTTTTTATTTTTAAAATCTTACTTTTTCTTAAAAGTTACAGTTCTCTTCTTTGGTTTAGCGTAGAAACTAAAACGATGATATTTTCTTAGTTAGAATTAAATTTTCTAAAAGATGAAATGAGTCTGGTTATTTTAATCCCACTTTCAGTGGCACTTTTAACACGCTAAAGACAAAAAATTATTAAAACTTAAATTTTTAATAATTTTTGAAAATTCCTCACTCCCCACTGGAGCACCCTAGAAGCTGTCGAATTTCCTAGAAATTGCGGAATTCAGTTAGCTTTACAGTGGTGTAACCCATAATACAATTGCACTTCACCTTTTGAGTCTAAAAGAAGTTTTTCTCATGAAAAACACGCTAGAGATGTCACCGCTAGGGCAATGAAAAAGCGCGCTAGAGCTAGTTTTAAATTAGAACTTACACCAAATTTGAAATTGTTTGGTAAAGAATTTAGAAGGACTAAAGTTCTTATTTTTCACATCTCACATTTGACTATAGTAAGTATTAATCATCCATTCATTTAGCACTTATTGGATTATTTCAGCAGAGGCGAGATATTAATAACAGAAATGTAAAAGGAACCAATAATTGAAATAGGGTTTAGTACAAACACAATAGACAGCTAAAATGTATGTAAAATGCCGTAATACATATTTTTTTTTACTCTCACTTACTTATATATGAAATATATAGTAAGTGGAAGTATTGCGATCGTAAAAATTTGGACTTCCGGTTTTCAACGGAAATACACGTTTTGGGGTCCCCTGAGTCCAAATAACCAAGTCCCGCGAAATGGTCTGTGTGTGTGTGTGTGTGTGTGTGTGTGTGTGTGTGTGTGTGTGTGTGTGTGTGTGTGTGTGTGTGTGTGTGTGTGAACAGACTAGCTCAAAAACTATAGGCCGTACAAAACTGAAATTGGGTATTTGGCGTATGTATATGTCCGCAATGTGACAGCAAAAATTTCATCAAAATTGGTCAAACGGAGGGGGTACTTTATTTAAAGAATTTTGTCAATTTTTCAGTTTTTATTTTTATTTACTCAAAAACGGCTTTAACGATTTTCATCAAACTTGGTATTTGATGTATACCAATACTTTACCATATACTTTACTTTATATGTATATGTTGTCTCATTATCACGTGTTTTTTTTATTTACTCAAAAACGGCTTTAACGATTTACATCAAACTTGGTATTTGATGTATGTATATGCCAAAGATGTGATAGCCAACATTACATCAAAATTGGTCAATTGGAGGGGGCACTTTACTTAATAAATTTTGTATCATTTTCACGTGTTTTTTTTTTTTTTTTTTTCACAAAAACGGCTTTAACGATTTTGATAAAACTGGGTATTTGATGTATGTATATGCTAAAGATGTGAAAATATTCCGTCAACTCATATAAAACGTTGAGCCCACGCATAAAACGAGACCATTCTGTTCTGTTCATTTAATGGACATTATTTGTTTCATGGTAACTAAATGAAATTTTCAACAAGTAGGTTCATAGAGAATTATAAAATCAGACGACTTAGAGTATTATGCTTGCATTGCCGAATTATCACAAGTAAAAACTTTTATTTAATAATAAAAGAAATCCTTTTTTTTTTTTTTTTTAGCAAATGAAAACAAAAATAAGAAATGAATGTGGAAAAATGTATAACTTTGAGAAGTGGCAATTAACAAAACACATTAATTTCTAATCTAAGTTGGTAAGTGAAAGTTGTGTGTTGCGCGCACGCACCAGATATTTTTTTTTTTTTTTTTTTTGGCACCAAGATTTGTTAGAAAATCCTATTTCGCCAATTCGCAATACATATTAATTAAATTCAGAATATAACACATGGGGAATTGAGATATCGTCTATTTGTTGAGGTTCTACCTGAAAAGCGAGCAACCTCAACCCACGCTTATCAAAACATAAAAATTTAATTTCATATACGAGATAATTACGTAAATTTATAGCTTTATACAACAATGATGTACATCTTTTATTATTAGAATTCGCAATTTTTATTTATTGTGGTACTAATAGGTGAACTATGATTTTGTTTAACCTCTCTTTTACTAAAACCATGGGAAAAACGCGTTTTTTTCCTAGTCCTAGCTTGAAAAAATAAATTTCTGCTTAACCATCCAAGAGTACAAACATACAAGATATATTTTAAAATCCATAAATAAAAACACAAATAGATATCCATTACTCACGCTTAAAGCCACTCCGAATAACGACAGTAACGTTAGCAATAACATTGCTATAGACCTGACTGACTGACTGGCTTAATACACAGATGCAGGGACGGAAGAGAATGGACTGCATATATAGGCTTCGTATCGCCTTCGGGAGGGTCAACTGTTATCGCCTTAGTAAAAATAAAAAAAAAAATCATTACTTATCTTTTCAATTTTCCCATTACACACTCTTATCGAGATAATAGGCTCTATAAAAAAAAAAAAAATTACCATTTTTTTTTCAAATTCCAGATTTCAAAAGTCTCTAAATATTTTAATGCTATTTATTATTCACTAATACTTAATAATCCCTTTAGAACATTCTCTAAGTTTGTTTGCTTCTCCAAAAAAAACCTCAGTTTAGTTATTTATTTCAAAGATGTAACATGACAGTGTTCTATGAAATCATCGTAATTTTATGACGTAAGCTCACATGTATGTGGGTCATTTTCCCAGAAAGGGCCAATCTGAACTTAGGAGTTGACTTGAAAATTGAAATGTGGAATAGAAGAATGATTCTCCTTCTAGGCTAACTATTTTTGTATTATTATTAGTTAAAATCATTCCTTAAAAGGTTTAAAATTCATCTCAAACCATAGTGAGACAGGTAGTTTTGTATGGGTGCGAGACATGGCCCCTGATCAAAAAATCAGAAATTATGGTCAATGCATGGGAAAGAAAAATATTAAGAAGAATCTGGGGCGGAGTGTCCGAAAATGGTACATGGAGAATGGTGGCGTTAATAAAGAAAGCCAGACTGAGATGGCTGGGACATTTGGAAAGAATGCCGGAGCACAGGATAGTAGGAAGAATACTCTATGAGTAAACGAAGCAGAGGGCGCCCTCGAATCAGATGGCTGGATGATGTCGAGGAGGACCTGAAACTGAAGGGTGCACCAAACTGGATAAGAGTAGCACATGATCGCAGAGATTGGTCGGCTAAGTTGGTTTGGTTCTTGCAGGACCGTAGTGACAGAATTATAATAATAATATCAGTTATTTTTATGTCGTTAAGTAATTTTTTTAAACATAATGAATTTTTTATATCATAACGGTTTTCTCTATTAAGCTCATTCAAAGATTTTTTTTTTTTTTTTCCTTCCAACAGTAACCTACCTTCTGGCAGTAGTTTATTTTTTTATTCTGTACATACCATACTATACAGTATACAATGTACATGTTTGGTGTCTCGCCGGTGGTACCGCAGAGGCCCGCCTCCACCCCCGTACCGGCAGCGACCAATGTCATAGCTGCGTTATGGAAGAGGTCGTCCGAGATGGTCCAGCAGCGCTACAGGCAGGGCAGGATCCCAGCACGGAGCAATACCTCCGCAGTATCAACAACGACACTGTTTATTACAGATATTGATAATTGATTTGCTTTTTAATACAGTTATCAAGTGAATTAGATACAAACCAAACTAATATAAAACAAAAAATAAGATATGTCCACATAAAGCTTTGAATAGATGGATGAAATTAAATTTAAAACAGCATTCAGCAACAATCGACGTCTTTTATTTTTTTAAGTGCATCTTTAAAGAATGATTTAATGTCTAAAAACATTTTGTCAAATAACACATGACTATCCACCGGCCATTGTCCCAGTTTCTGTTTAGTTTTATTTATTAACGAATATCTGTAGTCTGTCAGTAATCTGCACTCATGTATTATATGGTGTATAGTTTGTTCTTGTGTGAAGTCACAGGGAAACAATGGCGAGTCCCTTATTTTAAACCTGTGAAGGTAGCTGTTCACTGCCGCGTGCCCTGTGATTCCCTGTGTTGTGTAGAAGTCTGTCCATGTGTTAGATTTATTGAGGTAGGTCTGTAAGTGTGGGATGAATGAAGATGAATGAATATAAATGTCGAGCTTTGTGTGTAGAGTCCCAACGTGTTTGCCATCGTTGTACTGCTTGTTGGTGTAGCATGTGTATTAAGTGTTGTTTTGATATCTTTGTGTATGATATAGGCAGGGAAGTGTCTTTGGAAGCAGCTTTTGCAGCCTTGTCTGCCCAATCATTCTCAGGTATATCTGAGTGCCCTTTTATCCAAGTAAATGAAATCCAATTATTTCCATCAGTTTGCAGGTTTCTTAATTGTTTGTGAATTTCCTCGATGATTGGTGTATGGCATTGTGTGTTTGCGATCATGTGTAATGAACATTGGCTGTCGGTTAGTACGTTAATAGTTTTATTTGTGATTTTTAAGTCTATTAAATGTTCTAAGGACTTTAGAATGGCGAATTGGTCGGCTTGTTTATTCGTACAATCCGCGCCAAGTCTACACTTTATAATTTTCTGTAATATCCGATTTTCAAATATTAAACAAGCGCAGCCTACATATTCGCCATCCTTACTACCGTCTGTGTATATTTCAAAATCTGTGGTGTTCTTAGAGTTCAGTATAATACTTGGATATTCTGTAGGATGTGGCAAGTCTTTGTAGTCTGTAATGTGTTCCACGTCATCAGATTTGAAAGTTTCAATATCTGTTTTTATGGATAATAAATGGAATTTACTTACATAAAAGTCGGCTAATATACTTAATGGAATCATCTTGGCTAAGACAAAGGCTGCTTCATCGGAGAGGGTTCGGAAACCTTTGGCAATTTTAAGTGCCATCAGCCTCTGGACCCTCTCCAACTTTTTTATATTATACAATTTTTTTAATGCAGGACTCCAAATTTCGATACCATAGGCGAGGATAGGTAAAATCGCGCCCCTATACAGAATATCCAGAGCCTCTGTTCTTAACCCCCAGGTTGCTCTGGCCGCTATGGAAAGGGAATTTATTAATTTAATGAGCTTGTTTTGTAGTATGTCTATATGAGTGTTCCATGTTAATTTTCCGTCAATTGTTATCCCTAGATATTTTAAGGTAGATACTTTGCGAAGATGGGTATTTTGTATCGTTATTTGAAGTTCTGGAATTTGTCATTTCCTTGTAATGACCATGTAATTAGATTTTTGTGTGTTAAATGTCAGTTTGTGTGAGTGTGCCCAATGGTTTATTTTGTTTGATACTATTTGGATTATTGTTTGTAAATGTTGAAAATGTTCCGAAGTTATTATGATGAGTATGTCATCTGCAAAAGCCAAGAGAGTAACATTAGGTGGTAATCTTTCTTTCAGTAGTGAGTCAACGAGTAAGTTCCATAGGAGCGGAGAACAGCAGGAGCCCTGGGGTGTTTCAATTGATTGATTCCGTATCAGAGTATAGTTGTTTGAAACTAGACAAACAGATCTATCGCTCAGATAATCTCTCAGAATCCTGTAAATGTTTTTTGGACATTGGAATCGTTTAAGGGAACTCCATATTGACCATGCACTATCGAAAGCTCCACTGATGTCTAAAGATATTAGTACATAGTGCTGTTTGTTTCTAAGGAATTACGAATAATTTGATTAGCTTTGTAAAGTGCATGGGTAGTACTTTTTTGCTGAGTGAACCCGAATTGGTTTTTAACCGACTTCGAACGAAAGAGGAGGTTACTCAATTCGATACGTATGTGAATTTTTTTTTTTTGTGCCTTTTTTTTTTTTTTTTTTTTTTTCTATGTATGTTCACCGATTACTCAGAGATGGGTGGACCAATTGGAACGAAACCTTTTGCATCTTGTAGAGTATTTTCCCAAGGTGGTCCCATTTAAACCTTTTTGGGGTTCCTAATTTATTTAAGAAGTTATCGGGAAAAAACATGAAAATAATTATTTAATTATCGCTAAAATTGTTTACTTATTGGAAAAACATATGGCATATATAACATAAGGTATGCTCCAACAAGCTATTAAAACTAATTGATAACTAACGAATCCAAATATTGTATTACTGCTGGATGAATCAAATGGGAAAACCAACCAATCAAATTCAGAATCAAAAGAGTGGGGACGAGAACATGAGCAGTCTGTTTGTTAGCGATGTGTTTTACGTGCTTGTTGGAACAAACCTATACATAACCTTAACTAATTTTTCAACATTAGATTTAAATGAAGATATAAATATCAGCGGAATATAATATCGCTGTAGTTTTCTGTAGCGATATTAGCATAAATATTAGATAGATGTATATTCACCGATAACAGTAAACCTTCTTAATTTAGATCTAATCAACGGTTGGACACCATAATCATAAGACAACAAAATTCGTGGAATTCCAAGAAAGACTGAGTATTGGTAATCGTTTTAAAGCAAAATTTAAGACTTCTTCAAGCTCCCGAAGGATCGTTTAAATTTAAAATCGTAGCTATTATTGATTTAAATTAGATTTTGATTTCTATCTTTTATTGACTATGCACATTAAAAAAGAATACAACAATTCCTGGAAAAGCTCATTTACAGTTGACTTAATAAAGGATAAAGATACCTCTGTCTTCCGGATACACTCGGTTACTGTTGAATATCTTGCCGGAGGTCTTGTGCCGATCCTTTATGGGTGACACTTCTGTTATGTTATCCGGATTACTAATATCGATTTTTAAATTTGCTTCTACAACTATCGAGGCTTTTGCTGGTGTTCATCCATCAATAAAAACTACAAAATAAAACTTGATAACTACCCGAAAACAATCTCATTGTAGGAAAGTCCCCTCAGCAAAAATTTGGCAGTCATGGAAATGATTGTTAAAAATGATGATAAATGCTACGCCACTAGAATTGAAGCAACATTGTTTAGCAATTTATTTTCTGAATAATGTTTTATTACGAAGGATGTAATTCGTAGTACTTCGGTAATAAATTTAGTCAAAAATTCATCGAAAGGAATTAAGAACATAATTGAATCAACCTTTGGAATTAAGTCAGTAGTCTAATACGGAAAATAATAGTATCCTTCGTAATAATAAATTAACCATATATGAGTCTCAAACCCTGTTGCTTCTATCCTAGCGAGACAGTCTTTTTGATATCGATAAATTTTATGGTTGCCTCTTTTTTGCAGGGACTTCTATCCAATGATGTAATCCAATGAAGTCGTGTTTAATATCGCCATAGTTTTCAGAAGGATATTCAAGCAATCAAAATTTAAAAATTACTTTCAAATTTACTATAGGTCATATTAGCATCCTCATCGATTCTCCATTAACGATATCTTGTCTAAAACCGGCCAAAATCTCGACTGTTCAGTGACTTATCTACTTCATCTTGGAATGGCCGGATTTATGTATATTTAACTCGACACATCTCGGAACACTGATTCTCTGCGTAATTGACAAGTACTGACGACATTTAGCAAAGGAAAAATATTGTCATTGTGGAAAAACATTTAATGTGTTCCCTTCCCAATTGAACATTGATCTTTTAAAAAAAAAAAAATCCATTTATAAACATAAAACGTAGTGTGTTGAAAGTTGTATAATACACGCACCGCTTTCCCACTTTTCTGTGTGTATTCATAAAATTGAAAAGGTAAAGTGTATTTCATAATAATTTTATACAATTATTGTATAATAAAAAGACCTGGGAAAGACAAACGTGGTAGAGCGTAAAAAGATTTCGAAATTTTTAAACCAACGTTTATTTTATCAACGACCAATTACCAACGAAATTTTTAAACCAACGTACGGTTTTCTACATTTGTTATCTTCTCCAACTAAAAATTGTTAAATAAAAAACATTTTATAAAAAAATATTAAACCGACTTCGAAACCTAGGAACCAGTAAAAATAAATTCACTGAAAAGTATGAAATAATTACCTTCTGATTTTTATGAATACACAGCAAAATTGAAAATGGTATAAAAAGTGGAAAAATGCAATAAGACGTATAATTTTATTTTGATTTGTACAAATACACACTAATTGTTAATAAAAATTATTAAATTTGAATATTAAATACTATGTTCAATACAACACAATCTTTTCGGAGGCGGCGCAAAATTTAAAATTTGTTACACTAGACATTATGAAAATCTTCTAAATGGATCTTCTCTTCCCAGCTATTGATTTCAATGACTACTAATGGAATTAAATCAGTAACATGTTATTTCTATTTTGCGCCGCCTCCGAAAAGATTGTGTTGTATTGAACATAGTATTTAATATTCAAATTTAATAATTTTTATTAACAATTAGTGTGTATTTGTACAAATCAAAATAAAATTATACGTCTTATTGCATTTTTCCACTTTTTATAACATTTTCAATTTTGCTGTGTATTCATAAAAATCAGAAGGTAATTATTTCATACTTTTCAGTGAATTTATTTTTACTGGTTCCTAGGTTTCGAAGTCGGTTTAATATTTTTTTATAAAATGTTTTTTATCACTTAGTAGTTTTTTTGCTGTGGATATAATGTGACAACCTGTTGTGGATTATTTTCTCCAAGACTTTCTTCCAAGAGCCTCCAGTTGGGATCAGACATATAGGCCTAAGTGAGGTTATATCTCCTATTTTCTTGCCTGGTTTACTAATCAGAACTAGCTTTGATTTTTTCCAAATACCTGGAAAAATTCCTCGCCTGAAACATGTTTCATAAATATTGTACATGGTTTGTGGGAAAGTTTCGTGTAATTTTTTATATATTGAGGAGGTAATGCCGTCAATGCCTGGAGCTTTGTTATCATTGAGGTTATTGATTACGTCTGATAATTCTAACTCATTCAGAGGGATGTCGTCGTCAGTATCGGGTAAAATCTCCACTGACTGTCGCATTATAGCATGTTCTACTGAATCAGTGGTTAGGTCATCTTGTCTAATTATTGTGTCCAAAATATAGGAATAAGTTTCTTCCAAGGTGTTAGTATATGACCCGTCTGGCTTCTTTAAGGTATTTAAATTAAGTTGCTAGGGCATTTTCCTGGCAGCATATTTATAAGGCCATTTCCATGGATTCCTAGTAGGAATAGTGTCACAATATTTCTTCCACGAATCCATTTTACTTGCACTAATTGATTTCGAATATTCACGTTTGAGTGTTAAGTATTCAAGACGCTTACTGGCTGTTGTGACATCGTTAGATTTTGTTTTCTGGTACATCCTGCGGGCTTTGTTGGTTGATTTCCGCAGAGCTTCCAGCTTATCATTCCACCAAGGGTTTAGTTTCTGGGTCGGAGTTTGTTTGAAAATGTTACTATTGATAATTTTAAATGATTTATTGCACGTTTTGGTCAATAGCCGGAAAAACTTTTGGATGAACACGTCAAAGACCATATTATTTATTTTTAAATTTAATTGATAATCTAAATTTTTGGTTTCCTGAATTTTAAATCCTTTACAGAATATATTTTTTAAATTATCAACGAATTTATCCCAATCTGCGTTTTTAGTTCTATATAGTTTTCAATGGTTTCTGATAATAACGGAAGAATTTAAATCCAAAGAAAATTGAATAGTGGAATGATCTAAGAAATTTTCATCTTCGAGTATGCGCCAATTGTTGAGTTTGTTAAGAACATGCATATTTGTAAAGATTAAGTCAATATTACTTTGACCTCGAGAACTGAAAAATGTAGGTAAGCTAGAATCTATATTACAAGTATTTAAATCGTTGTTTATGATGAAATTTTCAAGTGACCTACCACGATTATTTGTCGTGCAATCATACCACAATCTAGTTCGACAGTTACTATCCGCACCAAGGACGATACATCGATCTGGAAATGCATCGATAATGCGTTTTAGGTCTTCATAATTCAAAGAATTATTCAAATATTTAGCTAAAACTTTTGTATTACTTCTAAAGCTTCAATATTACTTCTTATAGGTCTCATATTTTTATCTTGTTTATGTAGTTTAATTAATCCATACAGCGGTATTACATTAATCAGCGGGTATTAAATTTTGTACCTTTTGTACGTGGTAAGCATGCCTGCGGTCAGCCCTTAATGGTTACCCCTATGCCGAGAACTGAAGCAGCTCTCCGGACGCTTGTACCAGTTGGTATTGAAGTGCCGCAGTATACTCTCCTTAAACTTCAGGTCGGCTTCCATCGGAGCCTGCACACGGTTCCCTCCACGATTACATGAAAAGGACCCAGTCTCTCGAAGCCTTCTGAAAGTGCTGGTAAAAACAACTCTCTGTGGGGTTTCTCGGTCAGGAAACCGTCTGCGATATTCCCGAACTGCCTGACGTGCATTGCCATCGCAGAATCCGTAGACGTTGACTATGTCCGCTTATTCAGCGTTAGTAAATCTAGCCATATTTGTTGACTTCACTGAACAATACTAGCAACACTACTAAGTGAGAATGCGAGGCTGGATTCCCCCAAAAAAGGATTAAAATGATAGTATTGTAACACTTATGTGGGTTAAGAAATATTTATTCAACAAAAATATACAGTTATCAATTAAAATTAAATATTTGAGCAGGTTACAAAATGATAACGTAATTGCACACTAATCATATGACTTCAGCTTCACAGACTTATCTCAGACTAACTTGCTCAGTCTCTAGCTCTTTATATATAATCGTAAATGGTCAGGTCTGGAATGTTCCAGAAGAAGGTAGACAGTCTGGCCGGAAAGATCTAGTTCCAAACAGTTCGTTCCAACCGCTTATTTTGTCCTAACAAACGGTCTGGGATTTGAAATCATATGATGTGTTTTGTGTTTTTTTTTTTTTATTTATATATCGATTTAACGTTACAGTAAATGGCTAACATTTTAATCCTTTCTTTTTAAGTTTAAACACTTAACTTAGATGTTTTATTGATAACAAAAGCGTGAGAATATTTGTTTGTTTATTTAACGTCCATTTTTATGCTACTAAGGCTAATCGGACGATGCTACAGTGGGAGTCCTAAATTTTGCCTATCCAGCTGTAATTAGGATAGGGATCTTTAACGAGTACCTGACATCGTACAGGCTCGGGACCTCCATTTTACGTCCTATCCGAGGTAAAGCATAGCTAAGGATTTTTTACTCCCATTAAAAAAAATCCTAGGGCCACCGCTGGAATTGAACCCGCGATCTTTAGTATTGTAGGTTGCCATGCTAACCACAACACCACAGGTGACCCCGTGAGAACATTTATCTTTTCTAAATTTACTCCTAGTATATTAAGACATTAAGCTTATTCAAAAAGCCAGTATATTTTTGTAATTTAAATACATTATTGAAAAAAAAATTAAAATACAGTTTTTCTACAACTATTTTTAGTTTTTTGTGATCTTCTCGAAAACGAGGCATACAACCGAGGACTTTTTTTCTTAGTTTTTCAGTCCTCTACCGATCCCTGAAGTTTGGCCGTTTGGTTCGGGGACACCCTGTGTATCAGCATTGGTCCCAGTAAAGTATTTCGGGTGGGGAGGGGAGGAGGTGGGGAGGATGTGTCGGCAGAAAAAACAACATAACGATGCTCTGGAGGTAAGCAACAACATTTTTGTATTTGTTGAGAAGAGCAATTTTCACAACTTTGACCTATTATTATTTATTTATTTTTTCGTTACTCACTGAGACAGCTAAATGAACTTTTCCCACATCGGTGATAAATCAATATATATTATAAAGCAAAGTGTACAATGTGCGTGCCGAAAAGGCTCAAAAACGACTCCACGTAGGATTAAGGAAGTTATGTCTTTGTTTAGCCACATGACCCCTTACGGAGAAGAAGGTTTCCGTTTTTCTCTTAAGAGTGTAAAATTGAAGAGAAAAGGACTCGAATTTTAAGCCTCTCGCACCATTTAATTAGCCTCTCTGAGATTGAGATACGAGTTTAAGAATGAAAAATTTAGTTCGAGCTCCAGGCTACCAGGAAGCGCTAGGGTGCGTTTCACTCAATGTTCATTGTCCATTCATTCAGTATGTAATCGTTCTATATTTTTTCAGCTGTTCTTTTTAAATTACTAAAAAATTAAGCAAAAATAATTAGTTTCTCCTTTTCTTTCAAAATAAAATAATGATTTTACATCTCTGCAATCAATTAGAAAACCGACTGAATTCCTTAACAAATTCATTTTTACATAAGAAGGCTAATATATGAGCAGCACATTACATTTAATCTATATATAAATATACTTAAGTAAATTTAATGCAATATGAGTAAACATTTCTTAGTAGTACAGTGAGCGAATAAAATTAGACATAAAAAAAGAGATTAATTGACTAAATATAAATCGAAAATAAAAAGTTTGAAGTGTTCTTATTGTATTTATGAAAAAGAAGTTGGTTAGGTTACTACGTATGTTGAGCATTCCAGTTGACAAAACGACTAACTCCAATAACAGTATTTAAGATTTTATCATTCCTCATAGTTCAAGATAAAAAGAAATATGATGAAAAAATTGTGCCTTCAAGAAATTTTGGTTTTCACTTTGTAATAGTAGTAAGATTCGAGATATGCAGAAACCGTTCAAATTACGGGGGATATCTTAAGGGAGGTTGAAATGGAAGAAAGGTCTTAAAAAAAAGTTTCTATGAATCTTCGTTAGTTTCTATACTTCTGGATCAAATAGGACCATCATAGTAGTCAGTGCTTAAGTTTTACTCGAAATATAATTTTTTTAACTGAAATACCAGATTTTTCAACAATAATCTAATAACTTATTATCTTCTGACAACTTGGAATGGGCTTATAGGATTCAGAATCACAGAAACCATCAAAACGATGCATAACTCGACAAAATTGCAGCAAAATTAATTGTTCATTTACCATTTTCAACCCCCTGTAAATTATACAGAGTTCCTTATTTGGGCGGAATCTGCAGATCTCAAGTCTGCAGAATATTGTTACCAAGTTAAAACCGAATTTTCAAGAAGGTGCTAATTTTGTTCTATATTTCCTTTAATTTTAAAGTTTTCCTGGTATTAAAACTACTACACAATTACCGGAGCGAAGCCGGGCACCCTAGCTAGTAGTAAATATTTATCAGTTAATTCAAATCCACTGTGTTAATGTAAGTAAGTTAATGCAATAAAAAATACAACTTAAAAGTTCGTCAGTTTTCCGTTATATTCATAGCATGTATACAACTGTCCTCCATTAGTATTATTTTTGAGATATGCCCCTTTAATAGGTTTTTTTTTCTCGACTTTTTTTTGGGAGGGGGATGGTTGTTTTTCGGTAACTCGGGGGAAGTTAATATTCAACAGGATCACTCATGAAATCATATATAAAGATATAATGCTTGTTATGATGAAATTAGCAACTAAATTTATGTCGTTAAATTATGTTCGGCTCGCTGTAGTCACATGCATATCAATTTAAATGGGGAAAACCCTGCAAAACAATAATGCTAATCGTCCTCGTTTTCTTTGACATTTAAGATAACATTTTATTATTTTTTTTTTTATTTATATTTAGATCTGTTATCAGTCAGAGAGGGAGTCGGCATATTTATAACTTAAGCATAAAATAAAATAAAGCCACATCCTTATTTAGCCTCCAAGGCTAAAAAAAATATTAAAAATAAAACAAACATCATTTAAAAATCTGGTGCGTGCGCGCAACACACAACTTTCACTTACCAACTTACTTAGATTAGAAATTGTGTTAATGCCACTTCTCAAAGTAACACATTTTTCCATATTCATTCTTTATTTTTGTTTTCATTTGCTCTATAACAAACACTAATTTCTTTTATTATTAAATAAAAGGTTTTACTTGAGATAATTCGGCAATGCAAGCATAGTATTCCAAGTCGTCTGATTTTATAATTCTCGATGTACTTGTTGAAAATTTCATTTACTTACAGTCATGATGAAATTTTTACTGTCATATCTCGGACATATTAATACATCAAATACCCAGTTTGATCAAAATTGTTAAAGCCGTTTTTGAGTAAATAAAAAAAAACACGTGAAAATGAGACAAAATTTATTAAATAAAGTGCCCCCTCCAGTGGATCAATTTTGATGAAATGTTGGCTATCACATCTTTGGCATATACATACATCAAATACCCAGTTTGATCAAAATCATTAAAGCCGTTTTTGAGTAAATAAAAAAAACACGTGATAATGAGACAAAATTTATTAAGAAAAGTCCCCGCTCTGGTTGATCAATTTTGATGAAATGTTGACTGTCGCATCGCGGGAATATACATACACCAAATACCGAGTTTCATCAAAATCGTTAGAACCGTTTTTGAGAATAAACGTAAAAAATAGACAAAATTCTTCAAATAAAGTACCCCCTCCGTTTGACCAATTTTGATGAAATTTCTGCTGTCACATCGCGGGCATATACATACACCGAATACCCAATTTCAGTATCGTACGACCTATAGTTTTTGAGCTATTCTGTTCACACACACACACACACACACACACACACACACAGACCATTTCGCGGGACTTGGTTATTTGGACTCAGGGGACCCTAAAACGTATATTTCCGTTGAAAACCGGAAGTCGAAATTTTTCACGATCGCAATACTTTCCTTACTATATATTTCACATATAGGTAAGTGAAAGGAGAAAATAAACAAAAGAACCTCATATGATATAAAAAATAATAAGAACAATACAAAACATACTTACATACATAATCACAATAATAACTTTACTATGAACATAACTAAAAATAAATACAATAATAATCCTCCAACTATGGATAGATTTAATTACAAAACAAAGAAATATTTTGTAACTAGCTGTATATCTCGGTTTCACCCGGAGAATAAATCTATAAACTGAGACTTTTATCGACTCAAACGGACGATTTTGTAAAAACCAATGTAAAGCGAGATCAAAACGATTATTATAACAATAAAGAATATACCCATAGGTTGGCTGAAGTTATGCAATTTTAAAATGGACAGGTGTTCGCACCTGGTCTGAAAGAACCACTGAGCGAAATTTAGAGAATTTAGGACAAACGGTAGGGATTTCTTTAAAGAACAAACAGAATTTCATCTTTATATACATAGATTATAGCTGTGTATCGCTGTTTCACACGGGGAATTTAATTTTTCTAAAGAAACGGCCGATTTCGTAAAAAAAAAAAACATTGTAAAGTGAGATCATTATGATTTTTATAACAATAAAGAATATCAGCTGATCGGCTGAAGTTATGCAATTTTAATATGATCAGGTGTTCGCACCTGGTCTGAAAGAACCACTGAGCGAAATTTGGAGAATTTAGGGCAAACGGTATGGATTTCTATAAAGAACAAATAAACAAACAAACAAACAGAATTTCAACTTTATTTATATAGATTGTAAACTAATCTCTTTTCTGTCCTCAACTAGCTTAATAATAATATATATAAAAATCATTCTATTTATTTAAATCCTTCGGCTCCGAGATGCTAAGTAAATCTGCTAATTGCTGTTACTCATCTGCAGACTCTGATAATTATTTGCTTAAATATTTTATTCTAAAATACTGTGCGCTAAATTATCAGGCTCATTCAGAGCACAGAGCTTACAGGTGTGACTGGAATCAAATTGTATTTTATTCCTATTAAATTAATGGTGGAACACTTTCTATTAGCTACCCGTATTTGAGCCACTAATCTTAATTTATTGATGTGAGTATTGAACTTTAAATATGGTTCTCAGGAAAATGAGAAACTTGAAATTTTCCGAAAGATTGTGTTGTACCGACTATTCAGAATAAAATTAATATCTTTGCTGAATAGATTATTTTCGAATGCATTTAGCAAGCTATTGCGGTTCTCTCTAAGTAATTGGAGATCTTGAGATTTAAAAACATGCTCGGCACCAATCCCTTCCAAGTATTTTCTCAGTTCCGTCACCCAGTTATAGGGCATTGTGGAACTACTGAGCTCCAGCAATCTCGAATAACATATCTTGGGTAAGCGGTGCGCTGGCATTTCCAACAAAGATTCCCACCATTCACTTGAATATTTTAAATTGAACGGGGCGCCTACCAGTTTCCATTCTAACGAATGTGTCAGGAGTAGTTTTTGGTAACAGAAACTTTATAAATCTTAATTGCCCTCTCTCTGAAACATTAGTATAGTTTAATCCCCAAACTTCCGATAAATAGAGAAGTACACTCTCGCAAATGGAATCGTACAGGGTTGATTTAGTTTTCCAGTCATCACTCTTACACGACTTCAGCAGGGAAATGACCACAGAGGTAGCAGAAGCGTTTTTGGCAAGGAATTGTTCGCTTGTTTTAAGAAATTTATAGCAATACTCGATGGATTCTGATTTGAACATCAGGCGTTTAGCTTTAGAGAAATTTCCTCCTTTTTATCAAAATAAAAAGTTTTATCAATATTCACTGTAAGGCTGTTATAGGTACAGTATTCCTCAAGAATATTTAAATTTCTTTGGGCACCTATCCAGAAAGGTGAGATTAATACTATATCGTCTGCGTATATTTTTCATTACGCAAGTTCAGATCTCTGTTGTTATTCAAAGTAAGTCCAAGGGAGTGACGATCACTGAAGAACCTGACTATATCCGAGATGTACAGGGAAAAAAGAAGAGGACTCAAAATTTCTCCTTGTAAGACCCCTTCGAAAGTAAGAAGCTCTCCAGAAGACTAAGACGCCGTCCGAAATTACTATTGAAACGTTGTTGTAAAGATCCCCCACTATATTTATAAACCTGCGGCTGACTCCCATACTGTATAGTTTATACCATAACCTATCGTTATTTATGGAATCAAATGCTCTTCAGTAATCAAAAAAAGTAAAACTTTTTTCTTCAGTGACTTAATTTTTTAACTTCAGTAAAACTTTTGTCCTTTCAATCAAATGCTCTTCAGTAATCTACAAAAACTTTTGTCCTTTTCGAAACCCCATTTGCTCCTCAGGCACAATACTCTCTAATTCTACCCAGTCATACACTCTGCTATGAAGAATATTTTGGTGATAGTGTTAACGATCGCAATGCCCCTGTAGTTGTAAGGGTCCATCGCATCACCTTTTTTATGGATCAACTTCATTCTAATCACAGACCACGCGTTAGGAGGAGATTAACAGCATGAACAACCCGATTAAAAAACCGTAATAAAAATTCTATCCAAGATGAATTGAGCCACTTGAAATATGATCTTCTCTGGTAGGTTTCTGAAGTTTACTTTTATTTATGCTCAGTAATAACTCATCTAGATTGATATCTGCATCGAGAGATAATTCGGCAATGCAAGCATAATACTCCACGTCACACAGTGGGAAAATTTTGTCATTTAGCGGCCAAAAATCTATAACTACTGATTAAATGACGATAATCAAATAATTCTTTTTTCAGTAATGAGCTTGGCATTTCTTTTAATGGTGAGAATAAAAAAAAAAAAAAATATCATCACCCTGAGCATTTCAAATTAATTTTAATCTGAATCCTTTCTTCACTTGAATTTAAATAAAATAGTTTATTAGGGATAGGGTTATACTTTGAGAATGAAATGAGTGAGCATTATTATCTATTGACCTTTCTGCTTATGTACATGTCTTTTTCAGGTATTTGCTCCTTTCAATAGACTTTTAAATAATTATTATCTGAACACGAAAAAATCCAAAAAATTAAATTAAAAATATCCTACTTTTTACAACTTTTAATGCAAAAAAATATTATCAAATGATTGAACTAGAAGTATATTTTAGGATTTAGTCCAATTCGAGGCCGAAAATATATTCAAAGTTCAAATGTAGGGCTTTAAAACTTGAAATCGATATATTGCTAAACGATCGCATTTGATGCTTCTTCGTGCTGCCACGATCGCGCTGCCATTCTTCGTATTTATAAAATATATTTGGTGCAATAATATAAAGAGTAAAGCTCTAGAGGAAAAAAATTAAATTTATTTTAAGCAAAATCTTTGGTCATCTCTCTGATATTATTATTTTTTTCCATTGAACTTTACTCTTTATATTATTGCACCAAATATATTTTATAAATAAGAAGAATGGCTGCAAAATTAAAATAAAAATTGCGTATTAATTTCATCCACGTTAACTATATAATTTATCAAAAGAAAGTATTTAAAATATTTAAGTAATTTTATTGGCAATAGTTGGTTCTGATTTTTTTCACAGTGGTAGAGGGTGAAAGATGCTAAAATATCATAATAGAATAGAACCGATCAAATGAGATCGTTTAGCGATATATTTATTTCAAGTTTTAAAGCACTACATTTGAACTTTGAATATATTTTCGGCCTCTAATTGGACTAAATCCTAAAATATACTTCTAGTTCAATCATTTGGTAATATTTTTTTGCATTAAAAGTTGTAAAAAGTAGGATATTTTTAATTTAATTTTTTGGATTTTTTCGTGTTCTGATAATAATTATTTAAAAGTCTGTTGAAAGGAGCAAATACCTGAAAAAGACATGTACATAACCAGAAAGGTCAATAGATAATAATACTCACTTATTTCATTCTCAAAGTATAACCCTGTCCCTAATAAACTATTTTATTTAAATTAAAGTGAAGAAAGGATTCAGATTAAAATTAATTTGAAATGCTCAGAGTGATGATATTTATATTGTTTTTATTCTCACTATTAAAAGAAATGCCAAGCTCATTAATGAAAAAAGAATTATTTGATTATCGTCATTTAATCAGGAGTTATAGATTTTTGCCCGCTAAATGACAAAATTTTCCCACTGTGCGTCGTCAGATTTTATAATTCTCTAAGTATTTTTTGAAAAATACATTTGAACAAATAATTGTCATTAAATGAACAGAAATTCTTTAATTATAAACAATCGCCAGTCATTAAAGGCGTAAATCGCATTGGTGGGCTCAACGTGTTTTATGGAATATTTTTCTTTTTATCTCCTGCATGTTTATTTGATTTTTTTCAAATTTCATATTTAGCCATAACTTATTTTTATGCGAAACGAGAGACGGATAATTTATCATCCATATAAACAAAAACAAAGGTACTTTATATGAAAACAAAAAAGGCATCAAATACCCAGTTTGGTCAAACTGTTTTTGAGTAAATGAAAAAACCCGTGAAAATGAGACAAAATTTATTAAGTGTGCCCACCAATTGATCAATTTTGACTATCACGTCGCGGGCATATATATACATCAAATACCGAGTTTAATCGAAACCTTTAGAGACGTTTTTGAGAATGTCGAAAAAAAACGTAAAACTTTTTGAGCTAGTCTGTTCACACACATACACTCACACACACACACACACAAACACAGACCATTTCGCAGGACATTTAGTTACCATGAGACAAATAATTTCCATTAAATGAATTTCTTTAATTATAAACAATGTTCTTTCATTAATGGCGTACCGCGCAAGCGCGTGCAGAAGGTTGACGGAATATTTTTCTTTTTTTCTCCAGTATATGTTTACTTAATTTTTTCATATTTCATATTTAGCCATTCCTCATTTTAAGGCGTAACGAGAGACAGTTAATTTCTCCATATAAACAAAATCTAAGGTACTTTATAGGAAAACAAAAAATGCCCCTACCCCATTTCAGCCCCTACCCCTCAGAACATTTTAATAATGATGAAGCCTACCTGATATTAAAGAATATTTGTAAAATCATTAAGCATGATCGATATCGTTAAGCCGTTTTTAAGAGAATTATACTAGATATTTTAAATTGGCAAATAGCTAGGCAGAGTTGGGCAAAAAGAAGTTGAACTACAAACTACAAAACTACTGACACGGGAAGTTGTTGAAACTACAACTACTTTTATAATTTGTAGTTGATGGACCACAACTATAACTACTGTAGTTTCAAAAAAGTAGTTGCATTTTTACAACTACAACTAGTAGTTGCAACTGTAATTATGGGCCTGAAACTACAACTACTTTTATTGATAACGAGTAATTATCGATATCTAGTATTATCGATAAGGAGTATATCAAATGCAATTCAGCTAATATATAAAACATGGGATTGATCGAGAACCTAAGGTTAAAAAAAATAATTGACTGCCGGAAATCATAGAAAAAAATTTGTATTACGTATATGTATTGTACTATTTTTAAAACAGATTATCAACCATAATGGAGCCCATTTATCTATGGAGTATTTATCTAAACACAAAATAAAAATAGCAAAAACATGTGATTTAATTAGACGTTGCTTAGCAAATGTAGTTGCCGGTCTAAACTACATTTACAACAACTTGATGTATTTGCCATTCCCAACTACTGTAGTTGTAGTTTTAAATTATAACTACATAACTGGTAGTTGAAAAATAGTAGTTGCCCGCTTCCAACTACAAACTACATGTAGCTGTCTGTGTAGTTAATTACAAATGTAGTTAATTACTGCCCAACTCTGCAGCTAGGCGCCCAACATTGGAGTAATTTAAAATTTATTTTATTTTTCCTTCTTTTTGTCTTCCATATTCTGGTCATAAACCTTTCGTCCGAGGCTATCCTGATAAACCAGGTTGCACTGTATTAAGTTGTAGAAAAGATTGAGAGAAATGAATTTTACCTCCTTACCAGAAGAAATAGAACCCTATGAAACAAGATGAATTGACAGCCACTTGTGTATTCATCGCGTTACCTGTGAAATATCCCTCCATCCCGAACATTGACAAGTTTTTTTATCCACCGACCGCAGGTAACCGGAATCCACGCGGGAAAGTGCAGATGAGGCATCGCCCGACCAAACACACGCTGGGCCTACGAGGCAAAAAAATTGTGCACCTTGCGAACCTGATTGCCGCACGATTTATGGCGATTAGGGGGTTCTATTGTGGGATATACCGAGAGATCTAAAATTCAAATATGGTTACACATTTTCAAAGCTTCACCTATGTTGCTCCTAGGCCTCACATCATTTTTTTTTTTTTCAGTTAAGGTGCCTTTACACTCTACAAACCCCGAACCTTGTCGTACCGGCGTTAAACGAGCAGTCATCTACACTTCACGTTGACGTTGAGCGAACAATATGGCTGCCGAACCAAACGCTAGCTTATGATGAAGAAAAAATCTCCATTACCAATACATTTCATATTATTTGAAAAATAAAAATCTGTTGCGAAGCGCGCAACACACAACTTTCACTTACGAACTTACTTAGGCTCGAAGTAGACGTGCTTTGATAATATGTAAACGCCATTCCTCAACTTCACACATTTTTATGCTTATATTTGTATATCTCCATAAGTTATAGAGTAGCATCTGTATAGCAAAATTTGGAAGTTCTCAGTACTTTTCGAATCATTATTGCTAATTTATTTTATTTAGGGACCTAATTTCATCATTAATCTAGTTTTTTTTTTATTGCTTGCTTGTTTATTAATGTGAGTGGCTTTTTGTGCAAAAAGCAATATCGTGAAGGTGAATAGATAAGTGTATTTACGTCTCTTAGTAAAGTGCCCCCTCCGTTTGACCAATTTTCATGAAATTTCGACTATTACGTCACGGGCATATACCTACATACGCCCAATACCCATTTTGATCAAAAACGTTAAAGCCTTTTTTGAGTAAATAATAAAAAAACACTAGAAAATGACACAACATTTATTAAGTAAAGTGCCCCGTCAAATTGACCAATTTTGATGAAATTTCGACTGTCACATCGGGGGCTTATACACATATCAAAACCGAATTTAATCAAAATAATTACAGCCGTTTTTGAGAAAATCGGAAAAAAAAACGTAAGAAATAGACCAAATTCTTTAAATAAAGTACCCCCCTCCGTTTGACCATTTTTGATGAAATTTTTACTGTCACATACACTAAATACCCAATTTCAGGTTCGCACGGTTTATAGTTTTCGGACTAGTCTGTTCACACACACACACACACACACACACACACACACACACACACACACACAGACCATTTCGCGGAACTAGGTTATTTGGACTCAGGAGACCCCAAAACGTGTATTTCCAATGAAAACCGGAAGTTGAAATTTTTCACGATCGCAATACTTCCCCTTACTATATATTTCATATATAGGTAAGTAGAAGTAAAAATGGGAGACGAATTACAACGGCGCACTAGTATCACAAACAACTCCTGCCACTTGGGAAAAATCCAAATCAAAAGTGACACCAGCGCTACCCCCCCGAACAAAGGCGAACAGATGAAGTACCTAGAACACCCGAACAGTCGACGTGAAGGCTGTTCGAGAGTAGTAATCGAGGCTGAAGTCCGTAGAGTGTAAAGGCACCTTTAAAACGACACTTGATTAGCTCTATTAGATCCTAGCTTTAAAATCCCGCTCGCTACGCTCGCTCTTCAGAGGTAAACGAACCTCCACCCGGTCCATTTCAGTTGAAAACGGGGCTACACTAAACGCTGTCATGGAGGTACCGAGCCTGTGCGATGTAAGTACTCGTTAAAGATCCCTGTCCTAATTATACCTGGATAGGTAAAATTTAGGACTCCCACTGTAGCAACGTTCGATTAGCCTTAGTGGCATAAAGTGACGTTAAAACAACAAAACGGTGCCATTTTGGCTTTGCCCGGAAGTAACATAAGTGAACTAGTACCGAAAATTTTATTGCCCCACTGTCCTTTATTTTTTATTGCAAAATTTTATAATCCCTACCACGCGTTGCTGTGGCTAAGTAGCTATAATGCGTTGAATTAGTTATATCCTATATCCTTTTTAATACAACCAAATCAAAATTCACTGATAAAGATAAAATCGTTTCATCTAATCTAAAAACCAACGTGATTTGAAATAGAACTTCGTGATAAATTTAAAATTGTTTTAATGTTTTTTGTTTAAATTTTCATGGAAAAAACACGGATTTTCCTAGTCCAAGAAGGAAAAAATAGATTTATGCATACCCTCCCTAAAAATCATAAGAAAATGAAGTGTTGTGTCAGTATACCAACTTACACCGCCATCTGTTGGATATATATAGAACTAACAAATAATCACACTCAATCGTAGTATAATAAGCATTTAATTTGCAATAAAAGAAATATTAAGGCCAATAATCAAGATAAAAACTATCCTTTCGTTTAAGCTGAACAAAGCTACACACAATGAGCTATATATCATAAAGATCGGTTGAATAGTTTCTGATTTTACCTCCGACAAACATCGGGACACGAGATTTATATATATATATATATAAAGATATATAAAACAAGCACTAGTAATCCAAATCAATAGCTTGTACATTACTACATTTATAGAACGTATAAATACTTCTATGGTGCCCGGCTTCGCTCCGGTACTTGTGTGGCAGTTTCAATAACAGAAAAACTTTAAAATTAAAGGAAATATAGAACAAAATTAGCACCTTCTTGAAAATTTTAACATTGTATCAATATTAAGATTCGAGATCTGCAGTGTCCGCCCTAATAAGGAACCCTATATACTTTAAAGGGGGTTGAAAATGGTGAATGAACAATTAATTTTGCTGAAACTTTGTCGAGTCATGCATCGTTTTTGATGGTTTCTGTGATTATGAATCCTATAATCCTAAGCCCATTCCAAGCAGTCAGCAGGTAATAAGTTATTAGATTATTAGTTAAAAAAACTATATTTGGAGTAAAACTTAAGCGCCGACTACTGTGATGATCTCATTAGATCCAGAAGTTTAGAAAATACCGAAGATTCATAGAAACTTTTTTTTTAAGACCTTTCTTCCAGTTCAACCTCCCTTAATATATATGTACACTTTGCTTTATAATATATATTGATTACAGAGGTAAGCGATAGTGAACCACAGAACAACTAATAATAACTTTATCAGATTATCATGAAATCTAGAAACTATAAAGTTACAGAGACCGAAAAGAAAGCGATAAAAAACAAGATGCAAGCGCTTCTCCATTGAGTGGGGTCAACTGGTGTCAACAGATTGTTTAGTTAGCTCTGATTGCTTCCAACAGAGTTTGTGTGCTCCGTTATTTAGTATTTCTATTTACTATTTCATTCGAAAGTGTGAAAGGATATGAAGGAATAAATTCATTTCAGGGAGATCTGGATTATTTGAGGGATATAAAAGACAGATATTGCAGTTGCATGGTAAATATTCTAATTACCATTTAAAACTCCACTTTACGTCCTATCCGAGGGACGGCATAGCCAAGGTTTTTTTACTCCCTTTAAAAAATTCTAGGGCCACCGCGGAATGCGAACCCGCGACCTTTAGTATTGTAGCTTGCCATACTAACTACTACACCACTGACCCCTAACTAATTTTACGATAGGTTTAATCATTATCAGTATCTTTAGTTAAAACTTTTTACTTTCACTTACCTATATATGAAATATATAGTAAGTGGAAGTATTGGGATCGTGAAAAATTTCGACTTCCGGTTTTCAACGGAAATACACGTTTTGGGGTCCCCTGAGTCCAATTAACCGAGTCCCGCGAAATGGTCTGTGTGTCCACGTGTGTTTGAACAGATTAGCTCAAGAACTATGGGCCTTACAAAACTGAAATTGGGTAGTAACAGATGACTCTCTCTCACCTGTGACTAATTTTATTTACTAATAACAAAAAAAAAAAAAAAATCAGGTGCGTGCGCGCAACACACAACTTTCACTTACCAACTTATTTACATTAGAAATTGACGTGTTTTGTTAATTGCCACTTCACAAAGTCACAAATTTTTCCACATTCATTTCTTATTTTTGCCGTTTATGAGTAAATGAAAACGGCACACGTGAAAATGATACGAAATTTATTAAGTAAAGTACCCCCTCTATTTGATCAATGTTGATGAAATTTTTACTGTCACATTGCGGGCACATACATACACTAAATACCAAGTTTGATCAAAATAAAAAAATAAAAAAAAACACGTAAAAGTGGGACACAATTTATTAAGTAAAGTACCCCCTCAGGTTGATCAATTTTGATGAAATTTTTGCAGTCAAATCTCGGGCATATTAATGCATCAAATACTCAGTTTAATCAAAATCGTTAGAGCCGTTTTCAAGAAAATCGACAAAAACGTAAAAAGTTATTAAATAAACTACCCCCTCTGTTTGACCAATTTAGATGAAATTTTTACTGTCGCATCGCGGGCATATACAAATACCAATTACCGAGTTTAATCATAATCGTTTGAGCCGTTTTTGAGAAAATTGAATAAAAACCTAAAAATTAGACAAAATTATTTAAATAAAATATCCCCTCCGTTTGACCAATTTTGATGAAACTTTTTCTGTCACATCGCGGGCATATACATACAACCAATACCCAATTTCAGGTCTGTGAGGTTTATAGTTTTGAGCTAGTCTGTTCACACACAGACACAGACCATTTCGCGGAACTTGGTCATTTCGACTCAGGGGACCCCAAAGCGTGTATTTCCGTTGAAAACCGGAAGTCGAAATTTTTCACGATCGCAATACTTCCACTTACTATATATTTCATATATAGGTAAGTGAAAGTAAAAAAAATGGAAGGTTACAGTCTCTGGTTGACATCATCTGGTTGCTATGGCTGCACTGATAGGGAACCCCAGCCGATTATAATTTGTATAACTTAGGTACTGTGTACACAAAGAAGTTGAAGAAACTAACGAAAATAGTCTAAAATAGCTAATCGTGGTTTCTAAAAATGAAATAAGAACACGTATATGTCATTTCTTAGAACGATACTCTTTCGACACGATACTTTTCCTTAGGTACCGACACTCGATATTATCGGACCAAAAGATTCGATACCGAATCTTGAAACTGTTGCGGTTGCTATAGGCGAGCGCAAGCGACGGTGCTGCTTCTTTCAGGAACTAGAAAACGGGGATAGAAGCCATTCATTACCTGGGATTCATAGGGTTTTGATCATGATTATTGTTTCCATTGGTCTTTACATTTTTATTAAAAAATTGTGTAATCAGTTGTTGTTTATTTTTATTTTTGTTTTTTAGTATTGTTTTTTAATTTTCTATTATTTTCTTTGATTTTTTATTTATCCTATGCTCCACTTCTGTTTGTTTTTTATTGTTTATGCCATACCAATATTTATTAATTAATTTTATTGGATAAGAGTTTTCTTTTAATATATCACATACCTCTGTTTTTATTGTTTTCATGAAATCTTTATCTGTCAACTTTACGGATCTGAATATTAAGTTTTTTCGCTGTATTGATTATTTGTACTTTGGGATGATTCGAGACTAATATTTTATATTTATATTTTAATATAAATTAATGGTTAAACTCGAATAAATTCGTAAAATCGCATTTTTGTTTAATTTTTTGCATTGGGTCCTCTCCTGCCAAAATATTGGGGGGGGGGATGCATCCAACCTGTTCCCCCGGCGGTGACGCCTGTGGTTTCATTAGCGAATGCAAAAGTATTCGAATACTTTTTTGGATTCTATAACTTTAATTTTTTTTTTGAATAGTTTTGATTTTCGAATATAAAATCTTGAAATAGTATCTAAATACAATCCATACCCAACTCTGGTAAGTAATTACGTTACTCGAAACGGAAAAGACTTTTCTCTTGAGCTGTCTCTTCAGAACCCTTCGGTGTCCACAAATTTATGCAGACTCAGGAGTATAAATTGCCATCCCGAACCGCAGGGTGTCGACAATTTGTATCTTTTGGAAATTTAACGGTCCATTCACTATTGAGATGTTAATAAGGAGAGCTGCACATCTTCTGGTCTGTCCATGTTGTCAGTTTGGGGCGTGCTGGGGAGTCCCTGCATGAATAATACATCGAGAACCCAAAAGATAAATATTAATTCAATTTATTTTTGTGGGTAACCACCTTGCTTTAAATTATTTTAAATAATTTTGTTTATTTTTTTTAAGAGAAAAGATTGGGCTCCGCCTGGTGTCGAATCCAGGTCTTCCGCGTGACATGCGCGGTATGCTAACCACTGCACCACAGAGCTCGCTTCCAAGCGGAGCCAATCCTTTCTCTTCACTGACACCTCTCCCTCGATCTCGCAATTTTAAATTTATTATAATAATATTCGATTTCATTTTTATATAGTCGTACCAAAGACTATTTAGAAAATTTGTGAGTACATCGAAGCGATGTAAGCTAACCTATGAAGAACTTATATCTTATATAAGTTTCTGTATAATCTGATTTGGCCTACCACGAGGTTTCTTGCCAACTATTGAGCATCCTAGTTCATCCTAGCATCCACTGTTCATTTCCAAAACTTTAGATTCGGTATTTTTCTCAATCCTCGATAATATTGAACCATTAATGAAAATATGAATGAAAAAAAATATTATAAACTCAGTTTGGTAAAAATGTGAATTAGGCTATGTCAAAACATAATAAACGATTTATTCTTCCAGGCACTTAACCAGGAAATAATATTGTAACGTTAAATCGTTAAATAAAAAAATATGTTTTAAAATCCCAGAACTTTTGTTGGAACTAACTCTAGCGGTTGGAACAAACCGTCATAGCACGAGTTCGGGATATCGGTGTTCGAGAACCATTCCACCAGGTTCTACGAGGTTCTATTTAAATAAAAGTTTATATTTTTTGATGTTTGATTTTTACTTAAACGAAATATGGTTTACATTTTACAATACATATACAGCAATTGTTTATATAAATTTAAAAAATAAAAATATGTTTACTTAGTAAAAAATTCGTTACCTTATAAAACCTTATCGTTGAATCGAAGGTCGCTCTTCATTCAATTATAATGCAACGGTTATTCAATTTTCTGTATCACATATAAAAGTAGCGGGTCCAAAAAAGTATCAGTATCATTTGTATCAAAAACAAGAATTTCAAGTATCAGCCGATGCGTAGTCGAAAGGCATTAAAGACTAAATTCGAAGTTCCAATAATCTGCGTACCGTAAACACCCCTTCTATTGATTTATACATTTTTTCAAAGTTTGAAAAACTTTCAATTTTTGCAATAATAATAATATTCTAAGGATTACGGAGAAAAATCTTGTGCGTTGCGCGCAACACACAGCTTTCACTTACCACCTTACTTAGATCAGAAATTGACGTGGATAGTTCCAGGCCATTTCTCAAAGTCACACATTTTCCACATTCATTTGCTTATTACTTTCACTTACCTATATATGAAATATATAGTAAGGAAAGTATTGCGATCGTGAAAAATTTCGACTTCCGGTTTTCAACGGAAATACATGTTTTGGGGTCCCTTGAATCCAAATAACCAAGTCCCGCGAAATGGTCTTGGTGCGTGTGAACAGACTAGCTCAAAAACTAAAGGCCGTAAAAAACTGAAATTAGGTATTTGGTGTATGTATATGCATGCGATATGACAGTCAAAATTTCATCAAAATTGATCAATTGGAAGGATCACTTTACTTAATAAATGATGTCCCATTTTCACGTGTTTTTTTTTTATTTACTCAAAAACGGCTTTAACGATTTTTATCAAACTTGGAATTTGAAGTATGTATATGTGACTGACAAAATTTTATTAACCGTATTATGAAAATAAAAACTTTTTTTTATTAGTATAATGATTAATTTTACTTAAGAGAGTAAATACGTGATGCTCAAATTTTTGAAGCATCGCAGGTGTGTAAAAATCTATATAAAAAAAAAACATTTTATAAAAAAAAATTAAACCTACTTCGAAACCTAGGAACCAGTAATATAAATGCACTGAAAAGTATGAAATAATTACCTTCTGATTTTTATGAATACATAGTAAAATTGAAAATGGTATAAAAAGCGGAGAAATGCAATAAGACGAATAATTTTATTTTTATTTGTACAAATACACACTAATTGTTATTAAAAATTGTGAAATTCAAATGTTAAATACTATGTTCAATACAACACAATCTTTTCGGAGGCGGCGCAAATATAAATGACATGTTACCGATACAATTCCATTATTAGGCATTAAAATCAATAGATGAGAAGAGAAGATGCATTTTACGCTTTTCATAATGTCTAGTGTTAAAAATTTTAAATTTTGCGCCGCCTCCGAAAAGATTGTGTTGTATTGAACATAGTATTTAACATTTGAATTTCACAATTTTTAATAACAATTAGTGTGTATTTGTACAAATAAAAATAAAAGTATTCGTCTTATTGCATTTCTCCGCTTTTTATACCATTTTCAATTTTACTATGTATTCATAAAAATCAGAAGGTAATTATTTCATACTTTTCAGTGCATTTATTTTTACTGGTTCCTAGGTTTCGAAGTAGGTTTAGTTTTTTTTTATAAAATGTTTTTTATTTCATACTTTTTAGTTGGAGAAGATAAAAAAATGTAGAAAACCTTAAGTTGGGTAATACAAATTTCGAAATTTTTAATGCTCTACCACCTTTTCAATTTTATGAGTACGCACAGAAAAGTTGAAAAGCGGTGCCTCTATAATACAACTTCTACATCCTACCTTCTACGATTATAATTGGAATTTTTTTTTAATAAGATCAATGTTGAGTCAATTATGTTCGTAATTCCTTTAGATGATTTTTTGACTAAATTTAATAGCCAAGTACCTAGAATAATATCCTTCGTAATAAAAAATTATTCAGAAAATAAATTTCTTCAATTCTAGGGGGGTAGCATTTATGATATTACAAATTTTTGCTGCGGGGACATTCATACAAAGAGATTGTTTCTGGGAGGTATCAACTTTTATTTTGCAGTTTTTATTGATGGATGAACATCAGCAAACATTGAAATTTTAATTTCTTTGTTAAATAATGTAATGTCTGTATGGGGAAACTGTCATTGGAAAATTTTCATTAACTGGGAAATACAATACACAATATTTGTGTTAGTGATTTCGGTACCTGAGAGGTGACTACCTCGAACGCGAAAAACCCCTAAACACATGCAAGCTCATTTTCACTGTCTATTTCAATAAATTCATTCATTCATTATTGGACTTAGGCTCTTAACAACACTCTTAGGCTCTCACGAACCGCAAACACTGAACTTATGACGGTTTGGCTTTTGAAAACTTCGGTAACCTAAGAAAATCGAATATTTAAATTTCTTTCGATTTAATCAAGATCGATCGAAACCTCGAAATCAATGGAAATAGTCTTAAGACAGTCTGGCTCTTTGATAACGCTTTATTCTACTGCATTTCAGTTAATACACCGGAAACAATTACAACTCACAATTTAGGCAAGTGGAAAAGTGTAAAAAATCGAAAAATCAACTGGAATATGAATGATGGAAATAATTCTTAATAAGTGTCTTTCTTAAAGATTTTTATATCTAGACTCTCCTATCTAGACAATAGCAAAGCCTGTGTGCCACCAGCTAGCAACATAAAAAAAAATTAGACAATTAGCCATCATAGATGAAATTGGTGATGGAACAAACTAATATTGAAATTGTTAAACTATTTTATTAGAAATAGTTAATTAATTATCTAACGATAACTATTATTATTATTAATTATTATTATTATTACTATTATTTATAATTATTATTATTTAATTAATTATCTAACGATAACTAATTACTACATAATAATATTGAAATTATTTAGCAGAATGTAAATTAATTCATAACTGGACATGCCCCTAATATTTTTTCAAGCTACATTTGAGCTTAGATAGCAGATTTTCATCTTCTCAAAATAAATGATTTGGCACTTATAGCCTTTCTAATGTATTCTAGTTGCAGAAAAAGAATTAGAAATCCATTGTAGTAACCCGGAAAACATAACAGAAGTGTCGCTCCATGAAGAATCGGCACAAGATTTCATGATTACATTGTATATTAATAAGACCGAGTGATTCCGGAAGAAGACAGAGGTGCCTGAATGTTAAGGCCCCCAAATCAACTGAAAATAAGCTTTTCCAGGAATTATTGTATTCTTTTTTAACGTGCATAGCGAGTGAAAGTCGGAAATCAAAATCTAATTCAAAGCAATTATGGCTATGATTTTAAATTTAAACGAACCTTGGGAAACTTGAAGAAGTCTTAAATTCTGCTTTAAAACGTTTATCAATACTCAGTCTTTCTTGGAATTCCACAAATTTCGTGGTCTTATGTTTATGGTGTCTAACCGTCGACTAGATCTAAATTAAGAAGGTTTACTGTTATCGGTAAATACATATATCAATCTAATATATATACTAATAACGCTACAAAAAACGATAGCGATATTATATTTTGCGGATATTAAATATCTTTATTGAAATCTATTGTTGAAAAATTAGTTAAGGTTATGTACATGTTGGTTCCAACAAGCACTTAAAACACGTCGATAACTAATAGACTGCTCATGTTCTCCCCCCACTTTTTTGATTCTAAATTTGATTGGTTAGTTTTCCCACATGATTCATCCAGCATTAAAACAATAGTGAGATTTGTTAGTTACCAATGAGTTAATAGCTTGTTGGAGCATACCTTATGTTATATATGCCATATGTTTTTCCATTAAGTAAAAATTTTAGTGATAATTAAATATTTATTTTCATGTTTTTTCCCAATAACTTCTTAAATAAATTAAGAACCCAAAAAAGGTTTTAATGGGACCAACTTGGGAAAATACTCTACAAGATGCAAAAGGTTTCGTTCCAATTGGTCCACCAATCTCGGAGTAATCGGTGGACATACATAGAAAAAAAAAAAAAAAAAAAAAAAAAAGTCACATACATATCGAATTGAGTAACCTCCTCTTTCGTTCGAAGTCGGTTAATAAAGATGAAATTCTGTTTGTTTGTTTGTTTATTTGTTCTTTATAGAAATCTATACCGTTTGTCCTAAATTCTCCAAATTTCGCTCAGTGGTTCTTTGATACCAGGTGCGAACACCCGTCCATATTAAAATTGCATAGCTTCAGCGAATCTCTGGGTATATTCTTTATTGTTATAAAATTCGTCATGATCTCGCTTTACAATGGTTTTTTTTACGAAATCGACCGTTTGAGTCGAAAAACGACCTAAAAAATCATTTTATAGATTTAGAAGAGGCCAACAAGGCCCGGTAAGACCGTCCCTTGGAAGGCGCCGAGTTCTGGGATTTTTAAACCATTTTTTTTTTTTTTTTAACATTACAATATGTTTATTTACATGTATGGTGAATTTATTTTTTTAAAATGTCTCCTAAGAAGCGAGCTTCAATAGGAGTAGTGAGCTCAAAAGCTAAAAAACAACGTCAAATACGAGCAGCTGAAACTCTCGACGAACATCAAAATAGAATTGAACAACAGGGGCTTAGACAGGCAGAATCGCGGGAAACTGAGTCTGCCCAGGAATACGAGGTCCGCCTTGCGCCACAGAGGCTTAGGCAAGCCGATTTGCGAGAAGCTGAAACTGCAGGGCGATATTTCTGTTTGTTTGTTTGTTCTTTATAGAAATCCATACCGTTTTTCCTAAATTCTCCAAATTTCGCTCAGTGCTTCATTCATATCAGGTGCGAACACCTGTCCATATTAAAATTGCATAACTTCAGCCGATCTTCAGCTGATATTCTTTATCCTAATAAAAATCGTAATGATCTCGCTTTACAATGGTTTTTTTACGAAATCGACCGTTTCATTAGAAAAATTAAATTTCCAGGGTGAAACCGAGACATACAGCTAGTATACTATAAGATAATAGTCTATAATTAATATAGGTATATATTAGTCTAGTAACTTTTGTTCCATAATAAATTTTTGAAAACAATATAAAGCGATTTTAGAGGAACAGTAATCGTTCTTGATTTCCAGAAAGGCATAAGAGACGTAAATACACCTATCGATTCACCTTCACGATGTATTTACCGGAAGCAACTAGAAGTAAAAAACAAGCAAGCAGTAAAAAAACTCGACTGTTGATGAAATTAGTCCCTTCATAAATAAATAAGCAATAATGAATCGATAAGTCATGAGAACTACCAAATTTTGCTATACAGATACTCTATAACTTATGGAGATATACAAATATAAGTTTATACTTAAATGTGGAAAAATGTGTGAAGTTGAGGAATGGCGCTTACATATTATCGATACACGACGATTTCTAATCCAAGTAAGTTCGTAAGTGAAAGTTGTGTATTGCGCGCATCGCACCAGATTTTTTTTTGTTTGTTTTTGCTCTTTAAAGTACACTATTTTTTTTATTATTATATAAAAGTTTTTATTTGTGAAAATTGTGCGAATTTGTGCAAGTATAATAATCCAAAGTCGTCTGACTTTATATAACTCTATGTTGTTGTTGAAAACTATATAGTCTATATAGTCATAATCACGATGAAACAAATAATTTACATTAACTGAACAGAACATCTTTCATTATAAACAATGGTCATTGAAGGCGTACTGCGCATGCGCGCGTGTGTGCTCAACGTGTTTTATTAGTTGAAGGATTTTTTTTTCTTTTTTCCCCCTGTTTCTGCTTACTTGATTTTTTTCCTATTTAGCCATTCCTCATTTCTAGACGAAACGAGAGACAGTTAATTATTATATAAAAGTTTTTACTTGTGATGATTCTTCAATGCAAGCATAATCATCCTTATAAACAAATAAGATTTATATTTGAGATTTCATATATGGGAAAGTGAAAGTAACTACAACAGTTTTTCCTTCTAAGACTGCTATGTCATAAAATTATTAAGATAACCTTTGAAGGGCCATTAATATTCTATTATTCATTGGCCTTTATAGGTGGTCTTATTCAATAGCAATATTGATCTTCGATGTTTAAAAGATCGATTAAATCGAATATTTTGTTGCAGATACTACTTCTCATAAATTGAGGAAAGAGGCACTAACACGTTATGCCTACAAGGTTTATTACATTTTCTTTATTCAAATTCAAACCAACTCCCATCACTTGAATGGCCTATTCCAGAGCCATGCCCCACAGCTATGCAGGAATTCCTTCAACGGAGAGGGCTCAAGAATAAAAAAAAATAAAAAAAATGGAAATAATTATAAGGACAATAGATAAAGGAGAGAATTATATAAAAAGTGGCGCATAGAAAGAGGATTGGTTACGCCCCGGTGTAAGACAGGCGAGCACGCACCCTAGCGGCCCCCCCGTGAAATCAACATTAATTGTAAAAGCCTCTAATAGAACGGGCACGCTTTTCCAAAGTTTTTACCCTAGCTCCATGCAAGTGGCAACAATTATTATAATAATAACGAAACATATTATATCCAGTGGCTATAGGAACAAGTCCTACTTTTTTTATGTACCTGTAATACATAAACTAAAAACAATAAACTTAAACTACAAAACCTGGTGCGGTGCCCTATCACGCAACTTTCACTTACTACCATCCTTTTTTGACTAAAGATATATATTGTATCGCTATTGTAGGTTTAAATAACATAGCCATACAGTAAACACATTTTTTTTTTTGGTGCCTAGAATCTTGTAGCTTTTTTTTTTTTTTTTTTGGGACTTTAAGGCTTCCAGTGAAGCCCTATACTGCCCATACTAACATCCATGGCACTGGGTGATACTTCTCCTACGAAAGAAAAGCACCACCCAGGGCGGGACTCGAACCCGCAGCTCCGGCATGGGAGTACGGCGCTTTACCGCACAGCCACACCGGGCCCCAATCTTGTAGCTGATTTTAACTTTTAATGTTTGGGGCGCTGATTCCAATGATTCAATCAGATTTGTTCTATCAGCTCTACCCTTTTTTATCTTCAGCAAACCTAAAAAAAATCTGTTTGAAGAAACATTCAAAAACGTCACGCAAAAGAAGCTTTGAAATGTAAATGGTTAAGTAACAAAGTGATCGTGTAAATAATGTGTGTATATATGGTTTTACTTGATTTAAAATGTTTTTTGTAAAGAATTTTAATATCTTGATTTTGAATAGAGATTGGCATGATTTTTGTTGGAACAGTTAAAAACCGTTATGGTACATGTTCGTGAGCTTGTTAGAAAACTTCTAAAGTTTTCTAAACAAACTAGCTATATATACTGGTTTCACCCGGGGAATGTCATTTTTATAATAAACGGTTGATTTCGTAAAAACCAATGTAAAGCAAGATCATAACGATTTCTATAACAATAAAGAATATACCCAGAAATTGGCTGAAGTTATGGAATTTTAATATAGACAGGTGTTGGCATCTGGTATGGAAGAACCACTGAGCGAGATTAGGAAAATTTATGACAAACCGTATGGATTTCTATAATGAACAAACAAACAAATAGAATTTAATCTTTATTTATAGAGGTTGTAATCTATTAAAATAAATTTTTGCATTATAGCTATAGCTCCGGTTTCACCCGGAGAATTTCATTTTTTAAACTATAAAATCTAGGTATAAACTGAGACTTTTATCGACTCAAACAGTCGATTTTGTAAAAACCAATCTAAAGCGAGATCAAAACTATTATTATAACAATAAAGAATATACCCAGAGATCGACTGAAATTGTGCAATTTTAATATGGACAGGTGTTCGCACCTGGTCTGAAAGAACCACTGAGCGAAATTTGGAGAATTTATGACAAACGGTATAGATTTCTATAAAGAACAAACAGAATTTCATCTTTATATACATAGATTATAGCTGTATATCCCGGTTTCACACGGGGAGTTTCATTTTTCTAAAGAAACGGTTGATTTCGTAAAAAAAAAACATTGTTAAGTGAGATCATTATGATTTTTATAACAATAAAGAATATCAGCTGAAGATCGGCTGAAGTTATGCAATTTTAATATGGACAGGTGCTCGCACCTGGTATCAAAGAACCACTGAGCGAAATTTGGAGAATTTAGTACAAACGGTATGGATTTCTATAAAGAACAAACAAACAGAATTTCATCTTTATTTATATACATTATCAAGGCAATTTTTTATCGGTACGCCATAACATCCCTAGTACTTTATCAATTTTCATGAATGAGGCACCAGTTTAAAGCTTTCCTTAACATTTACACCGGAAAAATATACAAATTACCCATTTCGCCTTCGGTTGCGAGTTATTTGTAACCGCGGTTTTCGCGAGAAAATCAAAATGGTCGTAGAGTTTTTTTAAGTGGTATCAATCTTTTCAGGTTTTCGAGGAGAACATTTTATGTACATTTTTCGATTAACCCCTTCAATTGCGAGTTGTATGCGAAAAACTGCGTACATTTTAAAATAGTCGCAGGGCTTTTTAGAAGGTGTCATTTCTTTCAGTTTGTCGAGACGAACATTTCTGGTTACTTTCACTTTTCCGATTGTCACCGTCGTATGCCAGTTGCAAGCAAAAAAAATCTGGTGCGTGCGCGCAACACACAACTTTCACTTACCAACTTACTTAGATTAGAAATTAATGCGTTGTTGTGCTCCCCTTCGTTAGACCAATTTTGATGAAGTGATAGCTATCACATCTTTGGCATATAAATACATCAAATACCCAGTTTGATCAAAATAGTTAAAGCCGTTTTTGAATTAAAAAAAAAAACACGTGAAAATGATACAAAATTTATTAAGTAAAGTCCCCCCTCCGGTTGGTCAATTTGGGTGAAATGTTGGCTATCACATCTTTGGCTTATGCATACATCAAATACCCAGTTTGATCAAAATCGTGAAAGCCTTCTTTGAGTAAATAAAAAAAAACACTTGAAAATGTTACAAAATTTATTAAGTAAAGTCCCCCCTCCGGTTGGTCAATTTTGGTGAAATGTTGGCTATCACATCTTTGGCTTATGCATACATCAAATACCCAGTTTGATCAAAATCGTTAAAGCCTTTTTTGAGTAAATAAAAAAAACACGTGAAAATGTTACAAAATTTATTAAGTAAAGTCCCCCCTCCGGTTAATCAATTTTGATGAAATTTTTACAGTCATGTCGCGGGCATATACATAGATCAAATACTCAGTTTAATCAAAATCGTTAGAGCCGTTTTTGAGAAAATCGAAAAAAACCTAAAAAGTTATTAAGTAAATTACCCCCTCCCTTTAAGTAATTTTGATGAAATTTATGCTGTCACATCGCGGGCATATACTTACACTAAATACCCAATTTCAGGATCGTACAGTTTATAGTTTTTGAGCTAGTCTGTTCACACACACACACACACACACAGACACACACACAGACACACACACACACAGACCATTTCGCGGGACTTGGTCATTTCGACTCAGGGGACCCCAAAACGTGTATTTCCGTTGAAAACCAGAAGTCGAAATTTTTCACGATCGCAATACTTCAACTTACTATATATTTCATATATAGGTAAGTGAAAGTAAAAATCTGGTGCGTGCGCGCAACACACAACTTTCACTTACCAACTTACTTAGATTAGAAATTGACGTGTTTTGCTAAATATCATTTCCCAAAGTCACACAATTTTTTACATTCATGTCTTATTTTTGTTAATCGTTAAAGCCGTTTTTGAGTAAATAAAAAACCCCGTGAAAATTTATTAAGTAAAGTCCCCCTTTCGGTTGATCAATTTTGATGAAATGTTGGTTATCACATATTTGGCATATACATACATCAAATACCCAGTTTGATCAAAATCTTAAAAGCCGTTTTCGAGTAAATAAAAAAAACACGTGAAAATGATACAAAATTTATTAAGTAAAGTCCCCTCTCCGGTCAATCAATTTTGATGAAATTTTAGCAGTCATATCTCGGGCGTATACATACATCAAATACCCAGTTTGATCAAAATCGTTAAAGCCGATTTAGAGTAAATTAAAAAAAAACGTGAAAATGTTACAAAATTTATTAAGTAAAGTCCCCCCTCCGGTTGATCAATTTTGATGAAATTTTTACAGTCATATTCAGGCATATAGATAGATCAAATACTCAGTTTAATCAAAATCGTTAGAGCCGTTTTTGAGAAAATCGAAAAAAACTTAAAAAGTTAATAAATAAAGTACCCCCTCCCTTTGAGCAATTTTTATGAAATTTTTGCTGTCACATCGCGGGCATATATATACACTAAATACCCAATTTCAGGTTCGCACGGTTTATAGATTTTGAGCTAGTCTGTTCACACACACACAGACCATTTCGCGGGACTTAGTCATTTCGACTCAGGTGACCTCAAAACTTGTATTTCCATTGAAAACCGAATATATTTCATATTTAGGTAAGTGAAAGTAAAAATGCTATCTCAGTCGATAGAATCAGCGCACTCGCTTTCCGCGAAATCAATAGGTATGTCTATTTACATAAGTATGTGGCGTTTTCCAGGGTGCGCTCTTTCACTGACATCTATGTCTGTGTAAAACAAACCCACCTACAATCAGTCACATATGACCATATCATAACTTCAAAGATATGAATCTATACGAAATCGAAGAAGGATCCAGACGATACTAAATATACGGTGTGTACTTTAATTACGTGGGATTTTAGTTGGTTAGAGTGTAAATGTTTCGCACGGGTCAGTTAGTCAATCATTGATATACCAGCTGTGTAAATATGAAGCCGGAATTTTTCAAATAGCAAATAAGAGTTGATTGTGTAAAAATGATACATACTTTTTTATTCGAAGTACTGTCCTTCGCTATCTATGCATTTTTCCCATCATTCAGGCAATTTGTGGATTCCCCGCCAAAATAATGCTTCCTCTGCTGAGTCAAACCAATCACTTAACCAATTTCGTACATTTTCATAAGAAGTGAAGCGCTGCTCAGCTAGTGCGTGTCCCATCGATGCAAATAGGTGGTAATCATATGGGGCCAAATCTGGTGAATAAGCCGCATGCGGAAGAATTTACCAACCAAACACTTGGATCGTTTCATTGGTCCGTTTAGCCGAATGTGATGGGGCATTGTCATGGAGCAAGATCACTTTGTGTGTCCTTTCTTGATATTTGGGACTTTTTGGCGCATATCTTTATTCAAATTTATCATCTGTTGTAGGTAGCGTTCCGTATTAACAGTTTCCCCAGGTTTCAGCAGCTCATAGTAGGTAACACCCATCTGATCACACCAGACAAAGAGCATTTTCTTCCTCCCCAAGTGATGCCGATGCCGACCCAGGATTTTTTACGCTTAGGATTCTCGAAGTAAATTCACTTTTCATCACCAGTCACAATTTGATGAAGAAATGACTTTTTTTCTGTACCTGGCGAGCAGCATTTGCCATGAGGTTTTTCGAGCTTCCTGCTGCCTGTCATTCAGTTGGTGAGTTACCCATTTTCCGACCTTCTGGATCTTTTCCATGCCTTTCAAACAAATGGAGACGGTGTCACATGTAATAATTGTCCGACAAACGCTTCCGAATCAACGTTTTTTAAATTTTTTTTTTTTGTGATTTTCCACGGTCTTTGTTTCTTTTATCGAAATCCATCTTTAAATTTTTTGAACCAATGGAAACATTGAAATTTGCCTATGGCATGCTCCCCGTAAGCTTCAACAAGCATCCTATGTCATAATGCTCCAATTTTTTCCAGAAGGAAACGGAAAATAAATGCTGTCCGCAAATCTTGATTTGTTGGCACAAAAGTCGACATGTTCAACGCCACTAAAAACACGGTTATAGAATGAAACTGATGTTGGTATCAATTGGATCTCTTTATTACATGTAGGCAAAAGCAGATAACACCACTGACGGATTAGTTAGAAGATTATATTGACTGCTAACTCCTATCATTGGCGAATTCCGGTTTCATATTTACACACCTGTTAAACGTGAAATGGAATCTCATAATTTTATTGAAAGAAAAAATAGAACAAGTACTTAAACAAATGTAGCAGTGATGTTGATAAAAATGGATTATGGAGCACTTGATTTTTTCTCCACGAAATTTCGTAACGATTAGGAACCATCCTCAAGAAGCAGAGCGGCTGTTTAAACATCTGTTGTTTACTTTTTTTTTTTTTTTTAAACCAGAAGTCTTTTAGTTTTTAGGTCAAGTGTCGTATTTATAGATGACATTATTCCGGTCCCCTAATGTGTGAATTACCAGCTGCCGTTGCTTCCCATATTTTTTTTAAAGCAGTAGCGGATTAAGTGTTAGTGATGTTATGACCCTAGAGGTATGCTAGATTGTTATACTGTTGTTGAGCGCCTGGCTATCAAGCCATATTTTTATATGGCTTTATGTATATGTATTTATTATATGTGTTTATATGTATCTCAGTTTAAAAAATTTTATTTCGAGTAAAACTTAATCACTGACTACTATGATGGTCCTATTTAATCCAGAAGTATAGAAACTATCGAAGATTCATAGAAACTTTTTTTTAAGACCTTTCTTCCATTTCAACCTCCCTTAAGATATCCCCCCGTAATTTGAACGGTTTCTGCATATCTAGAATCTTACTACTATTGCAAATTGAAATCCAAAATTTCTTGAAGGCATAATTTTTTCATCATATTTCTTTTTATCTTGAACTTTGGGGGATGATAAAATCAAGAATGCTGTTATTGGAGTTAGTCCTTTTTTCAACTGGAATGCTCACAATGCTAGTAACCAAACCAACTTCTTTTTCATAAATACAATAAGAACAATTCAAACTTTTTATTTTCGATTTATATTTAGTCAATTCATCTCTTTTTTTATGTCTAATTTTATTCGCTCACTCTAGTACTACGAAATGTTCACTCATATTGCTTTAAATTTACTTAAGTATATATTATATATAGATTAAATATAATGTGCTGATCATATATTAGCCTTCTTATGAGAAAACTATTTTTTTAAGGAATCCAATTGGTTTTCTAATTGATTGCTGAGATGTAAAGTACTTATTTTATTTTGGAACGCAAACTAATTATTTTCTCTTAATTTTTTAGTCATTTAAAAAGAACAGCTGAAAAAATATAAAACGAATGCATACTATATGAATGGACAATTGGAACAATAGACAAAGAGAAACGCACCCTAGCGCTTCCTGGTAGCCTGGTAGCTCGAACTAAATTTTTCATTCATAAACTCATATCTCAATCTCAGAGAGGCTAATTAAACGGTGCGAGAGGCCTAAAATTCCTGTCCTTTTCTCTTCAATTTTACACTCTTAAGAGAAAAACGGAAACCTTCTTCTCCGTAAGGGGTCATATGGCTAAACGAAGACATAACTTCCTTAATCCTACGTGGAGTCGTTTTTGAGCCTTTTCGGCACGCACATTGTACACTTTGCTTTATAATATACTAGCAGACCCGGCCACGCGTTGCTGTGGCTCAGTAGTTATATCCTAATATTTTTAAACAAATAAAGTAATACCAATATTCATTGATAAAGATGAAAACCTTTCAGCTAATCAAAATCCAACGTGATTGAGAATAGAGCATTACACCATTTAAAAGTATTTGGTAAAGAATATAGAAAAGTTAAAGTTTTTATTTTTTACATCTCATATTTCAATGTTGTTTGATTAAAAAGGAGCTGATTGTGTTTACGATTCACGGAGCTGCCAACACTATCGCCATTTTATTATGGATCGGTATAAACTAACTCAAAATGGCTATATTTTTCCACTAATTTTAAAAAGGATGACTGAAGTAAGGTTTGGTAACCTCAGCCATTGATCTATTGATTATTGGCCTAACACTACTTCAACTTGGTATTGTTAGTTTAACAACGGGTTTAATTTTGCTTAGGGTCATGCCAATCTTGGTTAACGCGTCATATATGTCCTTTTGATAGGCGTTTTTCTCAATTTCTTTGAGACCTCGATTTCCCAACCCTTTGGCTAATAAGTGTTCGGTAGGGGGGTGGTGTGTTGAAGCTTTTAATTTAGCAATATATTTGAGTAATAATAAATCTCTTCTTAAAGAGGTTTTTACATAATACAATTAAGAATTTTTATTTATTCAAGTACTAATTTGTTCAAATGTTTTGGGTTAACCTGTTTTTTTTTTTTTTTTAACACAAACCAAAGATTTGATGGTTTCCACACACGTGAGCAGGCGATACCCATTTCCCAAGTGAGTTATGCCATTGCCCAAGGGAAAAACACGGATTTTCAAAGTCCAAGTGGACATTGTTTGCCCTTGGGATTTGTTTATGGTCATGGCAAAAGCCAAACGAATAGGATATTGAAGCCTTTTAAATTTTATTGAAAATTCTGTCGGTTCCATGGGAATAGGTGGCAACAGGACGATATCTCCTGTAAACCTTCCAGGCAACATTTTTCCTTCAATAACATTTCCTGTGATCCTTTTAATGACCAAACGTGTACCGTTGCACAATTGAGGTGGATTTAAGTTACGAAGAAGAATGATCGGTGAGTCAATCTTCAACTGGAGATTGTTTGGGTGTATATCCGGGGAATTAAAAAATTCAGATGGGAAATTTACGGCTTCGTTTACATCTACAACATTGTCAATTGATTTTGGAAGTTTATTTCATCGAAATCAAAATTTTTTTCTGCCAAAATAGCACGACTACCCAGCCAATTATAGTTAAAATAATTGTTCAAAATATCAGGAAAGACACTTTATATTTCGTAGACAGTTCATTTTTCGTCTCTACAACAGTTCAGAAATTTTCTGGTAATTTGATAAATTTTTAATTTCGATGCAGCTCTATTTCACCGTTTCCAATATAGAGCAATTGTTTAGAAAATATATCTGCCGATGGATCATTTTGCAGTAGTACTTTCATATTTATGGTGGATAAATCTGGAGTTTGCTGTTACCCAAATAACTATTATTCCTGTTCAGTAGAGGTGTAATAATCATTATATGTAAAATTTAAAAAAAAATTGTAACCCTTTCTTAATCAACAATCATTTAAAGATGAGTAAAAAATTGTATTCTGTTTAAATTAACAACGAAATATCATTCCTAATAATAGCCAACTTTAAATTAAAGAAAGGATTAAAATCTTCGCTGACATTTCTTAAATTTTACATTTTAGAGCACGGGATAAAAATAATAAAAAGGTTTGATAAAAAAAAAAAATGTATTTAAAAAATAATAACAAAACGAATAATGAAAATAAAGAAACTTCTGTTAAATAAATCAACTGAAAATATAATATTAAAGTCTTAATTATGCAGTTCTTGATTATGCACGAATAACCTCCGAAGTTGAGTGTCCATAAACAACTCACACCTAATCAAAACACTCAGGAAGTTTTTATGACTGGTTACTCGTAGTGTAGTCACTAATTTTCACAACTTTTTGGCAACACTGACTCCCCAAGTGAGGTTTCTATTAGGTTACACCGGTGACAGTAGGTGCTGTTACATTTATAGAATATTATTTCAAATAATAGCCTAATTTAAATTATAAGAATGTATGCGGGTTCAATTCCAGCGGTGACCCTAGGATTTTTTAATGGGAGTAAAAAATCCTTAGCTATGCTGTCCCTCGGATAGGACGTAAAATGGAGGTCCCGAGCCTGTACGATGTCAGGTACTCGTTAAAGATCCCTATCCTAATTATACCTGGATAGGCAAAATTTAGGACTCCCACTGTAGCATCGTCCGATTAGCCTTAGTAGCATAAAAATGGACGTTAAACAAACAAACAAACAAACAAACGTCTCGGGCATATTAATGCATCAAATACTCAGTTTAATCAAAATCGTTAGAGCCGTTTTTGAGAAAATCGAAAAAAAACTTAAAAGTTATTAAATAAAGTACCCCCTCCCTTTGAGCAATGTGTGTGTGTGTGTGTGTGTGTGTGTGTGTGTGTGTGTGTGTGTGTGTGTGTGTGTGTGTGTGTGTGTGTGTGTGTGTGTGTGTATGCCCGCAATGTGACAGCAAAAATTTCATCAAAATTGCTCAAAGGGAGGGGGTACTTTATTTCGTATTTTTTTTTTCCAATTTTTACCTTTTTTTGATGATCTCAAAAACGGCTTTGACGATTTTTATCAAATTCATCATGCTTAATGAAAATCAGTTGTTCTTTAATACCAGGTAAGCTTTATTGTATTAAAATGTTCTGAGGGGGCTCAAATGGGGAAGGGGCTTTTTTTGTTTTCTTATAAAGTATCTTTGTATGTGTTTATAAAGAGAAATTATCTGTCTCTCGTTTCGCCTAAAAATAAGAAATGGTTAAATATGAGATATGAAAAAATAAAGTAAATATATGGAGAAGAAAAAAAGAAAAATATTCCGTCAACTCATAAAACACGTTGAGCCCAAGCATGCGGAGTACGCCTATAATGACAGACCATTGTTTATAATTAAAGCCGTTCTGTTAATTTAATTTTTAAATCTGTTAAATTATTTGTTTCATGGTAACTAAATGAAATTTTCAACTAGTACATAGAGAATTATAAAATCAGACGACTTGGAGTATTATGCTTGTATTGCCGAATTATCACAAGTAAAAACTTTTATTTAAATATAAAAGAAATAAGTGTTTTTTATAGAGCAAATGGAAACAAAAATAAGAAATGAATGTGGAAAAATGTTTAACTTTGAGAAGTGGCATTAAAACAATATCTAATGTAAGTAAGTTGGTAAGTGAAAGTAACTACTAAAAGTAAAAGTAAGTTACTACTAATAGTAACTGGCGGGCCTAATCTAAAAAATCTGGTGCGTGCGCGCAACACACAACTTTCACTTACCAACTTACTTAGATTAGAAATTAATGCGTTTTGTTAATTGCCACTTCTCAAATGAACAGAACGGCTTTAATTATGAACAATGGCCTGTCATTAAAGGCGTACTCCGCATGCGTGGGCTTTTTCCTACTCTAATTTTCATTAAACATGACGAATTTGATAAAAATCGTTAAAGCCGTTTTTGAGATAATCGAAAAAAAGTTAAAAATTGGAAACAAAGTCATAAAATAAAGTGCCCCCTCAGTTGGACCAATTTTGATGAAATGTTTGCTTTCACATCTTTGGCATATTCATATATCAAATACCAAGTTTGATCAAAATCGTTAAAGCCGTTTTTGAGTAAATAAATAAAACACGTGAAAATGATACAAAATTTATTAAGTAAATTCCCCCCTCCGGTTGATCAATTTTGATGAAATTTTATATGTCGTATCTCGAGCATATACATACATCATATACCCAGTTTGATCAAAATCGTTAAAGCCGTTTTTGAGAAAAAAAAAAAAAAAACTTGAAAATTATACAAAATTTATTAAGTAAAGTCCCCCCTCCGGTTAATCAATTTTGATGAAATTTTTACAGTCATATTTCGGGCATATAAATAGATGAAATACTCAGTTTAATCAAAATCGTTAGAGCCGTTTTTGAGAAAATAGAAAAAAACCTAAAAAGTTATTAAGTAAAGTACCCCCTCCCTTTAAGTAATTTTGATGAAATTTATGCTGTCACATCGCGGGCATATACCTACACTAAATACACAATTTCAGGATCGCACGGTTTATAGTTTTTGAGCTAGTTTGTTCACATACACACACACACACACACAGACACACAGACACACAGACACACAGACCATTTCGCGGGACTTGGTCATTTCGACTCAGGGGACCCCAAAACGTGTATTTCCGTTGAAAACCGGAAGTCGAATTTTTTCACGATCGCAATACTTCCACTTACTATATATTTCATATATAGGTAAGTGAAAGTAAAAAGACTCTCGATTAGTAGCGATGTAAACAAAGATATCGATATAGTTAGAATCGATAAGGCTGGGAGAGTGAACTAGATCTGGGCTGTTACACTGGAGCTGGGTTGGGACAAGGCGCAGCGAGAACCAGTTTATACTCCTCCTTTTTCTCATAGCTTCAAATATGGCTTGTGCTTCGTCATATGTTTGCGCTTCGGCGCATTCCAACCTCATAATGGGCTCCTTTCTGTTCGCGGAGTCGATAATTGCGCAGTGTGTTGCGAAAATGACAGGATGCGCTAATGAATCGTTTTTAAAAATTAGTACTAGCATGTGAAATATGAGGATTGGAGAACAGAAGTCCGGCCGAGGTCGAATGCATCCAGGAGGTGGGGGGGTCAGCTTCGAATTTATAATAACCCGCCACCCCGTGGCCGAATCCGGGATGTTTTAAAAAAAAATACCAATCAATATATATTATAAAGCAAAGTGTACAATGTGCGTGCCGAAAAGGCTCAAAAACGACTACACGTACTGTCAAGAATGTTATGATGTCATATTGCCTTATTGCTCTTAACGATGAAGAAGGTTTCAGTTTTCATTTTAAGTGTGTAATGTTGAAGGGACAAGGGATGTAATTTTAAGCCTCTCGCTACATGTAATTAGCCCCTCTAATAAGCCCAGGCGAGTTAATGAATGAAAAAATTTAGTTCGACATTTAGAAGCCAGGAGCGCTAGCTAAGCACAATTCATAAGGTTATCGTTCATTAGTTCGGTTTCTTATGGTTTTAGCTTCAGCTGTTTTCTTTAAATTACACGAGATTACGTATAAATAATTATTTTTTCCTTTTTATTTTTCAATGAGGTCATTACATCTCTGCAATGAAGTGAAATTAAAAATAAACAAAACCAACTGGATTCCTAAGCGAATTAAGTTTTACAGAAGAGGAAAGAATTCGTCGAAACATTGTCTTTAATCCATATACAATATAAGAGTAAATTTACATTAAAAGAAAAATTGCTTATTAGTGTAGTGAGTGAATAAAAACTAACACTGAATAAAATAGATAACCTATAGATAATATGATTAAAAGATATAACCTAATGGAATATATACCGAAAATAAAGTGTTCAGATAATATTTCTGTTTAATAGTTCTGTTCTGTTCGTAAATTTTCAACCGAATTCGAAAATGGAGAAGTTACTCAACTTGATAATGATGCGATAGCGTCATGAGAATGGTCTCAATGGAATCAGAACATAGAAACCATAAAAAATGGTATATACCAGGACATATTTGCTGCCAAAAAATTTTTTCTTAATCTAGAAAAGGGAAGAAAACGCATTGAGAGAACCGCATTAATGGGGTCTCTTATACCCAAACCATGGGCGGACTCAGAGGTTTTGAAACTTACCACTAATACTAAGCTGAAGTTTCAGGATGGTACAAATTTTGTTTTAATCATGATTAATTTTGGTCTATTTTTCTGTACTATTAAATTTTAAAGTTATTGTTTCATCTACCTATTCCACAACTCCCTGAGTGAAGCCGGGCCCCAAAGCTAGTCGAAGCATAGTTCTTAACATGTAATTGTTCAGGGAACCCATTTGTCATGTTATATAATTGTTTAGTTTAATATTTAGTTCATAACTTTCAAAACAATTGTCATTTCATCATTTTATTATTCTATTTTCGTTAATGTATAATTAATATTTATTTAAATTAATTAAATATGTCGTGATAATCTATATTAATCATCCAATCAACATTAGTTTAGTGTTATATGCGTGGGCGTTTTTGATTGGTCGAAGACGCTCTGGGACAAACAAAAGACGCTTCACCAAGTCAGTCAGCTGTTGATTCTCGCCAGCCGAGTACGCATTACTCCTCACGCTTAAAGCATTCATTAAAAACATCTTATGACATTCTAGCACACCCAGGATGTTCAGTTGTGTATTGTGCACATTTTCAGACATTATTTTAGAAGACGGAGCGAAGAGGAAGTTCTCATTACTTTTCGATTCATTATTTCTTATTTCTTTTTTTAAGGGACCTAATTTTATCAACAATCGAGTTTTTTTACTGAATGGTTGTTTCTTACAGCGATTTGCTTCCTGTAAATATATTGTGAAGATGAATCGATAGGTTTATTCACGACTTGTCTCTTATGTCTTTCTTGAAATCGAGAACGATTACTGTTCCTCTAAAATCACTTTGTATTGACTTCAGAAATTTATTATGGAACTAAAGTTTCTAATCTAAAATATAATTAATTAAAGATTATCTTATATACCATATTTTTTCATATTTATGCTTTCAATAATTTGAGTATCACGTATTTACTCTCAAAAGTAAAATAATTTTTTTCTGTAATCGTTGAATAATGGTAACATTACTAAACTGAAATGAGTGAAGAAAGTGAAACATTTTGCAATAGAGTGATGAAAGTGATTACTTTCTTCACAAGTGAAGAAAGTGAATTGCCTTCTTAATTAGTAATAAGTATAAATTAAAAAATAATTTTAAGTTGGAAATTAAATGCTTTTAAATGTTTCTTAACATTGTAAGAATTTATTTTAACAAAATAAATTGAAATGTGAATGAATTATTGGTGAAAATAATCAATGTATTTTAAAATTTAAATATAATAATAATTACCTTCCTTGTTTATAACCTGCACTTGTTTATAACTATGCTTATAACCTTTCACAACCTTGCTTATAACCTGCCAACAACATACCATAATCTTCACAACATCCTAATTTTGTTCATATTCTGGTTAGATCTGATCATGTATTACACGATTACAGAAAAAATTTAATATTACACTCGTGAAAAAAGTAGAATTTACAACTCTCGTGAAATTACCACACTCGCTTCGCTCGTGTCGGTATACGTTTCACTCGAGTTGTAAAATGATCTACTTTCGTCACTTGTGTAATAAATAACTATTTTGTTAAATAAAAGTTTTTATTTTAATCAGGCAGGTAACCTAATAGCAATAATCAGGATTATACATACACCAAATACCCAGTTTGATTGAAATAGTTACAGCCGTTTTTGAGAAAATAAAAAAAAAACTTGAAAATGAGACAAATTTATTTCATGAAGTTCCCCCTCCGTTTGACCAATTTTGATAAATGTTTCCTGCCACATCGCGGGGATATACATACACCAAGTACCCAATTTCAGGTTCTTGCGGTATATAGTTTTTGAGCTAGTCTGTTCACACACCTTGACCATTTCGCAGGACTTGGTTATTTGGACTCAGGAGACTCTTAAACGTGGATGGATTAATAGATAATTAACACACAAGAAACCTGATTTTGGGTCAGCAAAACGGACACTTATACCGAAGCAATCATAACGGGAATTGTTTCCTTGGTTTTCGAATTTTATTAAAAAGTTAATAAAAAAAATTCCAGCAATTTGTCTGTAAAATTGTGGAAATGGCAGATTTATGTCCGCCAAAAAGCAATTATTGACCACTGTTCGACGGGGAATGCTAGTATCACTCGTATATACACTGTGACCACGACCTTCTATTGTTACAGTTACTGATGCAATTTGCCAACTTACATATTTTATAACCACCATGACTAAGTTTTAAACGGTTACTCTCCATACTTATTAAATTTCAAAGACTATAATAATAAATTACTGATCAAAATCAGATATTTGTCTAGTTTTGACAAGACACAAGATCTCTATGTTAATAAATTTTCAAAAATGTGTCGTATAAGTTTTGAATTCTAATCAAGAAATTTGACGTATGTATTTTGATGAATAATATGTGGCAACGTTAAACAAAAACATATCGTTTGGAATGGTTTTATTATAACTAGTGGTTGGAACAAACTGTCACGTGCTTGTGAGTACGATGTTCGAGCACCATCTACGCAGTTCCACGAGGCTCTCGACTCTTCTCTTTACGACTATATATAAGGAGCGTTGGACTGGAGAGTTAGTCTTGTTCTGAAGCTCAAGTAATATGGTTATCTGTGTGTTATAAACTGATAAATTTTAGTAACCTGTTCAAATATTTTTGTTGTTATAATTCGTGTGGAATTGGAAATTGTTATTAACTTTGAATAAAAATTGTTAACCAACGTTTTACAATATTAACAAACAGAATTTTTATCTGGATATGGATGAGGTATGGAAGGTCTGCAAAAGAAGAACTCCGAGAGCTGTGGTCGGGTACTGGAATCTAACACCAGTGCTTGCTCAGGCAATGATCTATGCAGACGACATAGTACTGATTGCGGATTTCCAGGAAGCTCTGCAAACATCATTAAACGAATGGCATGAGGAACTCCGGCTAAAAGGGTTGAGCATAAATCCGGCAAAAAGCAAAACCATGTGTGTGGGCAGAGAAGATCTGGAGCCTAGGATATTCTGTAATGGCGAACTCTTAGAAACAACAAACGCCTACACATATCTAGGGACAGTCATGAGCAAAGATGGAAAAATAGACCAGGAGGTACTAAATCGGGTGATGAAGGCCAATGGTCTATACTACCATATATCAAAACTGTCATTGGGAAACATGAAGTTAGCAGAGAGGCTAAAATTAGGATATTTAAATATGTTTTCCTACCTGTGCTTTTGTACGGATCTGGAAGCTGGACTACCCTCGACAAACATGCAAGCAAGTTGGTAACAGCTGAAATGAGATTCCTCCGAAGAATAGTTGGCAAAACCAGGAGGGACTGTATTAGAAATGACAGAAATTGGGAGTAAGATCAGTGCGGGACATCCTGGAGGAGCGACAATTGAAGTGGTTCGGGCATGTCTGTAGAATGAACGATACCCGAAAGGCCAGGTGGTTTTTTGAAGCCAGACCGGAAGGAAGACGTCCTCGTGGCAGACCCAGATGTTTGTACTCCGACTACATTGGGAATCTAGGAGCAGCAAGAAGACTAACCATCCCGGAGATGAGAAGAATTGCAAGGGACAGAGACCAATGGGCTCGCTGGATCGGAACGGCAGCTCCACGCTTAGCGGCACACAGGAGTTAGAGGAAGAAGAAGAAGAAGAAGTATTTGATTTGCCTTTTATGAAATATATTGTAAGGAAAAGTATTGCTATCTTGAAAAATTCCACGTTTAACCTTCTTCCGGGCGCGCCTCATAACATAACGTAAGCAGGCGCGTGACGGTAATTAACAGCATCACCAGTTTTACGCCTTGTTGCCTCAAAAATATATTCAAATTTCTGCATTTTCATTTTTTTTTTAATACATTTACCTATAAAGTAATTTAATTGAAAGAAGAAAAGGCTTGAATAAAATTCAAACTCCGTTTTTTACATGTTTTATAAATATTAATGAAACATGCAAACTACAAATATTATTTGCAATAAAACTTTATATTTATGACATTGAAGAACAGAGGTAAGCAAATAAAAATTTAAAAGTTTAAAATTACTGTATAAATAAAAATTTAACTTGCTATCATAATACATTTAAACTTCATCATAAAAATTAACTTAGAAAGAAATATCAATGAGACATATTTTAAGGAAGAGAACATTTAGCATCACAAACACTAGGAACAAAAAAAACAAAAACTTCGAAAGGAAATAAGCCTAATAGAAACTTGATCAAGTTTTTGAAAAGAGAACAGACATATTGTCAAAATTAAATCTCCAATAATGTCTCCTATGATCATGGTAAGAATGTAGTCAATAAAATTATAAAAAAACATTTATCATATCAAATAATGATATTAATATTTAATATTAAGAAATATTAATATATTAATATTTCAATACATTAAAATTATTTATTTTTAATACTTACATTTCGCTCCGATGTTTGCAGATAAAAAAAAGATACGTAAATGGGCGCGCGACGGTAATCTATCGACACCCGGCACTTTCGGAGTTAAAACACTAAAAGAGAAAGGACACTTCTCAGAACATGTTAATTCTTGTCTCTGCGGTGAGTGATAAGATTCAATTATAGAATACATGCCCGTCCCGGCAACCTGTGACTTGCCTGATGAAACCTGCACGAGATTTTTTAAATGTGACGGTAGTCTACCGCCCGCGCGCCCGGAAGAAGGTTAAGGGTCCCCTGGGTCCAAATAACCAAGTCCTGCGAAATGGTCAAGGTGTGTGAACAGACTAGCTCAAAAACTATAAACCGCAAGAACCTGAAATTGGGTACTTGGTGTATGTATATCCCCGCGATGTGACAGGAAACATTTATCAAAATTGGTCAAACGGAGGGGGCACTTTATTTAACAAATTTGTCGCATTTTGAAGTTTTTTATTTACTCAAAAACGACTGTCGATGACTGACGACTGACGATTTTGATCAAACTGGGTATTTGATGTATGTATATGCTCGCGATGCGAATGCCGAAATTTCATCAAAATTGGTCAAATGGAGCGGGCACTTTATCCCAACTTGACATTTCCTCTTCACGATTTTGTCTGTCAAAATCTTGCAATATATTTGCACAAACGCCAATAAAGCTGAATTACACATTTAATTTAAAGTTAGTCTCATATTTTCATACTTTTTAAATTATTACCCTCGAACTGCATTTATTTGACTGGTTTAGGTACTCTATTAAGCCAGACTTTTTTTTACTTTCACTTACCTATATATGAAATATATAGTAAGTGGAAGTATTGCGATCGTGAAAAAATTCGACTTCCGGTTTTCAACGGAAATACACGTTTTGGGGTCCCGTGAGTCGAAATGACCAAGTCCCGCGAAATGGTCTGTGTGTCTGTGTGTGTGTGAACAGACTAGCTCAAAAACTATAAACCGTGCGATCCTGAAATTGGGTATTTTGTGTAGGTATATGCCCGCGATGTGACAGCATAAATTTCATCTTATACTTAATTTTTTTAGGTTTTTTTCGATTTTCTCAAAAACGGCTCTAACGATTTTGATTAAACTGAGTATTTCATCTATTTATATGCCCGAGTTATCCCGTTTCATCCCAACTTTTCAAAAATTAATATTTGAGGTTTAAACTTAGTAGGCAATGATATTGGCCCCATTAATAGTGTACATGCAAAATATCAACTCAAAAACACTGCCTGGGGGTTCTAAAATATCTATGATATTTTAAAATATTTTTTGAATGCAAAAAATTGCTTACTTTAAACTAAAAGCAAGATTATCTCACTGCCCCATTTTTGCGGCAGTGGAATAAAATGGGTTTATTATATTTTAGATTAGAAACTGTAGTTCCATAATAAATTTCTGAAGTTAATAAAAAGTGATTTTAGAGGAACAGTAATCGTTCTCCATTTCCAGAATTATGCATTTCTACGAGTCGTAAATGCAGCTATCGATTCACCTTCATTTACAAAAAGCAACTCGCAGTAAAAAACAAGCAAGCAGTAAAACAAACTCGACTGTTGATAAAATTACTTCCTTAAAAAAAGAAATAAGCAATAATGATTCGAAAAGTACTGAGAACTTTCAAGTTTTGCAATACAAATACTCTATAATTTATAATTTAGAAATATAGCATATGCTCATTACATAAATATAAGTATAAAAATGAGGAAAAATGTGTGAAGTTTAGGAATGGCGATTACATATTATCGAAACACGTCGATTTCTAATCCAAGTAAGTTAGTAAGTGAAACTTGTGTGTTGAATCGAAAATATCGATATTTACAGAAAATATTGGATCGAAAAATCGCATCAGGTTTTTTTTTTTTTTTTTTTATTGAGCACAACCGACTCCATGATTATTCCGAATACTACCAGAGAGCCAGGAACTACAGAACTATTTATAGAGCCTGAACAACAAGTTATGGTAGCCTCCAAGATACAGCAGACAGCGGATGGGTGCTGCGGTCCAGATCTCCTGAGTGGGCGGACTTGTATAGGCCTAGGTTCCCTTCTCCTCTCAGCTGTCCTCTACCTTTAAAGATATTAGAATATAATATGTATTGGGTTGGTGCAAACATAGAGTAGGTTTTGAATATTCATGGATGATAAACAATGGTTATTAATGTCGTTTTTCCTCAGATTTGTTTACTTTCTGTTACATTCTGTATGAGTAAGGACCTCTGAAATTCACCGTATGTCACTAAATGTCAAAATAAAATTTTCGAAATGTTATGCTGCATCCTTGTCCAGCCACTGGCCTGACCGTCTCATGTTGTCATGTAGGATCCATTTTACATCACATGTCATGATTCGATTGAGAAATGGTTCATTTTGTTAGCGCAACAGACGAGAATTGCAAATTTCAAAACGCCGATGTTTTTGGCTGTCGGTCAATTCGTGAGGTATCCACATAGATAGATATATATAATTATTTGTCTTTGAGGGAATTCCCCATACAAATAGATCCTGGCTGGGCTAAATAAAGATACATATTAATTATTATAGATTTACAAAGTCTGAAAAACATCTCATAACTTTAGTTTACAGACAAAATTTATATATACAAGATTTCACTATTAAATAATTTCTACTAAACTTTCACTATTATGAATAAAATTTAAAATAAAGTTCAAACGAGATAATAAACAAATAAAGAATAAATAGGGATTTTAAACAAAAGAAAAAATATATACACACTTAATAGTAATAAAATTAAAAATTAACCCACATTAAATAGTACTTTTGATGTTTTTATTTTGTAATTGAAAATTATAATCACTTTAGCGAAGGATACATACATCTAATGGAGGTAGCAATATCATTTGTTTTGTATATAGAATGGACGGCAGGTGGATATTATTGTTTACACTCAGTAATCGGTCCAATGCATCGTCTTTATTGATATATTGTCTAATAACTTCTTATCTACAATTGTTTATGAATGATTATAAAAGAATACTATTTTATTCGTTGATGATAAATGATTTTAATCTCAGGTAATTAATTAGGTAGTAATACATCTGTTTTATTTTTGGCGGGTCTTAAACATTTTTTTTGAAAGCAACCCTTCTGTCTTCAAAAAAGAAATTCCAAAGATTCTTACCTTATACAAACAATATCTGAAATATCCACGTATCGAGCTTCTTTACCTTATCAATTCGTTCCAGATGACAAACAACTGTTGAGTGGTCAACACTAACTCCTCTGGCAATATCCCGAGTAGTTTTGCGAGGGTTTTCTTCCACCGAATCCCTCAGCTGGTCGTGATCAACAACAGAAGGTCTACCTCGACCTTCCTTATCTTCGAGATCGAAATATCAAAAACGAAACTTTTGGAGCTATCGCTGCACTGTACATTCAGTGATGCTTCCTTCACCACAAACAACATTCCTGTTATGACTTATACTTACTTTAAGTATAAGTATTCACCCAAAACGGACTTTCATAATTTTCCAATCGATATCGTACTATGCATCAAATAAACCAGCATATATTATTTTTTCTGGGAAATTTTTAGCATTAAATCCGATAGTTTAGCCCTATCACTGTTATTAGTCACGAAAAAAAAAAACCGTATTAATTACGGTTTTTTAAATTTTAGTTCGCGAGAACTAACAAGAGATCGCATTGACATAGATGGTCGCGGTAGTCAGGGGGAGGGGGTAAATAACCTGCACCTACCCCCTATTTTTGGCCTCATCCAATTTCCATCACCGATAATTAGCTTCTACCCTTAGAGCCGTGGCTAAGCTTGATTTCTTTTTTTTTTTTTATTAAGATTCAAGTAGTCCTTTTTACTCTTTCGATCTAATTGGCAATTTTTATACTGCCTAACACTCCGCTCTCGTTCAATTTGTATGCTTTCTAGGTATGATAACTCAAGCCCGAAAATAGGGTTAAGGGGGTGGGTAAGAGCGGTTACACCGATTTTTAATATTATTCCTGTTTGATCCGCCATTCGACCTAGTTTGAACTCGTAAAAATTTTGTTTTGACATTGTGAATTCCAGAAGTACTTACTTTTGACGTTGTATTATCTTTGTTTTCTAGGCAATCACTTGCCAAAACAAAATGAATATTCAAAACCTGCATTATTTTCGCACCAACCAAATAGTAACTTCTAGGCTGTCTTCAAGTTTTGTGGTGTTAAAGTCGATTTATTTTTCTTATAATTCAAATAATGATAATTAAAGTTAGACCAATGAAAGAAAAGTATTTTAAAATTGGTTGGAATCGAATAAAAAGTGACAAATTAATCCTCCGGCCCAACATTACCTAACCTTAATAACTTTTATATGGAATAATTATACTTTTGTTTATATGTGACCTCCGCAAAACCAGTCATTCAAATACGATCGATAACTGAAAAACAAATAAAAATTAATTATCAGAAACGATAATTAATAATAATCTATAGAAAAAAAATTGTTTTTTGGTGCCTAGAATGTTATAACTGATTTTAATCATGTTTACATTACATGTTTTATAAATGTTTATCATGTTATACAAACAGGTCACAATGTTAATCAGATTTTTTCTATCAACTCTACTTATTTAGCTTCAGCATATCTTAACAGTAGTTTTATTTAAATTTAAATACTCAGATATAGATAATAAAATCCGAAATAGATGTGTAAAAGAATTATTTTAGCACGCTTTTCTCCTTATTTTAGAATATTAAACTATTTGCTAGCTTTATATAATTGTTTGTAAGTATTAAAAAATACTAACCTCTAGTAAAAATCTGGTGCGTGCCTGCAACACACAACTTTCACTTACCAACTTACTTAGATTAGAAATTAATGCGTTTTGTTAATTGCCACTTCTCAAATGAACAGAACGGCTTTAATTATGAACAATGGTCTGTCATTAAAGGCGTACTCCGCATGCTCAATGAGTTTTATGAGTTGACTGAATATTTTTCTTTTTTTCTCCTCTTTATGTTTTCTTTATTTTTATCATATCTCATATTTAGCCATTTCTTATTTTTAGGCGTAACGAGAGACAGTTAATTTCTCAATATAAACAAAAACAAAGGTACTTCATAGGAAACAAACAATCAAAAAAGGCCCCAACACTCCCAAAACAAGCCCTCTCTGAACATTTTAACAATCATAAAGCTTACCTGATATTAAAGAACACATATTTTTCATTGAACTTGATAAAAATCGTTAAAGCCGATTTTGAGATCATCGAAAAAAATGTAAAAAATTGGAAAAAAAAATATGAAATAAAGTGCCCGCTCCGTATGACCAATTTTGATGAAATGTTGGCTATCACATCTTTGGCATATACATACATCAAATACCCAGTTTGATCAAAATCGTTAAAACCGTTTTTGAGTAAATAAAAAAAAACAGGTGAAAATGATACACAATTTATTAAGTAAAGTCCCCCATCCGGTTGATCAATTTCGATAAAAATTTTTTAGTCATCTCGGGCATATAAATAGATCCAATAATCAGTTTGATCAAAATCGTTAGAGCCGTTTTTGGGAAAATCGAAAAAAAACTTAAAAAATTGTTAAATAAAGTACCCCCTCCCTTTGAGCAATTTTGATGAAATTTTTGCTGTCACATCGCGGGCATATACATACACTAAATACCCAATTACAGGTTCGCACGGTATATACTTTTTGAGCTAGTCTATTCACACACACACATAGACACAGACACACAGACCATTTCGCGGGACTTGGTTAATTGAACTCAGGGGACCCCAAAACGTGTATTTCCGTTGAAAACCGGAAGTCGAAATTTTTTACGATCGCAATACTTCCACTTACTATATATTTCAAATATTGGTAAGTGAAAGTAAAAACGTACTAACGCTAGTAACAATAGTATGATTTTACCTACCGGAAATTCATTTTAATTACATTTTGTTATGGTATACTTTTGAAATGCTCAACTGGATCATGGGATACCCACAAGATGGCAGATTACTGCTGGAACCTAAAACGAGACTGTTTGAAGAAACATTCAAGAAAGTCACGCAGAAGAAGCTTCTGAAGTGTGGAATAGAGTCTCTTTGAAATGTTATTAGTTTACTTACAAAGTGATTATGTAAATAATGTGTGTGTGTATATGATTTTAATTGATTTAAAATGTTTTATGTAAAGAATTTTACTAACCTTGAAATTTCCATATATTTATATTCATAATATTTCCACCTGCTATTAACCTGCATATGAATTCGAGTAATTATGTTTTATGAGGTAAGTCACGCCATTAAGAACATTCCTATAAGAACATAAGTCCACACCCTGAGAACATTCCTGGATCCGCTACTGATTCAGAATTTGAAATTTCAAAAAGTAAAATAAGATTAACAATGATAACCTGGGGTCGCCTGTGGTATAGTGGTTAGCATGGCAACCTACAATACTAAAGGTCGCGGGTTCGATTCCAGCGGTGGCCCTAAAATCCTTAGCTATGCCGTCCCTCGGATAGGACGTAAAATGGAGGTCCCGAGCCTGTACGATGTCAGGTACTCGTTAAAGATCCCTATCCTAATTATACCTGGATATGCAAAATTTAGGACTCCCACTGTATGCATCGTCCGATTAGCATAAGTAGCATAAAAATGGACGTTAAACAAACAAACAACAAAAGCAGAAAATTTTCAATGAACGAAGAAAGATTGTGATGACCAGGATGTTTCAACTCAACGAACCGTAACCAACAACGACGCATTCAATATCTGCACAAAATGGTTAGTGCTAAAAATGTTGCAAGATTGCTTTTTCGATAAAATGTTTAAGGCAGAGAAAGAATTAATGATTACTCTTCATTATACATATATATGCATTTTTCTCAGTTATTTTTGTTTAATATGAACTTATTCTTCATATGTTCATAGTATTTTGTTTTATATGTACAAACTTACCAATATAAATATTTTTTTATAGTAAGAATGTTACATTATAATACTTTTTATTTTTATTTTACTTCCGACAGTCCGGAATATATTGGTAATCCGGCGGTTGTCAGGTCCCATATGTGTCGGATTATCAAGATTGTACTGTATAGGCGGGCGCAATCGAATATAGGCTGCGCTAGTAGTTTTGCAAAATGTCGGAAAGAACGGTGTTAGACATAGTTGATGTGATAGAGATAATTGGTAATTTTAAATTACCATAAATTAAAAGACCATTAATTGGCAGGCTATTCTTGATGCAAACGACATATTTACATGTGGAATAATATCTAAAAATAAAAAAACAGTTATTTTAGAAGCCTCGTGCCTTTAAACTAGCAATCTTAAAGGACTGCCACATCAAATAAAAGTGGAAATCAAATTTATTAATAATAATAAGCATTTTTCTTGTCATTGTACGTATAAAGCTGGTAGTTCTGGTAAATGCAAACACATCATTGTAACTTTACTCGACGTTTTTCGGTTAGTAATAACATTAATTAGCTATTCACACAATCATTGTTATGACAGCTTAGAATCTTTGTCATATTATTTATTTGTCAAAACTTTCAGGCTTCGCATTGAAAACATGGAACAATTAAGCACAACGGATGTAATAGAAAAATTTGGAAAATTAAAAAAGAAAAACAAATCTATGACACTATGGTCTCAATGTTATTTGCATAAAACTAGCATTTTGGAATAATAAAATGTCAAATACTAATATTTACCTGGATAAATATAGACTCTTTCTTTAAAATAAAGACTACATATCGTCATATGTTTCGAAACAGGCTTATCTATTCTTAATTTTAAAATCCACTCTTTAAGAAGCTTTTTATTTTTTGGAAATAAAAGGGAATGACACGTCTTTTGATTTTCTAATTGAACACTGAGGGACCGAGCAATACCTATTAGATATTTTTCAAATGATTTTTTGCTCAATCGGGTTTTAATTATGGAAAAATAAATTAAAAACGCCAAAAAATCCTATGAATCCCAGGTAATGGCCCGGCTTTTATCCCCGTTTCTCTAGTTTCTGAAAGAAGCAGCGCCGTCGCTTGCGCCCGCCTATTGTTAGAACCGATTTTGTTTTCTTTTTCAGAAATGTCTATGATTTTTTTTAACGTATAAAATACCGTACGAAGTTCGCAAATGGTATACTGCAAATATTGAGTTCGCAGATAGTACAAAATAATCCGTTATTTACCTAATGATAATTTATCAGCTATAATGTGATTACATATATTTCCGTCCCTAACCTCCTCTCCTGACGACTATCCGGTTGGTCGTGTATCTACGTTGGAATATTTTATCAAAACTGTGGTTGAGGGGGGGGGGGGTGTATTAGTATGATTTTTTTTTGTAAAGCATCTGAACTTAGTGATTTACAAATCAAGCGTCAATGAAAAACCCTTAATGGGAACTAAAGATTAATCTTCCGTTAACTAAACTTTTGTTAAATATTATCAGTATTACTTCGGTTAAGCAGCTGCAAGATGGCGGCCTGCGTCAGTAAACAACAAGGTATTCCGATCACGCCCTACCCGATACCACAGTTCAGTTCGGGTTTACCCGAGTGTTCCCGAGCAGATGTACCTATTATTGTTTTGTTATTTCAAAAAATTTAAATAACGAAAAAGGATATTATTTAAAATGATATTAAAACATATAAACTGAAAAGAAATACAATATAAAAATTTAATTAAATTAATTTTATTTAATTAATCTTGGAGCTCCTATAATCATCAGTAGATTATAATAAAGTAAGTCGATAATTATAGTTTAATTGATTTCGATAGATACAATTTCTTTAACCTTTTATTCTCTTTCTCAATCTAAGAAATCATAATATAATACAACTTTATCTTTTTCCTATGGAGTCATATCATTTAAAATCATCATCAAATAATTTTGAAAAAAATGCTTATTGGTTATTTAAATACACCTTTCTTGAAATAAAAAAAAAATAAAATAATCTGGTGGTTAGGAATACTCGGATTCTCGACTACATCTGCTCGGGAACACTCGGGTAAACGAACCGAACTGAACTGTGGGTACCGGAATACCTTGTTCTTTACGCCATCTCGCAGCTGCTAAACCGAAGTAACACCAATCTTCTTTTAATAGACAATTTGCTACCACAGCGGAATAGGAGCTGCATGATGGCTTCCGGCGTCAGTAAAGAACAAGGTATTCCGATCACGCCCTACCCGATATCCACAGTTCGGGTTAACCGCAAAAATTTTGGACATTTTCTTTATATATACATGTACAACAGAATCACAAAGGCTTTGATTAAAAAATATAGTTCATCAAGCCTGGAACTATGTTGTGCGGTCCAAAATATTAATGAAAGGACTGTAGAATCCTTTGATGAGGGCACCAGACAGGAGAGACCTCTGCCGGTGGAACAATGGAGACTAATTAAAGCAGAGAGTTCATTAGCTGCCCAAGACAAAGCTGCGGGATACCTCTTGTCCCGGTCCCTTAGGTTGAGGCTATTGTTGTTGTTGATGTTGATGTTGACCGTTTTTGTGTCAGCCTTCAGCAATCAACGGTGGGTCTATTACTTTAATCGTCTATTAAAAACACATAGAACTTAAATTAATTTACTCGATGTATACTTGTATATGAACAGGAATTGGTTGGAGGTGCGGTCAAAATAATAAGCACAAATATGTGATCTTTACATATTTTATACTAGCCAACGTTTCGACCCAAATTTTAGGTCATCATCATGGCAAAATGAGAAAAAACCAAAAAAACAACCAATCAGATAATATATATAAACAGATACAAATGTGTGTGGAACATTAAACAAAATTAAACAAGTTAGATAAAATAAACATAAACATATTTTTGTAGAATTAAACAAACTCTTAAAGTAAGGCCATGATGAAAGTAATAAGTGAAAACGAGACAAAACTTAAAATGGGATATCTGAGGTTATGTAGAGAAATATATAAAACATAGCATATAATATAGAATCTTTAATTTATATCACTTTAAATACTTTTATTCCCACAGCCTACTACATAGCTGTCATATTCAGTTTAACAATCATCCATCCTTCGAGTGTAACACACTCTCAATACATAAATCTTATAATTATTCTTTAAACATAATGCATCCAAAAATCTCTTACCATTGATTCAGTGACCTATTTTGTATCATTATATTTTTATATATCCATCTTGTTTATCTTTTTCAAATTTTCGATTTACGCACCGCTTTGTATTTTGTGTACTGCATTTCATCTTATTCACTTAGGCTTCATGGCTACAGACCATTGTTAACTCATTATATGTTCACCTATGTTTTACATATTTCTCTACATTACATATCCCATTTTAAGTTTTGTTTTCATTTATTACTTTCATCATGGTCTTACTTTAAGAGTTTTTTAAATTCTACAAAAATATGTTTATGTTTATTTTATCTAACTTGTTTAATGTTCCACACACATTTGTATCTGTTTATATATATTATCTGATTGGTTGTTTTTTCTCATTTAGCCCTGATGATGACCTAAAATTTGGGTCGAAACGTTGGCTAGAATAAAATATGTAAATATAAAATATTTTTTCTTATTATTTTGACCGCACCCCAAACAATTACTGTTCGTTATATCTACGGTAAACTATCTTCCACCATTATATTTGTGTATATTTATAGGGAGATTCGGGGCCATGTTACCCCGGATGTAAAGATAAGAGATAAGTTGGCCGTGGCAATCACAGATGACAAAGAGGTATATGCGGGATCAAGTGAGCAGTGGGAAGTAGCCCGGTGAGGGGGGAGGGGGGGGGGGGGCTCAATCCTCACTTCCGCCCACTTGTAGCCAGTATTAGCTCCTCTAGGGTACTCTCATTGTTTTGTTATTAGCCTTTCAGTTTAGTACAGCGGAACCTTCCAATTAATGGAGTTGTTGTCGGGAGGAATAGCATTAGTTTTTATAACTGATAATTAAATTATAACTATCTAAATAAAAAAAATAAAATCTGGTGCGATGCGCTTACACATAACTTTCACTTACCAACTTGGATAGATTAGAAATTGACGATATATTTTAAATGGCATTCCTCAAAGTCACACTTTTTTCCACATTCATTTACTATTTTTTGTTTGTATTTGCTCTCTGAAGTACACTATTTTTTTATTATTCAATAAAAGTTTTTACTTGCGATAATTCGGCAAGGCAAGCATAATACTCCAAGTCGTCTGATTTTATAATTCTCTATGTACTTGTTAAAAATTCATGTAGTTACCTTGAAACAAATAATTTTCGTTAAATGAACAGAACGTCTTCAATTATAAGCAATCGTCTGTCATTAAAGGCGTACTACGCATTCCTGGGCTCAACGTGTTTTATGAGTTGACGGAGTATTTTTCTTTTCTTCTCCTGTATATGTTTACTTGTTTTTTTTTCATATTTCATAATTGAAGGGGTCGTGGAAAATAGTGCCAAGCAACATTTTTAATAAAAATAAACCGTAGCTGCATTCGGCTGTATATTACTTAGGACTATATGTCTATGATGGAAATGCCATCTAAATATGACGATATAGAGCCTCTATATTTAGGCACTATTTTGCACCGACCCCTTCAATTTTCTTATTTTTAAGCGAAACGAGAGACAGATAATTTCTCCATATAAACAAATACAAAAGTACATTATAGGAAAACAAAAAAGGCCCCTTCCCCATTTAAGCCCCTTCAGAAAATTTTAATACTGATAAAGTTTACCTGATATTAATGAATATCTGATTATCATTAAACATGATGAGTTTAATCGTTTAAGCTATTTTCGAGAAAATCGAAAAAAACGTAAAAATGTGAAAGAAAGTTATGAAATAAAGTGCCCCCTCCGTGAGACCAATTTTGATGAAATGTTGGCTGTCACATTTTTGGCATATACATACATCAAATACCCAGTTTGATCAAAATCATTACAGCCGTTTTTGAGTAAATAAAATAAAAACACGTGAAAGTGAAACAAAGTTCGTTATATAAAGTACCCCTCCGTTAAACCAATTATGATGAAATTTCGGCTTCATTGGTGAATTAGGTGTATGAGGTTGTTAATTCATTATAAATGATATTATATATATATATGGTATATTAAAGGCGAGGAAAAGGGCTGGATATCCTTTTTCAGGCAACATAGCAACGCAGCAAAGGTAAGATAGTGGCTCAAGATTATTTTTTAAATCAATTTACATGACCTGTAGCTGTGAAAATAAATACTTTGAGACCCGTTGTAAGACACTTGGTACAGATAATATGTATTTAGCGACCCTTAATTTCCCAATAACCCTTCCCATTCTGATCAATCATTTGAACAACAACAAACAGCTCCAATAAACTGCCCCCAAGCGGATCCTGGTGGCACTCCATCATGTTAGGACAAGCGCATCACATCGCAACCAGTTAGTGGACCAAGGAGCCTAGGAAATAGATTATAAAGTCATCCATCAATCCTTACTTACAATTAGTAGCAACATGCTAACAAGAAAGAATTGACAGCTCTACAGATAAGAATAGTATCTTACAACTGATTTTAACTATGTTTGGCGCCTTGTTTCCTATAATGGAATCAGATTTTTCAATAAGCTCTGCTTTTTTAGATTCAGCATACCTTAACAGTAGTTTATAAAATTTAAATATCTGTGATATAGATAACACAATCTGAAATACCGCGACTTTCCTTATCTTTGAGATAAAAATCTACAAGAAGAAATTTTTGGGACCATCGCTGCACTGTTCATTCACTAGCGCCTAAACAAAATGAATATTCAAAACCTGCATTATTATTGCACCAACCCAATAATAATTTCTAGGCTGTCTTCAAGTTTTTTGGTGTTTAAGTCGATATATCTTGCTTATAGGCGAGCGCAAGCGACGGTGCTGCTTCTTTGAGGAACTAGAAGGAACTAGAGAAACGGGGAGAGAAGCCGTGCGATTACCTGGGATTCATAGGGTTTTTTTGCCGTTTTTAATTTATTTTTCCATAATTAAAACCCGATTGAGCAAAAAATTATTGGAAAAATGTCTAATAGGTATTGCTCGGTCCCTCAGTGTTCTTCAAAAAAATCTAAAGATGTGTCATTACATTTGTTTCCAAAAAATAAAAAGCTTCTTAAAGAGTAGATTGTAAAATTAAGAATAGATAAGCCTGTTTCGAAACATATGACGATATTTAGTCTTCATTTTAAAGAAAGTGACTATGTTTATCCAGGTAAATATTAGTATTTGACATTTTATTATGCCAAAATGTTGGTTTTAAGCAAATAACATTGGGACCATGGTGTCATATTTGTTTTTCTTTTTTAATGTTCCCCATTTTTGTCTTACATCCGTTGTGCTTAATTGTTCCAAGTTTTCAATGCGAAGCTTGAAAGTTTTGACAAATAAATAAATAATATGACAAAGAATCTAAGCTGTCATAACAATGATTGTATGAATAGGTAATTAATGTTATTACTAACCGAAAAACGTAGAGTAAAGTTACAATGATGTGTTTGCATTTACCGGAACTACCAGCTTTACACTTACAATGACAAGAAAATTGCTTATTATTATTAATAAATTTGATTTCCACTTTTATTTGATGGGGCAGTCCTTTAAAATTGCTAGTTTGAAGGCACAAGGCTTGTAAAATAACTGTTTTTTTACTTCTAGATATTATTCCACATGTTATTATGTGGTTTGCATCAAGAATAGCCTGCCCTTCAATTAATGGTCTCTTAAAATTACCAACTATCTCTATTACATCAACTAATTCTATCCCCGTTCTTTCCGACATTTTGAAAATGCTACTAACGCACCCTATAGTCGATTGCGCCCGCCTGTTATTCAAATAATAATGATTACAGTTAGGCCAATGAACGAAAATAATTTCAAATCTGGTCGGAATCGAATAAAAAGTGACGAATTAACCCTCTGGCCCAACATTACCTAACCTTGATAAATTTATATGGAATAAGCATCCTTTCATTTATATGTGACCTCCGCAAAACCAGTGCTTTAAATATGGTCGATAACTGAAAAACAGATAAAAATTAATAACCAAAAACCTTTATAGTAATCTACAGAATTTTTTTTTTTTTTTTATGCCTAGAATTTTATAACTGATTTTAACTATGTTTGGGGCCCTGTTTTCCATAATGGAATCAGATTTTTCTATCAGCTCTACTTTTTAACTTCAGCATACCTTAACAGTAGTTTTATTTAAATTTGAATACCTTTGATATAGATAACACAATCCGAAATAGATGTGGAAATGAATTATTTTAGCACGTTTTTCTCCTAATAAAAAAAATAATAAAATCAATAAGTTGCAGTAATAACTTGTAACAACGCGTTTTAGTATGATTTTTTACCAACCGGCGAATCATTTTAATAATTTTTGTTATGGCATACTTTTGAAATGCTCAACTGGATCGTTGGATAACAACATGATGGCAGATTACTGCTGGAACCTAAAACGAGACTGTTTGAAGAAACATTCAAGGAAGTCACGCACAACAAGCTTCCAAATTGTGAAATAGAGTCCCTTTGAAATGTAATTGGTTTAGTTTCAAAGTGATTATGTAAATAATATGAGTGTTTATGTGGTTTTAATTAATTAAAAATGTTTTATGTAAAGAATTTTAATATTTTTTTTTTTCCACTTGTTATTAACCTGGATATGTATTCGAGTAATTATGTTTTAAGAGGTAAGTCACGCCATTTACATATCTCAACAGCTAGAGCTGATAGAGGAAAACTGATGGCAAATTTGGATTCAGCGCAGGAATTACACTCAGAATCAGCTATAAAAATCTGGGCAACAAGACCACTATAGGCCAGTGATATAGTCATATTTGTATCACATTGTAACGTTAAAAAAATCTGGTGCGTGCGCGCAACACACAACTTTCACTTACACTTTTTCACTTTTTTTTTTTTTTTTTCAGTTGGCGCATTATGCCTAATGAGACCTTAGGCCGCGCAGTGTGGTCTTCTTACAGACATTTGTTATGTTTGCGGGAGTACAGACAGCCTGGAGGGGGTAGCCCAACCTCACGTTGCTGCAAACCATGGTCACCATGGTACAGCGGCAGACTGCCCATAGCTCCATAACCAATCCCATTGGGGCCAATTTGGCAGTGTCCTCACCGATGGCGTCAGCTCTCTCGGGTTCAAGGACAGTGACAAACTGGTCTAGGTCCAAGGATTATGGTAACTCAGAGTCAGCAGGCCCCGAGGACCTATATTTCTTTCCCTGAAGCATACCGTCCCTGAACCAAACCTCCGGGCGGTTACTGACATCCTGGAAAACCACACCACGATTCTCGATGAGATACACGGGGAAGGTTCATCACTCCTACGCCCGAATAATAAAGCTTACCTGATATTAAATAACACCTAATTTTCATTGAACATGACGTTCACAGTTTGACAACGTCAAAATCATTAACGCCGTTTTTGAGATAATCGAAAAAAAGGTAAAACTTGGAAAAAAAGTTATGAAATAAAGTGCCCCCTCCGTTTGACCAATTTTGATGAAATGTTGGCTATCACATCTTTGGCATATACATACATCAAATACCCAGTTTGATCAAAATCGTTAAAGCCTTTTTTGAGTAAATAAAAAAAACACTTGAAAATGATACAAAATCTCCGGTTGATCAATTTTGATGAAATTTTTACAGTCGTATCTCGGGCATATAAATAGATGAAATACTCAGTTTAATCAAAATTGTTAGAGCCGTTTTTGAGAAAATCGAAAAAAACTTAAAAAGTTATTAAATAAAGTACCCCCTCCCTTTGAGCAATTTTGATGAAATTTTCGCTGTCACATCGCGGGCATGTACATACACTAAATACCCAATTTCAGGTTCCCACAGTTTACAGTTTTTGAGCTAGTCTGTTCACACACACACACACACAGACCATTTTGCGGGACTTGGTTAATTGGACTCAGGGGACCCCAAACCGTGTAATTCCGTAGAAAACCGGAAGTCGAAATTTGTCACGATCGCAATACTTCCACTTACTATATATTTCATATATAGGTAAGTGAAAGTAACACTTACTATATATTTCATATATAGGTAAGTGAAAGTAAAAAAACAAAAGATATGGTTTAGGATGGTTCCATACTTATCGTTAGAACGAACTTACAGCTGGAATAAACAATCATAGTACATGTTTGTGACTACGATATTCGAGTACCATCCAGTACCAGCCAGGACATTCTACGCCAGGCATTTTACGACTATATATAAAGCGCGATGGGGCTGGATAGTTAGTCTTGGTTGTGAAGCTCAAGCCATGTAATTATATCTGTGTTATAAAGTGATAATTTTTGTAACCTTCTTAATTTGTTTGCTTCAATATTTGTGTTCTAATAATTTCTATGGCATTTAAAATTGTAATTTTTCTTTGAATTAATATTGCTTTACCCACAGGAATGTACAATTTTTGCACCTAAACTCTATTTAAAGATAAAAAATATCGAGAAAAAAGAATATTGTTTTAGTGCGTCCATCTAATTTAACTAACCGATTTCAACTTTAAAAGTTTTAAGAAAAATATGCATCTCTTTCATCCTCTTTTACAATTTATCTCTGACATTCTTATTTTCACTTACCTATATGAATGAATGAATGAATGATCTTTATTGCTTATAAAGATTACATCTTATAGCAATGAGTTGGAGTAACACTAAAAAAGTTATTTTTACAAATACAAAAAAAAATAATTTCCTTCTTAATTTATAAAACATAAAACATTACTATACAAACATTATAAACATATATATATATATATATACATATATATATATATATATATACATACACATATACATATATACATACATATACAATATACACATATATACACTCATACATATATACTCACACACCTATCTATATGGAAATAGATCAAAATTACAATAATACATTTATTAATTTCAGGCTTGTAGTAACAAAAAAGTAAATATTATTTATTTTTTCCAAGTCCAAGTTACACAATAACAGATCCATAGCTTCAATCGACAGTCCAGATAGATATTTCTTTATAAATTTATTTCTAATTAAATCTAATACAGGACAGCTTATTAGGAAGTGACATAAATCATTACTAGCCATTGCAGAGCACAAACTACATTCGTTATCAATATTGAATTTATAAATTTTCCGATTAAGGTATATCCTGCTATACTTTTTTCCCGATAACCGCAATTGTGCCATCAACCTTAGTTTGTTTATGTGTAGCTTTGCACTTAAATAGTCTTCGCCTATGCCTAAAGAACTAATATTTTTATAAAATAAACTAAATCTAGATTCAATAACTGTCTGGACATCCTTTGATATTAAATTGTTTTTAAATGAAAACAGTAAATTATTGTAATTTTCCCTTGCTAACTTAGCATTTTGGCTGATCCAGATATTTTGTGCTCCTATACAAAATAGATAATCTCTTATTTCTTGTGCCCAATTAAACGGTAGCGAAAATTTATCGAGCAATTCTATTAATCGTAGATAACAAATTTTACAAAGTTCATCATTAGGCATTTCTAAAAGTTTAATCCACCAGTTTAACATCCTAACGAAAACATTGTTTTGTATGTGAACCCGATTTGTTTCTAAACGTACGTAACAACTAGGGGTGTTAATAGGCAGATGTAATAATTTTTTAAAAAACATTAACTGCCCTCTTTCGATTATATGAGGGTGACTTGAGCCCCAAATTTCGGCCAGATAAAGTAACACACTTTGGGCAATTGAATCATATATTTTAGTTTTAGTATCCCAATTGTCCGATTTTGATTTTCTTAAAATATTTAAAACGGCGGAGTTTGCAGCTATACTTTTCGCTAACATTGCCTCGTTGGTTCTTCTAAAATTTAATGAAGACGATAATATTATTCCTAAATAAACAGTACTGTTACAAATTTTTATAATGCTATTATCGTATAAGAAATCTTTGACGCCGCTTAGCCTATTCCCCTTATGGAAAGGTATGATAACCGTTTTATCTGTATTTAAAATCAAGTGATTTTCCTGACAGTAGTTATATAATATCTTTAACTTGTATTGGGTATCTTGCCAAGATGTTGCTAAGATAACTAAATCGTCTGCGTACAGCAAACATAATAAATCTTTATCACGCTGTATGGGAATTCCTTGAACATTTCTTTCTCGGAAATAGTTATCTATATCGGCTATGAACAACGAAAACAAAAGGGGGCTTAAAATTTCACCCTGCAATACTCCTTCTGAGACAGGGATATCATTAGAAACTATTGATCCATCTGATATAACTAGTTTAGCAGAACTGTATAGATTTTTGATCAGTCTTAATACTTTGCCACCTATTCCTAGAAGATACAATTTATGCCATAATTTCATATGATTTATGGAATCGAAGGCTCTTTTAAAATCAACAAATATGCCGAAAATTTTCCTTTTTTTAAGCCTTAACGCGATATTTATGGTGGACGTTAATATAAATACACTATCTCTGCAGCCTTTTCCCTTTCTGAAACCTATCTGTTCTTCCGGTATTAACTTATTTTCCTCTACCCACCTAATTAATCTGTTATAAATTACGGACGTGAAGATTTTCGTAATATGATTGAATAAAGCTATTCCTCTGTAATTATTAGGATTACTTTTATCTCCTTTTTTATGCAATAATTTCATTTTAATTCTGGACCAAGAATCAGGTATATTTTCCTCTTTCCAAATCATATTGAAAATGTGTCTTAACCATTCTAAACATTCATTGTTAACATTTTTGTAACATTCATTGGGAATGAGATCCAAGCCCGGAGCTTTATTGTTTTTGAGGTTATTCAGAACGATTTTCAGTTCTTCTAGGGAAATCTCCGAATCTAGTTCAGGTATATAGTAATGATAAAAGTTAAAATCGAAGTTAATTTTAGGTGGAAGGATACAGCGGTAAAAATTTTCCCATTCAGCAATTGTAACTACATTACTATACGTTGTGCTTGTTTGAAATTTCTTTACGGCACTCCAAAATTCAGATGACGATTTTGTGTTTACTAGGCGCGCTTTTAATTTTTCTAAATAAGCTGTCTTACAATCTATTAATAGTTGTTTATACTTTGATTTGGCAACCAGATATGAATTTAATAGGTTTGCTGAGAATGAGTTTCGTTTAGCATTTTTGTACAGCTTTCTTACTTCCTTTTTTGCCTCAAAACATCTACGATTAAACCATGGCTTATTATATCTGAGTTTATTTTGATTTGTTATATTTATCATATCTGATTCCTGCATAAAAGAGAACATCATGTTTTGAAAATTATTATAAACTTGGTCAACCTCACCATTTAACTTAAGTTTATATTCAGATGTTTCTACAACAAGTTTAAAAATGTTTAAGTTCATTTTATTTCTATTAACAGTAAAAGTGGTGTTATCAGTATGGACACACTTTGGCGTAAATTTATTAACTAATGTTAGTAAGCACATATTATGATCAGAGAGTTCTGAAACAAATATTACTTCAAAATTACTTATATCTTGTAATAAAAGAGGTGAAACCCAGACATGATCCACAATACTACAGCCATTATGACCAATGTAAGTGAAATTGGCAGGACAGTCATTAGTCGACCGGCCATTACATACAAAAAAACCAGCACTTTCCATAATATCTACTAATTTTTCTCCTCTATGCGGAGTGACTTTTAAATCCAAAGATTCTCGAATTGGACTCAGTGTGGTTGTTTCAAATAATTCTATATCTAAGGAATTCAATAAACCGATACGTGAGTTCCAGTCTCCCCCAATAACAACATTGTAATCGCTATAAACAGTAGTTAAGCTGTACACAACATCCCGTAGGCTGTCAATAAGGTAGTCATGCTCCCGGCCTGGCCTCCAGTAAACCATACCGACAATTATACATTCACTTCCACACTGTACTTTAAGGCATAGAAACCAATTATGTTGAAAAATAATCTTAATATTACTAAATAAACCATTCCTTAAAAAAATTATTAATCCTCCAGTTCCCCTACCTTTTTCAAAATATTTAGTTGCATTAACTGTAATTTTTTCATATTCTTCTAAGAAAGTTGGAAAATTAATTGGTTCTGATAATGACCAAGTTTCACAAATACCTAAGACATCTAATTCAAGTAATTTATCAACAGAATCATTTTCTAAATTATATAAGTTATTGAGTCCCCTTATGTTCCAGAATCCAAACTTGATTAATCCCATTCTAAGTTCTTTTTGTCGATTAATTTTTAATTGGGATTTGCAAACTTTTTTAGTTATCTTACATCTGTCAGGGATTGAGTTCGTGGCCTTAAAAAATATGAGTCTAATGTACCACTTTGATCGATAGTTTTTCTTTTTTTTGAAATAGAAGCATTAGAAACCATTTCCACAGCTAAACTTGTCTCCGAATCAGTTTTACTCATTTGAATAGAATTTGAATCGGTTAATCCAAGGAGATTTCTCAAATCATCCAAACATCCAATATTAACAGGGTGATGATTATCATTTTTTTTTACTTTAACTGTATTGTTTTTAAACCATACATATTTTAATTTAGAAGATTTTTGAAACTCTTTTGCTTTTGAAAAAAGTTGATAATTTTCAGGTGACATTAGCTCATTTACAAATATTTGCTTTAAGGGTGGAGGACTGTTAAAAATATCAGTTTTTAGTAATTCTTTTTTTCCTTTTGTATGACTCAAAAATTTCATTTTATCAGATTTTCTTAGAAAGTTTACAATAATTGGCGGAGGACTTAAGTTATTAGATGATTTCAACCTATAATAATCTCCTAAAAATCGGACATCAAAATCAAAGTCGACTGTTTCGAAAATTGTCTGTATTTTATCAAGTAATTGCTCACCACTCAGAAAAGGAACATTAACTATTTTAATTGTATTAGAGTAAAATTTCTGTTGACAACTATTAACAGTCATTTTTAATGATTCTAATTCTTTCTTTAATACCTGATTTTCATATTTTAAACTTTTCACATTCTCCATGCACACTTTTAGTTGATTAGTTAAGAGAGAGATGTTACTTTTAACCTCAGTATGAACATCATCTACCTTTTTCTCTAAACTACTTTGAGATAGATTCAGTTTACGTACATCAGCTCTGGTAAGTTTACTTTCGTTGACGAGAGCATCCAACTTTGCGTCGAGCCTGGCTAACAGCTGAGTCAGTTGGCTGCAGTCCCCACCACTGCTATCCCCACTACCTGCCGCCTCCTTATCAGCAACCTGTATGGTCTCGTTTACCATTTTGCTCATCTAGATACTTCACTTTTCACAATAAATACTTCACAGAACTTCACCAAAATTGAGAATATTAACGTTTAATTCTATAACCAGACCTGTGCAAAAATTCAAATCAGTACGTTCACTCTGAACAAATCTAGTTACAATCGGCACAGAGAGCGATCCAGTCACTATGGAGGCTAGACTCCAACTCTTTGAATTAATATTGCTTTACCCACAGGAATGTACAATTTTTGCACCTAAACTCTATTTAAAGATAAAAAATATCGAGAAAAAAGAATATTGTTTTAGTGCGTCCATCTAATTTAACTAACCGATTTCAACTTTAAAAGTTTTAAGAAAAATATGCATCTCTTTCATCCTCTTTTACAATTTATCTCTGACATTCTTATTTTCACTTACCTATATATGAAATATATAGTAAGGGGAAGTATTGCGATCGTGAAAAATTTCGACTTCCGGTTTTCAACGGAAATACACGTTTCGGGGTCCCCTGAGTCGAAATAACCAAGTACCGCGAAATGGTCTGTGTGTGTGTGTGTGTGTGTGTGTGTGTGTGTGTGTGTGTGTGTGAACAGACTAGCTCAAAAACTATAAACAATGCGAACCTGAAATTGGGTATTTAGTTTATGTATAGGCCCGCGATGTGACAGCAAAAACTTCATCAAAATTGGTCAAAGGGAGGGAGTACTTTATTTAATAGCTTTTTACGATAGTTTTTTTCGATTTCCTAAAAAACGGCTCTAAAGATTTTGATAAAACTGAGTATTTGATGTATTAATATGCCCGAGACATGACTGTAAAAATTTCATCAAAATTGATCAACCGGAGGGGGGACTTTACTTAATAAATTTTATAAATAATTTATTTTTTGAAGAGAAAAGATTTGACTCCGCCGGGAGTCGAACCCGGGTCTCCTGCGTTACATGCGAGGATGGATGTGAAGAGGAAGGATTTGCTCTGCCTTGAGCCGAGCTCTGTGGTGTAGCGGTTAGCATCCTCGCATGTAACGCAGGAGACCCGGGTTCGACTCCCGGCGGAGTCAAATCTTTTCTCTTCAAAAAATAAATTATTTAAAAATAATTTAAAATTTGTGGTCATCCACAATTTAAGATTGGATTAATTAAAATAAATTTTATATCATTTTCACGTGTTTTTTTTTTATTTACTCAAAAAGATTTCAACCGGAGGGGGGACTTTACTTAATAAATGTTGTCAAATTTTTAAGTTATTTTCTCAAAAAATGGCTCTAACGATTTTGATTAAAATTGGTATTTGACGTATGTTTATTCCCTCGATGTGATAGTTAAAATTTCATCAAAATTGATCAATCGGAGTGTGCACTTCACTTAAGAAATTTTTACCATTTTTTACCTTTTTTTTTCGATTATCTCAAAACGGCTTTAACGATTTTCATAAAATTTGTCGTGTTTAATGAAAATTAAGTGTTATTTAATATCAGGTAAGCTTTATTATTGTTAAAATGTTCTGAGGGGGCTTAAATGGGGAAGGGGCCTTTTTTTTCCCTATAAAATATAGATTTTATAGGTATTTATATGTAAAATAAAAATATTTTATTTCCTATATATTTGTTTATATAGAGAAATTATCTGTCTCTCGTTTCACCTAAAAATAAGAAATGGCTAAATATGAGATATGATAAAAATCAAGTGAACGTTTAGAGGAGAAAAAAAGAAAAATATTCAGTCAACTCATAAAACACGTTGAGCCCATGCATACGGAGAAGCCTTTGATGACAGACCATTGTTCATAAGCCGATCTGTTCATTTAATGGAAATTATTTTTTCCTAGTAACTAAATGAAATATTCAACAAGTACATAGAGAATTATAAAATCAGACGACTTGGAGTAGTACGCTTGCATTGCCGAATTATCACAAGTAAATACTTTTATTAAATAATAAAAGAAATTAGTGTTGTTGTTGTTTTTTTTGAGCAAATGAAAACAAAAATAAGAAATGAATGAAGAAATATGTGTAACTTTGAGTAGTGGCAATTAACAAAACACATAATTTTCTAATCTAAGTAAGTTGGTAAGTGAAAGTTGTGTGTTGCGCGCACGCACCAGATTTTTTATTTAGAGTGACCGTTCTTGAGTTATAGACGTTAGAATGTGAGCGTAATTCATTTTTCCACTGGGATACTAAAAATTGCTCATCGTTTTTGCTAACCAACCCTGTTATGGCTGATTTTAACATCTTATAATATGTTATTCTATAGGAAATTGCTTTTTTTTTTAAAACGTGTATTGCATCACTTAAGGGTAAAACAATATTTATTCAAAGAAGAAGAACAATTTTCAATGCCACACGAATTATAGCAACTCAAATATTAGAACAGGTTACAAAAATTATCACTTTGTAACACACTACTAATCAATGGCTTGAGCTTCAGAATAACACTAAGACATTCCAGTCCGTCGCTCCTTACACATAGTCGTAAGGAGATGGTCTAGAACCTCGCAGAAAGGCGTGGATGGTGCTCGAACAGCAGTCACAAACACGTGCTATGACAATTCGCTCCAACGGTTTGTTCGTTCCAACAAAGGATCTGTGACTTTTAAACCATATTTTTTTTTTTTTTTTTAACATTACAGTATTTGCAAAATTAAACACATTTTTATACAATTAGAAAGCTCTCAAGAGAAGCTTCTGAACACAGCTCAAAAATAAGATGAGCCCGGTGGTTTCCTGTTTTAGTGGTGACAACAGACAAACTAAAGCCTTCATTCTCACACTTCCTGTTGTTTTAACGTCATGTTCAGGTAGATAATAAGATAATAACTTGTTTTTTTGTTTTGTTTGACGTCCCTTTATGCTACTAAGGCTAATCGGACGATGCTAAAGTGCTAGTCCTAATTTTTCTGTAATTAGGAGAGGGATCTTTAACGAGTACAGGCTCGGAACCTCCATTTTAGGCCCTATCCGAGGGACAGCATTGTCAAGGATTCTTTACTCCCATTAAAAAATCCTAGGGCCGCCTAGGGACGCGAACCCGCGACCTTTAGTATTGTATGTTGATATCCACACTACACCACAGGTGACCCCAAGATGATAACTTGTTATTATTTTTATGTCGCCCTATTATTTGATTTTTCGTTCATAGGCCATAATTAGGACGCAGGCCATACTTTGGCACATTCTTATCTATTTATAAACATTTTTTTGGACCTTGTATTCTTAGATATCTTACATTTTACTGGTATACTCGTACATGCTAGCTTCGTTTTAGCCTAGATGAAGACCCATTTCTTCTGTCAAAACGTAAAAAAAAAGGTTAGCTATATTTAAATTGATTGCATCATGTTGCAGTCTCAGAATATATTTGTTTATATTTTTACATTGCGGTGGACGTTTGTGTGGTTATGAACCCACAAGGAATGCTTCCTTCCCATGTACAAGTGGATGGGTGTACATTTGAGAGGGTCAAGGAATTCATTTATCTTGGTTTCTTGATAACTCAGGATAACGAAATCGCAGCGGAAATTCAAAGACGAATCTTTGCAGCTAACAAATGTTATTTTGGGCTAGTGCGGCAAATGAAAAGCTGTGTATTATCTCGCACAACCAAATTGCGCCTGTACAAAACTCTGATCAGGCCAATACTGACAAATGGATCTGACTGTTGGACACTATCCAAAGCCCAAGAAAATCAACTCCTCCGATTTGAAAGGAAGGTCCTCAGAAGAATTTTCGGAGCGATTTTCGATGCCAACGAGCAAGCCTGGCGGATTAGGACAAATGCCGAGATATCAGATATATACAGTGACTGCGATGTGGTGAGATTCATCAGGGTTGGTCGGCTCAGGTGGGCTGGCTATGTAGCCAGAATGAGTGCTAACTCGGTGCCCACGAGGCTCTTAGAAGAGGAAATTCACTCAACCAGAAGATGTGGGCGACCCAGGCTTCGCTGGGTGGACGGGGTGACTAAGGATGTACGCAGCCTTCTGGGGATCCGGAACTGGAGATCGGCTGCACAAAACCGGAACGAGTGGCGGACCTTAGTTCAGGTGGCGTTGATCCCTCGCGGGTTGTAGAGCCAAGGAAGAAGAAGGTGGACGTTTGTGTCCATATTCATCGCCTAAATGTACAGTGCATAATTATTTTTACCGTAGTAATTTATACAAACAATAAGTATCATTCATGTTTGGGCAAAAGGGCTTAAGTCATATCTTAAGTCGTTACATATATTCTTTAGTCATTTAAGAAAAAATTCTTTTTTGTCTCGTCTTCTCAAAATTCATAATTGTCTATAAGTTATTCGTTATTCATAACTTATTACAGTCTCTGTTGGAAGAATACAATTTCATTTATTATTCTGGGATAAAGAAACACAATCAGACAGAATTTATAATGATTTTCAAAAGCTTGGTACATCGTTTTTTAAGCTTCACATTCCATGTCTTAACCCATTTGACCAAACACCAGTGATGTATATAACAAAAATTATACAAACAAATATTAATCCTAAATAAATATAAAAATTGACGTATAGCCATGACAAGTTATTCAATTAAAAATATATACATAAAGATCAATAAAATGTCAAGATCACTCACCAAACATTTTTCATGTAAATATTAAATGAATTCTTAGGCATTCCATTTGGTGTTTAGGGGTCACCTCTGGTATAGTGGTTAGCATGGCAACCTACAATACTAAAGGTCGCAGGTTCGCGCTCAGCGTTGGCCCTAGGATTTTTTAATAGGAGTAAAAAATCTTTAGCCATGCCGTCCCTCGGATAGGAGGTAAAATGGAAGTCCCGAGCCTGTGCGATGTCAGGTAGTCGTTAAAGATCCCTATCCTAATTATACCAGGATAGGCAAAATTTAGAACTCCCACTGTAGCATCGTCCGATTAGCCTTAGTGGCATAAAGTGACGTTAAAACAAACAAAGGAAAAGTTGTTGTTTGCATATGAAATGCTAATTAGTCTCTGACCTGTTGTGAAATCTGCTATATTTTAATCTAGTGATGGTTTTATATTTTATTTATTATGACATAATAATGTTTACTGATCATTAATTATTATGGTATACAATGTTATTTCTGAATCTTTTTTATAGTTTATTAGTTCTATTTCATTCTTTTGTATATATATATGGATTCAATGATATTTCTTTTTAGTGTGTTGTTCTCTTTGCGTAAAATTTGTGCATTTTTAAATTTAATTTTATGTTTAAAGTTTTTAGAATGTATTGATACGGCTGTGTTGGTATTGGAAGATTCCTTAAGGTTATTTTAAAGTTTTATATTCGAGTTTTGAGATTAGTTGATGTATTCCCTATATACGATATTTTACAATCGTTGCATGGAATTTTTTAAATTAGGTCCTTTTGTTCTATTAGTGGGATTTTATATTTAGTTTTAGTTATAATATTTTGCATTTTGATAATGGGTTTAAAGGATATTAAATTGTGTGTTTTATCTGTTATATGTTTTTTTAATGAGTCAATATGTCAAGTAAACGAAGCAGTCTACCAAGATTGTATAAAGGCTAGTTATTTAACGAATACATTTTTGACTGAAACTAACCCTATTTATTTATCATCCTAGAAGGTTAACGAATTATTTTTACTTAGACAAGATAAGATGCATTTATAAGATGTCATAGCTCCGTTATGAGGTCATTAGAAGTTTGGAAAGGATGAGAGAAATGGGACGGACGAGATTAGGCCGGCCCAGTTTGACACCTGCCTCCCCGAGGCGCTCAATTAATTAATTTACCTGACACAGGTGTAACCCAAAATCGGCGCCGATTTCTAACAGTTTTCACCTGATATTTACGAGTATAATGCTTCTTCCAATCTGTAACATAACAAGGATTCGATACCACTTAATGGGGGAAGTGCACCAATAGCGAAACTCCACTTTGTTCTTAGTCACGGACATCACCATGAAATTAATCTGAAAAGATCGAATAAAAGCAAACTTTATCTAGTTGTGAGGTTTTAACTAGAGATGCGACATCAAAGGCAAAACATAGATGTTCAAGAACATCAATGTTTTTCGACATCGGTGTTTTTTAATATTTAAATTCTTAAGATATTAGTGCCCAAACATATTTGAGGCGATGTTTAAGTGTAAACCATGTTTTATTTTTATCATGAACTAGCTGTACATACCGGTTTCACCCGGAGAATTTCATTTTTTATATTTATAAAATCTATAAAGTAAGACTTTTATCGACTCAAACGGCCGATTTCGTAAAAACCAATTTAAAGCGAGATCAAAACGATTTTTATAACAAAAACAATAAAGAATATACTCAGAGATTATACAACAGAGATGTTATGCAATTTTAATATGGACAGGTGTTCGCACCTGGTATCAAAGAGCCACTGAGCGAAATTTGGAGAATTTAGGACAAACGGTGTGGATTTCTATAAAGAACAAACAAACAAACAAGTAAACATTCAAACAAACAGAACTTCATCATTATTTGTATAGATAAGGGATTTTTATAAAGAACAAACAGAATTTCATCTTTATTTTCCGGTTTCACCCGGGGAATTTCATTTTACTAATGTAAAAAACCAATGTAAAGCGAGATCATTACGATTTTTATAACAATATTGATATAAAAATCGTAACTGATATTCGTAAAAAACTGATATTCTTTCAGCTGAAGATCGGCTGAGATAATGCAATTGTAATATGGACAGGTATTAAAGAAGCACTGAGCGATATTTGGGGAATTTAGGACAAACGGTATGGATTTCTATAAAGAACAAACAAACAAACAAATAAACATACAAACAAACAGAATTTCATCTTTATTTGTACAGATAATGTACAAAAACATCGATGTTTTCGAAATTGACAGTTTTTCGTATTCATTAAAGAATAACCTGTTAGGACCCAAACATAATCATACATCGATGTTGCTTCCCTAGTATGTACACACAATTTTCTGTTGAATATTTTAAAATACTTTGCTAGCAGCTGCATTAAATAAGTAATTCAAATGATACTGTGGTTTTCATATTTCATTAACTTATTTGAAGTTAAACATTTTACTGAAACAAGAAAGAGTAGGTAGAAGAGAGGTAATATATCCAATATATTGTCAAATACCGATGTATACTCCTTATTACCAAGTATACTCCTTATTAAGACGCTAAGACGTTACCACTGATCATAAATATTTTTTTTTTTTGATAAAAACAAAAATTATTATGCTTAAATAAAAAAATAAGATTAAATCTATATAAATAAAGATGAAATTCTGTTTGTTTGTTTGTTTATTTGTTCTTTATAGAAATCCATACCGTTTGTCCTAAATTCTCCAAATTTCGCTCAGTGGGTCCTTGATACAAGGTGCGAACACCTGTCCATATTACAATTGCATAACTTCAGCCGATTTTCAGCTGATATTCTTTACTCTCCAAATTTCGCTCAGTGGTTCTTTCAGACCAGGTGCGAACACCTGTTCATATTAAAATTGCATAACTTCAGCCGATCTTCAGCTGATATTCTTTATTATTATAAAAATCATAATGATCTCGCTTTACAATGTTTTTTTTTACGAAATCGACCATATCGTTAGAAAAATGAAAGTCCCCCAGTGAAACCGGGATATATGGCCACAATCTATGAATATAAAGATGAAATTCTGTTTATTCTTTATAGAAATCCATACTGTTTGTCCTAAATTCTCCAAATTTCGCTCAATGGTTCTTTCAGACCAGGTGCGAACACCTGTCGATATTAAAACTGCATAACTTCAGCCAATCTCTGGGTATATTCTTTATTGTTATAAAAATCGTTTTGATTTCGCTTTACATTGGTTTTTACGAGATTGACTGTTTGAGTCGATAAAAGTCTTAGTTTATAGATTTTATAGATTTAAAAAATGAAATTCTCCGGGTGAAACCGGTATATACAGTTAGTAATATAATAATAATAAAAATATTTGTAAAACTGTATTCAGTGGTAAATCTAATTAAAGTGGCCTTTAACATAAGTAAGAAGTTAGACGTTCACCCGCGACCCGTTACAGTTAGAAAACGCATCGTTTAATACTCTGCAATGTTATGTACTATATTTCGGGAAAACACGACTAAAATATTCTAAGACATTTATTAAAATATATACATATACAAATTATTATTACATTAACACAACAATTATCTAGTCGAGCGCTGCCTTCACCCTCGGGATCTCTGGAAACTTGACCCAAATCTTGCGAATCCAACCCTCGAACAGTGGCCCATGCCCGCCGTCCTTCCTGCAGGTCCACCGATTGGCGGCGTGGCACATTTCGTGCAGAAGTGCCTCACGTAATTTGGAAGCGTGACCCGCGGCAGTCTTGTTCAGCTCGATGCAGCGATTCGGGATCTCACAAGTTGTAGCGATGTCGGAAGAACACTTCATCCTTCCATCGCGCCACTTTATTTCCAGGGGTGGCAGCCTTCCACCGAATATCTCTGTATTGAAGAGCTTGAACAGAAGATCGGCGAGTTAGTTCCTGTATTTCGGAAAGGATGCTCCCCTGTACTTGACCGCTTCTGGATGACACATCCACTGAGGTACTTCCGGTGTCAGGGATAACAGGAAGGAAGTGTGACGAGGGCATGTTGAATGGCTCGGTAAGACGATCTTAGCCAATCGTGCACGCCTCTCTTCCAAATTATTTAAGAATGAAGTAGCAAAGGTTTTATTTAAAATTGGTGTATTTCGGTTTAGAATTGATGTTAAATCGTACCCAGGCGTAGTTCCCTTGTCTTCACTGTTGCTCGTACGCAAACCAATAGTGTCTATAGAAACTTCGAGATTTGGAGAAGTATGAATTCCAGTTTTAATGTGCATTGATTTTTTCTGGGATTCGTCCTCAGCTATACCCTCTTCAATGCCGCTTTTCTGAGTACTATTGACACCTACAGAATCATTTAAAAGTCTTGGAATTTCTTCGCGATCTGAACATGAGTGATCTGATTCGCTTACAGAAGAAACGACAATGTAATCAGAAACGTCCTCTACGATATCTGAAGAATTGAATACTTCATTTATAGAACTAGGACCATCTGTTTCGATATAATCTCTCTTAACATCAACATCGCTCTCGGAAATGTTGATGTGAGAAGTGTCACTGATGGATAACCTACTAAAACCTATTTCGTTTACATCACCATCTTCTTGCAATGAGGAATCTAGATTTCTGGAAGAGGTAGATTCATCTGGAGCTGAACTAATACTTTCCCTCAAATCCTTCGGCGATTGTACAATGGAGCAAACTTTATTTAGATCTGATGACTTAGCAAGCAATGCATTTTTGGATTCTACGTGTTCATAATCATCATTAGAGTTATCTTGATTCTGTACAGAACAAATTTTATAAATAACCGATATTTTATCCTAATAGATATAATATATGTAAAGAAAATAGATTTCTTAATTTATTTAATTTTTTGCTGTGGACTTGAGTGAGAGAGGTGGAAAGTTATTTGTACAAAGGTTATTTGTATTTATGAATTGAAACATATGGTCTAAGTGAATCATAATTTGATTTAAAATATTGTGAGTGATTTGAAATGCTATTAAGTGCTTATCTAAGAATAGAGTTTTAATGACGTTTCCTTTTTTACAGGTAAGTATTTAGGAAAATGTTTTAGGAATATTAAGTTTAATGTTTGAGAAACTTTATTTGTAATTATTAAAAATAAAAAACCTTTTTTACAGAGCAACTATTGAAAGTTTATTCATTGGAATATCCTTATATGAAGGGGTCGGGGCAAAATAGTGCCAAGCAACATTTTTAAGAAAAATAAAATGTAGCTGCAGTCTACTGTATATTACGTAGGACTATATGTCTAGGATAGAAAAGCCACCTAAATATGACTATATAGAGCCTCTATAGTCATATTTAGGTGGCATTTCCACTATTTTTCACTGTCTCTCCGCCAAATATTAGAGAAAAAATTGGAATATAACAGTATCGTACATCAGCTTTTTATTGATTTCAAAAAGGCATATGACTATATTAACCGCCAAAAGTTGTATAACATTATAGTCGAGCAGGGAATACCAAAAAAAAAATAGTAAAAATGTATACGGCTGAAACGTTCAATAAAGTTAGAATCGGTAATTATTTTTCTGAGAAGATCGAGGTCCGCTCTGGTTTGAAAAAAAGAGATTCTCTCTCACCTGTTTTATTTAATTTAGCGCTGGAATATGCCATTAGGGAGGTGACAAGTACCGGAATGGGTTGGAATTTGGGAGGGAATATACCCGTGCTCGGGTATGGCGATGATTTGGTATTGCTTGGGGAGGACGTGGAAACCATAGAAATGAACACAAACACGTTGATGAAAGCCGGACAAGAACTTGGACTGGAAATGAATACGGATAAGACCAAATAAATGGTTAGTCGTAGAAGTGGTGAGGATGTCGCTGATATCAATGTAGGGGGTAATACTCGTACGTTTGAACACGTAGAGAAATTTAGATATTTAGGAGCGATGATAACTAGAAAAAGCGAAATCGATGAGGAAATTAAGGTTAGATTAAGAACCGGTAATGCTTGCTACTTTTCAGTCGCGAAATTGCTTAGCTCGCGCCTCCTATCCCGAAACTTAAAGATTAGGATTTACAAAACTATTATTCTTCCAACGGATGCGAAATCTGGCCGCTGACATTGAGGGATAAGCAACGGCTTAGAGTTTTTGAAAATAAAGTACTGCGTAGAATAATTGGACTGAAGAGGGATGAACTAACCGGAGAATTTAGACGCTTACACAACGCCGAGCTGAGTGAACTTTACTCAGTAACTATAATTGACGTGATAGCAGCAAGACGAATAAAATGGGCGTGTAAAATTGCGAAACTTGGCTGTGAACGAATTCCGAAAAGATTAATAAGCGCGGTGCCGAATGGGAAACGTCCGAGGGGCAGGCCGAGACGGAGGTGGGAGGATTGCGTTAGGGCGGATCTATCGAAGTTGGGTCTGGAAGACGGTCGATGGATGGAGGTGTGCAGGGAGCGAGTTGCGGTGTCGGCATCGAACCTTCGGGTTCGTTAAGCCTTTATTATTATTATTATTAATATTATTTTTCACTTTTCCAATAATTTAAATAAGTGGACATGTCGGGTTTCTCAAACGATTCAATTCTGTTATCAATGAATCGATGATATTCTATATCGATTCCAAAATATGAGATAGTAAAGTACTGTATAAAACATATGTTAATTTGGGACAATTTTAGGAATGATGAATATTTTAGGGTTATATTCCGAGAGAAATTCTCTCGGACACTATCTTAAGGTTTGGCCACACATGTCCGCACCGGATCCGCACCGTAGTAATAATACAGGTTATGTTCAGAATATTTTTAATTTAACTTACATATTACCTTTAGTTATGCCTAAAGTGGCCTATGTCTGACATGTGTGGCTTGAACTTTAGGCATGACTAAAGGTAATATATAAGTTAAATTAAAAATATTCTGAACATAACCTGTATTATTGCTACGGTGCGGATTCGGTGCGGACATGTGTGGCCAGACCCTTATACAGTTCTTTTGATAGAAATACGAAGATATTGAGGAAATATATATAGATAAATTTGCATTAAGAGATTCATGATTTGATAAATCTACGTTTATTCCATAGATCTGAAAAATGAATGTTTTTTTGGACATGTAGAGTGTCTTTTGATCATGGAAGAAAAACCGTTATTACAAATCATATATTTTGGAAATTACTGTACAAAACACTTAGAAGCTTAGGTACATATATTGTCTAATAAATGAAAAATAACTGAAAGTACAAATATATAAGGTGGAAATGGGCAAGATTCAAATTTATAGTTCTTCATTCAAATGCTCTATAGGTTAATTGAAAGTGAAAGACCAGGCAAAATTTTACTCCAAAACGTACTTACTGCTTTGATTACAGGTATGTACTCGTATTGTTCAATTTCTTGGATTCGTCGAGTTTCTCCTGACGATTATTTGAATGGTCTACAAAAGCCGATTGACCAGCTGGGCTCGCGGGTATCTTTTGAATTAGATGTCTCGGCATCCAAGGAGTCCATATATAAAATAAACGAAAATATATTTTTCTGGATATGCCGAGTTTCTCAAAAGACCGACTCAATTGTCTCCTCTGTAACATTCATCAGGACCAAATGAGCGTTTGGATGTTATCTATCTCATGGGCGTCACCAACACCAAATTATTGGGGGGGGTTCAATATTTTCCTAGATAAGGTAGGTAGAAATTCGAGGGGCTAAAAGTTGAAATAATAAGTCCTAAAAACAACTTTTTGAGCAATTAAATTCATCCTCCAACGCTCTATTTCAAAGGTATTTATAGTCTCTTAAAACTTGTCAATTTATGCCACAGTTATACATTAAAATAGGAATTGTTTAGGCTTAATGTTGAAGGATGCGGGGGATAAATAAAATTTCTTAACTAAATTTTATCAAAGTTTTTCTTCTGATTCTGATTCCACTAATTTCATTGCTTTCCATTAAATTCTATAAACTCCATCAAATTGAAGGGAAGTAGGATCAAGCTGCTTTGTTTAAAAAAGAAATGTAGAGCAATAAAACAAAACAGTTCGAGTTGAGATAAAAAATATATAATTCATCAATTATACAATACGCCTGACTAGCTTTTAATAAGTGTGCTGAAATTAACTAATATTTTATATTTATATTTTATTGGTAAAACTCGGATAAATTCGTAAAATCGCACTTTTATTTAATTTTTTACATTCGGACCTCTCCTGCCAAAATATTGGGGGGGGGCAGTCCCCTCCTGTCAAAATATTGGGGGGGAAGCGTCCCTCCTGTCAAAATATTGGGGGGGAAGCGCCCCCCTGTCCCCCCCGGCGGTGACGCCCGTGATCTATCTTACGCTCACCGATTTCAAACATTAGTTGGAAACAGTTATTTCAAAAAATAATTACGCTCTCAGGTGTCACCTGTGGTATAGTGGTTAGCATATAAACTTACAATACTATAAAGGTCGCGGACTCGCGTCCGGAGGTGGACAGAGTATCTTTTATGCGAGTAAAAAATCCTTGGTTGCAGGCCCGGAACTAGGGGGGGGGGCAAGCGGGGCACTTGCCCCGGGCGGCAGATTTTAGGGGCGGCAGAATTTGAAAAGTTTATATAAATTAAAAATAAAATAAATAAATAAGATGGAAACGTTATCAAAATAATAATATCACAATCAATTCTCAATGACTATCAATCTAGTTGTGATAATTATCTTTTTAATTTCATTGTGATATTATATGCATATATTTTTTAATTATTCCTTTATATTCCCAATGTATATTTATATTCATAGTTTGTTATAACTGACATTAATTGTCAAATTGGGATAGTTGTTTTTATTCAATTTCATTGTGATATTTTATATACATTATATTGTAACACTTATGTGGGTAAGAAATATTTACTAACAGAAATTAGTTAACAGAACCAACAGCTAACCGAATAGTTAGTTATACAGAATTAATAAAACTTAAACACTTTAGCAGGTTACAAAATGATAACGTTAAAACACATAATCATATGACTTGCGCTACACAGTCAAGACACAGACTTCAACTAACTCGTTCCGTCACTGCTCCTTATATATAATCGTAAATAGTCAGGCCTGGATCATTCTAGAAAAATGTAGGCAGATCTACGCCTTTGTGGACTAGGCCACAGAATGATCAAGACCCAAACAGTTTGTTCCAACCGCTTATTTTGTTCCAACAAGCGGTCCGGGAGGTTACGCCATATGTTTTTTTTTTTTATTTGCTTATCGGTTTAACGTTACAATATAAATATATTATATATATTATATAATTGTGATATTTTTTTTTCCATTATTCCGTTATGTTCCCAATGTAAATTTATATCCATCGTTTATTCTAACTAATTTTAATTGCCCAAATGTGATAATTATCTTGATTGAATCTAATTGTGATATAATTAGTCATGTATAAGAAATAAGTAATAAATTAATGTGATCAATATGTAAGTGTTTTTCATAACATACATAATTATCGCGTGTAATTTCAACTACCTCATTTAAAAAATAGCTTGCGGAGGTATACTATTTTAAGTTGGTGGTAGGAGGGGTGGGGGGGGGGAGGGCGGCAGCTTGATCTTTGCCCACCCCCCCTGACAAATCTCCTAGTTCCGGCCCTGCTTGGCTGTACCGTCCCTCGGATAGGACGTAAAATGGAGTTAATGAGCCTGTACGATGTCTGATACTCGCTAAAGATCCCTAACCTAATTATACGTGGATAGGCAAAATAGGATTCCCACTTCAGCATCGTCCGATTAGCCTTAATTGCATAAGGAGAGGCTAAATCAAACAAACAAAATGTTCGCTCCAACATTGACGCTCCAAAATGGCCATTTTCCTCTCATTAATACCATAGATAGCTGACTGATTATTTTATAAATTATTTTTTAAAACAAAAAAATATACTAAGACTATAAGCTTATTTTAACTTATTTTTCGATGTTGAACGATAAACCTCAAGACATTTACGGAGGCATACTTCAGCAAACGTTTTATCAGTATCGGACATTTACCTCAGTGAATATAGGTCTAGCCTTTCCCAGGTGACCAGCCCTCTGGGAATGTCGAGTTCGCATTTTGTATAGTGGCATTTCTGTAACTTGCTAACCTCCACCATAGTGGTTCAACCGTCTTCCTGACACACGTCTATCCACCTATGAATCTGTCATCCTCTACTCCTTTTAAATATACATATAAGGAGGGAAAAGATTGGGAATCTGAGTCAAACATAGGCCTCAGTCAACATAGAGATGACCGCTTCCTATGTAGAGAACAGAACGTTATCCCTGAATATATTAAAATGGACATTAATTTATCTTACAAGAAGTGTATTGCTCAGCTCAGAATGTCTGGAAAATACCAAATAAAACTCTCAGCCAAAGTTTACTGTCATATAATTAATCTATAGATAGACTGTCAAATGAGCTATATGAGTGTAAAGGAGGCACTAATATTTGAATGGCCAATATATAACTATTTAAAAAAATTTTCTTTTAGGAATAAATACACAACCACCATATCAATATTAAATCCAAGCAATTTAGATCGAGTCAAGAAACTGTTGTTTTATATAAAATGGATAATGGGGTACAGAAATCTAGAAATCTAAAATTGAATAACATGAGATAAAATATATTTCATACTAGCTTAACTAGGTGAAATAGATTTCATCACAAACTTTAGATGCTTAATGTTGGATCCGATGATAGCTTTTTGATGTTCATTTTATTTTATAAATTTTTCTAATGTACTTGAATTTTACAGTGTAGGTATATATTTACTGTTATCTATATAAATAAAGATGAAATTCTGTTTGTTTGTTTGTTTATTTGTTCTTTATAGAAATCCATACCGTTTGTCCTAAATTCTCCAAATTTCGCTCTGTGGTTCTTTGATACCAGGTGCGAACACCCGTCCATATTAAAATTGCATAGCTTCAGCCAATCTCTGGGTATATTCTTTAATGTTATAAAATTCGTCATGATCTCGCTTTACAACGGTTTTTTTTTTTACAAAATCGACCGTTTGAGTCGAAAAAACGAGCTTTAAATTTATTTTATAGATTTTGAAGAGGCCAACAAGGCCCGGTAAGACCGTCCCTTGGCAGGCGTCGAGTTCTGGGATTTTCAAACCATATGTTTTTTGTTTTTTTAACATTACAATACGTTTATTCACATATATGGTAAATTTATTTTTTTAAAATGCCTCCTAAGAAGCGAGCTTCAATAGGAGTAGTGAGCTCAAAAGATAAACACCAACGTCAAATACGAGCAGCTGAAACTCTCGACTAACATCAAAATAGGATTGAACAACAGAGGCTTTGACAGGCAGAATCGCGGGAAACTGAGTCTGCCCAGGAATACGAGGCCCGCCTTGCGCCACAGAGGTTTAGGCAAGCCAATTTGCGAGAAGCTGAAACTGCAGGGCAATATTTCTGTTTGTTTGTTCTTCTTAGAAATACATACCGTTTGTCCTAAATTCTCCAAATTTCACTCAGTGGTTCTTTGATACCAGGTGCGAACACCTGTCCATATTAAAATTGCATAACTTCAGCCGATCCTCAGCTGATATTCTTTATCCTAATAAAATCGTAATGATCTCGCTTTACAATGGTTTTTTTACGAAATCGACCGTTTCATTAGAAAAATTAAATTTCCCGGGTGAAACCGGGACATACAGCTAGTATTTATTATTATTCATAGTTATTATGTGGTAGTAATAGCTGTTGTTAAGGTAGCGATTAATATCGCCTTGTTGATATTTTTACAATTTGGATTATTAGGATAGTTTTATATGTAAAATATTGAATGTATAGCTTATTTTGTTATTGTTTAGAATTTATTATTACTAATCAAGAAATATTTATGATGCCCGACTCCACTTGTATAGGATTTGGCCCTGAAAACAAGCTTTAATAAATAAATAATAGTAATTAAAATAATAAACTGTCTATTTTACAAAATAAAGATACAAGTTCGTAATGTACATAAACATATATGTATGGACAATGTCCGTCTGCCGGGTTGACCATATTTTTACAATATTCTTATAGCTATTAAAACATAGAAGCTTCATTTTTTTATTAACTCAAGTAAAATTCAAATTTATAGGTACATAGAGACCAAACTTAAGAGAATTGATATACAGAATTAAAATTAACCAAAACAAATGCCATAACAGAACATAAACATGTTCACGCCGGCGTGTGCCACCGGTGGCTCACACTTGACTGCCTCATCGGGCGGCGTGTATCAACGGTGGCTCACACTAGAATGCCGCCTCTGCCAAATAATTAAATCTTTAACGCTTTGACTGCTGAAAAAGAATATCTGTTATTACGCTCTCGTTTCGACACTTTTTAAATATTTAATTCTCTGACAAGAGAACAGTTACTCGATTTCAGGTGACATGGCAGCCAAAGTGTTGAGAAAGTAGAAATAATTTCTGTATCGCTGAAAATTAAAATAATGAAAACCTAACGTAAATTAATTTATTTTTATATTTATTTATATTTATATTCATATAATTATAAACGTATAAACATTTATTTTTTAATAAAAAATATAATTAATACCGGATTATAAACTTAACTAATAGGTTTACGGATCGTATTTTTATTTTTTATTTCATTATTGTTGGATTACCAGTACTGCATAATGCCAGAAGGCAAATTAATTAATGATTCGAAGAATAAGCCTAACTAATATAAATAGGTAATATATTTATACTTTCACTTACCTATATATGAAATATATAGTAAGTGGAAGTATTGCGATCGTGAAAAATTTCGACTTCCGGTTTTCAACGGAAATACACGTTTTGGGGTCCCCTGAGTCGAAATGACCAAGTCCCGCGAAATGGTCTGTGTGTGTGTGTCTGTGTGTGTGTGAACAGACTAGCTCAAAAACTATAAACCGTGCGATCCTGAAATTGGGTATTTAGTGTAAGTATATGCCCGCGATGTGACTGCATAAATTTCATCAAAATTACTTAAAGGGAGGGGGTACTTTACTTAATAACTTTAGGTTTAGGTTTAGGTTTAGGTTTTTTTCGATTTTCTCAAAAACGTCTCTAACGATTTTGATTAAACTAAGTATTTGATCTATTTATATGCCTGAAATATGACTGTTAAAATTTCATCAAAATTTATCAACCGGAGGGGGGACTTTACTTAATACATTTTGTATCATTTTCACATGTTTTTTTTATTTACTCAAAAACGGTTTTAACGATTTTGATCAAACTTGGTATTTGATGTATTTATATGCCAAAGATGTGATAACCAACATTTCATCACAATTGATCAACCGGAGGGGGGACTTTACTTAATAAATTTTGTATCATTTTCACGTGTTTTTTTTATTTACTCAAAAACGGCTTTAAAGATTTTGATCAAACTGGGTATTTGATGTATGTATGCTAAATATGTGATAACCAACATTTCATCAAAATTGATCAACCGAAGGGGGGACTTTACTTAATAAATTTTGTATCATTTTCACGGGTTTTTTTATTTACTCAAAAACGGCTTTAACGATTAACAAAAATAAGATATGAATGTAGAAAAATGTGTGGCTTTGGGGAATGATATTTATCAAAACACCTCAATTTCTAATCTAAGTAAGTTGGTAAGTGAAAGTTGTGTGTTGCACGCACGCACCAGATTTTTTGTTTTACTTTTTTACTCGGTATTAAATTCGTTAATTACAATTTTTCTGTATTTAAAAGCTTCAATGGTTAACCAATATATTTTTTTTCCAATTCTTCCGATTAAGATATTCAGTGACATTATCCTTACCAAGAATACTTTGACCGAACCATTTAACTCCCTCAAAATAGGACATGTAGCTAAGAAATGATTTAAGTCCTCATTTAGTCCCAGGTTACATAACGTGCATTTATATCTTTCGGGTCTTTTTCGTTTAATCCCCGCATCTATTCTGTTATAAAAAAAAATATTTACATTTATTAACTGTTACTCTAATGAACAAAATGTCGATATGTCATTCAGGATTACCCCCAAAAAGATCATTGTCTTTGTTCCTATGTCTCCACATTCCTTTGGTGGATCCAGGGGGAGGGCTGTGGGGGCTGCAGCCCCTCCCTTTGGAAAATTTTTCGTCATTTAAAGATAGAATTTGACTTCCCTTAATGTAAGGAAGCAAGTTAAAGAACAAATAATGTGCAGAACAAGTTCAATTTTAGTTGTGGGAAAAGAACATAAAGGTAAAAAAGCTGATTAACAGATCCAAGTGAACGGCTGTGGGGCTGCAGCCCCCCTTTACGATCGGCTGGATCCGCCCGTGCCACATTCACATAAAAATTTAAAGGAAGTTTCGAACTGGTGAACCACGTACCTTCTCTAATGCCAACTTCCAAACGAGAACTTGCATGGTGACATCGCCATCTATAACCATTCTTTCTCTTATATAATTTCGTAATCTGGTCCATATATTTAAAATCATCGTATAACATAAATAAAGCCATAATTCAAACTATACCTATTCATATGTTATTAATAGTATGGTTAATGTCATATTTTGAATTAGAGATGCGGGGATTAAAAGAAAAAGACCCTATCTTTCTTCTGAAGTTTTAATAAAATTTAAATTATCTGAATAATAGCTATTTTCTCCCGGATTAATACTCAATAAATAAATAAATATACATATGTTCAACATTAATACATTAACTTATAAAGACTCAAGCATTCATGATTAGTTATTAAAGATGGTGCTATGATAATATTCAAATCAGGATAACAGGAAGAGTTGGCCGATTATCATGTTAGATTTACATAAGCCGTAACATTAGCATGTAACCCGGGAGATAGGATGAGCATGACAGAGGATCGTGGGTTGTTAGGGAGGCAGGAGATGAAGCGTTAAAGTCTTGGCGGCGGAGACTTGAACGGGCGGTGAGGGCAGTAGTTAAGGCGACCATTAGCTCCAGTCCCGGCTTATCTGTTTCACTTAGTCATTCAAATTGCTACACGGCCCGGGCACGTGCTCTAACTCTATATTTTTATTTTTATTTTTTTAATCAATATTCACATGCTTTTGTTTGTTTTTTTCTATTGTAACTATTATTTTTATGGTAGAAGGTACTCATGTAAAAATTTACATGAGAAAACTTAAAGGTGCCTTTACACTCTACGAACCTTACCTTCGAACAGGTCTCCCCGAACCTTGCCGTACCGGCGCACAGTGGTCCGAAAAAGCTGAAAATGGGAAAAAACCTGATATCTATTATAATTACTTTGCTAGCGGCTTGAAACCACCCATATATTGATTTTTTGAGGTGCCGAATCTAATGAAATCAAAATCAGTTCAATGGGACCACCAGATTAAGTCCAAATTTGAGATCAAAAAGTCAAAAATTCGTGTTTGATATAGTCTTATGTTTTTTGAGGAGCCGAATCTAATGAAATCAATATCAACTTGATCAATGAAATCAGAGCATCAGATCAAGTTAAAATTTGACGTGAAAAATAAAAATTGAATAGATTTTTTTTAAACATTTTTATGAACAATAACACAAATAGGATATAATTATTTAATCTTGCTTAAGTAAATTGTATGCTTCCTCTGTTAGCTCTTTTTTCTTTTTATACTTGTATGCTGGTCTTAAATCCGTAATGTATGGGTCGCTTGTTACAAATAATTGGTGGAAAACATCTTCATTTGTTGCGACATGAGATATCTTCCTGGAATGATGTTCCCTTTACTGCTTATAATATTTTTTCCTACTCTCCATGAACCTCTTCTGACAGGGAACCGATACAAAGAGCTGCGTTCTCAATCATGTCTGCTACAGGGAAAAGAATTTTATGGATGGTCGATGAGAAATAGTACCAGGGGTACCGAGTCACTGCCATCTCAGCCGTTTCCGCTGTATACTCGCGAAATGCTGCAGTATAAATCGTGTACAGAGAGCAAATCACATCTAGTACTGTTTTTAATCTCCTAATTAATTCTTCATTTATCCCTGTAATTCGCGCGGTTAATAAAGGATTTTCAAAAACCTTGCAACAATAACAGCATCAAACTGAAATAAATGTACCGCCTCAATTTTCAGGGGTAAGTGCAAGGGATCACCATACACTATAAGCAAACTGTGCAACTTCAAACAACCTACTTGTAATTGTAGTTTATTTGATTATTATAATACAAAATAAAACAATTTTTTTAGTGTTTTAGAATTAAAATTAAAATGATTTTATTTTATTTTAGTATTTTAGAATTAAAATGGAATTAATGTGTGATTTATTTTATTTTAATTCTAAGCCAGTCCCCCTACCTTAGAGACCTATAGGAGGATTTTTCTTAACTAATAGTTCCTCCCCAAGGTCACCCGCCTTCGCTACTCGAACCGTAACTGAAGGTTTAAATCCTTATAAATCCCGAAATTGGCCGAAGTTGGCGCTGAAAATTTTACCACAGTTCCTCTACTACCTGCAGTTACATATGAAACCATTTCGACCGTTACGCAACGTAAAACAAGCGTTTTATAAATCAACAAAGTCAAAAAATCATACTTATTTCAGCAACGATTTCGAAAATTATTTTCTTCTCTAACTATAGATATTATTTAAAAATGTTTAGTCCATAACAGTGCACATATAGATGACACACTCCTGATGTATTGGGGAATATTTTATTGTTAATCTTATACAGAGTAGAAATTTTTTTTTATGTTAGTAGAAAAGTACGATTTTTTCAATAATTAAAAAGTTCAATTTTACTGGTACACACACATTTTAATTTTGAACTAGTTAAAAAAATATATTCTTTCCATTGTTCTACAAGTATCTAAGTATTCGAAAACCAAGAAAAAATTAAGTTTGGGCTACGTTCATTTATGAGGTTTTTTCCCAGGTTGGACCACTGTGCGGCGTACCTAATATGGCTGATGCACCTAACGCTAACTTCTGATTAAGAAAAAACCTCCATTATCAATATATTTTATTTTAACTGAAAAATAAAAAAATACAAACGGCACACCAGTATCACAAGCAACTCCTACAAGCAACTCCACGTCACTTGGAAAAACCCAAATCAAAACACTAGCGGATCCAGAAAATTCTGTAGGGGGGGCGCACTTTTTTATTGATAAATTTTTGATGTTTCATGAATCCTAATTTAAAATATTCTTGCATAGTTACATTGTAAAGTTTTATAAAATGTCTAAATACAATTCATTTTTCATTTAAGGAGTTAAAAAATAGCCCTTGTTATACAGAAATAGTCTTCTTCTTCTTCTTATCTGGCATCACGACCCATTTGATGAGTCAAAGCCTGCTCCAACAAGGATTGCCATTCCTCCCTATTGCATGCCACTGCCTTCCAATTTCTTATGCCAAGCAGATTTCTGGAGTCGGTAGCCACACAATCCTCCCAGCGAAGCTTGGGGCGTCCTACTCGCCTTGTTCCATATACTTGCTCCGACATAATTTTTATAGGAATCTCGCCCTGGTTCATCCTTATGACGTGCCCAGCCCAGCGGAGTCGTGCAAATTTGATGTACGTGACGACATTGACACCTTTATAGGTACCACTTAATTCTGCATTTGTTCTTCTCCTCCAGGATCCCTGCTCACATACCCTTCCATATATCCTGCGGAGTACTTTTTTTCGAATCTCAGTAGAGCTTCTTCTTGGGCTTTCTTTATCGTACAGCATTCTGGACCGTACGTAAGTACAGGTCTATTAAGCGTTTTGTACATTCTAGTTTTGGATGCTTTAGACAATATGCTGCTCCTTATGTGCTTTTGGAGAGCAAAGTATGTGCGGTTCGCAGAGAGAATGCGCCTCCCTATTTCTTCTTGTATGTTATTTTGGTGGTTCACTTGGGATCCTAAGTAGATAAATGATTTTTCCCTTTCGATTCGGTGTGAACCCAGCGTAACATATGTATCTGCATCTTCCTCAGAAATCCTACAGAAATAGTAATAAGATAAAATAGTTATTTTAGTCTCTTCAAAAATAAAATATTTAAATTAATTTAAAAACAAAGGTGGTTACCCACTAACAAAGATTAGATTAATATAAAACTAGCTAGGGTGCCCGGCTTCGCTCCGGTAGTTGTGTGGTAGTTTTAATAACAGAAAAAACTTTAAAATTAAAGGAAAAAAAAAGAACAAAATTAACACTTTCTTGAAACTTTTTATCAATATTAAAATTCGAGATCTGCATAGTCCGTCCAAATAAGGAACCCTATATACTTCATTGGGGGTTAAAAATGGTGAATGAACAAATAATTTTGCTGCAACTTTGTCGAGTATTGCATCGTTTTTTATGGTTTCTGTGATTCTGAATCTTATAAGCTCATTCCAAGCAGTCAGCAGATAATAAGTCATTAGATTATATTTGAAAAATCTATTAGTTAAAAAACTATATTTCGAGTACAACTTAAGCCCCGATGTTGATATATTGTTGTATGTCGATAGATCGATATTAGTCAGAGAGAGATCATGTGGTATCATGTATAAAAAAGTCAGTAATAAAAAGGTTTTCTTACATAGTTGAAATGCGTTCTTTTTATAACACTAATTAAACAACATGGTGTCAGGTGAAAATAAAATTGAGATGGACTTAACGTTGAATTCAACGTCTTCAACCATGTCTCACTCAAGCATCAGTGGTTTAAGTGGAATTACGCAGCTAAGAATTGATGATGATAATGATACTGTAGCATGGAAAAGTTGGTATCAAAAGTTTGATTTTTTTATTACAGCAGGAGATCTGGAAGGAGCTACGGATAAAAGAAAGATTGCTTTGCTACTGCATGCTATAGGGGATAAAGGTATAGAAATATATAATTCGTTTAATTTATCAGAAAAAGACAAAACATTTACTAATGTTGTGAAATTATTTGAAGATCATTTTATTCCAAAAAAGAATGTCACGGTAGAACGATACAAATTTTTTACTAGAGCACAATTTCCGAATGAATCTCTTAATAATTTTTTAACAGATTTGAACAATAAAAGTCTAACCTGTGACTTCGGGACTATGAGGGAAGAATTAGTAAAAGATATTTTGATTGTTGGTATTAATAATCCGTCTCTTAAGGAGCGATTGCTTCGAGAAGAAGATATAACGCTACAAAAGGCCATTACGATTTGCAAAGCTGCTGAGTTATCACAGAAGCGGATGCGTGAATTAAGCAATGTTGATAAGGATTCGACTGTGTTTCAAATGGTGAGAAAACAAGACGAGGTTAAGAAAAAAGAGACACAGCAATTTCAATCACAACTGCAGCCAAGATCAAATAAAAAATGTTATAGGTGTGGCAATTACTGGAATTCTTTACATAATTGTTCAGCCATCGGCCAAACTTGTAAAAAATGTGGTCTTAAAAATCATTTTGCTCGTGTGTGTCGCAATACATCAAATCAGAAGCAGATTCATGATGTACAGGCAGGAGAAGGTGACTGTTTTTTCATCGGAAGCTTAGAAAGCAGTTTTGCACCAAAGGATTGGTTTGAGACTATCGAAATTAATGGAAAAAGGATACTTGCAAAATTGGACTCCGGGGCTCAGGTAAACTGTTATCACTAAATACGTTTAAAGAATTAAATTTGAGTCAGAATGATATTCATAATTCCAAGATTAAACTGACCACTTTGGATAGCAAGGTTGTAGATACAATTGGTACGTGTAAGATCAAATGTTTTCTTATTAATGGGAAGTCGGCTATTATCGATTTTGTTATTATAAAAGTTCCATGCATTACAATACTAGGGCTTCAGTCTTGCGTTGAATTAGATTTGATTAGAAGAAATATCGTAAATATTGATTTTATTAAAGGTTATAACTACGATAACCTTATTGAGCAATATAAACATTTATTTCAAGGAATAGGGTGCTTCAGTCAGAAGTACACTATTTGTTTGAAGAAAGATGCACGACCAAGAGTTGAACCTCCACGACGTATTCCGTTAGCGCTAGAAAAACCATTCAAACAGGAATTGGATAAGATGTGTAGTTTGAACATTATTGAAAAAATCGATACTCCAGTAGAATGGTCTAGTTCTATTGTTATCGTAAAGAAAAAGAATAACCAATTACGCATATGTCTAGATCCAAGATATTTAAATCAGTGTATAATAAGGCAACAGAAGCTGTTGCCAACTGTTGATGACATTATTGAAAAATTAGCAAGCGCCAGATACTTTACTACTTTAGACTGCAATAGTGGGTTTTGGACAGTTCAATTAGATGAGGCCAGTTCTCGATTATGCACGTTTTCAACACCTTTCGGTAAGTACAAGTTTAAAAGATTACCTTTTGGCTTATGTGTTTCAACAGAAGCTTTTCAGGAACGCATGGAAAAGCCATTTAAAGATGTAGAAGGAGTAGCGATATATGTGGATGATCTCGTAATTTACGCTGATTCCATTGAAGAACATGATAGAAGATTAAAAAAGGTATTGGATGTTGCTAATTCACATAACATACGATTTAATTTAGAGAAGTCAAAATTTGGAAAAGAAGAGATAAAATTTTTAGGAATGATAGTTAATAAAAACGGGATTTCACCGGATCCTTCAAAAGTTGCGGCCATTACTGAAATAAAGTCATTAAAAGATAGAAAAGATTTAGAGAGATTTCTTGGATTGACAAATTATTTATCAAAATTCATTACAAACTATTCAGACATTACCGCGCCATTGCGTGAATTGGTTAAGAAAGACAACGAGTTCTGCTGGGAAATTTTACATGAAAACGCATTTAACAAATTAAAAGAGTGTCTGGTAAAAGCTCCTGTGTTGCAAATATTCAACCCCAACAAGGAGATAACGATTTCGGTGGACGCCAGCTCAGAAGGTTTTGGAGCTTGCCTATTGCAAGAAGGAAAACCAGTCTGTTATGCTTCAAAGGCATTAACGGATTATCAAAAACGGTATGCACAGGTTGAAAGAGAAATGTTTGCGATAGTATTTGGATGCAAACGTTTCCACAAATATATTTTAGGACGTCGCATATTAATTGAAACGGATCATTCAGCATTGGAGGCATTGTTTAAAAAACCTTTGAATTTAGCACCTTTACGCATACAAAGAATGATGTTGAAAGTACAAGGTTATGACATTGTAGTTAAATATGTCCCAGGTAGATACATGTTTGTTTCAGATTTCCTTAGCCGATCTTTCATTTCTTCAACCGAGAAAGATGAGGTTGATGACCAAGAGATTCATAACGAAATAGTCTGCCACGTGAATGCTACGGTAAACCACCTACCGATATCTGACTATAGGAAAGCTCTGTTTAAACTGAAAACTTCTGAAGACGAGGTACTCTTAATTCTCAAGCAATATATTCAACATGGATGGCCCTCAAACAAGACAAATGTAAGTGAACTAGTTGTACCATTTTGGAACATAAGAGATGAATTATCAATAATTGATGGCATTGTTTTTAAAAACGATAAAATCGTAGTTCCTCATAGTTTGCAAAGAATGATACTTCAGTGCATTCACGAAGGCCATTTTGGCTATCAGACTTGCATAAATCGAGCTAAACCCTTGGTATATTGGCCTAACATGAGATCAGAAATAAAAAATCTTTGTCAAAATTGTCAAACATGTGCTACTTATAGGGCAAGTAATTCTAAACAACCGATAGTGTTTCATGACATCCCTATGTTTCCGTGGTTAAAATTAGGTGCTGATCTATTTGAATTCAATAAAAACAATTATGTTATACTTACAGATTATTACAGCAAATATATAGAACTTGCGAGGTTGGAAGATTTACGCTCCATTACGGTGATAAAACACATGAAATCAATCATAGCTCGACATGGAATTCCTCTGGAAATTGTTACTGATAATGGCCCTCAGTTTAGTAGTACTGAATTTAAGAACTTTGTTAGTGAATACGGTTTTAATCATATCACATCATCTCCAAATTATCCACAGTCTAATGGACAGGTGGAGTCTAGTGTAAAAATTATAAAACAAATTTTAAAAAGATGTGTTCATAGCAATTCCGATCCATATTTGGCACTTCTGAACTATAGGAACACGCCTAAAAATGGTTCGCCGTCACCAGCTAACTTATTGTTTAATCACTACTTTACCTGCTTCGAGAGAATATTTAAAGCCTAAATTGTACTGTAGGAACAAAGAATTTGATGTAACTAGACAAGAAATTATAAAAAAGTACGACAATCGGCATACAAAAACCTTAAAGGATTTACGTCCAGACCAGAACATATTATTTAAGAAACAAACAGACGATAAGAGCTGGACTCAAGGAAAGGTACTGCAGAGGTTAGATCCTCCTCGATCGTATGAAATCATAGATGAAGATGGAAAGAAGTTGAGAAGAAATAGGCAACACATTATAGAAGGTAGTGGCGAACAGGAATGTTCGTCTTATGCATATGTGGACGAGGAACTGGATGAATCTAAAGACGAAGTGACAAGTGAAGGGCAAGATGATGGGAGCTATCAAACAAGATCAGGAAGAGTTGTAAAGAAACCAGAAAAACTAAACTTGTAATGGTTAAAATTTCATTAATCAATGTAAAGGTTATATAATTTCATTTATTAATGTTTATACATTATTATATGATTATATATGATTTAAAAAAAAAAAAAAAAAATTTAAATGTTTAGGTTAAGGAGAGGAATGTTGATATATTGTTGTATGTCGATAGATCGATATTAGTCAGAGAGAGATCATGTGGTATTATGTATAAAAAAGTCAGTAATAAAAAGGTTTTCTTACATAGTTGAAATGCGTTCTTTTTATAACACTAATTAAACAACAGCCGACTCCTGTGATGGTCCTATTAGATCCAGAAGTTTAGAAACTACCGAAGATTCATAGAAACTTTTTGTTAAAACCTTTCTTCCAGTTCAACCTCCCTTAAGATATCCCCCCTCCCCGTAATTTGGCGGACTCTGCACCTACCATTACAAAGTGAAAACCAAAATATCATGACGGCACAATTTTTTCATTATATTTTTTTTTATCCTGAACTATGAGGGGTGATAAAATCTTATTGAAAAATGCTGTAATTGGAGTTTGTCATTTTGTCAACTGGAATGCTCATCGTACATAGTAATAAAACCATTTTTCATAATTACATACCATAAGAACACTTCAAACTTTTTATTTTCGATTTATAATCAGTCAATTCAGCTCTTCTTTTTTGTTTTGTGTCTGTTTTTATTCGCTCACTGTACTACTAAAAAATGTTCACTCATATTGCATTAAATTTACTTAAGTATATGTTATATATTGATTAAATGTAATGTGTTAATCAATTAACCTTCTTATGAGAAAGATTTTGTAAGGTATCCAGTCGGTTTTCTAATTGATTGCAGATATGTAAAATCATTATTTTATTTTGAACGCAAAGGTGAAATTAATTATTTTCGCTTGATTAGTTATTTAAAAAGAACAGCTGTAAAATATATAACCTTTGCAATCTGAACGGAATGAATGAACAATAAACATCGAGTGAAACACACCCTAGCGCTTCCTAGTAGTCTGCAGCTCGAACTAAATTTTTTATTCATAAACTCGTATGTCATTCTCAGGTAGGCTAATTACATGGTGCGAGAGGCTTAAAATTCCAGTCCTTTTTTCTTAAATTTTACACCATTAAGAGAAAAACTGAAACCTTCTTCTCCGTTAGGGGTTGTGTAGCAACACGCTGACAAAACTTTATTAAACATACGTTGAGTGGTTTTTGAGCCTTATCGGCACGCACATTGTACACTTTGCTTTATAATATATATTGATTATTTAAAATTGACGTATGTCAATAAATTCCAAAAATTGGACAAATTTTGTCCACCTCCCGTTATACTCGCAAGACCCGGGTTTGATTCCCGGTGGAGCCCAATCTTTTCTCTTAAAAAATAAAATATTTAAAGAAATAGTAATAGTTAATTGGTGTCCTCACATTTCAGGGGAGGGGAGCACGCCCCCTGCGCCCCTCCCCTGGATCCGCCACTAAAACAAAAATGTCACTACCACTACTCATGAACACAGGCGAACAGATGAAGTACCTAGGGGTGGCGGGATGGCCGAGTGGGCAAACGCTTCAAAAAATAGGCGTTGCCCATGGCAAAGTATGATGAGAACGGAAAGATAGCAAGTTCAAAACCCGGAGCCAGGGGACATTTAATAATACTCGGCATCAATCCCCCACCCTCTCCCCTGGCCCGGGAACCCCGTATAGCCTACAAGGTGAGGAAGGCGAGGACCAATAAAAAAAAAGAATATTGATGAAGTACCTAGAATACCCGAACAGTCAAAGTGAAAAAATATGGTATCAGATAATCTTCAATTAATTATATTTAAGTTTAGAAACTTTAGTTCAATAATAAATTTCCGAAGGCATTATAAAGTGATTTTACAGGAACACTAATCGTTCTCCATTTCCAAAAAGGCTAAAGAGACAAACTCTTCAACGAGACGTAAATACACCTCCTACCGATTCACCTTCACGATATAGTTACAGAAAGCAACTCGCAGTAAAAAACAAGCTAGCAGTAAAAAAAAAACTCGGCTGTTGATGAAATTAGGTCCCTTATAAAAAGAAATAAGCAATAATGAATCGGAAAGTACTGAAAAATTTCTAGTTTAGCAATACGATTACTCTAAAACTTATGAAGATATACAAATATAAGCATATAAAGGTGGGAAAATGTGTGAAGTTGAGGAATAGCGTTAACATATTATTGAATAACGTCGATTTCTTATCTAAATAAGTTCGTAAGTGTGTTATAAAGTTGTGTGTTGCGCGCATCGCATCAGAATTTTCATTTTAGAAAGTTTATTATTAGGTATCAAAAGAAGCCAGAGAAGATGAGCGTGCCACTTCTTTGTACAAGTAACTTATTCCGGTCAGCTGATTTACGTCCCCCCTATAGAAAACAGGAGCTGGGTTCTATTATTTTACAATTTTTTGTTCTTGAAAAGAATGATGGGTGTCGCGCCTTCCACTTGCAGATAATGGCCGACTGGTTGAATAGCCTCGAGAGCAAATTAACTGCCGATCCAACGGTTCGCTAACATGCCATCGACTTCTTGCTTGCGAAAAGAAGATGGCCTGGCGAGCGCCTAATGCAGTCCATTGTAAGCCCCTCCCAGGCTGGGAAAAAAGCCCTCTGTTCCTCTACTTCTCGATATCCAAATTTTACTGCTGGCGCTGGCCGTATTTAGACGGATTACAACTTTCGTTCTCTTTCAGTTCTGATTATTAATAATAATAATCATTAATAAGTTTATTTGACTAAATATACAAAATATACAAATTTGTACGAAGTATACATAGATACATAAACAATTAAAGCATGGGAACCGTCTCCCTGAGTTTAGTTACAAAAAGAATGATTTTAAAACAACAAATATACACAAATCATACACAATTTGAGTAATTAAAAGAAACATATTAGGGTGATTCCACGTCAATTCAACAGGGGCTTGAGCCTCACCATTTCAGATTTTCTTGAAATTTGGTGTATGTGTACTATTTGTAATTACTAGAACAATTGTGAAATATTACCGAGATATGTCTACCCGTTTTTTAATTATTGGTCTCTAAAGCCCTCAAAAATAGGTCCAGAAACAGAAAAAATCATGATTAAAAATAGATGTAGATGTTTTCCTAATTTGACTAGGACTATGAGATTGGTGTTTTTTAAGAGCGCATTCCATGCCATTTCATATGATATACAGCAATGTATAGGTTAGTGCTAAAGAAATTTTCTTAAATCCAAGTTTAAAATTTTAATTTCAATTATCTCGAAAAGGGCATCTCTTAAAAAATTTTATATGTTTAAAAAAATATGCTGTATTATATCCATTCATACAACAAAATATAAAAGTGGGATCAAAATTTCTTCAATACTAAAAAAATTGAAAACTTGTAATAATATTTCATAAATCCAGCATTTTATAATTAAAAATAGCTGCAGATGTTTTCCAAATTTGACTAGGACATGAGGTTGGTGGTTAACAGCGCATTCCATGTCGTTTCATATGATATAGAACAATGTATAGGTACAGGCATTATGACCTATTTTTAAAAAAAATATACATATAAAAATCCCCTCTTACAGAAAATTGACATTAAATTTTTAAACTTGGTTTTAAGAAAAATTCTTTAGCACCAACCTATACATTGTTGAATATAATATGAAATGGCATGGAATGCGCTGTGAAACGACACCAATCTCATAGACCTTGTCAAATTTGGAAAACATCTGCAGCTACACGTATTTTTAATCATGATTTAATGATGATTTAATCACTTTTTTTTTCTGTTTCTACACCTATTATTGAGGACTTTGGAGACCAATAATTCAAAAACTGGTAGTCATATCTCAGTAATATTTCACAATTGTTTTAGTAGATACAATTAGTACACATATACCAAATTTCAAGAAAATCTGAAATTGTGAGGCTCAAGCCTGTGTTGAATTGACGTGGAATTACCCAAGTGAACTATTTATAATTAGGAAATTAAATAAAGACTTAATTTAAAATTAAATTAAGGTCCTAAGAGAACTCATTACTGATTAGTCTTCATATATTGTCTGTTAACACACACACACACACACGTAGACCCCAGAACGTGTATTTCCCGAACGTGAAAACCGGAAGTAGAAATTTTTCACGATCTCAATACTTTCCCTTACTATATATATTTCCTATATAGGTAAGTGAAAGTAAAAGTATTGTCTCTATTTTATATGATCCCTGTTGATTTCCAATATGCCAGTTACAGCATTTTTTCCCTCTTTAATATCCCCATTTGTAGTTAAATTAAGAAGTTCTAAAGTGAAATACTTGCGATTCATGCACCTCACCAGATATTTTCTCTTTTTTATTTATATATATTTTTAGTTCCAGTAAAGTAGATTCAAACAAGCTTTATATTCTACCCTATTTTTAGTCCTGAAAATCCAGTTTGTATATTATCCTTGGTTTTCTTTTTCCTTTTATTGCAGTGTAAATTTTACAGAGTACCTTCCTGGTCTATATAGACCAAAGTACCTGGTCTACATAACTCCTTGACATTAAGAACCCGCCCGGCCTTCGCAGTGACACGCGGCCGCGATTGCTAAGGCGTCCGTTCCTAGTCCTTTCTAGAAGTACGGCCATCATACTAAGTTCTTTACTTACTGTAATGGTAGTATAGGCTTTATTTAACAAGAAATAAGCTCACAGAATGATTCAAAAAGTAAATTTATAATTCAAACTAAAGTTCATGATTAGTAACCTTAAAAAAACAGATTGTAGGACGTTATGGCAAACCAGTGATGTCATAAATAGTCTATTACAAATGGAATGTAATATTTTATGTACGGAACGCCTGCCACCTCAAATCGGTTGCCATAAAATTTTATATGCCAAAAAAAATCGAAGTTTTCAAACTTTTTTCAATTTTTTGCTCATAACTCGAAAACAATTTATCGCAGAGAAAATTGTGCCCTCTTTAAAATAAAAGGGCATAAAATTTAGCGTCGACTGAGCTCCGCAAAGTTTAAATCGGTTAAGTCTTTTCGCATAAAATTTAACAGGGATAAAACTTTCTTATGCTTTATGTATTTTCTAAATCCACTTAAAAAAAAAAATTGTTATCCTTATGTTAAATCGGCAATATAGGAGGTAATAATAAGTTTTAAAAAAAGGCCACGGTTTTTAAATGATAAGGAAAGATTGTGTGGCGAAACGGCCACACAAATGTAGCATTCAAAGGTCAGCAACCTACAATACTAGAGGTCACCGGTTCGCGTCCCTCAGTGACCCTAGGAGTTTTGAATGGATATAAAAATCCTCGGCTTTTCCGTCCCTCGGATAGGACGTAACAAGGAGGTCCCGAGCCTGTACGATGGTAGGTAAGCATACCTACCCTAATTATACCTGGATAGGGAAAATTTATTACTCCCAGTGGTAGCATCGTCTAAATAGCCTTAGTAGCCTAAAGTGACCTTAATTAAACAAACAAAAAACACATTCAGGCTTCTGTAATTGTATAACACAATCGTATCTATAATAGTACTCTATATGATTTAAAATATTATATTATGTATTCATTTTAAAGATATTTTGTAACGTCTCCAATTTCCTCAAGGGCATTAGTGATGCTTTTCTTCTTCTTGAATTTCCTCCTGTTTTCCAATAAAATTCGGGAAATATAGTGGCCTCAGTGACTGAGTTCAGCTGCGCACGGATTCCAATATTAGTTTAGATAATAATAAGTTATGCTGTGCACTCTTTTTCAGAATTGCGTGACCACACTCAAAGTTTCTTGCATAATTTATAGCTGGACTTTATTTATTCAAAGATAAATCCGACCCTTACTAACAAACACCTTTGTGATGCTTCCTTTGTACTACCTTCTTGAACCTTGATATATATATATATATATACACTCAGTTACAAAAAAAGTGGCGCACCTAGAAAATTTGGATTTTTAGGTACTTAAATAAATAAAACAAACTATATTTGTATCTTTTATACCAATTATGTTAATTTTAGAAGAAAACAACATTTATTAGAAAATTTTTAACAACAAAAGTATCAACAAACCAACAAAAATGACAACAATAAATAATTTGACCAAATAACTCAACCAAATTTCTTAACTTTTTTTAACGTCCAGATGGTCAGAAGCGTGTGTTTCCTCCTCTGGCAGCCAATAAAGCTCGTATACGCCTGGGCATACCCATTATTAAGTTTCGGATGACGTCATCTCCCATATTCTCCCATTCTTCTCTTAAGGCGATCTTGAGGTCATTTATGGTTTCAGGGGGAGGATCTCTGGACCTAACTCGTCTCCCAAGTTCGTCCCATGCATGTTCTATGGGATTCATTTTAGGGCTCCTTGGGGGCCAGTCCATAATTTGGATTCCGACCTCCTGGAGATATTCAGAAACACATCTTGCCACATGAGGTCTTGCATTGTCATGCATAAGAATGAAATTATCCCCAATAAAAGGTGCAAATGGAACAGCATAGTCCTGGAGGATCTCTGTTATGTTAACATGGGCTGCCAGAGATCGCCTCTCTAAAATGTATAGCTCAGTTTTTGCTTCTAATGAAATGCCAGCCCATACCATAACTGAGCCACCCCAAAAATTTCTTTGTTCTGTGGCCGTGCAATGAGCAAACCTCTCACCAGTCCTCCTCCAGACTCTCTGGCGTCCGTCTGGTAAGCAAAGACAAAATCTGGACTCATCTGAAAATAAGACCCTCCTCCAGTCGCCTTCATTCCAATACTCGTGAGTTCCTGCAAACTGTAAACGCAGTTCTCGGTGACGTGCTGTTAGCTGCGGCACCCGAACTGGTCTTCTTGCTTTTAATCCAAACTCTACTAACCGTCGTCTCACTGTCTGTGGATTTACAGCTCTGTCACTAACGCTCCTGAGACGCTGAGCCAGCTGGACTGCAGTAGAATGACGATCTCGGAGGCAGGTGAGCAGCAAAAACCGATCATCTCGAGGTCCTGTAGTTCTCGGTCGTCCTGAACCAACGCGTCTGGAGAATGGATTTGTCTCTCTATACCTTTTTATTGCTCTCCGAACCGTACTTTCTGGTTTTCCGATAGCTCGAGCAGCATAGCGCACACTACGCCCGTCATCGACAAGTGCCACTGCCCGAGCGACTTCACACGCGGTAATTTGCATACTTTAAGTTTAGAAATTATAGGACGACACTCACTAGCCAACAAATCAGGAATTACTAACACCTTAAACATTGTGACAACCTTATCCAGACTTATACCTCTGAAGGAATAAGAAGAAAACTTGATAAGCCTTAGGGATTAAAATAGTCTTTATCGCACCTGAAAAATAAAATGACTTATTCTAATATTATCAAGCAAAATTTGTTCAATGTTGTTCATTAAAAAACCTAAAAACCCATATTTTCTAGGTGCGCCACTTTTTTTGTAACTGAGTGTATATATATATATATATATATATATATATATACAGGAGAGGAGAAGCAGAGCCGAGGTGATGTATGGCTTGGAGAAGAGGCTCAGACTCACACAAAGAGAACAAGGCCAGGACATCGCTCACTTATGTTAATGTGCTCTGCGGCCGCGCCTCTGGGAGTGTCCCTTCTCTGCTATCTATATATCAACCTAATGTACGTACATACGGGGCCTGTATACGTCTACTGCCTGTATATATACAAATATATATATATATATATATATATATATATATATATATGTATAGTAGAACCCCTATTATCCGTGCCAGTACAGGAGCCAGATGCAAAAAATCTCAGCCATAGAACACCTACAAATTTAAGCATAGTTTGAAACAATAGAGTTAAGTGCGAAACAGACCGTCTGGTAGCGATAAAGTACTTACTAATAAAATAAAAATTAATTTGTAATTGATACTTACTTATTAATAAAAATTAATTTGAATAATTAATTTTTTCACAAAAATTCACCCATAAAACATACGGCTGGAATATGGCTTTATCGTTAGGTTTTTATATCTATAGAAAGGTAAAAATCGTCTGGCAGCGATAAAACTCTTACTAGTGCCTGCCAGACGCGCGCGAGCGGTGCGCGAGAATCACAAAAACGCACCCATCAAACATACGATTCATTCTTGTGCCAATTGATTCAAAAAGGTTTCTAAATACGAAATTTGGTCGTCTGGCTGGTTACAAATTCTTACTAATACCCGCCAGACGCGTTTATAACTCAAAAAATCGTGTTAAACACAAACACGAACATCGTGTTAATCACCTGTAAAGAGTTTATTTTTCATTGATTCGCAATATTTTTCTAGAATTTATGTTTAAAGTGTTTAATTATAAGTACTTCTTTGAGTAGATTTAATGTAAAAATTTTTATTCTGCCATCAAAAGCAATATTCTAATACTAAAAACACACAAAAAAAAAATTATTATGAGATATGAAAAACCGGAATCATTCACCATATTATTATGCAAACCTTATTATAGAAAAACCAAGAACCGAAACAAAACAATAATCTTTAAAGGAAAATAAAAACCGTATATATTTTCTATATAAGAAATGAGTTCTATTTAACACCAACATATAAACATATTAAAAAAATGGATATAGAAATGAAATTAGAAGAAAATTAAATTAAATATTCGCCATCTATCTTAATCAACATAAATGCATTGTTAGAAAAGTGTGGGTGGAACAAATTTCTAAAGCGCATTATGTAGTATGAATTTTATCGCTGCCAGACGGTCGGTTTCGCACTTAACTCTGTTGTTTCTAACTATCCTGAAATTTGTAGGTGTATGTTCTATGGGTGAGATTTTTTGCATCTGGCTCCTGTACTAAATTAACCGGGGTTCCGAGGAGACAATTTTTTTTTTTTTAATAAGCTGTTTTTAATTTTATTTTGTATGTATAATAGTTATTTAAATAAAATGGATACGTAAATGTTTAAAAGATTACACAAAACCAATTCACAATGGTTAATTATCTATTGTACTTAGAAATTATGAAATAAAATAATAAATTTGAAAAACATGGCAAGCTGGTATCGTGTGATGAGATGTTTCCGGTAACTATTACTCCAATTCATATTCTCAAGAACGATATTGTTTTCAAGTCTTAAACTACGTACTCTGGCCTGTTTGACTACAAAACCAAATATTCTCAGTTGTGATTTACTCTTCATAATAAAATCGCAAAAAAGACAACCTGTTGTTTTAACGCTTGAACAGAAACTAACCATTATAAACCGAGTAGAAAATGGTGAAAGTGTTAAAACATTGTCCGCTGAATTAGGAATCGGCGAGCAAACTGTTCGTAACATTTTGAAGAAGAAAAAATCTGGTGCGTGCGCGCAACACACAACTTTCACTTACCAACTTACTTAGATCAGAAATTGACGTGTTTTGCTAAATATCATTTGCCAAAGTCACACATTTTTCTACATTCATATCTTATTTTTGTTAATCGTTAAAGCCGTTTTTGAGTAAATAAAAAAAACACGTGAAAATTATTATATAAAATTTATTAAGTAAAGTCCCCCCTCCGGTTGATCGATTTTGATGAAATTTTTACAGTCATATCTCGGGCATATATATACATCAAATACCAAGTTTGATCAAGATCGATAAAACCGTTTTTGAGTAAATAAAAAAAACACGTGAAAATGATACAAAATTTATTAAGTAAAGTCCTCCCTCCGGTTGATGAATTTTGATGAAATTTTTACAGTCACATCTTGAGCCTATAAATACATCAAATACCAAGTTTGATCAAAATTGATAAAACCGTTTTTGAGTAAATAAAAAAAACACGTGAAAATGATACAAAATTTATTAAGTAAAGTGCCCCCTCCAATTATTCAATTTTGATGAAATTTTTACAGTCATATTTCAGGCATATAAATAGATTAAATACTCAGTTTAATCAAAATCGTTAGAGCCGTTTTTGAGAAAATCGAAAAAAACCTAAAAAGTTATTAAGTAAAGTACCCCCTCCCTTTAAGTAATTTTGATGAAATTTATGCTGTCACATCGCGGGCATATACATACACTAAATACCTAATTTCAGGTTTGCACGGTTTATAGTTTTTGAGCTAGTCTGTTCACACACAGACACACAGACACACACACACACAAACACACACACACAGACCATTTCGCGGGACTTGGTTATTTCGACTCAGGGGACCCCAAAACGTGTATTTCCGTTGAAAACCGGAAGTCGAAATTTTTCACGATCGCAATACTTCCACTTACTATATATTTCATATATAGGTAAGTGAAAGTAAAAAGACATTTCCTACTTCGTATCGTCGCCGGCCCAAACATCGTGTCCTCGGAAAACAATGAAGAACTCTACGTAAAGACGTAGATGAAGCTGTCTTCTTACAAAAACGCGCTGAAGGAGTTCATTTGTTACTTTTGTTCGTTTGTTTATAAAAGTGATTTTCTGCAGTTTTTTTGTTTCATTAATCTTTTTTTTTCTATCACATTAAGTCAATATAATGTTGTAATTCGATTACCCTTACATTACCCATTGGCGGATCCAGGGGGGGGGGGGGCTGTGGGGGCTGCAGCCCCTCCCTTTGGAAAATTTTTCGTCATTAAAACATAGAATTTGACTTTACTAAATGTAAGGACGCAAGTTAAAGAACAAATAATGTGCAGAACAAGTATAATTTTAGTTGTGGGAATGGAACATAAAGGTAAAAAAGCTGATTAGCAGATCAAAATGTGTCTGCAGCCACCCTTTACGATCGGCTGGATCCGACCATGACATTACCCCGGCTAAAGGGATTCCTACTGTGTATTCTACTGTAAAGGAGTAATTATGAGAGAAATTGAGGTCTTGAAATTACACAAGGTTTATTTTTTACTTGCTATAGTTTCGTCTATATTTATAGACATTGCCCTGTCTAAAATGGAAGAAAACATAAGATAAAACAAGAGCTTACGTAATGCAATGAAATAATCTATATAAATAAAGATGAAATTCTGTTTGTTTGCTTATTTGTTCTTTATTAGAAATCCATCCCGTTTGTCCTAAATTCTCCAAATTTCGCTTAGTGGTTCTTTAATACCAGGTGCGAACATAACTTCAGCCGATCTTCAGCTGTTATTCTTTGTTGTTATAAAAATCATTATGATCTCTCTTTATTTAATGGTTTTTTACAAAATCGACGGTTTCATTAGAAAAATGAAATTCTCCGGGTGAAACCGGGATATACAGCTATAATCTATGTAAATAAAGATGACATTCTGTTTGTTCTTTATAGAAATCCAAACCGTTTGTCCTAAATTCTCTAAAGTTCCCCACGCTTTTCTCATTGTTTTTTGCGACTGGATTTCTTCATGACTACACAAACTACACACAAAAACTACAGAGTAAAGAAGAAAAAAAATCATAAGAGATTTAGATATACAAATCCATATCTGAATTCGATATAAACATGTAAGCAAGTATTAGTAAGATAAGTTTTGCCCTGATATATGACATGGGGCGACGCCGAAATCCTAAAATTTGAGGGGTCCTTAAACCAGAAAAAGTTTAAAAAACCCAGATATATATATATATATATATCTGCAACAATTTTACTGCCCCATAACTCCAAAACTACCTAATTTTTTCATAATGTATGTCAGAGAATAACGATGGTCTCCGGTGTGTTTGCAGACTTTAAATTAAAACCTTACACGGTACATCCTTCATTCCATACCTTAAAATTCATTTCTTGGTATGTATTAGTTCCAGATAGTATTCCAGTGTGGACAAAACGCCCTTCCCCCCCACCATATCTGCCCACCAGAGTAGCGAGGAAGCGATGATGAAGAACCAGATCTGCTTGCGAAACCTGTTCGAGATGCCGCCAAGTCAGCTGAGACAAATCTCCCAAAGGCCGGTACGGACTGCTACAAAAGGACAGACGGCAAGGACATTACCCCAGATGAGGGAGTGGTCCTCCGGGCCGGATTGCTGCACGGATGCAGTTTGGCCTTATTGGTCATCAAGTTTATCCACTTCCTTTAGCGGCTCTGGCTTCTTCAGCATCGGAATGTCATGTCCCTCCTCACCCTCTAAATCAGGTTCCTTCTTCTGTCCTGCCTATGGTCAATGGTTTCGCCCGGCGGCCGTGCTAGGAATCCCAAGAGTCCTCAAGAATTGAGACGAAAGCGAGCTGCCAGTGTTATGGCGAATACATTCTTTCACTGTTACATTATAACTTCGTAAAAACTCTTATCCTGATATTATATATATTTTTCTTTTTATTATATTTTTGCTTTAAGACCACCCAAGTCCTATTTTGCCAAACAACAATATATAATTAGTCTCAAGTTACTGAGAATATTAGTTAGTGAAGTGGACCAACAAAAAATATAATATAAGTAATATTAATAATAATATTACACCCACCAAGACGAACTAATTAATATATTATTTTGATATTATTATATGGAGCTTTCGGCCTCCATTTTTTTTCTAATAATACGATGATAAAAAAAATGTAGATAATATGAAAAGTTATAAAGCTAACAGTTTTATTTATAATACAGTTGTTTTTGTTGTTGTTGCCTTTAATTATTTTAATAATAAGATTTGATTAATAACTGTGACACCTTTTTAATAACTAGAGTCCAACCAAAACTTTTGGTTTCGGTCAGACACTAGTTATTGAGAAGGGGTGCAATGGCATTATTTATGTCAATGAGTTGTTTTAAATTATTGTTATATTTTACTGGTGCCTTTGTGTTTTCATTAGTCCTATTGAATGATCTGGAAAAAGAACCTACTTCACGTTTGTTTTGTTAAAATGAACAATATTTCATTTATTTGATAATATATATTGATATTAATCAAACTTGTAAACTGTAGGTTGCTTGTAAAGAAATTTTCTCAAAATCGGCATTTTTAAAAATTTTATGTTTTCTTAAAAAATAGGCAATATTATTTCTAATCTTACAATATAATATAAAAGTGAGATGAAAATTGCTTCATAACTAAAAAAACTGAAAACTATTGATAAAATCCACAAATCTTGCATTTTATTAAAAATAATTTCTAAAACTATGATAATATTTACATTTTCATTAGGAAAAACATGAAACAAATGAAAATGAGGGTTCACATAATAATCCGAGAGATAAATAATTACATTTTGTCGTTATAACGCTTAAGTGAAGTAAGCGCCAAACACCAAATTTTGAGAAAACTAAAGTTTAATTATATTAAAAATTAAATAAAATTTAATAATTTTTTTATCAGGTCATCCCATAAGTAATGTCGGTTTTTAATGGCGTGCTATAAGGCATAGGATAAAATTAATGAATAACGTTTAATCTAAAATGTATTTCCAACTCTCTCCTCATAACTCGCCGGCACCATAGGGTTAAGTATGAACTTACATAACTCCTGAAAGAGAGGAACTTTGCCTGCTTTGACGAGGTCTACTGTATAGGCACGGATGGAGCCACGAGGTATGCAGACATTGTCGCATTCCCCAAGACCGGAAGAAAGCACTGATCCTGGATCCGACACACAGTGGGGCGAGTCCACTGTCCGGCCGGACATGGGGCCAAAACATGAAAGTTAAAATTTAGAGGTTTCATTGTAATATTAATAAACTAGAATCCTTTCCCCGTCATGTGCACTAATTTTTAACTCAATCTTTGCGTTAATAATGATACAATATGAGTTGAAACATGACAGTAAGACATTCATCTTTTTTATATTTAAAGTTAGTGTGCCTATATTTTTTGGCTAAACTTTATGGAATGTTTACAGTATGATCAAGCATTGCTAATGAATTGTAATACACCAGAAATATAGTTTTGGAAAAACATATGCAACAGTTACGACGGTTCAAACAAATGTAAAATATTTGGTACAATATAGTAAAACGCCGGAGATTGCCCGGAAAAATACATATCCTCTATTGTTGGCAAAGGTTTGAACTTTTATAAACAGTTTTCCGATCTTGCCACAATCTGCCTATACTCATTATAATGAGATTTTACCACGCGTGAACACTGAACTCAAGAGTCAATGTGGTGATTTAGAACATCTTCTTAGCATATTTGGGTTTTCATCAAGTCATAATCCTTAAATTAATACATTTCGAACCAACTGCAACAATTTATTCAACAAATTACGATTTCCAATAAAATAGCTTTGAACATTTAAAAAATTATTAATTTTTTTAATATTTTATATTTTGTATTGCACTATAATAATTAGTAAGTTAAAAGAGTCACTGTACACGAAATATTGTTAACAAAAATATTTCACTGTCTTTAATTTACATTAAATTATAAATAGACAGTAGTTGCTTGGTTTAAGTAGGTAGTTTGGAATTGACTAAAGTTATAATTTTGTTTGCCTTTTTTTTAAGTATTGTCAAACAAAATCAAACGTAGTTATTATACGACTTTTGTGCTGCTAACATCATAAATATGAATAGAAAAAATGACCTTTTTCTTTTCTTCAAAAGAATAAGATAGATTTGACTGATACGACCTGGTTCCTTTTCCTTGGTTATTCCTGGCTTCGGAATAAGGATCAAGAAACAAATCAGAAACATTTTTTGGATTATAGAGAGCAGCATTCCAGAAAAACGTCAAGAATCGATAGTTTGCTATAAACTCCGTTCCCATTTCAATCTCAATATAACAATGTTGCGAAAAGTAAAATGTCCCAGGAAGCAAGAAGCTTGCTCATAAGGTAGAATGTGAAGCTAATGAATAATTTCATAATTCTAAAAAACGTTTTATAATTATAAATTATTTATTATTATTATAATTATAAATTATTTATTATTTTATAATTATAATGTACGTACGATATATATATATATATATATATATATATATATATATATATATATATATATATATATATATATATATATATATATATATATATATGTGAGTGTGTAATGATTATGAATGAAATGACAATAATTAAGATTCTTCATTCTCAAAAACATAAACTGACAAAATTTGATAAGTCCAGCGAAATTTCTTTAGAGTTATAGCCGATGTCCAACGGGAGTGTGGAGTGTGTCCCACTGTGCGACAGTCAGATATGAGAACAATGACCTTGACCAGGCGGGTGAAGTGGAAAGGGAAAAGAAAGATCTACGAAAAATGCATCCCTTTCCTTAAAGAGAAGTTCCTCGAGACCTTCGGTGAGAGAGAGTTCTCCGTTAGGGGCCTCTGGTTCGGATCTCGCGGAACGATCCCCAACAGAACAAGGAGTTTTCTAGAAGACCTAGGAGTCGAGATGAGAGAGATTGCGGTGCTGGTTGAAAACATAATCCTGGACTCCCTGGGAATTATCCACCACCATGTGTATGGAATTTGATATAGGACTACATATAAGCATATATCGTGTCTTTTTATTTATTTATTTATGTATTTATTTATTTATCTATCTATTTATTTGCATATTTATATATTTATTTATTAGATGTAATAGTGTTCATTGAAATATCTCGTTTTGTGGGGGTTTTTCTCTAGCAGTCTGTATGCGTGCCTAATTGTAACGTGAGCGCTAGGGAGAGGGAAGGAAGAGAAAAGGAGTAATTATGAAAAATAAGAAAGGAGGAAAAATAAAATAAAATAGAATAAATGAGAATAAAATAAAGAAAAAAAAACATAATTGTAAAAGATATAGAAGGAAGGAAAAAGGAAAAAATAGTATGATATTATAATTATAAGATAGAATGTAAAAAATGTATGTTAGTTAAGTATACATGTACTCAAGTATTGATTAGTAGGCTGTGTAAGGTAGCAACCCAATGTATTTGGGCAGCATGGCTTATTATTCAAATAAAGCATTTCTCTCTGTTGTACCAGGTGTATAAATATGAAACCGGAATTCGCCAATGATAGGAGTTAGCAGTCAATATAATCTTCTAACTAATCCGTCAGTGGTGTTATCTGCTTTTGCCTACATGTAATAAAGAGATCCAATTGATACCAACATCAGTTTCATTCTATAACCGTGTTTTTAGTGGCGTTGAACATGTCGACTTTTGTGCCAACAAATCAAGACAGCATTTATTTTCCTGGAAAATATTGGAGCATTATCACATAGGATGCTTGTTGAAGCTTACGGGGAGCATGCCCTAGGCAAATCTCAATGTTTCGATTGGTTCAAAAAATTTAAAGATGGATTTCGATAAAAGAAACAAAGAACGTGGAAAACCACAAAAAAAAAACTTTGAAAACGCTGATTCGGAAGCGTTTGTTGGACAATTATTACATGTGACACCGTCTCCATTTGTTTGAAAGGCATGGAAAAGATCCAGAAGGTAGGAAAATGGGTACCTCACCAACTGAATGACAGGCAGCAGGAAGCTCGAAAAACCTCATGGAAAATGCTGCTCGCCAGGTACAGAAAAAAAGTCATTTCTTCATCAAATTGTGACTGGTGATGAGAAGTGAATTTACTTCGAGAATCCTAAGCGTAAAAAACCCTGGTTAACTCCTGGTGAACCATCGGCATCGCTTGGGGAGGAAGAAAATGCTCTGTGTCTGGTGTGATCAGATGGGTGTTACCTACTATGAGCTTCTGAAACCTGGGGAAACTGTTAATACGGAACGCTACCTACAACAGATGATAAATTTGAATAAAGATTTGCGCCAAAAAGTCCCAAATATCAAGAAAGGACACATAAAGTGATCTTGCTCCATGACAATGCCCCATCACATTCGGCTAAACGGACCAAGGAAACGATCCAAGTGTTTGGTTGGTAAATTCTTCCGCATGCGGCTTATTCACCAGATTTGGCCCCATCCGATTACCACCTATTTGCATCGATGGGACACGCACTAGCTGAGCAGCGCTTCACTTCTTATGAAAAAGTACGAAGTTGGTTAAGTGATTGGTTTGACACAGAAGAGGAAGCATTATTTTGGCGGGGAATCCACAAATTGCCTGAATGATGGGAAAAATGCATAAATAGCGAAGGACAGTACTTCGAATAAAAAAGTATGTATCATTTTTACACAATCAACTCTTATTTGCTATTTGAAAAATTTCGGTTTCATATTTACAAACCTGGTATAACAGTTTGTCATCTTGAAACCAAATTTTGAATGTCTGTTACTGGATGCTTACCCTCCCTAAATATCTAAAAAAATGAATTGTTGTGCCAATAAACTAACTTACACCGCCATCTGTTGGAAATTTAGAGAGCTAACAAATAATCACCCTCAAGTGTTGTATAATAAGCATTCATTTGCAATAAAAGAAATATTGAGGCCACTAATCGAGATAGAAAATGCTCTATCTTTTAATTTGGGGAAAACTGCATACAATGAACCAAATTTTATCTTTATACAATAAAAGACTTTCATGGAATTTGTTGAAATGAGATAAGTTTGGGATAACAAGTTTTTGGAAGAGTGGTAAGAGAAATGTAAAAAGAACAGAAATAAATTGATAGACACTTTTATTTATTACTAGCAGTATATCCCGGTTTCACCCGGGTAATTTCATTTTTCTAATGAAGCGGTCCATTTCGTAAAAAAACTATTGTAAAGCGAGATAATTACGATTTTTATAACAATAAAGAATATCAGCTGAAGTTATGCAGTTTTAATATGGACAGGTGTTCGCGCCTGGTATCAAAGAACCACTGAGCGAAATTTGGAGAATTTAGGACAAACGGTATGCATTTCTATAAAGAACAAATAAACAAACAAACAAACAGAATTTCATCTTTATTTATATAGATAAAAATGAAAAATAAATAACAGAATCATAATACACACTAATAAATCAATTCTTTATAAAATGTCAAAACACATATACATCCAGTAAGATTTTTCAATAATTAATATGCTAATATAAAAGTAATAACATTCTAAAGTAAACAATCAGTTTTTAATAATTCATATAAGAATATGAAGTTGTTGAAAATAAATTTCACCTTACTTATTAAGAACACTGAAGCTTTAATATTTCACATTTCCAACACACATCTTTTTTTTTTTAAATAATTTGGTTACTAATTTACACATATCTAACATTTACAACTCCTCATGAAGAAGGTTGGAACTAAACCATCCAAGAATATTTTGATGAATGTTAAGAAATATATAATAAATATACAATAGTGTATCACAAACATCTCAATTAGAAGAATATTGCAGTGTCTCATCCCCCAAGCTAACCTCAAGAGAAATAAAGTTTGAGACTAACACTACCTAACATTGTTTTATCACACTTTTTCACTCTCATTTACATCTTCATCTTATAATAAAGATATTTTTGATTGTTATCCTGAAGCATCCATTAAGTTGTTTTGAAACCGGTTAGATGAAACATTGTATACATTTGTTTGTTCTTTTACACTAACAATGTTTGCACACTATTCAACTTTGAGTGATTTCTACTCCAATTATCATGTTCTTATAGTTATAGAGCTGTAATTGCCACATTAACTACTTAAAATACTCGAAACAACACAGTAAACAAGAGTAAAGTTAACACTGATGTCAGATTAAGGGAGGTTACACCTACCGGTGGAGTACTCTTATCAATCGATTGATTGATTTGTCATTTTAAGGAAGATTTTAATAACGCGTTCCTTAGGATCGTTCATAAATACTGCCCTTAGTCTTGTTCTGAAGCTCAATTCATATGATTATCTCTGTGTTACGAAGTGATAATTTTTGTAACCTTATTAAGGTCTGGCAACACATGTCCGCACCGCAGCACTAATATAGGTTATGTTCAGAATATTTTTAATTTAATTAATCTAATCTTAATTTGTGGCAGACCACCGTTTATAGGGGGAGTAGGTATCAGTGAAGAGGAAGGATTTGCTCTGCCTTGAGCCGAGCTCTGTGGTGTTGTGGTTAGCATCCTCGCATGTAACGCGGGAGATCCGGGTTCGACTCCCGGCGGAGCCAAATCTTTTCTCTTCAAAAAATAAATTATTTTTAATTTAACTTAGATATTACCTTTAGTCGTGCCTAAAGGTCAGGCCACACATGTCAGACACAGGCCACTTTAGGCATAACTAAAGGTAATATGCAAGTTAAATTAAAAATATTCTGAACATAACCTATATTAGTGCTGCGCTGCGGACATGTGTGGCCTGACCTTTAATTGTTTGTCTCAATATTTCTGTTCTCATAATCTGAGTGGCAGTGAATATTGTTATCTTCGTTAAATAAAAATTGTTGCCCAGCATAAGTTTTACAATATTATTGAGGTAAAGGTTTCCATGGTGAATCTATAAGATCGTATTTACACGCGACAGCTAGTAAAGTTAATAACATCACGAGAATGGTATTATCTCAAATACTGCGACTTTTCCAATTCCGTAAACAATAGCTTCCCAAATGGCTTTCGAACTCATGCCGGCAGTAGGCTGAAGTTGAGCAGGTAAAAAACTAATCGAAAGTGACTAGAATCATGGCCCCTATTGGATATTACTTCGCCTGCGCCTGGTAGTTAGGTCACTAACAAAAAATCTTTCTATAAAGGAACCTCACCTGTAATTGGGACAAATCACGGAAGGTACCTTACCCTATGAACCAGGTAGACTCAGCTAACCACCGCAATTACCCATAGAGCGGTGTCACTATAATCGCTGCCGCCAAACAGTCGCACAGGCTATGCGGTGCGCTATCGTGGACTTTCCAATTAGTCTAGGACCTCCCAGATAATAGTATAGCTCTCTTCTCCTTAAAAATGGCGCTTGTGGAGCAAGAACGTATTAAAATTTAATACGGCTTATTTACGTTTCTTTACGAACTATCTTGTTTCTGAAGAATAAAGGAAAATAAAAGCACCGGAAATTTCTTTATCCCATGGTCATTGGTGTAATCTGTAACTCTTCCATCATTCTTAATCGTATTTTCTCGAAATAATGTTATAATAAGGGTGTGGTTTCTGTCCTTGTTTAAACCGCAAGAACACGATTATGACCATAATAACATTATTATATATAGTAAACAAGCTTTTAGGAAGAGACTATTGAATTATAGATATAGAATACAAGGCCTCAAAGTCTCGTATAAATTCAATAATTCACTTAATCATGCAGGTTACATGCCAAATTTTCGCCTATTCAGGCATCTTCAGGGCTACAACAGTTTCACATGCAAGCTAGAAACAGACTGAAACCTTCCCATATGGAAGGAGGGCTAACAGGGAAATATACAGTGTTGCATCGATAATGCTCATGGTACTACTTTTGTTTAAAATTCTGAGATTTTTATTAATATTGGCACTGTCAACCATAGTTTTATTATTTGGGAATTGCTGGTTATGCTGGTATGGTTTGTGCAAAGTGAAAACAAGCGTTTTATTAGCTTTCCGATCAATTTTTATTGAAGCAACACTGTATATTTCCCTGTTAGCCCTCCTTCCATACGGGAAGGTTTCAGTCTGTTTCTAGCTTGCATGTGAAACTGTTGTAGCCCTGAAGATGCCTGAATAGGCGAAAAATTGGCATGTAACCTGCATGATTAAGTGAATTATTTAATTTATACGAGACTTTGAGGCCTTGTATTCTATATCTAATTATTATATATATATATATATATATATATATATATATATATATATATATATTTATATATAATATATGGTGCTTTAAGTGCCTAAAAACTCTATGTAGTTGTTTTTATTTGTTGCTGCTTCACATATCAATATATCTGGACGTTGGCTCGCTCTATCCTCCCTCGCAGCTGGTACTCCCCGTAGAGCGAGCAGCTGAGTTCCCACGCGGTCACGTGACCCGCACGCACCCGAAGTAGGGGAGGTTGTGTACGAAAGGTTGTTCAAAGTGTGCCCCTATTGTGTACTCTGCATTGCTTCTTATTAGGATCACTTTAGTGGGTCGCCGGCATTTCCATCACTCCTCTATATCTCAAACTCGATTGTTTATAGTTATGACTGTTTTCTCGATGCACTGAAGAATAGTGTACTTGCTTGAAGAATCGATAAATTTTGAACTCAACTGAAACTTGATTTATGAAATATCTAACAAGAGCGTCACAAGTAATAGTTTAAACTTAAATAAAAACACATCTAGAATTGTTGTTGACAGATTGGAACAAATTGTTCTAATACATGTTCCTGACTGTTCGAGAATCTTCTACGATTTTCAGGAACATTGCAGACTGTCCTAATACCAGACTAAATATAAGGAACGATGGGCTTGAGATTGAGTCTTGCGTTGATGATCATATGGTTAATTTTGTCTAACTGTTCGGTATGTTGATTTTATTTTATTCCAATCACATATGATTCCTTTTTTTACTTTCACTTACCTATATATGAAATATATAGTAAGTGGAAGTATTGCGATCGTGAAAAATTTCGACTTCCGGTTTTCAACGGAATTAAACGTTTTGGGATCCCCTGAGTCGAAATAACCAAGTCCCCGAAATGGTCTGTGTGTGTGTGTGTGTGAACAGACTAGCTCAAAAACTATAAACCTTGGGAACCTGAAATTGGGTATTTAGTGTAGGTATATACCCGCGATGTGACAGCAAAAATTTTATCAAAATTGCTCAAAGGGAGGGGGTACTTTATTTAATAACTTTTTACATTTTTTTTCGATTTTCTCAAAAACGGCTCCAACGATTTTGATTAAACTGAGTATTTGATCTATTTATATGCCCGAGATATGACTGTAAAAATTGCATCAAAATTGATTAACCGGAAGGGGGACTTTACTTAATAAATTTTGAGTCATTTTCACGTGTTTTTTTCGATTTTCTCAAAAACGGCTTTAACGATTTTGATCAAACTGGGTATATGATGTATTTATATGCCCGAGATACGACTGTAAAAATTTCATCAAAATTGATCAACCGGAGGGGGGACTTTACTTAATAAATTTTGCATCATTTTCACGTTTTGTTTTTTTTATTTCCCAAAAACGACTTTAAAATTTTTGATCAAACTGGGTATTTGATGTATATATATGCCAAAGATGTGATTTCCAACATTTCATCAAAATTGGTCAAACGGAGGGGCCACTTTATATTATAACTTTTTTACTAATTTTTACCTTTTTTTCGATTATCTCAAAAACGGCTTTAAGGATTTTCATCAAATTCGTCTTGTTTAATGAAAATTAGGTGTTCTTTAATATCAGGTAAGCTGTATCATTATTAAAATGTTCTGAGGGGGCTTTTTTTTTTTTGGGGGGGGGGGCTTTTTTGTTTGTTTGTTTCTTTCTTATAAAGAACCCTTGTTTTTGTTTACATGGAGAAATTAACTGCCTCTCGTTACGCCTAAAAATAAGAAATGGCTAAATATGAGATATGATAAAAATAAAGAAAACATAAAGAGAAGAAAAAAAGAAAAATATATAGTCAACTCATAAAACTCGTTGAGTCCACGCATATGGATTACGCCTTTAATGACAGACCATAGTTCATAATTAAAGCCGTTCTGTTCATTTGATAAGTGGCAATTAACAAAACGCATTAAGTTCTAATCTAAGTAAGTTGGTAAGTGAAAGTTGTGTGTTGCGCGCACGCACCAGATTTTTTTTATTTTTGGTTTTTAAATTTATATTTCAAGTTGAATTCCGCCTCGACCGTCACCGGAGATAGCAATCGCTGGGCCAACTATTGGGTATCAGCGGCATAAGATGGCATTTGGAAGGGTTTAGAATTCCGGGATCAGCCATTTTTTAGAGCACTTGCTTCATTCATGTCGAACAGTAAGCATCATCGTGTGATCTCAAGTTCCGCCTATGGTTTGGTTTGTACCTCTTGGGTGTCAAATTCTTTCAATTTTCTACCCTCCTGGGTATGAAATTTATGATAATTTAAGTTTTCTCTTCAACCATCATTGTTTGCCGCTGGCCGCAAAATAAAGAAGGACGAGCAACAGGTGAAAATTTCCTTCATCCTAAAACATTACTTCATCAATGTCTTTTACCCGATTATCCTCATTTCACCCTTGTCTGAATCAGCGTACATCGAAAGCTTGGTGAGTTAAAGCATTAAAGACTTATTTCATTTTTTTTTACTTTCACTTACCCATATATGAAATATATAGTAAGTGGAAGTATTGCGATCGTGAAAAATTTCGACTTCCGGTTTTCAACGGAAATACACGTTTTGGGGTCCCCTGAGTCGAAATGACCAAGTCCCGCGAAATGGTCTGTGTGTGTGTGTGTCTGTGTGTCTGTGTGTGTGTGTGTGAACAGACTAGCTCAAAAACTATAAACCGTGCAATTCTGAAATTGGGTATTTAGTGTATGTATATGCCCGCGATGTGACAGCATAAATTTCATCAAAATTACTTAAAGGGTGGGGGTACTTTACTTAATAACTTTTTAGGTTTTTTTCGATTTTCTCAAAAACGGCTCTAACGATTTTGATTAAACTGAGTATTTGATGTATGGATATGCCCAAGATATGACTGTAAAAATTTCATCAAAATTGATTAACCGTAGGGGGGACTTTACTTAATAAATTTTGTATCATTTTTACTTGTTTTTTTTTATTTACTCAAAAACGGCTTTAAATATTTTGATCAAACTGGGTATTTGATGTATGTATATGCTGTATATGTGATAGCCAACATTTCATCAAAATTGATCAACCGGAGGGGGGACTTTACTTAATAAATTTTGTATCATTTTCAGGGGTTTTTTTATTTACTCAAAAACGGCTTTAACGATTAACAAAAATAAGATATGAATGTAGAAAAATGTGTGACTTTGGGAAATGATATTTAGCAAAACACGTCAATTTCTAATCTAAGTAAGTTGGTAAGTGAAAGTTGTGTGTTGCGCGCACGCACCAGATTTTTTATTTTACAGTTCATTTAATTGTTTTAATTGCTTTTCCGAGCTCACCAGAACTAAATAATTTTTTTATCGCGTTTTTTACGTTGGTGATATTAATCAGATTAATTGTATTTTTCCCCCCTTTTTCTATTTTCACTAAAATTATCGTACACTAACTGTATCGTTAAAGTTGATAATTTTTGTAAACTTTTTGATTATTTCTGTTTATATTGTTTGTATGGCATTATAATTATTATTTTCTTCGAGTAAAATTATTAAGACCACACACACACACACACACACATATATATATGTATAGTTTACCCAATACTATTTTGTAGTTTGTTGACCGCCACCCCGGACTATTCCCCGACATATTCAGTATCAGGTCAACCATTATTTATCCAGTATTGATCAATACTTACTGCATTAAATGTATTTTAAGAAAATGTGCTGAGTAAATACTCATAATATACCTTACAACAATTAATCCACTCTTAAGGAAGGAAATGCCCAAAAAGTAAAAATATCTGGGCCCGGAAGTGAAAAATTAGGAATCCCAATCATGCCTTAGTAATAGTGATGTGAAACGATCGATATTATCTCTTACCGATAGTATCAGACAAAAATCTATCGAAACTATCGATAGTATATCATGGGGTTAATACTACAACTAGGTAACTACAATTCAGCTGTTTCGAGTAAAACTCATATTAAAGTTTTTCGAAGATCTTTAGTTGATCTACAAATCAACTATTGTAGTGCTAAAACTATGTTGAGTTACCTATTTGTTGCTTCTGTTTTGCAATCCAGATAGGTCGAACAACTAGATAAGTGAACTTTACCTAGTATCGGAATGGATTAGGTTTCTGATCATCAACTTATCTAGTTTTGAAAACTCATTATATCACCTTTAAAATGAATTCAACAGAACAAAGTTGTAGTGTGCTATGGACCTAACCTAATGGAATTTTTTAATGCACTTACCCCAATTTTGCTAAATTTTTAGTTACCTAGTTGTTGTACTCACCCGACGATATGGTAATGAACGGGGGGGGGGGAAGTGGGGGAAGAGAATAGTTGAATTTTTTATTTGGAACAATAGGAGCTATAATGCCTTTTTTTTATTGTACTTTTTTCTTTTCTTTTAATTAGGGAATAAGATAAACATTTCTGTCAATGGAGGATGGGTTCTATTAAAGCCAGAGCTAATTTTTGTTAATATAATTTTTTATTTTTTTTTATTTAGGAGTTTCTTCAATATGAAGTTTTCCACATCCAAACTATTGTATTAATAAGTCTCTCCATCTCTGCCGGTCCATCGTATCCTCCCCCGACAGCCCCCTACCAGCCATACTCTATCCTTCCACCTGACTACAGGTCTTCCTCTTCTTCTATCCTCTGCCTCCCAATCCATAATTATCTTTGGTATCCTCTCTTCACCCATTCGTCTAACATGACCGTACCATCTGAGTCTCCTCTCTTCCACCTCCTCAAGGATATTCTTTCCTACTCCTAACCTTTCTCTTATGGTGTCATTTCTTATCCTTTCAGCTCTGGGTATCCTTGCTGCTCTCCTCCAGAAATCCATTTCAACTGAAAGGAATTTTTTTCCTTCGGTTATACTTCTTTGTATATCAGTTTTTATTTTTTACTAGAATATTAGGGCTCCATAGTATAGTGATGAGTATCCCCATATGCTTTTTTACCATTTGTAATCCTTTTTTGGGTTTCTGCTTCTACTCTACCATTACTTTCAATTATGGATCCCAAATAACAAAATTCTTCAACTTTGATCAATTTGCATAAAATTAGATCGCTACTCACTTCTTTCTCTGTGCACATATATTTTGTTTTTTACTTTCACTTACCTATGGATGAAATATATAGTAAGTGGAAGTATTGCGATCGTGAAAAATTTCGACTTCCGGTTTTCAACGGAAATACACGTTTTGGGGTCCCCCTGAGTCGAAATGACCAAGTCCCGCGGATTGGTCTGTGTGTGTGTGTGTGTCTGTCTGTGTGTGTGTGTGTGTGTGTGTGTGTGTGTGTGTGTGTGTGTGTGTGTGTGTGTGTGTGTGTGTGTGTGTGTGTGTGAACAGACTAGCTCAAAAACTATAAACCGTGCGAACCTGAAATTGGGTATTTAGTGTATGTATATGCCCGCGATGTGACAGCAAAAATTTCATCAAAATTGCTCAAAGGGAGGGGGTAGTTTATTTATTACATTTTAAGTTTTTTTCGATTTTCTCAAAAACGGCTCTAACGATTTTGATTAAACTGAGTATTTGATCTATTTATATACCCGAGATATGACTATGAAAATTTCATCAAAATTGATCAACCGGAGGGGGGACTTTACTTAATAAATATTTTATCATTTTCACGTGTTTTTTTTTTATTTACTCAAAGAAGGCTTTAACCATTTTTATCAAACTGGGTATGTATATGCCAAAGATGTGATAGACAACATTTCATCAAAATTGGTCAAACGGAGCGGGCACTTTATTTCATAATTTTTTTTCCAATTTTTACCTTTTTTCCGATGATCTCAAAAACGGCTTTAACGATTTTTATCTTATCGAGATTTAATATTAATAACGAACTTTTTTGTTTGTTTGTTTCCTATTAAGAACCTTAATTTCTAATCTAAGTAAGTTGGTAAGTGAAAGTTGTGTGTTGCGCGCACGCACCAGATTTTTCAAAATTGATTTTGAGGCCTTCTTGTTCATAATGGTCTATTATATTTCTAAATAAATAGCTAATATCTTCTTCATCTTGTGCTATCAGTACCTGGTCATCCGCAAATAATAAATGACATAGGTTTTTTTCTCGTAGCTCGATTCCTATTTTGCCACATTTCTTTATCCACCCTTTTAGGCATTCATCAAGGTATATCTTAAACAATGTGGGAGACATGCAACATCCTTGAAGTAGCCCTTTTCCATTCTGGAATTCCCTTGATAGAAATGGGCCTATTTTTATCTGGCACTTGTTTCCCCTATAAATTTCTTTAAGTAAGCTCACTATTCCTTGGTCAATTCCAGTCTTCCTTAACGTTTCCCATAGGAGTTTGCGAGGAACAGTTTCGTATGCCTTTTCCAAGTCAATGAAAATTAAATCTAATCTTTTTGATCTGTCCCTTTGCTTCTGTAACAGCTGCCTTAGGGTAAAAATATGGTCAATACTGGATCTTCATTTTTCCCATCATTCAGGCAATTTGTGGATTACCCGCCAAAATAATGCTTCCTCTTCTGAGTCAAACCAATCACTTAACCAATTTCGTACATTTCCTTAAGAAGTGAAGCGCTGCTCAGCTAGTGCGTGTCCCATCGATGCAAATAGGTGGTAATCGGATGGTGCCAAATCTGGTGAATAAGCCGCATGCGGAAACATTTATCAGCCAAACACTTGGATCGTTTCCTTGGTCCGTTTAGCCGAATGTGATGGGGCATTGTCATGGAGCAAGATCACTTTGTGTGTCCTTTCTTGATATTTGGGACTTTTTGGCGCAAATATTTATTCAAATTTATCATCTGTTGTAGGTAGCGTTCCGTATTAACAGTTTCCCCAGGTTTCAGCAGCTCATAGTAGGTAACACCCATCTGATCACACCAGACACAGAGCATTTTCTTCCTCCCCAAGCGATGCCGATGGTTCACCAGGAGTTACCCAGGATTTTTCACGCTTAGGATTCTCGAAGTAAATTCACTTTTCATCACCAGTCACAATTTTATGAAGAAATGACTTTTTTTCTGTACCTGGCGAGCAGCATTTGCCATGAGGTTTTTCGAGCTTCCTGCTGCCTGTCATTCACTTGGTGAGGTACCCATTTTCCGACCTTCTGGATCTTTTCCATGCCTTTCTAACAAATGGAGACGGTGTCACATGTAATAATTGTCCAACAAACGCTTCCGAATCAGCGTTTTCAAAGTTTTTTTTTTGTGGTTTTCCACGGTCTTTGTTTCTTTTATCGAAATCCATCTTTAAATTTTTTGAACAAGTCGAAATTAGGGCATGCTCCCCGTAAGCTTCAACAAGGATCCTATGTGATAGTACTCCAATTTTGTTCAGAAGGAAACGGAAAATAAATGCTGTCCGTAAATCTTGATTTGTTGGCACAAAAGTCGACATGTTCAACGCCACTATAAACACGGTTATAGAATGAAACTGATGTTGGTATCAATTGGATCTCTTTATTACATGTAGGCAAAAGCAGATAACACCACTGACGGATTAGTTAGAAGATTATATTGACTGCTAACTCCTATCATTGTCGAATTCCGGTTTCATATTCACACACCTGGTAACATTACTCCCAACGAACAGTTTCACATTAAAAGTATCACAGGTTCACATTCCGCGGTATCCCTAGGATTTTTAAAGGTATTTATAAAACTTGCCAATTTATTAGAGGGTAAATAGTTTCCACCTTCCAAAATATTGGAGGGTGGGGAGACGCTTCCCCCCTGTATTCCCGGCAGTGACACCCTATTCTACATTATACAGTGTAGTACACCATTACTACCAAAGAACAGTTTCACATTAAAATTATCACGGGTTCGCATCCAGCGGTACCCCTAGAATTTTTTAAAGGAAGAAAAAAATCCTTAGCCATGCCGTTCCTCGGATAGGACGTAAAATGGAGGTCCCGAGCCTGTGCGATGTCAGTTACTCTTTAATGATCCCTATCCTAATTATACCTAGATAGGACAAGTTTAGGAATCCCACTGTAGCATCGTCCGATTAGCCTTAGTAGCATAAAGTGACATTAAACAAACAAACTTTTCCCTTTAAAAAAAAATGTTTCGATAGTAGGGGAGAACGGGGTTGGTTGGCAACAGTTTTCAGGTTTTTGATTGTTGAGTCGTTCCTGTTAATATAATCCCAATAGGGCTGATACCACTGTAAACTCCAAGTATTGGAGTACTTCAAGTATTTTTTTCACCACATAATATTTAATACTAAGATCATAGAAAATTGGAGAATTCGTCAATCCAGAGTATGCCAATGAACCCCCTATTTGTGGCAGGTTGGCCTAGAAGGTGGGGTTGTTTAGCCATCTCATTCAAGTACTGCCAAACAGATATTATTGTTATTAAAAGCTGCACTATAATGGTATAATAATTATGAATTGGTTTTTAACAGGTTTTAAGGGAAAATAGAATGACAATAAAATAAGATAGAAGTTTAGACTGTCGTCACTTTCTGCATAAGAAAAACTGCTCTCATCCTCCATGCTGGAACTAAAGACAATTGGTAGTTTCCCCTTTGCTTATGTTTACCTTGCTTTTGTGAATTGCTACTGCGCAAACAAACCCCAGTTAAAGAGAGCCAACTAACCCCACAGGAGAGATCATATGGAAGATGGCTGCCAGGACAGGGGAGAACAATCGAACAAGAAACTGGTTAGTCGAAAGGTTAGGTTTTTCAAAGGATTTTGGGGCTTTGTGAACAGAATCGGAGGCAAATGTTTTGTCATGCCTTTAAACCAAATTTACTGAAAATATAAAAATTGACTTACATGTTGTAAAATCAATCAATGAAGCACACTCTTCTCTATACTGTTAGCATCGGATTGAAAACGCAGGACAAGACTCCCGAGGTCGAGCGGATCACATGGTACAATGGTGGGGCCTTCACAATGGGTGTGACGGAAACTATAAGCCAATGGCCAACCTACCCCCTAAGCCAACCAACCCTGCTCTCCCCTACTTGATAGCTGGATAAATTTATTTAGTTTAAAACTATTGATAGTTTTACATTATTATTAAGTGGCATAATGAGGCATTAATTAAACAAACAATGATGGCAATGCTTTTAAAACGGTGAAACCACTAAGGAAGTTTTTTTCAAATATAAAACGGTCTTGGTGAACGAGGAAGTGGTTTTGGAAAGTCGCCTTGAAAACAATTTGTGGTCCTTTTATGCAAAAAGGTTTCTTGAAAACCCAGATCTCGGCTAACCTTCTTCCCCAACTAGCTCTACAACCATTCAGTTATTTTCAATAGAGAACTGAAGGCGTAAGCTTTAGGGGATGACTTTTCCTTTTAAAGAGATACGAGGGCAGGTCAAAATGTTCTCGGCCTGACAATAAGGAGGGAATTAATATAAAGGACTAATCCCTTATCATATTTACCTATTCAATAGCTATATCTGCACTAACTTTTATAATCCTACTGTCTCTTCTCTATTATCTTTATATATATATATATATATATATATATATATCCTTATCCTTATATATATAAATCTCGTGTCCCGATGTTTGTCTTTCTATTTCTCAGAAACTACTCAACCGATTTTAATGAAATTTGGCTCAATGTTTTGATCAAGTTTTGGCCAACTTAATAGATAGGATAGTTTTTAACTTGATTAGTGATCAAAATAATTCTTATATAGCGAATTATTGAAAATACAGTAGGTCGTATTTCGATTTATTAACATGGCGTCATATGTCGATTTCATAACGTTTAAAGGACCTGTATAATGGTATCCAACTGGACTCAGTAGCCCTGATGAAGATCCACAAGTTGGATCGAAACGTTGGCTTACCATAATAAAATCATTGTAAACTGAAAATCCTGACCATCATTTAACCTATCTTAATTTAAATACAAATAAAAAAGGAAAAGGAAGAAAAAGTACCTACACTTTTGAGAATTTATTGTAACCTTTTCTTGATTTATTTATTCTTTAATGAAAATTAACAATAAATATAAGATTTGTGTTACTAATAAATAATAATATAGGAACAAATAACTGCATTCACATAACACAATACAAAATTATAATAATGATAACCTGTATTACAATAGCATGCTTATAAATAAAAACGTTATGAAATATATATAATAATATATATATAATATAATAAAAAATATAATATAATAAAAAGGGATCATTAAAGAGTAACTGACATCATACAGGCTCGGGACCTCCATTTTACGTCCTACCCGAGGAACGGCATGGCTAAGGATTTTTTACTTCCTTAAAAAAATCCTAGAGGTACCGCTGGATGCGAACCCGTGATAATTTTAATGTGAAACTGTTCGTTGGTGTAATGCTCTATTCTCAATCACGTTGGATTTTGATTAGCTGAAAGGTTTTCATCTTTATCAATGAATATTGGTATTACTGTATTTGTTTAAAAATATTAAGATATAACTACTGAGCCACAGCAACGCGTGGCCGGGTCTGCTAGTATATATATATATAAATCTCGTGTTCCGATGTTTGTCGGAGGTAAAATCAGAACTATTTAACCGATTTTGATGAAATTTGGCTCATTGTGTGTAGTTTTGTCCAACTTAAAAGATAGGATAGTTTTCATCTCGATTATTGACCTCAATATTTCTTTTATTGCAATTAAATATTTCAATGTAGATGGAGTCATGTCGATTATGACATCCTGAATCGAAGCTGCCATTCTTCACCTCAGCGAGGTTACTTCCATATGCGACCTCTCTTCAAGAGTTGACTGCAAAGTCATCCACCGAAAAGCAATATAATGATTTAATGATAATAGTGATAGTAATTTAGCGCTTCTAAATCCTTTACCAAACACTTTTAATTTGGCGTAACTTTCTATTCTCATTTCCTTAAGTTTTTATTAGATTATCTGAAACTTTTTTTATCATTATCAGTAAATATTGATGGACTGTATTAAAAAGAATATGACATAATAAATTCAACGCATTATAGCTACTTAACCACAGCAAAGCGTGACCGGGACTGCTCGTGTATAATTATTTTAGTTTTATCAGTTTGCTTTTGCCATTACAATGGGTAACATTGAGTACAGAGCTGTGATGAAATTTCGGGTATGTTTCAGAAGCCTACCTTCAGTTATTTTTGCCATGGCAACGGTTACCTTTTAAGAACAATATGATCACTCTTTTAAATAACCTCAAAAGTAATTGATAAACACTATATTTAACTGAATAATTATTTACATAAAAACATATGTCACTTTAATTTCCTTGGGCCACAAAGTTGATTATATCACTTAATATTTGGTCAAAATAATCACAATTTGCGTATCTTTGACGCCATAAAAACTCACATAATTAAGAATCCAAATGATTCCTGCTAGTTCCACACTGAATTTTGTTACGTCGCTTCGCTAAGGCCCATAAACCCTCGACATTGTTAGTATGGGAAGATAGTATTAAAAAGAATGGTTAATTTAACATATGTTTCAGTAAAACAATTAATACCCAGTTATTTTGATGGATACAATTCAATAACATTTAAGGTTAAGTCAATGATAATCATAAGTAACTGTTACCATGGCAAAAATAACTAGAGGGAGGCTTCTGAAACAGACCCGAAATTTCTAGTTAAAGAAGGCATAGAGCCTTTAGAAATTTTTGAATGTCTAAGTAATGTGTATGGGGACTCGTCCCCTTGCTATAGCACTGTGAAAAGCCACCTGCCAAGTTTTAAGTCACACCCTTAGAAGGAATTCTGATGATTTATTACAAAGACAAAGGCGAAACAATCAGAGGATATTACTACTTTGACCTGTTCAAGAGAATGAATCAAGAAGAGGAGGGGGAAGCTGAGCCGAGGAGTAATGCTGCTTCATGACAATGCATTCTGTGCACACCTCTCGTCAAGTGTAAGCCACGATCGACACCCTGGGCTTTGATGTGATCAACCATCCACCCTACAGCCCAGATCTAGCCCCTAGTGACTACTTTCTATTCCCAAACCTCAAATAGGAGCTCAGGGGGAGGCGATTTGAAGATAAAGAAGAAACTTATTATTTGGGTGGTTTAGAAAAATCAATAAATAGATGTGAAAAGTGTATAAGTATCGAGGGACATCACATTTGAAAAGTTATATATGATTTGTTAGGTAAATAAAAAAAGGCCAATATTCACCAAAAAACTATAGTAAAATTTATTTTGGCTTTTCGTTTCGGCTTCTAGACCCATTTTCAAGCCATGCATCATATTTGGGATTGTTTTTACGGTGATCCAGAATAAAAATAGTTTTATTCTTTTTTTTTTTTTTCCGTTTTATTCCGAAGTTTTACCGCGGCAACGACGATATAGTAAATAATTAATATTATTGTTTGTTTGCTTAACGTCACTTCATGCCACTAAGGCTAATCGGACGATGCTACAGCCTGGTTTAATTAGGATAGGGATCTTTAACGAGTACCTGACATCGTACAGGCTCGGGACCTCGATTTTACGTCCTATCCGATGGATGGCATAGACATGGATTTTTTACTCCCATTAAAAAATCTATGTATAAACTTAACATTATTATATACATTTATACATAATTAATGGCCTGAGATTAAGATCGTTTATCATCAACGAATAAAATAGTTTTCTTCTATTATAATCTATAAACAACTGTAAATAATAAGTTATTCGACAAAAACTTTTACTTAAAACATTTTTTATTTAAACTAAGTAGTTGTTTTTGAGTTATTAGACGTTGGAACATGGTTTCCACCAAAATCGTAAAAAATATATATTTTTGATGTTCCAATTCCTACTAAACTAGCTGATTTAAACTTAAAATATATCGTTCCATTTGCAATAATATATCCTTTTATAGTAAAGAGAAAGCAATTTTTTGTGATCTATACTTGACGATTTATATGCGAGAAACTGAAAAGAAAATCCAACAATTTCACAGATTTTAGGCCAATAAGCGCTAAAAACGTTAATGTTTTAATTACTTTGCTATATTATTACAATTCCATAGGAGTTGGCTAATTTTAAAATTAATGAGATCGTTTTATACAGGATTTGATATTCTACAACTATTATAGGTAACATTTTTTATTTGAAGTACCCTCTTTAAATTGCAGGCTTTGGAATATGAACGTAATTCATTTTTCCGCTAAAGTGGATAAATTGACAATCGGTTTAGGCGAAAAGACTTACCTAATTTTAACTGTGAGGATCTCAGTCGACGCGAAATTTAATGCCCTTTTATTTTGGAAACAACACTATTTCTTCTGCTATAAATCTTTTCGAGTTATTAGTGAAAAATTCTGTATTTTTATTTTATACCCTACTATGTCAGGCAGAGAACTTTTTTACCTCCACTCGTAATCTTTTAAAGGAGACAAACCTATTTTCAATATAAAATATTTTCAAAAAAAAAAAGAAAAAATAAATCTTGAAATTGAATTGTGAAGGAAATGGCTAAACCGCAGGGAATATCTTGCGGTTCTGTTTTCTTATTTTCGGCGATAACGAGTTCCGGTCCACATTTCCTGGCTAATATCAAATCTGGCAATATCAAGTTATCGAGGTACTGAGGGCTGCCAATTTATGGCAACAAATATGGTGATAACTTGTCCAGCTAGAAAGTGTTAGCTCTGAATATATTGTTAAGAAGTTACAATCAATCAAAGAATTTACAGAAAAATATAGAAATAAATCAAATGTTTTATCTTTTATCTCGAATCACCGAAAAGAAATAAAAATTTGTTATAACTAAAATATGTTCAACAATAAATATAGTACAGGAGCCAGATGCAAAAAATCTCACCCATAGAACATACACCTACAAATTTCAGCATAGTTAGAAACAAGAGAGTTAAGTGCGAAATCGACCGTCTGGCAACGATAAAATTATTACTAATGCCTTAAAAATTAATTTGAATAATTAATTTTTTCACAAAAATTCACCCATAAAATATACGGCTGGAATATGGCTTAATCGTTAGGTTTTTATTTCTATAGAAAGGGAAAAATCGTCTGGCAGCGATAAAACTCTTACTAGTGCCTGCCAGACGCGCTCGAGCGGTGCGCGAGAATCACAAAAACTCACCCATAAAACATACGATTCATTCTTGTGCCAACTGATTCAAAAAGGTTCCTAAAAACGAAATTCGGTCTTCTGGCTGGTTAAAAATTATTACTAATACCCGCCAGACGCGTTTATAAATCAAAATATCGTTCCGATCCAGGTGAAAATTAGCGTTGTTTTTCCATTTAATTTTATTTATGAGCATTTCTAAATGTTCTTAGAAATAATTTTTGGGGCCCTAACATTCATATTTAGCGAAAATAATTATTACTATCGATGCTAATTATTAAATGGGAAACAACGCTAATGTTAAACCTGGATCGGAAAGATATTTTGACTTATAAACGCGTCTGGCGGGTATTAGTAAGAATTTTTAACCAGCCAGACGACCGAATTTCGTGTTTAGGAACCTTTTTGAAGTGTTTTTGTGATTCTCGCGCACCGCTCGCGCGCGTCTGGCAGGCCTTTAGTAACAGTTTTATCGCTGCCAGACGATTTTTCCCTTTCTATAGAAATAAAAACCTAACGATTAAGCCATATTCCAGCCGTATGTTTTATGGGTGAATTTTTGTGAAAAAATTAATTATTCAAATTAATTTTTAAGGCATTAGTAAGAATTTTATCGCTGCCAGACGATTTTTCCCTTTCTATAGAAATAAAAACCTAACGATTAAGCCATATTCCAGCCGTATGTTTTATGGGGGAATTTTCGTGAAAAAATTAATTATTCAAATTAATTTTTAAGGCATTAGTAAGAATTTTATCGCTGCCAAGCGGTCGATTTCGCACTTAACTCTCTTGTTTCTAACTATGCTGAAATTTGTAGGTGTATGTTCTATGGGTGAGATTTTTTGCATCTGGCTCCTGTACTAATACGTATCCAATTTCGCGAAACCTAACTCTGTAACTTGGTCCTGTTGGATGATATACAGTATTTGTCATCTGCCGTTGTTGAAGTAGTCAGCGATTTAAAGGTGCCTTTACACTCTGCGAACAGATAATCCCCCGAACCTTGCCGCACCGGCGTACTACGAACACCTATTTACACTGAAACGTGAAGTCGAGCGAACAAATGATGTTTGACCGCACCCGTGTACCTTAAAGCAACAATTTTCATTACAAAGACTCCAGACTTGGAACTTGCGGTTGTTTTGACTTTTACTTTAACTAATTATGGATAAACTAGCTCGAAAGCGACACTAGAGCTATTCCCGAACACACAGGCGAACAGATAAAGTACGCCTGTTCGAGTTCTTTTCTTATTTAGATTAGCCGAACAGTATTCCGGACAAGCTGTTCGATGGTGAGTGTAAAGGCACCTTATGAGAGCAGTCTATTAAGTCAATGATATTTTCTTCTTTTTTTTTTTTCTTTTGTCTCAGCGTTGATGATTTTCTTGAATTTCGTTGACCTCTCTGTTTATTGTAAACCATGCCCAGCAAGAAAACTATATTACATTATACTGCTTATTTCTTTCGAGACTGTTAGCTAGCCTAGAAAATGATCCATTACACTAATAGAAGTATAAAGGAAACATATGTTTTCTTTACTGTACTAGTACAGTAAATCTTAATAAAACTGTTAAAAAGCTTACTAACCTTTTTATCATTTTAATTTAAATATGTCTGAAGTTAGTGCTATCAAAGAAAAGTTGATGATCTATTTAAAGACGATCCATTATATAATATGAATTATAAAAAGTATACTAACTCCAAACGAGACATTCAATTACCATTTGAAGGATTCAACATTAGTAATACAGTAAACCCTCATTATTATTAACTCGGATATAACGAACACCTCGATATAGCGAATCAAAATACTATCCCCCCAAAATTACTATTATGTTTCTGCTGAACCCCTCGTTATAGCGAAATCCTCGGTTAGTGCTAACTACGAACTAAATTTGATGCCTGAGAATTATTATATTCTGCTATAACGAACTGCTAGATTTTTTTTTTTTTTTTTTTTTTTTTTTTTTTTTTTACTGTATTATGTAGAATGAGTGCGGGAAGACATAGTGTTTTTAAATACACAATTAGTTCGCTGTTAAACATGGGTCACAAACGTAAATCCTTATCAATCGAGGAAAAATTAAAAATTCTCCATTCCAGTGAATTCTAAGTAAGAAAACCATCGCAGAAAAATATGGAATTTCAAAATGAACATTGTCAACCATTATTGTTTATATGTCAGCCATTATAAAAAAAAAGATAAAATAGATTCAACCACAGCCCAAGGATTAACTTCAGCATCAAATAAACGACTGCGCTCTGCGGCTCATGAATATTTGGAAAAAAATTGATAAATTGCTTTAAACAAATAAGATCTCAAATACTAATCTTAGACTGTCTTATTAAAGCTAAGGCTAAAGAACTCTCGAGTGAACTTGGCAGGTAAATCAATGAATCTCATTGATTAATTAATATGTAGTTTATCTAAAAATTAATTACAGACAGGCGATTTAATTTAACTAGTACTAATGAATGAATTTTCTTCGAAATATGATCAAATTATTGCGGACATTGGCTAAAAAAAATATTATAAAAAAATTATCCTCGGTTATAACAAATCTCGTTATAGCGAACTATGAAAATCAAATCCCCTACCAGTTCGCTATATCGAGGGTTTACTGTAATACAAACTGTACATTTAATATAAATATTAATATGTAGATTTTTTAGGAGTAATCAATACTTCCTACCATATGATTTTCTTTCATTATTTGTTAACCTTACACTTTTTATTAGATGTTACTCTAAATAAAATTCTTACAATATATTTTATTTTATTTTTCAGTATAATGTAAATAAGTATTACATTATACTGCTTATGAAATTAGTATTTCTTTCGAGACTGTTAGCTAGCCTAGAAAGTGATCCATTACACTACTAGTAGTGTAAAGGAAACATGTTTTACTATTGTGATCGTACCGTAAAGAAAACACAGGCCTAATAAAACTCTTAAAAAGCTTATTAACCTTTTTTTCACTTTAATTTTAATACGTCTAAATATGCCTCAAGTAAGTCAGAGATTGCTAGTGAAATGATCAGTGACAGACAGTATCAAAATACTATTCCTCATAGATCAGACACAGAAATAAGGCATAGCAGTGTTGCCCATGTATATCAATTTTGTTGTTTTATCGATTACTTCTTTTTAAAATTTCGTTATATTTAATAACATTCTATTTATAAAATATTATTAATTATGTTATTAAAAAATAACTAGTTAAATATTAATAACAAGTAAAAATTGTGTAATTTTTTTTTTCTTAATTTGTGCAACCATATGGCAACACTGTCAATGATCTTTTAAATTATAAAAATCATCTGTTTTAATTAGTGTGTGTTGAAAAACATCTGTGCAAATATATGAAAATCGTTGACCTTATGTGGAATAAATAAAATAGTAATTTCCAATAAATGTGTTGTTCCTTCGTGTACTCAGAATTAATTGAGTGGTGCAATTAGAAGTATTTTTATTATTTTTTATTATTTAAGGTTTATTGGCTTTAATGTTACACATGTAGCCATTGAGTCTGGCCCATTTCGTGTTAATATGGTTAGTTTTAAATCGAAAACAAAAATTATTGGTTTAATTACAATCTTAGCTATAAGTCTATATCACAATTTAATATTTCACTTACTAATCTACAACGCAAGTATTTAAAGATAAATTATAATCAAAATTAAAAACTTGTATCATATACAAATAAAATTAAAACCTGATATCATAAATTATAAACAAAATTAAAAACTGGTATTAAATTTAAAAAAAAAAGAAAAGAAAACTGGTATCATAAATAAAAAACAAAATAAAAAACTTGCACCAAATTCATAAACAAATTAAAAACTGGTATCATATTGATTGATCATTGAATATTGCAAATAGAAAAAAAAGTATATTTTATCCACGGATTACCCACGGTACCTAAGTATACTTTGGATAGATAAATCTAATGAGCTATTGTTTTTTTTTTTTTTGCTAATTTTTTTATTGAGTAATAAAATTATTATCAGTCTCTAAATAATAATTTTCCTACATTATTCTAATCTAAATAAAATCAAGCCAGGATTCTGCTATACCTACAGCTAGATTATTATTTGAAATATACACATGATCAGGGTTTACGTTTAGCAGATTTGAATTGTCCCCTATATTACAAAATATAATATTAGCTGTTAGTGTGTTAGTAAAATTTTCTATACCAGTTTGAATATCTAGTTGACCTATAGAATCCGAGGGTTCAAGAGTAATGGGTAAGAGGCCTCCATCTGAGTCGGTTCTGAAGAGGAGGTCGTCAATGAATTCGACCTGGGGCAGTACCGAAAATCTTGCGATTTCTCAGTTATTTTTCTTTTTTTTTTTTTTCTTCTGTGTTACGTTTTCTACCGCACCATCATTTCCGAGGGAAGTATTAGCGATTTCTTCTGCTTCTTCTAAACTACGAGTATAATGAATTCCTCTGAATTTAAAGAACCCTTTTTTACAGGTAGCATTTTTATCAATTACCTTCAATTTAGTTATACAGTTATAAATTCGCTTCCCTTCTTCTCTTTCTTCTTTAGTCTATAGGCCCCTCTGCTGAAGAACCTCTCTTTTAGTCATAATATATTTCTTAGCGATATAACTGTTGACGGAGATTAGTACAGGTTTGGGTTCTGGTCCTTTTCCTATACGGAAACAATTGCTAATCGTTTGTTCGGTTATAGAGACACCTATTTCTTGAAAGTTGTTTACAATTTTTAATGACAAATTCTCATTTTCAGAATACGGTAAGTTATGAACCAGAAAGTTATTTTGTTTTTTCTCTTTTCTTAACATTTTTATTTCTTTTTCAAGGAAGCTTATTTTTGTATCTTGGTCCTGACATTTTTTCCTTAATTCTGATACCAATTGCAATTAGAAGTACAAAAGTATAATAACATTAATACTGCGAATAACGACGATCAATTCTTCACATCATTGATGATCTATTTACCAGGTGTGTAAATATGAAACCGGAATTCGACAATGATAGGAGTTAGCAGTCAATATAACCTTCTAACTAATCCGTCAGTGGTGTTATCTGCTTTTGCCTACATGTATTAAAGAGATCCAATTGATACCAACATCAGTTTCATTCTATAACCGTGTTTTTAGTGGCGTTGAACATGTCGACTTTTGTGCCAACAAATCAAGATTTGCGGACAGCATTTATTTTCCGTTTCCTTCTGAAAAAAAATGGAGCATTATGACGTAGGATGCTTGTTGAAGCTTACGGGGAGCATGCCCTAGGCAAATCTCAATGTTTCGATTGGTTCAAAAAATTTAAAGATGGATTTCGATAAAAGAAACAAAGACCGTGGAAAACAACAAAAAAAAAAAAAAAACTTTGAAAACGCAGATTCGGAAGCGTTTGTTGGACAATTATTACATGTGACACCGTCTCCATTTGTTTTAAAGGCATGGAAAAGATCCAGAAGGTCGGAAAATGGGTACCTCACCAACTGAATGACAGGCAGCAGGAAGCTCGAAAAACCTCATGGCAAATGCTGCTCGCCAGGTACAGAAAAAAAGTCATTTCTTCATCAAATTGTGACTGGTGATGAAAAGTGAATTTACTTCGAGAATCCTAAGCGTAAAAAATCCTGGGTAACTCCTGGTGAACCATCGGCATCGCTTGGGGAGGAAGAAAATGCTCTGTGTCTGGTGTGATCAGATGGGTGGTACCTACTATGAGCTGCTGAAACCTGGGGAAACTGTTAATACGGAACGCTACCAACAACAGATGATAAATTTCAATAAAGATTTGCTCCAAAAAGTCCCAAATATCAAGAAAGGACACAGAAAGCGATCTTGCTCCATGACAATGCCCCATCACATTCGGACCAAGGAAACGATCCAAGTGTTTGGTTGGTAAATTCTTTCGCATGCGGCTTATTCACCAGATTTGGCCCCATCCGATTACCACCTATTTGCATCGATGGGAGACGCACTAGCTGAGCAGCGCTTCACTTGTTATGATAATGTACGAAATTGGTTAAGTGATTGGTTAGACTCAGAAGAGGAAGCATTATTTTGGCAGGGAATCCACAAATTACCTGAATGATGGGAAAAATGCATAGATAGTACTTCGAATAAAAAAGTATGTATCATTTTTACACAATCAACTCTTATTTGCTATTTGAAAAATTCCGGTTTCATATTTACACACCTGGTAGAGACGATCCATTATATAATATGAATAATAAAAAGTATACTAACTCCAAACGTGACATTCAATTACCATCTGAAGGATTCAATATTGGTAACTAGCTGACAATCCGCACACTAACCTACTTATGTCCCACCTAATTGAAGTACACACCAAATATTTAGTATCGTACAGTACGTATTTAGTGAATCATGGGCATAGCAAGTAAAAAATAGATGTTTTTAAATTGTAGATTATTTATGTTTTTGAAACATAAGTTTAAGGTATTTACACATTTACATAGTACAGTCAAAATCGTTTATAACCAGCTTCAAGGGACTGGAGGTTTTTGTACGTTATTGTAACGAACAGTTCGCTGTAAGCGGTGTTACTATAGTCACTTCGTCTTGATTTTGATATTGTTAAATATTGAACATTATCGATACATATTTTCATCTTACGTAATTAAAGTACATAATTAATTTTAAGTCAATTTAAGTGTATAATAACTAATAACAATTAATTTACATAATAAGGTACTGAATAAACAATACTCATAATACAATGTGCTGTCAAAATCTTTGTATTCTAAAAATATAGACATTTTAAATATATAAAGAATTAAAAAATATATAGTGAAAAAAAGGTGAAAATACATATTATCAAATCCAAAATGGAGTTTCATATCCAATTGAACGAGATGTTCTTAATCGACGGGCAATCGAACTCGCGGAATCACCGGAATCGACTCGGCAAACTATCCCAAACTGTTCCTAAATCGTAATTGTTGTCGTGGCATGTTTCCGTTTATAAAGACAAGAGAGAACTGAATTGAGACACTGTTGAGTGCATTGATGTAAAGTAAACTAAATTTTTTTTCTTCATTTCTTAGAACTTAGTCTTGAAATGTATGCTGTTAGCGAAATTTCAACTGCTACTATTACAAGAAAAGTGTTCGCTCTAACCGACCTGTTCACTCTAACCGATGTCCGTTGTAAGCGACATTAATGCTTTTCTCTGTCTGTTATTTCATGGGGCCGACTATTTTGTTTGTTATATCCGATTGTACGTTATAGCCGGTGTCGTTATAAACGATTTTGACTGTATTTATGTGTTTACAGGACCTCTTTGAACATTATGTTTGAAGATACGATATACGTCATATATGACTGTTTGTTAGTGGGTTTGTTTTACACACACACAGATGTCACTGAAAGAGCGCACGCCTGGAAAACACCACATACTTAATACAAATATCGGTTTCGCGGAAAGCAAATCCGCTGATTCTATTGACACATGTTTTTGTAACTCCCAAACGACGGCGACAACGGAAAAGTGTATATATCCATAATGTTCATCTTGACAAACAAAGCCCTGCGACCAATTTGAAATTTTCGCTGAGAATTGCAGTTTTTTGCTTGTGACTCGCAAACGAGGGTTTTATCGAAAAAATGTATACGACCGAAAATGTTCTCCTTGAAAACCTGAAAAGATTGAGATCATTTAGAAACCTCTACTACCAAACCTGTATTACCAAAACCGCAGTTTTGCGTTTATAACTTGCAATCGAAATGAGTGATTTGCATATTACTTTCACTTACCTATATATGAAATATATAGTAAGTGGAAGTATTGCGATCGTGAAAAAATTCGACTTCCGGTTTTCAACGGAAATACACGTTTTGGGGTCCCCTGAGTCGAAATGACCAAGTCCCGCGAAATGGTCTGTGTGTCTGTGTGTGTGTGTGAACAGACTAGCTCAAAAACTATAAACCGTGCGATCCTGAAATTGGGTATTTAGTGTAGGTATATGCCCGTGATGTGACAGCATAAATTTCATCAAAATTACTTAAAGGGAGGGGGTACTTTACTTAATAACTTTTTAGGTTTTTTTCGATTTTCTCAAAAACGGCTCTAACGATTTTGATTAAACTTAGTATTTGATCTATTTATATGCCCGAGATATGTCTGTAAAAATTTCATCAAAATTAATCAACCGCAGGGGGCACTTTACTTAATAAATTTTGTATCATTTTTACGTGTTTTTTTTATATACTCAAAAACGGCTTTCACGATTGTGACCAAACTGGGTATTTGATGTATGTATATGCCGAATATGTGATAGCCAACATTTCATCAAAATTGATCAACCGTAGGGGGGACTTTACTTATTAAATTTTGTATCATTTTCACGGGGTTTTTTATTTACTCAAAAACGGCTTTAACGATTAATAAAAATAAGATATGAATGTAGAAAAATGTGTGACTTTGGGAAATGATATTTAACAAAGCACGTCAATTTCTTATCTAAGTAAGTTGGTAAGTGAAAGTTGTGTGTTGCGCGCACGCACCAGATTTTTTTTCCGGTGTAGCGGTTCAGGAAAGCTTTAAAATGATGCCTCATTCATGAAATTTGATGAGGTATTAAGGAAGTTACGGCGTTCGACAAAAAAAAAAAGGCTTTGAGAAATAATATAGTATATGATATGATCATACTAATTGTACATTTAATATAAATATAAATATGTAGATATTTTACGAGTCATCAATACCTGCTACCATATGATTTTCATTCATTATTCGTTAACTTTATACTTCTTATTAAATGTTACTGAATATAAAATTCATATGTATTTCATTTTATCTTTCAGAGTAATGTAAAATAATTTACATCAGTTGTGCAGAAAGTGTCTCAACAGAACTCGGTCTAATTACCGAGCTGAGGTCAAACCAGACCTCATACTGTTATTATTAAATTATTATTATTAATACAATTCAGTTTGTCAGACCTGAAAACAAGAAACGCTCGTCGTTGCCGACTACATCTTACTTGACAAACGCTCGAAACTACCAATTAATTATAAAAGGCTAATGAACATAATAAGACCTATCTGGACTTATGGCATCGACCATCAAACCCCTCTAGAATCCAATCCTTGCAACCCAAAATTCTGAATGCTCCTTATTTCGTCACAAATAAACTAATCCATAAAGACCTTAATGCCCCATACATCGCCAATGTGGCCCGATCAAGATACCAATCCTTTCATATTAAACTCCTGACCCACTCGAACCTCTTGTTTCCAGCCTCGCTTCCTCCTCTATCCCAGACAATCCTTCTAGGCGTCTCAGAAGGAGAAGAAGAACATATGTTTTATCAAAGAAGATGGCCTCGGACCTTCTATGTTAATTGTATTAGTTGAGTGCTACCAATGGATAGCTTCTCTTCATGTTTGTTCATGACATATTCTTTTCTTATTGTTATCACATTTACTAAATGTATTTCCTTAAAATACAGTTGTAAATTTCAATAAAAAAAAAAAATCATTCTTTTGAAAAATATTGTTATTTTGGGATATGGCTTTGTTGAAATGAGGAGGCGATTTGGTGAACTATTCGGATTAATCTTAAAATATCGTGTAGCACAAGCTAACTAAAGCCAAGATGTGAGAGTATTTTTAAGATCAAAAAGGCTCATTGTTAAAGTTTTTAAACTTATTGTAATTTTTTTTAAGGGGGGGGGGGGAGAATGTAAATGTAGCCTGACCTGGGGACATGGCAAAAATATCGCCTCCTTACAAAAGAGAAAAGGCATCGCTATTAGCCAGCTCGTGACAGGACGGTTCCACGGTCGGTTACCTGCTGCCCCGGGTGACGTGTCATGGACGTGCTCAAGAAGTTGAGGAGGTGCCGCCGATAAGGAAGTGGCCTCCAACTTTATCTTAATCTTCAGATCTTTGGGAAGATAAAATGTTTGTCAGCGCGATAACAGCCACAAAATGCAACTTCATGTTCCAACAACAGAACCGACCAATAGATAACCAGCTTTAGGATTAGATAAGAAAACAAAGAGGAAAAACATTTGTTATCGCTTAGCAAGGCTCAACATTTCCATAATTTTATTCTACAATACCTGATTTACATGAAAGGCAATTGACACTTCAAAACAATCTCAATCGGTCATTCCTACGTTCCGCTAAATAAATAAAATTATCTACCTAATATTTCTAACTTGCAGATATAATAAATTATAAGATTACTAGCTGTATGTCCCGGTTTCACCCGGGGAATTTCAATTTTTAAATCTATAAAATTTATGAACTGAGACTTTTATCGACTCAAACGATCGATTTTGTAAAAACCAATGTAAAGCGAAATCAAAACGATTATTATAACAATAAAGAATGTACCCAGAGATAGGCTGAAGTTATGAAATTTTAATATGGACAGGTGTTCGCACCTGGTCTGAAAGAACCACTGAGCGAAATTTAGAGAATTTAGGACAAGCGGTATGGATTTCTATAAAGAACAAACAGAATTTCACCTTTATATGCATAGATTATAGCTGTATATCCTCGTTCCACACGGGGAATTTCATTTTTCTAAAGAAACGGTTGATTTCGTAAAAAAAAACATTGTAAAGTGAGATCATTATGATTTTTATAACAATAAAGAATATCAGCTGAAGATCGGCTGAAGTTATGCAATTCTAATATGAACATGTGTTCGCACCTGGTCTTAAAGAACTACTGAGCAAAATTTGAAGAATAAAGAATATCAGCTGATGATCGGCTGAAGTTATGCAAGTTTAATATGGACAGGTGTTCGCACCTGGTATGAAAGAACCACTGAGCGAAATTTGGAGAATTTAAGACAAACGGTATGGATTTCTATAAAGAACAAATAAACAAACAAACAAACAAACAGAATTTCAACTTTACTTATATAGATATTATGAAGATAAAAGAAATATGGCTATTACTTCGTTCAAGCAGCTGCAAAATGGCGGCCGGAGTCAGTAACAACAAAATATTCCGTTCACGGCCTACCCGATATCCACAGTTCATTTCGGGTTTACCGAGAGTTCCCCGTATATATAGAGGATATATTTACTTTCACTTACCTATATACGAAATATATAGTAAGGAAAGTATTGCGATCGTGAAAAATTTCGGCTTCCGGTTTTCAATGGAAATACACGTTTTGGGGTACCCTGAATCCTGTTTTTTTTATTTACTCAACAACGGCTGTAATGATTTTGATCAGACTTGATATTTGGTGTATGTATAAGCCGTATGCGAGAGCTGAAATTTCATCAAAATTGGTGAAACGGAGGGAGTACTTTATTTAATAAACTTTTTCTTATGTTCACGTGTTTTTTTTATTTACTCAACAACGGCTGTAATGATCTTGATCAGACTGGATATTTGGTGTATGTATATGCTCACGATGTGACAGCCAAAATTTCATCAAAATTGGTCAAACGTAGGGGGCTCTTTATTTCATAACTTTTTTTTCGAATAACGGCTTTAATGATTTTGCTTAAATTAATCATCTTTAATCAAAATCAAGTCATCTTTTTTATATTACTAATAGAAATGGCAATTAAAAAAACAGGTCAATTTCCAGTCTAAGTAAGTTGGTAAGTAAAAGTTGTGTTGTTCGCGCATCGCTCCAGATTTTTTATTTTATGGTTTCAAGAAAAAATATATTTGAATAACCAAAGAGGAATTTTTTTAAAATGATTTGATGATGATTTTAAATGATATAACTGCATAGGAAAAAGAACAAATTGTACATGATTTATTAGATTGAAGAAAGGGAATAAAAGTTTTAAAAACTTGTATCTATTAAAATAAATTTAAATATAATTATCGACTAACTTTATTATAATCCACTGATGATCAATTGAACAGAATTAATTTAATTAAATTTTTAGATTTTTAATTTTATTTTAATTTATAGTTTTTATTATCATTATAAAAAATATTCCTTTCGGTTATTTATCTACATTTTTCTTTAAATAACAAAAAAATTATAATCAGGTGGTTACGAATACTGAGATTCTCGATAACTGCTGCTCGGGAACACTCCGGTAAACCAGAACTGAACACGTATTTTAAACGGGCAAACCCTTATTTTGTATTTAAAATACTTTTAAATTATTTGAAGTTATAATGCATTTTATTTAAAAAAAAAAAAAAATCCTTGCTATTTAAAATAAAGTATTTTAAAATACAAATTAAATTACTTTTTGCCCAGGTGTGATATGAAATATATAGTAAGGGAAAATATTGTGGTCGTGAAAATTTTCGACTTCCGGTTTCCAACGGAAATACACGTTTTAGGGTCCCCTAAATCAAATTAACCAAGTCCCGCGATATGATATCTGTGTGTGTGAACAGACTAGCTCAAAAACTATAAACCGTGGGAACCTGAAATTTGGTATTTAGTGTATGTATATGCCCGCGATGTGACAGCAAAAATTTTATTAAAATTGCTTAAATGGAGGGGGTACTTTATTTAATAACTTTTTCCCCCATTTTCTCGTTAGTTTGTTTTTTTTTTTTCGATTTTCTCAAAAATAGATTTTTATTAAACTCGTATTTAATGAGAATCAAGTATTCTTTAATATCAGGCAAGCTTTATCATTATTAAATTGTTCTGAGGGGGCATAAATGGGGATGGGGCCTTTTTTGTTTTCCCATAAAGTACCTTTGATTTGATTTATATGGAGAAATTATCTGTCTCTTGTTTCGCCTAAAAATAAGAAATGGCTAAATATGAAATATGAAAAAAATCAAGTAAACATATACAGGGTAAAAAAAGAAAAATATTCCGTCACCTCATGAAACACGTTGAGCTCACGCATGCGCCTTCAATGACAGACCAATGCTTTATAATTAAAGATGTTCTGTTTATTTAATGGAAATTATTGTTTTCATGGGCACTATATGAAGTTTTAAACAACTACCTAGAGAATTCAGACGACTTGGAGTATTATGCCTTAATTAATTATCACAAGTAAATGTTTTATTTAATGATAAAAAAAATAGTGTACTGTAAAGAGCAAATACAACAAAAATAAGTAAATGAATGTGGAAAATTGTGTGACTTTGAAAAATGGCATTTAACAAAGCACGTCAATTTCTAATCAAAGTAAGTTGGTAAGTGAAAGTTGTGTGTTGCGCGCATCGCAACAGATTTTTCGAGTTGTAGCAATGTTCTTGCCAGCCCGCGATATGATTCTATGAAATCGATTTGAAATCACTTCTAACTAAATCTCTCTATATATAAGAGACTTTTTCCTGACTGACAGTATCAACGCAGAGCAAAAACTACTAATGATAGAAACTTGAAGTTCGGAATTTAGATTTTAAACGCGATGTAGGTAACCAATAAGAAAGGACTTTCAAAAATGTAACCCCCAAGAGGCTTAAATGGCGAAATTGTCGTTTAACTCCAACGGAAATCTATTTTTGAGATTTTAAACCATATGTTTTTTATTTGAATATAGATTTAACGTTACAATATTATTATAATAGACATTCACATAAAAAATGGCTGCTGATTATTTAAATATTAGCAGTAATCAAATTATGCACACTGTGATTCCCATGATTGGGGATGGTGCGTGTTTATTTCGATCTCTTCTCCATTTATATAAGAGGCTTAATAATAATCTTAATAACCACTAAGAAAGGAATTTTTACAAAAATGTAACCCCTAAGTGGTTTAAATGGCGAAATTGTCGTTTAACTCTAACAGACACCTATTTTTGTACTTCGAGAAAAAATATCTAATTTGGACTCATTTTAAAGATCTTGATAAGATGAGTTTGAAAACAATGTTTTCAAGTCGAAAAATGAAGCGTTCACGACGAGTAAGCAATTTTTTGTTTCGGCGGTTTTAGTGAACTCTCTTCATTGCACGTCTCCCTCTCTCCTACCGAGCCGGCAGCTTCTCCCTCCAACATTCCACCTACCGGAAGCTCCGATCCCTGTTATGTTGTTAATATATAACATATGTTGTCAATATAAAACATATTATATTAAATCAATACCAAGATAATGGTCACAGAATTGATTTTAAAGGCTCGCGGGCAAAGCCGCGATGGGGAATGCTAGTATAATATACACAGAGAGATCCCCTGAAATGGCAGAACTGGGAAAGTATTTACACGGCTCTGGACAATTGTTTATTTTATTGGCTGTTTGAGCATGAGCTGCCTTTCATCGAGGATGTAAACTTTTACAGTGTGCAATAAAACTTTTATTGTTTTTATTACAGGTCGTTCTTTCGTTCTTTTTCCCCTAGTGCCTGGACACAGTAGGAAGCTCACGACTGTCCCTAACAAAGGTTTATTACTACCATTTTATTACAGGTAGCAATAAAACAGAGCCTAGTTTTATTATGGACAGGTAAGATGAAAGCACCTGGGCCAATAGCAGTGAGCATTTTATGATTCCAGCTTCGGAAAACAGAAAATAGTAGCTTTGAGTTTCCTATTCAGGTTCGTGTGTATCACAGCTGTTCGGTTCGGTTCGGTTCTGGCCGCCTTGGGAAAAGGTCCTTTCCCGTAAACGTTTCATATTCGTAATATTTCTCAAGGAGTGCCTCTGGGACTGTTGTTGCAAGTCGTTTTTTACTTTCACTTACCTATATTTTAAATATATAGTAAGGAAAGTATTGCGATCGTGGAAAATTTCGACTTCCGGTTTCCAACGGAATTACACATTTTTGGGTCCCCTGAGTCCAATTAACCAAGTCCCGCGAAATGGTCGGTGTGTGTGTGTGTGTGAACAGACTAGCTCAAAAACTATAAACCGCACAGATCTGAAATTGGATATTTAGTGTATATATATGCCCGCGATGTGACAGCAATAATGTCATCAAAATTGGTCAAACAGAGGGGGTACTTTATATAAAGAATTTTGTCTAATTTTTAGGTTTTTTTTTCGATTTTCTCAAAAACGGCTCCAACGATTTTGATTAAACTCGGTATTTGGTGTATATATATGCCCGCGATGCGACAGTAAAAATTTCATCAAAATTGATCAAACGGAGAGGACGCTTTACTTAATAAATGTTTTCCCATTTTCACGTTTTTTTTTTTATTTACTCAAAAACGGCTTTAACGATTTTGATCAAACTTGGTATTTGATGTATGTATATGACCGTGAAGGGACAGCCGAAATTTCATCAAAATTGGTAAAACGGAGGGGGCACTTTACTTAGTAAATGTTGTCTCATTATAACGTGTTTTCTTTACTCAAAAATGCCTTTAACGATTTTCATCAAACTGGGTATTTGATTTATGAATATGCCCGCGATGCAACAGCCCAAAGTTCATCACAATCGGTCAAACGAATGGGGGACTTTACTTAATAAATTTTGTCCCATTTTCCTGGGAATAAAACGGCTTTAACGATTTTGATCAAACTTGGTATTTGATGTATGTATATGTGACAGCCAAAATTTTATTAACCGTATTATGAAAATAAAAACTTTTATTTATTAATAAAAAGATTAACGTTACTTAAGCGAGTAAATACGTGATGCTCAAATTTTTGAAGCATCGCAGGTGTGTATAAATATAGTATAAGATAATAGTCTATAATTAATATACGTATATTTTGGTGTAGAAACTTTTGTTCCATAATAAATTATTGAAAACAATATAAAGCGATTTTAGAGGAACTGTAATCGTTCTTGATTTCCAGAAAGGCATAAGAGACGTAAATACACCTATCGATTCACCTTCACGATGAATTTGCAAAAAGCAACTCGTAGTAAAAAAAAATCTGGTGCGTGCGCGCAACACACAACTTTCACTTACCAACTTACTTAGATTAGAAATTGACGTGTTTTGCTAATTATCATTTCCCAAAGTCACACATTTTTCTACATTCATATTTTATTTTTGTTAATCGTTAAAGCCGTTTTTGAGTAAATAAAAAACCCCGTGAAAATGATACAAAATTTATTAAGTAAAGTCCCCCCTCCCGTAGATCAATTTTGATAAAATTTTTACAGTCATATCTCGGGCATATAAATACATCAAATACCAAGTTTGATCAAAATCGTTAAAGCCGTTTTTGAGTAAATAAAAAACCCCGTGAAAATGGTACAAAATTTATTAAGTAAAGTCCCCCCTCCCGTAGATCAATTTTGATGAAATTTTTACAGTCACATCTCGGGCATATAAATACATCAAATACCAAGTTTGATCAAAATCGTTAAAACCGTTTTTGAGTAAATAAAAAAAAAACACGTGAAAATGATACAAAATTTATTAAGTAAAGTCCCCCCTCCGGTTAATCAATTTTGATGAAATTTTTACAGTCATATTTCGGGCATATAAATCGATCAAATACTCAGTTTAATCAAAATCGTTAGAGCCGTTTTTGAGAAAATCGAAAAAAACGTAAAAAGTCATTAAATAAAGTACCCCCTCCCTTTGAGTAATTTTGATGAAATTTTTGCTGTCACATCGCGGGCACATACCTACACTAAATACCCAATTTCAGGTTCCCACGGTTTATAGTTTTTGAGCTAGTCTGTTCACATACACACACACACACACACACACACACACACACAGACACACACACAGACCATTTCGCGGGACTTGGTTATTTCGACTCAGGGGGTCCCAAAACGTGTATTTCCGTTGAAAACCGGAAGTCGAAAATTTTCACGATCGCAATACTTCCACTTACTATATATTTCATATATAGGTAAGTGAAAGTAATAAGCAAGCAGTAAAAAAAACCCGACTATTGATGAAATAAGTCCCTTCATAAATAAATTAGCAATAATGAATCGAAAAGTGCTGAGAACTAGCAAATTATGCTATACAGATACTCTACAACTTATGGAGATCTACAAATATAAGTATAAACTTAAATCTGGAAAAATGCGTGAAGTTGAGGAATGGAGTATTATTATCACAAATAATAATATCTTATTAATTGTCCTCTGAATTAAAAAATATGTCATCCTTGTCTGCCGCAGGTAAGCCACTTATAACTTTCTGGGGATTTTCGTTATTGTCAATATAGCCTACGGGCATGTGATCAGAATTCATCACACTCATGTTCCAATGACTAAAACTCAAAATGAAAAAATCTGGTGCGATATGCGCAACACACAACTTTCACTTACCAACATACTTTCATTAGAAATTGACGTGTTTTGTTAAATGCCATTTCTCAAAGTCACACATTCTGCTACATTTATTTACTTTTAACTACTATTAATAATGAACGACGAATAACGTTGAGTGGTGTCACCTGTGGTATATTGGTTAGCATGACGACCTACAATACTAAAGTTCGCAGGTTCGAGCCCAGCGGTGACCCTAGGATTTTTCAATGGGAGTAAAAAATCCGTAGCCATGCCTCGGATAGGATGTAAAATGGAGGTCCCGAGCCTGTACGATGTCCGGTACTCGTTAAAGATACCTATTCTAATTAAACCTAGATAGGCAAAATTTAGGACTCCCACTGTAGCATCGTCCGATTAGCCTTAGTAGCAAAAAGTGACCTTAAACAAAGAAACAAACTAGAGTTGGACGATAGTCGATATTTTATCGGTATATCGATGAGTCACGCCTACCGATAGTCACTACAGATAGATCAAGTTTTGAAATTCGGAATTTCGCGCATCTATCTCTGCCCAGTTTCGAGTTCTTTCGAAATTCATTTAGAAAAAATGCATGTAAATAACATTGAAAGAGTTGATGCTGGGCCGGACAAGCTACTGTTTAATGCCTTGGAATTACGAATAACATGCCTTAAGTAACTATTTCGTTATTTTTCTTTTCAGAAGATTTTATTTGTTCATTGGTAATGTAAATACCTAGGTTCTTCTTTAAAATTTGAATATAAAATTCGTTTTTCAGTAAATGATTATTAGTGTAACCTTAAACAAAAAAAAACAAAAAATATGTTGCGATGCGCGCAACATATGATTTTCACATACGAACTTACGAAATCGAGGTGTTTCGATAATATGTATAAGCCACACTTTTCTTTTTTAATGAGAGTAAAAAATCCTTAGCCATGCCGTTCCTCGGATAGGACGTAAAATGGAGGTCCCGAGCCTGTACGATATCAGGTACTCGTTAAAGATCCCTATCCTAATTAAACCTGGATAGGTAAAATTTAGGCTTCCCACTGTAGCATCGTCCGATTAGCCTTAGTAGCATAAAGTGACGTTAAACGAACAAACAAATAACAAACAAATAACGTTGAGTGGCGTTTGGTATTTATTTCTGCCGCGTAGCCTTGGCAACAACTATTCCCACATTCCTTTCCGTACGATACTACTAAACTACTATATTTGTACTGCTCCGGAATATTTTCAAACAAGAAGTAGCCAAACCGGTCTAGCCGTCCCCACTTCATGCGGATCCCAACATTGTCTTATTTTTACTTGATATGTTTAAATTGGTCATATCGAAAAGGGGTGGCCTTCATTTTTTCACCAGCAAGGTCTTATCTGAATTTATCGATTCCATTCGAGAAAAAAAATTATTTATTTAAAAATATCACAGTCATTATTAAATCCACTTCGATATCTTAACCGGTTAAACGTTTCGCGATTTTATATTTTATTTTGTTTTATAAAATTCATGGGCAAACTTTTATCTAGAGAATAATAATATGGCAACAAGATGGCTACAACTCAAAATATTCAATTTTAAGTTATGCGTCCCTTTGGAATCAGAATTACGATGCGAACAATAATAGTTCCGTCTTCGTATGATGCAAGTAATCATATTCTTTTATGGAGGGGATAATCGTTTTAACCCAGGATAAAGGCTACCACTGGTACTAACTGCCAAAATGGTAAACTATTTGGGATCAAATATTATTTTTCCTAGTCGCTGATTGTAGGTATTGGGTTGATGCAAAATTAATGCAGGTTTCCTCTATTGCGATATCTTAATTCCAATTGTGTAAACAAAGCAAATCCTAACATTGATCATTATTATACCAAAACAAACCTCATCTAATACCCTCTCTTTCGCCATGAATTTGATCAGTAAAATCGTTTTATTCGGTGTGTTCAAAAGTCTTAAATCGAAAATGTCGAAGTACGATTTTCGTCAAATTTATTTTTACGAATTTAAATAAGGGCGCAGCGCTGCGCAAACGGCTCGTAATATTAACGAAGTGTGGGGTCAGGGGGCTATTAACGAGTGCAAGGTGCAGCGTTCGTTCCAGAAGTTTCGCAGTGGAGATTTCGACCTCGAAGACAAGGAAGGTCGGGGCCGTCATTTTGCTCTTGACAACGACCAGCTGAGGTCAATAGTGGAAGAAGACCCAACCAAAACCACCCGAGAAATAGCGGTAGAATACGGCGTGAACCAATCCACAGTCGTACGCCACTTGGAAGCAATTGGTAAGGTAAAAAAGTTGGCCAAGTGGGTGCCACAACAATTAAACGACCACCAAAAAAATCGCCGCTTTGAAATCTGTTCCATGCTTGTGACACGCAATAAAAATGATCCATTTCTCGATCGCATGCGTGCGATGACGTGCGATGAAAAATGGATCTTATACGACAACAGAAGGCGTTGTAGCCAATGGCTGGGCAAAGATGAATAACCAACACCTTTCCCGAAGCCCAACCTGCACCCGAAAAAAGTTATGGTCACAGTTTGGTGATATTCTGCTGGTGTTATCCACTACAGCTTTCTCAATCGAGGTGAGACTATAACTGCTGACAAGTACTGCCAAGAAATGGACAACATGAATCAAAAATTTCAACGTCTTTGCCCAGCATTGATGAATCGGAAGGCACCTATCCTTCTACATGATAACACCAGACCACACGTCGCACAACCAACGCTACGACGACTGCACGAGTTGGGCTACGAAGTTCTCCCACACCCACCTTATTCACCTGACCTCGTTCCTACAGACTTCCACTTTTTCAGACATCTGGATAACTTTTTGAGGGAGAAAAATTTTCAAAACCAGGATGAAATTGAAAATTCTTTTCGTGACTTCATTGAGTCCAGGATTCAGATTTTTTTTCTGGTGGAATAAGAAAGCTTGTTGAACGTTGGTAAAAGTGCATTGATTCAGATGGAAATTATTTTGATTAAATATATATAGTTAAAGTAAAGATATGGCCTATTTTCAATGAATATTAAAAACCTGCATTAATTTTGCATCAACCCAATACATTCAAAAATTGAGAATGAGTTGACACCACATGTGATTATAAAAAAAAATCAACTGTTTTTTGAGTTGTAATAAGACTCGATTTTTCGAAAAATTCACTTAGACCATTTGTCTTCAAAGGTTCATTTAAGATTTCTACAAGTGATACGAAAAAGAGGTTAGGCCTTGATTATAATAATAATAATAATAATAACCTTTGTTTGTTTGTTAAACGTCACTTTATGCCACTAAGGCTAATCGGACGTTGCTACAGTGGGAGTCCTAAATTTTGCCTATCCAGGTATAATTAAGATAGGGATCTTTAAGGAGTACCTGCCATCTTACAGGATCGGGGCCTCCATTTTACTTCCTATCCGAGGGACGGCATGCCTAAGGACTTTTTACTCCAATTAAAAAATCCTAGGGGCACCGCTGGGCGCGAACCTGCGACCTTTAATAATGTAGGTTGCCATGCTAACCACTATACCACAGGTGTCCCCAAATAATAACATTTAACGGGCAGAAAGGAGAGTTTGTTGAATTGGGAGAAAACGTCATTCACTGCTGTAGTACATTTAAGTACCTAGAGAAGTAGTGATGGAGAGCAAGAACTTAGAAGTTAAAATTAATGGCAGAATGTTAGCAGGAATCAGAGAGGCTGTCCATATGCCCTGCAAAAAAGCTCTCCGATACAGAACCCTATCTAGGAAAGCAAAGTTAATGCTATACAAAACGATAATTAGATCAGTGGTAATGTATGGCAGTAACGTGGACTATAACGAAGGAAAACAGAAGAGCTCTCCTTGATTGGGAGAGAAGAGTCCTGAGAAAGATCGTTGGAACCATCAAAGAAGAGCACATGTGGAGAATCAGAAGCAACGCCGAACTAACGGAATTGTATGGGGAGCCTGATACCCTATGTGCTTTCAAGAAGGGCTGAATAAGATGGCTGGGACACATTAAAAGAATGGAGCCCTATAGGCTGCCCAAAATGTTATGTCACAGTTAGAGTGTAAGTAAATAAAATGGTGGGGGGGGAGGAGCCTGTCCCCCCGGCAGTGACAGTCTTGCTATTCTACTCCAAACAGTGTTCTATATCATTAGTCCCAACCAGTTTCATACTAAAAGCATCCCGCGGTGCCCCTAGGATTTTTTAAAGGGAGTAAAAAATCCTTAACTATGCCTCCCTTGAATAGGACGTGAAATGGAGGCCCCGAGCCTGTACGATGTCAGTTACTCGTTAAAGATCCCTATCCTAATTATACCTATATGTAAAATTTAGGAATCCCATTCCAGCATCGTCCGATTAGCCTTAGTAGTATAAAGGGACGTTAAACAAACAAACAGTAATAAAAGTATGTTATGTAAACTTTTACCTTCAACGTCATAGTCGTAGGTGAATATTGTACGTGATGAATAGACTTTCTTGGGAATATTATCTGGTTTATATTTTATTATATTTTATTATATATGGTAATATTTTATAAATAAAAGTATGTACCTAATTAAATATAAATGGGATGTTTAAGAAGAAAAAGCTTAATATGATAGTTCTCTGTAAATGTTATGATATTGCTTGCAGTATCTTATTTAGTTACATATGTACATGGTTACTTGATACAGAACTGCCCCACTTAGCTCGGTGCAAAAACATCGAAAGAATCGATTATCGGACTATGATGAGTTAGCAAGATGGCGCACCGGCTTATGGAAGTTTTTTGTGCGTGCTAATGTCTTGGCTAGTGAACACCGTTAAAAACTACTCATTGTCCTCTTCCCGTGTTGTTAATACAAACAGTGGTGCACGTTCTGGGTCTGTTTGCGAAGACCACATCCAGTTACTTTTTGTAAACAGTTACTTTCAACAATCTGTAGTGGTTATAAACAGTGATAACCTTAATTTTTAATTTCAGTGATAATAAAAATGGGTTTTTTGAAATTAGCTCAAGAAATTTCTGACAAAAATAAGGCATTTCAGGTTTTTGCAAGAAAATGAAATATTACATTGAACAAGGGTGTGATCTATTATCTATATAAATAAAGATGAAATTCTGTTTGTTTGTTTGTTTATTTGTTCTTTATCGAAATCCATACCGTTTGTCCTAAATTCTCCAAATTTCGCTCAGTGGTTCTTTCAGACCAGGTGCGAACACCTGTCCATATTAAAATTGCATAACTTCAGCCGATCTTCAACTGATATTCTTTATTTTCCCAATTTTGCTCAGTGGCTCTTTCAGAAAAGGTGCGAACACCTGTCAATATTAAAATTGCATAACCTCAGCCGATCTTCAGCTGATATTCTTTATTGTTATAAAAATCATAATGTTCTAACTTTACAATGTTTTTTTTTTTTTTTTTTTTACGAAATCAGCCGTTTCTCTAGAAAAATGAAATTCCCCGTGTGAAACCGGGATATACAGCTATAATCTATATATATAAAGATGAAATTCTGTTTGGTCTTTATAGAAATCCATACCGTTTGTCCTAAATTCTCCAAATTTCGCTCAGTGGTTCTTTCAGACGGGTGCGAACACCTGTCCATATAAAAATTGCATAACTTCCGCCGATCTCTAGGTATATTCTTTATTGTTATAATAATCATTTTTATCTCGCTTTACATTGGTTTTTACAATCGATCGTTTGAGTCAAAAAAACGGCCTAAAAAATCATTTTATAGATTTTTAAGAGGCCAACAAGGCCCCTTAAGACCGTCCCTTGGCATGCCTCGAGTTCTGGGATTTTTAAACCATATGTTTTTGTTGTTTTTTAACAATAAAATACGTTTATTTACATGTATGGCGAATTTATTTTTTAAAAATGACCTGTCCATATTAAAACTGCATAACTTTATCCGATTTCCAGCTGATATTCTATATCCTAATAAAAATCGTAATAATCTCGCTTTACAATGGTTTTTTTTACGAAATCATTAGAAAAATGAAATTCCCCGGGTGAAACCGGGACATTCAGCTAGTAAATAAATATTCACAGCTGAAATATATTCTTGTTATTCCCATCTAGGCCTTGCCTTTGCAAATACAGGTTATAAATATTGTTATCAAAATAAAGGTACTGAAGAGAGGCTGATGGGCGTGGCCTGTTTTGAGAGGTTATGTGACTATGATGTTATCGAATTCCTTTCGCCTTTATTTCAGTTAAAAAGTGCCTTGATTGGCTTTAGTAGATTCTAGCTTTCGACTCCCGCTCGCTCTTCAGAGATAAATAAACCTCCAAAAGGGTCCTTTTCAGTGGAGATCGGGCCTTAATTTGAAGCCGCACTTCAGTACTAGTGCCAAAATAAGTGTTTAAAAGAGGTAACTGTTTACTAAAAGTAACTGTATGTCGCGTCATGAAAGTAACTGGATGCGGTCTTCGCAAACAGACCCCACGTTCTAATCGTTATTGCAATAACATTCTGAAGTATTGTAGTTTAGATTAGTAATTTTGCATATTTTTATTTTAGATCAATAGTTGTTATTTGTTTGTTTAGTTCTAACTTTAAAAGATTAATTTATTTTATCAGAATAGTAACACATTTTAATTTTAGATTTATTTATTATGTTCTTAATAACATTTTATTTACTAACTTTCGATTACATTTTACATTTAGCTACTTGTTCTAAATCATTTCTGTAATCTTTATTATCTACTAGCTAGGGTGCCCGGCTTCGCTACGGTAGTTGTTTGCTAGTTTTAATAACAGAAAAACTTTAAAATTAAAGTAAATATAGAACAAAATTAGCACCTTCTTGAAACTTCGGTTTTAACTTGGTATCAATATTTAGATTCGAGAACTGCAGAGTCTGCCGAAATAAGGAACCCTATATACTTTATTGGGGGTTGAAAATGGTAAATGAACAATTAATTTTAATGCAACTTTGTCGAGTTATGCATCGTTTTTTATGGTTTCTGTAATTCTGAATCGTATAAGCCCATTCCAAGCAGTCAGCAGATAATAAGTTATTAGATTATAATTGAAAAATCTAATATCTCAGTTAAAAAAATTATATTTCGACTAAAACTTAAGCGCCGAATACTGTGATGATCCTATTAGATCCAGGAGGATAGAAACTACCGAAGATTCATGGAAACTTTTTTTTAAAGACTTTTCTTCCATTTTAACCTACCTTAAGATATCCCCCCATAATTTGACTCTGCAGATCTCGAATCTACTATTAAAAAGTGAAAACCAAAATTTCATGAAGGCACAATTTTTTCACCACATTTCTTTTTATCCTGAACCATGAGGGATGATAAAATCTTATTGAAGAAATGATGTAATTGGAGTTAGTCATTTTTCAACTGGAATGCCCATCATACATAGTAATCAAAACAATTCTTTTTCATAACTGCAATAAGAACATTTCCAACTTTTTATTTTCGATTTATATTCAGTCAATTTATCTCTTCTTTTTTTTATGTGTATTCGCTCACTGTACTATTAAGAAATGTTCACTCTTATTGCATTAAATTTACTTAAGTATATATTATATGTTGATTAAATGTAATGTGTTGATCAATTAGCCTTCTTATGAGAAAATTAATTTTTTAACAAATCTAGTTGGTTTTCTAATGGATTGTAGAGATGTTGAATCATTATTTTATTTCGAAAGCAAAAGATAAACTAATTATTATCGTTTATTTTTTTAGTAATTTAAAAAGAACATCTGAAAAAATATGAGACTGTACGAAACTGAACTGGATGAATGAACATAAACATTGAGTGAAACGCACCCTAGCGCTTCCTGGTAGCCTGAAGCTGGAACTAAATTTTTCATTTATAAACTCATATCTCAATCTCAGAGAGGCTAATTTCATGGTGCGAGAGGCTTAAAATTCCAGTCCTTTTCTCTTCAATTTTACATCCTTAAGAGAAAAATGAAAACCTCCGGTAGGGGTTATATGGCTAAACGACGACATAAATTACTTAATCGTGCGTGAAGTCGTTTTTGAGCCTTATCGGCACGGACATTGTACACTTTGCTTTATAATATATATTGATATTGATTATGTTCCAAATAAAATATCTTACAAGTATTTCTTTTTTGATTTGTTAACACCGTGGCTTGTAAGTTGCACCAAAGAGGTAAGACATGTGACTAAAGGAGTTAGGTAAACATGTGACTCGTCATTTAGTTTTAAGTAGTGATTAGAACAATTATTTCAGTTTAAATAAGAAGATGCCGACAACACATCATATGTCACAGCAGTCCGAAAAGGAGGGCTCTATCAGCACCAAAGAGGTTATTACTATTTATAATAATATTAAAGGTTAAATATCTAGTTGCCAACCATTAATCTAAGAGGCATCGGCTAGGTCTAAAGGTGCCTTCACACTCTCCCATACACTGTTCGGCTAGTCTAAATAAAACACGATCACGAACTAGAACTTTATCTGTTCAGGGATAGCGGTAATGTCGCTTTTTTGTTGCTTAAGATAAGCCTCTAGACCTTCTTTTAGCATATTTCTGACGTAGCATTTATCCATAATAAGCAGGGATGGGATTTATATGTAATAAAAATTTCAAAATAAGTACATAAATATGGACGTATGTTTGCAAATATATGTAATAAAAATGTGAAAATATGGAAAAAAAAAAAAATTAAAAAGAAAAAAGTAGAAGTGAGAGATAGTCAACTGTTCTTCTTTACGATAGGTTAAATGATAGTCAGGATTTCCAGTTTACAATGATTTTATTGTGGTAAGCCAACGTTTCGATCCAACTTGTGGATCTTCATCAGGGCTATAAGAAAACAAATATATGAGTATCTATGCTAGAGGGTGACAATAAATGGCTACATTACGGAACTGATAATAATATAAAATATGGTGTATACATGAACATTAAAAGAAGTGGCTGGTATGTGGCTTTATGTATTATCTCATATTATTGAGTCCAGACATAACTATTTGTATACAGTACCATCTATTTTGTTAGTTTTTAATATTTTTTTCACTTATTTGTCATGTGCTCGTCACTTCAAAAGCGTTGGATTTCCTCATCATAAACCTTTGAAGTCGGCAAACTAACCCCCTACCACTACCTCTCACCTTATTTTTACCTTTAGTCTTAGTATCCACCTGGACTCAGTAGGTATATATCAGATTCTATTTTATCTTGTTAACCAGCCACTTATTTTAATATTCATGTATACACCATCTTTTATATTATTATCAGTTCTGTAATGTATCCACTTATTGTCACCCTCTAGCATAGAAACTCATATATTTGTTTACTTTTAGCCCTGATGAAGATCCACAAGTTGGATCGAAACGTTGGCTTACCACAATTACTATCATTTAACCTATCGAAAAAAGAAAAAGAAATATATTACTGCGTGTTCTCTTTCAGATTCTCTCTTAATTAAATAGAAGAAAACGTTTTTTGTTTAATAGTTGTATTTTCACAATATTTACAATTGTATTTTAACACACACAACGATCATAATTTAAATAACTTTATACTTATTAGAACATATGTTCAGTTTATCGATTAATGATAAAAACATTGTTTAACATTCTACAAATATTTAAAAAGTTTAATTCACATAAAAAATAAATATACATTTCAAACATTAATAAAACATCGAAATGAAAAAAAAAAAATTGCTAACTAAATTTGTGGAAATGTAAAAACACGTATTGAACTTCCTTATTCAACATTGCAAATAAGATGCATTTTAAGATTTTCTTCAGGAAATCCTTTATAAGCTGGATTATTTATATAAAGTAGATTTGTAGATAAGTATGATTAGATAGAAATTAAAAGTAGACTTGTTTTCCCCCTTATTTTCTACGTGTTTAGCTGTTTTCAAGTTTGCGACATACTTAGCGGCTAAACTTTTTCTGTTTACTTTCCTTTTTGGCATTTCACACATTAGGTATGGACTTATCACTAAATTAACCAAACAACTGAGGTAGTATAAGCATTGTAAAGGATGACGTATCTCTATAAGAAAAGAGGGGATATTATGAATCCGCATATCCGCAAGCCGGTTTACTGTCCGGACAGATTTAGCACAAGCCAATTTTTTTTGTCTTTTTATTTATTTATTTATTTATTTACACCCTACCCTGCCTCTTGAGGCAATACGGGTTGTTGTAGCAGTTGAATGTTAGGCATGTCTGCATAGCATCCCACTGCTGCTACAAAACAAAAATGTTCTGAACTTGAGGCCGGTAGACTTCATTTGCTCAGTCCGGTTGGTTTATAGGCACGGCTGGTCTCCCTCGTCCAACATTGAAGTGGTCAGGGCCGAGTGCAGTCTTCCATCCGTAGACGAAGTCCTTGAAATGCTTATAGTTATTTTCCGCTACCAGCTGGGGAAAAACGGATTCTGTGAGGACGTAGAGTCCTGTTTCACGAAGTAACTTAGCCCTCAGAGCCTCGAAGGCGGTGCAGTCAACAATAATGTGCTCTGCAGTTTCCGGGATACCGCAGGTAAGACACAGGGGGTCAACGTCAATTCCATGGCTATGGAGCTTGGCTCGAAATCCCCCATGCCCTGTGAGAAATTGAGAGAGCCAGTAATCAGGGAGGACCCATTTGGCTTCCAAGCGAGACTGGACGGTGGGGAAGAACTTACTTGAAGTAGATCCTTTCAGGCTTGTCACCCACCGTCGGTTCCACTGCTCAGTTGTATCCTCCCTTAATATGCTCCTCCATTTCCTTGGGTTCTCATCTATTCTCAACTTGAGATTTACTGGCATGCCTGTAGAGCCTTCTCTCTTGTAAGTATGTTTCAAAAGGTCTTCTCGCAGGAGGAGGTCGAGAGGTACCGCTCCTGCTAAAATCTGCACCGCCTCATGAGACACACTCCGATACGCACGCGTAACTCGCAACAGCGCCGTTCGCTGGATGGTTGCCAATCTGCTTTTCTGTCGGCGTGAAAGGTTAGGGTACCAGGCAGGGGACACATACCTCAGAATGCCCAAAATTACTCCCCTATATATGATCAATGTAGCTGGGTATCTGAGGCCCCAGAAAGCGCCCCCTTTTCGATTGAGGCAGTTCAAGGTCAGAGCCACCCTGTTTCTCAAGCACTCCAAGTGAGGGGTCATGTTAAATCCTCTGCTAAATCTTATACCAAGGTAATTGACCTGTTCACTTGGACGTATTCTTTCCCCTTGGATGGTCATGATAATAGGGTGTGCTCTATCTGTAGTTCCTCTTAGCAAGATGGCCTGGGTTTTAGCTGCGGCCATTTTTAATCTCTTCCTTTCACACCATGCATCTATTATGTTGGCACAGCGTTCTGCTTCTAGCTTTAAGCCAGCTCTGCTGTTGGAGGATACAATTTTTTTTGTCTTGCACAAACTTCATGCCAGCGTTTACACGTAACGATCTATTTGTGCAAGCAAGTTTCTGCTATTGGCTTGAGCGTGTAAACACACCTTAACAAGAGAACCTATCTATTTAATGTTTTATTACTGCATTAACTACTAATACTAATTCCACTTATTATTATAACTATTCCATATCCTATATTGTTTTATAACAATATAATATATTTATTTATCGAGGTTAAGACCTGGCAATGAACCGAAAAGATATTAACATTCAGTCTTTTATGGGCGGCCTCATTATTTCATACTTCACTATTATCATGTTGATGCAATGGCTATAAAATAGTCATGCGAATATAAATTTATTGCGCGCAACACACAACTTTCACTTAGCAACTTACTTAGATTAGAAATTGACGTGTTTTGCTAATTATCATTTCCCAAAGTCACACATTTTTCTACATTCATATCTTATTTTTGTTAATCGTTAAAGCCGTTTTTGAGTAAATAAAAAAACCCGTGAAAATGATACAAAATTTATTAAGTAAAGTCCCCCCTCCCGCAGATCAATTTTGATGAAATTTTTACAGTCATATCTCGGGCATATAAATACATCAAATACCAAGTTTGATCAAAATCGTTAAAACCGTTTTTGAGTAAATAAAAAAACCCGTGAAAATGATACAAAATTTATTAAGTAAAGTCCCCCCTCCCGCAGATCAATTTTGATGAAATTTTTACAGTCATATCTCGGGCATATAAATAATTCAAATACCAAGTTTGATCAAAATCGTTAAAACCGTTTTTGAGTAAATAAAAAAAACATGTGAAAATGGTACAAAATTTATTAAGGAAAGTCCCCCCTCCCGTAGATCAATTTTGATGAAATTGTTACAGTCACATCTCGGGCATATAAATACATCAAATACCAAGTTTGATCAAAATCGTTAAAACCGTTTTTGAGTAAATAAAAAAAACACGTGAAAATGATACAAAATTTATTAAGTAAAGTCCCCCCTCCGGTTAATCAATTTTGATGAAATTTTTACAGTCATATTTTGGGCATATAAATAGATCAAATACTCAGTTTAATCAAAATCGTTAGAGCCGTTTTTGAGAAAATCGAAAAAAACGTAAAAAGTTATTAAATAAAGTACCCCCTCCCTTTGAGCAATTTTGATGAAATTTTTGCTGTCACATCGCGGGCATATACCTACACTAAATACCCAATTTCAGGTTCCCACGGTTTATAGTTTTTGAGCTAGTCTGTTCACATACACACACACACACACACACAGACACACACAGACCATTTCGCGGGACTTGGTTATTTCGACTCAGGGGGTCCCAAAACGTGTATTTCCGTTGAAAACCGGAAGTCGAAAATTTTCACGATCGCAATACTTCCACTTACTATATATTTCATATATAGGTAAGTGAAAGTAAAAAGGCATAAAATCTCACCCTAAAGTATAGTTTAAACATTTTAACTAGTGTAAATTGATCGGTAGGTTTTTCTTTTACAAAGAAAGTCTATATTTATTCGTTTCAAGATCAATGAAGAGTAAATATGTAGGTGATTTTCAGCTATTCAGTAGTTTTTTCATCTCACCTTATCAACTGAAGGAGGGAAACAAAATTCTGTGTACTTGTGAAACCACTTATTCGATAACAACTACTCAAGGTTTTCAATAAGGCTATTCAAAACTATATACCGCAGTATACATTTATAAGTGAAAACGTTATGTATAGATGTAGTCCTTTTATGTTATCGATTAGAAGGCGCTTATAAGGGCGGATTCACACTATCGCTCCGCTCCCGCTCCACTCCCGGTCCGCTCAATTATTCTAAAGAGAAATAAACAGAGAATTCCACTATCGGTACCGCTCCGGTCTCGCTCCACTCCCGGTCCGCTCTCACTCTACCCCATTCACACTAGCGCTCCGCTCCCGGTCCGGTCTCTCTGGCAAAATATTCTAAAGGGGAATAGAGAGAGGTTAATCACAATATTGGCACAGGTCCGGCCTCGCTCCACTCCCGCTCCACTCTCCTAAAGTCTTTTCATATTCACATTTTATAATTTTACACCGTTCACGATTGAAGCCGTTAATAATCGAAGCCGTCTGTATTTGGATTTTAATTAATAATTAACTTTCAGTTATTAAAGTATTTATTTATTCATTAATTTTACGGCCAAAAAAGTTCAACTTGAAAAAAAAAAAAAAAAAAAAATATATATATATATATATATATATATATATATATATATATACATATATATATAATTATAAATTAATTTAATTAATGGTGAAGAAATAATTTATATTTTTTTTCCGAATGTATACGAATACGCTTGAAATGATTAAAAAAAAAAAAAAAAAAAAATCACCAACAATATGCGCGGCTTTTCGACAAAAATTTAACTTTTTTCGTGAAAAATTCATGTTATGTTTGAGATATATTTTGCTATGAATTAATGTACTCGTAAAAAACGGTCACCGATTTATTTATTGACTACATACTCATTGCTATTATAAAATAACGTTTAATTTGAAACGAATAAAAATGCAGTATATTATGAATAATGTCAGATCATTAACATTATATTAAAGCGAAAAATAATTAAAATATTAATCAGGAAAAGAAGAGAACACCATCGGTAAATTTGTAGCATTCTTCACCATTAATTAAATTAATTTATAATTATTATTAATAATTATCATTGTGTCGCAATATATTCTTCTTATTATATTTTTTGATAATATTATCTTCTTCATTAAGAAAAGTACACTTACCAGCTATTTCTGCAAACGAAAAATTGATTTTTTTTTTTTGGCCGTAAAATTGAAGAATAAATGAATACTTAAATAACTAAGAGTTAATCATTAATTAAAATCTGAATACAGACAACTTCGATTATTAATGGCTTTAATAACTTAAACATTTCAAAAGTGAACGGTGTAAAATTATATAGTGTGAATATGGTAAGACATTAGGAGAGCGGACCGGGAGCGGAGCGAGAGTGGAGCGGGCGCGAAACCGATAGTGTGAATAGGCCCTAAATGTACCTGTGTCATTTAGAGCAGATTACGGGGCAAAACATTGCCAATTTTTCTGTAAACATATACAAAACATACTTTTCTTAAAAATTTCCAAAGGCGTAAGTGAATTTAACTGATCTTTTTATGTGGTCTTAGTACAAGTAAGACTAGAAATTACCCCAGTGATAACTCCCGGGAGCACCCTTTAGAATCCGAGAAAAACGGTTTTTATTAAAAAAAAAAGGGGGTTTATAAATTGCTTTTGTACCCTAATATCCAAACAAAATTCATGTTGCTCATATGTAATGCACTAGCCGTTGAATGTAAACTTTCAGTGAAATAGGTACTTTGATATCTTATTTCTACAAGGAGAAAATCGAGTTTAATGTTAAATTTTTAGTTGTTTTTAAAATACCTGTAACTTCTATGCGATTTGAATTTTCATTCGGATACTCGGTGGTATGAAAGTCCACCCTCAGACTAAAAAGATAAAAAAGAAAATTCTGAAAAATATTGAGTTCTTCCATGTTTTTTTGCATACTGACGAAAACTATCTATTAACACAAGAAACCTGATTTTGGGTAAGCAAAAAGGACGCTTATACCGAAGCAATCTTAACGGAAATTGTTTCTTTGGTTTTTAATTTTATTAAAAAGTCAATAAAAAAAAATCCCATCAATTTATCTGTAAAATTGTGGAAATGGCAGATTTATGTCCGCCAAAAAGCAATTATTGACCACTGTGCGGCAGGAGCTGTTATGCACGTTTCCATTTGCACTTTTTTACACGTTACTTTTTTATGCACTTACATGAACATTTCTGTGAATAGAGGATAGGTTCGCGGAGGATAGGAATAAAAACACAAATAAATAAAAATCACTGTATCAATAGGTCAAAGAAACTGTTAAAAAAACTATACCAACCCTCTTCAAGTAACCATGCAACCAGGATTCCCAGTTAGCGAAGGAGTAGATTTGACATGACAACATTCGGAACACAATTATCGAATGTGTCGGAGTTTTTGAAAAAAAAAAGGATCTTCATATTTGTCTACAGATACCTTAATTTGGATCATTCATGCTTAAAAAAAAAATCTGGTGCGTGCTCGCAACACACAACTTTCACTTACCAACTTACTTAGATTAGAAATTAATGCGTTTTGTTAATTGCCACTTCTCAAATGAATAGAACGGCTTGAATTATGAACAATGGGATCAACGAGTTTTATGAGTTGACTGAATATTTTTCTTTGTTTCTCCTCTTTATGTTTTCTTTATTTTTATCATATCTCATATTTAGCCATATCTTATTTTTAGGCGTAACGAGAGGACGTTAATTTCTCCATGTAAACAAATACAAAGGTACTTTATAAGAAAGAAAGAAACAAACAAAAAAGGCTCCTCCCCCCCCCCCAAAAAAGCCCCCTCAGAACATTTTAATAATGATAAAGCTTACCTGATATTAAAGAAAACCTAATTTTCATTAAACATGACGAATTTGATAAAAATCGTTAAAGCCGTTTTTGAGATAATCGAAAGAAAGGTAAAAATTGGAAAAAAAAGTCATGAAATAAAGTGCCCCCTCAGTAGGACCAATTTTGATGAAATGTTGGCTTTTACATATTTGGTGTATACATACATCAAATACCCACTTTCTTCAAAATCGTTAAAGCCGTTTTTGAGTAAATAAAAAAAAAATATGTACACGTGAAATTGGTACAAAATTTATTAAGTAAAGTCCCCCCTCCGGTTGATCAATTTTGATGGAAATTTTTACAGTCGTATCTCGAGCATAGAAATAGATCAAATACTCAGTTTAATCAAAATCGTTAGAGCCGTTTTTGAGAAAATCGAAAAAAACTTAAAAAGTTATCAAATAAAGTACCCCCTCTCTTTGAGAAATTTTGATGAAATTTTCGCTGTCACATCGTGGGCATATACACTAAATACCCAATTTCAGGTTCGCACCGTTTATAGTTTTTGAGCTAGTCTGTTCACACACACAGACACACTGATCATTTCGCGGGACTTGGGGTTTCCGTTGAAAACCGGAAGTCGGAATTTTTCACGATCGCAATACTTCCACTTACTATATATTTCATATATAGGTAAGTGAAAGTAAAAATGTTCTCAGATAGTTGATTAAGAGAGGTTTAAAGTATTTTTACTTTCACTTACCTATATATGAAATATATAGTAAGTGGAAGTATTGCGATCGTGAAAAATTTCGACATCCGGTTTTCAACGGATATACACGTTTTGGGACCCCCTGAGTCGAAATAACCAAGTCCCGCGAAATGGTCTGTGTGTGTGTGTGTGTGTGTGTGTGTGTGTGTGTGTGTGTGTGTGTGTGTGTGTGTGTGTGAACAGACTAGCTCAAAAACTATAAACCATGGGAACCTAAAATTGGGTATTTAGTGTAGATATTTGCCCGGAATGTGACAGCAAAAATTTCATCAAAATTGATCAAAGGGAGGGGGTACTTTATTTAATAACTTTTTACGTTTTTTTTAGATTTTCTCAAAAACGGCTCTAACGATTTTGATCAAACTGAGTATTTCACCTATTTATATGCCCGAGATATGACTGTAAAAATTTCATCAAAATTGATCAACCGGAGGGGGGACTTTACTTAATAAATTTTGTACCATTTTCACGTCGTTTTTTTATTTACTCAAAAACCGCTTTAACGACTTTGATAAAACTGGGTATATGATGTATGTATATGCCCGAGATACGACTGTAAAAATTTCATCAAAATTGATCAACCGGAGGGGGGACTTTACTAAATAAATTTTATATCATTTTCACGTGTTGTTTTTTTATTTACTCAAAAACGGCTTCAACGATTTTGATCAAACTGGGTATTTGATGTATGTATATGCAAAAGATGTGATAGCCAACATTTCATAAAAATTAGTCAAACGGTGGGGGCACTTTATTTCATAACTTTTATACCAATTTTTTCGATTATCTCAAAAACGGCTTTAACGATTTTTATCAAATTCGTCATGTTTAATGAAAATTAGGCGTTCAATAATATCAGGTAAGTTTTATCAGTATTAAAATTTTCTGAGGGGGCTTAAATGTGGAAGGGGCCTTTTTTGTTTTCCTATAAAGCACCTTTGTTTTAGTTTATATTGAGAAATTAACTGTCTCTCATCACGCCTAAAAGTACAAAATGGCTAAATATGAGATATGATAAAAATAAAGAAAACATAAAGAGGAGAAAAAAAGAAAAATATTCAGTCAACTCATAAAACTCGTTGAGCCCACGCATGCGAAGTACGCCTTTAATGACAGACCATTGTTCATAATTAAAGCCGTTCTGTTCATTTGAGAAGTGGTAATTAACAAAACGCATTAATTTCTAATCTAAGTAAGTTGGTAAGTGAAAGTTGTGTGTTGCGCGCACGCACCAGATTTTCTTTTACAAATACTGTGTTTTTGTTAATATGAAATTAACCAAGTAATTTTCAAGTCTAGGGACTGGCAGGCAATCAGTTGTTTTGTGTATATATTATTCTATCAAGTTGGAAGGCATTTATAAGCAAACCATTCAATATCTATTGAACTCTATCTTAACCATATTTATTGTTAAAAAACTTTCGATAGTTACGATAGTTTGAAACTATCGATAGGTTTCAATCACTAAATGTTCTTATTCCATTCGGTAAATTAGATAGAGCGGATATTTTCCTCGCATTCCCTGATGTAAATATCCATGTTTATAGTTATATATTGCAATATACAACTATATATCCATGTTTATAGTTATATATTGGAATATATAACTATATTATTCCGTCAAGTTAGAAGGCATGTATAAGCAAACCGTTCAATTATTCAGTTTAACATTCCTTGCGTGAAGTTAATTTTAATTTTGACTGTATAAATTTCATCAAAATTGATCAACCGGAGGGGGGACTTTACTAAATAAATTTTATATCATTTTCACGTGTTGTTTTTTTATTTACTCAAAAACGGCTTCAACGATTTTGATCAAACTGGGTATTTGATGTATGTATATGCAAAAGATGTGATAGCCAACATTTCATAAAAATTAGTCAAACGGTGGGGGCACTTTATTTCATAACTTTTATACCAATTTTTACCTTTTTTTCGATTATCTCAAAAACGGCTTTAACGATTTTTATCAAATTCGTCATGTTTAATGAAAATTAGGCGTTCAATAATATCAGGTAAGTTTTATCAGTATTAAAATTTTCTGAGGGGGCTTAAATGTGGAAGGGGCCTTTTTTGTTTTCCTATAAAGCACCTTTGTTTTAGTTTATATTGAGAAATTAACTGTCTCTCATCACGCCTAAAAGTACAAAATGGCTAAATATGAGATATGATAAAAATAAAGAAAACATAAAGAGGAGAAAAAAAGAAAAATATTCAGTCAACTCATAAAACTCGTTGAGCCCACGCATGCGAAGTACGCCTTTAATGACAGACCATTGTTCATAATTAAAGCCGTTCTGTTCATTTGAGAAGTGGTAATTAACAAAACGCATTAATTTCTAATCTAAGTAAGTTGGTAAGTGAAAGTTGTGTGTTGCGCGCACGCACCAGATTTTCTTTTACAAATACTGTGTTTTTGTTAATATGAAATTAACCAAGTAATTTTCAAGTCTAGGGACTGGCAGGCAATCAGTTGTTTTGTGTATATATTATTCTATCAAGTTGGAAGGCATTTATAAGCAAACCATTCAATATCTATTGAACTCTATCTTAACCATATTTATTGTTAAAAAACTTTCGATAGTTACGATAGTTTGAAACTATCGATAGGTTTCAATCACTAAATGTTCTTATTCCATTCGGTAAATTAGATAGAGCGGATATTTTCCTCGCATTCCCTGATGTAAATATCCATGTTTATAGTTATATATTGCAATATACAACTATATATCCATGTTTATAGTTATATATTGGAATATATAACTATATTATTCCGTCAAGTTAGAAGGCATGTATAAGCAAACCGTTCAATTATTCAGTTTAACATTCCTTGCGTGAAGTTAATTTTAATTTTGACTGTATAAATTTCATCAAAATTGATCAACCGGAGGGGGGACTTTACTTAATAAATTGGTCAAACGCAGCGGGCACTTTATTTCATATTTTTTTTCCAATTTTTACCTTTTTTTCGATGATCTCAAAAACGGCTTTAACCATTTTTATCAAATTCGTCATTTTTAATGAAAATCAGGTGTTCTTTAATATCAGGTAGGCTTTATCATTATTAAAATGTTCTGAGGGGGCTTTTATTGTGGGGGTTGGGGTCTTTTGTGTTTGTTTGTTTCCTAGAAAGTACCTTTGTTTTTGTTTGTATGGAGAAATTAACTGTCTCTCGTTACGCCTAAAAAGAATATAGCTAAATATGAGAAATGATAAAAATAAAGAAAACATATAGAGGAGAAAAAAAGAAAAATATTCGGTCACCTCATAAAACTCGTTGAGCCGACGCATGCGAAGTACGCCATTAAAAACAGACCATTGTTCATAATTAAATCCGTTCTGTTCATTTGAGAAGTGGCAATTAACAAAACGCATTAATTTCTAATCTAAGTAAGTTGGTAAGTGAAAGTTGTGTGTTGCGCGCACGCACCAGATTTTTTTTTTATAGAGTGGATAAGTATTTTTTGTAAGGAACTTAAATGAAATTACACCGATATATTTGTTTATTTTTCAATACCATGCATTATATAGCACCTGGGTGCTTAGAGGCAGAGGCTATTACTTTATCCTTTAAAAACAAAGTTTTCTATATTACTATCGATTGTTAAAAAAAAACTATCGATAGTTTTAAATCACTAGCGATTATAAGAAAAATAAATGTTTTGATTCCATTCGGTAAATTAGATAGAGCGGATATTTTCCTCGCATTCCCTGATGTAAATATCCATGTTTATAGTATATATTGAAAAATATTTTGTCAATAGTAACTATTCTTTTCATTGGTTTTTAGTTGAATGAAAAATATGAATGCATTTTTTAAAAAGTTTTATTTCTAAATGTTTGATTATTTATTTATAAATTATTTTATATTAATTTAATCATTATTGAGATGTCATAATTTTGTCCAATTTTGGGCATCTCTTGACATTCGTCAATTTTTAAATTATTAATATTAATAATTTAAATAATAATAATAATTTAAAAATTGACGAAAGTCAAGAGATGGCCAAAATTGGACAATATTTGTCCACCTCCCGTAAATACTCGCAAAACTTGCGAGATCGTGGGAGAGGTGTCAGCGAAGAGGAAGGATTTGGCACCATTTGGAAGCGTGCTCCGTGGTGCAATGGTTAGCATTCCGCGTATAGTCACGCGGAGGACCCGGGTTCGATTCCTGGCGCAGCCAAATCTTTTCTCTTCAAAAATAAATTATTTAAATACTTTTGTGATTGATAGCATTAATGTGTTAAATATTTAATTTAGTGTGTTTTTTATTTCTCTAATTTTTCATGATTTCAATAATAATCATATATTAGCATATAAAGTCAATTTTATTGAGGTATTTTCTGCCAGTATAATTTGTAGACTGCTATAAATTTATTTATCCAAAAAAAAAAAATATTTATTTACCGCAGGTGCTGCAAGTGGTCCCTGATTCTGAGGTTTCGATGAACATCATTTCAACCCTCATCAATCGTAAAGATATAGTAAGTACAATATTTTATACCTAATTTGCAAATGAATAATAAATATTGACTTTAATAATGAAATATTGTCTGTCCCTACCTGAGACGAATACTGTATCGTCGTTGTTTTGTGAAAAATAGTCAAGCGGTCAAAGTTCGTGACTTTAGTTTCCATTAATCATCGGCCATTTTTACGACCTCCTGTGGGTTACTGTTTACGAAATATCTAGTTAATATCATCATCAAATATAATATTTCTTAAAGCCTTTTTTTTTTTGGCGGTACGCCATAATTTCCTTAATACTTCATCAAATTTCATGAATGAAATTTAAACACCTTTAAAATAAAAGGTATCATTTTAAAGCTTTCCTTAACCGCTGCACCGGTAAAATATGCAAATCGCTCATTTCGCCTTCGATTGCGAATTATAAGCACAAAAACCGCGGTTGAGAAAATCAAAATGGTCGTAGAGGTTTTTAAATGGTGTCAATCATTTTTAGTTTTTCAAGGAGAACATTTTTTCGATTTACCCCTTTGTTTGCGAGTTGTGAGCGAAAAACTGAAATTCTCAGTGAAAACGGAGGCGGGGCTTTTTCGAAGGTGTAATTTTTTTCAGTTTGTCGAGACGAACATTATGGGTATATACTTTTTTTGATCGTCATCGTTTGCGACTTACAAGCAAAAACAAGCGATTTCAGTCAATAGAATCAGCGCACTAGCTTTCTGCGAAACCGGTATGTCTATTTAAGTATTCGTATGTGGCGTTTTCCAAGGTGCACTTTTTCAGTGACATCTATGTCTGTGTAAAACAAACCCACCAACAAACAATCACAGATGACCATATCGTAACTTCCAACAAAGTGTTCAAAGTGGTCCTTTAAACACGTAAATACTATGTAAATACCTTAAACTTATGTTTCAAAAAATAAACAATCTACTATTTAAACATATTTATTCTTTACTTCAACACTCACCTATTCGCACGACGCACTAAATCCACACTATACGATACTAGATATACGGTGTGTACTTCAATTACTTGGGATTTAAGTAGGTTAGAGTGCTAATGCTTCGCACTGGTCAGGTAGTATATATAATTAATCAAAAGAATCCACGGAAGTATGGAGCTACATAAGTAAGTGGAGTCAACTTTTCATTCTTGGTACACCACTGTATCAAGAACTAACGACAGTAGCCACTTTTCAATAGAATAAATAAAAGCAATTGGCATTGAGGAAAAATAAGGCTTTTCTCCCATTTCAGGTAGGATTTGAGTAATCCATTTAAAAAAAATAATGTCTATTTTTAGTCAAAGAAAGGATGGTGATAATTGTAAGTTAAGTGATCACGCGATTTTTTAAATTTAGTTTACATTTTAACGCTTGCTTATATTTTCCATATTTTAGCAATGAGAAATTTCCCTGTTGCAGAGCACAAGAAGCAAAAAGAGCGGAGACTCGGATGAACACCCCTCCAGCAGCAGCACCAAGGTAAATATTTATTTAGTCTCATCTTTATCAGCCTAAGGTGGCTAACTGAACATCTATTGGAAAGGATGCCCCCAATATTTTGGGAGGAAGGGTACGCCCACCCCCACCCGCAATGTAAAAATTAAATTAATAAAATATGATTTTACGAATAAGTTTTACCAACCAATCTAATAAAATATTATTTTAAATAATTTATTTTTGAAGAGAAAAGATTTGGCTCTGCCGGGAATCGAACCCGGGTCTTCCGCGTGACATGCGCGGTATGCTATCCATTACACCACGGAGTCGCTTCCAAACGGTGCCAAATCCTTCCTCTTCACTGACACCTCTCCCACGATCTCGCTAGTTTTGAGAGTATTCACGGGAGATGGACAATTTTTGTCCGATTTTGGGCATCTCTTTACGTTCGTCAATTTTTAAATTATTTTATATTAATTTAACCATTATTGTTGAGTAACCACCTAATTAGGTATCCTATAAATAGGCGGTTACTCCACAATAATGGTTAAATTAATATATAATATTAGTATTTAATAAGAAGATAAAAGATTCGATCCCGGCCGGGAATCGAACCCAGATCCTTTGGGATAAAATAACCGACCAGGGCCGTAGACAATAATTAATTATCTAACAGATAATCATTGATTAAATAACAACATTAAATATTAATAAAATATGTTGATTCACAGTCAGAATTTTCAGTTAAAAAGTTTTTTTTATTTTGAAAAGCCAACGGTTCGATCCTACTTTGTCGATCTTTATCAGGGCTTCTGAGTCCAGAGTAATACAAAGACTATGAGGCCTAAGAGAGTGTTGAGCCCCCCCCAATAATTTGGTGCTAGTGACGCCTACGGAAAAGGTGAATTGAAGGATATCTTGGACAGCGAATAGAAAAAGTATTTTAAATTAATATATCTCGTGAAGTTATTGTTAATGTCACAGGGGGTATTTCGACTTAAAAGTTGTCCAATGGAACTCCATTTTTAGTAAAGTCGAATCCTCAATAAAAATTTACCCCAGCTCATGCCAGTGATTCTTGTCTTCTCTGGCCCCTTATTTTCATATTAAAAGTCATATTTAGCAGACTATATTTTCGGTATAAAAAAAACCATTGTGACCCACAATAGTGCCGAACCAATTTAATAAATTATTATTTTCTTTGAATTACCTATTGTTGTTTGTTTTGATATGTTTGTTTATATTTCAATAACATAAAAGATAAAATGAAATATATTCTGCTTCCAAAGCAATAAATACAACCCAATTCAACGTTATGGCTTAAATTATTTTTATACTTGAAAATTGTCTCATGTATCGGTTACACAATTGTTTGATTGATTGAACCCCGCCCAAATTATGAGAACACAAATATTGAGACTAACAAGGGTTAAGAAGGTTACAAAAATAATCACTTCGTAACACAGAGATAGTCATATCACTGCGCTTCAGAACTAAGACTAACTCTCCAGCCCCATCGCTCCTTATATTCAGCCGTAAAAGGACTGGCACAGAATGTTCTAGCCCGGCGTGGATGGTACTCCAACAGTCACAAACATGTACTATATTAGTTTGTTCTAGCTGTTAGTATAAAACCATTCTAAACCATGAGTTGTTTCTTTTTTCTTTTTTTTTTTTTTTACTTTCACTTACCTATATATGAAATATATAGTAAGTGGAAGTATTGCGATCGTGAAAAAATTCGACTTCCGGTTTTCAACGGAAATACACGTTTTGGGGTCCCCTGAGTCGAAATGACCAAGTCCCGCGAAATGGTCTGTGTGTGTGTGTGTGTCTGTGTGTCTGTGTTTGTTTGTGTGTGTGTGAACAGACTATCTCAAAAACTATAAACCGTGCGATCCTGAAATTGGGTATTTAGTGTAGGTATATTCCCGCGATGTGACAGCATAAATTTCATCAAAATTACTTAAAGGGAGGGGGTACTTTACTTAATAACTTTTTAGGTTTTTTTCGATTTTCTCAAAAACGGCTCTAACGATTTTGATTAAACTGAGTATTTCATCTATTTATATGCCCGAAATATGACTGTAAAAATTTCATCAAAATTGATTAACCGGAGGGGGGACTTTACTTAATAAATTTTGTAACATTTTCTCGTGTTTTTTTTATTTACTCTAAATCGGCTTTAACGATTTTGATCAAACTTGGTATTTGATGTATGTATATGCCCGAGATATGACTGTTAAAATTTCATTAAAATTGATTAACCGGAGGGGGGACTTTACTTAATAAATTTTGTATCATTTTCACGGGTTTTTTTATTTACTCAAAAACGGCTTTGACGATTAACAAAAATAAGATATGGATGTAGAAAAATGTGTGACTTTGGGAAATTATATTTAACAGGACACGTCAATTTCTTATCTAAGTAAGTTGGTAAGTGAAAGTTGTGTGTTGCGCGCACGCACCAGATTTTTTTTTTTCTTTTTTAACGTTACACTAATAAAAATTACTGAAAAACGAATTTTATATTCAAATTTTAAAGAAGAACCTATATACATTAACAATTAAGAAATAAGATCTTCTGAAAAGAAAAATAACGTAATGGTTACTATAGGCATGTAATTCTCAATTTCAAGGCATTAATCAGCGGCTTGTCCGGCCCTGCATCAACCCTTTCAATCTTATACAACAGAGTTATTTTCTAAATGAATTTTAAAAGAACTCGAAACTGGACAGAGATAGATGCGCAAAATTCCGAATTTCAAAACTTGAGGGCAATAAGGATATATCAATAGTGACTATCGATAGGCGTGACCCATCGATATATCGATAGTGACTACCGACTATCGTCCAAACCTAGTTTCTTTGTTTGTTTAATATCACTATATGCCCCTAAGGCTAATCGGAAGGAATCCTAAATTTTGTCAATCCAGAGAAAATTAGGATAGGGATCTTTAACGAGTATCTGACTTCGTACAGGCGTATATCCTATCCGCAAAATGGAGGTCCCGAGCCTGTACGATGTCCAACCCTAGTGTGAAGTTGTCAAACGTGAGCCGCAAGCCTCAAGTGTACTCCGGAGACAGAGGCCACCAGAATATAGCTTGTGATCCCTGCCGTGCTGCCGTTAGGGAAGAAGCAGTGCGCTTGCGTCACTCCCGATGTAATGCGGCCCACAATCGATAATTGGGTCCGCTATCGATCTATCGGATCTCATTAGATCGAGCCTTCTCTAACGAGAGCCAATAAATATTTGTTTCTGATAAACTTAATGGCCCTGTTTTTTTAGATTTTTTTTTTCTTCACCGTATCTTTCAATTTCTTAATGGTTGGGAGCTAGAAAAGTGAATGTGGATTCAGAAAGTAATTGATAATGAACGATAAAGCATCGATATTATCGGAGCCTCTTTTAAATTATATGTCTCAACTTATAGGTAAAATAAAAATAGCAAATGTGTATGGGTGATTCAAATTTATGGTGGTTCAAAATGTACATATCGACACCGATCTGAAGGATTTTCCCCCAACATTTTACTATTAATTTTCCTATTCATTATTATAAACAACGTTGTCTCATTTTCAAGCACCTTAAGACAGTATGACATTCACTAAAATCAATGACAGTGCTCATTTTGTCCCTCCCTAGTCTGTCACAAAATAGAGGACATGAACTCTGAAAAATAATTAAACCCTTATCCGTCACAATAATTCTAACAATCTGGTGCGATGCACGCAACACACAACTTTCACTTACGAACTTACTTAGATTAGAAATCGACATGTTTCGATAATATGTAAACGTATTTAATCTCTGAAGTCAAATAAACTTTTTTTAATAATAAATAAAAGTTTTTATTTTCATTTTACGGTTAATTACATTTTAGCTGTCACATCGCGGGCATATACATACATCAAATACCAACTTTGATCAAAATCGCTAAAGCCGTTTTTGAGTAAAAAAAAAAAACAAGTGATAATGAGAAAACATTTATTAAGTAAAGTGCCCCTTCCGTCACATCGCGGACATACATATACACGAAATACCGAGATTAATCAAAATCATTAGAGCCGTTTTTGAGAAAATCCTAAAAATTTGACAAAGTCTTTAAATAAAGTACCCCCTCCGTTTGACCAATTTTGATGAAATTTTCGCTGTCACACCGCGGGCAGCCTATACATACGCCAAATACGCAATTTCAGGTTCGTACGGTATATAGTTTTTGAGCCAGTCTGTTCACACACACACACACACAGACCTTTTTGCGGGACTTGGTTATTTGGACTCCGGGGACCCCAAAACGTGTATATCCGTTGAAAACAGGAAGTCGAAATTTTTCACGATCGCAATACTTTCCCTTACTATATATTTCATATATAGGTAAGTGAAAGTAAAAAAAAAAAAACAGATAAACTTTCAGGATGCAAAATAAAATTGAGCCGGTACACCAAAGGGTACTGGCAAAGTACCACAACATCTTTCTGTTAGTAAACATCGGTGATTCAAATTTATGGTGTTTCAAAATGATGGTGATTCAAAATGTATATATGGAGACCGACCTGAAGGATTTTTTTCCCACATTCCACTTTATCACACAGTTTTGAGGTCACTCCCTGGCTATTTTTTCGTATATACCCACCAATCCCCTCAGAAATGGAAATTTCGTGCTGAGAACATTTGGGGTAACCCTATTATAAAGCCAACAATACGCCAAGCCATATAATTTTTGCCTAGGTTATTTCGGTTTATGCCTTTTTTTTTTTAATTAATCCAATCTTAAATTGTGGGTGACCACCATTTTAAATTATTTTTTTTTTAGTTTTTTTTTTTAAATTAAAAAAAAAGCTGTAAAATATATTTATAAAGAGTCACTCCCTAAACCCCATCAACATAAACCTAGTAAATAATTCATTTTTACTTTCACTTACCTATATATGAAGTATATAGTGTGTGTGTGTGAACAGACTAGCTCAAAAACTATAAACCGTGCGAACCTGAAATTGGGTATTTAGTGTATGTATTTGCCCGCGATGTGACAGCAATAATTTCGTCTAAATTGCTCAAAGGGAGGGGGTACTTTATTTAATATCTTTTTACGTTTTTTTCGATTTTCTCAAAAACTTAACAGGTGGCTTTTCACAGTGCTACAGCAAGGGGACGAGTCCCCATACACATTACTTAGACGTTCAAAAATTTCTAAAGGCTTTATGCCTTCCTTAACTAAAAGTTTCATCACAACTCTGTACTCAATATTACTCATTTTAATGGCAATAGTAAACTGGTAAAGTATTATAAACAATATACAAGAGAAAATAGGATTATAAAATTTTGTGTAGATATAACTATTGAATAGGTAAATATGATAAGGGATCCTTTATATTAATTCCCTCCTTCATTGTCAGGCCTAAAACGTTTTGAGCTGCCCTCGTATATGGTTATGAATGAGGAATCGAAGGAATATACAGCCTTGGTCAAAAGTATTAGGCACCTACAATTTTTTTTAAAAAAATATAAAGAGGGAACAAAGGACATCTACTATAATAACATAATTTATTCAAAGACAAAACAAAGTCAAATTAATATTTGGTCGTCAAGCCATTGGCTTTTATCACCTCACTTTTCCTTTTTGGCATAGAATTAACAAGTTTTGAACAAATGTCTTTGTCTAATTTTTCCCACTCTTCTTTTAAATACAAAAATAGCTTGTCTTTTTTTGTAGGGTTATGTTTGACAACTGCATTTTTAATTATGGATACCAACTAAATTTTTAAGTTGGACCTTATGTGCTCATGTGATTGAGATCTGGGGACTAAGGAGGCCAGTCAAGCCCCTTAATGTTGTTGTTTTTTGAGCCATTCTCTACTTTTGCGTGAAATGTGACATGAAGCATTACCAGTTGAAAAACAATGTTTTTTCTGTCATCTGGTATAAATATTTTTTCAAACGAAGGCTTCAAAATTTGATTTAACATGGAAATATAGGCATCGCTATTCATTCTCTCTTCACAAAAAACATTTCTCCAACACCTGAAGTCCCCCTACAGCCCAAATCATTATATTTCCTCCACCGTGTTTCACAGTATGGACAACACAATCTTCTAATTTTTATAAATATTAAAAAATAACTATGTTCCTATATTCTTCATTGATTTTAGGAGATTTTGTCAATTTTTAATTTCAATTTACATAAATTTATTTACCGCAAAGTTGCTTTCATTAGACCTAACCACTTTTGCCCAGTCTTGAGCAGTCCAGTTTTTGGTGAAATTTTGCCCAGGTTAGCCTCTTCTTGCGATTGGCTTTACAAAGCCAGAGATTCTTTCTAGCCTTACAGCCTTTCAGATCATTCTATCCCAATCTTCTTCTTACTGTCCGAGCAGAAATGTCAACAGAACACTAGGTTTTCATGTCTTCAGCCTGCTGTTACGATGTTTTCTTGCGATTCTGAAGAGATGTTCTCACCGAAACCTTATCCTCACCTGCTTCTTTTATTTTATTTCTCCCTGTTCTAGGTAGAGAGGAAAATTTTGTATGAGTCCGATGTCGAAGAAGTCTATATTGAACAGCACAACGAGAGCACTTCCTAGTTTTTACATCTCAGATTGGCTATACACTTCCTCTCACTATATCACTTCGTTCTTTTACGTTGACCATTTTTAATGATAGAGAAAAAGAAGATTTAATTTTTTTATAATAGAATATAACAAAACCTCAACTGTTACCAATCAGAGAGCTAACACTTTACTGGGAACTTTTGTTTACATTTCATTTTTTTTTATTTCTAGAGTATTAATGAGGAGTTGGAAATTGAAAATAATCCATTTAAGGGATCCATTTTTGTAAAAACAAATACTTTTGGCCAAGGCTGTACATTCACATAGAACACACATTAACGAATCAATCATTTTTATTATAAAGTGGACTAAGGTTGCTATGGATACATACTTTCATATGACGTATTGAGGTTTAGTTTTCTTCAAGTAACAAGAGAAAGAGATCATTATTTACATTTAGGGTAAGCTAATTGTTAATTACGGGATCATTTCCGATCCGAGTACCGCAGCTGCTAACAAGGAATGATTAATTCATTTATGTTGTAATGTCCATTATTGTGCTTATTTTATTAACAACTAACCCCGTAGCCAGTTTTATTTCAACTCAGAAAATAGTAAAAATAAAAAAAAATAAAAACATTGAGTATCGTAATCTAAATGAATCATGTGCAAAATCCATTAAAATAGCTATTTTAAGCAGTAGCGAATTGCTCAAATACCAGGGTTTATCATCCCCCCCCCCACAAAATGTTTTTCTATACAAGTAATAAAATTACAAACAGAATTCATAACATAAACTTTGTTATTACAAATATATGACCGGTTAGTAACAGCGGTACTCGAAACGGGAAAACCCCAACTTAATTTCCCTCATGTTTTATCTTATGTGTTATTTGAATACGGGTGATTCTAAAATTATGGTGCTATCTATGTCACGACCTGATAAATCGACAACCGCCTGAAGGATTTTAAAAATTTCTTTTGCTATTTATTACTATTAGCTATTTATCATTGGTAATGAACACATGCATATATAATTTTCAAGCGCTTAAAGACAGGTTCAGGTATTACTTCGGGTAAGCAAATGCAAGATGGCGGCCGGCGTGAGTAAACAACAAGATATTGAGATCACGCCCTACCCGATACCTACGATTCAGTTCGGGTTTAGCGAAAGTTACCGAGCAGATGTAGTCGAGATAACCTCCCCGCCTCAATAATAGAAACAACCAACATAATGTACAAATGAATATTTCTTTAATATAATTAAAGTACTACAATAGATATGAGTAGAAGCACTATTTCAATGTATGAAAATTTCTTGTGATGGTTGCTTAAAATTTAAAATTAGATAGCATCTTTAGCAATATTTAACAAATAGATTTTGATCTTTTGGTTTGTAAATTTATTTGTTTGTTTTTACTTTCACTTACCTTTATATGAAATATATAGCAAGTGGAAGTATTGCGATCGTGAAAAATTTCGACTTCCGGTTTTCAACGGAAATACACGTTTTGGGGTCCCCTGAGTCCAAATGACCAAGTCCCGCGAAATGGTGTGTGTGTGTGTGTTCACACTAGTTCAGACTAGCTCAAAAACTATAAACCGTGCGAACCTGAAATTGGGTATTTAGTGTATGTATATGCCCGCGATGTGACAACAAAAATTTCATCAAAATTGCTCAAAGGGAGGGGGTACTTTATTTAATAACTTTTTACGTTTTTTTCGATTTTCTCAAAAACGGCTCTAACGATTTTGATTAAACTGAGTATTTGATGTATTAATATGCCCGAGATATGACTGTAAAAATTTCATCAAAATTGATTGACCGGAGGGGGGACTTTACTCAATAAATTTTGTACATTTTCACGAGTTTATTTTATTTACTCAAAAAAGGCTTTGATCAAAATGGGTATTTGATGTATGTATATGCCCGCGATGCGACAGCCGAAATTTCATCAAAATTGGTCAAATGGAGGGGGCACTTCATTTAATGAATTTCGTCTCATTTTCACATGTTTTTTATATTTACTCAAAAACTTTGGATTTGTTTATATGGAGAAATTAACTGTCTCTCATTACGCCTAAAAAAAAAGAAATGGCTAAATATGAGATATGATAAAAACCAAGTAAATATATAGAGGAGAAAAAAAGAAAACTATTCAGTCAACTCATAAAACACGTTGAGCCCACACATGCATAGCACGCCTTTAATGGCACATCATTGTTCATGATTAAAGCCGTTCTGTTCATTTAATGTAAATTAATGGTTTCCTAGTAACTAAATGAAATTTACAACAAGTACAAAGAGAATTATAAAATCTGACGACTTGGAGTATTATGCTTGCATTGCCGAATCATTACAAGTAAAAAGTTTTGTTTAATAATTAAAGAAATTAGTGTTTGTTATAGAGCAAATGAAAACAAAAATAAGAAATGAATGTGGAAAAATGTGTAACTGAGTGAGAAGTGGCATTAACACAACGCATTAATTTCTAATCTAAGTTGGTAAGTGAAAGTTGTGTGTTGCGCGCACGCACCGGATTTTTTAAAGATGTGTGAGGCCTGTCAAACTACTGGAGGTGACTCACACCGACCGGGAGTAGGAGTGATGTACCTTCCCCGTGTATCCCATCGAGAATCGTGGTATGGTTTTCCAGGATGTCCGTTACCACCCGGAGGTTTGTTACAACGGTATGCTTCAGGGAAAGAAATATAGGTCCTCGGGGCCGTTGACTCTGGGGTACCATAATCCTTGGACCTAGACCAGTTTGTCACTGTCCTTGAATCCGACAGAGATCGGGTCACGCCATCGGTGGGAAGGACACTGCCAAATTGGCCCCAATGGGATTGGTTCTGGAGCTATAGGCAGTCTGCCGCTGTACCATGGAGACCATGGCTTGCAGCATCGTGAGGTTTGGGCTACCCCCTCCAGGCTGTCTGTACTCCCGCAAGCAACACAAATGTCTGTAAGAAGACCACACTGCGCGGCCAAAGGTCTCATTAGGCCTAATGCGCCAACTAGAAAAGAAAAAAAAACAGAAAAGAAGAATCAAACACAGTAAAAAAAAAATCTGGTGCGTGCGCGCAACACACAACTTTCACTTACCAAGTTAGATAAGAAATTAATGAGTTTTGTTAAAGACACTCCTCAAAGTTACTCATTTCTTATTTTTGTTTTCATTTGTTCAAAACATTTGAATAGTGATAGCGCTTACCTGATATTAAATAACACCTAATTTTCATTAAACATGATGAATATGATGAAAATCGTTAAAGGCGTTTTTGATAATGGAAAAATTGGAAAAAAAGTTATGAAACAAAGAGCCCCATCCGGTTGATCAATTTTGATGAAATGTTGGCTATCACATCTTTGGCATATACATTCATCAAATACCCAGTTTGATCAAAATCATTAAAGCCGTTTTTGAGTAAATAAAAAAAAACCCGTAAAAATTAGACAAAATTCTTTAAATAAAGTACCCCTTGCGTTTGATCAATTTTGATAAAATTAATAACCAATTTAAGGTTCGTACGAGTTATAGTTTTTGAGCTAGCCTGTTCACACACACACACAAACACACACACACACACACACACACACACACACACAGACCATTTCGCGGGACTTGGTTATTTGGACTCAGGGGACCCCAAAACGTGTATTTCCGTTGAAAACCAGAATTCGAAATTTTTCACGATCGCAATTCTTTCCTTACTATATATTTCATATGTAGGTAAGTGTAAGTAAAAAACATGTATAACTGCCTATACTTTACCAAATATTCTAGTTGAAAAATTTATTGTTTTAACAATTTTTAAATTAAAACCTGAGCCCCCGATTTCAATGAGGATATGGTGGCGTTTGTTTAAGCCCCGAGTTCGACCTGCGTAAGCTCACACGCACGCAGCCAATCCAACTGACTCATGTGACAATGTTGAGAGAGAGAGCTAAAACAAAAAACATCTTTTCCGCTTGTGTTGCATTCCCTTGGGAGCTCTCACAGTTTGTTTCATCCATGATATTTTTTTCCAAATAGTTTTTTAATCAATGTTGGTTATGAAATATATTTTTACTGTCACTTGCCTATATGAAATATGTAGTAAGGGGAAGTATCGCGATCGTGAAAAATTTCGCCTTCCTGTTTTCAACGGAAATACACGTTTTAGGGTCCCCTGAGTCCAAATAACCAAGTCTCGCGAAATGGTCTGTGTGTGTGGGTGTATGTGTGTTTGTGTGTGTGTGAACAGACTAGCTGAAAAACTATAACTCGTACGAACCTCAAATTGGATATTTGGTCTATGAATATGCCCGCGATGTGACAGCAAAAATTTCATCAAAATTGATCAAACGCAGGGGATTCTTTATTTAAAGAATTTTGTCTAATTTTTACGTGTTTTTTTTTTATTTACTCAAAAACGGCTTTAATGATTTTGATCAAACTGGGTATTTGATTTATGTATATGCCCCCGATGCAACAGCCGAAATTTCATCAAAATTGGTGAAACGGAGGGGGTACTTTATTTAATAAACTAATTCTTATGTTCACGTGTTTTTTTTTTTTTATTTACTCAACAACGGCTGTAATGATTTTAATCAGACTGTATATTTGGTGTATGTATATGCTCACGACGTGACAGCCAAAATTTCATCAAAATTGGTCAAACCCAGGGGGCTCTTTGTTTCATAACTTTTTTCTAATTTACACTTTTTTTCGAATATCTCAAAAACGGCTTTAATTGGGCATATTAATACATCAAATACTAAGTTAGATATACGAAGTAAGATGAAATTTTTGATGTCACATTGCGGGCATTTACATACACTAACTACCCAATTTCAGGTTCGCACGGTTTATAGTTTTTGAGCTAGTCTGTTCACACACAGACCATTTCGCGGGACTTGGTTATTTGGACTCAGGGGACCCCAAAACGTGTATTTCAGTTGAAAACCGGAAGTCGAAATTTTTCACGATCGCAATACTTTCCCTCACTATATATTTCATATATAGGTAAGTGAATGTAAAAGTTTCATTTAATTTATAGAGTTTACTCAGTTTTACACAGCTAATGTTATTGTTGACAACAAAGGCTCGATATTAGGTAGGAATGACTAACAGACAATTATGTTAATTAGGAAATAGGGCAGCGTTTATAAAATTACACTTTAAATAGTCGACTTGTTAGGCTCTGCGATTATCATAATTCGATGAATTAAACAAAACTCGATTAATTCACTGATCGGCGTGGGATGTCTCCCATCTTCTTATAAGGACAAGAAGATAATTAATAATTTATCAATTCATAGCCCATTAACATAAATTGCTGAACTAATTTATTAAAACTGAAAGGACAGCTCAAGTTTTGAACGAGGATCTCTTCTTCCTTAGAATATCCGCCGTTTCCTTTGATATATTAATACCATTTTACATATATTAGTGATGTATAATGATAATGTACAACTATCGATAGTCTCAGCTATCGATAGTTCTGATAGTATCCGACATAAAACTATCAATACTATCGATAGTCTGAATTGATGACAAAGTGCGGGGGGGTAGTATAAAAATGTTCTGAGGGGGCTTAAATGGGGAAGGGGAATTTTTGTTTTCCTATAACCTTTGTTTTCAATTATGGGTCATTCCATATCAAGTGGTCCAAAGTGGTTGCTCGATCGTTTTAGAAAAAATTATAATTTTACCACCAATTACGTATGGAATCAGTAGTTCTAATCAATTTTTTAAAAAATTTTAGGATCAACCGTTTGAAAATAGCAGCCATTTTTGTTTCACCTTTCAGGCAAATTTTTGAGTTTTTAAGCTCTCACAGAAACACATTTTCTCAAGACTTCATTATTTGAATATTGAGAAGTTTACTACTTGAAAAGTGCTATTAAAAAAGGTAGCTACGAATTTTTGAAAATGTGAATGAAAATGAATAATTAAGAGGAAATTTAATTAACAAGAAATATAGAACAGACTTTAAGGAAAACAATCGTGTTTAAATTGTGAGTCTATGACTTGCCAGTCTTGAGAAAATGAGTTTTTAGTGAGAGCTTAAAAACTCAAAAATTTGCCTGAAAGGTGAAACAGAAATGGCTGCCATTTTGAAACGGTTGATCCTAAAAATTTTTTAAAAATTTATTTGAACTACTGATTCCATACGTAATTGTTGGTAAAATTATAATTTTTTCTAAAATGATCGAGCAACCACTTTGGACCACTTGATATGGAATGACCCTTATTTGGAGATATTATCTGTCTCTCGTTACGCCTAAAAACAAGAAATGGCTAAATATGAAACATGAAAAAAAATCAAGGAAACATAATGCAGAGGAGAAAAAAAAAAATATTCCCAGAATTTATAAAACAAGATGAATGTGCATCATGCCTTGAATGACAGATTATATTTAATGACGTTCTCTTCATGGCAAAGAGTTGTCTAAACGTTTTGGAACATACGTATTTAATGGAAATTATATCTCTCAATGGTTGCTAAATGAAGTTTTCAACAACTAAATCGAGAATTATAAAATCAGACGCGATGGAGTATAATGCTTGCATTGCCGAATTATCACAAGTAAAAACGTTAGAGAGAAAATACAAACAAAATAAAAGAATGTGTGACTTTGGGGAATGGCGTTTACAAATTTATCAAAACATTTCAATCTCTAATCTAATTAAGTTGATAAGTGGAAGTAGTACTCGTATGTTGCGCGAATCGCACCAGATGTTTAAAATAAAATCTCAATGTTTGATTGTCCTACCTATATCCTTTGTAAATTAATTGTATTAAATGAAGGGGTTGGGGCAAAATAGTGCCAAGCAACATTTAGTCGATATATATTATAAAGCAAAGTGTACAATGTGCGTGCCGAAAAGGCTCAGAAATGACTCCACTTACGATTAAGAGATTTATGTCAGCGTGTAACTGTAGGTCCCCTAACGGAGAAGAAGGTTTCCGTTTTTCTCTTAAGAGTGTGAAATTGAAGAGAAAAGGACTGGAATTTTAAGCCTCTCGCAACATGTAATTAGCCTACCTGAGAATGACATACGAGTTTATGAATGAAAAATTTAGTTCGTGCTACAGACCACCAGGAAGCGCTAGGGTGTGTTTCACTCAATGTTTATTGTTCATTCATTCCGTTATATTTGTAAAGGTTATAGATTTTGTCAGCTGCTCTTTTTAAATTACTAAAAAATCAAGCGAAAATAATTAGTTTCACCTTTTCTTTTAAAATAAATTAATGATTTTACATATCTGCAATCAATGAGAAAACCGACTAAATACTTTACAAAATTAATTTTCTCATAAGAAGGTTAATTGATTAACACATTACATTTAATCAATATCTAACATATACTTAAGTAAATTTAATGCAATATGAGTGAGCGAATAAAAACAGACATAAAACAAAAAAGAAGAGCTGAATAGACTGATTATAAACCGAAAATAACAAGTTTGAAGTGTTCTTATTGTATGTAGTTATGAAAAATGGTTTTATTACTATGTATGATGAGCATTCCAGTTGACAAAATGATGAATTGACTCCAACTATAAAAGTTTTCAATAAGATTTTATCACCGCTCATAGTTCAGGATAAAAAGAAATATGATGAAAAAATTGTGCCCTCATGATATTTTGGTTTTCGCTTAGTAACAGTAGTAAGATTGGAGAAGTGCAGAGTTCGGCCAAATTAGGGTGGGGGGGGGGGGGTATATATTAAGGGAGGTTGAACTGGAAGAAAGGTCTTAAAAAAAAAAATTCTATGAATCTTCGGTATTTTCTAAACTTCTGGATCTACTGGGACCATCACAGTAGTCGGCGCTTAAGTTTTACTCCAGATATAGTTTTTTTAACTAATAATCTAATAACTTATTATCTGCTGACTGCTTGGAATGGGTTTATAGGATTCATAATCACAGAAACCATCAAAAACGATGCATGACTCGACAAAGTTGCAGCAAAATTAATTGTTCATTCACCATTGTCAACACCCTATAAAGTATATAGGGTTCCTTATTAGGGCGGACACTGCAGATCTCGAATCTTAATATTGATACAATGTTAAAATTTTCAAGAAGGTGCTAATTTTGTTCTATATTTTCTTTAATTTTAAAGTTTTTCTGTTATTGAAACTGCCACATAAGTACCGGAGCGAAGCCGGGCACCTTAGCTAGTTAATAAATAAACTGTAGCTGCAGTCTGCTGTATATTTCGTAGGATTATATGTCTATGTTGGAAATGCCACCTAAACATGACTATATAGAGCCTCTATAAACATATTTAGGTTGCATTTCCTTCATAGACATATAGTACTACGTAATATACAGCAGACTGCAGCTACAGTTCATTTTTGTTAAAAATGTTCCTTGGCACTATTTTGCCCCTACCCCTTCACATGTATGTATATAATTTTATTTCGTATTTTTTTATTCCCTATTTACCGAGATATCGATAATCGGTGTTTTAACATTGGTTATGTGACAATACGAATTATCGGGTTTCTACCAGGCCTCGAAAATATAAGTTAACTTTAATTTTAAAGAAGTTAAAGTTATTTAAAAACTTTTATCAAAATAACTTTTTGCATAAAAGTTCATTTCATAAAGTTATTCTGAAACTTATCCAAAAAAAGATTTTAGTCAAAGAAAATAATTTCTGAAATGCAAAAATTTATTTTATTAGGTTACAATTTTTAATATTTCGTAAATATGTTTATTATTTTTAAACTACAAAATTATGTTTAACAATACCATGGAATCAGTACAGTTGATTACCATAGATATATAATGTACAATATCGTTGCTCAATATAAAAATATTTAGGTTATTATTCAACAATTATCATTTAATTTAACAAGTAAATCAATTTAAATACATTTTAATTTACACCTATAATCATCAAGAATAAATTTCAAAGTATCCCCTATTTTACACTGCTATCTAATAACATTTCTTTGCTTATTTTTACTGATATGGGTTTTAATTTGTTCTTCCTACACTTCAAGTCACTATTACAGTCACGTAATTCGTAAAAAACACTTTTATGGAATCTACGATAGGTTAAATAATGGTCAGGATTTTCAGCTACAATGATATTTATTATGGTAAGCCAACGTTTCGATCCAACTTGTGGATTTTCATCAGGGCTACTGAGTCCAGGTGGATACTCCCATCCACCTGGACTCAGTAGCCCTGATGAAGATCCACAAGTTGGATCGAAACATTGGCTTACCATAATAAATATCATTGTAATGAGTCTTAGTATCCACCTGGACTCAGTAGCCCTGATGAAAATCCACAAGTTGGATCGAAACGTTGGCTTACCATAATAAATATCATTGTAGCTGAAAATCCTGACCATCATTTAACCTATCGTAATTGAAGAACAGTTGACCATCTCTCATCTCTATTTATGGAATCTAAATTAACGGTTTTTTGAATACCTTCAAAAATTACCTTTAATTATTGTTTCACAACAGTTTTAGAGAAGTATTTGAAAAAATTCAGAATCACTTGGTATTTTTTGCGTGCGCATCATCGTAATTTGCACATAACCATTTACTCACGAGGAATAACTAAATCTAAAATGAAACGGTCTGGAAAGATGACTTATGACTGGACATTGGACTGGTTTTTCTTCGAGAAAAATAACATAATAGGAAAGGAACAAATATACCTTGAACTAATCCTATCACAGGATCATTCATCAAAATAAACAACAGTATTAGTAAACAAACTCGTTTTTCTATGATAAAAACTTTTATGATCAAAACCCAGGGCGAAAAAGTTATTGTTTAACTCACACTTTAATTTTAATTGCTCCATATGTTTAGGTGAACCTTGAACTTTTTGAAAGAAAACTTTTATCAAAAAGTTATTGGAAAACGTTTATTGATAAAACTTTTTTGGTAATAAGTTTATCAAATACTTTTAAAATAAAACTTGTTTTAAAAAGTTAATGACTCTTTCGAACCCTGGTTTCTACTGTTAATATGTTATTGCTAAACTTTCTGGATCCTTTAGTACAAATGTAACCTTATTGCATGAATTTTCATAAAAGCAAATTAGCAATTTTACGAATTAATAATAAAAGTACAAAAATCTGGTGCGTGCGCGCAACACACAACTTTCACTTACCGACTTACTTAGATTAGAAATTGATGTGTTTTGTTAATTGCCACTTCTCAAAGTTAAACATTTTTCCACATTCATTTCTTATTTTTGTTTTCATTTGCTCAAAAAAAAAACACTAATTTTTTTTTTTATTATTAAATATTTTATTTTAGTTGTGATAATTCGGCAATACAAGCATAATACTCTTAGTCGTCTGATTTTATGATTCTCTATGTACTTGTTGAAATTTCATTTAGTTACCATGAAACAAATAATTTCCATTAAACTAACAGAACGGCTTTAATTATGAACAATGGTCTGTCATTAAAGGCGTACTACGCATGCCTGGGCTGAACGTGTTTTATGAGTTGACTGAATATTTTCCTTTTTTTTCTCCTCTATATGTTTACTTGATTTTTATCATATCTCATATTTAGCCATTTCTTATTTTTAGGCGTAACGAGAGAATCGTCAATCGTTAATCTTAAAAATCGTCGTTGGCTATCACATCTTTGGCATATACATACATTAAATACCCAGTTTGATCAAAATCGTTATAGCCGTTTTTGAGATAATAGAAAAAAAGGTAAAAATTGGTAAAAAAACTTATGAAATAAATTGCCCCCTCCGTTTGACTAATTTTGATGAAATTTTAGCTATCACATCTTTCGCATATACATACATCAAATACCCAGTTTGATCAAAATCGTTAAAGCCGTTTTTGAGTAAACAAAAAAAAAACACGTGAAAATGATACAACATTTATTAATTAAAGTCCTCCCTCCGGTGGATCAATTTTAATGAAATTTTTACAGTCATATCTCGGGCATATGAATTCATTTAATACTCAGTTTTATCAAAATCGTTAGAGCCGTTTTTGAGAAAATCGAAAAAAACTTAAAAAGTTATTTAATAAAGTACCCCCTCCCTTTGAGCAAATTCGATGAAATTTTTACAGTCATATCTCGGGCATATGAATTCATTTAATACTCAGTTTTATCAAAATCGTTAGAGCCGTTTTTGAGAAAATCGAAAAAAAACGTAAAAAATTATTAAATAAAGTACCCCCTCCCTTTTGACTAATTTTGATGAAATTTTTGCTTTCACATCGCGGGCATATACATACACTAAATACTCAATTTCAGGTTCGCACAGTTTATAGTTTTTGAGTTAGTCTTTTCACACACACACACACAGACCATTTCGCGGGACTTGGTTATTTCGACTCAGGGGACCCCAAAACGTTTATTTCCGTTGAAAACCGGAAGTCGAAATTTTTCACGATCGCAATACTTCCCCTTACTATATATTTCATGTATAGGTAAGTGAAAGTAAAAAGAGCTGATGTAATCGCTCGTAAAACGGTAAAATGTTTACCAATACAGGCTAGGAAGGGCTCGCCGAAAATATTTCTTGTAACAAACAAAGGAACCACGTCGTTCTGGAACATTTTCTTCTTTCGGTTGTTACTAATGGGCTCCAGATGGTAATAATGGAACAGGCGAAGCAGAAATTGGAGGAATTAGGTGAAGTGAAACAGAAGATGGAGAAATAATGGGGAAGGGTTGGTTTGTTCATGGGTGGAACAAAGGAGGTGGAGTTAAGTGGTCAACCGAAACCCAGGTAGGAGACCTGTCAGGTGAGCTTAGCGAAGGCCCAATACCCCCAGTTAGGGGAAGATCACGTCCGGGCCAGTTCTTGGATCTTGGAGGAGGTGGTCACCAGGAAGGTAGCAAGTAGGATGGTGGAAAATGAGGAGGTCTGCCAAGTTTGGGAAAACTGCAAGGTGCAGCGACTGAGTAACGTTCAATGATAATAGCTCATTAGGTATTGGACCACCAAGTTTTCTGAATATTGAAGTAACAAAAAAAAAATTAATTAATCTAATCTTAATTTGTGGCTGACCACCATTTTAAATTATTTTTAAATAATTTATTTTTTGAAGAGAAAAGATTTGGCTCCGCCGAGAGTCGAACCTTAAATTATTTTAATTAATCTAATCTTAATTTGTGGCTGACCACCATTTTAAATTATTTTTAAATAATTTATTTTTTGAAGAGAAAAGATTTGGCTCCGCCGAGAGTCGAACCTTAAATTATTTTAATTAATCTAATCTTAATTTGTGGCTGACCACCATTTTAAATTATTTTTAAATAATTTATTTTTTGAAGAGAAAAGATTTGGCTCCGCCGAGAGTCGAACCTTAAATTATTTTAATTAATCTAATCTTAATTTGTGGCTGACCACCATTTTAAATTATTTTTAAATAATTTATTTTTTGAAGAGAAAAGATTTGGCTCCGCCGAGAGTCGAACCTTAAATTATTTTAATTAATCTAATCTTAATTTGTGGCTGACCACCATTTTAAATTATTTTTAAATAATTTATTTTTTGAAGAGAAAAGATTTGGCTCCGCCGAGAGTCGAACCTTAAATTATTTTAATTAATATAATCTTAATTTGTGGCTGACCACCATTTTTAATTATTTTTAAATAATTTATTTTTTGAAGAGAAAAGATTTGGCTCCGCCGAGAGTCGAACCTAAAATTATTTTAATTAATCTAATCTTAATTTGTGGCTGACCACCATTTTAAATTATTTTTAAATAATTTATTTTTTGAAGAGAAAAGATTTGGCTCCGCCGAGAGTCGAACCTTAAATTATTTTAATTAATCTAATCTTAATTTGTGGCTGACCACCATTTTAAATTATTTTTAAATAATTTATTTTTTGAAGAGAAAAGATTTGGCTCCGCCGAGAGTCGAACCTTAAATTATTTTAATTAATCTAATCTTAATTTGTGGCTGACCACCATTTTAAATTATTTTTAAATAATTTATTTTTTGAAGAGAAAAGATTTGGCTCCGCCGAGAGTCGAACCTTAAATTATTTTAATTAATATAATCTTAATTTGTGGCTGACCACCATTTTAAATTATTTTTAAATAATTTATTTTTTGAAGAGAAAAGATTTGGCTCCGCCGAGAGTCGAACCTAAAATTATTTTAATTAATCTAATCTTAATTTGTGGCTGACCACCATTTTAAATTATTTTTAAATAATTTATTTTTTGAAGAGAAAAGATTTGGCTCCGCCGAGAGTCGAACCTTAAATTATTTTAATTAATCTAATCTTAATTTGTGGCTGACCACCATTTTAAATTATTTTTAAATAATTTATTTTTTGAAGAGAAAAGATTTGGCTCCGCCGAGAGTCGAACCTTAAATTATTTTAATTAATATAATCTTAATTTGTGGCTGACCACCATTTTAAATTATTTTTAAATAATTTATTTTTTGAAGAGAAAAGATTTGGCTCCGCCGAGAGTCGAACCTTAAATTATTTTAATTAATCTAATCTTAATTTGTGGCTGACCACCATTTTAAATTATTTTTAAATAATTTATTTTTTGAAGAGAAAAGATTTGGCTCCGCCGAGAGTCGAACCTTAAATTATTTTAATTAATATAATCTTAATTTGTGGCTGACCACCATTTTAAATTATTTTTAAATAATTTATTTTTTGAAGAGAAAAGATTTGGCTCCGCCGAGAGTCGAACCTAAAATTATTTTAATTAATCTAATCTTAATTTGTGGCTGACCACCATTTTAAATTATTTTTAAATAATTTATTTTTTGAAGAGAAAAGATTTGGCTCCGCCGAGAGTCGAACCTTAAATTATTTTAATTAATATAATCTTAATTTGTGGCTGACCACCATTTTAAATTATTTTTAAATAATTTATTTTTTGAAGAGAAAAGATTTGGCTCCGCCGAGAGTCGAACCTTAAATTATTTTAATTAATCTAATCTTAATTTGTGGCTGACCACCATTTTAAATTATTTTTAAATAATTTATTTTTTGAAGAGAAAAGATTTGGCTCCGCCGAGAGTCGAACCTTAAATTATTTTAATTAATATAATCTTAATTTGTGGCTGACCACCATTTTAAATTATTTTTAAATAATTTATTTTTTGAAGAGAAAAGATTTGGCTCCGCCGAGAGTCGAACCTAAAATTATTTTAATTAATCTAATCTTAATTTGTGGCTGACCACCATTTTAAATTATTTTTAAATAATTTATTTTTTGAAGAGAAAAGATTTGGCTCCGCCGAGAGTCGAACCTAAAATTATTTTAATTAATCTAATCTTAATTTGTGGCTGACCACCATTTTAAATTATTTTTAAATAATTTATTTTTTGAAGAGAAAAGATTTGGCTCCGCCGAGAGTCGAACCTTAAATTATTTTAATTAATCTAATCTTAATTTGTGGCTGACCACCATTTTAAATTATTTTTAAATAATTTATTTTTTGAAGAGAAAAGATTTGGCTCCGCCGAGAGTCGAACCTTAAATTATTTTAATTAATATAATCTTAATTTGTGGCTGACCACCATTTTAAATTATTTTTAAATAATTTATTTTTTGAAGAGAAAAGATTTGGCTCCGCCGAGAGTCGAACCTTAAATTATTTTAATTAATCTAATCTTAATTTGTGGCTGACCACCATTTTAAATTATTTTTAAATAATTTATTTTTTGAAGAGAAAAGATTTGGCTCCGCCGAGAGTCGAACCTTAAATTATTTTAATTAATATAATCTTAATTTGTGGCTGACCACCATTTTAAATTATTTTTAAATAATTTATTTTTTGAAGAGAAAAGATTTGGCTCCGCCGAGAGTCGAACCTAAAATTATTTTAATTAATCTAATCTTAATTTGTGGCTGACCACCATTTTAAATTATTTTTAAATAATTTATTTTTTGAAGAGAAAAGATTTGGCTCCGCCGAGAGTCGAACCTAAAATTATTTTAATTAATCTAATCTTAATTTGTGGCTGACCACCATTTTAAATTATTTTTAAATAATTTATTTTTTGAAGAGAAAAGATTTGGCTCCGCCGAGAGTCGAACCTTAAATTATTTTAATTAATCTAATCTTAATTTGTGGCTGACCACCATTTTAAATTATTTTTAAATAATTTATTTTTTGAAGAGAAAAGATTTGGCTCCGCCGAGAGTCGAACCTTAAATTATTTTAATTAATATAATCTTAATTTGTGGCTGACCACCATTTTAAATTATTTTTAAATAATTTATTTTTTGAAGAGAAAAGATTTGGCTCCGCCGAGAGTCGAACCTTAAATTATTTTAATTAATCTAATCTTAATTTGTGGCTGACCACCATTTTAAATTATTTTTAAATAATTTATTTTTTGAAGAGAAAAGATTTGGCTCCGCCGAGAGTCGAACCTTAAATTATTTTAATTAATCTAATCTTAATTTGTGGCTGACCACCATTTTAAATTATTTTTAAATAATTTATTTTTTGAAGAGAAAAGATTTGGCTCCGCCGAGAGTCGAACCTTAAATTATTTTAATTAATCTAATCTTAATTTGTGGCTGACCACCATTTTAAATTATTTTTAAATAATTTATTTTTTGAAGAGAAAAGATTTGGCTCCGCCGAGAGTCGAACCTTAAATTATTTTAATTAAGATAATCTTAATTTGTGGCTGACCACCATTTTAAATTATTTTTAAATAATTTATTTTTTGAAGAGAAAAGATTTGGCTCCGCCGAGAGTCGAACCTAAAATTATTTTAATTAATCTAATCTTAATTTGTGGCTGACCACCATTTTAAATTATTTTTAAATAATTTATTTTTTGAAGAGAAAAGATTTGGCTCCGCCGAGAGTCGAACCTTAAATTATTTTAATTAATCTAATCTTAATTTGTGGCTGACCACCATTTTAAATTATTTTTAAATAATTTATGACTTATGTCATAAATATCATATTTTTACTTTCACTTACCTATATATGTAATATATAGTAAGTGGAAGTATTGCGATCGTGAAAAATTTCGACTTCCGGTTTTCAACGGAAATACACGTTTTGGGGTCCCCTGAGTCGAAATGACCAAGTCCCGCGAAATGGTCTGTGTGTGTGTGTGTCTGTGTGTGTGTGTGTGTGTGTGTGTGTGTATGTGAACAGACTAGCTCAAGAACTATAAACCGTGCGAACCTGAAATTGGGTATTTAGTGTAGGTATATGCCCGCGATGTGACAGCAAAAATTTCATCAAAATTAGTCAAAGGGAGGGGGTACTTTATTTAATAACTTTTTAGGTTTTTTTCGATTTTCTCAAAAACGGCTCTAACGATTTTGATTAAACTGAGTATTTCATCTATTTATATGCCCGAGATATGACTGCAAAAATTTCATCAAAATTGATTAACCGGAGGGGGGACTTTACTTAATAAATTTTGTAACATTTTCACGTGTTTTTTTTATTTACTCTAAATCGGCTTTAACGATTTTGATCAAACTGGGTATTTGATGTATTTATATGCGCGAGATATGACTGTAAAAATTTCATCAAAATTGATCAACCGCAGGGGACACTTTACTTAATAAATTTTGTATCATTTTTACGTGCTTTTTTTATTTACTCAAAAACGGCTTTCACGATTGTGACCAAACTGGGTATTTGATGTATGTATATGCCAAATATGTGATAGCCAACATTTCATCAAAATTGATCAACCGAAGGGGGGACTTTACTTAATAAATTTTGTATCATTTTCACGGGGTTTTTTATTTACTCAAAAACGGCTTTAACGATTAATAAAAATAAGATATGAATGTAGAAAAATGTGTGATTTTGGTAAATGATATCTAACAAAACACGTCAATTTCTTATCTAAGTAAGTTGGTAAGTGAAAGTTGTGTGTTGCGCGCACGCACCAGATTTTTTATCATATTATTTAAATTGACTTATGTCAATAAATATCATAAATTGGACAAAATTTGTCCACCTCCTGCTACTACTCGCAAAATTTGTGAGATAGGGGGAGTAGGTATCAGTGAAGAGGAAGGATTTGCTCTGCCTTGAGCCGAGCTCTGTGGTGTAGTGGTTAGCATCCTCGCATGTAACGCAGGAGACCCGGGTTCGACTCTCGGCGGAGCCAAATCTTTTCTCTTCAAAAAATAAATTATTTAAAAATAACAAAAAAAAAGTTCTTTTGACTAAATGGTCTAAATGAACTGGCCGAAAAATATAACATTTAAATAAATACTCAATTTAATAATCAAAATAACTTAATTCTACAGAAATTTAGAGAATCCTTAACAGAAATTTATAAAATAGGTTAAATGATGGTCAGGATTTTCAGTTTGCAATGATTTTATTATGGTAAGCCAACGTTTCGATCCAACTTGTGGATCTTCATCAGGGCTAAAAGAAAACAAATATATGAGTATCTATGCTAGAGGGTGACAATAGATGGATACATTACAGAACTGATAATAATATAAAAGATGGTGTATACTTGAATATTGATATAAGTGACTGGTTAACAAGATAAAATAGAATCTGATATTTACCTACTGAGTCCAGGTGGATATTAAGACTAAGGCCCGGTCCACACTTTTCTGCGATCCGGACTATAAGCCAGGAATATAATGGTAAATCCGGTCGGTCCATTATACTCCAGGTACCCCTGACCCGGCTTAGGCCCGATGCACACGGACGACACTTTTCTGCGATGCGGACTATAAGCCAGGTCAGGGGTACCTGGAGTACAATGGACCGACTGGATTTACCATTATATTCCTGGCTTATAGTCCGGATCGCAGAAAAGTGTCGTCCGTGTGCATAGGGCTTTATAGTCCGCATTGCAGAAAAGTGTCGTCCGTGTGCATCGGGCCTAAAGGTAAAAATAAGGTGAGAGGTAGTGGTAGGGGGTTAGTTAGTTAGACTTCAAAGGTTTATGACGGGGAAATCCAACGCTTTTGAAGTGAAGGCACATGACAACTGAGTGAACAAAATTATTTTTAAAACTAACAAAATAGATGGTACTGTATACAAATAGTTATGTCTGGATTCAATAATAACATAAAAATGAGATAATACATAATGTAACAATGCATAAAATATTGGAAAATATACAGAAAGAATATACAATACAAAAAATAATATTAGTAGAAGAGATACAGAGATAATTATTTTTACCTCTCACCTTATTTTTACCTTTAGTCTTAGTATCCACCTGGATTCAGTAGGTAAATATAAGATTCTATTTTATCTTGTTAACCAGCCACTTATATTAATATTCATGTATAAACCATCTTTTATATTATTATGAATTCTGTAATGTATCCATTTATTGTCACCCTCTAGCATAGATACTCATATATTTGTTTTCTTTTAGCCCTGATGAAGATCCACAAGTTGGATCGAAACGTTGGCCTACCATAATAAAATCATTGCAAACTGAAAATCCTGACCATCATTTAACCTATCGTAATTGAAGAACAGTTGACCATCTCCTATCTCTACTATTAGAAATTTATAAATTAAAATTTATTCAAAAGGTTTCCAAATCTGACATAATGTTTTTATATAAAAAATTAAACTATTATTTCGTAACCAATTACCTATTGATCCTAAAATTAATATCAGTGGTGTCAAATGGATATTTAAAGTTAGGTGTGAATTAGTATATTTAAATTATAAAATATAATTATAAATTAAATATATAGTTTATTACTATTTGTTTCTTTTATTATTTCAGGTTATTTATACATACATACAACATCTATTCAACTGTACTTTTTATTTTTCATTTATAAGTACAACGTTTCGGACCTTTCTTTGTCCATTTTCAAGTATCTAAAAACATTATTTATTCTATTAAAAAAAAAAACAATATGTAAAATTATGTTTATAAAAAAAAACTAAAGGCATATCCATTTTTTATTTTATTGTGATATTGATATTTTTAGAATGTTAACATAAAAAAATAAAATGTTTTTTAAAGATTAAATTTGAAATTAAAAAGTTGTTGTATGTTGTGTTGTTTTCAAATATTTTTTCATTTTTTTTTTATTTATTTAATAACAAACGTTTAACAACTATAAATTTGCGATCTGCAAATTACTTGCAATGAGCAAATTTTGCTGGCTGCTACATGAGCGTTCCTTCTGGAAATGACAAATTAGCTCAGCAAGTCTCTTGGCCACCACCTGCGTAGTCGACGTGGTGGGCTGAAAGGGTTGTGCGAGCATCTTAAGGCTTCCGTAAGAGGGTTTGTATTGTAGGTCAGTCTTAGGTGAAAGCTATTATAATTTTCTTTGGCTGTTTCCGAAATAGTTCGCATGTCTTAGTCTTAGTGTATTATATCGTTGCTAACAAAAAATGGTGCATCAACTATTCTTCGCAACACTTTTGACTGAAAAGACTGTATTCTTTGGATGCTGGACGATTTCGCAGAGCCCCACAACTCTATCCCGTACGCCCATATAGGTTTTAGCAGGACTTTGTATAATGTCAGTTTATTTGTCAAAGATAATTTTGAACGTCTATCAAGTAGTCTGGATAAAAGACCGTACCGTTTGTTCAGTTCTTTACGTTTTTGTCTAATGTGAGATTTCCAAGTCAGTCTTTTATCCAGATAAAAACCTAAATATCTAACCTCATCAGATGGTGGTATGCAGATATTATTAAAATATATTCCTGGGCAGGGGCCACGATTAAGTGTGAAAATGACATGAACACGCTTTTTTTCATTCATTTTTATTTTACATCTAATGGCCCAATCTGCAATATCATCCAAATGATTTTGTAGGGTATTGAAGGCTTGAATAGGGTTTTTATCTGAGAAAACTATAGCTGTGTCGTCAACGAAAGTAGCCAATAGAGTGTTAGTCTGTTGCGGTAGATCTGACATGTATATGTTGAATAGTATCGGACCAAGAAAGCTGCCCTGAGGCACTCCTGCTTTGATGCATTTAATGTCCGAGAGGTCAGTTCCTACTTTCAAATGTCTGTCTGTCAAGTATGATAGTATTATTAGAAAATAGGTCGGAGGAAAAATAAAAAAAGTTTTCAAATATAATGTAATTTTTTATATTGTTTTTTTAAATGGAATAAATAATGTTTTTAGATACTTGAAAACGGACAAACAAAGGTCCGAAACGTTGTACTTATAAACGAAAAATAAAAAGGACAGTTGAATAGATGTTGGATGTATAAATAACCTGAAATTATAAAAAACACGTTGTAATAAAAATTAGAACATCCAAAGAGATTTGAGGAAGAAGAAAAAAGTATATAATTAATTATAATATATAATTAATATATAATTAATATATAATTATAATATATAATATATAATATATATTATAATTATAATAATTATTATTATTATTATTATTATAATAATTATAATAATAATAATATAATAATTATTATAATAATTAATAATATAATAATTATAATAATTATATAATATAATTATAATAATAATTATTATATTATTAATAATTATTATAATAATTATAATAATAATTATAATTATAATTATAATAATTATAATAATTATTATAATAATAATTATTATATTAATAATAATATAATTATAATAATTATTATAATTATTATAATAATTATTAATAATATAATAATTATTATTATAATTATATTATATAATTATTATAATTATTATATTATTAATTATTATAATAATTATTATATTATTATTATTATAATTATTATTATAATTAATATATAAATTATCCGAATATTAATATATATAATGTGTGTGTTTTTATGGTTTCAATTGATTTAAAATGTTTTATGTAAAGAATTTTACTATCTTTGTTTTTTTTTTCACCTGCTATTAACCTGCATATGTATTCGAGTAATGTTTTAAGAGGTAATTCACGCCATTTATATACCTCAACAACTACAGCTGATAAAGGAAAACTAATGGCAAATTTGGATTCAGCGCAGCAATTTTCCTCAGATTCAGCTATAGAACTATGTAGGCCTGTGTTATAGAATGCCCATCACTCGAAGGCAGATTAGCAATCATCGTGAAAGTTGATATAATGTTGTTGAGTGTAATCCCAAGCTGTGATTTACTCACCCTCCCCAGGCGTGAGGTACGTGGTAGACCTGAGCTCTTAAACTTTGACCTCGTTCCTGTCTTGTTATCTAAAAAACTTCATTAGCTTATAGGTAATACTTATTGGTACTACTTGGCGGTGACAATCCCTATACGAGCTGACCTCGATGTGCTTCCAGGCGATGAAGCAGAAGACGAACAGCGTGGACCAGGTGACGAACTACTTCTCGAGGAGGAAGATCGGGGACCTTATGCTCTTCATGATGCAGCACCTCTTGATCAACGAGCCAGGTAACTTGATTAGCCCTGTGGGGTCATTTCATCAGGTAATATCAGACCAGGTAACTTAGTGAGCCCTGTGGGGTCATTTCATCAGGTAATATCAGATCAAGTAACTTAGTGAGCCCTGAGGGGTCATTTTATCAGGCAATATTAGATGAGGTAACAACAAATTCTGAGGCTGATTGTCAAGCTCCCGGTTACTACGCCGCACAGTGGTTGAAAGGCGGAAAAAAACTATTTTTTGAAGGTATTGGAATATTTTTTTTCTTTTCATTATTAATTAATAGAATAGTTACCTGACACGTTCCATCAATTTATTTGGAGATATTCTGATTTTTATATTTGTTAGGACCCTTTGAAAATCGATCATTGAAAAAGTTTATTTTTCAACGGAAAATATATAACACTATAATAATTTTTACAACTCGCATTCTTGTTTCTTAGAGCGATATTCCTTCATTATCATGAAAAGCGATCTCACATATTACACCAGCATAAAAATGATGCTATATGGTCTATGTTTTAACCCAGAAATAAAACCTCGAATAAATGCAATAAAATTAAGACAAAAATATTTTTTGTAATCCATATTTTTCAAGCGCAGCCGAGCGCAGTTTTAAAATCCATTTTTTTAAGAAGTAGATACATTCAAGGAAATATTAAAACATATTCTAGCTGCGTCCAACTGCGTCTGTACATGTGGGATTTTTTATTTTTATTGAAATACCAAAGCTACTCGTATTTCGTGCAGTTTATTCGCTATGGAGCTTGTGCTTCGAATTAGGTTATTACTAATCGTTTAGTAAAACATCATGCCTTACTTACCAGGTCTGTAGCATCATTTATAAAGTCAGTCTGAATCGTTATTAGGTCGATAATAAATCAACTTTTTCACCTACCGTGATTTTAGAATGAATTTGGAAATTATTTATAATAAGTTTATTTACATGACCTCCGATAACTTAAAGGCATCCATTTGTTTTTAGAAGATTGGTATTAAAAAAAGGTTCAGCTATTATTTAGCGTGAATTTAGGGCACTGAATTTTCACAGATAGAGTTGCAGTTATTAAACCTATATTGAACAGTCTATTCCACCATCTCCTATCAAAATTATATTAAAGTCGGATGACCCCAATCTTATTATAATTATCTTACAATTAATATCATATACATTTAATAGTTAAGAATTAAACCATAACGACAAAAATAATTGATAGTTCCTTATATACAATTATTATACAAATAATTGACCACCAGAGGTCCGCCGCCGCGCTGTTGAAGAACTTCGTGACCTCTTCTTCCAATTCCTCTCTTGTCCCAAAATTCGTTCCGCCTAGGTGTTTTTTCAGGCTTGGGAACAGATGGTAATCACTTGGGGCCAGATCGGGGCTGTAGGGTGGGTGTTGGATGATTTCCCATCCGAAATCCTCGATGAGACGCGGGCTGTATGCGGACGAGCGTTGTCGTGATGAAAACGGACTCCGTTGTCTTGCTGACATCTGGAATCATTCCGCTGAGCTCCCAAACCGTCAGTCTTCGATCTTCGCGTATTGCCGTTTCCACTTTCGCGATTGTTTCTTCGCTAACCGATGGTCGTCCAGCCCGCTGTTCATCGTGCATATCTGTGCGCCCTTCTTTGAACTCTTTGCACCATTTGCGCACCATCTGGACACTCATGCATGTTTCACCATACACTTCCGTAAGTTGGGAATGCATTTCGGTCGCCGAATTGCCTTTAGCACACAAAAAACGATTCACGGATCGTATCTCACACCTGGCGGGGGAAGCGATTGGGAGCTCCGTCTTTCAAGGCTGTCAAGGCCGAACTGATGGTGGCAGCGAGTTGACCGGGGTTGGGATGTGGAGGGGGGAGTCCAAGCGACACGCTGGTGCCGTCTGAGGGACCTGCCGCGACTTGCACGGCCGTGCCACAACAGCGAAACCTATTTTACGGACACCCCTCGTATATAAACCCCAACCCGGAGAATTACCTAACATTTAACGTTAACATTCACAAGTTAAGATCAGTTAGTCAACTCAGAGTCAGTAGCAACGAATATATTAGAATTTTACATAAAGATGGATACAAAGTAGTGAAGGCTGGGGAAGTATGTGAATGGTGCCATATAACCATTACTGATTGTACAACGCATGTGATATGGGACTGCTCAACTCTAAAGCCTCTTAGGCAGCGATACTTGCTCGACTTAATTATTGTGAATGACTACAAATTATCATTTGAAAATATCTTGAATATAAACAACACTGATAACTTACACAAGTTATTTTTATTTCTTACCGCTATTATTAAAATTATCCCTTAATAGTTCAGCAATATTTTAATATAAAATTGGAAACTTCTGATCATCCTGGTAATTTCAATAGGTAAAATATTACAATTTAGTAAATTATACGTCCATGAAACATATTAGATTGTACATATTGGATTTACTCAGGAAAGTTTTATTTTTATTTATATAAATCATATGGTGTAAATATTATTATAAAAACTAAGCTAGATGTTTTTATTTCGCAGCTAGAGGATTATGGACTATTTATTATTATTTTTTTGGATATAACCATATTGTTTTTGGGGTTTTGGTATTGTTTTATTTTATTTATTTTTTGTACATGGTCTCGACCAACTCGGAAAAAAAAAAAAAATAAAAAAAAAATAAAAAGGATTTGTGGTATATTTAATATTTTTACTTATACATTGTGTATATACTATGTTTATATTATCTGTTATAGAGATAATTGTATTTTATACAGTATTATTATATAAATTTGTATAAGACTTTGTCTTTAACAAATAAATAAATGATGATGATGATGAACATTCCAATCAAAAGTACAAAGCGGAATTTATGCCATGTCCCCCTTTTATGAAAATGGGGGGACATGCTGGTCAAGAGATTTACTGTAATATTATAAGTAGAGCTCGGATTCCCGTGCAATTGCATCTTTTTATTGATAAGTCAGAATAAAGCGAGGGTCTGTTTGCGAAGACCACATCCAGTTACTTTCATGACGCAACATCCAGTTACTTTTAGTAAACAGTTACTTTCAACAATCTGTAGTGGTTATAAACAGTGATAACCTTAATTTGTAATTTCAGTGATAATAAAAATGGGTCTTTTGAAATTAGCTCAAGAAATATCTGACAGAAACAAGGCATTTTAGTTTTAGCAAGAAAATGAAATATTTCATAGAACAAGGGTGTTTTTTATTATAAATAAATATTCATATCTGAAATATAAGCTTGTTATTCCCATCTAGGCCATTATTTGCAAATACAGGTTATAAATATTCTTACCAAAATAAGGGTAAAGGTACTGAAGAGCGGCTGATGGGCGTGGCCTGTTTTGAGAGGTTATGTGACCGTCATGTTATCGAACTCACATCGCGTTTATTTCAGTTAAAAAGTGCCTTGATTGGCTTTAATAGATTCTAGATTTCGACTCCCGCTCGCTCTTCAGAGATAAATAAACCCCTAAAAGGGCCCTTTTCAGTGGAGAACGGGCATTAATTTGAAGCCGCACTTCAGTACTAGCGCCAAAATAAGTGTTTAAAAGAAGTAACTGCTTACTAAAAGTAACTGGATGTCGCGTCATGAAAGTAACTGGATGTGCTCTTCGCGAACAGACTCGTTTTGGCTGTCACATCGCGGGCATATAGATACACCGAATTTCAAGTTTGTAGGGTTTATAGTTTTTGAGCTAGTCTGTTCATAGTAGTAGCTGTTCACAAACACACACACATAGACCATTACATGTATTGTAGTTGAAAACCGGAAGTCGAAATTGTTCACTGTAGTTTATTGCCTGCATATCTGCACATAACCATTGTAGATGGCAAATTTATATAAGTCAGATGCTACTTATATCTAAATAAAATATACATCGATTAGTTAAGAAATAAAATACACAACCAACCGCTGCCTAAGACAAGGTGTCTTCTGTGAATGACCCACCGAGGTATTTGACAGAGATCTCATAAGCAATTTGTTCTAAGATTCTTGTAATCATATAAATACCTACCTAGCTATATACCGAGATTTAGCTTACCATAAGGGGTATAGTTGCTAACTCGAGGGAAATGAGAAACCGTCCTTACTTGACATAGGTAATGATCTGTAGATGTTGCACAATGTGGGGTAATAGGAATGGAGCAGGAAGTGGTGCAGCGAGGACACATGTTTGGAGAAAGTGCACCGAGTTATTACGGCGGCATATCTAGATCACGTTGGCTTTAGAAGCGTACATCCCCAACTTTCTCCACTTTTCATTTTTATTATGTTTTTTATATCTAAGTTATTTAAAATACCTGAAGCAGTTGTAAGTCTCTGAGTTCTTTGCGAAACTAATGAACACAAAACCACCCCGCGCCAATTTTATAATTTGTCCCTTTTGACTTAACTTTAATTGGGTTAGTAATCTGAGTTTCTTGTAGTCATTAGTAAATAAGGAGGATATTGAGGAATTAGAGGATGCTGGAGGTGACTGAAACGCTAAGTCTGTTTGAAAGTTACATGGAGGAGCGCGATAAACAAGAACTGATTTAGCCCTATATAGTAGTGATGTAAAACTATCGAAACTTCCGATAGTTTTTCCAACTATCGATAGTAGGGGAGAGCGGGGTTGGTTGGCATAGGGGGCAGGTTGGCCATTGGCTTATATTTTCCGTCACACATGTTGTGAAGGCCCCACCATTGTACCATGTGACCCGCTCGAACACGGGAGACTTGTCCTGATTTTTCAATCCAATGCTTACAGTGTAGAGAAGAGTGTGCTTCATTGATTGATTTTACAACATGGAAGTAAATTTTAATATTTTCAGTAAATTTGGTTTAAGGGAATGGCCAAACATTTGACTCCGATTCTGTTCACATCATCCCATAATCACATAATCCCCAAACTCCTTTGAGAAACATAACCTTTCAACTAACCAGAGTCTTGTTCGATTGTTCTCCCCTGTCCTAGCAGCCATCTTTCATATTATCTCTCCTGTGGGGTTAGTGTGCTCTCTTCAACTGGGGTTTGTTGGAGCAGTAGAAATTAACAAAAGCAAGGTAAACATAAACAAAAGTGAAACTAAACAATTGCCTTTAGTTCCATCAAGGAGGTTGAGAGCAATTTTTCTTATGCAGAAAGTGACGACAGTCTAAACTTATATCTTCTTCTATTGTCATTCTATTTCCCCTTAAAAGCTGGTTAAACAATGAAATACTTTTAGTAAACAGTTACTTTCAACAATCTGTAGTGGTTATAAACAGTGATAACCTTAATTTGTAATTTCAGTGATAATAAAAATGGGTCTTTTGAAATTAGCTCAAGAAAATTCTGACAAAAACAAGGCATTTCAGTTTTTGCAAGAAAATGAAATATTTCATAGAACAAGGGTGTGTTCTATTATAAATAAATATTCATAGCTGAAATATATTCTTGTTATTCCCATCTAGGCCATTATTTGCAAATACAGGTTATAAATATTGTTATCAAAATAAGGGTAACGGTACTGAATAGCGGCTGATGGGCGTGGCCTGTTTTGAGAGGTTATGTGACCGTCATGTTATCGAACGCTTTTAATAGATTCTAGCTTTCGACTCCCGCTCGCTCTTCAGAGATAAATAAATCCCCAAAAGGGTCCTTTTCAGAGGAGATCGGGCCTTAATTTCATCGGCACTTCAATACTAGTGCCAAAATATGAGTTGAAAACCAGTCGAAAACCGGGAGTCGAAATTTTTCACGATCGCAATACTTTCCCTTACTATATTTTTCTTATATAGGTACGTTAAATTATTCTTAATTAAAGTTAAATTAAAAATAAGCCACATATGAATAATTTTAAATCAGGAACTTGCAATCCGTATTTGAATTGATTTGGTAATGCTAGATGCTTCATCTACAACGTTTCGTCTATGTCGCCATTTTCAAGTCTAAAATCGGTTTAATCAATTAAAGATTATTAAATAACAAAAGTTCAAAAAAACGTTGTAGATGAAGCAATAAATGTTATTTGTGTGATTGTCCTGGTGATTGCTCCAATACTGTTAACAGTAACTATACCCGTATAATAAAAACATCCCAGGAGGTTAAGAAACCGATCATATATTGGATATAATTTACAAATAATGATTTTATGAATTATATACATTATATACAATGAATTATATATCATTATATACAAATAATGATTTTATGAAGTGTACAATTTATTTATCAATTACAGATCTGGTATTTTTTTAAAGATAATACTCAGCCTGGATATGAATTTCGGGACGAAATTTTTTCCCAAGATAAAAACAGTTTGGCAGACTGATTAATAAAGGAGGGCGCGCGATTAGTGTTGCGCGGCCTTGCCGAAGAGTGCGACACATGTGCCCCATGTGCAGCCGTGGGAATCGAGCGAGTAGCCACTTCCCTCAGGAAATAGCAGTTATCCAACCATAAGATAGCCACTTCGTCGAGTATCCGTATCCGACGGGGCCTTCTTACCACACCATAGGGTCATCCGAGGAAGGTCGTTCCCGTATACTTGAGGGTACTGCAGGGTGAGCTCACTTCACGTACAGTGGGATCGCTGGGATCTTGCTGTCTTACGTCGACAGTCTCGGCCATTGATAGTTCCCGTAGCAGCGGACATAAAACTATCGATATTATTAGATAATGACCCGGAGGGGGGGGGTTAGTATAGTAGAATTTTTCAATTATTAACATTAATGGTCTTTCAACATTGCCTGATGCAACAAAAGGGATTTTTGATGCAGTGGATGTTCTCGATTTTGAGAAATTCGACCTGATAATATCGATTGAGTGGGGCAGATAGTGATGGCGGAAGGCAGAATGAGGGTCTGGCCACACATGTCCGCACCGGATCCGCACCGTAGCAATAATACAGGTTATGTTCAGAATATTTTTAATTTAACTTACATATTACCTTTAGTTATGCCTAAAGTGGCCTGTGTCTGACATGTGTGGCTTGAACTTTAGGCATAACTAAAGGTAATATGTAAGTTAAATTAAAAATATTCTGAACATAACCTGTATTATTGCTACGGTGCGGATCCGGTGCGGACATGTGTGGCCAGACCTTAAATCGGGCAACGTACCGAAATATGAAAATCTTAAATTCTCAATTGCATATAGTCATTGGCGGATCCAAGGGGGGGAGAGCTGTGGGGGCTGCAGCCCCTCCCTTTGGAAAATATTTCGTCATTTAAAGGTAGAATTTGACTTTCCTTAATGTAAGGAAGCAAGACAAAGAACGAATAATGTGCAGAACAAGTAGAATTTTAATTGTGGGAAAGGAACATAAAGGTAAAAAAGCTGATTAGCAGATCCAAATGAAGGGCTATGGGGCTGCAGCCCCCCCCCTTTAGCACTGCAGCCCCCCCTTTAGCACTGCAGCCCCCCCTTTAGCACTGCAGCCCCCCCATTTTAGCACTGCAGCCCCCCCTTTAGCACTGCAGCCCCCCCTTTAGCACTGCAGCCCCCCCATTTTAGCACTGCAGCCCCCCCTAGCACTGCAGCCCCCCCCCTTTAGCACTGCAGCCCCCCCCCCCCATTAGCACTGCAGCCCCCCCCTTTAGCACTGCAGCCCCTCCCTTTAAGATCGGCTGGATCCGCCCATGTATATAGTGCAGTTTTCCTTGATCTTAAAGTAATCTATATAAATAAAGATGAAATTCTGTTTGTTTGTTTGTTTACTTGTTCTTTATAGAAATCCATACCATTTGTCCCAAATTCTCCAAATTTCGCTCAATGGCTCTTTCAGAGTGCGAACACCTGTCTATATTAAAATTGCATAACTTCAGCCGATCTTCAGCTAATATTCTTTATTGCTATAAAATTTTTTCATTTTTTTTCGAAATCGATCGTTTCTTTAGAAAAATGAAATTACAGTGAAACCGGGATATACAGCTATAATCTATGTATATAAAGATGAAATTCTGTTTGTTCTTAATAGAAATCCATACCGTTTGCCCTAAATTCTCCAAATTTCGCTCAGTGGTTCTTTAAGATTAGGTGCGAAGACCTGTCCATAATCTATATAAATAAAGATGAAATTCTGTTTGTTTGTTTATTTGTTCTATATAGAAATCCATACCGTTTGTCCTATATTCTCCAAATTTCGCTCAGTATTTCTTTCATACCAGGCGCGAACACCTGTCCATATGAAAATTGCTTAACTCCAGCCGATCTTCAGCTGATATTCTTTATCCTAATAAAAATCGTACTGATCACCCTTTACAATAGTTTTTTTACGAAATCGACCGTTTTATTAGAAAAATGAAATTCCCCGGGTGAAACCGGGACATACAGCTAGTAATAAATATTATTAATTGTTAATTTAATAATGTAATTACCGGAGAGTTTAAATTGCGCTAGTGTTTTGGTCATAGGGAAGGGGGCACGTGGTGCAAGTTTGAAAAACTATCGGAAGTTTGTTTATCGCGCTCCTCCAATGTTACTTTCAAACAGACTTAGCGTTTCAGTCACCTCCAGCATCCTCTAATTTCTCAATATCCTGCCTATTTACTTATGAATACATGCCAGGCAGGATTCCGAAAAGGATAATCAACGCATGATAATATTTTTAATTTGTTGAACATTATAAAAATTCAAACAAGTAAAAAGCGTCATAAATTGTATTGCCTCTTCATTGATTTTAAGTCAGCTTTTGACTCTCCTGATAGAAAAGCACTGTTTTATAAACTATATACTTTAGGTATGTCGAATAAATTTATTAATACTATTCAAGGTTTGTGTAAATGTACCGAGTCTTGTGTTTGGACAAAAGGAGGAGTAACTAACAGCTTCGGAACATCTGTAGGATTGAGGCAGGGTTGTCTGCTTTCCCCAGCTCTATTTTCGTTATTTGTTAATGTTTTCCCCGATTTTATAGGTGGTGGTATAACGATAGGGAGACAAAACATACGCTGCTTAATGTATGCGGATGATATTGTTTTGTTAGCCCCAGAACCTAAAGTTCTTCAAATGATGATAAATCGGGTTGTAGAATATAGTAATTTGTGCAATTTAAAGGTCAACCTCCAAAAAACAAAAATTATGATATTTAGAAATTAAGGAGGGATGAAAAATGGAAAATGGAAGGGAACAGTCTAGAAATAGTAAATTATTATAATTCTCTAGGAATAGGTCTAACTCCGCTATGTAGTTTGAAAAAGCATTTTTTGGATAAATTAACTATTTCAAAATTCGCAATGCATACTACTTATAACAGTATTATAAGTAAAAACGAAGTTCCAATATCGAAGCAGTTGTATATATATAATGCTGCCGTTCGATCAATTATTTGCTACGCTTGTCAAGTCTGGGGATATCAGAATTATGAAGAAGTGGAAAAATTAAATACGTTTTTTATTAAGAAGTTGTTTTCCTCCCAGAAAATTCTCCAAGGTATATTTTGTATCTTGAATCGAACATTCACCCAATCTTCTTTCATACTCTCAATTTACACCTGAAATATTTACAAAAAGTGTTTTGAATCATCATGAATCCCAGAATCAAGATATCCAAAAATTTTGGCATTAGAAATAGTTAGAAGGAAAATATTTTGGCACGGGGAAAACTTAAAATTATTTGAAAAGGTAGGTGTTCCGTTGGATTACGCAGATAGCCATTTGATTTCTCGGATTTTGACCGAATTAAAGGACCATTACAAGACTGAAATGATGGAGAGGGCAGAACGTTCTAATTTCCATGGGTTATACAAGAAATTGAACCTGGACTTGGGGGAGAAGCACTATATAAGTGATTCTAATAAAATGAATTTTATGAAGGTTATATTCAAATCGCGGGGAAAGTTAGTTTATCTTAATAATAACGTAGGGAGGAGCGAAGTGCAAAGATTGTGTACCCTCTGTAATTTGAAAGTAATTGAAGACGTTTATCATTATGTTGGTGTCTGTCCTGTTCTCCAGGAGTTTAGGTTTAAGTATTTTAAGAAAAATGTGTTGAGGCAAGACGAACTGGTAGGGCTGCTCAATGGTGGTGATTGCTACGCTTTGTTTTTCTATCATTGTAATGCGTATAAATACAGAACATTTTTAGTTGAGCAATACAATTCATAATATAGGAAATTACCTAAATTACTATTATGTATTGCTCTGTTATTATTATTATTATTTAATGTTTTTGACGCTTAGTTAATTGAGCTTAATTAGGATTAGATTATTTTAACTAGTTTTATTTTTTAATGGTGCTCATATTGAAACGTTGATGTTGATTTTTGTATAATTTTATGTATCTAAATAATTTTTTCTCCTATTTTGTTTATTTATTTTATCTATTATGTAGGTATTGTATAGTTTTGTTTATTTTCATTATTATTCACACACGGCATATAATTGTATGAATCGATATATGTTAATAAGGATGTTTATTTATTTTTATTTATTTATTTATTTTTTTTTTATTCATTATGAACATTGAAAAAGACTTTTTATTTTATCGAGACAGCTCTTGGCAGACGGTGTTTAACCATGCCAATGCAGGCTTATATTTTTCTTTATAATGTTGTAAATGTATATTAATTGAAAATAAAGCTGTTTATCTATCTATCTATCTACTTATCAATACAAGAAACTCAAATGACTAACCCAATTAAAATCAAGTCAAAAGGGACAAATTATAAAATTGGCGCGGGGTGGTTTTGTCTCCATTAGTTTTTGCAAAGAACACGGTAAAAACTCAGGGACTAACAACTACTTCATTACACCTTGAAATAATTTTTATCAGTTTCAAGCTTATTCGTTATATCAAAGAATAAATACTTTATAAAAAAGGTCAAAGAAACTGTATTTAAACGAAAATGTTTTTCTCTAAGTGTGTTACTTTTGCGTTGAGGAATTTTTTAGTAGATAAGCATTCTTTGTAAGAAACTTAAATAAAATTACACTGGTACATGTTGTATTAGAATTTTTCATTTCGAAGGATAGGAGCTATAATGCTCGTTTTCAATTGCAAACATTTCTATGCAATTATATTTGGTCTATACGACATAGATTACCGAGTGAATTTAAATTGAAGAAACTGGCAGGGAGTCAGCTGTTTTGTTTTTATTTTGTTCTATCAAGTTGGAAGACATATCTCATATCCAGAATGAAAAAGGCACAACTCAAAAAGTGATGTTTTCTGGAAATCCCGTTTTAAGTTTTTTTACGAATTCGTTTTTGTATCTTAATAACTCTAGTTTAAAATTATCTGGCCCTCTCCAATTTTTTTCAACGACAAAAAACAGAATTTTTATTATTTGTTTTTTGAAAATTTTAGAGTTGCGCCTTTTTTACATTTTTGATGAATCCATATTTTTTTTAGTTGTGTCTATTACTTGTTTCTACTCTTGCCGTTCAGTAATGGTAAACACTAAGAACTGATAGGAATTAAATTTGAAAACTGGATAATAATAAAATATGAGTAAATAAAAACTATATAAATAAAGATGAAATTCTGTTTGTTTGTTTATTTGTTCTTTATAGAAATCCATACCGTTTGTCCTAAATTCTCCAAATTTCGCTCGGTGGTTCTTTCAGACCATGTTCGAACACCTGTCCATATTAAAATTGCCTAACTTTAGCTGATCTTCAGCTGATATTCTTTATTCTCCAAATTTCGCTCAGTGGTTCTTTCAGACCAGATGCGAAGACCTGTTCATATTAAAATTGCATAACTTCGGCCAATCTCTATATTCTTTATTGTTATAGTAATCGTTTTGATCTCGCTTTACATTAATTTTTACAAAATCGACCGTTTGAGTCGATAAAAGTCTCAGTTTATAGATTTAAAAAATTAAATTCTCCGGGTGAAACCGGTATATACAGCTAGTTTTCAAATAATGTAACACGAAATTTATTATACAAAAAATTAAAAAGTACAAAAAACAATGTATTAATGATTTACATCAGTATTTCTTTCCATCCACCTTGGCTATTTTTCATTCATCACAGCATGATTGCTAATATCACATCTTCACAGTTTCTTTTTCTTTCTTTTTTTGCGGCCAACGCTCACACTAGAAAAAGGCCTGTTAGCTGCAAATATAAAAACGTTGCAGTGAATCGTACTATACTACTAACTCAAAAATGGCACTTTTTGAGTTGAGCCCCTTTCATTCTCGGTGTGCGATATATCAGCAAACCATTCGATTTCCTAACCCATCCTTACAAACCTTGATATGATTTGTATGAAGTAGTAAAGCATTTTTTGCTAGAAAAATAAAAAACATTACAAATTTATTTTATATACATTTCTTATATTTTCCATTTAAGTGAATTATATAGCAGAAGGGTGCTTTAATGGCAGAGGTTATCAATATTCCCCATTAAAAATTTTTTTTCGATACAACTATCGATATTCAAAAACCTATCGATAGTCTCGATAGTTTGAAACTATCGATAGTACTATGGATAGTTTTACATCACAAGAACAGAGAAGCCGACATCGTCAACACCTCCCCGTTAGGAATTAAGCGTTTGTTGCCACAGCCATCAAGACAGCTGTTTATACCTCCATTGGCACTGCCATCAAGATAGCTATTTATGCCTTTATTGGCCACTGCCGCTATGATCACGTCGCCGATACATCGCCGCTTCTTGCCACGGCCATAAAGATCCTTCCTTCTGTTCCTGCCGTCATGTTGCCACCATATAGGGCCATCCGTCGACTTCCACATATGCAGCCGGAGCCGAGTGCGTGTCTTCTTCGGTTGGGACTTGATTCGGGCCGCTGAATATTTCATAGCGGCGAGTTTTTATTTACAGTCCACAAAAAAAAAAAAAAAAAAATGTTTGGATTTAGCGACCAGCTGCTAGTCGGTCAGGTATTTCTGCAAACGTATACTTATCAATTTATAACCCGGGAAAGGTAGCGCTACTCGAAGGGTTGATTTAGGTAGCGCTTCGTTGATGAGACCAAGTAACATTATTATCGTTTCATGGTTGCCTAATCATCATTTGTAATACTTTAAAACAGACCTTATTTACATATACACTTTTTATGCCTTTTTTCGATAAGAAATTAAGAATGGTATAATATCTGTATAAATAAAGATGAAATTCTGTTTGTTTGTTCTTTATAGAAATCCATACCGTTTGTCCTAAATTTTCCAAATTTCGCTCAGTGGTTCTGTGATACCAGGTGCCAACACCTGTTCATATTAAAATTGCATAACTTCAGCCGATCTTCAGCTGATATTCTTTATTGTTATAAAAATCGTTTTGATCTCGCTTTACATTGGTTTTTACGAAAACGACCGTTTATAGATTTAAAAAATGAAATTCTCCGGGTGAAACCGGTATATACAGCTATAATCTATGTAAATAAAGATGAAATTCTGTTTGTTCTTTATAGAAATCCATACCAGGTGCGAACACCTGTCCATATTAAAATTGCATAACCTCAGCCGATCTTCAGCTGATATTCTTTATTGTTATAAAAATCGTAATGATCTCGCTTTACATTGGTTTTTTTTACATTAGAAAACTGAAATTCCCCGGGTGAAACCGGGAAATAAAGATGAAATACTGTTTGTTCTTTTTAAAACTCCCTACCGTTTGTTTTAAATTTTCCAAATTTCGCTCAGTGGTTCTGTGATACCAGGTGCGAACACCTGTCCATATTAAAATTGCATAACTTCAGGAAATCTCTGGGTATTTTCTTTATTGTTATTAAAATCGTTTTGATCTCGCTTTACATTGGTTTTTACGAAATCGACCGTTGGAGTCGATAAAAGTTTCACTTTATAGATTTTATAGATTTAAAAAATGAAATTATCGGGGTTAAATCGGTATATACAGCTAGTACTTACTAATAGTTAAGGTTCATTATACGCAAAACACTTTGATTTTTAATTTATGATTTATTGGAAAGAATAATTATTTCATACAAAAAAACACAAAGCAAAATTGCCAAAGAAATAAAGAAACAGTAAATAGAATAAATAAACTACGAATGCATATCATATATATTAATTATAATATATAAGTCACAGCCTGGTTTTACAATCTGGACATAACTTGACCCTATGCTCTCCACAAATGCACTCTCCACAAATACAATAAGATTTTGACATTCTTCTCTTCTGTCAAGGACTAAATCGACACATTTCTCGAGGTCGAAATAGTCCATAAATATTCCACCTACAGATAGAATTAGCTTTCAAGACGAAAATTAGGTAGCACTTCGTTTCCAAGGCTGACGCAAAGTTACATATGAGGTAGGGCTTCGTCTAGCCGACGTCGTTACTTCAGAAAAATAAATTAAATGATTTCTTACCTAAATCGACCGACCATCTACCTATAGGGTCTGTTCTTGTACTAAGTGGAGATGGAGCTCCCGGAAGGTGCCCTAGCTAGGATCGGGGGTTCATCTGTAATTAACAGAAATTTGCTATGCAATTCATGAAAATAAGAAATAAACAAAAGATAACGGTGGAGATTTATTTATGTTTCTAACAAAAAATGCTTAATATTTTTTTACTTTCACTTACGCTTATATGGAATATATAGTAAGTATTGCGATCGTGAAAAATTCAGACTTCCGATTTTCAACGGAAATACACGTTTTCGGTTCCCCTGAGTCCAAATAACCAAGTCCCGCGAAATGGTCTGTGTGTGTGTGTGTGTGAACAGACTAGCTCAAAAACCATAAACCGTGCGAACCTGGAATTGGGTATTTAGTGTATTTATATGCCCGCGATGTGACAGCAAAAATTTTATCAAAATTGGTCAAAGGGAGGGGGTACTTTATTTAATAGCTTTTTAAGTTTTTTTCGATTATCTCAAAAACGGCTCTAACCATTTTGATTAAACTTAGTATTTGATGTATTGATATGCCCGAGATATGACTGTAAAAATTTCATCAAAATTGATCAACCGCAGGGGGGACTTTACTTAATAAATTTTGTATCATTTTCACGCGCTTTTTTCATTTACTCAAAAACGGTTTTCACGATTGTGATGAAACTGGGTATTTGATTTATGTTTACGCCAAAGATGTGACAGCCAACATTTCATCAAAAATGGTCTAACGGAGGGGGCACTTTATTTCGTAACTTTTTTTCCAATTTATAGCTTTTTTTAAATTATCTCAAAAACGGCTTTAATGATTTTGATCAAATTCGCCATGTTTAATGAAAATAAGGTGTTCTTTAATATCAGGTAAGCTTTATCGTTATTAAAATATTCTGAGGGGACTTAAATGGGGAAGGAGCCTTTTTGTATTCCTGTAAAGTACCCTTGTTTTTGTTTATATGGAAAAACTAACTGCCTTTCATTACGCCCAAAAATAAGAAAGGGCTAAATATGAAATACGAAAAAAATCAAGTGAACACATACAGGAGAAAAAAAGAAAAATATTCCGTCAACTCATAAAATACGTAGAGCACACGCATGCGCGGAGTACGCCTTTAATGACAGACCAATGTTCATAATTAAAGCCGTTCTGTTCATTTAATCGAAATTATTTGTTTCCATGGTAACTAAATGAAGTTTTCAACAACTACATACAGAATTATAAAATCAGATGACTAGGAGTACTATGCTTGCATGGCCGAATTATCCAAAGTAAAATCTTTTATTTAATAACAAAAAAAAAATGGTGTTTTTTATAGAGCAAATAAAAACAAAAATTAAGAAATGAATGGACCCCATTTCGCCATTTCCCTGGGTGGTGCTTTTCTTTCGTAGGAGAAGTATCACCCAGCGCCATGGGTGTTTGTATGGGCAATATAGGGCTTCAAAAAAAAAAAAAAAAAAAAAAAAAAAAAAAAAAAAAAAAAAAAAAAAAAAAAAAAAAAAAAAAAAAAACGAATGTGTCTTTGGGAAGTGGCAATTAACAAAACACATCAATTTCTAGTTTAAGTAAGTTCGTAAGTGAAAGTTGTGTGTTGCGCGCAAGCAACAGATTTTTTTAATATTTAAAAAAGCATTTTTTGTTAGATACATATAAACATAATAAAATTACACTTTTATCTTCTGTTTATTTTCATTTCCATGACTTAAATAGCACATGGGTGCTTAGAGGCAGAGGCTATCACTTTATCCTTTAAAAACAATGTTTCCGATAGTACTACCGATAGGAAAAAAAAACTATCGATATTCCCAATAGTGTTAGGTCACTACTGAGAGTTGTTCCGCACGAGCCTCAAGGATTATTCGAGGTCCCTCGACTCCTTCCTGGCGGTCTTAGAGATTAGGCCTCTTTTAGATTACTTAACTTTTGACCACTTTACACACACAGTATACGCCGAGCACTGACCGGATGTTGATGTGCCTCAGAGGACCCGGTGGGGTCCCTGCAGCAGCTGATGGACAAGTGCCTCCTGTTCCGGTCGGGCGTGCTCTGCAGCGCGCCTCTGCTCTTCGAGGACCGCCACGTGCTCTCCCTCTACAAGTCCCTGGACCCGCTCTGCACCGGCTCCATCAGCCGCAAGCAGTACCACGTAGGTGAGTGGAAGTTAATGTATACATACGTATATTATATTGGGGCAGAAGGTTGGGGCTACCAGTCAATAGAGGAAATAGAATTGTTAAATAAATTCTTTATGAAAAGACTATTTAATCTACCTATTAATTGCGTAAAATTTAACCCCTAAGGGGTTTGAATGGCGAAATTGTCGTTTAACTCTAACGGACACCTATTTATGCACTTCGAGAAAAAATGTCTAATTTGGACTCATTTTAAAGATCTTGATATGATGAATTTAACTCGAAACTATGGGGCATCGAAAACCATGTTTTAAACCCGAAAAATGGAGCCTTCACGACGAGTAAGCAATTTTTTGTTTCGGAGGTTTTAGTGAACCCTCTCCATTGCGCGTCTCACTCTCTTCTACCGAGCCGGCAGCTTCCCCCTCCAACATTCCACCTACCGGAAGCTCCGATTCTACTAAATCTCCTTAACATCAGTTAATATATTATGTTAAATCAACACCAAGATAATGATCAAAGAATTGATTTTGAAGGCGGGCAAAGCGGCGACGGGGAGTGTTAGTATTTTTTTTATACTTGGTAACGGACCTAAAACCATTATTTCCTTTTACTTTAGGAATGCACTTAAAATATATTAAAAAGGTATTAATGATGTCATCACATCGTTTACCTAATAGCTAGTTTAGCTAAATTCGTTAAAAACAAAATATCATGGTACAAGGAATTGGTAAACATTAGTACTGTTTCAAATAGATGTTCAAAATAATCTAACGCCTCAGGATATAAGTAGAATATTAAAGGATTCTAATGATAAATACGATAATTGGTTTAAGCAGGACTTAATCAGTAAAATGAAAAGGCTACATTCCTTGTAATTTACAAACAATTAGATTCAGATTTAGGAATTAAAACATATGTAACAGATAAGAATAATACACATTTTATCTCTACGATTCTAAAAGCTGGGGGGAGGGGGGGGGGGGTGATGCTAAAACTTAATTATGCTTTCAATAGAGGGGAAAGACAGTTGATATGTTTATTATGTAATACAAGTGAAATAGAGGATACCTATCACTTTATAGCAGTTTGTCCAATTCTAAAAGAATTTAGAAAAGAATACATGCGAAAAAGTAAGTTATCATACCAGGAATTCATACAGGTGTTGAATGGTTAGGTTAAAAGGGCAACTAAATATAGAACATATTTAATAAATGAATTTAATTTCTTAAATTTTTGTGTTTTGGTTTTAAAGTGTTTTAGAATACAGTGTATTCGTTCTAAAGTGTTTTGGAATACATTTATCAGTACAGTAGTACAGATCTAAGCGTGTACTTTATTTTGTTAAATGTTGATTATTGTATTAGGTATAAGTTAGTATTAGTGTATTTTAGTTTGTTATTGAAATATGCATTTTGTTTTTGATCAGAAGTTAATATTTATGTATGTTTAAAAATGTGGTTTATTTGTAAACTTTTGTTTATTTTATCTCTAAGGCAACTCTATGTCCAGGCTATCGTTATTTTATATATATATTTTTTTATATTTTGAAGAAAATGAATAATTATTCTATTCAACATATATTTTAGAAATAATAAAGCGTTTTATTGGAATGAAATGTAAGGCATAACACAATGACTAATTCCATTGAAAACACCATAAGCATGGACATTGTCCGTCTGCTGCGGAGTTGGCCTCAATAATGTAGTAGTAAACTTACCTCTGAAGAAAAAATAAACAAATACATGGCTAAACAACCATAATTAGATTTTACATAATAATTAGGTGAAATGAAATTAAATTGCATGAACATTAAACAATAGTGATTAACAAAAATTAGATTGATCTCCTGCATGATTAAGAAAAATAATTTTAAATTGAAAGAAAATTAGTAATTAAATTCTGTTATTAATAGCTCTCGATATTTCCGCGCCCTAAGTACGTAATTAAAGAGAGATCGCCAGTTTAAACCATTTAAAATATTGCAAGAACAAACTATAATATGTCTGTTTTAACCCAAAAATAAGTACTCTGATTTCTAATACCGTGGTTATTAAATTTTAATAATGTTAATATTGAACTACATTTTCATCCTAACATTGGTCAAAAAAATTGTAAACCTTGTAGACCTGTCTATTTGGTCAATTTTAACCACACACAACTTTTGACCCTAAACTTCCTTGCAAAAATTTCATCGTGTGAAAAGGCCTTTTAATTGATTTTAAGAAAAACGATAAAAACTGTTTGTTAAAAAATAATAAAAAAAATTAGGATTGTAAAACTCGCCTTTTTAGGAACTTTTTGGTACATAATTTGCCGTCGAATTGTAGGTATTTTTCTCTCTTAGGTATATATACTCTCTTAGAATATACTACATGTTACATGATATGTGTGATATTGTAATATCTAATAATACATGAATGAGATATTGCTAACGTTATTGGCAGGGATGCAAACGCTAGGGTTGAAAGGGAACCAATACGAAATGGAGCCAGAAATACAATCCGACGGAAGCGTTTCCAAGCAGACCTTCCTCTCAAACGCGTAAGTAGATTTTTATTTTTGACCACTGTTGATAGATTTTTGATGAAATTAGGTCCCTTAAAAAAAGAAATAAGCAATAATGAATCGAAAAGTACTAAGAACTTTAAAGATTTGCATTGCAGATACAGGCATAAAAATGTGATAAAGTGCGGTCGATAAATACATATTATCGAAACACGTCGATTTCTAATCTATGTAAGTTCGTTAGTGAAAGTTGTGTGTTGCGCGCATCTCACCAGATTTTTTCATACGGTAGATTAGGATCATTCTGTTAGAAACATAAATAAAATTAGACTGTTACATTATTGTTCAAAAACTTTCCTCAATTGCCTTCCTTATTATCCATTACTGTATATCAATAACACTCCAATCCAGTTTAAAGACTCCATAAAGAACCTTGGTATAACCTTCGATCAACACCTCACCTGGAATCATCACATTTCCCAAATCACCCGAAAATCCATCTCAGTCCTCAAGCAGTTACTAAAATTAAGAGACTCATTTCCTCAAAACACTCGTCGTCTTTTAGTATCCTCCCTTATCCTTCCATACTTCGATTACGGATGCCTGGTGTACGGTGGTCTCTCTGGTGAGCTCGAGATAAGGCTTAAAAGATTGATGAATCGTTTCATGAGATTTATCCTTGGTCTCCCAAAACACTCTCACATCTCCGAATATTATTCCCAGCAAAGTTTCCTTTTTCCGAATTTTCGAAGACAATACCTGCTCGGCTCCTTCCTCTTCCAAACCCTAAGAGCGAAAAACTCCGCATACATTCTTGACCTCCTCAACCCACGTTCGCCCATCCATCAGCCCCACTCACAGAACCGCCTGTTTCGATAAATCCTTCGTTGTTCGTGCCACCCAGTTTTGGAATTCCTTACCCGGATCCGTTCGTCAAGCTTCCTCCCTAGCCTCGTTCAAACACCTCTTATTTATCCATCTCCTGGAACATCAATCTTCCCTGCAGATGTAAAAATTATTATTTTCTTTGATATAGTCTTGAAGGTTTGTACAAATACTTTAGTTTTATTATTTATTTATTTTAAAAATGGCACTCTTCTTTTTGTATTTATATTTTTTACAAACCACGTGAATACTGAAGTTAAGGTTTATTTTTATTTATTATTAAAGTGTATATTTTTAGTTTTTAATTTCAACAATTGTATATAGTACAGCCAGATAAATGCTGCCTGAACGAATCGTTAACAATGTTATTCTTCGGGGACTAAATGTCCCATAATAAAGTAAAAATCTTTCATTGCATTTCATTTTTCATTTAATTTCATTGTTTTTTTTTTAGAAACAAAATTTTCTATAGTACTATCGAGAGTTTTACATCACTAGCAAATGATCTTATTTCCGATACGGCTTAAGGTCTTCCAAAATATCCTATCCTGAGCCACGAAATCCTGAGCATGGTGATATGGCAGAGCGGCCATTACGGACCGTTATGGCAACATCTAGGACATGCGCTATTATCCAGCCCGGAGGACCAAACACGGCGCGGGCGACATATAGGGTCGGCCCAAGAACAATGGCCTATTGTCAAGAGCGGGGTCAAGAGTCTGCGGCGGGCTGCGCTCCTCGGCACCTCGCAGCAACGCTCGACATCCTCTTTAGTCATTTATTGATTGGAAAATTTAAAGCTAATGTTACTGATTTAATATTGTGAAACATTTACCCTTTTTAACAGAATAGATTAAGTGTAACAATATATATTTAAATTAAGCTGTAGCAATCGGAATCTTAGCATCTTCTGTAAGGGGGGGGGCGTTTTTTTCGGTTAAGGTTTTTTTTTTTACCTTTTTCCAATGCAGATAAGACACACCGCCTGGGGGAATGGTTGTTCCCAATGCCGTTCCTTTGAGTCTGGGTCGATGCACCGTCTGCTATGACAGAATTAAGTGAATATATTCATTGCTTCTAAGATTTCTTATTGCGAGGAGTTGGCCAATATTAATATTTACATGACACATATTACATATTTAGAATGTGATTATTTAAATATTGTCTGTAAAAGAAAAAAAAAATAAATTAAAAATAACCCATTTTTTAGATATCTTAAAAGCTATTGTCATACAATTAAACTAGATGCATTCTTTTATGATTTAGTCTAATTCGAGGCCGAAAATAAATTGAATGTTCAAATATAGGGATTTAAATCTTGAAATTGATATATCGCCGATCGATCGCATTTGGCAAGATCGATTGAAGACCCATCTAATTCTATTAGGACATTTCAGCACCATAATAGATATGTCCTTTTTGTAAAATATATAGTAAACATGGATAGAATTAACATGCATTTTTATCCAATAATTGTACAGCCTTTTTCTTATTTATAAAGTATATTTTGCGCAATATTATTAAAAGTATAGCTTAATAGAACCTTTTTTTTTTTTTCGTAAAATCCATGATCATCTTTTAGAAATTATATTTCTTTTTATATATAAATTGGTTCACTTATATATATTATTGCACCAAATTTATTTTATAAATAAGAATAATGGCTATAAAATTATTGGATAAAAATGCGTTTTAATTTCAGCCAATTGAATATATAAACAAATCTGTTGCGTGCACGCAACACACAACTTTCACTTACCAACTTACTTACATTAGAAATTAATGTGTTTTGTTAATTGCCACTTCTCGGTTGGCCGTGAGCCGTGGAACAGTCAACATCGTGTCCGAGCTAACTTATTTTTCCAGTGGTTAAAATAGATCCGATTGTGATAATATTAGTGCCAGTTATTTGTTCAGTGTTAGTTGTGAGGTGACAAAAATTTCAGAGTGAAATATTAACGAGAACAGTAAAAAAAGAAAGAAAAGAAAATCAATAGTGGTTAGAGATAAGAATAGCAGGAATAAACCAGGAGCTCCCCACCAGCAGGCAACGATAACAGGTAGGTAGGTACCTGCATGTCGCTCGATAAAAATAAAATAAAGACTTTACCCGACTTCTTTACTCCTTCTTCCTCTAAAAAAGAGCAGAAGAGAAGAAGAAGTAATAGTTCGCCTGAGCAGTTAGAGGCTTACAGGAAAGAAAAGAAAATGGATAGAAAGGACACCGGCAGGGAGGTATATGACGACGATATGTTCAATAAAATGAGCAAATTGCTCGATAAAAAACTGAAAGACTTATCTACTAAATCAGACATAGCCGTATTAGAACAAAAATTAGCACAATATATTGAGGAAAATACACTATTAAAGAAAGAAATAGATTTATTAAGACATGAAAATCAGGAAATACACAGAAGATTACATTTTCTTGAAATTAAGGAAAAAGAAAAAAAATCTAATTATAAAGGGTATACCAGAAATTAACCAGGATAACCTAATTGAAACCGTCCATGAATTTTGTGAAAAGGCTTTAGGGATAAAAGACTTGCAAATACCAGATGCTTATGTACCAAAATGGAATAAGGAAAAAGAAAAATGCCAAATCATTGTAAAATTTAATACGCTTAGGGATGTAAAATCCGTGCTAAACAATGCCTATAAATTAAAGAATACTGGAATATGGATTAACAGAGATTTAACGTATAATGAAAGAAAGGTCAGGAAGAAATTATTAGAGGTAAAAAGTTTGATTAAAGAGAAAGACAAAAACGGAATCGTGCAGATAAGGCGAAATTATTTAATATATAAGAACAAGAAATTTTTCTGGGATGATAAAGATGGTCTGCTAACTGAAAACTTAAGTGACATAGAAATTATAGAATCACTGTCCATACCTATTTCCATTAAAGTAAAAGAAGGGCAAAAAAACTAGCGAGGGAACTAGAACAAAAAAACCAAGACAAGAAAGAAAAAACTGAAGATGTTTACAAACTTTTGTGTTATAATGTTCATGGACTTATGAATAAGGTCGAGCAGGTAAATTTTTTTAGTTTTCTTTTTAAGTACGATCTTTTTATTTTATTAGAAACATTTATCGAAGAAAAAGATCAGCACTTTTTTAATAAATATTTTTCACCATACAAGCTCCAGTGGGTAAAAGCAAAAAGAAATTCAAAATTTGGGAGAGCAATAGGTGGTTGTTTAGTGGGAATTAAAAAAAATAGTATTCTTGATACAAGATGTAATTTTTTAAATATTGAAAACTTCAATGTTATTGAATATAAAAGTGAGGCAGTCAGTTATCTAATTGTGCCCATATATTTGAGAGATGAAGAGTGGAATACAGAGGTTGATAAGTTATATAATCTTCTCTCCAAATGTTCAAACTATAATATTATTCTAATCGGAGATTGTAACGTTAGAATAAGTAACTGTCAAGAGCTCCCAACAGAAATTAGTAAAACAGAATTTAAATTCTCATTATATAGGAAATCGAAAGATAATATTAAGAATGCTAAAGGTAATAGATTTTTGGAAATATGTGATGATTTTAATTTAATCATAATGAACGGTAGAACACCTGGAGATGAAGAAGGGGAGATAACATATATTGGTTACGGTCAGGGTCCAGGATGTTCTGTTAATGACATTTGTGCAGTTTCTTTTGATTTAACTAACATTGTAAATGATTTTCATGTATTACAAGAAAACTACTCGGATCATTTCCCTATTCAGATTTCATTAAATTCAGATGTAAAAAATGAAAAAGAACAATGGCTACCATTATTACCTAAACTCATATGGTCAAAAAATGATAACCTATATTACAAAACCAACCTACAAAAATTGATTGAATTAGAGGATTATTCAACCATAAATACTCCGGATTTGATGATAAATGATATAAGAAGCAAAATAAAAGAAGCAAGTAGTCTTGGTAACAAATATAGCAAGCATTATGAATTAAATAATAAAAATCCGTGGTATGATTGGGAATGCCGTAATGCTCAATCTCGATCATATAGGTTATTAAACTTATTTAGAAAAACTAATTTTACATGGGTGAAAACAATGTACCATGAGGCCAACAACAGATACAAAACGTTATGTAAAAAAAAGAAAAAGGATTTTTATTTAAATAAATGTAATGAGTTTAAATCAGTAAAAGATAGCAAACAATTTTGGGGACTAGTTAAACATTTTAAAAGGAGTGATTTTGTAATAGGTTCAGATATCAGAGGTGATGATTGGGTAATGCACTTTTCTTCTTTGCTCAATAATTATATGAACCCTGTGTTATTTCACTATGCACCACCACTAACTGTCATAGAATCTTTAGATAAAAAATTTACAGAAGAGGAACTAACAATAGTATTGAATAAGGCAAAAAACGGGAAAGCAGCGGGCCTCGATAGAATAAGCTACGAATTCTATAAAAACAGTCCAGCAAATTTTCAAAACTTGCTACTACTTTTATTTAACCAAATTTATGAAACAAGTTCAATACCAGAATCATTTAGAAAATCAATAATATTCCCATTACACAAAAAAGGTTGTATTAATTCTGTAGAAAATTATCGAGGCATAACATTTTCAGATGCCATTTATAAATTATTTACAGGTCTATTGCTTCACAGATTACAGTTATGGGCAGAAGAACGTAATATTATTCATGAATCTCAGGCAGGATTTCGAAAAGGGTATTCCGCAGTTGATAATATATTCAGTTTAATTAATATCGTAAAACTCATAACAAGCCAAAAAAGAAAAAAAGTTTATTGTTTTTTTGTAGACCTTAAATCAGCGTTCGATGCACCAGAGAGAAATGCAATTTATTACAAATTGTTTAATTTAGGTGTCTCTACAAAATTTATTAAAGCACTGGAAGGCATTTACGTAAATAACGAGTCGGCTGTGTGGACAAATAAAGGATTAACCAAGAGCTTTAATACTAGCCAAGGCCTCAGGCAAGGGTGTTTACTATCACCGACCCTCTTCTCTCTGTTTATCAACGACTTGCACGATGCACTCGGGGGCGGCATATATATAGGAGCAACCAATATCAGATGTCTCAAATACGCCGACGATATTGCTATCATTGCATCTAGTGTAAATGACCTGCAGAAAATGATTAATAATCTACAAAACTATTGTTTAGAATGGAAATTGACCATCAATTTGGAAAAGTCAAAAATAATGATATTTAGGAATGGAGGTAAACTGGCAAAAAATGAAAAATGGAAAATAAATGACCAGTATATTGAAATAGTTAATTATTATAAATACTTAGGGATTGGATTAACATCACAATTATCACTTACCAAACATTTCAAAGAGAAACTCAGTACCTCAAAATTTGCAATATTTCAAACCTACAAAACACTAATAATGAAAAAAGAAGTACCTCTTACGGCAAAATGGCAAGTATTTAATGCAGTTGCAAGATCGATAATATGTTTTGGTTGCCAGGTCTGGGGATTCCAAGAATTTAAATTAGTAGAACAATTATTATTATTCTTTATCAAAAAATTATTTAATTTACCAAAAAATAGCCCTAATTACATCATATATTTAGAAACTGATACCTCTCCATTATTTCATTACACCCTCTGTTTACATTTAAAGTATCTAAGTAAAACTCTGGATCTTCCTGACTCAAGATGGCCCAAAATTATAGCCAAGACGATTATAATGAAAAAAATTTATTGGGTTCAAGAACACTCAAATATTATCAACTCCTTATCTGGTATTGAACAAATTAATTATAACAATAGCTCGAACATTAAGAACCAGATAGCAATAATTTTAGACAAATTAAAACATAATTTTAAATCTTATTTAATTCAGTCATCACGTACATCCAAATTTCATGAGTTATATAAAGAATTAATCATTAATCTGGGAGAAAACAGTTATTACTCAGATAAAAATAATTTTCATTTTATTAAAACTATTCTTAAAGTACGGGGTCAATTACTGAATTTGAACTATTCTGTTGGGCGTTCAGAAGAAAGCCATAAATGCACATTATGTAACCTGGGGCTAAATGAAGACTTATACCATTTCCTAGCTATATGTCCTATTTTGATGGAGTTTAGGATTAAGTGGTTCGGACAAAGCATTCTTGATAAGGATAATGTTGTTGAATATCTAAATGGAAAGAACTGGAAACAATTATATTGGTTTACCATAGAAGCTGTTAAATACAGACAAATTTTAATTAAGGAATTTAATACACAATAAAAATGTAAAACAAAATATATTATTTATATTAATTAGCTTTATACCTCAAAGGATAAATTATCATTTATTTAATGTTTGATTAATATGTACAATTCTGTATTTCGTTTGAATGCGGTTTTAAAAACAATAAGAATATTGAAAAAGTGTGGTCAACCCGGCAGACGGACATTGTCCATGCCTATATGTTTATGTATATTATGAACTTTTATTTTGTGTCTTTATTTTGTTAAATAAACAGTTTATTATTATTATTATTATTATTAATTGCCACTTCTCAAAGTTATACATTTTTCCACATTCATTTCTTATTTTTGTTTTCATTTACTAAAAAAAAAACACTAATTTCTTTTATTATAAAATAAAAGTTTTTACTTGTAATAATTCGGCAATGCAAGCATAATTCTCCAAGTCGTCTGATTTTATAATTCTCTATGTACTTGTTCAATATTTCATTTAGTTCCCATGAAAAAAATAATTTTCATTAAATGAACAGAACATCTTTAATTATAACGCATTGGTTTGTCATTAAAGGCGTACGACGCATGCGTGAGCTCAAGGTGTTTTATGAGTTGACGGAATATTTTTCCTTTTTTCACCTGTTTATGTTCACTTGATTTTTTTCATATATCATATTTAGCCATTTCTTATTTTTAGGCGTGATGAGAGACAGTTAATTTCTCTATATAAACTAAAACAAAGGTACTTTATAGGAAAACAAAAAAGGCCCCTTCCCCATTTAAGCCCAGTCAGAAAATTTTATTACTGATAAAACATACCTGATATTATTGAACACCTAATTTTCATTAAACATGACGAATTTGATCAAAATCATTAAAGCCGTTTTTGAGATAATCGAAAAAAAGGTAAAAATTGGAAAAAAAGTTATGAAATAAAGTGCCCCCTTCGTTTGAATGAAATGTTGGCAGTCACATCTTAGGCATATACATAAGTCAAATACCCAGTTTTAATGAACAAAAATGGTGAGGGGGCTTCAGAATCCTTCGGGGACAGCGGATTAAATTTAAATTTTAAAAAAAAATTTGTAATTTTATATACATATTTTTTTAAATTTTATTACAATATCTATTTATTGTGTAAAATTTTTGATAATTAAGAGAACCAGAGCGGATAAAGATGAAGAAAATCCCTTAGATTTTCAATTCTTTTAAAATGAAATTTATTTAAAAAAGTTAATGACTCTTTCGACTCCTGCCTTAAATGTTAAAAACTGAAAATTATTTGCATTGTCTCCATATCGAAGCCCTCGAGTTTGAAGACAAATTTTAAATGGCTCTGCTCCGGAGACCTCGAGTGCAAAGCGGCACGGCTAAAAACCTTTCTTATACAACATTTCGTGATCAGATCGCATTTTATCGATGAAATTCTATTGTCATTTTAGCACCCTTCACAACCTGTGAACAGAATTAGAATCGACTATTGCTATTTATCATAATATAATTTATGATAATTAAAAATACTTTTTTACTTTCACTTACGTATATATGAAATATATAGTGTGGAAGTATTGCGATAGTGAAAAATTTCGACTTCCGGTTTTTAACGGAAATACACGTTTTGGGGTCCCCTGAGTCGAAATAACCAAGTCCCGCGAAATGATCTTTGTGTGCGTGTGTTTGTGAACGGACTAGCTCAAAAACTATTAACCGTGCGAACCTGATATCGGGTATTTAGTGTATGTATATGCCCGGGATGTGACAGCAAAAATTTCATCAAAATTAGTAAAAGGGTGGGGTTACTTTATTTTATAACTTTTTACGTTTTTTTCGATTTTCCCCAAAACGGCTCTAACGATTTTGACTAAACTAAGTATTTGATGTATTAATATGCCCGAGATATGACTGTAAAAATTTCATCAAAATTGATCAACCGGAGGGGGGACTTTACTTAATAAATTTTGTATCATGTTCATGTGTTTTTTTTTATTTACCCAAAAACGGCTTTAACGATTTTGATCAAACTTTGTATTTAGTATATGTATGTGCCCGCAATGTGACGGTAAAAATTTCATCAACATTGATCAAATAGAGGGGGTACTTTACTTAATAACTTTTGTATCATTTTCACGTGTGTTTTTCATTCACTCATAAACGGCAAAAATAAGAAATGAATGTAGAAAAATTTGTGACTTTGTATAGTGGCAATTAACAAAACACGTCAATTTCTAATCCAAATAAGTTGGTAAGTGAAAATTGTGTGTTGCGCGTACGCACCAGATTTTTACTTTCACTTACCTATATATGAAATATATAGTAAGTGGAAGTTTTGCGATAGTGAAAAATTTCGACTTCCGTTTTTAACGGAAATACACGTTTTGGGGTCCCCTGAGTCGAAATAACCAAGTCCCGCGAAATGATCTTTGTGTGCGTGTGTTTGTGAACGGACTAGCTCAAAAACTATTAACCGTGCGAACCTGATATCGGGTATTTAGTGTATGTATATGCCCGGGATGTAACAGCAAAAATTTCATCAAAATTAGTAAAAGGGTGGGGTTATTTTATTTTATAACTTTTTACGTTTTTTTCGATTTTCCCCAAAACGGCTCTAACGATTTTGACTAAACTAAGTATTTGATGTATTAATATGCCCGAGATATGACTGTAAAAATTTCATCAAAATTGATCAACCGGAGGGGGGACTTTACTTAATAAATTTTGTATCATGTTCATGTGTTTTTTTTTATTTACCCAAAAACGGCTTTAACGATTTTGATCAAACTTTGTATTTAGTATATGTATGTGCCCGCAATGTGACGGTAAAAATTTCATCAACATTGATCAAATAGAGGGGGTACTTTACTTAATAACTTTTGTATCATTTTCACGTGTGTTTTTCATTCACTCATAAACGGCAAAAATAAGAAATGAATGTAGAAAAATTTGTGACTTTGTATAGTGGCAATTAACAAAACACGTCAATTTCTAATCCAAATAAGTTGGTAAGTGAAAGTTGTGTGTTGCGCGCACGCACCAGATTTTTACTTTCACTTACCTATATATGAAATATATAGTAAGTGGAAGTATTGCGATAGTGAAAAATTTCGACTTCCGGTTTTTAACGGAAATACACGTTTTGGGGTCCCCTGAGTCGAAATAACCAAGTCCCGCGAAATGATCTTTGTGTGTGTGTGTTTGTGAACGGACTAGCTCAAAAACTATTAACCGTGCGAACCTGATATCGGGTTTTTAGTGTATGTATATGCCCGCGGTGAGACAGCAAAAATTTCATCAAAATTGATCAACCGGAGGGGGTACGCACCAAATTTTTTTTTTATACGAGTAGCTATGTATTCTTGAAGCTTCACAAATACGTAGAACCTAAAGTCTATTACAATAATACGAACCTATTAGAAAACAACATTATGATGTAAGGTAGCATGCATGGGAGATTCATCTACTACGCCCGGTCGGTGTGCGTCGTTCCAGTAGGCTGGCGAGCTTCACCTAAGCGGGTAAGGATTCTCGGGCTGTAAAGCCATCATACTGAAACACTATTATCTAAATTACCCGCTTATAAGTTACAGTGAAAGCATAATGCCGGTTTCTTAATAGCAATACTAATATTATTATTGTTGACAGGAAGATGGCGCTGGTCGAAAATTTCATGGACATGATACTGCTCCCGCCTAAGATGGAAGATGGTGATTCGTCCCTTGAAACATTTTATCATTGAAATATATTATTTTTATTATAAAGTATTTTTATTATACGTTTAATAACTTTGACCAGATTATTGCAGTATCAATTACTTGGCTAAAGCCGTAAATTGCTTCTTCCTCCGAACTACACCCTCATCTTCCATGACAAAAACCAATGGTGCAGATGTCGGTCAAGAAAGCTCTTTTTTTTTCTTGTTAAATTATCATGAAATTACTCGTTGCTGGGTCGATACCAGCGCTAATTAAATAGCTAGTATCTAGGGTAACTGTACCATAGTGCTCTAATAGTTGACATTTTACACAAAAGTGTGAATTATAAGATTCAGGATTCATTATTTTGGTTCAAAATTTGGCGGTAATTTGCCAAGTAGTACTAGTTAGCTGTGCTGCCATCGACATTAGTTTGATGAAAACTCAGTCTTATTTGTGAGAGATTACAATGGCGAATTCCTAGTGGCCTGAAAACTTGGTTTCTGCTACCCTGTTTCATTACGTCAAGTTAAATAAGCTTTTTTGTTGGTTTTTTGGAGTTCAATGATTTATTAATTACTATAATGGTATTCAACTATACCAACTGCCGAACAGCATACTTAAATACCGCTCCGAACTCCTACACCAATAGACAACTAACTGAAAAGGCTTAATGATTGTAAACGCCATGCATCTTCTCCTCGCGTCATAAAATATTCACCCAATGTGCTTTATAAAAGTCCTATATTTTATTTTTAGTTCAGTGTGCTGGTTTGATTATTTATACCATTTTATACAAATATGTTTTAGATTTATGTTAATATATTTATTTTAATTACGTTTTTATATCTCTGCTGCATTTTTATTATTATTATTTATTTTTTTTACATGTTTTCAATGTTTATTCCTGTTCATAGTGTGTTTATTTCTGTTTATTGATATACAATATATTATAATATGTTCTATAGTTATCATAAGGTATTATATTATGGATTATTAGATTATGTACCTACTAACAATTACTAACAAATATTGTGCATGGCCATTGCTCCTGCTTTAAGGAGAATTCCTTTATAAGCAATAAATATAATTAAAAAATAAATATATATAAAACCATGGAACTCGAATAGTTTCAGATAAAGAAGTTGCGTTTTTTACTCGTTTCAAGATTTTTTTTTACATTCACAGGGCACAGCGTATGCTACTAAAATTCATAGGCACCCCTATAGAATCTACCTGAGACCCTGAAAAAAGATCCTGTGGGAAAGCTCTTTTAATTTTCAATTAATATTTGGACAGATTAATTGGCACCCGCTCATGTTTTTTGTGGCCCTCGGCGCTCGCTATACAGGGTGGTGGCAAGTGTTTGGGGCTAGAGAAGTAGTTTACCGTTACCTTAAACCACCAACCTCATCTATTTCACTATTATAATTCATCACCAACGATAAATATCAAGTATAACAGTGCTACTATTTCACAAATCAGAGATTAAAAAAAAATCTGGTGCAATGCGTGCAACACACAATTTTCTCTTACCAACTTACTTTTTATTAGAAATTGACGCTATTTGATAAATATTTAATCTCCATTCCTCAAATTCACACATTTTTCGACATTCATTTATTTATTTTTGTTTGTAACTAATCTCTAAATTACAATAATTTTTTTTATGGTTAATTAAAGTTTTTACTTGTGATAATTGAAGGGGTCGGGGCAAAATAGTGCCAAGCAACATTTTTAACAAAAATAAACTGTAGCTGCCGTCTATTGTATATTATGTAGGACTATATGTCTAGGATGCAAATGCCACCAAAATATGGCTATCAAGTGCTCTATAAGTTACTTAACGTTTTTGCCCCCAACGTTTTCAACTAAAGAGTTTGGTTAAGAAAGTGCCAAGCAACACAGTTGTTCATTAAGTATGATGGCGCGCAAGAGAAAACTTAGGTTTTCAAGTGATTCTTGGGAATCTGATGAATGTCTAGATAACTGTGATGGAGATCCAGAGTATATACAACCAAGATTTAATGAAATACTTTCTGAAAGCAAATTTGAGGTGGGTGTTGCTTGGCACAAATTCAACCACAATAAATAATTAATCTAATTACAGTTAGGTTGTGTTTGAATTTTATGTGTTGAATATTAATTGCGCAGGCATTTTTTTAATTCTTATTCAAGGGTCACCATTCTATATTATTAAAAAAATTAAAATCAGTAGTTCAGTCCAACACACAACTTTCACTTTCCAACTTACTTGGAATAGAAATTAATGCTTTTCGTTAATGCCACTTCTCAAAGTTACACATTTTTCCACATTCATTTCTTATTTTTGTTTTCATTCGCTCTATAAAAAACACCTATTTCTTTTATATTTAAAAGTTTTTAGTTGTGATAATCCGGCAATGCAAGCATAATACTCTAAGTCGTCTGATTTTATAATTCTCTATGTACCTACTTTTTGTAAATATCATTTAGTTACCATGAAACAAATAATTTCCATTAAATGAACAGAACAGAATGGTCTGTCATTAAAGGCGTACTCCGCATGCGTTGGCTCAACGTTTTTTATGAGTTGACGGAATATTTTCACATCTTTGACATATACATACATCAAATACCCAGTTTGATCAAATTCGTTAAAGCCGTTTTTGAAATTATTTTAATTTTCAGCTATATAGAAATTACTTCTACTTCCTTAACACTTTGCCTGCCAAGTCATCTGAAATCGAGTAACTGTTCTCTTGTCAGAGAATTGAATATTAACATTGTGTAGAAACGAGAGCGTGACTCTCAAGTATTCTTTTTCGGCAGTCAATGTGTTAAAGATCTAATTATTTGGCAGAGACGGCATTCTAGTGTAAGCCATAGGTGGTACAATCTCGCGTGAAAGTGTTAAACCAAGCAGCTTGATCCTACTTTCCATCAATTCGATAAAGCTTATAGAAGTTGATGGAAAGCAATGAAATTAGTGGGATCAGGATCAGAAGGAGAACTTGGATATATACAATCAAGAAATTTCGCCCCACATACTTAGCAACTCCCTAATTTACAACTAAGGCATAAATTCAAAAGTTTAAGGAGACTATAAATATTTTTAATACACATCATTGGAGGGTGAATTAAATGTCCCATCAGTTTTTTACGCGTTATTATTTCAACTTTCGAATTTCCACCTGCCCTATTTATGAGAATATTGATACGCCCCCCCCCTCCCTAATAATTTGGTGATGGTGACGCCCATGCTTTTAATTATTAAAAATAATAACTTTTTTTACTGAGCAACTATTAAGTCTTTACTCAAGGGTAAGCACTTCTTAATAAATAAATAAATAATCATAATAAATAAATAATTTCAAATGACACGCTCACAATATTTTAAATCAAATTTTATGGTTTTTTTAATGTTTTTCGACGATATATACGAATCGATAGAAAGGGTTCATAACATTGGTCCATAATAAATTGGAACTGAATTTTCTATTTTTAGCACCTTAACATTTTTAATATTATCAAGCAGGGACACTTATTAGTTTATATTTGTTCCAAGAAACTCTCAAAACACGTTGTCAACTCCTTTCGCATGCTCAGTACGCCTTTCCTTGCTAAGCAAGTGCAGTTTGTAAAGGTGTACTGCGCATGCGAAAGTTGCCACCGTGTTTTAAGTGTTGGAACATGCCTTTGATTCATTAAGAAGCTCTCTTTGTTTTTCATTTTTAAACAAAGAAAATCTGGTGCGTGCTCGCAACACACAACTTTCACTTACCAACTTACTTAGATTAGAAATTAATGCATTTTGTTAATTGTCACTTCTCAAATGAATAGAACGGCTTTAATTATGAACAATGGTCCGTCATTAAAGTCGTACTCCGCATGCGTGGGCTCAACGAGTTTTATGAGTTAACTGAATATTTTTCTTTTTTCCTCCTCTATATGTTTTCTTTATTTTTATCATATCTCATATTTAACCATTTCTTATTTTTAGGCATAACGAGAGAGAGTTAATTTCTCCATATAAACAAATATAAAGGTACTTTGTTGAAAACAAAAAAAACAAACAAACAAAAAAGGCCCCTACCCCCCTCAGAACATTTTAATAATGATAAAGCTTACCTGATATTAAAGAACACCTAATTTTCATTAAATATGACGAATTTGATAAAAATCGTTAAAGCCATTTTTGAGATCATCGAAAAAAAGGTAAAAATTGGAGAAAAATTATGAAATAAAGTGCCCCCTCCGTTAGACCAATTTTGATAAAATGTTGGCTATCACATCTTTGGCATATACATACATCAAATACCCAGTTTGATCAAAATCATTAAAGCCTTTTTCGAGTAAATAAAAAAAACACGTGAAAATGATACAACATTTATTAAGTAAAGTCCTCCCTCCGGTTGATCAATTTTGATTAAATGTTGGTTATCACATCTTTGGCATATACATACATCTATCATATACATAGTTTCTATGTAGCTGAAAATTAAAATAACGAAAATTCATTGTTCATAGTATAAGTTCATATACTTATAAACGTATAAACATTTATTTTTTAATAACAAATATAATTAATATCGTATTTTAAACATAACTAGTATGATAGTATTTTTTTGTTTATTTTATTATTTTTGGATTGACAATACTACATAATGTCCCGGAATAGCTCCCGCCCGATAGAGCGAAAGCATTAAACAGTCTCGGCGTGAACGTGTTAAAGAACTGTGCCAATTCTCAATAAGTTTTGATGAATCAAAACATACATATTTCTCAGGTGATTAAGGAATAATAACATGCCTTTATTTCTTTCGATTGAGGACATCGATAAAAGGATGAAAGAAACCAAAGAAAAAGGTCCTGAATGGTTTTTGTTTCCTTTTCGTAACTCTTCCTTCTTCGTGAAGAGTTAAATAGCATTGTTGGTATCATTGATGCGACTTTAATGTTTTAAATTACCAGGGTCATTAAAGTCCCACACAGAAGAGTTATCTCTTTAAGAGATGCTAATATTACGCCCATTGTAGTACACCGGAAGTCAGCCATCGGGCTAATTGAGAGGAGTTCCGTCAGGTGTACCACTGCCTTCTTCAGCTATCTTCCTTGTATCAAGGGGGCACATCTCATTGCTAAGTCTCTAATTGTATATCGGCTAACAATCTAGGAGAGTTCACTGCATAGGGACACCGATTTCAATCAACCATATTTTTTTGAGATATGGCTTCGTTGAAAGGGATGGGTGATTTGTTTCATTGTTCTATGAATAATTTTACAGTAGGACCTCCATTATCCGGGCCTCGATTAACCGGGGATCCAATTAACCGGGGTACCAAGGAGCCATTTTTTTTTTTTTTTTTAATAAGCTTCTTTTAATTTGTATGACAGTTATTTTGTATGTGTAATTAAAAAAAATGTATACGTAAATTTTTAACGATTACACAATGGTTAACTATCTATTATGAAATAAAACAATAAATGGAAAAACACAGAAAGCTAGTATTGATTGTATAATGAGATGTTTCCGGTATCTAATATTCCAATTCATAATCTAGGAACGCTATTGTTTTCAAGTCTTTCCGGTAAACCCCTACCCTGGCCTGTTTGGCTACAAAACAAAATATTGTCAGTTGTGATTTAGTCTCCATTTAAATACAAACGAAGTAGCAAAATGTCGGTAAAAAGAAAAGGTGTCGTTTTAACGCTTGAGGAGAAATTAACTATTATAAACAGATTAGAAAAGGGTGAAATTGTTAAAAAATTGTCCGCTGAACTAGGAATCGGCAAACAAACTGTACGGGATATTTTGAAGAAGAAAAAAGACGTTTTCGACTTCGTATCGTCGTCGGCCCATAATATATAAAAACATACATTTATTTTTTTGTTATTTTTGTATATTATAATTTAATGTATATAAAACATTCGTTTGTTAATAAAAGTGATTATACCTTATAAGTGATTTTTTTCTATCACATTAAGTCATTAAAATGTTTTAATTCGATTATCCGGGGTTTTCAATTATCCCTGGACCCCCATACCCATCATTACCCCGGATAATGGAGGTTCTACAGTATATTAAAAAAGTATAATAATAAGTAATATTGTAATACTGTTGCCGGTTGAAATAATTTTTATGAGACGAAAATAATTTACAAGTCAGACAAACATTAAAACTCAATTAATCAACAACGTTACACAAAGTATCAACTTGTAACGACATAGTAACACAAAAGTAACCATATGGTTCGATCTTCAAAGCAAGAATAACTCTCCAGTCCACCGCTCCTTATGTTTAGTCTGAATTTGACGATTCTCGAACAGTCACAAACATGTTCTATAACAGTTGGTAACTATTCCATCGAAAAGCCTAGAAGTATTTTTACTCATATGGTCTGTGTTCCACGCAACAATATATTTCTATCGTCTCTGGATAAAAACAAAACATTACTTATAATAATTCTTTATTGGTCTTGAGGCTAAGCAGATTGTAGTCAATTTTTTTAATTTTTGATGCTTTATTAACCTCACACTTTTATTCGGTTCTACGTTTCGGCACTTAAACATTTTCAAGAAGAACACCTGTGACCACAATTTTTCAAATAAAATAGGCTGAGTACCCTTGTCAAAAATTAAAAAAATCTTTTTACTAGCTAAAAACTATAGCCTCTTTATATAAGTATCACAGTCTTATATAAAGAGGCTATAGTTTTTAGCTAGTAAAAAGATTTTTTTAATTTTTGACAAGGGTACTCAGCCTATTTTATTTGAAAAATTGTGGTCACAGGTGTTCTTCTTGAAAATGGCTTTCAACGTAACAAGAATATTGTAAAAGTGTGAGGTTAATAAAGGATCAAAAATTAAAAAAATTGACATCTAAACATTGTAAGTTACATTTGGGGTCACTTGTGGTGTAGCGGTTAGCATGGCAACCACTACAGCACTAGTGGTTGACATGGTAACCACTACAGTGCTAGTGGTTGCCATGGTAACCACTACACTATAAGTCCCAAGGTGGCTCTAGGATTTTTTAAAGGGAGTAAAAAATCCTTGGCTATGCCGTCCCTCGGATAGGACGTAAAATGGAGGCCCCGAGCCAGTAATATAGGCAAAATTATTGGCTCCCACTGTAGCATCGTCCGATTAGCCTTAGTAACATAAAGGGGCATTAAACAAACAAACAACAATTCCTTACATTCTAAAACTCCACCCCCCATCCCTTTTTGTCCTACTAATATGTAATAGGAGACGATAAAAAAATATTTTTCATCATACTGCATCAAAAACATGTGTTTTCAATACTCGGTTTGGGTCAGTAAAGTAGTACTTTTCGGGCCTAGGCCTGAAAAATCTTTCTTCTGGTGCGGTAACCTTACCTGCTACTAATGTATATTAATAAACATGTGTTAGAAGGAGGATACTTGTAGCTATACCGTGCTTCATTCTAATATGAGTAGTGTGTTTGAGGTGCAAATAACATGGATATACCGGAAAATGTTTTAGAAGAAGCCCAAGAAGGTTTTATTATAATGAATAATCAGAATTTTACTATAAATATCAATGTAAATATATCAGTACTTTTCTTCAATTATAGGTTAATAAACAGAAATTAAAAAAAAAAAAAAAATGGTGTCAATTTAATTTCTTATATAGTATCTGTAATTAATGATATTTAAAAGTGTTTTAATGTACTCAAGTATGAACGGTGTGATGAGAAGTATTGTTCATAACACGTACCAAAAGTGTTTTAGGATTTTCGGTGCTTGGTTTAATTTCCGCGCTCCTCTACGCCTCGCGCGTTAAACTCGTCAGCGCACCGAAAACACTTTTGGTACTAATGATGAAAATTACTATTATTTTATAAAAGTTTTATAATAACTATTACATTAGGCATTTTTTATATGTTTTGTTTAACCTTTTACTTTGTGTGTATTTCTGAAATTGATTGCTATTGTTTTAGAGGAAATGATAAACAATAGTGCCGATTGTTTTCAAGTAAATCGAATGCATCGTAAATTGCGCTAAACCCAGCGATAATGGCTATTAGGGGAAAGTGCCCCATCATGGGATGGTGGTTGCCTAATGTGGGATATGTGGTTTCTGGATATATTTTGTACTGCAAACCTGTTTTTATTCTATAAAATTAAAGATTAATGCCGCATTGGCTCATAACCTTGTCACATTGTTTTACATTCTCATCCTGTTGGATAATTTTCAGTGAATAGTTGTTTTAGTGTTCAAAAACTTTTTTCGTGATTGTTTCGACCAGATATTTCATGCCTCAAGGTAAGTCGCATTCTTATCTTTGTTTTATCTTAAATTCATTACAATATGTGCTAACTGGCTTCATTTTTATATTACATACTGAAGCACACTAACCTCTAAAAAATAGAAGTCACATCCCCTAATATGGGATACCCAATACTTCCTATTATGGGATATCCCATATTGGGGCACATTCTGAAATAAAAATAGTTATTAATAGATTAAAATGATTTTAAAGATGATATATGAGAATAAAATGAGTCGAAGGAGAATAAAAAGCAAAAGAGAGAAGAAAATCCCGTCCAAGAAAATTGTTTCAAGAACAAATGCAAAAGAAAGTGGTTCGGCAAAATAACAAACCAAAATTACACGAAAAAAAAAAAGAAGCGAATCGGACTCTACTAAGGATAGCGAAATTATTTGAAAAGCGGCGATAGCAGTAGCACTGAGTTATTATAACTCAAGACACACTCTAGTGATCAGTTTGAGAGGTGACATAGAGAAAGAAAAAAAGAAATTGGGAAAAATGCAAAAAATTAATTCTTTTTTATATGTTTACTTAATGCTTAGATTAGTAAATAATTTATTGTTTTATTTTATTTTTTTGCTAAAGTAGGTACGTACATATTTAATGGAATATAATTTTTTACATTCCTTCACTTTTATGTAAAACAGGGTTTGCATTATATGTGTGAGAGGTCGAGAAATAAAGCAGAGGTGGGGGTTTGCTCGGGCACCTCCCATGCTGATCCCCTTACTCTCCCTAGACACGTTTCGGAACGTGGGTACCTAATTTAAAAGTATAAATGATGGATTTTTTAGGCATATTTTCATTTCAATTTGTAAACTAAAGATTGATCTTTCTGTATTTTTCAACTTTCCAACGATTTAATAAATAAATAAAAAAAGATAAAAAAATTCCTTCGCGATTTATATCACATCGAAACGTTTCTATAATTTCAAAACCTACCTGATATCAAAGAATACTCGAAACATGACGAGTTTAATCAAAATATTTAGATGGAGTGAAAATGAAAAAATCGAAAAGAAAAAAAACGTAAAATTGAGACAAATTTTATGAAATACAGTGCTCTCTCCGTTCGATTTGATGAAATTTATGCTGTCATATCACGGACATGTAAATACATCAAATACCCAATTTCAGGATTTGCGGTTCTACATTTGGGGGCTAGTCTGTTCACACTCATACACACAGACCATTTCGCAGGACTTGTTTATTTTGGACTCAGGGGACCATAAAACGTGTATTTCCGTTGAAAATCGGAAGTTATAATTATTCACTATCGCAATACTTCCCCTTACTATATTTTTCATATATATATAGGTAAGTGAAAGTAAAAATCATTTTACTTTTTTTTTGGGTCGGGATAGCCGAGCGTGTTTCAGCGCGACCCGCTTTAGCAAGCTCGGGCCGAACGGTGGCGGTTCGATTGACTTTTATTTAGTGAATAACCCACGGAATAAATCTCGACCTACCCACCATGGTTAGAATAAGTTGGTTACACCTCTAGAGTAACCCCCCCCGTATGCCACAAATGGCCAGGTAAGGGTACCGACCATATACTGGTATATACCATATATATATATATATATATATATATATATATATATATATATGAAAGTAAAAAAAAATCTATGTTTTCTAATATCCCTATCCACTACTACACTTCTGGTTTTCGTCCTTTTGGTTGTTAAACCAGCCGTAAGCCTAGATTTTGTCTTTATTGTTTATATATCCTATTTCGATATTCCGATCCTCGATATTGCATTAAATCGATATATTTCCCTAGGACTAGATACCCCCATCGAACACGCCTACAGCGTGCACACCCTCCTTGCTCTCTCCCTTAGTCGGTATCAGCTCACTCTGGCAGTACACGACCTTCCCATCAAGCTAACAGCCTCCCTTACACCGTCCTCTTTTATGTCTCATGTTTAGTTTATTCAAAACCCCTGCCATCAATCTCCTTCTTTAGGTGTCGTCGTTTGATGACTTCTAGCGGTCTGCTATTTGGTTGAGGCTGGTTGTGAAATATCCAAGTATTCGATTTGAAGAATGGAGAGGATATGCAGAGAAATCCCAAAATTTCGATTTTCCTCGAGTATTAGAGGCAAGTTCATGAATTTTGGTATGAAAGTTAGTTTGACTGTAATAACCACCAATGCCAAGGATAAGAGCAAAAAAAAAATCGTTCAACAAATTCTATTTTCATCATACTACATCAAAAACATGTTTTCATTACTCGGTTTGAGTCCGTAAAGAAGTACTTTTCGGGCCTAGGCCTGAAAAATCTTTTTGGTGCGCTAACCTTACATGCTACTAATATATATTAATAAACATGTGTTTTAAGGAGGTTACTAGTTTCAACTTCAAGCTTTTCACAGTGCTATAGCAAGGGGACGAGTCCCCATACACATTGCTTAGACGTTCGAAATTTCCTAAAGGCTTAGTGCCTTCTTTAACTAAAAATTTCATCACAGCTCTGTACTCAATGTTACTCATTTTAATGGCAAGAGCAAACTGGTAAAATAATAGATGGGTCATTCTCACGTAAGTGGGCACACAGCACACTGTGTCCCAGGCCGATTATAGCGATTTAGAAAAACTCAGGACTCTAAAACATCAATTTTGTAAATCCAGGCGAGTTGTAAAGGTAGACCCCATACGACTTTATTTTAATTGTATAACACACGTACCTTAAAAACACCAGAAAAAGGTCGAAATTCATTCCCCTGTCATGTCCCGAGGTCTGATTCTGCTCAAAGTATGAGTTCTCTGTCCGTATGCTAGGTCAATTTTTACTTTTTTTTCTTTTCAATTTGTTCAAAATACTGTAAAATTTCATAAAAGCAGTCTAATCCTTGATGATAAATTGTCACCACACTATTCAGGCGGGAAATTAGTAAAAAATATATAGTCAGCAGGAAGGGGTCTTTCCCTAAGCAACCCTAACTGTTAACTTAACCTCAGTACAAATCCAAGCTCTCCAGAAGCAAATAAGTTCTCAAATTTGGAGGTTACGTTTAATAGTCTTCATTCCCCTGTCCTCCATAGTTTTGGTCAGGCAAGTTTTTTCTTTTCTAATTTTTGACAGGAGTAGTTCTGCGCATGCGCTAGCTTTAACAAATCGCACTTTACATCGCTCTTTAAAAACTTAATATTTTCACAGTGAAACAGTGAAGTTAACAGTGAAAAAACAGTGTAATTAGTTACAATAACTAACAAGGAAGAGAAACCAAGTAAATACTGTGAGTAATCACTTGTTTATAACATTTTAAGAGAACAATACAAACAAGCTGCAGTTAGTGAATACAAGAAGGCAGCCATAATCTCTTCTGTAGCCCTCTGGCTTCTGGAGAGAGCACAAGTACGCACGTTTATTTTCTTAAAATTTACGTAATTATTTACGTACTTTAAAGTGCCTATTATTATTATTTTTCTTTCTTTCTTTTCTCGTTCGTCATTAATATGAAATGCGATACTTTCATATGGTGATGTCCAGCAAAGGAAAAGTAAGTAAAAGATCCCGTAGTTTGGACACTACAAAAGGCTCCCCCGTCAAACCGAGGCCAAGGCGTCCAAAAAGGAGCTCACCACCAGCTTCTGCTGGCAACTCGAACACACCGGAATCACAGTCTCAACCGCAGCCGGGTACTTCCTCTTCTTCACAAATCATGGCTGAAGAGTCACCTTTTTTTACACCTAATCCCTATGAACCTCTATCCAACCACCAGACTGAGGATATGGAAGCTGCAACTACCCCCAGGGAAGCCAAGCCTCCACCAATATTTATAAGAAATATTCGTAATTTTCAACTCCTATGCCAACAATTAAATAAAATAGTAGGGTCAGGAAAGTATGTATGCCAAAGTCGCTCTAATGACACAAAATTACTACCCGATACCCCTGATACTTATAGAAAAGTCGTGAAATATCTGACTGACATAAAGGCCGATTTCCACACTTATCAGTTACGCCAGGAGAGGGCGCTCAGGGTTGTTATTAGGGGACTACACCCAACCACACCTCTCGAAATAATCAAAGAAGAACTGACAGCTGCTGGGTTTACTGCTCGTCAAATAGTTAACGTCTATAGAGAAGATAATGACGAAACCGGCGTAAAACATAAAACAGCCTTACCTCTATTCTTTATAGACTTAGAGCGAACTCCTGGGGTAGAAAATATATATAACATGACGAGCCTATATTATACCAGAATTAGGGTAGAAAAACCTTATCCGAAGCGAGATATAGTGCAATGCCACAACTGCCAGTCTTATGGCCACACACGACATTACTGCCACCATCTACCTAGGTGTGTAAAGTGTGGAGACCACCACCTATCACAGGATTGCAGGAAGCCAAGACAAACACCCGCAGTATGTGCTCTATGTCACCAAGGGCATCCAGCTAACTACAAGGGTTGTAAAACATACAAGGACCTAAAATCAAGGATACAGGCAGCTCCCCGACAGGAAGAGGCCTCAAGGCCCTCCTCGGCAACAAAGGAAACCATCCAGGACCGTGGACACAAGCGTTACATACGCGCAAATGTTGGGAGAGACAGATCAGCCTACAGCATCCCAGGCCCTGCCACAACCACAACCCCAAACCTCTTATCCCCAAACCCAGCAATCCCAAATTCCTAGTCACCGTCAAATCTCGTACATTCCTCCTCCTAGCAATTCCAATGATATCACTAGCCTCCTGACATCATTCCTCTCCGATTTCAGATCCTTAGTCACTCCACTTATCACTCTACTTACAAACCTAGTTTCAAATCTAATCCCACCGCAAAGAAATCCCTAAATGTCCCTGATGAAGTCCCTGTCCATTCTCCTCTGGAATGCGAACGGTGTTCGAAATCACACCAACGAACTAACAGTATTGCTAAAAGACAAAAATATTGACATTGCCCTTATAACTGAAACCAGACTAACCACTAAACAACTATTCAACATACCTGACTTCAAGGTCTACCGAACTGACCATCCCGATGGAACAGCCCATGCCGGTACTGCTGTCTTAATCCATCAATCCCTCTCCCATCACTTTATTCCACAAAGAGTCCATAATTTCCTTCAGACCACTGCTGTATCAATCAAAACCTTATCCTTCCCTTTGACTGTTGTCGCAGCATACTCCCCGCCTAAACTATCCATCCCCGAATCCCAACTCAACTCCTTCCTTAATTCCTTAGGAAATCATTTTCTTTTGGGTGGAGACCTTAACGCCAAACATCAGCAATGGGGGGCCAGAACAACCAATTCCCGAGGGCGAATCCTACTATCATCCGTTAACACCCATCATTGCAACATCCTCTCTCCCGACTCCCCTACCTACTGGCCAACCGATCACAACCGCAATCCTGATATCCTTGACTTTTTTATCCAAAAAGGGCTAGGGTCACTAAATTATTCAATTTTAAGACTCGACGACCTATCCTCAGACCACAGTCCCCTAATACTTACCCTTTCAACATCCCCGATTTCCAAGTTGCCCCCACCCTCATTCCTTAGAGGTCCAGTCAACTGGAAACTCTTCAAAGAAATATCAAGCGACAAAATAGACCTCAGAGTATCCCTTAAAACTCCTCAAGACCTAGATGATGCCGTGGATTCATTCACCTCTCTAATCCAACAAGCAACCTGGTCTGCATCCTCTCCTACTTCTCAACCGAAACGCCATCAAAATAATTCCTTGCCACAGGACCTCATCAACCTCATCAATGCAAAGCGACGCTCCAGGTCACACTGGCAAAGCACCAGGCATCCTGACGATCGAAAATCATACAACCACCTTTCCAAACTTGTAAAAAAGAAACTAGCTACCTTTAGATCACATACCTACAGTTCCTACCTATCCTCTCTATCTACTTCTGACAACTCCCTCTGGAAAGCCACCAAAAAAATTTTAAAATACCACTCCATCTCCCATCCCCTTCGTCGTTAGGATGGTTCCTGGGCTTCGTCAGATGAGGACAGAGCAGAAGAGTTCGCCAAGCATCTTTGCAACACGTTCACTCCTCATCCTGAACTGAATCCTTCCCATACCGCTGATATTATGGAATTCCTTTCTTCACCTATTCCTCTCACACTACCCCCTAAAGCAGTCATCCCCTCTGAGGTTGAATTCCTTTTAAAGAAACTGAAACCCAAAAAATCCCCTGGATACGATCTCCTTACTTCCCAGATCCTTCGTCAACTACCCAAAAAAGCTATTATATTCCTAACATACCTATACAACTGCATCCTTCGAACTACCCACTTCCCTTTGCTTTGGAAACACTCCATAATCATCCTCTTCCCTAAACCTGGCAAACCTATCAATAACCCTTCATCCTACCGACCAATAAGCCTTCTTCCGATCCTTTCAAAAGTTTTTGAGAAAATCCTTCTCAAAAGAATCCTACCCCTACTCGAATCCCCAAAAATTCCTCCACATCAGTTTGGATTCCGTTCTGGCCACTCCACAGTCCAACAAGGTCTTCGCGTTGTTGATCATATATCCTCTGCCCTTGAAAACAAGCAATATTGCACTGGTGCCTTTCTGGACGTAGCTCAAGCTTTCGACCGGGTGTGGCACGATGGCTTGCTTTTCAAACTCAAAACTCTTTTACCCCAATCATTATACCTAGTCCTTCGATCCTATCTCTCAAATCGTTCCTTTCAAGTCCGCTGCGGCACAGAACTCTCCAATTACTATCCAATTCAGGCTGGTGTCCCACAAGGCAGCGTCCTGGGTCCTGTTCTCTACATCTTATTTACCGCTGATATCCCTACGAACTCCAACACCTTCCTTGCTACCTTTGCCGATGATACCGCTATCCTATCATCCCATGCCGATCCTGAAACAGCATCCCTAAACCTGCAAAGGCATCTCTCCATGATAGAGCAGTGGTGCAGCTCCTGGCGCATCAAAATCAATGAATCCAAATGCAAGCATGTTACCTTCACCCTCCGACGCAAATCCTGTCCTCCAATTCTTTATAACTCAATTCCACTTCCCATCTCAGACACAGTCCGGTATCTTGGCTTCCTTCTTGACAAAAGATTAACATGGAACCCACACACTAGATTGAAAAGACAAGAACTCAACCGACGTTTTGGCCAACTATACAAACTACTTAGCAGAACTTCTCATCTCTCCATTGACAACAAATTACTGATATACAAAACAATATTGAAACCCATCTGGACCTACGGACTCGAACTGTGGGGTACAGCAAAACCTTCGAACATCAGACGTATCCAGTCCTTCCAGTCTAAAGTCCTTCGAACCATAGTCAATGCCCCATATTATGTCTCAAACAAAACCTTGCACCACGACCTTAACATCCCACTTGTCCTTGACCTTATCCCATCCAAAAACCAGAACCTTAATCATCATCCTAATCCTTCTGCACAACCCCTTTCTAGCACCACCCATCCCTACAATCCTCCTCGAAGGTTGAAACGGCAGTGGCCTAGAGATCTTTTGTAATATAGCTTTTGGAGTCCTGGCGATGGCCAGCTTCTCCACACAAGCCATGCACAGCTGTAGCTGAAGTGCTCTCACCCAGTCTCCACTGGTTTTATAACAGTGATGCGGCTGGGAGAGAAGCACCGGGATCTCCTAGGGTCTTGCTTTGCTTTCCATAAGTGGGAGGCAAGGCGGGAGTCAGAGATCCCTAGGCTGAATGTATATATTGTATATAGGACGAATGTGTGTATATATGTATTTTTTTTTTCCTATTTTTATTTCAATGGATAGTTTTATATATTTTAGTTTTTATTTTGGTTGTGTATATTTTAGTTTTTATCTTGGTTGTATATATTTTAGTTTCAATTTTTTGTTTCTTATTCTTATTATGTATATATTGTGTGGATGAATCTTCTGATCACTAATATTAAATGCCCTTAAGTGTGGCAGATTGTATTATTTCTCTATCAATAAAAAAAAAAAAAAAAAAAAAAAAAAAAAAAAAAAAATTTTGACAGATGAAAGATTTTGTAGCACAGATTTCGTTTTTCAAATAGCATTATTATATCTTTTTTTTCCTTTCAACTGTTATCAAATAAGCCTTAAAAATTCATTCCCCCTTCGTTCATTCCCCTGTCTTACTGTAAATAAAATGCTGCGGGGAAATGAAGATAGCGACGTGGATTGAAGCTTTCTTTTGGTGCTCAACTTTTTCAAAGCATCATCAGTCCTTAATAATGAGAAATTTAAAAAAAAACAAAAAAAAAAAACGTTCAACGTGAATTGGTGTTCTTCCACGTCGACTCCTTGCTTCTTATAGGCTAAGGAATAGTATTACACCGAAAAAAAAGTTTATTTGTAACCATAAAATTTAAAATAAAAACGCCATAAAAAGTGCCCACTTTGGTGAGAATGACCCAGATAAGAGAATTCAGGATTATAGAAGTTAGTATAGATATAGCTATTGAATAGGTAAACACGATAAGGGATTAGTCCTTTATATTAATTCCCTCCTTATTGTCAGGCCGAGAACTTTTTGACCTGCCCTCGTAATTCAGACTTAATATAAGGAGTGGTGGACTGGAGAGTTAGTCTTGCTCTAAAGCCCAAATTATTTGATTATTTTTGTGTTACTGTATCGTTGCAATTCTTTATCTAAAATATGGGTACTTTTCTGTTATAGTCACGCCCAGAGAAAATGTTTTTAATTTAGTTAGTACATTGCTTTAAATAAATAAAACACATGTTTTCTAAATAAAATCAATCTCTTGTCTGCATGTTTTTATATGACACCTCCATTTAATTTTACCTGAAGTTAACATTTACTTCATCTCATGGTTATTTTTACATATTCTCATTTCAGGAATATTATTATGCTGTTGAAAAAATCTGACCGCAGTTTCCTCATCCAAAATATTCCTAAAAATATTTTTTAAATTATATTGATACTCAACCGTATTTAAGGTGATTAATTATCTAGTCAAAACAAATTATTTGGCACGGAATTGTTTTCTGCTGACAGTGTTGCCAGTAAACGAACAGTCGTAACTCTTAGTTACCTCCCTAGCAACACTGGCGATAACCCTGCTTCTCCTAAAAGCAATGTACTAACTAAATTAAAAACATTTTCTCTGGGCGTGACTATAACAGAAAAGTACCAAAATATGTACACTTTAGAATATCTTTCTTTCTATATAATATGTGATGAATACATATCGACTTTTTATGCTATTGACTTGATGAAAAATCGATAAGAAGAAATGAAAATGTGAATTTTCACAATATAATTAGATTCTTTCTCCCCCCCCCCCCCCCCCCACACCCTACCAAAGTTTTTTGAACGAACGGTTTTTTTTTTTTTTTTTTTTTACTCCTGCCCTTATATTAAAACTAATTTTTATACAAAATATTATGAATGTGCCTCCAATACTTGCCCCTGTTTGGGTATTTGCACATATCACACACTCAGGGTAAAAGTGGGATGGCCAGAAAAGACAGTTTCAACTTCCTTCGATCCTCGAAAAATTCTATACCTGCCCTGTTTTAGGAGTAAAAACCAACCAATAATATTTTATAGAAAGAATTTTAATGAGGAAGAACATGGTCATAAAAAAAGTTATATTTAATAGGGGAGAGCGGGGTTGGTTGGCAACAGTTTTCACTTTTTTGATTGTTGAGTCGTTCCTGTTAATATAATCCCAATAGGGCTGATACCACTGTAAACTCCAAGTATTAAGAGTACTTTAAGTATTTTTTTCACAACATAATATTTAACACTAACATCATAGAAAATTGAAGAATTCGTCAATCCAGAGTATGCCAATTAACCCTATATGTGGGGCAGGTTGGCATAGAAGGTGGGGTTGTTTAGCCATCTCATTCAAGTACTGTCTGACCGATATTACTGTTATTAAAAGCAGCACTATAAGGGTATAATAATTATGAATCATTTTTCAACAGCTTTTAAGGGAAAATAGAATGACAATAAAAGAAGATAGAAGCTTAGACTATCGCCACTTTCTGCATAAGAAAAATTGCTCTCATCCTCCTTCCTGGAACTAAAGACTTGGTAGTTTCACCTTTGTTTATGTTTACCTAGCTTTTGTGAATTGCTACTGCGCAAACCAAACCCAGTTGAAGAGAGCCAACTAACCCTACAGAAGAGAACGTATGAAAGATGGCTGCCAGGACAGGGGAAAACATAGAAAACTTCAAACAAGAAACTGGTTAGTTGAAAGGTTAGGTTTTTCAAAGGAGTTTGGGGCTATGTGAACAGAATCGGAGTCAAATGTTTTGGCATGCCTTTAAACCAAATTTACTGAAAATATAAAAATTTACTTACATGTTGTAAAATCAATCAATGAAGCACACTCTTCTCTACACTGTTAGCATTAGGTTGAAAACTCTGGACAAGACTCCCGAGGTCGAGCGGGTCACATGGTACAATGGTAGGGCCTTCACAATAGGTGTGACGGAAACTATAAGCCAATGGCCAACCTACCCCCTATGCCAACCAACCCCGCTCTCCCCTACAGTGGTAAACGATTATCTGGGTTGGAGGAATATGTTTTTTGAAACTAATTTTAACTTTTGGAAAATGAATCAAGGGGACCATAAAGTTTAAATTTCATTTTTCTCAGAATGGACTACCGTGGTTATTCCCCATGACCCTTCATATATTTATTGATATTTTTAATAAAGGTTATTTTTAATTTCAGCATTTAATTACAGAATATTTTATTTTAGGTTATATTTATATAGCATATGTTATCACTAGCTACCCAGTTAAATCACTTGAGGCCGACAAATAGAAAAGATCCTAATAATGAATTATAGCTATTACAGCCCAGCGAAAACTTTCGAAGTGTTCTCCTCACCTATTTTCTTCTACTATATACATTCTAAGTATAAACGAAGTTAAGAGATACTTTTTATTTCGGCAGATCTAAGGAGAGGCAAATGGAGGATTTTTCGAGAGCGGAATTACTATTTCACTCTTCACAAATAACAGCCTTTCCCCGACAGCCAAGGAAAAGAGTGATGAACACAGCTTTACGAAATTCATGACTCGAGAAAGTCGAAGCAGAGAAGATTGATGTGCGCCGACCGCAGAACGATTTAAGACGTTCTTGCCATAAGATCACAATATATGTACATCGATATACTAGGATAGAAGTGAAATCGACTTACTGACCCCAGGCGGTATATAGATATATACTTTCGAATAGATCAGGCAGATCTATCATCATAAAGGGAACATTTATCCTGACTATTCCATAATATCCCCGGGCGATATCTTCATCATAGTGCTTTGAAAATAAAAAAATCTGTTGCGATGCGCGAAACACACAACTTTCACTTTCCAACTTACTTTGGTTAGAATTAGACGTGTTTTGTTAAATGCCATTTCTCAATGTCACACATGTTTCCACATGTATTTCATTTTTTTTTTATTTGCTCTATAAAAGACAATAATCTTTTTATTATTAAAAGTTTTTACTTGTGGTAATTCGGCAATGCAAGCATAATACTCCAAGTTGTCTGATTATAATTCTCTATGTAGTTGTTGAAAACTTCATTTAGTTACCATGAAACAAATAATTTCCATTAAATGAACAGAACGTCTATAGTTATAAAGCCTGGTCACCTAATTTAAAAGTATAAATGATAGATTTTTTATGCATATTTAGGTACAATTTACTTTATAAACTAAATATTGTTCTTTTTGAAGTTCTCAGTCTTCCAACGATTTGGTTAATAAGGATAAAAAAAAATTCCTTCCCCATTTAAGTCACATCAGAACATTTCTATTATGTTAAAACCTAACTGATATTAAATAGTACTCGATTCTCATTAAACATGACGAGTTTAATCAAAACCGTTCGATCGAGTGAAAAATGAAAAAATAGAAAAAAACGTAAAAATGAGACAAGATTTATGAAATAAAGTGCCCCCTCTGTTTAATCAATTTTGATGAAATTTATGTTGTCCATATCACGGGCAAGGCATCATTCCTTTTTTTCATATTTCATATTTAGCCATTTCTTATTTTTAGTCATAACGAGAGACAGTTATTTTCTCCATAAAAACAAAAACAAAGGTACTTTACGGGAAAACAAAAAAGTCCCCATTTAAGCCCCCTCAGAACATTTTAATTATGATAAAACTTACCTGATATTAACTAATACTTGATTCTCATTAAACATGACGAATTTGATCAAAATAGGTAACGCCGTCTTTGAGAAAATAAAAAAAAAAAAACACGTGAAAATGAGACAAGATTTTTAAGTGTCCCCTCTAATTGATCAATTGTGATGAAATTTTGGCAGTCATATCTCGGGCATATTAATACATCAAATACTCAGTTTAATCAACATCGTTAGAGCAATATTTCAGAAAATCGAAAATAACGTAAAAAGTTATTAAATAAAGTACCCCCTCCCTTTGATCAATTTTGATGAAAGTTTTGCCGTCACATAGCGGGCATATACTTACAATAAGCACCCAATATCAAGTTCGCATGGTTTATAGTTTTTGTGCTAGTCTGTTTACACAGACCATTTTGGGGGACTTGGTTATTTGAACTCAGGGGACCCCAAAACCCCCCCGCTGAAAACGGGAAGTCGAAATTTTTCACGATCGCAATACTTTCCCTTACCATATAAACATTTCATATATAGGTAAGTTAAAGTGAAAATGTTATATATAACTTCAGAAAGATGTAAAATTATTGAGTCGACATTTATGACCCAAATTGACTTTATTCTCCAAATTTCACTCTGTGGTTCTTTCAGACCAGGTGCGAACACATGTCTTTATCAATATTGCATAACTTCAGCCGATCTTCAGCTGATATTCTTTATTGTTGTAAAAATCATAATGATCTCACTTTACAATGTTTTTTTTTTACGAAATCGGCCGTTTTTTTAGAAAAATGAAATTCCCCGTGTGGAACCGGGATATACAGCTAGTACTTTTATAAATCAGAAATATAAATTATTAGTTTATTACTGTGATGTTCCGAAGAATATGTTTTATTACAGCCCCCCACCCTTAAAAATTTGACATTACATTTCAAGATGCGTAGAATCCGAAAATTGAATAAACCCTGTCATTTATTAAACCCTGGCATAATGTGACGTTAAACAAACAAAAGAGTTCTAAACTCGTTGTTGGAACAGACTGTTCTAATACAAGTTTGTGACGGTTCTAGTAAATGATCCAGTTGACTGTTCAGACTAAATATAAGAAGTAATTGACTGAAGAGTATATCTTGCACTGAAGATGGATCCTATGGTTACGTATTTGGTGTTACAGATTGAAATTTTTAATAACACTGTCAATCTGGGTCACCTGTGTTAACCACTATTCCACCTACAATACAGTGGAACCCTGTTATAACGACCCCCGATAAACCGACTCCTCGCATAAACCGACCCTTTTTTTCGATAGAATCCCTCTCAATAGTCCGACCTTTTGAAACATCGCTCCTCGCATAAACCGACTATTTCTGAGAAGAAACACCCCTTGTTTACATACGACGTTTCCTCTGTACTTTGTAACTATTTTCCTAGAAAGATGATTCACTTCTCTCCCCCTGTTATTTGAAAAATCAGTTCAATCTTATCTTCAACAGTGTTAACATCAAAGCGTTACGATGTCTAAAAAAAGGAAGTCTTGTACTATCGCAGAAAAACTTGAGGCCCTTGAAAAAATCGAAAAGGGTAAGCGACTTATCACAAAACCAGTTGATATCATTTTTTTGAAAAAATGGAGGGATTATGCCTCCATCAAAAGGCGCTCTTGTGTTAAACAAACAAAAATCGATAGTTTTTGGTAATTTTAAAATCTATCTAGGCATTATGTACGTATTAGTCATCGTAAATGTGTTGTTTTTCATTGTGTATATTTTGTTTACATACGTATCTATGTATGTATTTAAATGTTTAATTTTTCTGTTTCATTTATACTAAATAAATTGATGTTTTGTATTCTAATTTTTATGTATTTTTCATTCACCCTGGAACATACGTAAGTCTAACTCCCCAGCGTAACAGACTCCGCTTAATCCGAACTTTTCATGGGACCGACCTCACCCCAAGTCCCAAACAGGTCGTTATAACGGGGTTCCACTGTACTAACGGTCGCGAGTTCGCGTCCCGAGGTGGCCCTAGGATTTTTAATGGGAGTAAAAATCCTTGTCTATGCCGTCCCTCTGATAGGACGTAAAATGGAGGTCCCGAGCCTGTACGATGTCATATACTCGTTAAAGATCCCTATCCTTATTATAATTGGATATGCAAAAATTAGGACTCCCACAGTTGCATCGTCTGATTATGCCTTAGTGGCATAAAGTAATGTTAAACAAACAAAAGAGATCTAAACTTGTTGTTTTTGTTGGAATAGACTGTTCTAATACAAGTTTGTGACGGTTCTAGTAAATGATCCAGGTGACTGTTCAGACTAAATCTAAGGAGTGATGGACAGAAGAGTATATGTTGCTCTGAAGATGGATCCCACGGTTGGGTTTGGGTTACTAATTTTACTAATATTTTTAATAAAACTATCAATTGTTTGTGTTTTTTTGTTCGTCATTCTTAATTATTATTTTTCGTAAATAAAAATTATTTAAACCCACATAATGTTACAGTGTTCATTTAATATATTTGTTAAGCATTATATAAACAAATGTTATAAATGACAATTAGGTTTTTTTTACTTTCACTTACCTATATATGAAATATATAGTAAGGAAAGTATTGCGATCGTGAAAAATATCGACTTCCGGTTTTCAACGGAAATACACGTTTTGGGGTCCCCTGAGTCCAATTAACCAAGTCCCGCGAAATGGTGTGTGTGTGTGTGCGTGTGTGTGAACAGACTAGTTCAAAAATTATAAACCGTGCGAACCTGAAATTAGGTATTTAGTGTATTTATTTAATAGCTTTTTACGTTTTTTTCGATTTTCTCAAAAACGGCTCTAACGATTTTGATTAAACTGAGTATTTAATGTATGTATATGCCCGAGATATGGCTGTAAAAATTTCATCAAAATTGATCAACCGGAGGGGGGACTTTACTTAATAAATTTTGTATCATTTTCACGTGTTTTTTTTATTTACTCAAAAAAGGTTCAAACGATTTTGATCAAACTGGGTATTTAGTGTATCTATATGCCAAAGATGAGATAGCCAACATTACATCGAAATTGATCAACCGGAGGGGGGACTTTACTTAATAAATTTTGTAGCATTTTCACGTGTTTTTTTAATATCTCAAAAACGGCTTTAATGATTTTGATTGAATTAATCAGGTTTAATGAAAATCAAATCATCTTTTTTATTTTAATTATAGAAATAGCAATTAAAAAAAATGTCAATTTCTAATATAAGTAAGTTGGTAAGTGAAAGATGTGTGTTGCGCGCATCGTACCAGATTTTTTTTTTTTTGAAAAATTAATATAGCCTTCAAAGTACTAGCCTGCCCCTCCCCCTCAACAGAATCCCGTATTAAAGATTACATTACGTATTATTGTAAAGTTTTTTATGAAATAAATTTTATAAATGTATTAAAAATTAATGGTTAAAAAGTCTACATTAACACAGGCAGATACGAAAAAAAAAAAAAAATGCATCTCTAAAAGGTTGAGTGCTCCGTTCCCTAACGATCGCGCTCTTAAAAGGGACCATTTAAATGTTTTTCCTCCCAGCGGGGATCGAAAATGGACAAGAAAAGGCGAAAATTGAGCGTGTCACTGTACCTTAAAGGGAGTGGGCGGGTCCGATGGTGGCGCTTTCAGGGCCTTTGGCAAAAAACAAAAACGATTAGCCGATCTCTCAACAACAGGACCTTTTCGTTTCGCTTTCTCCTTCCAGCCGATGGATACAATATGTCCATTAATATCTTTCTCTTTTGTCTTTTTTTTTATTTTAAAATAATTATTTCGAATAACTGTTTTGTAAAATAAATAAGCGTTCTTTGGAGGAGGAGTAGAATTGTTTGTCATTTAAATCGTTTATAGGATACAGGTTGGTTTTCATAATGCGTGAAAATAATTACACCAGTAATTATTTTAATACTGGGCGAAACTATACAAAAAAAATCTGGTGCGCGCGCGCAACACACAACTTTCACTTACCAACTTACTTAAATTAGAAATTGACGTGTTTTGCTAATATCATTTCCCAAAGTCACACATTTTTCTACAATCATGTCTTATTTTTGTTAATCGTTAAAGCCGTTTTTGAGTAAATAAAAAAACCCGTGAAAATGATACAAAGTTTATTAAATGAAGTACCCCCTCCTTTTCACCAATATTGATGAAATTTCGGCTGTCGCATCGCGGGCATATACATACATCAAATACCCAGTTTCATCAAAATCATCAAAGCCGTTTTTGAGCGAATAAAAAAAACACGTGAAAATGATACAAAATTTATTAAGTAAAGTCCCCCCTCCGGTTAATAAATTTTGATGAAATTTTTACAGTCATATCTCGGGCATATAAATAGATCAAATACTCAGTTTAATCAAAATCGTTAGAGCCGTTTTTGAGAAAATCGAAAAAAACGTAAAAAGTTATTAAATAAAGTACCCCCTCCCTTTGAGCAATTTTGATGAAATTTTTGCTGTCACATCGCGGGCATATACCTACACTAAATACCCAATTTCAGGTTCCCACGGTTTATAGTTTTTGAGCTAGTCTGTTCACATACACACACACACACACACACACACACAGACCATTTCGCGGGACTTGGTTATTTCGACTCAGGGGGTCCCAAAACGTGTATTTCCGTTGAAAACCGGAAGTCGAAATTTTTCACGATCGCAATACTTCCACTTACTATATATTTCATATATAGGTAAGTGAAAGTAAAAAAAAAACAAATCTGGTGCGTACGCGCAACACACAACTTTCACTTACCAACTTACTTAGATAAGAAATTAAAGCGTTTTGTTAATGCCACTTCTAAAAGTTTCCACATTAATTTCTTATTTTTGTTTTCGTGTTCTTATTATTGAACACCTAATTTTCATTAAACATGACGAATTTGATCAAAATCATTAAAGCCGTTTTTGAGATAATCGAAAAAAAGGTAAAAATTGGAAAAAAGTTATGAAATAAAGTGCCCCCTCCGGTTGATCAATTTTGATGAAATGTTGGCTATCACATCTTTGGCATATACATACATCAAATATCCAGTTTGATAAAAATCGTGAAAGCCGTTTTTGAGTAAATAAAAAAAACACGTCACACACACACAGACCATTTCGCGGGACTTGGTCATTTGGACTCAGGGGACCTTAAAACGTGTATTTCCGTTGAAAACCGGAAGTCGAAATTTTTCACGATCGCATTAATTCCACTTACTATATATTTCATATATAGGTAAGTGAAAGTAAAAAAGTATCCCATAATAGGGCACTTTCCCCTACATTTATTATTTAGATATTATAATATGAGATTTTATTAATATCAGCCTGTTGTTTCATGATTATTTCAACTTTTAGGGCTGTACTAGGTAAGGGAGTATGGTCAATCATCCCGCGGGGACCAGTCGTACTAGAAAGAAGAGGTCGGGATTCGATCCTATAACCTTACTTATAGTACCTATAGTACGGTAACCTTATCTATCAAAAATCATATATTGCATGAATAATTGAGTTAAATTACTATCAGGCTTTCTTTTATGTTATTGCTGAACTAGATATATTATACACTTATATGAATTATATATACACACGTAAATATGTCTCGGTCCGAAACCAGGTCTTTGGCCGAAATTCGGTTTAGGCTAACATTTTGGATCCAGTCGGACACTACATATAATATAATATAATATTTTAAATTGATAAAAGTAGCAAAAAAACTTCCTTACTTGACCATAAATATTTATTTATAGCATATGTTGTTAACGTTTCGGGGCTGTTTCCCCATTCTCAAGACCTGTACAACTTTTATATATACGAGGGGTGATCAAAAAGTTCCAGGACTGTTGAGATTGCGCGGCAATGGAGTGTCATAGAGCAGTGCGGTTGGCAGCATTGTTTAGCGTGACTCTTCCTGAGCTCAGCTGTTTATTCAGTTTGTTGATAACCTTCTTCATTGCAAAGTTACTGCTGTTTTCGTAAAAAAAAGTTTTTTGTGTTCGGCGATTTTGTGAAATGAATGTAAAGGAAGAGCAACGCGTTTGCGTAAAGTTTTGTGTGAAGTTGGGTAAAATGTTTACTGAAACTTTTCAAATGTTGCAAGTGGCTTTCGGTGATGAATGCCTGAGTCGGTCAAGGTGTCATGAGTGGTACAAAAGGTTCAAGGAAGGCCGGACATCGTGTGAAGATGATTCTCGTTCAGGGCACCCATCAACTTCAACTGACGAAGATCATGTTGCAAGATTGAACAGTCTCGTGCGTTCTAATCGTCGACTAACCATTCGTGAGATGGCTGAAGAATTGAACATATCATTTGGTTCGTGTCAACAGATTTTAACAGAAAATTTGCAGATGAGAAGGGTGGCTGCAAAGTTTGTTCCGAGACTGCTGACTGAGCAGCAGAAAGAACACAGAGTTCAAGTTTGTCAGGAACTTCTTGAAATGGCAAATGACAATGAAAACTTCTTAAAACAAGTCATTACTGGAGATGAAACGTGGGTTTATGGCTACGACGTGGAAACGAAGGTCCAGTCATCACAATGGAAGACAAAATCCTCCCCAACCCCCAAAAAAGCACGTCAGGTCAAATCAAACGTCAAGGTCATGCTTACTGTTTTTTTCGACTAGAAGGGTGTTGTTTACCATGAATTTCTTCCACGAGGTGAGACCATTAACCGCTTTCGTTATCTTCAAACCCTGAGAAATTTGCGCGAGGCAATAAGGAGGAAGAGACCAGAGTTGTGGCGGAGCGGTGAGTGGGTGCTGCATCATGACAATGCGCCTGCTCATTCCGCACTGCTCATTCGCGACTACTGCACCAAAAATGGAATGACGGTCATTCCCCAGCCTCCATATTCACCTGACCTTGCCCCTGCAGACTTTTTCTTGTTTCCAAAACTTAAGAGACCCATGAAGGGAAAGAGATTTGAGTCCGTAGATGACATTCAAAAAAATCGCTGGAGCAGCTACACACCATTTCACAAGATGATTTCTCAAAGTCCTTCACACAGTGGAAACATCGTTGGGAAAAATGTATAGCTTCGCAAGTAGAGTACTTTGAAGGGGACGACGTCCAATAGCCTGTAGATTTTTTAAATAAATTAATAAAAAATCAGTCCTGGAACTTTTTGATCACCCCTCGTATTAACATTTAATAATCATAATAGTTTAACAATTCAGATAAAATAATTTAATTACAACTTACATAAAATAATTTTTCAATCGTATGATTGAATGTCTTTAAATAAATATTAAAACAATTACATCACTCTCATATGCTTAAAAAAACTATTTTACATTTTAAATATGTTAGCTCATACTTGTCCATTTTTTATTTGACTAATGATTGAGCTGGACTCTGTCCTCTATATTTTCACCCTGTAAATACTAAATCCCTTGTCCCCCAGCTGATTGTGATAATTATGTTTTTTTCTGTAATTATTACTTCACTATTGTTAATTAAAATCTGTTTAATTTATTTAATATGTCCATGTAATGGGTTCCTAATTTTTTGTATCTGTTTTATAATTGACTGCAATTTTATTGTTTTTTGTTATGTGTATGGCCTCTAATAATTTTCTATTTTTGTATTACTTTCAATGTCTAATATATTGGTTTTTTCAAAATTAAATTTGTGTTGTAGTTTGATGCTATGGAATGCTAGTGCTGATGTGTTGATGTTTTTTATATTTTTACAATTTGATATATGCTGTTTTAACCTGGTCTTTAGTTTTTTTGAAGTTTCACCAATGTATATGTTTTCACATCCATGCAATCAATTTTGTAAATAACATTTTGTTTTTAATAATTATCTATCCTATCTTTCATATTACTTAAATACTTATTAATTTTGTTACTATTATATAAACCCAATTTTATATCTTCCAGGTCATATTTTTTTAGAGTATTTTTTATACTATCTGTTAATCCCGGGATGAATGACATTTTATAATATTGCATATATTGATATCCACAATTATTTTTATTTGAAATTGTATTATTCTCAATGTCATCACTCCTTGTTTTACTTCGAGTTAATCGAGTTTTGATGATTATTATTTCCTTTGGTCTTTACATTTTCTTTAAAAAAAAATTTGTAATCAGTTGTTGTTTATTTTTATTTTTGTTTTTTAATATTGTTTTTTCATTTTCTATTATTTTCTTGATTTTTTTATTTATCTTATGCTTCACTTCTGTTTGTTTTCTATTGTTTATGCTGAACCACAATTAATTAATTTTATCGGATAAAAGTTTTCTTTTAATATATCATATACCTCTGTTTTTACTTTGTTCTTGAAATCTCCATCTGTCAACTTTATGGATCTGAATATTAAGTTTTAGCTGTATTGATAATCTGTATTTTGGGATGGTTAGAGATATAATTTAGTATTCTATTACTACATGTTTCTTTTTTAGTCCATTTCGTAATTATTTTGTTGTTTTTCATGTGCACCTCTATATCCAGGAATCTGATTCTATTGTTAATAGCTCTTTCCATTGTAAAGTGGAGTCTACTATTATAATCATTAAATATTTTTATTATTTCTTCACCTTGGTTCTTCTTTACAATTAAAAACAAATCATCGATGTATTTTTTAATTATTACAGGCTGATAAGTTATTTTATTCATTTGTGATGATATTAATTTGTTAAATATATTCCACTCATGTTAACAGATAGTGTCGATCCCTATAAAATATAATATTTTAAATTATAATCCTGCAAGTTTTAAATAATAGTAAGTAGATTTAATTAGTTAAATTCTACATTAACTAGGTCTGGAAAAAAAGGAAGTTCCTATAGATAGTTTTTTAACCGACAGTATCGGTCCATTGTAAGTGCTGAACTATCGACTATCGCCCAGCCCTACTGCAAACTTCAGAAGTTTCTTTTTTTGGTAGATATTTACCGGGACGGGAGCGGGGTAGCCCACTGGTAAGGCAGTGGACTGCTGTGATTAAGGTGCCGAGTTCGAATCTGACATGGCTCATGAAATCTTTATTATTCGCCACAGTTCGCCTCGTGGGCCGAGAGACCCTCCAGGGGCAAACCCAGCCTCTATAAAGTGGGTACCTTTAATTGAAAAATTAAGGGGAAAGAACCTGGAGGTTGAGCGTGATCACGGTCAAATCACCTCCTTGCACGTTTTTTTTTTTTTTTTTTTTTTATTTACCGGGACACTATGCTCGGCCTGGATTGGCTCGGGTTGTGCTGATGGACTTCACCAACAAGCTCCTTAATGTCGGACCATTATCTCGATCCAACGGGAGGCTCCTTCGTTTGAATAATGTCCCCTTAATTGGAAGAGAAGAGGAGAGGTCGGCAGTGGTCGAGGTCAGACATCGCTGAACGTCTACCTGGAAATCTGAATGGCTCTTCAATCATCTCTAGAGACTGAACGGAATTGAGGCCCACTTAATATCATTACCAGATCCAGATCGTGAGAAATATCATAACAAAACCGGGAAGATGTTTTGTCTCGAGACAAAGCTGGATAAAATATTAAATTGGGTTGTATCATTGTCTAGGCTTTTAATGATACAACAATGGAACAGTTAAATAAAGAAATAACGGAACTGTAGAACCCTTAGTATTCGGGAAATAGCTCTTTCTGGAATTGGAAGCCTAAGAGCTAGTGAGGCAAAATTATCGATAATATTGAACTATCGATAGTACTATCGGAAACATATTTTTTAAAGGATAAAGCGACAGCCTCTACCTCCAAGCACCCATTTGCTTGTAATTCATGAAAATGATAAATAAACAAAATGTAACAGTGTACTTTTATTTATGTTTGTAACAAAAACTATGCTTATCTACTCTATCAAAAAATATTAGACTGAAAAATTGAATGTCTGAGGGACTGATACTGAGAGACTGAGGGCCAAAAAGGTGTCTGATTTGAAGAAAATGTTTGATCATATAGGCTGAAAGTACTCATATCATAGACAACAAATGTGAACGTCTACCACCTCAGATCGGTTGCCATCAAATTTTATAGGCCAACAAAATCGATATTTTCGAACTTTTTTTTTTTTAATTTTTGGCTAATAACTCGAAAACGATTTATCGCAGAAGAAATTTTGTTCTTTCTAAAATAAAAGGGCATTATATTTCGCGTCGAATGAGGTCCACAAAATTAAAATCGTGTAAGTCTTTTCGTCAAAACCGCCACTTAGGCGGAAAAATGAAAAATTTGATGCTAAGCAGCATTTACCTATAAAATTTTTCATTCAAATTAGGTGTTTTTGAGTTAGATGCGTTGGAACACGGTTTCCACCAAAATCGTAAAAATTAATTTGATGCCACAAAACCGGCAAAACAACTAAACCGATTTCAACTTCAAATATATCATTTTATTTGCAATAGTTTAGCCTCTTATAGTAAGAAGAAAACAATACTTTGTGATCTGTATTTGCCGAATTATATGCGAAAATTCCCGGATTTTAGACCACTAGGCGCTAAATACTTAAATTAATGAGATCTTTTTTACACAGAATTCAATTACTGATAACTATTATAGGTAACCTTTTTATTTGGAATAACCCTCTTTAAATTGCAGGCTTTGGAACATGAGCGTAATTCATTTTTCCGCTAAAGTGGCTAAATTGACAATCGGTTTTGACGAAAAGACTTACCCGATTTTAACTGTGAGGACCTCATCCGACGCGAAATTGAATGCCCTTTTATTTTGGAAAGAACACAATTTCTTCTGCGGTAAATCGTTTTCGAGTTATTAGCCAAAAATTGAAAAAGGTTTGATAATGTCGATTTTGTTCGCCTGTAAAATTTAATGGCAACCGATCTGAGGTGGCAGACGTTCACATTTGTTGTCTATGAAATGAGTACTTTCAGCCTTTGTGATCAGAAATTTTCTTAAAATCAGGCACCTTTTTGGCCCTCAGCTCCCCGAATATAAGAAATACCTGAATGGCTCGCTTAAAATCTGGAACATAAAGCAAATTAACATTAAAACAGCATTCATCAACAATTAATTAATAGTTATTATATACTTATTAAATACTTATTGTATATGCTTATACATTCACTCTTAAACATATTCAGAAATATACACACGTTCATACCTAAATATACTATAACCAATATGCCTCGTACATACTTATCAACATTAATTAATTATTTTAAACACGTTAGCTGCGAAGCAAATAAACTGGGATTTTCGTTAACTGCGACGAGGGGTCAAATGACCCCATGCTACCACACCGCTAAACTGCGTCAAGGGGCTGATTGACCCCTTGTCCCTTAGACATTAAAATTAACTCTCTGTAAACATCGATGAATGTTTTAAAGTGAAATCCATTTGTTTTACAAATACCTGACGTACTAGAATTCGTAACAGAAGCAGGGTTGAATTCTGTTGCTTCTGAATATATTTTTTTATTACTTATTTTTTCCAAAACATCTGTGTTATACTAACAGTAATTTTTTTCTTTCCTTTTACGTTCTGCGTAAAAATCGTAAATTTGTAAATTTCTTCTGCGATAAATCGTTTTCGAGTTATTAGCGAAAAATTGAAAAAAGTTCGAAAATGTCGATTTTGTCCGCCTATAAAATTTGATGGCAACCTATCTGTGGTGGTAGACGTTCACATTTGTTGTCTATGCAATGAGTACTTTCAGCCTATATGATCAAACATTTTCTTCAAATCAGGCACCATTTTGGCCCTCAGCTCCCGGATTATTCCAACTTGATGGAATAAAACAAGCGATTCCCTGCCAGTCTCTTCACTTGCAAATTACTTTGTTAGTGACATTGAAACAAAATCACAGTTTTTTTAAGAACGTCATTTTTTCTTCAAAAAACACCGACACATTTGTGGATTGTTTTCAAAATGCTATTATGTCAAATCATCTACTTCGACAACTGGGAATCCTTGTTGCCTGGTCACTTGAGGAGGGTTGGTATAGCTTTCCCTTTAATACAGTTCCTGTGATCTTTATGTGAATAAAGTTATTATTCTTTGCAGTTACGACAAAGCTTGAAACTGATTATTATTTCCTGATTATTATTGAACATTATTTCCAGGTACGATGGAACCCATCCTATATTCACAGAAATGTTCATCTTATTCCCTAATACATAAGGAACGAAAAAAGAGTAAATGGAAACGTGCATTATAGCTCTTATAGTTCCAAATGAAAAAGGTCCCCCCCCCTCGATCATCAACTCAGAATATCGATAGTATCGATAGTTTTATGTCCGGCATTATCGATAAATCGAGGACATAATATAAACCTGGTGAACCCAAATTTTATTTTCTGTCTCGACAACCTCGGGTCCATTGTGCGCCCAATATTATGCCCGAGTCTTAAATAGTTATTTTCATCAGTTGTACCAAAGCTTGTTGCTTTCCGTTTCTGTGACATTTATCTAGATATATTTTCAAAAAAATGATCTCAGGTAGTTGATTTATTATAGAGGTCTAAAATATTTTGTTACAAAAACTGTGAATTTGTTTCTATTAAATTAACAAAGTAATTTTCAAGTCAAGGGATTGACAAAGGCAAGCAATCAGTTGTTTTGTTGGTACTACTTCCCCTATTCCCCTGCTGGCTTTGACAGCTGATAAGCACACTGCTATCTGTTGGTCACCATGGGAACTACCATCCCCACCACCTCTCTTCTTAGCCGTTAAGGGCCGAATTTATGGCTGAGTTAGAATTGAAGAGTCCACGGAAGAAAGGGGGAGAGTCAATTTTTTCCGAATTTTAGTTATATACATATAATTGTTAGTCTAGATGAGTAGAATACGTTGGTGAAAAGAAATAGTCAGAAAAAATGACAGTAGGTTGGTTACAAGGGATGGAAAGAACCACGTACTCGGGAGAAAGGGGGGATGTCCACGCGGAAAAACCTAGAATGGGGGAGAGTCATGCTAGAAGTTATATGGATTGTGTATTAATATCACCATTTCATCAATAAAACAGGGAAGAAAGGGGGAGCGTCCATGACTATCCCCCTTTCTGTTATGTTTAAATTGGTTTTTTTTTACTTAAAAATTTTTTTTTAGAGCGTGATATGTCTGTTTCGGGCAAATTTATTATTTTGTCACGCAAAACAAAAAGGAAAAGGACATATAAAAAAATTGAAGAAAAATGATAAAAGATACGTAAGTAATTAAAGATCCAAACCTAAAAACTCGATTTTCTCGGAAAGCACTCCAAATGACATCCCCCCTTTCTTCCGTGGACTCTTCAATTATATTACGCGCCTTTTTTTACGAGTATGAGACCGTGACGTCATCTCAACTCTAAACAACTTCACCTATTCCTAGCAAATAAACATCGATTAATCGTACTTTCTGTACATATGATTAATTTTGAAAATACCGCGTCTCCCCACCCTTGCATCTATAGAACACTACTCTTCATCGAAATGTTATCATTTTTCGAACTATTAGTATTTTAGAGTCTCTGAAAGATATTAATATTGAACCTATACCGTTCCGAATACAAGTAATTATGTAACTATTCGTTGTGCGTATAAGTTACTTACCAATCCACTTTTTTATTAACAATTTATCCACTTCTTTGTTTTGCTATAACCTATTATCTTTTCATTATGCCTATTCTTTTTTGAAGAACTGACATTTACATACTTTACAAAAAGTTAAAGTTAAAAAAAAAAAATTAAGAGATAGGATTTATTTCATTGAAGATGCTTATCTAATTTCACTGCTATTTTTCACTGTTATAGTTCGAAATACTGATTCTTCGAAATATTCGGATAGAAAGTAAAGTATGATGGAGCAAATGGTGGGGAGACGCGGATTTTTTAAAAGTTAGATCATTATATCGACTGGCACAAAATCGATGTGTTCCTTTCAGATGGGGTGAGATAGTGTGTGAGGTAAAAATTACGTAATACTGAGGCAAGGCGGTTATTTTTCAAACAGGAGGGGAATAGGGGAAAGATGGCGGTGCTAGTAGTTTGCATGGTGACCAACAGATGACAGCGTGCTTATCAGCTGTCAAAGCCAGCAGGGGAATTGGGGAAGTAGTACCGTTTTGTTTGTATATTATTACATTAAGTTGGAAGAAATTTATGAGGAAACCATTCGATTTTTCATTTCAGTCTTACGAAACATATATACGTATACGAGACGTATATTTATTGAGTGAAATTAATATTTTTCAATAGAGAAGCAATACAATAATACAAGCATTTATTGTTGGAAACATAAATAAAACTGAACTGTTCCATTTTTTATATTTTTATTCATTTCCATGAATTAATGAATAAAGCACATGGGTGCTTAGAGGCAGAGGCTATTGATCACATTACTTTATTCTATAAAAACAATGTTTTCGATAGTACTATCGATAGTTAAAAAACTATCGATAGTCTCGATAGTACTATCGATAGTGTTACATCAATACTAGATATTAATTTAAGTAGGGGGAGAACGGGGTTGGTTGGCATAGGGGGTAGGTTGGCCATCGGCTTATAGTTTCGTCACACCTGCAGTGAAGGCCCCACCATTGTACCATGAGACCCGCTCGACCTCGGGAATCTCGTCCTGAGTTTTCAATCCGATGCTAACAGTGTAGAGAAGAGTGTGCATTGATTGATTGATTTTACAACATGTAAGTAAATTTTTATATTTTCAGTAAATTTGGTTTAAAGGCATGGTAAAACATTTGACTCCGATTCTGTTCACATAGCCCCAAACTCCTTTGAAAAACCTAACCTTTCGACTAACCAGTTTTAGTTTGATTGTTCTCCCCTGCCCTGGCAGCCATCTTTCATATGAACTCTCCAGTGGGGTTAGTTGGCTCTCTTCAACTGGGGTTTGTTGGCGCAGTAGCAATTCACAAAAGCAAGGTAAACATAAACAAAGGTGAAACTACCAATTGTCTTTAGTTACAGCGAGGAGGATGAGAGCAATTTTTCTTATGCAGAAAGTGACGACAGTCTAAACTTATATCTTCTTCTATCGTCATTCTATTTTCCCTTAAAACCTGCTAAAAACCGATTCCAAATTATTATCCATTATAGTGCAGCTTTTAATAACAATAATATGTGTCAAGCAGTACTTAAATGAGAAGGCTAAACAACCCCACCTTCTAGGCCAATCTGCCCCACATGGGGGGTTAATTGGCATACTCTGACTTGACGAATTTTTAAATTTTCTATGATCTTAGTATTAAATATTATGTGGTGAAAAAAATACTTGAAGTAGTCTAATACTTGGAGTTTACAGTGGTATCAGCCCTATTAGGATTATATTAACATGAACGACTAAACAATCAAAAAAGTGAAAACTGTTGCCATGCAACCCCGCTCTCCCCTACTATTTTGTTACATATGAATATGCATTGTGGCTAACTCTATCTATGCGGTGAATACCAATGCCAGGAATACCATAATAAATTATTATTAACATTTCGTAATGGACTCTATTTTTTTTACTTTCACTTACCTATATATGTAATATATAGTAAGTGGAAGTATTGCGATCGTGAAAAATTTCGACTTCCGGTTTTAAACGGAAATACACGTTTTGGGACCCCCTGAGTCGAAATAACCAAGTCCCGCGAAATGGTCTGTGTGTGTGTATCTGTGTGTGTGTGTGTGTGTGTGTGTGTGTGTGTGTGTATGTGTGTGTGTGAACAGACTAACTCAAAAACTTTAAACCGTGGGAACCTGAAATTGGGTATTTAGTGTAGGTATATACCCGCGATGTGACAGCAAAAATTTCATCAAAATTGCTCAAAGGGAGGGGGTACTTTATTTAATAAGTTTTTACGTTTTTTTCGATTTTCTCAAAAACCGCTCTAACTCTTTTGATTAAACTGAGTATTTGATCTATTTAGATGCCCTAGATATGACTGTAAAAATTTCATCAAAATTGATTAACCGGAGGGGGTACTTTACTTAATAAATTTTGTATAATTTTCACGTGTTTTTTTTATTTACTCAAAAACGGCTTTAACGATTTTGATCAAAATGAGTATATATTGTATGTATATGCCCGAGATACGACTGTAAAAATTTCATCAAAATTGATCAACCGGAGGGAGGACTTTACTTAATAAATTTTGTACCAATTTCACGTGTACATATTTTTTATTTACTCAAAAACGGCTTTAACGATTTTGAAGAAACTGGGTATTTGATGTATGTATATACCAAATATGTAAAAGCCAACATTTCATCCTAATTGGTCCAACTGAGGGAGCACTTTATTTCATGACTTTTTTTTCCAATTTTTACCTTTTTTTCGATTATCTCAAAAATGGCTTTAACGATTTTTATCAAATTCGTCATGTTTAATGAAAATTAGGTTTACTTTAATATCAGGTAAGCTTTATCATTATATTAAAATGTTCTGAGGGGGCTTTTTTTTTGGGAGGGGGCCTTCTTTGTTTGTTTGTTTCTTTCTTATGAAGTACCTTTGTTTTTGTTTACATGGAGAAATTAACTGTTTCTTGTTACGCCTAAAAATAAGAAATGGCTAAATATGAGATATGATAAAAATAAAGAAAACATAAAGAGGAGAAAAAAATAAAAATATTCAGTGAACTCATAAAACTCGTTGAGCCAACGCATGCGGAGTACGCCTTTAATGACTGACCATTGTTCATAATCAAAGCCGTTCTGTTCATTTGAGAAGTGACAATTAACAAAACGCATTAATTTCTAATCTAAGTAAGTTGGTAAGTGAAAGTTGTGTGTTGCGAGCACGCACCAAATTTTTTAAAACTGCATAGAAGCCGTGTCCCTAATTACAACAAAGGCCACTCTCGTTGAATTAAAATTCCAAGGTGATACTGAAGAAAGGAGCAGGAGTTTTCTCCTCGACCGCTTGGAGCGCTGGGGAAGCCCGGAGGGAAAATTACAGTGCACGGATCCCTCTTTCTTTTTGCTAATAATAATCGATCGAACAAAGAGCAACGGCTATTCAGCGAGGTTACAACAAACCAGCCCCGACAAAGAAATTTTACTTTATTTTCTTAATAATGAGGGGAGCTTGCTTTCTATTCAAAATGTCACCGAGGTTATTATCCGCCGAACCTGCCGGGTATTGATGTAAAACTGTCCATAGTCTCCGCAATCGATAGCTTCGATAGTATCGGGTATAAAAATATCGATAGTATGAGGTGATTACCGGGGGGGGGGGGGGCATATTGTTCAAAATGATAAAAATAGAACTATAATGCTCGTTTTTGCAATTCCATTATTTTTTCTTTTATAAGGATGAAAATAGTCCGGGGAGCATTTTGTGTTTTAGGGATGATTGGTAGATTTCGTTAAATTTAGAAATGAGGAAACGTTTTTTACTTTCACTTACCTATATATGAAATATATAGTAAGTGGAAGTATTGCGATCGTGAAAAATTTCGACTTCCGGTTTTCAACGGAAATACACGTTTTGGGGTCCCCTGAGTCCAAATAACCAAGTCCCGCGAAATGGTCAGTGTGTGTGTGTGTGAACAGACTAGCTCAACAACTGTAAACCGTGCGAACTTGAAATTGGGTATTTAGTGTATGTATATGCCCGTGATGTGACAGCAAAAATTTCATCCAAATTGCTCAAAGGGAGGGGGTACTTTATTTAATAACTTTTTACGTTTTTTCGATTTTCTCAAAAACGGCTCTAACGATTTTGATTAAACTGAGTATTTGATTTATATGCCCGAGATATGACTGTTAAAATTTATCAAAATTGATCAACCGGAGGGGGGACTTTACTTAATAAATTTTGTATCATTTTCACGTGTTTTTTTTATTTACTCAAAAACGGTTTTAACGATTTTGATCAAACTGGGTATTTGATGTATGTATATGCCAAAGATGTGATAGTCAACATTTCATCTAAATTGATCAACCGGAGGTTATAACTTTCTTTCGACTATCTCAAAAAAAGCTTTAATGATTTTGATGAAATTCGCTATGTTTAATGAAAATAAGGTGTTCTTTAATATCAGGTAAGCTTTATCGTTATTAAAATGTTCTGAGGGGGCTTAAATGGGGAAGGGGTCTTTTTTGTTATCCTGTAAAGTACACTTGTTTTTGTTTATATGGAGAAATTAACTGTCTCTCATTACGCCTAAAAATAAGAAATGGCTAAATATGAGATATGATAAAAATAAAGAAAACACAAAGAGGAGAAAAAAAGAAAAATATTCAGTCAACTCATAAAAATCGTTGAGCTCATGCATGCGGAGTACGCCTTTAATGACAGACCGTTGTTCATAGTTAAAGTCGTTCTGTTCATTTGAGAAGTGACAATTAACAAAACGCATTAATGTCTAATCTAAGTAAGTTGGTAAGTGAAAGTTGTGTGTTTCGTGCACGCACCAGATTTTTTATCTTGTCGGATGGCGGTACAGATATGAGTGATGTTAGTGAGGAGTTTTCACATGTTTTCTTCGCCGATGGCGGGAGTTAAAAAGGTGTTAAGGGTAAGTGAGATACAATTCTTCTCTATCTTGTGATTGACAGGGTTTGGTTCGAAATGGATGTATATGGATTCGGATATAAGTATTTTTTTCATGGTTAGGAACTGTGGTGAGGAAAGAGGTTTTTCAAAATCAAAGGAATGGTTTAGGGGTTTCCTTACTTTTCTTTTATATTTGGTCCCTGTTTTAAACCGAGTGATTTTCAACTGAAAAAACTGGCAGGGAATCAGTTGTTTTGTTTGTATTTTATTCCTTCAAGTTGGAAGGCTAAATATATGAGTAAACCATTCCATTTTTCAGTCAAAAATCTCGTGTTTTTAGTTTAGACTATTTTATATGTATTTAACCTACAGATGGATTTCCGTACTTAATTTTTACTTTTCACTTACCTTTATATGAAATACCAGGTGTGTAAATATGAAACCGGAATTTTTCAAATAGCAAACAAGAGTTGATTGTGTAAAAATGATACATACTTTTTTATTCGAAGTACTGTCCTTCGCTATCTATGCATTTTTCCCATCATTCAGGCAATTTGTGGATTTCCCGCCAAAATAATGCTTCCTCTTTTGAGTCAAACCAATCACTTAACCAATTTCGTACATTTTCATAAGAAGTGAAGCGCTGCTCAGCTAGTGCGTGTCCCATCGATGCAAATAGGTGGTAATCGGATAGGGCCAAATCTGGTGAATAAGCCGCATGCGGAAGAATTTACCAACCAAACACTTGGATCGTTTCCTTGGTCCATTTAGCCGAATGTGATGGGGCATTGTCATGGAGCAAGATCACTTTGTGTGTCCTTTCTTGATATTTGGGACTTTTTGGCGCAAATCTTTATTCAAATTTATCATCTGTTGTAGGTAGCGTTCCGTATTAACAGTTTCCCCAGGTTTCAGCAGCTCATAGTAGGTAACACCCATCTGATCACACCAGACACAGAGTATTTTCTTCCTCCCCAAGCGATGCCGATGGTTCACCAGGAGTTACCCAGGATTTTTCACGCTTAGGATTCTCGATGTAAATTCACTTTTCATCACCAATCACAATTTGATGAAGAAATGACTTTTTTTCTGTACCTGGCGAGCAGCATTTGCCATGAGGTTTTTCGAGCTTCAGTTGGTGAGGTACCCATTTTCCGACCTTCTGGATCTTTTCAATGCCTTTCAAACAAATGGAGACGGTGTCGCATGTAATAATTGTCTAACAAACGCTTCCGAATCAGCGTTTTCAAAGTTGTTTTTTTTTTTGCGGTTTTCCACGGTCTTTGTTTCTTTTATCGAAATCCATTTTTAAATTTTTTGAACCAATCGAAACATTGAGATTTGCCTATGGCATGCTCCCCGTAAGCTTCAACAAGCATCCTATGTGATAATGCTCCAATTTTTTCAGAAGGAAACGGTAAATAAATGCTGTCCGCAAATCTTGATTTGTTGGCACAAAAGTCAATATGTTCAACGCCACTAAAAACACGGTTATAGAATGAAACTGATGTTGGTATCAATTGGATCTCTTTATTACATGTAGGCAAAAGCAGATAACACCACTGACGGATTAGTTAGAAGATTATATTGACTGCTAATTCCTATCATTGGCGAATTCCGGTTTCATATTTACACACCTGGTACATAGTAAGGGAAAGTATTGCGATCGTGAAAAATCTCGACTTCCGGTTTTCAACGGAAATACACGTTGTGGGGTCCCCGGAGTCCAAATAACCCCTAGTCCCTCGAAATGTTCTGTCTCTCTGTGGGAACAGACTTGCTCAAAAACTATATACCGTGCGAACCTGAAATAGGTTATTTAGTGTAAGTATATGACGGCGATGTGACAGGAAAAATTTCATCAAAAGTGGTAGAACGGAGGGGGTACTTTACTTAATAAATTTGGTCTTATTGTCACGTGTTTTTTTTATTTTTTTATTTACCCATAAACGACTTTAACGATTTTGATCAAACTGGGTATTTCATGTATGAATATGCCCGCGACATAACAGCCAAAATTTCATCAAAATTGATCAAACGAAGGGGTACTTTATTTCATAACATTTTTTTTTTCCAATTTTTACCTTTTTTTCGATTAACTCAAAGACGGCTTAAATGGGGAAGGGGCCTTTTTGGTTTTCTTATGAAGTAACTTTATATTTGTTTAAATGGAGAAATAAACTGTCTCTTGTTAGGCCTAAAAATAAGAAATGGCTAATATGACATATGAAAAAAATCAAGTAAACATATAGAGGAGAAAAAAACAAAAATATTCAGCCAACATATATAACACGTTGAGCCCACGTATGCGGAGTATGCCTTTAATGACAGACCATTGTTTATAATTAAAGCCGTTCTGTTCATTTAATGGAAATTATTTGTTTCATGGTAACTAAATGAAGTTTTCAACACTACATAGAGAAATATAAAGTCAGAGTATTATGTTTGCATTGCCGAATTATCACAAGTAAAAACTCTTTTATAATAATAGAAAAATTCATTATACTTTAAAGAGCAAATATGAACAAAAATAATTAAATGAATGTGGAAAATTGCATGACTTTGAGAAATGGCATTTAACAAAACACGATTTTTATATGTTAGTTTTAATTACGTTAAAGTTATTAACGAAAGTATATGTTTGTTTAAGATTAAAAAAAATTAGAAATCATTTTGGTTTCATTTCCAAATAGCCCCCTCCTCTTTCTCTCATGTGAAATATTTTATATTTATTAGTATTTTTGAATATTACAGTCATTTAATAGGGTCATTATCTGAAGATGCGTAGATTTCACTTTCTAAAATTTCATTATTTAAATGTCATCATTTCGGGCCGAAAAAAATCATACGTACTCAGTGGTATATTACCTTCCCATTTTAAATAGTAACAAGACAGGAGAACCTTTTATTGTTCTTCTAAAAAATTATGAAAACAAATTCAAAGTGAGGGAGTGAAGGGTGAGTGAGATAGTGAAAAATGTGTTGAGGTAGTAGTAAACTTTGAGAAGTGAAAGGAAAAACGCGTATATTTTAAAGAAATACAATCTTAAAAAACAATAGAAATACAATAAAAACAATTTCAAATTCAAAAACAGGAAATTCCAAACGCGTATAGCCAAAAGTAAGCTTGATTTTAGAGTCATGTTAGCTTATAGTTACATACTTTTAGTCATAGTTTAGGAATCGTCACCTTTACATTCAAAAGCATTCTCAAATTCTTTTGAGAATACAAAGAATGTAGTTATTCGCTCCCTCATTTAATAAATTTTTGGAAAAAGTGAGGGAGGGAAAATTTCACTCAAGTCTTTATTATTTTGTAATCACTCTAAGTAGGTTAAAATTGAAAAAGACTGCAGAATCGAAAACGATGGCCATTTTCCGTCGAAAAACAATATTTGAGTGAAAAAATTGCTTGGAAATTCACCAGTTTAAGTAGCTATTGACCACAGCGTAGATTTTCCGTAATAACCTAAATCTGACAGCGGATTCTTTAAGCCATGTTCCCCTCAACGCTCCGACCATCCTACACTTGATGTGAGGGAGTGAAGTAAAAACGTCTGGACATATATTTTTTATTTTATTTATTATTATTTGTAACAATAAATGACACCGCTTATGTTTTCATGGAATCTTGAAGTAATAACTGACTTAACCGATTTATTAATTTAATCAAACACTCAATTGTTGAAAGAATACGAATTTTTAAAGTGGCTTGCCTAGGAGTCGGACAAGGTGAGGGAGTGAAAAAACAATTACTTTTAATTTTTTTAAAGCAATAATAAAACTTAGTTTAGAGCCAAAACATAGCCTCCATAGAACAACAAAAGGAGTGAAATATTTCCTATTGACTAGCTCTCATTTTAGTGGTTGAAAATGGACCGGACGTATGATTTACACATTTTCAGATAATGACCCAATAGTATATTTTTAGAATTTAAGCTGCGTATTTTAAAGTTCTTAACTGCATATTATATGGCATACTTTGACGCTTTCACTGCATAAAATTCCGAGCTCTGGATATAAGATGCAGTGGAGAAAACATTTGGCACGTGCTGGGAGCCAGGACAAGCCGAACAGAGCCGAACCCTCCCGAACGGCTACGAACTCCCCACTCTCCTACTGCAAGCTCAGTCCGCACCAAGTCCCCGAACTGGTATGACATAGTGCTTGTTCCCTTGACTGTTAGTGACAGTGGCGTGACATTCGCAGTGTGACAGTGTCAAGTTGCCATGTTGCGAAATGCGGAGACATGATTCTCTTCCAGGTCCTCGCCTGTCTCCTCGGAGCCACCTTCGTCCGATCCCAACAGTGCGACTGGTCTGGCAGGTCTGTATATTTTATAAATACCTACATATATTCAATTATATTACTATAATTATATTATTTTTGTTCGTCCGTATGTCTTATAATAAAAATTTATTTAGTAAGTAACCGATAGATAGATGACAGAAGTGTTGAAGTTGAGCTTCGGGCGCCCCCCCCTCCACTAACCTGTTGCTACCTGTACATACGTATTTACGTCGGATATTTGTTTCCGATTCTCATGCTACAATTTAGAATAAGTTTGTGTAATTTCTAAGTTCTTAAAAAAATCATAGAAACATATAGGGTAAACCATACAGTCATTTGCACTCTGTACAGTTATTGGCACCCCAACTTTAACCTAAAGAAATAGGTAAACAATTCCTAATTTTAAGATATACATACATGAGTCGAATGCTTGAAGGGTACTCTAAGTCATCTATGAAGTAAGACTTTAACAAACTAACCATAGGGAAGATATCACAATTAAATCCACAGGGTGCCAATAACTAGATTTGGCACATTTAAGAATAAATATTGCTATATTGTATAACTATTGAACTTTTGACCCAAAAAAAAAAACTCTTGATTCTTTAGGAGGATAGATAATGAAGAATTATAAGAAGTTTCTATTTGATTCCTTCATTAAAAGTAATTTTTTTAATTTCACCACAGAAATGTAGTCTTTAGGGTGCCAATAACAGCACGGTTTACCCTACATGTAATAATTAATTATTCAAAATAAACAAAAACATCTTTTTAAACAGATTGGAAATGGCTTCCGACGAGATAAAAAACTTTAATATTTTTATTATTGAAAAGATCAATGTATCTCCTCTGTTGAATATAAGTTGAAAAAAAAAACATTAAAAAATAAATGTTCACATCTATCCGTATTTTAAATTAATTTTTGATCCCATTATTTCCTGTAAGTAGTTGTGTTTTGAATAAAAAGTTTTAAAAAATTGAATTCATTTCTAAAAAGATAAAATACTTTTTCGCTGGCTGATAAGTTTTGAGGTTTACTCTAAACGTATTCGATGCTCATTTGTTTCCTTCTGATAAATGCTCTGGAAATAACGTTTTTATTTTCGTTTCCATATTTGAATGCGCTGTTATACTATGTTTTCAGTATGATCCTTTGATAATATTATTTATAGTTATTTTTTTTTACAGTTAGTTACTTAATATAGGTACTGAAGTATTTTTATGGATTAATGGTCCGTAGGCAACTCTTTTACTAAGGATTATTACAATAAATTTACTCAAAGTAAACAATGATGAATATGTCTTATTTTTATGTTTACAGTAGATAATATTCCATAGGAAAAATAAAAACATGATATCGATCTTCTATGATATCTAAATAAATTACAGTATAGATTTTTTTAAACAACGCAGCAACTTCTATACTCTGCAGAAAATATTATGTTTATTTCATAATTACAGTAATATAGATACATTAATATTAGAGAGTAAACTAAAATCATATCCGTTTATTGCTGAATATCTTTAAAATTGGTGTGATATATTAAATAAATCCGTGTTTTATTTTAATATTATATAATAAGCATTGGGAACAAGAATTTCGAACTAGAATTAAAAGAAAGAGGCTAAATTTTGTGGTAAAATTAGAAAAAAAAAATTGTTTATTTTAAATAAGCTACTAAATTTAACAATATTAAATCAATTACTTCATAGAAATTTTCCTCCAACATTTTTAGTTGGTTCTGGTCCCGATTTAAAGCTATGTTCATGTTTAGAAAAAAATCTATTTTTTCTGTTGAATAAAAACTTGAATATTAAATCGCTAGTGTCAAAACGATGAAGTATAAATAATTAAAAATCTTTGGTTACATTATCTGAGTACCTACTGACCATGAAAATTAATAAAACGAGTTATTTGATAAAACGAGAAAGTATGAAAGAGATTCCTTCATTTTAAAAAAAACCTGAATACGTATATTCTTCTTCACATAACTAAAATAACAACGAATGAAGAAAATTTGTAGTGTTTATCCCAGTATTTTAATTTGTGTAGTTTTTTCTTTTTCTTTTTTACAAAATGCGAGTTTCTTAAATAAAATACTACACTAAAAACTTTTTAATACAATAGACTTTGTAAGCAGATAGGTTTATTTATTATAGCTATTTAGTTGTGGAGGACCAATCCCCTTACCCCCGAATACTAAACAACCCCCATTTAACTGATGGTGCTATAGTTTATTTGTTTGTTATGATTTTTGTTATGATCAAAAATTTTCTTCAAATCATTCATCATCAAATTTTGGCCCTCAGCTCCCGGGCTATTAGGCTAATCGGACGATGTTACAACGGGAGTCCTAAATCTTGCCTATCCAGGTATAATTAGGAATAGGGATTTTTATTACAAGTACCTGACATCGTACAGGCTCAGGAACTCCTTTATACGTTCTATCCGAGGGACGGCATAGTCAAGGATTTTTTACTCCCTTACGCGAACCCACTACCTTTGGTATTGTAGGCTGCTATGCTGACCACTACACCTCAGGCGACTCCCGATAGTTTATTTAATTATAAAAACACTAGCATTCCCCGTCGCGGTTTTGCCCGCGAGCCTTTAAAATCAATTCTGTGATCATTATCTTGGTATTGATTTAATATAATATGTTAACTGATGTTAATGAGATTTAGTAGAATCGGAGCTTCCGGTAGGTGGAAGCTGCCGGCTCGGTAGAAGAGAGGGAGTCGCGCAATGGAGAGAATTCACTAAAACCGGCGAAACAACATACTCGTCGTGAACGCTTCATTTTTCGGCTTTAAAACATCGTTTTCGACGCCCCGTAGATCAAGATCTTTAAAATGAGTCCAAATTAGATATTTTTTTTCGAAGTGCAAAAATGCAAGTGTCCGTTATAGTTAAACGACAATATCGCCATTTAAACCCCTTAGGGGTTACAATTTTGAAATTCCTTTCTTACTGGTTACCTACATCGCGTTTAAAACCTAAATTCCGAACTTCAAGTTTCTATAATTAGTAGTTTTTGCTCTGCGTTGATTCTATCATTCAGGACAAAGCCTCTTATATATATGGAGATGATAGAGATCGATATAAACACGCACTATCCCCAATCATGGGAATCACAGTGGGCATGATTTGATTACCACTAATATTTAAATAATCAGTAGCCATTTTTTATGTGAATGTCTATTTTAATAATATTGTAACGTTAAATCGATATTCAAATAAAAACATATGATTTAATATCTCAACAACAGATTTCCGTTATAGTTAAACGACAATTTCGCCATTTAAGCCCCTTAGGGGTTACATTTTTGAAATTCCTTTCTTAGTGGTTACCTACATCGCGTTTAAAATCTAAATTCCGAACTTCAAGTTTCTATCATTAGTAGTTTTTGCTCTGCGTTGATTCTGTCAGTCAGGACAAAGCCTCTTATATATATAGAGATTGAAATTAATTTTTAAATTAAATAAACTATGATCTTTTAAAACTCTCTAGTAATTTTTTCACAAAATGCGAGAATGTTAAATATATTAGACGAAAAACATATTTCTATAATAGTTAGACATTAATAACAAAGGCGGCTCGTTAGGAGGACCAACATGTGGTTCTGATTACGGGACCCGCTGCCAGGCCCCGAGTCTAAGGTTACCAAAAAGGCCGCGATAGAGGACCGCACCTGAGTGCAGTGGGATGTCAGCGGATCCGATCTGGACGAGGATGACATCGTCGAGAGCCGTGTAAAGTCCATGTCACGGTCTATAGCGTGTAGGCATTGCTATGTGTGTTCCCCGATGTGAGCAAGGTGGTCCGCGAGTAATGGCACTTGTAAAAACTAAAAAATAAATTTACTTTCTTTTACAATAAAAAATTAATAGATTAATATTTCAAGTGTACTGATTTTTTCTATGCTTAAGGTTTCTATCAAGCAAATACCCAATAAAAAAAGTTATTGGATTTAGTTATTCTCCTTAATTATTCTATTGAAATCGAAAAAAGAAATGTCGACTAATAATATTCTGATTTTAGTACTTTTTTCGTTATAGCAAGAATGTCTCCTAAATTTATTGGCTTTATATGTAGCTATAATTTAATAAATAAGACACAAAACACCCGATACTGGATATCCAGTTCTCCAGGCCCCGACAAGTTTCCCTCCTCCATAATTTACAGAGAGCGATGATCCGAAGGAGTTCTGACAAGAAGACTAGTTCTGGAGCTGTCTGCTGGAGTGGATGTCGAAACTGGGCAGTTTGTGGTGGGGTTCGTTGGGGCATCGGCCTGGAAAACTGGAAGCTTATTTCGAAATTCAGATAGATATTTTATTCTTATAGTTTGAATTAGCCGATAGTTGTTCTTAAGTGCTGTATAACGAAATTCAAAATAGTAGTAGTAAACAATTTTTTTTTTTTTTAGAAAAATAAATAAAATTACACTAATACATTTCTTTTATTTTCCATTTAAGTAAATTATATAGCTGAAGGGTGTTAATAGGCGGAGGGTATCAATATTCCTCATTAAAAACAAATTTTTCTATTCGCGGGCGCAAGCGACGGTGCTGCTTCTTAACAGGAACTAGAGAAACGGGGATAGAAGCCGGGCCAGTACCTGGGATTCATAGGGTTTTTAATTTATTTTTCCATAATTAAAACCCGATTGAACAAAATATTATTTAAAAAATGTTTAATAGGTATTGCTCGGTCCCTCAGTGTTCAATTAGAAAATCAAAAGACGTGTCATTCCATTTATTTCCAATAACAAAAAGCTTCCTAAAGAGTGGATTGTAAAATTTAGAATAGATGAGCCTGTGTTTCTTTTTTAATTTTCCCCATTTTTGTATTACATCCATATTGCTTAATTGTTAAAATTTTCAATGCGATGCTTGAAAGTTTTGACAAATAAGTAAATAATATGACAAAGAAACTAAGCTGTCATGAAAATGACAGCAGTCATAACTATGATTGTATGAATAGGTAATTAATGTTATTACTAACCGAAAAACGTAAGAGTAAAGTTACAATGATGTGTTTGCATTTACCACAACTACCACAATAGAAAATTGCTTATTATTATTAATAAATTTGATTTCCACTTTTATTTCATGGGGCAGTCCTTTAAGATCGCTTGTTTGAAGGCACAAGGCTTGTAAAATAACTTTTTTTTGTACTTCTAGATATTATTCCACATGTAAAGGTCTGGCCACACATGTCCGCACCGGATCCGCACCGTAGCATTAATATAGGTTATGTTCAGAATATTTTTAATTTAACTTACATATTACCTTTAGTTATGCCTAAAGTTCAGGCCACACATGTCAGACAAAGGCCACTTTAGGCATAACTAAAGGTAATATGTAAGTTAAATTAAAAATATTCTGAACATGTTATTAATGCTACGGTGCGGATCCGGTGCGGATCCGGTGCGGACATGTGTGGCCAGACCGTAATTATGTGGTTTGCATCAAGGATAGGCTGTCCTTCAATTAATGGTCTTTTAAAATTACTAATTATCTCTATCACATCAACTATGTCTATCCCCGTTCCTTCCGACATTTTGTGAAACTACTCCCTATAGTCGATTGCGCGAATAGTACTTTCAATATTTAAAACCCAGTGGATAGTCTCGATATTTGAAAACCATCGATAGTTCTACATAACTACTGGCATCTGTGATGTTATAATTTCTTTTTATATCGTTTGTATAAATTAAAACGTTTCTCTAATGTAGCAAATAGTTTTAATGTAAGAAAGAAGATGTCTAGGTATTTAAAGATTGTAAATATGTTTGAACATTGCTGAGCAGAATCCCAGCACAGTGACTCACTCACTCACTATATAGCTTCCAGTCTGTTGTGGCACTGTCCTGCTTTTTTATAGCTCATCAACGTGTCATAATTCCGAGAAGTAATTTACTGTTACTGCCTTTAATCTGCAATTGTTGATTTATAATTGCTTCAAGTCCTGCTATAATTACACTCCGCAGTTTTATTATAGTATTATTTTAATTGTTGCGATTACTAATAGTTTAACATTACATCTAAATAGTCTATATAATTATCGTGTCTGATTTATAAAAATGATTAAAATATAATATCTAAAGTTTGATTGATAGTATTTTAAGTTATCTATGTTTTTATTTTTTTTTTGGAAAGCCAACGTTTCGATCCCTGCTCGTGGTTCTTCATCAGGGCTAAAAGAAGACAAACATATGAGTATCTATGTTAGAAGATGACAGTTAAATTTTTATCATGCAATTATTAATTATAGATAATTATTAAATTAAATAATTTAAAACAAGGTGGTTCCCACAAAAATAGATTAAATTGATAATTATTAATTTTTTTTTCCTCTTTACTGCTTTTAAGATATTACATCTTGTAGCAAGGAGTTCTCAAAGCATAAATTGTACATACAAATAAATAAATCAGCTCTACAAAAAAAAAAAATATATATATATATATATATATATATATATATATAATAATAAAATGAATAAAAATATATATAAATGAACAAAATTAACTTTATATTATATTTTGGAATTAAAGAATAATACAGAGGAAAAAACAGCATTATACATAACTAGGTAATGAAATAAACATTCATCTTCTTAAGAAAATTGCTCCTCTTCTCCCATATATATATCAAACACATTTTATATTTGATAATATATAAGTAATATTACATTTATAAAGATAAGAACAAACAGAATTATTTAAAAAAAAATAAATAAAATAAAGATAAAAGTAATTAAGTATATGTGCATCTTGCAAAAGCATTTATCCATCAGAAGCTTAAAATAAATCCAATAATTTCCATTGAATTAATTTCAAAAATCCTAAAAATAAAAGTTATTCATACATGATGGAACTTCGGATTTTTGTACTTTCTTTAATATACATGAAAATATTATTAATTTTATTTGTAATGTCAATTGTGAACAAGTCCTCAAACATTAAATCGGGGGTAATTATTATTATAATTAAAAAAATCCAGTTTTGTAAAGTATTCATGTATAATTTTTACCATATTTTATAACATTATCAGTTTTGTAAAGTATCCATTCCATATAAACATGACAGTTGGGTTTGGTTTCCATTATTCTGTTACTCCTTGTTGTTACTATCTATAATTAATGATTACATTAAAAAAATTTAATTGTCATCTTCTAGCATAGATACTCGTTTATTAGTCTTCTTTACTTTCAAAAATAAAAAATAAGTAACTGAAAATCCTGTCATCAATCAACCTTCCGTAAAGAAAAAACAGTTGACTACTACTCACCTCTATAATTACTAACAGAAATTTAAAAAAATCTGGTGCGATGCGCGCAACACACAACTTTCACTTACGAACTTACTTAGATTAGAAATCGACGTGTTTCGATAATATGTAAACACCATTCCTCGACACATTCTTTTACTTTTATTTTTTATTGTAAAAAAATTGAGCATCACGTATTTTTACTCGCTAAAGTCAAATATTTTTTTTTATCAATAAATTAAAGTTTTATTTCGATAATACGGTTAATTAAATTTTGGCTGTCACATCGCGGGCATATATATATACATCAAACACCCAGTTCGATCAAAATAGTTACAGCCGTTTTTGAGAAAAAAAACAAACATAAAATGAGAAAAAATTACTAAATTATGTGCTCCATCCGTTTGACCAATTTTGATGAAATTTCGGCTATCGCATCGCGGGCATGTATTTACATCATATACCAAGTTTGATCAAAATCGTTAAAGCTTTTACGAGTAAATAAAAAATAAAATAAAAAACACTTGAAAATGGCACAACATTTATTAAGTAAAGTGCCCCCTCCAATTGATCAATTTTGATTAAATTTTGACTGCCATATTGCGGGCATACACATACACCAAATACCGAGTTTAATCAAAATCGTTCGAGCCGTTTTTGAGAAAATCGAGAAAAACGTAAAAATTAGATAAAAGTCTTGAAATAAAGTACCCCCTCCGTTTGGCTAATTTGGTGAAATTTTTGCTGTCACATCGCGGGCACATATATACAATTAAATACCCAATTTCAGGTTCCTACGGTTTATAGTTTTTGAGGTAGTCTGTTCACACACAGACCATTTCGCAGGACTTGATTATTTGGTCACAGGGGACCCCAAAACGTATATTTCCTTTGAAAACCAGAAGTCGAAATTTTTCACGAACGCAATACTTTCCCTTACTATATATTTTATATACAAGTAAGTGAATATAAAATATATATACCTACAAAAATGTTTCGATTAAAAAAAAAGTCTTTCTACGACAAGGACATTTTATGAAGGCTGAAAATCGCAGCTATTTGTCAAAAAATTTTATACTGCCCTATAACACTCGAAAAGTAGCCTCACCGCGGACAGGACCCTCCTTTTTCAATCGCACAGGCTTTCATTTCCCAAAGTTTTATTGCTTTTAGCGCCCCCTCCCCTCTCTCTCTAAACAAACTCCTTTATTGGCCCCCAAATATTTTGGCAGGGTCATATTTCAAACTCCGGCCCACCTTCGTCTTCTGAGAAAGGTGTATTGGAGGTGAGTCTACTTACCTGTGTTTCTATCTTTAGTTTTAGGCCAGGTAGCCTGTTCTCGTGCTACGGCCTGGCTTCTTGGTATTTCAGATCCACATACTTCTTTCATTATCGAAGCTAATCTCTTTACTAATGATATATACCGTGTGAGTGGATATGTATTCACACTCACATTTTTTTTATTTGTTCATAAAGAATAGTCAGACGTTGATGTTTTAGATTCCTTACTCAGAAAAAGAAAAACTCACAACTCGCAAGCGAATGAGTTATTATTTTATCGAATGTATGTGACCGGCAATGTTCTCCTTGAAAACCTGAAAAGATTGACACCTTTTAGAAACCTCTATTACCAAAACCGCGGTAGTAACTCGCAATCGAAGGCAAAATGAGTGATTTGTATATTTTTCTGGTGTAGCGGTTAAGGAAAGCTTTAAAGTGATGCCTCGTTCAGGAAATTTGATGAATTACTTAGGAAGTTTTGGCGTACCGACAAAAAAAGTCAAGTTTCTTTGAGAAATAATTTAGTATATGATATGGTGATATGATAGATACTCATATATTTGTCTTCTCTTAGCTCTGATGAAGATCAACCTGTAGGGATCGAAACGTTGGCTTTCCAAAATAAAAAAAAGATCAAACTGAAAATGATGACTATCAATCAACCTTTCTTATATGTTTAATGAAATAAGACCCCATGAGGATATATAAGGATACAAAAGTCAACGAGGTATATTTTGCAGAGAAGTAAGCTGACCAGTTTTGAGCTAACTTGTTGTCCTCCTGCCAGAAGGGACCGGACCACTCGGTTCCTCGGAAGGAGACAGGATTACTCCTCACTCCTTTCGCAGCGGAGCGGAGGACGTGCCGATTAGCCTCCCTCCATTAGCGTACCCTAGCGCTGCTCCTTCTTCGGCGTGCCTCCACTTCCTTGTAGGAGATAACGATTTGTCAACAGGACTCGATAAGGAGACTGGAATTAAGGATAGCGCTGTTTGCTCCAGTGTAGATAAGGGCTCCTTACCGGGAACTAGATTATTTCAGAGCAAACATTTTCTCTGGGCTGTGGGAAAGTACAATAAATGCAAGAGGGTAAACAGAGAGACACCGAGAATATTTTTATTATGTTTAAACATTTACTAAAAAAATGATGTATTAATCAAATCTTAATTTGTGGGTGACCACTATTTTTAAATAATTTATTTTTTGAAGAGAAAAGATTTAGCTCCGCCGAGAGTCGAACCCGGGTCTCCCGCATGACATGCGCGGATTCTAACCACTGCACCACAGAGCTCGGCCTCCTTCCTTCCGGAATCCTTCCTCTTCACTGATACCTACTCCCCCTATCTCGCAATTTTTGCGAGTAGTAGCGGGAGGTGGACAATTGTAATCAAATTAAGATTTGATTAATATATAATAATTTAAAATTAAAGTTTCAGTGAAGAGGGAGGATTGGCTCTACTTGGGGCCGAGCTCTGTGGTGCAGTGGTTAGCATCCGCGCAAAAAATAAATTATTTAAAAAAATTATGTTTTTGTAAATGATTTCGGATTATTAATCCTTCCAATCAACAGGTTTATTCACATAAGTTGTTTGTGGTACAATAATAAGTTAAATGTTGGAGGGGATAAGGGGACTGGTAAAATAATCCATTTGCCTGTGATGCTTACATAAAGAGACTATATTTTTTAACTTGTAAAGAGATTTTTTTAATTTTTGACAAGAGTACTCAGCCTATTTTATTTGAAAAATTGTGGTCACGGGTGGGTAAAACGTATCACTTAATTGTTTTTAATTTAATTTGTTAAGTTCAAAAGTATTGAAATTGTAAATTTTAGGTGTTCTTCTTGAAAATGGGTTAGTGCCGAAACGGAGAACCGAATACTGTAAAAGTGTAAGGTTAATAAAGGATCTAAACTAAAAAAAAATTTGACTACTATCTGCTTAGCCTCAACACCGATTAAGGATTATCATAAACATAAATGATGTTTTTGTACATGGTTTCGGATTAATCATCCTTCCAATCAACATGTTAATTCACATGAGTTTTTTGTGGTACAATAATAATAATTTACTTACTTATGATAGTGTAAGTTGATTAATTTACTTCTTTTTTTCGTCCTTTTTTGTAATTTTATTATTTTTTTTAATCTATTGGTCTTCCAAATTGAAAACTTTTTAAATTATTTCCTACGAGATCGGATCTTGGATAATCCGTAAAGCTTGAATGTCACATTTCATCACATTAGGAAACCATATACCTAATAACCATAATTAGGAAATAACAATGGCAACACCTGTTTTGTTTTAGAAATGGTTGGGGTGCTTGAAGAAAGAATGGCATATTCATGTAGAGGGTTAGCATTAACTATGTCTGGGTATCAATTCAGTAACATGACCAAATTTATCGGAAATCTAACAAACTCATATAATACTTATTATTTTTATAATAAATAGATTCGTATTTTTGCTAAAACAAATAGATTCGATGTTTTCCCCTCAGATGAAATAGCGACACATAATTTGCCATGGAGAAAACGTGGATTTTCTTAGTAAAAGCCGGAAAATAGTATATTTCGTACCAAGGGCCGAAAGTGGGCGTTTGCCGGCCCGAGATATTTTTTGACCGAGACGTAGTCGAGGTCATGAAAAGTTCGAGGGCCTGCAAAAGCACTTTGGCCCGAGGCCCGAACGCTATTTTTCACCATACTATAATAAATATTAATACGATATAACATTAATCAAAAACAAGATTTTCTTTTGGTTAAGTGTACCTCTTTGTTAGAAGGTTATCTTGTGGTTATGGGGACATGATGAATGTTTAATGTATGGATTGTTTTACGTTATGTTATTATGTAAGTTAATAAAGAGAGATGAACATATGTGTTTGTTTTGCTTTGATAGGACCGAGAGATATACGAGTAAAACTTCAACATTCACATCTACAGGTTTTACATTTTCCATTTTTAACCAGTTCAAAATTTTTGTATACTCTTCGTCATACCTATCTTTTGATTTTGCTGGTAACAAATCTGCTATGATTTCTCTTGCTCTTCTATTTATAGATTCTGATATATTATTAGCCATAATTACTAAATAACTAAACAATAACATGAGCAAAACAAACTTAAGTAATGTATATAATGAAATGAATGAATTGAAATAATAAACAGCTGATTTTGCGGCCCTAGGGCGAAATATTCATTTTCGCGAAGTGTAGCTTTCGGACCGCAAATTAGGTGTGTAAAACAGGTGATTACATCGTAGTATGGTGAAAAATAGATTTCGTAACTGGATTGTTACCCTCCCTAAATATCGAAAGAAAATGAAGTATTGTGTCAATAAATCAACTTGAACCGCTATCTGTTGGAAATTTATAGAACTTGCAAATAATAACACTCAATTGTAGTAAAATAAACATTTTATTCGCAATAAAAGAAATATTGGGGTCAATAATTAAGATAAAAACTACCATATCTTTCAAGTTGGACTAAACTACATACAAAGAGTCAAAATTTTATAAAGATCGGTCGAGTAGTTTCTGATTTTACTCCCGACAAACATCGGGGCACGAGATTTATATATCCTTATATATATAAAAATCTCGTGTCCCGATGTTGGTCTCTCTATTTCCCAGAAACTACTCAACCGATTTTAATGAAATTTGGCTCAATGTATATAGTTTTGGCCAACTTAACGGACCGGATAGTCTTTAACTTGATTAGTGATCAAAATAATTCTTATATAGCGAATTATTGCAAATACAGTAGGTCGTGTTTCGATTTATTAACATGGCGTCATATGTCGATTTCATAATGTTTTTGTTTATAAGCATGATTTTGTAATTCAGGTTATCATTATTATAATTTTGTATTGCGTTATGTGAGTGCAGTTATTTTTCCTATATTATTATTTTCCACAAATAGTAATACAAATTTGTATTTATTGTTAATTTTCATTAAAGAATAAATAAATCAAGAAAAGGTTACAATAAATTCTCAAATGTGTAGGTACTTTTTCTTCTTTTTCCTTTTCTATTTGTATTTAAATTAAATTACTAGCTAAGCGCTGAAACGCTTTGCTGTGGCCCACCCTGATATCAACTTTTAAAAATATTAGGATATAACTACTGAGCCACAGCAACGCGTGGCCGGGTCTGCTAGTATAAAGATATTTATCTAATATCACAAATCTAAATGACATTTCAACATTCAAATATAGTTGAAATATGATTAAACGGTTCTTGACCTCCTCAACATGAAAACTAGTCGCTGTTTCATGGAACCAAGTATTTAATGTTTTTTTTTTCTAAGCTCACCTGGGCAAACAATGAGCTATGAAAGAACGGTGCTACACGGCCTTCGAAGGCTGTGGATGACAAGAAGACGCACAGATGTCACTGTGTGAAAACTCCTCCTCCTCATCTCTCACATTTGTTCTTATAGATCTCAGTTTGTTTTTTTGTTCGCTCCCCTCCATCTACATCGGTAAGTGCTCCGGCCTATCTAATATTAGAAGTGTAGTGCCCCACTATCTCATCTCTGTAGTTAATGTAGTGAGTTCGTTATCAGTCACTAATGGCGTCGAGGGGTCACTGAGAAACTATCCCATGTCATCACTTGTGGGCCGATGACAGCCTTAACAAACATTATATCTAGAGGAAAAAGGTTCTTCGGAAGTTATGGCGAAACGGATATAAGGGACACGTAGTTAAGCAAAGTAGAACCAAAGGCTTCCGACCCCAATCGCTTCCTACATCTTGGGGTTCACCTGTGGTGTAGTGGTTAGCATAGCAACCTACATTACTAAAGGTCGCGGGTTCGCGTCCCGTCGTGGCCATAGGATTTTTTAATGGGGGTAAAATATGCTTTGCTATGCCCTCCCTCGGATAGGACGCAATATGGAGGTCCCGAGCATGTAAAGGTGCCTTTACACTCTACGAACCACACCTTCGTACAGGTTCTCCCCCGAACCTTGCCCTATCTGGATTAAAAGAGAAACCATTTGTACTTCACGTGACGTTAAAGGAACCAATATGGCTGACGCACCCAACGCTAAGTTATGATAAATAAAAAATCTCCATTATCAATATGTTTTATATTATCCGAAAAATAAAAAAATAGGAGACGAATTACAACGTTTCACAAATCACATTGGTATCACAAACAGCTCCTGTCACTTAGGAAAAACCCAAATCAAAAGTGACACTAGGGCTATCCCCGAACCCAGTCAAACAGATGAAGTACCAAGAACACCCGAACAGTCGACGTGAAGGCTTCACGAAGATTGTTCGAGGGTGGTGTTCGAAGTAAAGTTCGTAGAGTGTAAAGGTAGGTCAGGTCCCCATTAAAGATACCTATTCTAATTATACCTGGATAGGCAAAATTTAGGACTCCCACTGTAGCATCGTCCGATTAGCCTTAGTGGCATAAAGTGACGTTAAACAAACAACTATATGGTTTCCTAATGTGACATTCAAGCGTATTTTTTCAGGAGTGTCACTCGAACGAATTTTTAACGTATTAACCAAGATCTTGTAGGAAATAATATAAGAAAGTTTTGGATTGGTAAGACCAATAGATTAGAAAAAATAATAAAATAAAAAAAAAAGAAATGATAAAAACCAGAAAAAAGAAGTAAATAAATATATATTAATGAAAATAATTCATACATTTTATATTTTAATTAAAGTGTATATCATAAAAAGTATATCTACGAATTTATGTAAAATAATTATGTAAATATTTCATTTAATAGTAATAGATGGAAACTATAAAATATATTAGGAAGCAGAAGAGTGAAAAATAGAAAATGATAAACATTAAAAATAGATTAAATTCAAAAATTTCAAAAGGACGTACGTAATAACCCCGCCGTTGACCGTCCAAATAATTTTTTTATTTTTATATTTGAGAAAAATGCGATGGAAAACGTTGGGCTTTTGTAAAATACGTTTATTAAGCACTTGACCTTGTTAGAAATGACCTGAATGTCATATTTTGTTCATCAAGGATTCGTCTGCAAAGTTGAAAGTTATCTGCAAACAAAAAGTAAATATTTCTTTTATTTTTTTTTACTTTCACTTACCTATATTTAGCAAAAATTTCATCAAAATTGGTCATACGGAGGGGGTACTTTTTTTAATACATTTTTACTTTTTTTTCGATTTTCTCAAAAACGGATCCAACGATTTTGATAAAACTGGGTATTTGATGTATATACATGCCCTCGATAGTACAACGAAAATTTCATCGAAATTGATCAATTGTAGGGGGCACTTTGTCTAATAAATTTTGTCCCATTTTCAGGGTTTTTATTATTTTATTTTCTCAAAAATGGCTGTAACTATTTTAATCAAACTGGGTATTTATAGGAATTTGTATGCCTATGATGTGACAGCCAAAAGTTCATATCTCGTATTATCACTGATGAACATAAAAAACTTAAATTTAAGAGTAAATACTTGATGCTCAAATTATTATAAGTATTTAAGATGTGAAAAAATATGGTATAAGATAATCTTTAATTATAATCAAGCCTAGAAACCTTTTCCAAAAAATAAATTTCGTATCGTGTACATCTTATAGTTACTTGCCTATTTAACCTCATCTGCTGAGGATGCATTATATCGATATAACAAGTATCGATATATCGCATGACTTCGATGATATAACATCGTGGGAACCAGGCTGCCTTCAGTCTGTCACTTCAAACTTTATTTTATTTCATACATATTCATCTTGAACCCACCTGCATAGAATTATTCGAGAGATAAGAATCTCCAACATTCTCGAATATAAGGTTGTTATGTTAATCCATTTCTACACGTGTCTAATTGCCTCTTCCCTTCCTCACCTCCTTTCTCACGCTATGTAAATGCCCCTCGCATTAAAGAGGTGCCATCATGTGAGCAGGTACTTCTTTGGTTTCCTAACCAGGCCAATCGGACGATGCTACAGTGGGAGTCTTAAATTTTGCCTATCCAGGGATAATTAGGATGGGGATCTTTAACGAGAACCTGGTGACATCGTACAGGCTCGGGGACCTCCATTTTACGTTCCATCCGAGGGACCGCACTGACAAGGATTTTTTACTCCCTTTTAAAAATCCTGGGGCCACCTCGGGTCGCGATCACTACACCACAGGTGCCCCCTGTGAGCAAGTATGTTTTTAAAATTGGTATTTCATTTTTATTCGATGTATTTGAAATAACGCTTTAATCCATTTTGGATTAGGCACATTAAAAAGAAGTTTCGATGCCATGATTAAGTTTCGAAATTTGGAGAATTGGAAAGTTGAGAATCGTTAAAGAAAACAGGTATTTATTTAATTTTATTCAATTCAATATTTCTGATTTGAAGGGATTGGGGGAAAATAGTGCCTAGCAACATTTTTAATAAAAATAAACTGTAGCTGCCGTGTCTTGTATGTTATGTAGTACTTTATGTCTATAATGGAAATTCCACCTGAAATATGACTATAGAGCACTCCATATTCATATTTAGGAGGCATTTCCATCATAGACAGATAGTACTACATATTATACAAGAGACTGCAGCTACAGTTTATTTTTGTTCAAAATGTTGCTTGGCACTATCTCCACGACCCCTTCATTTGTTTTTTTTCGCTCGATGGAACTCTATTTTTTAAAAACATCTTTTTTGATCATGTACAAAAAAAAAAAAAAAAAAAAAAAAAAAGATGACTGGAAATAGCTTAAAAAGTTTTCTTTTGTGTCGTTTATGATTTGAATGAAATCCGATTTTACAAACAATTATTTTTTTTTTTTGGATAAATATTCTGTTCAGTTATAATTAAAATATTGTTTATGCTTAACTATATATTTTCTTGTATAATTGATGGTTGATCAGATTTTGAATATTTACGAAAATAGTCCGGGGTGGCGGTCAATAAACTTCAAAATAAAAATAGTATTAAAATATTTTATTGCTGCCTGGTAGTATTAAACTATTTTAAAGCTAGTATTAAACTATTTTAAAGGTTGTATTAGACTATTTTAATAAATTAGTTAGCTGCAATAAATTAGTTTTTTTTTTAACGTCCGCTTTATGCCACTGGGCTAATCGCGACGGGTTATCTACGGGTAACCAACCTCTTATAATCAACGGCAAGCCGCTGAGTCTGTTCAGTGAGGCCGTCACTGAACAGAATCGAGGGGGCTTTGGCGGGATTCGAACCCGCACCACCAGCGTGGGAGTCGGAGACACTATCCCCTCGGCCACGCCGCGGCCCAATAAAATAGTTTAATTCTATTTTTTACTTTTTTGACCGCAACTCCGGACTATTTTTATACATATATATTTTCTAATTGATTCCTTGCGACTGGGAAATCGTCAAACTTTTTTATCCAAATTTCGTAACTTAGCATACCTAGCATTGGCAAGAGTATCTAAAGGTGCCTTTACACTCTACGAACTTTACCTTCGAACAACCTTCGTGAAGCCTTCACGTCGACTGTTCGGAAACAGTCGACTAACTTCTGCAAGAAGTAACTGGAGCCAAAACAAAGGATATGTCAAAGTTTGGTGATCATTCAATGCCAAAGAGGTATAAATAGAATGAAATGAATATTGGTATGGGGCAATATGACCCGACATGAGTAGTTGAGGGTTAACTTGGGACCCGTACATTTCCTAAAACATGGGAGGAAGTATTGTAGAATACTTTCTAGAGGTGTCTTTACACCTTACGAACTTTATCTGCGAACACCACCCTTGAACAACCTTCGTGAAGCCTTCACGTCGACTGTTCGGGTGTTCTAGGTACTTCATCTGTTCGCCTGGGTTCAAGGGTGTCACTTTTGATTTGTGTTTTTCCTAAGTGACAGGAGTTGTTTGTGATACTAGTGTAATTTGTGAAACGTTGTAATTCGTCTCATATTTTTTTTATTTTTCATGTAATATAAAATATATTGATAAGGGAGATCTTTTCTTTATCATAAGCAAGCGTTGGGTGCGTCAGCCATATTGGTTCGCTTAACGTCAAGGTAAGTATAAATGGCTGTTCGCTTCTCGTCGGTACGGCAAGGTTCGAAGGAGAACTTGTTCGAAGGTGAGGTTTGTAAGGTGTAAAGGCACCTTTAAATACCGTTTTAAGATTTTTTTACTTCCGGCCGATGAGAACGGTTGATTCGATTCCAACTGCTGGGAAGTTTGAAGTGAAGTAGGTATATAGCTCTTTGGGGGACTATTATAGTTTTTGTTGGAGCCCCCAACCCTTCGAGTCCTCCTCCATTCATCCCCCTCCCGACACCTTTTGTAGTCTTGGAAAGAGAAGACCTGTCTGGTGGTTGTCGAAGTTTGTTTTCGGTGACACGTCGGTAAACCTCACAACCTAGCCTATCAATTACTGGTATTTTTATTATACACAGGCACGCTTTCTATTATACACACTTCACATTATATATAAGCACGTACACCGTCAAAACGGCTGTATATAATACCTACTTTGATTGACGTACTACACTTCTTTTTTTTTTTTTTCTTAAAATCACACGTAAACCAAAAAGTATTGTTTTTGGATATTATTATAGTTCTTGAAATTCTCCTGGAAAAAGCGAAAAAAAACTAAGCTTTATAACAACAGGGGTCGAAAATATAAGTTAACTTTTATATTATAATGAAGTTTTAAGTTAAACTTATAATTTTTTTTTATCCTTCTTGAAGTTTTGAATTGAACATTTACTTTTTCATTGCGAAGAATAACTTTTTCCATAAAAGTTCATTTCAAAAAGTTATTCTTTAACTTATTCATAAAAAGATTTTAGTCAAAGAAAATAATTTCGGAAAAGCAAAAATTTATTTTAAAAGATTAAATATTTCAATATTTTGTTTACATGTATATTATTCAAAGCGTGGAAATGAATAAGGGTATAAACTACAAAATTATTTTTAAAAATATTATCGAATCAGTACAGTTAATTATCATAGATATATAATGTATAATATCGTTAGTCAATATAAAAATATTTAGATTATTATTCAACAATCATCATTTAATTTAACAAGTAAAACAGTTTCCAAAACATTTTAATTTGCACCTTTAACCATCAAGAATAAATTTCAAAGTAGCCTCCATTTTACACAGCTATCTAATAACATTTCTTTGCTTATTTTTACTGATTTGGGTTTTAATTTGTTTTTGCTTTCGGAAATTTCCGAATTTGTTTTTGCTCTTTCGACTTAATTAGATATTTTTAGACTGCTTCCTATCCCTTTTTGCTTATATTACTCAAATAAATCTTTCTTATAGATGTTAATTTGTAAACATTGGATATTAATTTGCGAATAAACCCCCCCCCCCCCTCCCCCCCAAAGGTTTTAGCTTCATTACCTTCATTACCATGACGGAAGAGAAGAGAAGATAGTCCCTCTTCAAAGAGCAGTAAAGTAGCACTCTGCAGGCGATTTGCCTAAATTGGATGACACTGCCGGAAGTGGCTGTTGTTGCGACCCGTGACTTCCGCTGCCTCGACATTAAAATGCACAATTGTGGCTGTTAACGCTCATAAACTTTAATTTTTACTTCTTTTTACTTTTAAAATGAAGTCATTTATTTTATTGTTTAATTTCTTAATTTTTGTTAATAGGGTTTGATTTGTATAATTATTTTGTTTAGATTTTTTTCTCTCTTTTAATAATTTTGTTTAATTGAACCAATTAAATTAATGATGCGATGTTTGTTGGAAGACAAATGTTTATAAGGCCGTCTTAGTGCAGATGTTTTAATACAACAGCTGTGCTAATACCAGTAGTGTTGTATACACAGCCAGATTCTAACAGTCCACTTACGTAGACGCGTCTACGGCTCTCATCTGCCCGCTGCAGTTTTGGAGAACGAGTTTTCGCCCACTGCGAACTGTATGCTGCCCAAGCACCGACTCCTTCTTCTGATAAAGTTTATCAGCCTACTTCGACTTCATCATTGTGCGACATCGCCCAGCGATCCACGTGAATATTGACATTCTTTTCTTTTATTTCATTTTCATTTATTTCATTAGAGAGAAAATTTAATTTTGTTTGTTTCATTCTATTTGTTTGTTAATTAATTAATTGTTTGTAAATTATTTCTTTTTTTGTAAAAATGATTTCATTTTATATTAATGTTTTATTTTGATGATGAATAAATGTTTATATTTTCGGTTTCTCTTTTTGTAATCAATTGTTTATTTATTTTAATTTAAGTTTCATTTTGGAGGTCCACTACTTTCCGAAGGGAATTTAACATAAATTTTGGTCTGTTCCGGGCCGGATATAAACATTTATTCACTACATTTTTTATTAATAAGATTCAATTATATATTTATTCAGGTAAGCAATGGGGCCTAAAATCGATAAAAATGAGATTCAATTAGCCGAACTTGAGGATGAATTAGAGGATTTAGCCTCAGATATAAAAGATACAAGGGATGTTGGTATTAGTTGTTCTGAAAATCAACAGATGATGAATTTATTTAAAGCACGTTTATCTAGGTTAGACAATATTTATGAAAAATTCCAGGGACTAATTAAAAATGCTAAGTCATTGGCAAAGGTTCTGGGGGATGAATCTACGTCGCGTTTTGATGATTTGAGAAATAAAACTCGAAATTATTTTTACGAGGCTTTATCTGTTGAACTTCCTGGGGAAACTTTTACTGACCAATCTAAGATGGCGGATAGTAGAATCGGGTTTGAACCACAAATTAAATTACCAACTATTAATTTACCAACTTTTGACGGTCAAATTTCAAAATGGATGTCGTTTAAAGATACATATATGTCACTCATTCATAATAATAGTCAATTGTCAGAAATTCAAAAATTTCATTATCTTCATTCCGCTTTAAAGGGTTCAGCGCTACAATCTATAGCGGCCATTTTGACCACTACAGATGGCTACCAGCAAGCTTGGGACACCTTAGTACAAAAATACGACAATAAACGGATTCATGCCACCAGCTACCTTATCAATATTTTTAATTTTAAGCCAAACACAAAAAGTGATTTTCGCTCATTAGAAAATTTTACCGAAATTGTTTTAGAAAGCGCGACGGCCTTCCGAAATATGAATCTTAATGACCCCTCCGGGTTTATTTTGTTAACTTATTGCTTAAGATTATTAGATACCAAAACGCGAGAACGTTTTGAATCCGAATTCGGTTCTTCATCTGAAATTCCGACGTTTGAAAATTTTTCAAATTTTATTCATCGCCTATCTTTACAATTACAAACGGACTCTCTAACCTCTAATATAGGAGTCAATGCTCAATATTCTCAGTCCCACAGGCCACAATCAGTAAATAAACGGGTTTTAATGTCGACTGATAGCAATTCTACAAATAATATTTGTCCTCTGTGCCGGGAAAGACATCGTTTGTATAGGTGCTCGCGCTTCCTTTCTATGGGACCCAGAGAACGTTTTAATAAATCAAAACAGCTAAACCTGTGCGCCAATTGTTTAAAGCCCGGCCATTATGGCAACTCATGCCCATGCACTAGCTCCTGCTATCATTGCAAGAGGCGCCATCATTCTTTATTACATTTTCCCACTTCTCCAACCAGGTCTCCTGGTCACGTGGGTGGAAATGCCCCTAGTAGTTCCTCTTGTTCCGGTAACAATGCAAGACCCGAACCAACTTCTGTTGTAAAAAATGTGATAGGCTCAGAAAAGACCGATATACAGACAACGACGGATTTAAAGGGCTCCGTTCTGTCATCATCGTCGGAGGCCAATGTCTCCATTATGTTGGGAACAGCGATGGCTAGAATAGAAGATAGTAATGGGCAATATCATCCTATTCGGATTTTAATTGATTGTGGATCACAAAGATCATTTATATCATCTAGATGCGCGCGAATTTTAGGACTTATTAGATGCCTCAATCCACAGGCGCTTTATGGTTTTGGAGATAGTCCAATAAAGGGAGGTAATTACCAAACGTTTTGCACTCTTGTGCCCAAAAATAGTTTGTATCCCCGACTCCATACTAATGCTGTGATAGTCCCTAAGATTATTGAGAGTATGCCAACCTGTCCAATACCAAGGGATATAAATGAATATTTTAAGCAGTATGACCTAGCTGATAATTCGTTTGGAAAACCAGGACCAATCGATTTTTATTGGGGGCGGATTTATTTGGTCAAATCCTAACTGGTGGATGTATAAACCGTGAAGGGTATCCTAATGCTCTCCAAACCATCTTTGGTTATGTGGTCATTGGACCTCTAGGTCCTCAACCTTTGGTCAAAAATAAATCGATTTCACTAATTACATCCTGCGATCAACTTAATGACCGACTAAGCAACACCTTAGAGAAATTTTTGGAAATTGAAAAGGTCCCCGAAACAGTCAGAATGGATCCTGAAAATGTTATTGCGGATGAAAATTTTCGATTAACTCATTCTCGAGACCCAACCGGACGTTATATTGTCCGGCTACCATTCAAAGATCAGGCCAGACCTTATCTGAGTAGTTCCTATAAAAATGCCATGACCCGTTTTCTAAAATTAGAACACCGGTTAAATAAAATACCCTTATTAAAGGAAAAATATTCCAACATTATCGATGATATTCTAACTGGAGCGAACACTATTGAAGAAGCCCGTCAGCTTCAGTGCGAATTGATAGCATTACTAAATAAAGGGGGTTTCAGTTTGTCAAAATGGGTGAGTAACACTCCAGAATTATTAAGCTCTCTTGCGGACAAACAAGAAATGATTAAATTCTTAGAACCTGACAATAAATCAGTAAAGTTATTAGGGATGCAGTGGGACTCGTTTCTGGACTGCCTTTCTTATGATATTCAAGATATCAAATTAATAATGACGAAAAGAGGGACCATGTCAGCCGTTGCGCGAATGTACGACCCACTCGGTTACCTTGCTCCCGTCACCTTTAGGGCCAAATCATATTTGCAGAAGCTATGGACTATAAAAGACTTATCCTGGGACAGTCCACTACCTTCGGAAATAGCCACAGATTACAGAGAATTCTTTGACTCTCTGAAAACCCTACGATCCATTCAAATACCTCGTGGCATATTTCCCCGAAAGCCGCTCCACGTTACATTAGTGGGATTCGCTGATGCATCGGAATTAGGTTACGCAGCCACTATTTATTTGAGAGTTCAATTCCATGACAGACAAACAGAAAGTCACTTAATTATGTCTAAAACCCGCCTCGCTCCATTGAAAACATTATCTATTCCTAAGTTAGAGTTATGCGCTGCGCTGTTACTAGCCCAAACTAGACAATCCATTTCTAGCATTATTGACCCACATGTCAATTCCACTTACTTATTCTCGGACTCGTCAATTGTTCTTAGTTGGCTACGCCTTTCTCCACATTTATTAAAAACATTCGTGGCGAACCGAATTACACACATACTAGAGTTATCGTCGGAAAAGGAATGGTACCACGTTTCATCGTCTGAGAATCCAGCCGATCTTGCTTCCCGTGGATCCATACCAGTAGATCTAATTAATAACCAGCTATGGTGGCATGGCCCTCAATGGCTCACACGTAATATTTCTGAATGGCCCGATATTCTTCTTAATGAGGCTGTGTCAGTGCCAGAAACAAAACCTAACGCACTGGTATGTACAAGTCAGGTATCAAATTCCTACATGATTGAGGTAATGGAAAGGTTCTCTTCGTTTGGTAAATTAACGAGGATATTTTCCTACATTGCCCGATTCCTAAGGAACTTGAAGATACCTCTTACGGAAAGAAAACATGGAGCACTGAGTTTAGGTGAATTAGCTGAAGGTACTCGACTTCTAATAATATGCGTTCAACAGCATTACCTTCCTATAAACTCAAAAACAACGATAAGAGCTCTGCAATCATTATCACCCTTCTTGGATAGCCTGGGAATTCTCAGGGTGGGCGGTCGTTTGAAAAACAGTCCGTTGCCCTATAATGCCAAGCAACCGATAATACTTCCCCAAAAAGCGCACCTTACAAAGCTGTTGATTGATCACTACCATAGAACTTACCTCCACCCCGGTCCACAACTATTACACTCACTCTTGCTGCGGAATTACTGGATAATATCAGGAAGGCGTATAATTCGGCACCGTGTTCACAAGTGTATAACTTGCTATAGATTTCGTTCAAAGAATTTCACGCCTCTTATAATTAGAATTTCACTTATAATTAGAATAGAAGCTGTTTTAAATTCAAGACCCCTTTATCCTTTGTCAGCTTCTCCTGAAAATCTGGACGTTTTGACACCTGGTCACTTCATTATAGGTGCTCCCCTCGTAGCCGTTCCAGAATCTGATTACCTTGATATCCAAATAAACCGATTATCGCGTTGGCAACTTTTGCAAAAATTTACACAGGACATTTGGAGGAGGTGGAGAAGTGACTACTTAAATAGCCTACAGCAAAAGGTCAAATGGTCAAATCGGATTGATAATATAGAACCAAATGCTTTGGTCCTGTTAAGGGAACCCAACGTGCCACCTTTACAGTGGCCTAGGGGAAGAGTAGTAGAGGTCCTTCCGGGCCGTGACGGTACGGTAAGGGTAGTCAAAATTAGAACTTCAAAAGGGGAATTCATTCGTCCAGTCACGAAGTTAGCACCATTGCTGTCCCCAGACTAATTTTAAGATGTATAATTTTTGCCCATTGCAAAAATTGGTGGGCGGGATGTTAACGCTCATAAACTTTAATTTTTACTTCTTTTTACTTTTAAAATGAAGTCATTTATTTTATTGTTTAATTTCTTAATTTTTGTTAATAGGGTTTGATTTGTATAATTATTTTGTTTAGATTTTTTTCTCTCTTTTAATAATTTTGTTTAATTGAACCAATTAAATTAATGATGCGATGTTTGTTGGAAGACAAATGTTTATAAGGCCGTCTTAGTGCAGATGTTTTAATACAACAGCTGTGCTAATACCAGTAGTGTTGTATACACAGCCAGATTCTAACAGTCCACTTACGTAGACGCGTCTACGGCTCTCATCTGCCCGCTGCAGTTTTGGAGAACGAGTTTTCGCCCACTGCGAACTGTATGCTGCCCAAGCACCGACTCCTTCTTCTGATAAAGTTTATCAGCCTACTTCGACTTCATCATTGTGCGACATCGCCCAGCGATCCACGTGAATATTGACATTCTTTTCTTTTATTTCATTTTCATTTATTTCATTAGAGAGAAAATTTAATTTTGTTTGTTTCATTCTATTTGTTTGTTAATTAATTAATTGTTTGTAAATTATTTCTTTTTTTGTAAAAATGATTTCATTTTATATTAATGTTTTATTTTGATGATGAATAAATGTTTATATTTTCGGTTTCTCTTTTTGTAATCAATTGTTTATTTATTTTAATTTAAGTTTCATTTTGGAGGTCCACTACTTTCCGAAGGGAATTTAACAGTGGCCTTTGTCTTATTGCTCGTCCAATGAAGAGCGTAGTTATCTTATTTTCTTAAATTTGCATCACTTGAGAAGTGTATGAAGCAAAGTTTCAGCCTATTCAACGTGTCTTTGTGTACTTTATAAATGTTTGGTACCTCTACCAAACATTTAATTTTTATAAAAAAAAAAAAAAAATATTATTCTTACACACACACATAAAACGCCCTTAAATATTGATTAAGGCCTACAGGAACGAAGTTTGCTGTGTTAAGTAACATTCCAAAGAGGTAAGTCCTATAATCCAGTTCATGTTGCTGTTTACCTCCAAGAACTGAGTTGACCCCACTCCTCCCGGTAGCTGCAGATCGTGGGCAAGGGGTCGGAGAGGTCGAGGTAACAGCTGATTTCACTTCGTGAGCTGGGCTACGATCGGACCGCTAGCTCTATCCTCTGGTGACGTAACTCCTTCGTCTACGTCATTCGGTTCTTTCTTTGTTTGTTTTTCCTTGCTAATCTACCTCTTTGGAAATCACAACATCGTAATAAGGCGCTGGCCTAACGTAAAACAACATTATAGGGACATTCCACGTCAATTCAACGCAGGCTTGAGCCTCACCATTTCAGATTTTCTTGAAATTTGGTATATGTGTACTACCTGTATCAACTAGAACTACTGTGAAATATAACTGTGATATGTCTACCCGTTTTTGAATTATTGGTCTCTAAAGCCCTCAAAAATAGGTCCAGAAACACAAAAAAATAATTAAAAATAGCTGTAGATGTTTTCCAAAGTTGACTAGGACTATGAGATTGGTGTCATTTAACAGAGCATTCCATGCCGTTTCATATGATATAGAACATTGTATAGGTATAGGCAGTATGACCTATTTTTCAAAAAAAAAAAATTTAAAAAATGCCCTTTTTGAGAAAATTGAAATTAAAATTTTACATTTAGTTTTAAGAAAATTTCTTTAGGACCAACCTATACATTGCTGTATATCATATGAAACGGCATGGAATGCGCTATTAAAAGACACCAATCCCATAGTCCTACTCAAATTTGGAAAATATCTACAGCTATTTTTAATCATGATGTTTTGTGTTTCTGGACCTATTTTTGAGGGCTTTAGAGACCAATAATTCAAAAACGGGTAGACATATCTCGGTAATATTTCACAACTGTTCTAGTAGATACAAGTTGTACACACATACACCAAATTTCAAGAAAATCTGAGATGGTGAGGTTCAAAATTATATATTTTTGGGTTGATTTCACGTGTAATTGCCCTATATCATCAAGAAAGTCTTTATGAATACGATACAATTAGTTAAGCAAACAGCAGTTTACCTAATATTATTAATTTTTGTTTGAATTTTTGATAGTAATTGTCTACAATTCTTGCCCCGATAATCGATATTTACAAAAATTATGGATATAGTTAAACCAACTTAAATACCAGCTGCGGGGTTTATTAAAAATAATGAGTGGTGGGACTTATGGTCGATAGAAAATAAAATAAGAAAAAAATTAAGTCGACTCTTACTGTAAAATGCTGCTTGAATAAGTTAACAGTAGTTTAATGTTACATAGTCAAAATCTTACATAACATATATATAAAAATACAAGGACCGTTTGTTTGTCACCTTAAAAGTCGAAAGTAGGCGCTGGATTTAGTTTAAACCTGTACACAAGGTTCTTGTTGTTGGAACAAACAGTTATACTACATGTTTGTGATTAAAACTGTTCTAGAATCTTCTACTCGGGAACCATCTGCGATGTTCTAATTCAGACTAAATATAAGGAGTAATGGACTTGAGAGTTAGACTTGGTTGTGAAGCTCAAATCATATGATTATTTGGGTTACAAAGTGATAATTTTTGCTTATGATTTAATTCTTTTAATTTTTTGATAGATTTTGTCTATGTAACATTAAAATCCTATTAACTTATTTTAAGTATTATATAGAATAATATATATTCTTAAAAAAAAAAAGTTTAGTTAGACATGTGGCATTTCATTTCGCATGAGTGGTGCTACCTATTTGACAACGGGCTTTTGCGCACCCACGACTTCGAAGGCGGTCGTACCTGGCCGGTTACCTATTATGGGTGATGGAAATTGGATGAGGCCAAAAATAGGGGGGTATGTGCGGGAATATTATTAAAAATCGGTGTAACCGCTCTTACCCACCCCCTTAACCCTACTTTATGGCTTGAGTTATCATACCTAGAAAGCATACAAATTGAACGAGAGCGGAGTGTTAGGCAGAATAAAAATTGCCAATTAGATCGAAAGAGTAAAAAGGACTACTTGAATCTTAATAATAAGAAAAAAAAATAAAAAATCGAGCGTAGCCCCGGCTCTAAGGGTAGAAGCTAATTATGGGTGATGGAAATTGGATGAGGCCAAAAATAGGGGGTAGGTGCAGGTGTAGGCCAAAAATAGGTGTAGGAGCAGTATTTTACAGTAAGAGTCAACTAAATTTGTTTCTTGTTTTATTTTCTATCGACCATGAGTCCCACCAGTCATTATTTTTAGACTTCCTTGGTTATATTAGATGAGAGAGAAATGCTTCATTTTAACAATAGGCCTGTCCAAATCCATTGGGTTGCTATACAAATCCATTGGGTTGCTATACACAACGCAACAGACCAATAAACAACTACATATTTCTTTTAAATTGCATTTGTTTTTTACAATACAATTACATATGTCATATTTTATACAAATAAAAAATGTATCCCTAATATAACTTATAAGAAAATGAGAAAGGTCTCCCCGTTGCCTCCATAACATCATCTCGAGGTTGATACCTTTTAAAAATAAGAAAAAAAAAATGAATTGATCTAAGGAATCTTGTCGCCTCTTGGACCAATCCTTTTTATGAGCTGCGGCCATGTAGGACAGAGTTGGCTTGGATTCGGCTCCGCCAGGGGAACTAGCGAATGGCCCACCCCAAAATGGCTGCCTACATTATACTTCCACAAATCTGCTTTCCCTCCCGAAATGTGGCAATATGGCCCACGGCGAACCGATTTCTCCCGACCAGCCGTCGACTCGGCCCCAATCCCCCACTACCTTCCTTCGCCCGGCATTGCACGGTCTGTGAGAACTGCCCCATCTTCTGGGGTCAACTTTCCTCCATCAGAACCCGTCTGGATTAATGGGATACTACTTCTTGATCCAGTGAGCTATTGGAGTTGCCGGATCCGTGGGAGTAGAAATTGAGGACGTGGTCTATCTTAACGTTTATTTTTTTTTAATTTTAATTTATTTATTCAAATTTACAACTGTATAATATCAATACAATAAGTAATTTAACGACATTAAAAGGCGTTTGGAGAAACTATCCACTGGTAGCACTGCAATATTTTTTTAATTTAGTAGATCTCTTGGCCATCTTCTTTTCAGACGCCTCTGAGAGAAGGAAGCAAGATTGGAAACAAGAAGGTTAGGATGAGCAGGGAGTTTACTGTGAAAGTTCTAGTATCCGGATCCGGTGGAATCGGTGACATAAGAAACATGAAGCTCTCCATGGATAATTTTATTTGGGACGAAATAAGGAGGATTCAGGATTTTACGAAGGATTTTGGATTGTAGGGATTGGGTGCTAGAGGAATTCGATGGTTTGGTGGAACCCGAAAGTTCGACTCCGCAAGTCTTTTTATACAAATCTTTAGTTCCTTCTCAAATTGTCCTTATTTAAAGTTGTTTGATATGAGGAGGTGAGGTGCCGAACTCGTTCGTTCCGTTTTTTTTTTTTAAATTGAGATAGCAGTGGATTCTAAAAGATATTTTAATGCTCTTTCAACATATCTAATCAGATTGGAGCAAAAATTATTATTTCTTATGGATTTATGCTTTACAAAATAGCGGTTTTTTGCAGAACTGATTCGTTCCATTGCCCATTGTGGGATCTTTAACGAGTACCTGACATCGTACAGGCTCGGGACCTCCATTTTACTTCCTATCCGAGGGACGGCATAGCCAAGGATTTTTCACTCCATATAAAAAATACTAGGGCCACCACGGGGCGCGAACCCGCGACCTTTAGTATTGTAGGTTGCCATGCTAACCACTACACCACAGGTGACCCCAAAGATTTGTTAAATAGAGAACCCCAGATGATGGAACAACAGCCCATCGAAACGTTGGGACAATTAAATATAATATAACACTTGGAAGAGACTCCTTCATTAAAGAAATCCTAGAACAAATCCCTCTTCCTTACTAAAGTGAAACATATAAACAAGTATACAATTAATCTATCTTATATACATTATATAATTATAATATAACCATGTAACAGCATGACGACTGTTCTATAGAGTCTTGGTTAATCTCTCCCCGATACTTAAAAATTACCATTTCCCAGCAGACGGAAACAAAAAACACGGGCTCCCCCTACCAGCTGACTAATGCCCTGGCTACAGGCACAATACCCGATCTGGTGTGCCCTCAGGCAACCTCTAGACCGCTTCTTTGTGGTTGAGTATTTTCGGAAACAATGGAAAAGTGTGGGAACTCCTCTTGTCTTTCCAGTGTGATCATTATAGTTTATTAGGTGTGCCTATATCTTGTCATTACTCGGCTGTGTCATGCTATTATAACTAAATGTTGTCTTCTTATATTCCGAGCCAGAAATTTAAAATGTAGTGTGCGACCAAAACCGAAATTTTAGCCGAAACCGAAAATTATTTACGTGTCTATATATAATACATTTAAGTGTGTAATATGTCTAGTTTAGCAATAATATCAATGAAAGCTTATAAAATAACAGTAATTTAACTCAATTATTCATTTAAAAAGTGAGATGGTATACAAGAGTTGTAGGATCGAATCCTGGCCCCCTCCTTCCTAGTGCGGCTGGTCCCCGTGGGATGTTAGACCAAACTCCCTTAGATAGTACAGCCATAAAAGTTGAAATAACATTGAAATCACAGGCTAATATTAATAAAAATTCATATTATTATGTATAAATAATAAATAGTATAGTAAATCTTTACTTAATAAAGCCGATAGAATACAAAATGACGGCCAATTGAATACGAAAGGTGTAAGTCAGAAGCTATTTAATCTACTGAGTCAGTTTTGGTCTCAAATTTTAGTGGATCTAATCTAGTTTGAAAATTAATAGAATAGTTCTTCAAGGTAAAAATTGAGACAAGTTTTTGGGATGTTATTGGTGAACCGCTGGGGGAAAGGGGTTGCCAAGGTTGAAAAATTGTTTTGCTTCTGATTCTTGTATGGAATGGGATACAAGAACAAAGACCGAAACCTACTCCCACCATTTAATGCCACTTTAATGACAAGGTTACTGACTAAAATATTTTTTTAGTAAAGATACGAAAAGAATGAGAAAAATCTAAGTTCTACCGAAATAAAATTCAAGTGTAATTAACTAAAATAAAAGATACTTCCCACTATTAAATTCAATGTATTAAATGCCATGAAAGAGATCGAGCTTACGAGCTGAAATCGTGTAGTCCTACTTCCTTCTCGGAGATATCAGACACAGGAGCTAGTTTCGGCTTGGCCGAAGATTCGGCCAATTTTTGCCCGAAACCGAAACTTCGGTCGGTCACTAGTAAAATGGAGGTCCCGAGCCTGTACGATGTCAGCCATTCGTTAAATATCCCTATCCTAATTATACCTGGATAAGCAAAATTTAGGGCTCCCACTGTAGGTTCGTCTATGTTATGATAGAATTCTTTTGATACAATCAATAATAAACATCTATGTTATGGGCACGTTTCGAGACTATATATGTCACATATACTATATGAATTATATAAAGTCATACAACCTATGTATCTTATTGATTTATATAACTGTTAACTTTTGCGTAAATTTTACCTATTTAACTCATATAGTTGTATTCCAACCTATTACATACATTGTACATTGTAGCGCTTGATTATGAGAACAATATAGTCCCGAAACGTCACCATAATACAGTTTTTATTATTGACTGAACGTCAAGAACCCAATAATTACATTTAACATCAGCAGCCAAGAATACATATTGGATTTTGGTGAAGATTACAGTGTTGAGAAAATGGCGCTGGCTACTCGTGATGCAGAAATAAAGTTAGATTGCTGGGCAACGTTTCGGCCGCGATTACCTCAAGGATCATATTTATTCCCGAGCTGACCTTTTTAACATTTTTTTCTTTCTTGATCCCCAAATGCGCCACGATTCCATTTCCTGCAATCCTTACTGCACCGTTTTAATAAGGTTTATCCTTATAACGTTATCCTCTATTTACAGAACATTTTATCTGATGCCCTTCTTAAAAGAAAAGAAAAAAAAAAGTGCAATTATAAGCAAGCTTTTTTAGCTGCTATCATTCCAAATGAAAAATTCATTTGTTCATCTATTCTAATCCCCCCCCCCCTCCCCTTCCAAGGTCATCACAACACACTATCGATAGTTTTATCTCCGATTCTGTCGAAGCTATCGATAGTTTTACATCATAGAGGATTTCAACTCTGAATTCATAGATAAGTAAATATAAGTTAACTGTTTTAGGTCGGCCAGAGCGATTTGAGCCAGACAGATCCCTTCTCCCGGATTGCGCTATATTTCGACGCTAAGATCCGCGAAAGGAGGATTTGCGAAATGTCGGACCGTGGAAGAGGTTGCGCAAGCTAATCGCGGGACACGATCGCCGCTAATAATGGCCGCTTTCGATTAGGTCACCAGATGAAGCCTAGTTCGTTACTTTCGAAACTCGCCGTTATCTCCTGGGGCTAATTCGTGTCTCGTCATTACAATCGATGGATCAGTGTGGCTCAGTGGGCAAATGATATGCTCGAACCTGGAGGCGGGAAAACAAGCTGACGTGGATATCCTTAATTTAAAAAAACGCAATCTCCGTTAAATCATCTTCTGGCCAACTGTTTGATCACGAAACAGTTCTTAACTTCGTATTAGTAGTAAAACTGGATGTCTTCAGAGTCCGCGAAATGGATGGACCATCTGAGCGAGCATTTCGCCGATATTTTGTTTCAAACATAATTGCCATAAATCCTTTTATTGTAATAAAAAATATTGATCAAGTTTTGTTATGATCCTTTTATTAACCGCAACTTTTACAATATTTTGTTAAACTTTTCGGCAATTCCCGCCATTATTAATATGAACTTCTGTGACCACAAAATATTTTGATAAAATAGGCTGAATGCCCTTGTCATAAATTTAAGAGTTGTTATTGAGGTCACCTTTGGTTTAGTGGTTAGCGTAGAAACCTACAATGTTAAATGTCGCGGGTTCGCTTCCCGAGGTGGCCTTAGGATGTTTTAATGGGAGTAAAAAATATTTGTCTATGCCGTTCATCCGATAGGACGTAAAATGGAGGGCCCGAGCCTGTACGATGTCAAGTACTCGTTAAAGATCCCTATCCTAATTGTACCTGGATAGGCAAAATTTAGGACTTCCACTTTAGCATCGTCCGATTTAGCCTTAGTAGCACAAAGTGACGTTAAACAAACAAACAAACAATATTAACCTCGTATAATTTAAAGATAGCCGCTGAACAAAATCTACAACGAACCAAATAAATAAGTAGAGATGGGATAATTACACATTGCGAGAGAGCGAAACCTACAGCCCTTGTGTCTTTAATATCCATGGGCGGATCCAGCCGATCTTAAAGGGGGGGCTGCAGCTCCACATCCCTTCATTTGGATCTGCTAATCAGCTTTTTTACCTTTATATTCCCTTCCTACAATTAAAATACTACTTGTTCTGCACATTATTTGTTCTTTAACTTGCTTTCTTACATTAAGGAAAGTCAAATTCTATGTTTAAATGACGAAAAATTTTCCAAAGGGAGGGGCTGCAGCCCCCACAGCCCCCCCCCCCCTGGATCCGCCTATGTTAATATCACACATTTTAGATAAAAGGAGGAACCTTCTTCATGATGGAGGGTATAGGGCTACAAAACGATATATTGCTCCTTCTTGGAGTCGATTTTGAGTTTTATCGGCGCGCTAATTGTACTCTTGGCTTTTTAATGTATGTTGATTACTGTTGAATGGGTTATCTAAGGTGCGACAGAGGCGTTAGCAAGTGGCCAATCAACGCGATAGTTACTATCATCTATGTAGCACAACCAGACAAGCGACAGTAGCTGTCGTGCAGTTGCCTATGTCGAGGTTGCTCCAGAGACCCAGTGTATAGACGGAAGCACACCTGTTGAGGAGCAGGTGGCTGGGATAACTGTCGAGATTTCCCATGCGGTACCTCTCTCCTCCTTCTACACTACAAAATATTTCAGCTACTAAAATACGATGTTTAGTTATTTAATTTTTTTTTTATTTCGGTGCTAAGTTAATAATGCTTTTTAAATATTTATACTGGGAAATATACCCGATTTAATCTTCAAATAATAGGCATATTATATAATATGTAGCCAATAAATAATATTTAGTGGCTTAGCTGGAATAATATCTAACTATATATACACGTTATGTCATGATCTGATTGAATACATACCATTAAAATGTATTCATACCAAGGAAATTTATTTTTATAAGAGAATTATCTACATTAAAACATTATTACTTTCACTCACCACTTACAAATTTACAAGTCAAGTTTACCACTTTTTGAATTGACGTCATCATTCCATATATTTTTGTAAACCGATGTTTTAGCTGTCTTAATTAGCAATATTTTAGTTTTATTTTGAGCCAAGAACAATCCACCAGGATTGGGAAAAACGCATAGTCAAACCAGCAGACCTGGCCATTATATGAATTAATTATATCCTAATATCTGTATAAACAAAGATGAAATTATGTTTGTTTATTTGTTTGTTCTTTATAGAAATCCATACCGTTTGTCCTACATTCTCCAAATTTCGCTCAGTGGTTCATTGATACCAGGTAAAATTGCATAATTTCAGCCAATCTCTGGGTATATCCTTTATTGTTATAAAAATTGTTTTGATCTCGCTTTACATTGGTTTTTACGAAATCGACCGTTCGAGTCGATAAGTCTCACTTTATAGATTTAAAAAATGAAATTCTCCGGGTGAAACCGGTATATACGCCTAGTTTTCAATAAAGTCAAATCCTAATTCACTTTAAAGATAAAAAAATTTCAGCGAATCTAAAAACCTATGGGATTGAAAATAAAACTTTAAACAAAATTTAAAAGCGTTTGGTAAAGAATTAAGGATAGTTAAAGTTTTTGTTTTTTACATCTTATGTTTGACTATACCATCTATTAATGATTCATTCACTAAGTACTACTTATAAAAACATTTAGAGGCGAGTAATTTTCAACTGATTTTCTTTACGATAGTTTGATTGATAGGATTTTCAGTTTGATTTTTTTTTTATTACTTTCACCTAGCTATATATGAAATATATAGGGTAAAACGTACAATTATTGGCACCCTTAAGACTACAATTCTGTGGTTAATTTAAAAAAATACTTTTTATAAAGGGATCAAACAGAAACTTCCAATAGCTCCTCATTATCTATCCTCATAAGACTCGAGAGTTTTTTTTGGGTCAAAAGCTCAATAGTTATACAATATTGCAATATTTATTGTTAAAAGTGCCAAATCTAGTTATTGGCACCCTGTGGATTTAGTTGTGAAATCTTCCCTATGGTTAGTTTGTTAAAGCCTTACTTCATAGATGACTTAGAGTACCCTTCAAGCATTCGACTCATGTATATCTTAAAATTAGGAATTGTTTACCTATTTCTTTAGGTTAAGGTTGGGGTGCCAATAACTGTATGGTTTACCCTAGTAAGGGAACATATTGCGATCGTTAAAATGTTCGAATTCCGGTTTTCAACGGAAATACACGTTTTAGGGTCCTCTGAGTCCAAATAAGTAAGTCCCGCGAAATGGTCTATGTGACTAGTTCAAAAACTATAAACCGTACGAATCTGAACGCGATGTGACAGCAACAATTTCATCAAAATCGGTTGCCCAACTACCATGCGAGAATATTATGTCTAAATAATATTGTAATATATTTTTTCTGTAATTGTTGAATAATGGTAACATTACTAAACTGAAATGAGTGAAGAAAGTGAAACATTTTGCAATAGAGTGAAGAAAGTGAATTGCCTTCTTAGTTAATAATAAGTATAAATTAAAAAATCATTTGAAGTTGGAAATTAAATGCTTTTAAATGTTTCTTAACAATGTAAGAATTTATTTTAACAAAATAAATTGAAATGTGAATGAATTATTGGTGGAAATAATCAATATATTTTAAAATCTAAATATAATAATAATTACCTTCCTTGTTTATAACCTGCACTTGTTTATAACCATGCTTATAACCTACCAACAACATACCATAATCTTCACAACATCCTAATTTTGTTCATATTCCGGTTAGATCTGATCATGTATTACACGATTACAGAAAAAATTTAATATTACACTCCTGAAAAAAGTAGAATTTACAACTCTCGTGAAATTACCACACGAGCGAAGCGAGTAAACGTTTCACTCGAGTTGTAAAATGATCTACTTTCGTCACTTGTATAATAAATAACTATTGATTCTAAACTGTTTACTTTCATGTTCTTTTTTCATGTATAAACCATTCATTATTACCAACATTGAACCATAACGAATAGAACTAAGGAGTGTAATAATTCTTTGATAGGTTAGCGCTACAAACCATAGTACGGTGAATATTATAAGTAGTTGTTAATGGTGCTTCTAGGCACCATAAATTCCTTGGGTTCAGCCCTTCGAAGCAGATAAAAAAACAACAAAGTTGAGGTATATCCCCATGATGGGCTAAGGCCTCGCCCACGATAAGATAAGCCACAGCCACAGCACAGCCAAGTGGATCCCGGCTGTTTACATTAGTGCCCTAATTGGTTCTAAGATAGCCGCCGCTGGGTGGATCGTTCGTGGGAACCGAGCAAGTGCTGGCTGTGAGATCGGTGAGCGGGCTGGATCGGTCCAGGGAACGAGGGTGGAATAGCAGTAATTGTGACCCTACTTAGCTGTTGGAAATTATAAGAAACATAAGGGTGAAAATAGTCCGGGGAGGCGGTCAATAAACTACAAAATAGTGTAAAACTATTTTATTGTAGCCGACGTTACGACCGAACTATGCAGATCTTCGTCAGGGCTAAATAAACAAGACACAGACAAAAAATTATGATAATACAGGACAAAGAATATGAACTGACTAGGTGAAATATAAGTGACTGTAAACTTAGAGTTAAACATATAATGTTTATACATTCAATAGCCATATTACATCCTGTGTGTATGTTACGGTAAATGTACACTCTTGGGAAATGTACACTTTTACCGTAAAATGTGTACATTTCCCGGCAAATGTGTACTCTTTTTGTCATTGTTCCGAATTTTCAATGCGAAGCCTGAAAATTTTGACAAATAAATAAATAATATGACAAAGAATCTAAGATGTCATGAAAATGAGAGCTGTCATAACAATGATTGCATTTACTAGAAATACCAACTTTACACGTAGAATTACAAGAAAATTGCTTATTATTATTAATACATTTGATTTCCACTTTTATTTGATGGGGCAATCCTTTAAGATCGCTTGTTTGAAGGCTCAAGGATTGTAAAATAACTGTTTTTTTACTTCTAGATATTATTCCACATGTAATTATGTGGTTTGCATCAAAGATAGCCTGCCTTTCGATTAATGGTCTTTTAAAGTTACCAATTATCTCTATCACAGCAACTATGTCTATCCCCGTTCCTTGCGACATTTTGCCAAACTACTAGCGCACCCTATAGTCGATTGCGCTCGCGAATATTACGTGTTAAACGGTTATTGGAGCCTTGCAGTTTTTGCAGTTCGGTTTGGCCTCTTTTGTAGTTCGATGTACATTGTAAGGTTGGTTGTAATGTAGATAATTCTCTTATAGGCGGGCGCAAGCGACGGTGCTGCTTCTGCGACGGCGCTGCAGGAACTAGAGAAACGGGGATAAAAGCGGGGCCATTACCTGGGATCCATAGGGTTTTTTGGCGTTTTTAATTTATTTTTCCATAATTAAAACCCGATTGAGCAAAAAATCATTTGAAAAATATCTAATAGGTATTGCTCGGTCCCTCAGTGTTCAATTAGAAAATCAAAAGACGTGTCATTCCCTTTCATTTCCAAAAAATAAAAAGCTTCTTAAAGAGGGGATTGTAAAATTAAGAATAGATAAGCCTGTTTCGAAATATATGACGATATGTAGTCTTTATTTTAAAGAAAGAGACTATATTTATCCAGGTAAATATTAGTATTTGACATTTTATTATTCCAAAATGCTAGTTTTATGCAAATAACATTGAGACCATAGTGTCATAGATTTGTTTTTCTTTTTTAATTTTCCCATTTTTTTATTACATCCGTTGTGCTTAATTGTTCCATGTTTTCAATGCGAAGCCTGAAAGTTTTGAGAAATAAATAAATAATATAACAAAGAATCTAAGCTGTCATAACAATGATTGTGTGAATAGCTAATTAATGTTATTACTAACCGAAAAACGTCGAGTAAAGTTACAATGATGTGTTTGCATTTACCAGAACTACCAGCTTTACATGTACAATGACAAGAAAATTGCTTATTATTATTAATAAATTTGATTTCCACTTTTATTTGATGGGGCAGTCCTTTAAGATTGCTAGTTTAAAGGCACGAGGCTTGTAAAATAACTGTTTTTTTATTTTTAGATATTATTCCACATGTAAATGGTTTGCATCAAGAATAGCCTGCCCATCAATTAATGGTCTTTTAAAATTACCAATTATCTCTATCACATCAACTAGGTCTAACACCGTTCTTTCCGACATTTTGCAAAACTACTAGCGCACCCTATATTCGATTGCGCCCGCCTATAAAAACGCTTCCAATGAATATTTATTATTATCTTAACTGGTTATCCTCATCAGTGTTGTATTAATACGTGTTGAGGAGCCTGTGCAACAGCTATATACGATTGCAACCTAACTTTATAACCATTGCAGCAGCCGCAGCCCATAGCATGTTGATGTTGATGATGCTGCAGCTAATTGCAACTAGTTCTAGAATTGGCCTCGGCCTCAACATCACAATTAGCGGCATCGCTCTCAGATCTGCGCCTCATGCACGAGTACTTTCGCTGCTACGCAATTCCACAATCTTTCGCAAATTACTGCCATCTTTACAGCGGCGAGGATAATAAGAACATATGAGTTTAAACAATTAGTTTTCAATAAGTCATAGTAATGAAATTGATAATTTTACCCAGTGTCCCTTAAGTTATGAAGATCATTTAATAATATACAGGGTGTCCCACGAATGTTGTGTCAGGCTAATAAAATTCTTCAGTCTTTGGAATTTCAAGGCGAAAATCAGGGATCTTGCGTGGATATTGCGTCATACTATTTACCTTTTGAAGATATTCAACCCTTCCAGAATTTCTCCAGTATTGCTGAAATGGCTCCAGTACTGGAAATTTCACCATAATGGCTGGTTTTTATGACGGATTCTGATGGTGAGTCGAATTATAGAACTGTTTTGTATCGGTTACTTTTTCAATCAGATGCACCCTTACATCGATAACAGGCTGATTATTAACCATTTTCAAATTTTATATCTAATAATGTTTTTTATTTAAAAAAAAAAAAATAAACATATGATATAACAAATGTAAATGTCAGCTGTTTCTTTCAAATATTTGTTCCATCTGTATTTCTTGGTTATAAGATTATTAGTTTGTCAGTATTTGTAAATGTAAATTGGTCAATTTAAAAATATGGCTCATTTTGTAAGTCAGTATGGCATGCTCATGGCATTAGGACGATGTGACGGAAACTTTAGAGCAGCTGCAAGGCTATATGAAATCATGACCAGGAGGTTGGAAAAGGCGTTCTTGTTGGAAAGGCACTCGTCATATCTTCTGATAAGGTTCCTATACCTCTTTGCAACATCCACTACCCAGTTACTGAATAAGTTTCCGTCACATCGTCCTAATGCCATGAGCATGCCATACCGACTTACAAAATGAACCATATTTTTAAATTGACCAATTTACATTTACAAATACTGACAAACTAATAATCTTATAACCAAGAAATGCAGATGGAACAAATATTTGAAAGAAACAGCTGACATTTACATGAGTTATATCATATGTTTATTTTTTTTTAAATAAAAGACACTATTAGATATAAAATTTAAAAATGGTTAAAATCAGCCTGTTATCGATGTAATGGTGCATCTGATTGAAAAAGTAACCGATACAAAACAGTTTTATAATTCGACTCACCATCAGAATCCGTCATAAAAACCAGTCACTTATGGCGAACTTTCCAGTACTGGTAACTAATATGACGCAATATACACTAATGAAAAATAATTTCCGGTTTTTTATAAAATATGAACCTATGAAATAAAAAATGTTTCTTATAGATAATCACTTTAGGAACAGATTAAAAATTTTTTTTTGGAGCCAATGCTTCAATGCTCTTAACTCAGTTCTGTGCTGATAAGTTTATGCAATTTTTTTTTTTTTTAATTTATAGGTAACAGCTACTTCTGAGACAAAAATAATTTACATTTCATTAAAACTATATCTAAAATCCGTGGCCTTTTATTGAATTTAAAATCATTCGGAAGAAAGCTATAAATGCAGATTATCTAACCTGGTGCTCAATGAGGACTTATATCATTTCTTAGCTATATGTCCTATTTTGATGGAGTTCAGGATTAAATGGTTCCGTCAAAGTATTCTTAGTGAGGAGTTGTTGTTATTGAGTATCTTAATGGGATAAAGTGGATAAAATTATATTTGTTAAATGCATAAAAATTAGGCTAATATTAAACAAAAACAACAGAAGTTTATTTAGGCAACGTTTCGGCTCCTAGAGATGGTTCACACAGGGATTAGAAATAAATCTGTTCCTCAGAGTTAGTAGTGAGAGTTGTCAGAAGATATGGCAAACTGTTTTTAGATTTTAGAATAGAACGCCTCCAGATTTTATTTTACACCGTAACAATTGTTTCATTTCAAATCCCTGTATGCATGGCTTGAAAATGGTTCTAGGTGTCGAAGCGTTGCCTCTTTGTTTGTATTTATTTGATCATATGATACACCAGACTTGTAGATAATATATTGGTTTACTATTAAAGCTTTGAAATACAAACGATTCCCCATTTTAATGTATTACTGAGGCATAAATTGACATGTTTTAAGAGACTATAAATACCTTTAAAATACAGTTTTGTAGGATGAATTTAAAAGCCCAAACAGTTATTTTTAGGGGGTTATTATTTCAAATTTTAGCCCCCTGCTAGATGGTCATCATCTAGCATAGATACTCATATATTTGTGTTCTTTTAGCCTTGATGAAGATCTACAAGTGGGATCGAAACGTTGGCTTATCAAAATAAAAAATTTTACCCAGCAAATTATTATAATGCTGCGAGGGATTGCCTTATGCCGACATCAACTTAGTCAAATGTAAATTTCTCCATCAATATTAATAAGGCATGCGATATGGGAATCACGCTTGTTAGCTTCGTTGAATTTGTTTTTTGTCGACGTAAGTTGGTCCACTTCGGCCGAGGCTGCGCCCAACAAAAAACTACTTCTCAACACTGCCCTCGGCGAGGTCACATTACAGTTTTCTGTTTGGGTGCCTTATGGGGCTAGCCGTTCGCATCAATTCATTCAGCTATTCTTTTCATTAATATTCATCTAAATTAACACTAAAACTAACGACATATTATATAACCTATTTCTACCGATGGGGGTCAAATGACCGCATTTGAAATAAACATTATAGTCTTTTCCAGTTGATTGTAATTGTAGCAGAACCTACTTCTAATAGGAACCTGCCTTTGTGAGTGTTGCCAAAATTATATAAATTTATTTATACGTGGCTACACTGCGGGTAACCAGACCTATAAACTCTCTCAGAGTGTGTGTTGATTACGTGTGTGGGATAATGTGAATTGTTAAAAATGCTGCGTAAAGACTTATATTTTCAAGTGGTTTATTTATTTTTTTCTACAGAAGTTTCTTTATTTTCATTATTCTTTTTGTTATTGTTATCTGAATACAGTGTTGTTTTTATTCTATCAAACGTTTTTATTATTTTCATACCTTACTGTTACAAATAGAACTAATCACGTCGCGTACAGCGCCAGTAATCTAATTTGAACGATCGCCATTTTGCCTCACCTCGTGAGTTACCAGGAGTCGCTCTGTACCCATCATAAAACAAACTGTAAGCAGTTTTGCTAGAACACAATCGGATGACATTTTCTTGGAAAACTACTGTTTTTTGTGTTAAGTTTGAGATTTCAATGCAGATAACTTTATAAAATGTCATATATATTCTAGCGGTCAAAAGACTGCTCAGGGTAGACAACGGTAGAGTACATATTATTATTAGGAAAACGAAAGAAGAAAAGAAATATATATTGAAAAATTAAACAGCTATATATTATTGAAAAAGTCGTGCAGTAAACTCAAGAAAAAAAAACCCTGGAATTTAACAATTTAATTAAAGTCTCAAAAGCGCCCATTTGACCGCTCTGGTAGGTTTAGTGTTAATATACTTATATATATAAAAATCACGTGTCCCGATGTTTGTCAAAATTTTGCTCATTGTCTGTAGTTGTGTCCGACTTGAGAGATAGGATAGCTTTTTATTACGATTATTAGCTTCAATATTTTTTTATTGCTCATTAAATGCTTATTATACAACAGTTGAATGTGATTATTTGTAAGTTCTATATATTTCCAACAGATGGCAGTGTAAGTTTATTTATTGACATAACACTATATTTTCTTTCGATATTTAAGGTGGGTAAGCATCCAGTAGCAAAATCTATTTTTTCTGACTTGGACTAGGAAAATCTGTGTTTTTCCCAATGCAAAATATGTGTCACCTTTTCACGTGTGGGGAAAACATCGAATCTATTTTTTTTAGCAAAAGACAGGTTAAGAGAAATCATTGTGCACCTATTAGCACTAGAATACTTTGAAATTGTGAATTCTAATATTTAAAAAATAATGTAGATTATTATTATTAAAAGTTATAAATGAACGTTATCTATCTCATTCGTTTTGATAATTAGTACTGTAGGAAGATGCAGCACGGTTTAATGCCTTGTACACACTTGTATACAAAGTCGAGCGATTTTTGTATCTAGACAATGTATAGATACAATCGAGCGATTGTATATAGACAATCGAGAGACAAATACATGTCTATAGACACGCATTTAGAACAAAATCGCAGAACTTTTGTCTCCCGCTTGAAATGGGAGACATGAGACAATCGCTAGACAATGTTGCGCAACATTTCGTAGTCTGGACGTTTTGGTAGACATTGTCTCCAGTTATTCTCTGTCAGCACTGGAGAACGCTTGGTTGATTTTTTTTTTCTGTTTTTGTTTTTATTATCAACATGTGGCCTACGGAGAAAGTGTTATTATTAATAGAAGATTTTCACTCGGCATCTTGTTTGTGGGATGTGACTAATCCCGATTATAAAAATCGTACCAAGAAGAAAATAGTTATCGAAGAGCTAGCCAAAAAATATGAAGTGTCCGTAGGTGACGTAGAAAAAAAAATTCACAATTTGAAAACAGCTTTTCATCGGGAGCATAAAAAAATTAATCAGGCTAAGAAAAGCGGGGTGTCTCCTGTAAAGAATGCTTGGTTTGCATATGAACATTTGTTATTTTTACTACAAGGTTCAGAATCAAGGGGTAGCAGAAGCACTGACTGCAATGAAGAAGAAAACAGTGAATCAGGAATTATAGAAGACGTAAGTAATCTGAAAATATCTTTTTGTTTTATTTTTATGCATGGATATAGAACAGAAATATTTTATTATAATAAGGTATATAAATGTATTAATAATAACAACTTATTAACAGAAAAGATTATCATAGGGTGTTACTAAAAACGTTTTAAAATGTTTGATTGTTTTAAACATTGTGAGTTATCTGGACTCAAAATTAGTAAACGTCATATTGCCATGGAACCTCTCCTTGAGGGGAAAGGAAATAATCTCTGAATTCATTCCGAATTTCGTGTAAGTTTGTTGTTGACTTTCTGGGTATGTTTTGGAGATTGACCTAAGTATTATTTTCATCCAGTTCCTTCCTCCATGACCCCTCAATCAAGTTTCCATCTGGATCATATGAATCAAAAATACCAGCTGGAGTGTAGCTGCTTCTGGATACACTGTTTCTGCGCAAAAAATTGTGAAGGTAAATGCAAGCTAAAACAATGAACTCTGTCTTATCTGGAGCGAGAAGTATCGGTTTTAGTAGCACTCTAAATTTTGATGACATGATGCCAAAAACATTTTCGATTATCCTTCGTGCCCTACTTAGTCTGTAGTTGTAGATTCTCTCTGGTGTCGATGATCCTGGCTTGTGACCTGGGTATGGCTTCATCATATAAGTAGATAATGCGAATGCGTCATCTGCCACAAAAACGAATGGGACTGGACGTGTTCTTCCAGGTGACGCTTCATAACCTGGCACATTTAGGGAATGTTCTAGTTTTTGGTAGAGTGAGGTGTACTTAAATACACCACCATCGGAAATCCGTCCTTGGCACCCAACATCAGCATACACGAAGTTGTAGTTACCATCTGCAACTCCAAGCAGCACAATGCTGAATGTGCCTTTGTAATTAAAAAACAAACTACCACTATGTTCTGGAGCCACTATTTGTACGTGTTTGCCATCGATACTGCCTAAGCAATGAGGAAAGTTCCATCTAGTATTAAATTGGTCAGCAATAGCTCTCCACGCAGTTTCTGTTTTTGGCAACTGTAACAAAACCAAGTTTCCTTAGTTAGTATATTGTTTAGATAAGATTTATTTCTGATAACATATTTTAATTTTAATATTTAGTAATTGCATACATGGCTCAGGTTATTATAATTAGGTTATGGTGAAGGTCAATTTAAAAGTACTTAGTTCCAAGAAAAAAATGGTTGTTGTTTTTCAAGAATTATTTAACTCATCATATATATGTTATATATATTGTGTAGTATGTATTGTCTGGTCAGTGTGTATGTATTTGCTGATCACATTGAACGATGATAGTAATGATAACCATTTCTATTTCAGGACAGTTTTATCTCAGAGTATGAAAACCATAGAAACGAGGATCCAAAAGTAGTTGAGAGCGACCCACCCCTGTTCAAAAAACCAAACCACTCAAATAAGCCAAAAAAAGTAAATACTGTCTCACCTATCCAGGAAGCAGTAAGCTGTATGAAGTCACTTGCCTCATCCAGAGATGAATACACAGTGTTTGGTGAGCTTATCGCAGAGAAGCTGAGGAACTGCGACCGATCAAAATTGGAAAAATCTATTGCTCAGCACAATATACACAGCGTTATACTTCGTTTGGAAATGGGCATGTATGCTGGCCAAGTTCCAAGCGGACAGCCTACAGCAACGTCGTCATCGTCTATGACTATCCAGTCCAACCCTTCAGAAAGTTCGAGCAGTTGTGTTTCCTCACCACGATCTCAACAAAACCAGGAATACACAGAACATGGTGTCTCTGAGAATATTTATACTTATCTAAACACTCTGAATGATTTATAAATTTTTTTAAACATTTTGTAGCAAAAATTTTTTTAAATTTTACTTAATTAAAAATTTTGGTACATTAAAAGTCATCTTCCTTTTTCTATGTTTTTCATACTCCATTTATGTCATAATTCCTAAATATATATGATTGTTTATCGGTAATTAGCTTATAATTATTTATACATACCTTTACAAATCCTTTCAGAGATTGTATAATGGCTTCACACACTTCAGGCACAATCTGTGATATAGCTTGCTTCGATATTCTAAAAGTGTACATTAGGCTGGTGAACGATTCTCCACTTGCCAGAAAACGCAGTGTCACTGCCAATCTCAAAGATGGTGGAATGGTTTCTCTAAATCTATTTTGTTTTTTCTGTATCTTTCTGCCTAAAAGCTGAAGCAATACTTCAAAGTCTCTTGGGGTCAAACGGGTGAAGTTTCGGAAACCCATACTATCTTCTAATTTCAGTGTAGAAAGTAAGTTGCAACCGAAACGAGGTCCCTCCGCAAAAATTTCACGTCTCCACCAACGCTTCTTCTTTCGCTTATTTTCATCGTCCATGATTACAACTGCGCAAGCAGCGATCCCAACAAGGTCAGTCATATTCAGCAACAAACGAGGAACAAAGCATTCAAGTGTGTACACGCGACAAAGTCTCTAGACTGTCTATATACATTGTCTTTATACATGTCTATAGACAGTTGCTATACATGTCTATAGACAATCGCTCGACTTTGTATACAAGTGTGTACTTAGCCTAAGGTTCCTTCCGCTGCATGCTCGCTTTTGATAACCTGTTTCAGGTAGAACCTACTGATACGATATCTCATATCATCATATTTTATATTCTAAACTTAATTAATAGGTATGTATTAGGGCAAAATATTAATTTTGTACATTTTTTACAATTATGTACTAAACCCTCTTCCAATTATATTCTTTAGTAGTTCCTTTAAGGGTGCCTTTACACCTTACGAACTTTACCTTCGAACACCACCCTCGAACAACCTTCGTGAAGCCTTCACGTCGACTGTTCGGCTGTTCTAGGTACTTCATCTGTTCGCCTGGGTTCGGGGGTAGCGCTAGTGTCACTTTTGATTTGGGTTTTTCTAAGTGACAGGAGTTGTTTGTGATACTAGTGTAGTTTGTGATACGTTGTAATTCGTCTCCTATTTTTTTATTTTAGAGATAATATAAAATATATTGATAAAGGAGATTTTTTCTTTATCATAAGCTAGCTTGTGGTGCGTCAGCCATATTGGTTCGCTTAACGTCACGTGAAGTATAAATGGCTGTTCGCTTCACGTCGGTACGGCAAGGTTCGAAGGTGAGGTTCGTAAGGTGTAAAGGCACCTTTACATGTGTGTTATTTACATCTAATCTCGCATCTGCTGAAATAATCCAGTAAGTGCTAGATAAGTAATATTTATTGTAGTCAAATATGAGATGTAAAAAATAAAAACTTTAAGCCTTTTAAATTGTTTACCGAACAATTTTAAATTAGCTGAAACTTCTTTATCTTTATCAGCGAATTTTGATTTGACGGTGTATATAATTAATTCAAAGCATTATTGCTACTGAGCCACAGCAACGCGTGGCAGTGTCTGCTCATATTGTATATATAGATATATATATATATATATATATATATATATATATATATGTATATATGCATATGTATATATATATATATATATATATATATATATATATATATATGCATATATAGACCAAGTTGGTAGAAGTGGAAGAGAAGAGACGCTAGGAACAGTAAAGGAACGGGAAAAACCAGTTTGGGGCGAGCGAGAGCCTGATCTACATCTCATTGCGTTCCTTAGCCGCTATTCTCTATTATTATATGTAAATGTTTATGTAATATGTTTAATAATATTTTACATAAGCATTTTATGTAGGGCCGATGATAATAACAGTAACATAACGTAACGACATCTCTCACATTAAATAACGAACCATGTTTGTAATATCTTACTCTTTTTAATACAGTCAAATCAAAATTCACTGATAAAGATAAAAACATTTCAGCTAATCTAAAAATCTAAGGGATTTAAAATAGAACTTTACGCCAAATTTAAAATTGTTTCTTAAAGAATTTTTAAGGGTTAAAGTTTTTATTTTTTACATCTCTTATTTGACTATACTAAGTACTAGCTAGGGTGCCCGGCTTCGCTCCGGTAGTTGTGTGGTAGTTTTAATAACAGAAAACATTTAAAAATAAAGGAAATATAGAACAAAATTAGCACTTTCTTGAAACTTTTAACATGTTATCAATATTAAGATTTGATATCTGCAGAGTCCGCCCAAATAAGGAACCCTATATACTTTAAAGGGGGTTGAAAATGGTGAATGAACAATTAATTTTGCTGCAACTTTGTCCAGTCATGCATCGTTTTTGATGGTTTCTGTGATTCTGAATTATATAAGCCCATTCCAAGCAGTCAGCAGATAATAAGTTATTAGATTATGGTTGAAAAATCTATTAGTTAAAAAACTATATTTCGATTACAACTTAAGCGCCGACTACTGTGATGGTCCTATTAGATCCAGAAGTTTAGAAACTACCGAAGATTCATAGAAACTTCTTTTTTTTTTTGAGACCTTTCTTCCAGTTCAACCTCCCTTAAGATATTCCCCTCCCCCCGTAATTTGGCCGGACACTGCACCTACTATTACAAAGTGAAAACCAAAATATCATGAGGGCACAATTTTTTCATCATATTTCTTTTTATCCTTAACTATGAGGGGTGATAAAATCTTATTGAAAAAATGCTGTAATTGGAGTTAGTCATTTTGTCAACTGGAATGCTCATCATGCATAGTAATAAAACCATTTTTCATAATTACATACAATAAGAATGCTTCAAACATTTTATTTTCGATTTATAATCAGTCAGCTCTCCTTTTTTGTTTTATGTCTGTTTTTATTCACTCACTGTACTACTAAAAATGTTCACTCATATTGCATTAAATTTACATAAGTATATAAAAGTAAAATTGATTAAATATAATGTGTTAATCAATTAACCTTCTTATGAGAAAATTAATTTTGTAAGGTATCCAGTCGGTTTTCTAATTGATATGTAAAATCATTATTTTATTCTGAGAGAAAAGGTGAAACTAATTATTTTCGCTTGATTTTTTAGTAATTTAAAAAGAACAGCTGAACAAATACATAACCTTTACAAATTTAACGGAATGAATGAACAATAAACATCGAGTGAAACGCACCCTAGCGCTTCCTGGTAGCCTGGAGCTCGAACTAAATTTTTAATTCATAAACTCGTATCTCAATCTCAGAGATGCTGATTAAATGGTGCGAGAGGCTTAAAATTCAAGTCCTTTTCTCTTCAATTTTACACCCTTAAGAGGAAAACCGAAACCTTCTTCTCCGTTAGGGGTTATACAGCAACACGCTGACATAACTTCCTTAATCCCAAGTAGAGTCGTTTTTGAGCCTTTTCGACACGCACATTGCACACTTTGCTTTATAATATATATTGATTAATGAGCCATTCATTTAGCACTTATTGGATTATTTCAGCAGATGCGAGATTAATTGGTAGATAGCTTAGAGTAGCGTTAATGCGTTACCAGTTTACTCGCTATGGATGATAACAAGAAGGGTTCCTGGTACAGAGCTGTGTTAACAGTAAGCGCGCACTGAATATCCTTCAAGTTATGCAAACAGATCCTGGACTTGAAGTGACAGGAGAGTTGCCACGCCTCCTTACTGACTCACCTCGAATATTTTGCCTTTCCCATTGGCTATTCAATGTCAGTACATCTTGTTAAATGTCAAAGGATAATTATGTCAATCAAACCTTACAAGACTCATAAATAAACGAGAAAAGCTGTTAATTTTTGTTGGTGATGTAGATGTATGTTTTTTATAAGTGAAAAAAAGATACTAATTCCTTGAAGGTGTCGGCCACACAAGCCTCGTATAAAAGCTTTTATAAATCGAATAACATTTAAACAGCCAATGTTTCGCCTATTCAGACTTCTTCAGGGCTTTCATATGTAATACTTATTTCGATGTACTTAATTTTTATTAAAAGAAATTAATAATTCAAAATGTCTGACAAACGATAAAAACTCAATAGTAAAAGTATCAACTTGTAACGATATAATAACTAACAAAATTGTCTATATGATTCCAGCTTCAAAACAAGGCTAACTCTCCAGTCCACCGCTTCTTATATTTATTATAAATTAAGAGAGTCTAGAAGGTTCCAGAAGAGCGTTAAAAATTCGCGAACAGTCACGCACATGTACTACAACAATTTGTTCCAACAAATCTAGAACTCTTTTGAATGATATGTTTTTTTTTTTTTGTTTTTTTTTATTTCACGTTACAAAATTATAGATTATGAATCTGAAAAAAAAAATATATATTTTTTATAAGCAAGTATGAAATACGAATAGAACTCCAAAAAGAATTTAAAATCTACTTCATTCAAAAACATATCCTAAAATGTTTTTGGGTTGCAATGGTGTGACTGAAGTGACACATAAGTCATAGGACATATGTCAACCAAGTTGAAGAAAAAAATATAACTTTATTTTTGTTGCTATTAAGATTCCATCCGACAGCCGTAAGATTACCAAACAATTATTTTTTGTTTTAAAAATTAATGTTAATTTAAATTCGTTTGAAGTTTTCCTGATAAGTCTAAGAAGTAAGTTCTCTTTTTTGTAAATCGTCTGATGCATGATGGAGTATTCACATTATTATGTCTTTATAATAATACCATGAATGACCCTTAAGATAACTGAATTGGGGAAAATTTCGGCTAAATTACTACTTTTTATCAATTAAAATTTTGTAAAATTTAAATTATTTCATACATGCCTACTTAATATACGAAGACATATTGTATATAAAAAAGAAATAAATAGCCATTAATTTTTAAATCAATCTTTAAATAAAAGAAAACCAAGTATCATGCCGTATTTAATGTAAGTAAAAATGATGACGCTAGCTAGTACAACATTAGAAATTCGAATCAGCAATTCTATTCCCTATTCAGTTCTTTAAATGTTCGCTGCTGTGAACATTATTATAAGAATTAAGATTGGCTTTTAAAATAAAATAAATTCCTAAAAATTATTACCAATTGTACCAAATGTCTACTAGTTTAACCTCAGAGTATTTTATAATCTTAGATGAAATATATACCTTTTCAAATAAAGTAGCAAAAAAACGCAGATTCCTATGATTAGGTTTTATAGATATAATAAAAACTATAAAATTCATTAGTTACATTATTTTTGTTGGATTTACATTACATTTCTTGTAATTGGACCTGTTACAATTTGTTTATTAACAATTTATGATAGCCATGTTTAGGTTGTTTATATTTTTCCAGTTTATTAGAAAAAAATTACCAGTAAAACGAGTATAAAATTGTGTTTGGGGTGAAAATAATGACCCCAATTGGTGAAAGGGAAGACTTCCTGTCGAGAGGAATTGTGTTTAAAGGTTCTTGATTATTTACAATCCTCTAATAATTTAATAAATATATATATATATATATATATATATATATATATATATATAGAGAGAGAGAGAGAGAGAGAGAGAGAGATAAATAGATAGATAGGTAAATATATTTATTTGTCTTTAGGGGAAGCCCCCATACAAATAGAGCCTGGCTGGGCTATATAAAGAGACATGTTTATTAATATAGATTTACAAAGTCTGAAATACATCTCATAAATTTAGTTTACATACAAAATTTGTATCTACAAGATTTCACTATTTACTAAATTTTCACTTGGTTGGCAATGGAGTTGGTACCACTGTTGATGAGCCCGGTAGTCCAGATTGGTGTGATCATTGCAGTCTGTAAAACCTTTTTTGGAGAGGTTGTTACATTCCTCTAGCAAATCCTGAAGCGACGCTGAGCGGTTTCTTGTTATTTCAATCTAGGTTTTTTATTCCAAATTAGACGTTACCTATCTTTTATTTATTAATTTATTGAACAACCTTCCCTGCGTTTTCCTGCTTCTGCGTACGCTAATTTTACGCAATTCTCTTCCTCCTCTATCCCCTGGGAATACGTCTCCTTCTACCAAGATTAATACGATCTGGGCCCAGTGCTGTTTTCCATCCGTACAACAACGCCTTGTATTACGGGTAGTTATTCTTAGTGAATAGCTGAGGAAAATAAATCGCTGAGAGAGTCCAGTTTTCCTCAACAATTTGTGTCTCATGGGCAGTGCAGTTTATTACAATATGTTCAGCAATTTTCAAGACACCACAGCCAGAGCAGAATAAGGGATCCTAGAAGCCATGAAACTTGGCTCTAAAGCACTCATGTCCTGTGAGAAACTGCGATTCCCAGTTGTCCGGAAGAACACATTTCGCTTCAATACAGGACCTCTCTTCGGATGTCGGGGGCATATTTCCTAACGCGCTTGCCCATTCCGCCATCCAGCTGCCCAAGGACGTTACCGACCCGTTCAACAGGCATCATAGGCCAACAGCTCAAACTTTCTGTTTTATTGTTTTCGAGTTTCGTAACATCATCAACTGCCTTCCGAGAGGAAGGTACAAATAGTTGGACACCCGAAGTAGGACCTCGCCACAGCCACCTCGATAAAGGAGGGCGCTAAGGAGGATCACGTAGCAATGGGCACGTCCGCGGGTGACCCACCGCAGGCTGAACAAACTGCGCTCCTGGATGACCATAATCATATATCTGCGACCTGTTCGGAGAGTTAACAGGGGGGGGGGGCACGGAGTTATCCGGAATAAGCGTCATCCGGACTATCAAAGATAGAAATAATGAAGGTTTTTATTCATTTCCTACACCCCCCTACATTTTTTTCTGAGGGAAGTATCAATCGCCACTGGATTAGAAAAATGTGTGGAAATTATACTACGAACAAAGAGTATTATATGATGCAAAATTATTCATTATTAAGGTAGAAAGTTTTTCGTTAAGGCGGAAGGGAGCTCTGCCAAACTTTCCCTCGGTCAGTTGAAGGGACACATTGTATATTTAAGAACTTTTTCATCAAACAAATCTGAGAGATAACTATTTTATAATTATAATAATATATTTTGTGTTATTGTTATTTCATAATAATAACGCAAAAGATTTGTTTGTTTATCTGTCTTATTCTGTGCTGGTCACTAGCCCTTAACTAGCCATCTTTATCAGAAAGACCTCTTAAACAACAATTGTCCACTTCTTGGAAACCATTGCCTCGTTGATATCGTATGAGTAAAAAATCCTTGGCTATGCTGTCCCTCGGATAGGATGTAAAATGTAGGTTCCGAGCCTGTACGATATCAGGTACTCGTTAAAGATCCCTATCCTAATTATACCTCGATAGGCAAAATTTAGGACTCCCATTTTAGCATCTTCCGATCAGCCTTAGTGGCATAAAGGCTTGTTTAAATGAGTGCAACGTTGTGATTAGAGCAAGGGCTTTTTTTAGTGGTAACCCTTTTTGGTCCTTATAGGGAAAAAATACGGCGTATGAAAAGACTGGTGAATAACCATAGTGATATTAGAACCGATAAAACTTTTATTTCAAGCAGTGAATACAATATTCTAACCTGAAACACAAAATATGTCATTCAAAAGAGTTCGAGGCTTGTTGTTGAAACAAAGTGTTCTAGACAATGTTTTTGACTATTGTGTAGTACATGTTCGCGAAGTCTTAAAATATGGAATGTGCCATGAAGCCACCTCCTTCATTTATAACTTGGTACGATGCCTACAGAACGCTACCCACCTCCTCCTCGGACATACCCGAGACGCAATCACCACAGATCAGTTGTGAACTGGTTGATAGCGATCAGGACGGGGAGGAAAGAGGACCGCTGCAAGTTGCAACATCCGCAATGGTTACCCCGGGCGATCACGAGGTGTTTGCTCCGTGTGCCTCGGGGGCTCTGCAGGAGGCATTGGCTAAGCAGGTCCTGGGGTAATCTCTTTTCCTCCTCGTTGTATTCCAATGTATGACCAACAAATACTTTCACTAACAAAACACAATAACAATTATCTTAAAGTCTAAAAACTAATTTGACCGAGTTCACAATATCATTCCGTCAATAAACTAATTATTATATGAATAAAAATCTAGTGTCACGATGTTTGTCTGGGGTAAAATCAGGAACTACTCTACTGATCTTTATAAAATTTGGCTCATCGTGTGTAATTTTGTGCAACTTGAAGTGAAAAGATATGATAGTTTTATCTCGATTATTGACCCCAATGTTTCTTTTATTACAAATTAAATGCTTATTATACTGCAATGGGGTGTGATTATTTGTTAGTTCTATGAATTTCCTACAGATGTAGGTGTAAATTGATTTATTGAAAAAACATTTTCTTTCGATATTTAGGGTGAGTAATCATTCATTACCCATATTCATTACCTTGTTTTTCCCATTGGCAATATGTCTCATTTTCATGTGTGGAGAAAGCATCGAATCTATTTGTTTTAGCAAAAGACATTTTGGTAACCTGTTTCAGGTATAACCTACCGATATAACATCTAATCTCATATCATTACATGTTATATTCTGAATTTAATTAATATATATTATGGCAAGAGATTAATTTTATATATTTTGACTAACTGTCTATGTTGAAGTAAACCCTATTCCAATTATATTCTTTATAAGTTCCGTTTACATGTGTCGTTCATCAACCATATTATGGTCAAGTATAAGATGTAAACAATAAAAACTTTAACCCTTCTAAATTCTGTACTTAACCATTTTGAATTTGGCGTAAAGTTCTATTTTAAATAGCGTTGGATATTTGGTTTGCTGGAACTTCTTTATCAATATCAGTGAATTTCGATTTACCATTATTAAAAAGAAGAGGATATAATTTTTTCAACGCATTAAGCAACGGGTGGCTGCGTGGCCGTCTTTATATATATAAAAATCTCGTGTCACGATGTTTGGCGGGGACAAAATCAGATACTACTCAACCTGGCTTCTATATTCATAAGGTTAGGAATTTCTTAGTGCACAATGCGCTAACTTGTTTTGTAGAGTCTGTTATCTAATGTCAACAGTCAACTAAACTCCATGGTTTAGGGCTTTCAGCATAAATATACAAAGAGGGCGCTTAGAAAAAATCAACCTAAGCCTCGTTATTACTTTCAGTTACCTATATATGAAATGTATAGTAAGTGGAAGTATTGCGATCGTGAAAAATTTCGAATTCCGGTTTTCAACGGAAATGCACGTTTTGGGGTCCCTCGAGTCCAAATAACCAAGTCCCGCGAAATGGTCCGTGTGTGAGTGTGTGTGAACAGTCTAGCTCAAAAACTATAAACCGTGCGAACCTGAAATTGGGTATTTAGTGTATGTATATGCCCACGATGTGACAGCAAAAATTTCATCAAAATTGCTCAAAGGGAGGGGGTACTTTATTTAATAACTTTTTAAGTTTTTTCGATTTTCTCAAAAACGGCTCTAACGATTTTGATTAAACTGAGTATTTGATCTAGTTATATGCCAAAGATGAGATAGCCAACATTTCTTCAAAATTGATCAACCGGAGGGGGGACTTTACTTAATAAATTTTGTTTCATTTTCCCGTGTTTTTTTTTATTTACTCAAAAACGGTTTTAACGATTTTGATCAAACTGGGTATTTGATGTATGTATATGCCAAAGATGAGATAGCCTACATTTCATCAAAATTGATCAACCGGAGGGGGGACTTTACTTAATAAATTTTGTTCCATTTTCATTTGTTTTTTTTGTTTTTTTTATTTACTCAAAAACGGCTTTAACGATTTTGAAGAAACTGGGTATTTGATGTATGTATCTACCAAATATGTAAAAGCCAACATTTCATCAGAATTGGTCCAACTGAGGGGGCACTTTATTTCTTGACTTTTTTCCAATTTTTCTTTTTGTTTCGATTATCTCAAAAACGGCTTTAACGATTTTTATCAAATTCGTCATGTTTAATGAAAATTACGTTTTGTTTAATATCAGGTAAGCTTTATCATTGTTAGAATGTTCTGAGGGAGCTTTTTTTTTTCGGGGGGGGGCTTTTTTGTTTGTTTGTTTCTTTCTTATAAAGTACCTTTGTTTTTGTTTACATGGAGAAATTAACTGTCTCTCGTTACGCCTAAAAATAAGAAATGGCTAAATATGAGATATGATAAAAAGAAAGAAAACATAAAGAGGAGAAAAAAAGAAAAATATTCAGTCAACTCATAAAACTCGTTGAGCCCACGCATGCAGAGTGCGCCTTTAATGACAGACCATTGGTTATAATGAAAGCCGTTCTGTTCATTTGAGAAGTTGCAATTAACAAAACGCATTAACTTGTAATCTAAGTAAGTTGGTAAGTGAAAGCGCGCTCGCACCAGATTTTTTTTTCTAAGCACCCTCTTTCTATATTTATGCTGAAAGCCCTAAACCATGGAGTTTAGCTGACCGTTGGCTGTGCTTGGTGATAATCATTTTACATTAGATATTTACATTAGATAACAGGCTCTACAAAACAAGTTAGCGCATAGTGATTATTAAGACGAGGCTGATCGAGCCTACGAAGTGGATCCCGGGATACATTACATTATACTCAGACAACGGCCGGTCCGCTCACCACTCGGCTTAATCGAGATGACGGATCCGAGGAGAGAAAGTGGTTCCTTGAGAGTTCTGTCGGCGAGGGCTCTCCAGGACATGATGCCTCTCATGCAAGGATCGGTGCACTTGAAGTGGCTGCGATCTGAAATATGTGAGCAGGTTCAGTTGTCATGTCATCATTGATCTTTTAGATAGCTACTTCCAAGCTTGATTCAAAGTCCATTGCATGCAAGTCGGCCTAGTTCCGTTCCATGCCACGGGTCGCAGCACTGGTGTACTGTGTCTGAACAGGGCGTATTGTGTTATAAAATAACTTAAAATCGGATTGATAAAAACAACCGGAACAAAATATATATGTGTGTTTGTGTTTAGATCGACATGTGTGAATATAAAGATATGTATCAAAGATATAAAATTAAGATACATGCTTTAGTATACCTGAACGTAGTAGTGACAGAATGGCGGTTCTGGGCCAATTTGGCGGCAACCTCCCTGACTGTTATCCTGTTTGTGTAAGTTTATGATAATCTTTCAAAATAATGGGTTACAAGGAGATGTTTGTTATTCTTTTAAAATAGCAAAAAACTTACCTGACTGTTATCCTGGATGTGTAAGGTTATGATGCTCTTCCAAAATAATGGGTTACAACCAGATAAGTTTTTTACTCTTTTAAAAGAGCTGCAAACTTACCTGACTGTTATCCTGTATGTGTAAGGTTATGATACTCTTTCAAAATAATGGGTTACAACGAGATAAATTTTTTACTCTTTTAAAAGAGCAACAAACTTACATGACTGTTATCCTGTATGTGTAAGGTTATGATACTCTTTCAAAATAATGGGTTACAACGAGATAAGTTTGTTGCTCTTTTAAAAGAGCTACAAACTTACATGACTGTTATCCTGTATGTGTAAGGTTATAATACTCTTTCAAAATAATGGGTTACAACGAGATAAGTTTGTAACTCTTTTTAAAGAGCTACAAACTTACCTCGTTATAACCCATTATTTTGAAAGAGTATCATAACCTTACACATACAGGATAACAGTCAGGGAGATTGCCGCCAAATTGGCTCAGAACCGCCATTAAGAACCGCTGCAATATTAAAATTTAATAAAAGTTTTAATCAATAACACCTGTAAAGCTACGACGAACATTATTGACCCTACCAAGATATATCCCTGCGAGTCAATAACTCAATAACTATTGAGTATAACTCAATAGTTATACAAGTATCAATAACGAGTCAATATAACTCAAGTCGCAATATGTTTCCTGCATTCGCCATCAAGAGCGAATTGTGAATCACAAGTGTTTTTTTTGGCTTAATTTAAAAATAAAAGACACACTCTTTAGCTTACATGTTATGATATAAGTTGGACACTAGCCTCGACCTCCCAAATTCATATTGAAGGGACACATCGGTGCGGTAGGTTGCAGCTGTTCCTTGGATTCTCCAGAAAAAGGCCGAAACCCGATCCTGTTTAGTTTGCCGAGCAGTGAGGCGATGTTTACTGGGCTCTTAGGTTACAGGTGCCTACCCACGTGTGTGTCTTCGGCCCTCTTCTGTTCCTGGTGTCTGCTTCAACTTCACCTTCATCTAAACACTAGTTTATCCTTCCGATAAAATGGAGTTCCCGAGCCTGTACGATGTCAGGTACACGGTAAAGATCCCTATCCTGATTATAACTGGATAGGCAAAATTTAGGACTCCCACTGTAACATCGTCCGATTAGCCTTAGTAGCATTAAGTGAAGTAAACCAAAAAACAAAAACTAAATAAACAAATGAATTCGAGATGAATAAATTTAATATATATAGAAATATTGAGACTACTTTAAGCTATTTTTAAATCTTATTCATATATCGCAGTTTATAAACTTCCTCATAATTTGAAGATTATAATAATGATTAATTTATATTTTGTTGTCAATGTTTAATTCATAAATTTATTTGATATTTGTTAATATTTTGTCTTTTTTTGTTTCAGGTAAGAAATGATACATCACTAATATGAACCAGCTTTTAAGGTATTTAACTATAATTCTTCATTATCCCTCACTCGTGGATTCATTTCTGTTATGTTTAATATAATTAAATGTATGTACATATATTTTTTATGTTATTAAATTTGATTGGTTAAACTAGGATAAATTAGTAGAATCGTATTTTTATTTTTTTACATTTGGGGGACAGCCCCCCTTCCCCCTCCCCGGCGGTGACGCCCGTGTTCCTTAAATAGAAAAGTTTTCATAATTTTTAATTTTTTTTACTTTTTCAACAATAAAATTCAACCAATATTATTTATTTTTTCATAAGGATACAGGCTTATAAATTATAACAACACATATTAAATCTTTTATTACTTAATCCACTATTTTTTACTTTCATTTACACATATGAAATATATAGTAAGGAAAATTATTGTGATCGTGAAAAATTTCGACTTCCGGTTTTCAATGGAAATATACGTTTTGGGGTTCTCTGAGTCCAAATGACCAAGTCCCGCGAATGGTCTGTATGTGAACAGACCAGTTCAAAAATTATAAACCGTACGAGCCTGAAATCGGGTATTTGGTATATGTATATGCCCGCGATGTGGCAGCCAAAATTTCATCAAAATTGATCTATTGGAAGGGGCAATTTATTTAATAACTTTTGTCTCAATTTCACGTGTTTTATTTACTCAAAAACTGCTGTAACTGTTTTCATCACATTTGTTCTTTGATTTTTGTATGTTACAGCCAAAATTTAATCAAAATTGGGTCACACAGAGGTGGCACTTTACTTAATAAATTCTGTCTATTTTTAATGTTCAGTTTTGTTTTCTTAAAAACGGCTGTAACTACTTAGATCGAAATGGGTATTTGATGTGTGTGCACGCCCGCGATGCGACAACCATAATTTCATATCCCATAATATCACTTGGTTGAATTTGGTCCCTTAAAAAAATAAATATGTAATAATGAATCGATAAGTACTGAGAACGGTCAAACTGATTGAGCATATAAGTGTGTGAAGTTGAGGAATAGCGTTTAGATATTATCAAAACACGTCAATTTCTAATCTAGGCAAGTTCGTAAGTGAGAGTTGTGTGTTGCACGCATCGCACCAGATTTTTAAAAATTGAAATTCTGTAGGATCTATATATAGAAAAACTTAAAATCTTCTATATTAAAAACATAGCTAATAAATAACCTTCTCGACTTTAAAACGTTCATTAGGTTTTGAATAGATATGACAACTGCATAAAACTCCATTTCCTGATAAATCAAAGCCTCCTATAATTAATAATTAAATGATGGTAGTATTTACAGGAAGCAGGTGTGGTGTTGTAGGAAGGATATGGGATCCTTTAAGAGGAAAAATATTGGAGACTTAAAGTGGTCGGAGGGGATAAAAGTGGGAAAGGAGTAAACAGGAGAGGTCCTCGATAATATGGAAGGAGCAAAAACTGTGGAGCGGGAGGTCCTTCACAGGGGCCATATTGTGTGCTTTCCTACAGTTTGGTATAATCTGAGGATCTTTAGGATAAGCGGGAGGGTCGGTTCATAATAGTGCCATTACACTCTACGAACCTTACCCTCGTATAGGTTCTCCCTCGAACCTTGCCGTACCGACGTGAAGCGAACAGCCATTTATACATAACTTGACGTTAAGCGAACTAATATGGCTGAAGCACCCAACGCTAGCTTCTGATGAATAAAAAATCTCCATTATCAATATATTTTAAATTATCTGAAAAATAAAAATGTAGGAGACGAATTACAACGGCGCACTAGTATCACAAACAACTCATGTCACTTGGGAAAAACCAGAATCAAAAGTGACACTAGCGCTATCCCCGAACATAGGCGAACATATGAAGTACCTAGAACAACCGAACAGCCTTCGTGAAGGCTCTTCGAGTGTGATGTTCGAGGGTAAGGTTCGGCTTCTTAACGTGACAAACAAGAAATACAATAACTTTAAGCATTAAATAAAAAAGTATATTAAAATACAAAATGTTTTTGACCTAATGCTCAGTGACTTTTAGAGTTATCTAAATCCTAAAGAGAGGTAGAAATACTTTATAACGTAACTCATAGTATAGTATGGTAAATGGTATGGATTTTTTGTATAAAGTTTTTTATTTGGAAAGCCTATGTTTTGATGTGGATCTTCATCAGGGCTAAAATGTAAATATGACAAATATACTTTTGTCTAAGATCCACATAGGCGTATCCTCAACGTAGGTTTTATATTACCATTTATATTAGACCTGTGATTGCGAAATCTATATAAATAAAATTACAGTTTTAGCAACAAAAAAATATATTATTGGAGAAAATAAATAAAATAAGAACTTTAGACTTTTTTTGTTTTATATTCTTAGTTTTATATACAATCAACTTTATTAGTAACTCTTGTTCTGTTCCTTCCAATATAGTCCAAGTTTAATATTAAATTAATAACCTTTACCTCAAGAGGCCCTCAACCAAATATTGTGACCGCGCCTCCTTTCATTCACCACTTTTAGGCCCGATAAAACTCTTCTGTATTAGATAACTTATTAAAAAAGGCATACTGCGCATGCGTGGGCTCAACTTGTTATATCAGTTTCGGAATATTTTTCTTTATTTCTCCCGCATATGTTTAATCGATTATTTTTATTTTTCATATTATAATCGTATTTAGCCGTTTCTTATTTTTAGACATAATGAGAGGCAGACAATTTCTCCATATAAACAAATTCAAAGGTACCTTATTGGTCCCACTCAGAGCATTTCAAAAAAAAAAAAAACTTATCTGATATTAAAGAATACTTGATACCCATCAAACATGAGTAGTTTGATCAAAATCGGTTGGAGCCATTGAATCCTCTTCAATATTCATACGAATTCGTGGATAAATACATTGAAAAATTAAAGCATTCAAGTTATAGTGAGCATTTAAATATAAGCATTTAAGAGCATTTTTCAACAGAAATAAAATCTCCGATTAATCTTTACTTCCGGCCATCTTTAAATATTTTTTTACTCTATTTGTATAGGGTAATTCCCTAAAAACAAATTATGATTAATAATAATATTGATACGCGAACTCAAAAATGCTATAGACAGTACTACATGGGTTGTAGCGTGCAGATTTACCTCATTTCGATTTGGCACGACCCGAACCAAATAGAAAGTACGCCTGGTTTCTCTTGACCTGCCAAAGGTCGGCTTTTCGAAGTGAAACCTAAATCACGCTTCCAAAAGGTTCAAGATTTTTTCAAAAGATTGCGCTCAATTGATTTCTTTTCTACAAGATTCATTCTGATTCACTGATCTAATATTAATAGTACATTAAAATTAAAAGGGGTAATTAAAAGCAAAAATTTCACAATTAGTGCTGCGGTGCGGACGTGTGTGGCCAGACCCTAAAGTTTTACTTAGTACTTTTAATGAAAGCTACTTAGTTAGGTTTATTATCATGCCAAAAATTAGCTTTGAGGTACATTCCCTTATACATAAAACACCCTCAAAAACGGCCTTTTGAGATATTAAAGCAGTTGTTTTCAATTGCAGTTTTCAAGTTTTGGACATCAAAATATTCAAAACATAAATACAACACGAAATATAGAACAGACTTTAAGGAACACAATCGTGTTTAAATTATATGTCTTTGACTTACCAGGCTTGAGTAAATGAGTTTTCCGTAAGAGCTGACAAACTCAACAAAAATTGCTGACATTTTTAAACGGTTTTTTTTTTTTTTTTTTTTTTTAACTTTTTTACAACTTGTTTTGAACTACTGATCCCATGCGTAATTGCTGATACAAATATACATTTTTCTAAGATGGTCGAACAACCATCTTTGGACATCTTAATATGAATGGTCAGTCCATGATATGTAGGGTCACTACAGGGAAGAAACTATCTTTATCATATTTTGTTTTCTAAAAGCAGTTTGATACCTCATGGAGTCAGAATGAGCAGATCTTTATTTGTTTTTATTTATTGGCGTATAACTGTAATGGTCATCAAAGCTATTTCCAATATCAATCAATCATCTATTTCCGTTTATATGATTCTGTTTGTTTGTTATATTTCTTACTCATTCCTACCAGTTTCCTATTTTATATTTGATTTTATATTTCTGATATTGTTTTTTAGTATTTGAGCCAAAACTGGTTTGAGCCCTAAATTATATGTAGATGTAAATGTAATTATATGTATTCTTGGTAAATGTGACGTAGTGGGGGTTCTTTAGTGATTAAGAACGAGTGGGTTAATCTGCTGTATTCCATTCCCAGTCTAGTCAAAACGACCTCTTATCCGCGTCACTTCCGAATTGGGGGTACTCCTTTCTTGCAGATCTTTGTAATAGTGTATATAAATAGCATAGACGGCTTGGAATCAAAAAATGGATTTTATCATATGTAGATTAATTCAGATTTGTAACAACCAAATTTGATGCGGCATGGAAAGGCAACTAATGTTCTTCAAGGCGTTTTGCATGAGTTAGGAGCCGGACATTAAAGCTGAATTCCAATCCACGAAAAAAATTCTGTTTCATCTAGATGAGTAGATTCTTTTACTGAGCTTGAGTCGCCGTGGTATCCCGAGCATCTTAATGAGCAGCTCAGTCTCTGTAAGGGTAGTGGCCTGCTCGAGTTAGGCATCGTCATTAACAAGGCGCCGAAGCCTGTGCGATGCCTCTGTTTGCGGTACTCAGGTTAAGGGGTTCACATAGATTTGCACTTTGAGATGCATTATTTCCTTATACATACTTAAATTGAAATGTTATAATCATAAATAATGATCATAAAATCTCATTTGTATTATTCTAATTATATAGCGAATCACATCTTCAGGTTTGCCGAAAATCCAATTTCAGCGACATAAGATGGCTTTTCACAGAAAGTAACATTACACCAAATTTAAGCGGTAAAAGATCATAAGTTTGAAAAATGAAATCGACTTTTACAAAATGTTGCCCAGGGCGAGAGCTATAATGGTGCCTTTACACAGCTTTAGGTTCTGCCTCGAACCTTGCCGTACCAGCGTTAAACGAACAGCCATTTCTACTTAACGTGAGGTTAAGCGAACCAATATGGCTGACACACACAACGCTAGCTTATGATGAAGAAAAAATCTCCATTATCAATATATTTTATATTATCTGAAAAATAAAATAATAGGAGACGAATTAGAAGGGCGCACTAATATCACAAACAACTCCTGTCACTTGGGGAAAACCCCAAATCAAAAGTGACACTAGCGCTACCCCCGAACACAGGCGAACAGGTGAAGTACCTAGAACACCCGAACAGTCTACGTGAAGGTTGTTCGAGGGTGGTGTTCGAACGTAAAGTTCGTAAGGTGTAAAGGCACCTTTAAGGTAACGCTAGTGTCACATTTGATTTGGGATTTTCCTAAGTGACAGGAGTTTTTTGTGATGCAAGTGTAATTTGTGAAACGTTGTAAATCGGCTCCTATTTTTTTATTTTTCAGATAATATACAATATATTGATAATGGAGATTTTTTCTTTATCATAAGCTAGCTTTGGGTGTGTCAACCATATTGGTTCGCTTAACCTTACGTGAAGTATAAATGGCTCTTCGCTTCACGTCGGTACGTGCAGGTTCGAAGGAGAACTTGTTTGAAGGTGAAGTTCGTAAGGTGTAAAGGCGCCTTAACAATCCAGCTCTCTTCAGCAAAAACATGCCCCTATCCATAATCGAGCTAGGTTTAATTTAATGTTTAAAGATATGGTTTCAAAAAACACAACGATATTTATATTCGTAACGTATTTTTACAACAATTGTCCCCGAAATGGAAGTGAGGAAACCTTCTACAGATTTTGACAAGATGGTTACAGACAACAGCTGCGAACAGTCTAGAGAACGTTTGAACCACCTTATCGAGGCAAAAAGTCATCTTACACGTGGTTCAAACTTTTTCTAAGTAGTAATATTTTGACAGGTCGGTCGGCAGTTCGGGGAAATATTTTTACATATTGAAGAATGTCCAATAAAAAATTCCGTTTAAATTACATTCTTCCTATCTAATTATATTTTAAGTATTAAAACATTATAATATTATCTTTAGGTACAGAATCATTTAAATATATTTTAAAATTGGCTAAATAAATGGCGTATAAAAATTAACATTCCAAAATCAAATCAGGTTACATTCACGCTAAGACGATCAGACTGCCCTCCACTGACTCTATATAACATTCCATTACAAAACAAAACAGAAACAAAATACTTGGGACTAACAATGGACAGACGAATGACCTGGAAATGCCATGTCACAACATTAAAGTAAAGATTAAATCACCGACTCTCACTATTAAGACGAATGTTGTAGCATAAAAACAAACTATCACTTACACACAAAATTATAATATATAATATGTTACTTAGACCAAAATGGACGAAGTATGGGGATCATGCAAAAAATCACACCTACAAACATCCAAATTTTTCAATCTAAATTTCTCCGTACTACGTTACCAACAAATCATTACACAAAGACCTAAACATACCATTCGTAACTGACATAATTAAGAAACATTAGAAAATTTTTCCATAACTTTCTTGCTGGACATCCTAACCCCTTGGTACAAACATTACTGACAGGCACACTGCCACAGAAACCAACAAGGAGACTGAAACGCCTCTGGAGCAGGTACCTGTTACTGTAGAACTGTCATGTCCAAGAGTGCCTTCACTGGGAGGTTTCTCCAATCAACTATTCTTGTCAATCCTCTAGAGGAGGTTAACAAATGATGATCCCATTTACAATATATGCCAAATGGCATTTGTAAAAAATTTGCAAATGAATATTTTTATTATTAATATTATTATCTTTCGGTAAATTTAACGAAAAAAAAATATATCTGTCTAATCCGTTGTTCATAAATCTTCAATAGGATTATAATGTGAACGATTTGAAAGAATTGCTGAGGGTTGAGTGTGGCGGATCGCGGCCATTGTTGTGGGTCGAGGACAAAAACACGAAGGGCAGGGAGCAGGTACAGAGTGGCCCCCGATCCACCACCCACCGCCTTTTCGAAACATCATCGGCCAATAACCACCCTCAGGAATATAATGTCCACAACTGCCTTTACACGGTACGAACAACATATGTAAATACGTGAAAATCCCATCCCTTATTGAATGGATCCGCCGAAAATCGTTCTAAGCGACAAAATTGCCGAAGTGGCACTTTTGGGTAAATGTATTAAAATGTATAATAGTACGTCATATTATGATCTAGTACTCCATTATGTCATTTTACATGTATACATAACAAATCACATGAGAAAAAAAATTCACCTACAGAACTAACAATAACTTTAGACTATGATTTTATTTCACTGATTACTCAACATTGCATATTTGTCACTTAAAACGTTTTTCGGCGGATCCATTCAATTATTATTCTGGACCATATATTCAATTCCGAGATTACTTTATTTTATTACTATATGTGTAGACTATTATACTATTTATAAAATAAAAATAATCTAAAGCTTTATTCATGATAATTATTAATAAATCTTTAGGCATTGATAAATTCAAACGTTTTACGCCTCTAAACTACAACAAACAAACAATTATTAAATTGAGTCAGAAGGGAGATTCAGTTACAATTATAAAATTTATTTATTGTTTCCCCTATTCATCAACTTTATTACTGAAAAGCCATGCTTTTATTTCGAATTCTTTAGAGTAAAATTTAGATAGAAATAATTCGCATGCAAAAGCACATCCCTTTCACCAAAACTTTTTAAACTTTCACCAAAAGTTGGCAACACTTCTTGTGTGAATCGGCCGCTTAACATGTGAAACGTTTGAGAAGAGTTGAAACTCCAAGATGTGGTTTGATTGTTTGCCAAACAATGTTTACTTTCACTTACCTATATATGAAATATATAGTAAGGGAAAGTATTGCGATCGTGAAAAATTTCGGCTTCCGGTTTTCAACGGAAATACACGTTTTGGAGTCCCCTGGATCGAAATAACAAGTCCCGTGAAATGGCCTGTGTGTGACTAGCTCAAAAACTATAAGCCGTACAAAACCGAAATTGGGTATTTAGTGCATTATATGCAACAGCAGAAATTTCATCAAAATTTATCAGTTTGAATGGGCACATTATTTAGTAAATGTTGTCCCATTTTCGATTTTTTTTTTATTTACTAAAAAACGGCTGTATTTATTTTGGTCAAACTGGGTATTTGATATATGTATATGCCCGCTATGTGACAGCCGAAATTTTATTAACCGTATTATGAAGATAACAACTTTTATTTATTAATAAAAAAAATTTATTTTACTTTAGAGAGTAAATACGAGATGCTTAATTTTTTTAAAGCATCGAAGGTGTGTAAATATAGCGTATAAGATAGCAGTCTATAATTAATTATATTTTATTCTGATAACTTTTGTTCCATAATGAATTTCTGAAAGAAATATAAATCGATTTTAGAGGAAAAGTAGTCGTTCTCGATTTCGTAAATGCACCTATCGATTCTCCTTCACGACATATTTACAAAAAGCAACTCGTAGTAAAAGACAAGCAAGCAGTAAAAAAAAATTGACTGTTAATGAAATGAGGTTCCTTAAAAAAATAAATAAGCAATAATGAATCGAAAAGTACCGAGAACTTCCAAATTTTGCTATACAGATACTCTGTAACTTATGGAGATATACAAATATAAGCATATAAATGTGTGAATGGCGTTTACAAATCATCGAAACACGTCGATTTCTAATCTAAGTATGTTCGTAAGTGAAAGTTGTGTGTTGCGCGCATCGTATCAGATTTTTTTCTATTTAATTTTCTGTAAATCTTGAGAACCTGTTTGGTAGTTGGGTTGTTATAGTTACCACAGATCGAGGTCACAATCTTTTGTTTATTAAAAAACAGAAACAAAAAAACAAAGATAGAGCTATAAACTAAAAGAGTTCCTTGAAGCTGAGAACCAGGACGACACCAACAAGAAGACGAGATGGTAAGATAGGGGGACACTCAGTCACACCTCTCCCCCCTTCCTTGCCTCGCTAAATAATTCATCTACCGTCCTGCGCTTTTTATTTACCCTCGGCCATGTTCTCGCGTCCAGCTTCTTTATTTATGTCATCATCCTCCGCTAATTTTATTACAGAGTCTAATTGCTTCAGCTTTTCAGCAAGGCCAATACATTCATTCAAGTAGACGTGTTTCGAAAGATAACTTCTGATCATCACAAAAATACTTTCACTCAGAAAATCCCTAACAACATTAATTTATATCGTTACTCTAAATTATATTATAGTATGGTTATACGATTTTCCGGTTCCCAGGATAGAGTAGTTCATGAATGAGGATTCAAATAAGAAATTATGTCATAGGAGAGTAAAAGAATCGTATTTCGATTTATAAATTCTTACTGTGGACTGGATGAAAGCAATAAATGTTGTGCAGACATCATCAGATCACAAAGGAACACATTTTGTTTGGTTAATTGAGGAGAGATGTAATATAGTCCCTTTAATACCCCACGCCCACGCATGCGCAGTACGCTTTTTTAAAGAAGTGATTTGATACAAAAACGTTTTATTGGGGCTAAAAGTTATGAGTGTAAGAAGGAACGGTCACAATGATATTTGGGCCTCAAGAGGTTTAGAGAACAGAACAAGAGTTTCAAAAGTTGATTGTAGAAAAAACTAAGAATATAAAACAAAAACATTAAGTTTTAAGTTCTACTGTATTTATTTTTTCCTTTAATATATTTTTTTAGCTAAATTAAGTTAAAGTACTAATTTTATTTATATAGAAGATTTCGGCATCACATGTCTAATATAAATGGTAATATAAAACTTACGTTGTGGATAGGCCTATGTGGATTTTAGACAAAAGTATATTTGTGATATTTACATTTTAGCCCTAATGAAGATCCACATAATTGGATCAAAACTTAGGCTTTCCAAATAAATAACTTTTGACAGAAAATCCTTAACCATACTATACTATGACATATGTTATAAAGTATTTCTACCTCTCTTTAGGATTTATAGATTTTTTTTTTTTACAAACTTTAAAATTCACTGAGCATTTATTAAACTACATTTTGTATTTTAGTATACCTTTTATGCAATGCTCCAAATTATTGTATTTCTTGTTTGTTATGATAAGGATCCGAACTTTACCCTCGAACCTCTTACTCGAACATCCTTCGCGAAGGCTGTTCGGGTGTTCTAGGTACTTCATCTGTACTCCTGTCTTCGGGGGTAGCGCTAGTGTCACTTGATCAATAATGATTAGGATTCAAATAATAAATTATATTATAGAAGAGTAAAAGAATCGTACAATATCGATTTGTAAATTTTTACTGCGAATTGAATGAAAGCACTAAATGTTGTGCAGACAGATCATAAAGGAACAAATTTTGTTTAGTAAATTAAGGTAAGATGCAGTCTAGTCCCTTTCATACTAAACTATTTTTGTGATGGCTGGAAGTTATCTTCTAAAATGCGAAAGGACGCAGGTTCGCATTCTAGAAGGTGGCCATTGAATGCTCAAAATTATTGTATTTCTTGTTAGTTACGTTAAGGAGCCTTTATACTCTACGAACTTTAACCTCGGGTGTTCGAGGTACTTAATCTGTTCGCCTGTGTTCGGGTGTAGCGCTAGTGTCACTTTTGATTTGGGTTTTCCCAAGTGACAGGAATTGTTTGTGATGCTATTGTGCCGTCTCCTATTTTTTTATTTTTCAGATAAAATTAAATATATTGATAATAGAGATCTTTTCTTCATCATAAGCTAGCGTTGGGAGCCTCAGCCATGTTTGTTCGCTCAAATTCGCGTTATGTATCAATGGCTGTTCGTGGAACGCCGCGGCGTAGGGCAACAGAGAGATAACAGGTACTCGTTAAAGATCCATGTCCTAGTTATTGCTGGATAGACAAAACTTAGGACTCCTATAATAGCATAGAGGAACAATTAAAAAGTAAATAAACTAACAATATGTTATTTATTATTTTAGATTTTGTTTGTCAAACTCACTTGATTATATTAAGCAAACGTAATGTATAGTTCGCGGTTTCGCGTCTCTAGTATTTTTTAATGGGAGCAAAAAATTCTTAGCTATGGCGTCCCTCGGATAGGACGTAAAATGGAGGTCCCGTGCCTGTAGAATATTCCAATTATGCCTGTATAGGCAAAATTTAGGCCTCCCACTGTATCATAGCCCAATTAGCCTTAGTATCATAATAGGGACGTTAAACAACCAACAGAACAAACAAACAAACGTGTATGTACAGGTTTATTGTTGAATAAATTAATGTTAGTTTAACTTTTTGCTTCTCAGCCAGGGAATTTCATCTTTCTATCTTCAAAATCTATAAAATGAGACTTTTTTCGACTCAAACGGTCGATTTCATAAAAAAATAATGTAAAACGGAATCATAACGATTTTTGTAACAATAAAGAATATACCCAGAGATTGACTGAAGTTATGCAATTTTAATATGTACAGGTGTTCGCACCTGGCATGAAAGAACCACTGAGCGAATTTGGAGAATGTAGGACAAAAGGTATGGATTTCTATAAAGAACAAACAAATAAAGAAACAGAATTTCATCTTTATTTATAATGAAAAGAATAATTTACACTCTGAAAAAATGTACTTATTTCTCCATAATCCCCTTGTTTTGCAATCAATCAGTTTGATCAGAAAATTCTTTTAATGGTTTAATGGTCTTTATGGAGGTTTAAATGTAACCAAACGATATTAATGTAACAGTTTAAGTAATTTAGTTAAGTAAGTTTAATGTCCATTAAGAACGATAATTTCTTAAGACAATTTAAAAAAAAATATTACTTTAAATCGATTTTATAGATTATATTGATAATATGAAGACATACTGTAGTGTCTATCGATTATTTTTTTGCTTGATATCTGTGAGTAATACTGAACGATTTCGTGCTTGCGGTCTAAGGGAAAACGAAACTGTTAAGATCCTGAACGAATCGGATCGCTACATGGATATTACATATCACCACTACTATACAATATTTTTCAAAGGTTTTTTCTTTTTCTTTTTTTCCGTACGTCTTATTTTCCTCAATACTTCTTTCTGATTCAATGATAGAGCCATCATTGATAAAACTGTACATTTCCTCAATTAATCTGGGTTTATGAAGAGAAGACAGCCATATAACTGAAACACTTCCAACTTTTGCACATTTGTGATGAATTAGGACTGGTTCTCGATTCTGGACTATTTATTAACTCACACAAAGGATTTTTTAAGGTTTCATGGAAAAACTAACAAAAAGCTGGCAAAAAACGATGTTAAGAACGCCGTTTATACGGTATTATTTAAACAATGTTAACGAACACACTGTGGGAAAAACGGGGCCAGCTAATACCAATACGATGTAATTTAGAGGTGTGTGTAATAGTCAACTGTTTTTCTTTACGATAAGTCGATAGATAGTCAATATTTTCAGTTACTTATTTTTTATTTTGGAAAGCCAACGTTTCGATCCATGCTTGTTGATCTTAATCAGGGCTTAAAGAAGACAAACATATGAGTATCTATGCTAGAAGATGGCCATTAAATGTTTATCATGTAATTATTAATTATAGATCGCAACAACAAGTAGTAACAGAATTATGGAAACCAAATCCAACTGTCATGTTTACTTTACAAAACTGATAATGTTATAAAAGATGGTAAAAATTATACATGAATATTTAAATAAGTGGCTGGTTAGCAAGATAAAATAAAATCTGATATTTACCTTCTGAGTCCAGAATTATATAACTGAGAGTAGTAAGACTGAGGGTAAAATAGGGTGAGAGGTAGTAAGGGGTTAGTTTGCTGTCTTGAAAGGTTAATAATCAACGGTTTATATCAAAGTTTATAATTTATATCAAGGTTATAATTACATGATAAGCAATAACTGTCATCTTCTAGCATTGATACTTATATATTTGTCTTCTTTTTAGTCACGATGAAGATCATGATAAAGGCGAGAATGGCTTCAGGTAGTAGGTGTTTGTATGCACTCCAGAGATTGCTCCGTTCCCGAAATCTCTCACGGAAGGCCAAGTCATGTTATACAAGGCAACCGCAGTTGCACGGGTCCGCTAAGATACACAAGTACCCCATTACCTCTCTCCAAGATAAATATATACTGCACAATCGTTAGGCCAACTATGACATTCGGCAGCGAGGCGTGGGTATTGACCAAAGAAAACGAACTATTCATTACGATTTGGGAATGAAAGGCTCTCCGAATGATATTTGGACCGGTATGTGAGTCAGGGCAATGGCGACCAAGGAATAAGGAGTTGAGGGACCTTTTTGGTGAACCCAATATAGTTGTGCTCATCGAGACGGCAAGAATAATATGGCTTGGCTATGTAGAGAGAATGCCGGAAAACCGGATACCAAGAAAAATATTCTTGGAGAGACCAGGAGGAAAGCGATTAAGAGGAAGACCCCGTCTGAGGTGGCCCGACGACGTGGAGGCAGACTTCCGGCCAATGGGAGTGAGGAGACAGAGGAAGTTGGATGACCATTCTTTCGGAGGCCAAAGTCCTTCATGGACTGTATCGTCAATGGATAGATAGATAGAAGAACCACGTGTAGAGATCGAAGCGTTGGTATAAATAAGAAATAAATAACTGAAAATCTTGACTATCAATTAACCTTAAGCTATAATATTATATTGTGATAATTTATGTACGGTAGTACCGTAAATATATATGATGGGAGCAGGTATGACAGGACCAGTGGAGCGAACTCAACTCGTGCGCCCGGCTCTCAACTGGTTTCGCCTCTTCTTAATATCCTTAGCCTTATTATTATTTAGCGGATATTTAATAAGGAATATTTATTTCGGCTTCATAACAATATCCTTCGTGTTAATATATTTATTGTCTTCTACTAAGGAGTATTATGAATGCTTTGTTGACATATCATTACTTACATAAATATTTAACATGGAACTACGAACAGACTTAAAATGCAACAGCTTAAACAAGTAGGCCCATTATACAGATTAGTAAATGGAAAATCATGACTGTCAGTTAAAAAAAAAAAATTATTTTAAATAATTTATTTTTTTGAAGAGAAAAGATTGGGCTCCGCCGGGAGTCGAACCCGGGTCATGCGCGGTATGTTAACCACTGTACCACAGAGCCCCTTCGAAGCGGAGCCAATCCTTCCTCTTCACTTTCTCTTCAAAAAATAATTTAAAGCAAGTTGGTTACCCACAAAAATAGATTAAATTAATAAAAAATAATTTAAAAATTGACGATCGTCAAGAGATGCCCAAAATTGGACAAAAATTGTCCACCTCCTCCCGTGAATACTCGCAAAACTTGCGAGATCGAGGAAGAGGTATCAGTGAAGAGGAAGGATTGGCTCCGCTTGGAAGCGAGCTATGTGGTGCAGTGTTTAGCATACCGCGCATGTCACGCGGAAGACCCGGGTTCGACTCCCGGCGGAGCCTAATCTTTTCTCTCCAAAAAATAAATTATTTAAAATAATTTAAAACAAGGGGGAGCGGGGTAGCCCACTGGTAAGGCAGTGGACTGCTGTGCTTAAGGTCCCGAGTTCGAATCTGACATGGCTTATGATATCTTTATTATTCGCCACAGTTCGTCTCGTGGGCCGAGAGACCCTCCTGGGGCAAACCCAGCCTCTATAAAGTGGGTACCCTTAATTGAAAAATTAAGGGGAAAAAACCTGGCGGTTGAGCGTGATCACGGTCAAATCACGTCCTTGCACGACCGCTGACCAAGAAACAGTACTCTTCCTTACATAGTACTGCACCCAAGACCCTTTATGGGTTGTAGTGGTACAGGTTTTTTTTTTTTTAAAACAAGGTGGTTACCCACAAAAATAGATTAAATTAATAGAAAACAAATTAGTTACCTACAATATTTATTTACACCACTAGTACCAAAAGAGTTTTTTTGGTGCGCGGTCGTGTTTGTCGAAAATCAGAACAAGCAATCTGACCACTGCCCGACCCATCTTTCTCCGACCAATTCATACGAAGACGAGGATTGGTTCCTGGTGCAACGCCTCCAGAGCACCCCTTCTCGACATGGGCTAAGAGAAATGGGCGCCCGGACAGGAGCATCAGTCTTACGAGATCTGTAACCCGGGCGAACGCCATCGCATACATTAGGACGAGCCATCGGCCCCTTTGAGGTCAGCCAGGAGGTGACCTTGGGGCAGAAATCATAATTACTAGACGCTATAAATCCGCCATGGCTCGGACCGGTTTGAGATTGGTAGCGAACCGACCCGGAGACCGGTTCGCTGGCGAGGCTTCCGAGATCATATCGAAAGCGATTCCATTTTGTAGCAGTTTTTTTCCTCACTCTCCACAATTTGTTGTAATTTTAGCTTTTTCCTCTTTTTATTTCTGTGCAGGATTAAAGCAGTTATTAAATTTAATAATAACATATATATATAGGGAAAATTATTATAATTATTACATAAAACTAGAGTCCGACCGAAATCTAATTTCGGCCGCGGTCCTGTTTTCGGGCCTAAACCGATGCTTGTTTGCGTGTTCGTATATCACTGGTCTTTGGGCAAAAGGGTTAAGTCATCGAATGTGAAGCTTAAACAACGATTTCCCAAGCTATTGAAAATCATTACAAATTCTTTTTGATTGTATTTCTTTATTCCAGAATAATAAATGAAACTATACTCTTTCAACAGAGACTGTAATAAATTATGACATGAATAATATTCGTATGTGTATATTTTAATTCAATCTACTTTTGTGGGTAACCACCTTGCTTTAAATAATTTATTTTTTGAAGAGGAAGGATCGGCTCTGCTTGGAAGCGAACTCTCTGGTGTAGTGTATGCCGCGCATGTCACGCGGAAGACCCGGGTTCGACCACCACCGATACCAAAAGTATGAGAGGAATCTATGTTTTACCGAATGACAATTGAAGTTTAGTTAGCTAAAATAAGATTCTACACGCTATTAAATTCAAGGATGTTAAGAGCCATGAAAGAGATTAAACGAGCTTAAAAGCTAATATGTGTAGTTTCGGTCCCTTAACGGAGATATCAGACACGAATGTAAGTTTCGGCTTGGTCGAAGATTAGGCCGAAACTTCGGTCGGTCATTGCTTAAAACCTGCACCTTTCAGCCGACCCATATCGTACTTTCCTTATTATTAAGATGGCTGGTGCAATGAGGTTCATTTGAAAGCCAGCTGTTGGATAAAGCCATTCCGGTAGAAACTTCCAACGCTGTCATTCCAGCCACATGTTCCTGACAGCCAAGGGCGATCTCGTTCACGTGGGAAACGCTTCGGCGCTCTAGTTACTGAGCTCGCCCTACCGCGACAGTGAAGCCTCTGCACGGAGGTGGCTCTGGGTAAGGCAAGCTCCAAGGTGTTCACATCGCTGAGTCATCATCAACCACGGACCTTCTTTACCCTGCATGGTAATAATTAGCGGCGCCGTTTCCGCTTCTCACAGGAACCTTCTTAGCGGGGATTGTTAGCACTCTGTACGTGCTCCATGAAGGAGAGGAATGTCAAAAACCACCAACCATCAGAAGTCTATCCTCCGATACAGGTTAAAAATAAGGATATGCTATAGCAGAACCCACTCATTGCTTAACTCCTATAAAAGTCCTGAAACTTAAAACTGCATATATCCTTATATATATAAAAATCTCGTGTCCCGATGTTTGTCTCTCTATTTCTCAGAAACTACTCAACTGATTTTAATGAAATTTGGCTCAATGTATATAGTTTTGGCCAACTTAACGGACCGGATAGTTTTTAACTTGATTAGTGATCAAAATATTTCTTATATAGCGAATTATTGCAAATACAGTATGTCGCGTTTCGATTTATTAACATGGCGTCATATGTCGATTTCATAATGTTTTTGTTTATAAGCATGCTATTGTAATACAGGTTATCATTATTATAATTTTGTATTGCGTCATGTGAGTGCAGTTATTTGTTCCTATATTATTATTTTCCACAGACAAATAGTAATACAAATTTGTATTTATTGTTAATTTTCATTAAAGAATAAATAAATCAAGAAAAGGTTACAATAAATTCTCAAATGTGTAGGTTCTTTTTCTTCCTTTTCCTTTTTTATTTGTATTTAAATTAAATTACTAGCTAAGAGCTGAAACGCTTTGCTGTGGCCCACCCTGATATCAACTTTTAGTAAAGTAAATACATTTTAATAATTTAAATCAGGCTATTATTTGAAATAATACTCTATAAATGTTGTAACAGCACCTGCTGGCTACAGAGCTAGCTGGCTAATACAAATCATGCCTGTATACATAGAATTGTAATAAAAATTATATTAATTGTAATAAATTCCTTTTTTTGTATTAATTATACAAATGTGATATACATAATTAAGTTATAATATAAACGAGTTAGTTTATACCATTGCATCAAAAAAGGCGATAGTGTTGGCAGCGCTGTGAGTCGTAAACACAACCAGTTCCTTTTTAATCAAACTACATTGAAATATGAGATGTAAAAAATAAAAACTTTAACTTTACAATATTCTTTACCAAATACTTTTAAATGGTGTAATGCTCTATTCTCAATCACGTTGGATTTTGATTAGCTGAAAGGTTTTCATCTTTATCAATGAATATTGGTATTACTGTATTTGTTTAAAAATATTAGGATATAACTACTGAGCCACAGCAACGCGTGGCCGGGTCTGCTAGTCGTTACATAAAATTTATTGCTTTTAAGATATTACACCTTGAAGCGAGGAGATCAGGCATTGAATCCTTTACATAAATTAAATTTTCATTGGTCCAAATTGAAGTTTGAGAAAGGAATAATATAACATACTAAAAATATAACAGTCATCGTCCGATTTGCTATAGTAGCATAAACTGACGTTTAAAAGTGAAGTTTAAAAGAACCTTCTCTTTCAGTTTTCTCCATTATTTTTTCAATTCTAACCAATTCTGCCATCTTGGAAGGTAATCTACCCAATTTGTTATCCACATCATGTTAACCTTACTCTCTACACTTAACTCACAAAGTCTAGAAACTTTTGTTCCTCAAAATAGCCATGAAAATTCTAATAAACATTTAAAAAAAAATATATTGCATTTAGGCCCCCATGTTTTTCACTGTAATGTCGCATTCACTTACCTGAATGGTACTATGGTATTATTTCATATTTGCGGTAATATTTGACAGCACATTAATCGGAAGAGGGAGATTCCCAACCCGTTGTTATTTCATTAATAAAAGTCAAAACAGTATAACAAATAGGTTGCGGGTTCACCTGTGATGTAGTGGTTAGCATAGAAACCTACTATACTAAAGGTCGCGGGTTCGCGTCCCAAGGTGGTCGTAGGATTTTTTAATGGGAGTAAAAAGACCTCCATTTTATATCACTAGTATATGAATAAAACCGGGACCGTAAAATGGAGGTCCCGAGTCTGTCCGATGTCGGGTACTCGTTTAAGATCCATATTCAAATCATACCTAGATAGACAAAATAGACAAGTCCGATTAACCTTAATGGCATAAAGTGACGTTAAACTAACAAATAATCAAAAGTCAAGCCTCCGATACAGGCAAAAAAAGCATATGTTATAACTAAAGCTCGGAATTCCGTGCAGTAAAAATTTGAAAACGTGCAATAAAAACTTAAAAACGTGCAAAACCGTGCAATAAAAACTTTAAAACGTGCAAAAACATGCAAAAAAAATTATTGCTTGAAAATCATGAATTAAATTATTTATGTGAACAATATATACTTAGCTAATTTTGAAACAAATAAGTAGCGGAGAGTAAATTGAATTAAAATCTTTTATTTTTAAAATATTAGTTTTAATATAGATTTTTGTTAAATAATGGTTTTTTCATTAGTAAAGAAAAATTAGTGGAATACATTAGAAATGTAACTACACTTTATTATTTTTTTAATCAAAGTTTCTAGCTAACTACATTTCTAAATTTTTTCTGTTAAACACTGCCTCCTCTCACTTAAATTTTTTTTCAATTTAGAAAAAGATATCTCAGCTTCAAAAATCGGTACAACGACTCAGAAACTAGGGATCTCCTTCAATTCCATAGTGACTGAATTTCCGTTCAGGCAATCATTACAATTTTTTAATAGTTTGTATTCAGGATTTTTTAATGAATATTTTCGAAATTTTTCGTAAATAATAATTCCTTTTTCGCTCTTGATTTTTTTCAACGATTTTCCAACGTTTTTAACTATTTTTATTTGGTCATATAAAGAAAGATTTTTCTCCTCTATTTCTGTAAGAGCAACCGTCCAAGCTGCTAAATTCGATCTAATAAATGCCAAATCAGATTGAATGGTTGATTCATCAAAATGGTTTTTAATTTGATAATTGATTGCACATTTTCTTGCAATTCTATATTTGAAAATATTTCCGTTAAAAAAAAAAAATATATATGTATATTTATTTGAAATAGTAACAAGATTTGGAATAAAGAGTAAAACACTTGCATGTGAGCTGTAATTATATTGGAAATAGGGAGATCTTATAAAGGAAAGATGCTACTCAAATTATGGAATCACTCACTAATCACGGATGCAATATCCGGTGCGTAGGCTTATTTTTAAATCCCTCTGATGACACGCGCTACCCCTGGTACCGTTCTATAGTTAAAAATAATTAGGTACTTACTATTGCTGCCGTGGGCATCAATTTGTGATTTCCTCTCACATCTAATATTTTTATCACAAGATTTGCAAAACATTACACTAACATCCCTTTTGAGCCAGGATATTTTTTAATCCATCCCGCAATTTCCGAAGACACACCTCCAATTTTTGGCATTTTAAGTAACAATATATCCGACAGAAGCTAGACTGATAGTGAAAGAACGATAAGAATTAAGAAACAAAATTTAAACATCCTGGAACTACTGAGCCCTTAGTTCTTGGAAATTAGAGGTTTGTGTTTGTTTACATCTCCCAAGTTCCCTTTATATTTTTCCTATGTTTTCTTTCTGTTATTTTTTTATTCCTATTCCTGATTCCCATTTATAATTCCACCAATTTTTTGATGTGTATTTAAGAAAATTAAAATTTGTAATAATTTTTTTTCTTCAAAATATTAAATGATGCAATTTCTTGCAATAAAATTTCAAAACGTGCAATTTCGTGCAGTAACCCCCAAACGTGCAATTTCGTGCAGTAAACCCCAAAACGTGCAATTTCGTGCAGTATAAAACTTCATTAAAACATCCCATTAGGCTTGATTCGGATAAGTAACTTGAATTCGCTTTATTCTGACTTACCAATAAAAAGATGCAATTGCACGGGAATCCGAGCTCTAGTTATAACCATGAAAATTCATATAAATATTTTTAAAAGATTATATTGTATTTATGCTTCCATGGTTTTCACTTTGATGTGGTATTCACTTATCTAAATGACATTATTTAAAATTTCCGATAATATTTCACAGCACATTATTCGGAAGAGGGAGCTTCTCAAAGGGTTGATATTTCATTGATAAAAGTCAAAACAGTATAACAAATAGATTGAAAAGACTTATCGCAGTATCACAAAAACAACGAATGAACTTATTAAAAACTGACTGTGTCAAAATGAGTCATGTGATAAAAAGAGGTAGGTTACACAAGGCAACCGCAGTAACCTGGTAGTTGTCACGGGTCCGCTAAGATACACAAGTACCGCATTACCTCTCTCCTGTATATTGACCAGCTGCTGGGAGCGTTGCCCTTGTTATCGTTAGAGTAGGCGGGCAGAAGAAAGAAAATGGCGGAGGACGACCTATTAGGAGACAAACCCTAGAAGGCGCGAGCACCCAACCTCTACGGAGCACTTTGTCCAACCCGGGTGGTCTGCCATGTCCTCGTATCCAGGAGACGGGGGCTTCGGACCAAGGAACTGCGGAGGGTGAGAGAGGACGTGCCAAAGAGTTTATTTATTCTTGTGGCAAAAACCTCACTGATGGAAAGTAAATAAAAGGCTCAGTGCCCACCCAGCTCCATCGAGGTATCTTAAGGTACCTTTACTCTCTACCAACCTCACATTTGAACTATCACCCTACAGAAATTCATACCGTTCGTCCTAAATTCTCCGAATGTCGCTCAGTGGTTCTTTCATACCAGGTGCGAACACCTGTCCATATTAAAATTGCATAACTTCAGCCAATCTCTGGTTATATTCTTTATTGTTACAAAAATCGTTATGATATCGCTTTACATTGGTTCGTACCGACAAAAAAAAAATCTGGTGCGTACGCGCAACACACAACTTTCACTTACCAACTTACTTAGATAAGAAATAAATGCATTTTGTTAATGCCAATGCTCAAAATTACTCATTTTTCCACATTCACTTCTTATTTTTGTTTTCATTTGCTCTATAATCCCCTCAAAACATTTGAATAATGATAGCGCTTACCTCATATTAAATAACATCTAATTTTCATTAAACATGACGAATTTGATGAAAATCGTTAAAGCCGTTTTTGAGGTAATCGAAAAATTGGAAAAAGTTATGAAATAAAGTCCCCCCTCCGGTTGATCAATTTTGATGAAATGTTGGCTATCACATCTTTGGCATATACATACATCAAATACCCAGTTTGATCAAAATCGTTAAACCGATTTTGAGTAAATAAAAAAAAAAAAACACGTGGAAATGATTCGAAATTTATTAAGTAAAGTCCCCCTCTGGTTAATCAATTATGATGAAATTTTCACAGTCATATCTCAGGCATATTAATACATCAAATACTCAGTTTAATCAAAATCGTTAGAGCCGTTTTTGAGAAAAGCGAAAAAAACGTAATAAGTTATTAAATAAAGTACCCCCTCCCTTTGAGAAATTTTGATAAAATTTTTGCTGTCACATCGCGGGCATATACCTACACTAAATACCCAATTTTATGTTCCCAAGTTTATGATGACTCAGGGGACCCCAAAACGTGTATTTCCGTTGAAAACCGGAAGTCGAAATTTTGCACGATCGCAATACTTCCACTTACTATACATATCATATATAGGTAAGTGAAAGTAAAAATCATTGAGAAGTAATATATTATATATGATGATATAAGTGGTATTAACTTCGTAATATACTTGAATTTCTTGAATTTTTGTACTCCGCTAAATTGCCTGGTTGTAAACAAGAAAACACATTTAAACCACGTTGCCATTCCTTGATTTTCGTATACAAAATTCGAAAATTTATGTTTAGATGTTTGAATCCAACAGGTCCTTTTTGTGTCTCGAATTTCCGAATAATTAATTTCTGAAAAAGGAAGGAACTGTGTTTGTTGTTTTGTAGAGTTAGGAAAACAGCGATATGAGAATTGCAATTTATATGCTAAGGGACTTAGGGCTGGAAGAAGACCCCCAGAGGCGCCCCCCTTAGAATTTCTATGCAAATTTTATTGGAATATATTGGCGGACAACATTATGGCGAGATATAAGGTTTGTGTCCTCTGTTCGCGCTGTCGATTTGCCTCTGTAGTCCGCTGCGCTACACCTACCTATAGATATTGAATTTTAAAACAAACTGGATCCGAAGAGAGGAGAGAGCGAGATGGAGGTTCGGACAATGGAAAATGAACGGCTGGTTCATGAATAATTCAAAGAGGTCGGGAAGTAAATGATACGGAGGGCGGCCTAATTTCATACAATTCCAAAGAGGCCACACCCGGATCTTACCGTCCGTCATCTTCTTTTTGTCGATGGATCGATCTTATGTAGTCGGTGGTCGTTCTGGACCACTAATAGTTAGATAATTATCGAGGCGTCCTTGGCAACTGCCTTGTTCAAACCTCCGCACTTCCCAGTCACATCTAATAACACGGAGAGAAATTATAATAGATTTTTATACTATATATTTTACTTTTTCAGATCTAATATCGAAATATCCTTTAATACAGATAGCCTTTACAAAGTGTGTCTTTGGATTTTGATCACATTGCACTTGATATCAAGGGGGATTTAATAATTTCCTTTAATTCAGTGGCGTACCTAAACTTTGACATCTGAGCATTGGAACCAGCCCAGGAATATTTAATACACGCGTTATGAATGTATTATACATAACTCCACCATATTATTATTCCTCACGTCCGTGGTGAAGGCACTTCTGGAATATATTAGTTGACTTTCCGATTTTCGATCTGAAAAATCAATATTGAGAATTTCCAACCTTTGTATATCTTCATCCCGTTAATAGAAATATTTATGATGTACGCTGCAGATAGTTCCAATTAATAATTGAAGGGGTGCCTAATAATATAAAAAAATTGAAATAGTGCCAAGCAACATTTTTAACAAAAATAAACTGTAGCTGCAGTCTGCTGTATATAACGTAGGAATATATGTCTATGAAGGAAATACCACCTAAATCAATATATATTATAAAGCAAAGTGTGCAATGTGCGTGCCGAAAAGGCTCAAAAACGAGTCCACGTAGGATTAAGGAAGTTATATATTCGTTTAGCCATATGACCCCTTACGGAGAAGGTTTCCGTTTTTCTCTTAAGAGTGTAAAATTGAAGAGAAAAAAGGCTGGAATTTTAAGCCTCTCGCACCATTTAATTAGCCTCTCTGAGATTGAGACACCAGTTTATGAATGAAATATTTAGTTCGAGCTCCAGGCTACCAGGAAGCGCTAGGGTGCGTTTCACTCAATGTTAATTGTCCATTCATTCAGTATGTAGGTAATCGTTCTATATTTTTTCAGCTGTTCTTTTTAAATTACTAAAACATTAAGAGAAAATAATTAGTTTGGGTTCAAAAATAAAATAAGTACTTTATATTTCAGCAATCAATTAGAAAACCAACTGGATTCCTTAAAAAATTAGTTTTCTCATGAGAAGGCACGGAGAATATATGATCAGCACGTATTTAATCTATATATAATATATACTAAAGTAAATTTAATGCAATATGAGTGAACATTTCTTAGTAGTACAGTGAGCGAATAAAATTAGACATAAAAAAAGAGATGAATTGACTAAATATAAATCGAAAATAAAAAGTTTGAAGTATTCTTATTGTATTTATGAAAAAGAAGTTGGTTTGGTTACTACGTATGATGAGCATTCCAGTTGACAAAACGACTAACTCCAAAAACAGCATTCAAGATTTTATCATCCCTCATAGTTCAAGATAAATAGAAATACGTTGAAAAAATTGTGCCTTCAAAAAATTTTGGTTTTCACTTTGTAATAGTATAAGATATGCAGAAATATGCGAGATATGCAGAAACCGTTCAAATTACGGGGGGGGGGGGGGGATATCTTAAGGGAGGTTGAAATGTAAGAAAGGTCTTAAAAAAAATTTTCTATGAATCTTCGGTAGTTTCTATACTTCTGGATCAAATAGGACCATCATAGCAGTCAGTGATTATGTTTTACTCGAAATATAATTTTTTTAACTGAGAGACCAGATTTTTCAACAATAATCTAATAACTAATTATCTTCTGACTACTTGGAATGGGCTTATAGGATTCAGAATCACAGAAACCATAAAAACGATGCATAACTCGACAAAGTTGCAGCAAAATTAATTGTTCATTTACCATTTTCAACCCCCAGTAAATTTTGTTCTATATTTCCTTTAATTTTAAAGTTTTTTTGGTATTAAAACTACCACACAACTACCGGAGCGAACCCGGGCACCCTAGCTAGCATGACTATATAGAGCACTCTATAGTCATATTTAGGTGGCATTTCCATCATAAACATATGGTCCTACGTAATATACAGAAGACTGCAGCTACAGTTTATTTTTGTTAAAAATGTTGCTTGGCACTATTTTGCCCCGACCCCTTCAATTTTTGTCTAATTTCACTCATCTATATTTTTTTTTTGTTCGGTACCCCTACCTGGCCATGTGTGGCATACGTGGGGTTACTCGATAGGTATAACAACCTATTCTAACCATAGTCGGCCGGTCGAGATTTACTCCATGGGGCCTCCACGAAATAAAACTTATGAACACAAACAAAAATAAGCAAATAAATATGGAAAGATGTTTCAGGTTGTTGTCTTAGCACGGGTTTTAAAAAGGTTGGGCACCTCTTTTCCGAGATGAAAACTTGAGGGAGAATTCTTAACAGAGCGAAATGGATCTAGGAGGAAGGAGCCCGAGAGAAAAAGCTAAAACAAGATCCTTAAGAATGAAATGATATTCGCTCTTGATCCTAGAAGCTCCGTTTTTATAAATAGTGATTAAAAAATTTGTAAAAATAGTGATTAAAAGTTCGAGAAAAGTACGTTTTACATGATGGCGACTTGACTGTACGACGCTAACCGTGCACCGCTCTACCACGCTAAGCCTCCACGGCCTCAGAGATGTGAACTCGTGCACCGATATATAGGATACAGGAGGCAGCGGACCTCGCCAGCTGGCTTCTCCTACGCCCGCTGCATTAGCATACGAATGGGGTCTTCTTTCTTCTCTACTTCACTGCTGCTTGCCATGGGCGTTAGGGGCGCTGCCAGCACATCTTAGTGCTCATAATCTTGCTCACAAGTAAACGAAGCACAACCTAGTGCCGTCTTCTCTAAATTCATTATTGCGGAAACCGCACTCCATTTCTAATATATATAAATGCCCTGTTCTCAGTAAATTTCTCTTTACCTCATTGCAAGTACTTAGCCGTAACTTTTCTTTTCACCTTCGAGAACAGCACTTTGCATCTTTTATTGATTTGCTGGAAGTTTACTCACTAACACTACTCGAATCATCCTCTGACAATCAACCACGTGTAATGAATATAACCTTTATAATCTCATAACAAAGGCTTTATTAGATACATAATAACACTAGAGATTCAATGTAATTTGAATTGAACATGTGGAATAATAATTTAACTAAACTGTGATAACTAAATCTTAAATAGTAAATAATTCATCACATTCTTCCCCCCTATTCATTTCAGAACATAGTCCTTCAAATAACCCGGAAGTCGATGAGCTCTTGAGGATCTCCGTAACTCGGGCTCATTACTTAGTTGAGGAATGCCTGGAGAAGTTGGTAAATTAACAATCTCCAAATCATTATCGATAACCGTTCTTTCGTCTGATGAAGGAGCTACGTTGCCAGATTCCAATTCTGTGGCCATAGGTGTTCTTGAATGCGATTCCTTCCGTCCGGTAATATTATTTTCGATCATCTCTTGGCATTTTGGATTGTCTCTTGGCGTGGAGGTTTGGCAGTCATCTCTTGTTGCTGAACTTTCTCTTTGAATGTTTAAAGTTACGTTGGATGTTAAAGTTACGTTTTCTAAAAGTCTTTGGCGAATACTATTTGATTTCAAACCATTTATAAATGCATCACGAATATATTCGTTCCGGTAGGTTTCAGCCTGGACAGTTTTGAAATAATAAACCCAAATTTTATACTTGTGTAAATAATTCATCACACCATGAACACATGGATTGTCACAGTTAACTACAAGAGGCGCTGAAGATAAATGTGAGGCACTGTGCCCCTATGTCCCATGTCCCTGGTTCGAGTGTGGCTACGGATGGGGAATATAATTTTAATAGTAATAGTAAGCAATGGGTCTTCCTAAACTCCTCGGGCTCACTCAGCCGAATGAGAAAAGAATACAGTAAGAAATACAAATAACCAATGAGAAAAGATTTCGCTCAAACCACCTTCTTTAGATAAAAACAATTCTTTTTAAGAGGCCCAGTGTGGCTGTGCTGTAAAGCGCCTTATTCCCATGCCGGAGCTGCGGGTTCGAGTCCCGCCCTGGGTGGTGCTTTTCTCTCGTAGGACAAGTATCACCCAGTGTCATGGGTGTTAGTATGGGCAGTCAAGTGGAAGCCTTCAAGTTCAGTGGAAGCCTTGAAGTCCCAAAAGAAAAAAAAAATGATAAACATTTTTTTTTTAAACTTAATCTAGTGCCAAAAAAACGTCTTGGAATGCATGGATTTTATTTTTAAATATAACACGTTAGGTGCGGCGGCGTATTTTAGGGGTATCCTGAATTGAACGGTATCGGTCCCCGGGGTCCGACTGATGGGATGAGCCACAGACGGTATCGGTGGGAATGCTTTGAGGAAAGCGTTATCTTTTGATTAAAAGGGAATTAAATGAGTGTCGCAAGGGCATTATCTCTTGGTAAGGATTGGAACTAGACATAAAGGCGCAGGACAGGCCGATACAGGATTTAGGCCATTCTTTATCGAAAAAATCTGGTGCGTGCGCGCAACACACAACTTTCACTTACCAACTTACTTAGATAAGAAATTGACGTGTTTTGTTAAATATCATTTCCCAAAGTCACACATTCTTCTACATTCATATCTTATTTTTATTAATCGTTAAAGCAGTTTTTGAGTAAATAAAAAAACCCGTGAAAATGATACAAAATTTATTAAGTAAAGTCCTCCCTTCGGTTGATCAATTTTGATGAAATGTTGGCTATCACATATTTGGCATATACATACATCAAATACCCAGTTTGGTCACAATCGTGAAAGCCGTTTTTGAGTAAATAAAAAAAGTACGTAAAAATGATACAAAATTTATTAAGTAAACTGCCCCCTGCGGTTGATCAATTTTGATGAAATTTGTACAGACATATCTCGGGCATATAAATAGATCAAATACTAAGTTTAATCAAAATCGTTAGAGCCGTTTTTGAGAAAATCAAAAAAACACGTGAAAATGTTACAAAATTTATTAAGTAAAGTCCCCCCTCCGGTTAATCAATTTTGATGAAATTTTTACAGTCATATCTCGGGAATATAAATACATCAAATACCCAGTTTGATCAAAATCGTTAAAGCCGATTTAGAGTAAATAAAAAAAACACGTGAAAATGTTACAAAATTTATTAAGTAAAGTCCCCCCTCCGGTTAATCAATTTTGATGAAATTTTTACAGCCATATCTCGGGCATATAAATAGATAAAATAATCAGTTTAATCAAAATCGTTAGAGCCGTTTTTGAGAAAATCGAAAAAAATCTAAAAAGTTATTTAAGTAAAGTACCCCCTCCCTTTTAGTAATTTTGATGAAATTTATGCTGTCACACATTACCTACACTAAATACCCAATTTCGGGATCGCACGGTTTATAGTTTTTGAGATAGTCTGTTCACACAGACACACAGACACACACACACACACAGACCATTTCGCGGGACTTGGTTATTTTGACTCAGGGGATCCCAAAACGTGTATTTCCGTTGAAAACCGGAAGTCGAAAATTTTCACGATCGCAATACTTCCACTTACTATATATTTCATATATAGGTAAGTGAAAGTAAAAAACTCTGAGGTCCGATTCTAAAAAACAACCGAATTTCAGCTTTTAGCAACATTTTCTACACTAAAATACAACAATCTCATTAAAAATCGACTAAATTGAGTGTTTGAAGTGTTCAGACTTTCGGACATTTTAATGTGAAAATCGGCTGTTAAGAAGAGAATGTAAGACATCGGACCCCGGAGACCAATGCCGCTTCTAACATGTTAACTACTTAACTTGCCTAATTAAAATATTTATGATCATTCATTACTTTAACTTGGTTGCGATGATGTTTAAATATAAATGGGATATATGTTATTTTGCGAATGGTCGCACTCCCCCTTAAATCAAGCTTCTTCAGGTGGTCAATATTGGTAATGAAATACTTTTCCTGTTCTATATCTAAGTTGTATTTTACAGCCTTTTAAACCCCTCGCGGTAGGTTACCATGCATTAACTATTACACATGTATTACACAAGACGAAGCCACTGACAGTACCGATATCACCAACAGCAAGACAGTTGACGCAGCACTCAGATATCGCAGTGGCGCTAAGACAACACGCTCCCTTCTACGAAACTTATCCTGGAAATATCAACTCTCTCTCTCGATATAGAGCAGAGTGTCAGAGCGGGCTATCTTACTTTAAAGAGGGTTTAAATTAAGGCGTCTTTACACAGTGCGAACCTCATCATGGCGTACCACGAATAACTATTTACACTTAAACGTGAAGTATGCACCTTAATATCACAATTTTCATTATAAAGGAAAGTAATTTGGTTCTTCATCTCTACTACTGTTTATTATATTTTGTACATTACAGGGCCGTCTTCAGTGTCTAAAAATTACATAAATTAATGTTTTGTTAGTCAACTTTTTAAAAATTAATAAAAGATATGTATAATAAGGAGATATTACTTCCTAAATTACTGCATCATCCTAATCATATTACTGCCTTCCCAGTAGTTAACCCTAAACTTACCAAAGAGGTTTAACATGGATGTATATATTCTAAATATAATAACTGTCAACTTAAACATATTTACAAGCAGGCCAGTGACTGTGCAGTCTAGTACGGCGATGTAGGCCAGTGTCATTAAGTGTAAGTCTAAACAATACAGCCAACATTCCATAATAAACATGAATTGTCGAAACAAACCAAGCATTATAAAAAAATGTTCGTACTGACACAAATAATTTACATCATGCATATGCAGAAATATTACAAAAAATAAAATAAGATAGGAGTGATAACTAATGTGATATTGAAATAAGCAAATTAAAAATACTAAATTATGGTTTTCATTGTTATATTGAATATTTTGATTTTTGTTGTTGAAGTAGAAATTTATGATTAACCTGCATAGAAATGTATATATGATGTGCTTGTGTGTGTGTGTGTGTGTGTGTAGATAGATATATTTAATTTCATATGGTTTTATTTAAAAAAAAGTTAGTTATTAATTGCTGTTTATTAATTTATTAATATTTATAAGTAATCTATTGGAATTTATCTATTATATGTTTTCAATTAACTACTATGGTAGCTATTTTTTATAATGCTTGGTTTGTTTCGACAATTCATGTATATTATGGAATGTTGGCTGTATTGTTTAGACTTACACTTAATAACACTGGCTTACATCGTCCTACTAGACTGCACAGTCACTGGCCTGCTTGTAAATATGTTTAAGTTGACAGTTATTATATTTAGAATATATACATCCATATTAAACCTCTTTGGTAAGTTTAGGGTTAACTACTGGGAAGGCAGTAATATGATTAGGATGATGCTGTAATTTAAGAAGTAATATCTCCTTATTATACATATATTTTATTAATTTTTAAAAGGTTGACTAACCAAACATTAATTTATGTAATTTTTAGACACTGAAGACGGCCCTGGGGGTTGAAACGTTTGTAATGTACAAAATATAATAAATAGTAGTAGAGACGAAGAACCAAATTACTTTCCTTTATAATTTCAAAGTCTCTGACCCCTATTTTAAATAAATTAACAATTTTCATTACTAAGACGGCTGACATTGAACTAGTGGTGGTTATAAATCTTGCTCTAGCTCATTATGGATAAAAGACCCATCAGAAATTTTTTAAAATATCGTTAAGAAGATTGTCTTAAGTAACTGAAAAGCTACACTAGCGCTATCCCCGAAGTATATACAGGCGAACAGATAAAGTTATTTAGATTAGCCGAACACTGTTCCGATCAGGCTGAGGTTCGCACAGTATAAAGGCACATTTAATTAACATTTACCTTCTTTACATCGGCAAGAGAAGTGCCTTTGTGCTTCAGCCATCAGATTCATAAATAATATTCTCTCTCTCTCTCTCTCTCTCTCTCTCTCTCTCTCTCTCTCTCTCTCTCTCACTCTCTCTCTCTCTCTCTCTCTCTCTCTCTCTCTCTCTCTCTCTTTTTTCTTTTTTTTTTTTTCCTTCTTTACCCCCGCTGTACCTTAAGGCAGCCCTTATACAAGCGGTACATCCAATTTGTAACTTAAATTTCGACTCCGCGCTCTAAATGCGAGCCGTTTCCCAGTCACGCAGCGCTGCTGGCATCAGTTCACGCTTTCGGGACCGGGGAACAGCCAACCAGGACCTGGTCTGAACGTTCCCACTATTTAGCAGGAAAGGACAGACGGAAGTGCATCGCGTTGCATGGCTTGGGCAAACTAAATCGGGCCAAGAGCTGTCCTATAGGGCGCCCGCAATTGGAGTTCCCCTGCCTAAGTTCAAGGGCGCTCCAATATGGCCTATCTTATTTTTATTATACATTTAGTAGCAATCTCTTCTTTTGCTGAAGGGCGTCTCTTATGAAGGTTTTGAAGGCCTTGAACCCAGCTTCGGTGCAGACGAGTTCTTTCAGAGTACTTGGTGGCCAATGGAATAAGGTGTACTCTCCAGCTAGCGTAATAATAATTTCTCTCTCTCTCTCTCTCTCTCACTCTCTCTCTCTCTCTCTCTCTCTCTCTCTCTCTCTCTCTCTCTCTCTCTCTCTCACTTCCATGATGTGAGCACAAGTCGCCACGAACTGCCTTTTGTCACGGTCGGGGAAAAAACAGCCGCGTTATGAGGTCGTCAGCGCTCTGCGGCGGCCTACATAACTACCAGGGAGCCCCCCTACACAATATAATCCTCTCATCCTTCTTTCAACAAAAGGTTATGTGTAATAACATTCGCTTTTAATCTCTTCTCAGCCTTACAAAGTGTTTAACACGACCATCGTTAAAATTTGAAATCCTTGAATTATTATATCTATATATTAATTAATTATTATTAATTGTTTTTATTTTCTTGTTTTATATATTGTTGGTTTTTATAATGTGCGGAATGAACCAAATTTGTTTGTTCTCCCGGTCGATCAGTACTGCCTGCTGTTGGACTTCCTCTGATGGTCTTTTACCAAGAGTAAAATGCATATTGTATAACATTTTGATGTGATTTTTCATTTAATAAATGCATTCTATTATTATTATTATTATATATTTCAAGGATTTTAATTCCAAGTTTAAGGATTCAAACTTAAACCTTGAATACTTCTACAGTACAATTTTTAATTCTATAAAGTAGAAAATTATAGTTAATTAGCTGTATATACCCGGTTTCACCCGGAGAATTTGGTTTTTTAAATCTATAAAATCAATAAACTGAGACTTTTATCGATTTAAACGGTCGTTTCCTAAAAATCAATTTAAAGCGAGATCATAACGATTTTTATAACAATAAAAAATATACCCAGAGATTGGCTGAAGTTGTGCAATTTTAATATGGATAGGTGTTCGCACCGGGTATGAAAGAACAACTGAGTGAAATTTGGCCACTTTTTTATTCTCACCGTTGAATGAAATCTTTTAGGTTATAAAAATGGAGGATAACAGTTTACCCCGACCGGATAATATATAAGTACCCGCTGCCCATTATCACCTCTTCAATAACGAATCAGCATATATAAATAAAGGTGCAAACACTCGGAAGACACTAGGTTATTGTATTGAATAATTATTGAGGGCTGTTGAGGATAGGGCAGGGTGGTTGGCAGCCTCCGCTGATTGCTGGATGTGAGCCATTACCTCGCAAATTGCTCATCCTACTTAGCCCGGCTGGGAGAGCAGTTAGTGCCTTGTCTCCTCGCTATTTACATAATTCTCCTCGAGATGTCGCTTCTGGATCATTGGGGCTAGTTGCCTTCATCAGCTCCCGGGTTCGCGGTCCTCAGGAAGCTGAAGAAATGTAATGACAAACATTAAAGTAAAGCGGTTCCACGTCGACACCACCAATCGCCAAATCTAACTCCAACAAATAAGTCGAATGTTTCCCAGTCAGTGAAGCGCTAATTAATATTTTGAGTATTTTTTCGTTGCCTAACCAATATCGACATTAATATATGAAAGTACAACGCTACAGTGAATGTTTATCCTCCTTGAAGGGCCGTTAGAATGTATCGTTGACATAAATAACAAGATATGCATTGAATGCTGACGTTTCGGACCAGATTACAAGCACCACCAAGAGGACTCCCAGCAGGAGAGATTTCAAATGACTCATGGACGTTGGACCGTGAAAACTGCCCGGAGGAGTAACGCTGAGTGACAGAGCGGCGAGTCATTGATGTCACGGTCTGTCACAGCTCCGTGATAACTGTTCTCTTGCAGTAACCGATTACCGGTACTATGAGTTCGATTATTTATCGATTTCCAGTTTTTCCAACTATCTATAGTACTATAGTTAAGTGTGTTTTTTAAAAAGGGAAAAGTGGTAATATCATCTGCCTCTTAAGCACCAATGTGATATATTATTAACTAACTAGCTGTATATACCGGTTTCACCCGGAAAATTTAATTTTTTAAATCTATAAAGTGAGACATTTATCGATTTAAACGGTCGTTTTGTAAAAATCAATGCAAAGCGAGATCAAAACGATTTTTATAACAATAAATATACCCAGAGATTGGCTGAAGTTATGCAATTTTAATATGGGCAGGTGTTTGCACCTGTTATCAAAGAACCACTGAGCGAAATTTGGAGAATTTAGGACAAACGGTATGGATTTCTATAAAGAACAAACAGAACTTCATCTTTATTTACATAGATTATAGCTGTATATCCCGGTTTCACCCGGGGAATTTCATTATTCTAATGGAATGGTCGATTTCGTAAAAAAACATAGTACAGCGAGATCATTACGATTTTTATTACAATAAAATAAAGAATATCAGCTGAAGATCGGCTGAAGTTATGCAATTTTAATATGGACAGGTGTTCGCACCTGGTATGAAAGAAGCACTGGGAGAAATTTGGAGAATTTAGGACAAACGGTATGGATTTCTATAAAGAACAAATAAACAAACAAACAGAATTTCATCTTTATTTATATAGATTTAAATCTAAAATAAAATTTTTTGAGAGTAATTTCAATTTGATTTTCTAACACAAAGTGCCTATCCACTAATCCACTAAATCCATTTTTCATGACTTTTTGATTTTGATTTGACCCATCTTTCATTCCATCCAAACACCTTTAAGAAATGTTTACCTTATTCCCTAATTAAATGAAGAAAAAAAAAAACAGGAATTATAGCTCCTATTGTTCCAAATAAAAATTTCAACTATTCTACCCCCCCTCCCCCATTCATAACCATATACTACCGATATTTCTATGTCCGATCCTATCGATAAGGGAGACTATCGATAGCTTTAAATCACTGGCGATTAATAATAATAGAAAATATTTACTATAAATAACAATCGTTACAAAATTTATATAAATCTCTATTTCGGCCCAGGGAGCGCTAGATTTTGATGAAAAAGCGAACAAACAAAGAAGGATTTTAATGGTGACGTGAAGAATTTTAATTTCGGTGCGTCAATTTATACGAGGGCTGTAATAAAAGCGTTAAAAAACGCTCGCAGCGGGACTTTTTTTGAAAAGATACGGTATTGTTCCACAGGAAGTTTACTGTATCTTCTATAAATCAGTTTTTAAAAGAATTAAAAGTTAGTGAGAAAACGGGGGGAGGGGGGGAGTCAATGGGTTGCATGTTATGGACAGGGGCAGATTGAGCACGAAATTGGGGGGGGGGTCATTACCCCCTATAATAATTCCATTATTCGTTTCAAAATATAAAAAAATTGAAAAGCCAAAATATTTGGGTGGGGGGGGGGGGCACGACCTCTTGACCAAGTGTTGTTACAGACTAATATTTTATTTATATGTGTTAATAAACAGCTGAGCAGCCTTAGCTATTTTATTGGTGTTATTATATTTATAACTACCAAAAAGTTGAAATAGTATATTAATTGAACTTAACTTAAGATTTTCATACTATTAAGTATTTAAACTACTTGATTAACAAACTGTATATGATCCATATACTCCCTTGATTATATTATATGGCTTCGTATTAACAGATATGCCTTCTACTTTCATAATGTATTAGAAAGGAACAGTAGAGGTATTTAATGTTATAAAAGTTTTCGCGAGGCCATTTTACTGGTAGATATAAATATAACATATTTTAGGCCATGGAATGCACATCTTGTCTGGTCCGCTAAGATACTTCGGTACGACAGTGTTGCCAAGTAGGGTGAATCATTTTTCCCCACTTCCCAGCCAACAATATCGCCAATTTTTTTATTTTGTCCATTCTTTATTAAATTTTACTTTCAATCAACTTGTTACATCATTTTAGTAAAAAACGGTTAATTTGTATAAACAAATAAACTCAAGTGCAATTTTTTTAAAATAGTGTGCTCAAGAATATATAATGATTGAAGTATATATACTTCTAAGAAATAAACATTAAAAAAAAAAAATCATTTATTCAACGGTTTACAATTGGAGTTTATGAAACTTGTTTTGGATTGCTGTTGATTCATAGACATGAAAAACCTCCTTCAACGATGTATTTAAAGGAAATTATTAAACTTTACAATTTATGTCTCATTTAGCGTTTAGTTAGTAGCCCACTTCCAAAATATTGGGGGGGGGGGGGGGGGGGCGCTTCCAAAAGTATAGCTTAACCAAAAAAGTATTTCTTTTATAACGAAACACTCCATAACGTAAAACAACAAAGATGCCGCATTTGAAAATTTTCCCCATTTTTCAAAATCGATATTTTGTGAAATTCCCCAATTTTTTGTAATTATGAAAATTTTCCCCATTTTTCAAAATCGATATTTTGTGAAATTCCCCAATTTTTTGTAATTTTGAAAAGTTTTTTCCCCACTCTTGTTCAAAATCCCCACAAGTGGGGCCTTTTCCCCACTGTTGGCAACAGTGAAAAACGAGTTCCAATATATGTTTACCAAAACCAACAGGTTATTCTTAAGAACGATATACATATATTTAGGACGATATGGCGACCCAACAAAAAAACTAAATCCGAAACAGAGTGATTAGCTAAAGTTTTCTTTCAAAATTGCTAGACAGTTGAAGATGGCGTCGGTTACGATAATCAATTAATGGAGGTTAGTTATTGACGCAAATAGAGAAGTTTGGAAAGTGACGCAACAGCTCTGGAACGATCCAATTTCATTTTTTTCTCAAACCGGTTCATGAATATTAATAACTATATTCCCATCTAAGGCAACTCACAACAATATTCTGATGAAATATTTATCGATCTTAGTCAATTCTTGGAAAGGAAAGGCCTGTAATTTAAATATTTCTGCTACTAATATCTCGATCCAATGCTAAACTTATTCCTTTTAATGTTAAGTGTTTACGTCTTGAGGTTTAAGAAGCACAACAATTACAATTTATATTGTGAAAAATGTAATACATATAAAAGGACGCCACTGTAGCACCAAGCTTGTAAACAACACAACTGTAATGGCGGCAAAGAATCTTTTTACAACAATCGATCAAGAGTGGTTATGTTTTCAGAATTATTATTTATGGTTTACAATTACAATACAAACATAAAAATACAATGAAATAGTTCTTGAATATTAGATTATTATTTGTAACAAAAAATATAAATAAATATAAATCTTCACAAGAGTGTAACACCAAAGAGGTTAGTCACAACACAGTCACACAAAGTTTAGTCCGGAATATGGCCACAAACTTAATAATTTTAACTTGCTTTTGATTATAGAAGAACGAAAATGTTTGATATATAAAGGCCCAAACACTCAAACATTGTAATATTATCAAATATCTATGGTCACAAAACAAAAAGCTGGTGGTCTATTTGCGAAGACCACATCCAGTTACTTTCAACAACCTGTAGTGGTTATAAACAGTGATAACCTTAATTTGTAATTTCAGTGATAATAAAAATGGATCTTTTGAAATTAGCTCAAGAAGTTTCTGACAAAAACCAGACATTTCAGTTCTTGCAAGAAAATGAAATATTACATAGAACAAGGGTGGTGTGTTCTATTATAAATAAATATTCATAGCTGAAATATATTCTTGTTATTCTCACCTAGGCCATTATTTGCAAATACAGGTTATAAATATTGTTATCAAAATAAGGGTAAGGGTCTGGCCACACATGTCCGCACCGGATCCGTACCGTAGCAATAATACAGGTTATGTTCACCTTTAGTTATGCCTAAAGTGGCCTGTGTCTGACATGTGTGGCTTGAGCTTTAGGCATAACTAAAGGTAATATGTAAGTTAAATTAAAAATATTCTGAACATAACCTGTATTATTGCTACGGTGCGGATCCGGTGCGGACATGTGTGGCCAGACCCTTAAGGTACTGAAGAGTGACTGATGGGCGTGGCCTGTTTTGAGAGGTTATGTGACCGTCATGTTATCGAACTCCCGTCGCCTTTATTTCAGTTAAAAGTTACGTGATTGGCTTTAATAGATTCTAGCATTCGACTCCCGCTCGCTCTTCAGAGATAAATAAACCCCTAAGAAGGTCCTTTTCAGTGGAGATCGGGCCTTAATTTGAAGCCGCACTTCAGTACTAGTGCCAAAATAAGTGTTTAAAAGAAGTAACTGTTCACTAAAAGTAACTGGTTGGCGCGTCATGAAAGTAACTGGTTGTGGTCTTCGCAAACAGACCCTGCTTAGAGCCTCTAAAATTTAGACAAACAAACTTGAACGTTATATATATATATAAATCTTCTCCATATATATATATATACATTTATATATATATATATACATATATATATATATATATATATATATATATATATATATATATATATATAAACACACGCACACACACATATATATAGTGCAGACAGTTAAAAGGTTGAAGAGGGGAGGAAGTAAACGCTGAGATTACAGAGAATTGTACTTGCACCTGCGTTGGCTGTTAAAGGATAAAGATGGCATTGTTAAGACCGTGTTCCCCGCCTCTTGGTTCTTAGTTACTCATCTTTCAATGAGATTTGTCCTCTTCTATTATATTTCTTTAAGAACACGAGAAACGGGGGGGGGGGGGGGGGGGGTAGGAGTGCTGCAAGGTGGAGTAAACGTGAAAATACCATGGGAAAACATAAAACAGTATGAATGAAAAAATAAAAATGATTTTGTATTTTTAAATTGTTAGGCACTTTCCTTTCATCTTGCCCAAAATGTCTCAAGTATTAATTCCTTGAAACCAATACCTTCGCTGATGTGTCGCAATTGATGACAGGTGTAGATTTCAGAAAGCATAATAACAAAGCACCAACTAACAACAAAGTAAGGTAGGTACAAAAACTGTTATAGATCCTTTCTAATGGCCACCAAATTGACGTCATAGTCCGCGCATGCGATTCCCAGGTATACTTCTTACTTTGTTGAGCTATATTACTCCATGTTTTATTTGAAGTTAGTTTTAGCCCTCATTATGGACGCCAAGATCGAAACCTGCTTATTAAGACATTCAACGCAAACCCCATATTCTCTAGCTGAGCCAGGCAGCGGGAGGGTTTTGGGTCATCATTGAGCCGGTACGTCCCCAGGACGTAGATGGCCATCAGAGTCGCCAAAGAGTATGTTTGGGAATTTGAAACGTGAACGGGAATGAGAGTTTGGGAATTTGAAGTAAAAAGGTGAAGAGTAGTTCCTTAGAAAGTGAAACCAATTATGGGTATAGGAATTTTCAGTTAAAAAATCATCATGAAATTACTGCAATTCATTATTTTTTTTTCTTTATAATTTTTATTTTTAAATATCATTAGTTATAACAAAAAACAACAAATAATATTAACTAATGAGATTATTTACAAGATTTTAATTAATTACACAATTTTAATCCTATACCTAATTATTTTAATACTAACTATAATTTACACTATTTTGATTTGGTTTGTGACATGAAATTCAAATAAACTAGTATATAAAAAACGAAAAAAAAAAATATTCAGTTTGTGGTTGCCCAAGCGCATTTTCAGCATCGACAAATCTCCTCGTTTTTGTCCCTAAAAATTGTTATGTATAGTTTTTTGTTCTTTTACTAATCCACTGTAACTGGATAATGTAATATAATAATAAAATATATAATATAAGTAGTGAGAATAATTTTAAAATTAGGCAAAATTGAGTGAAAACTTTAAAAATCCACAACTTTGGCTATAAAGCAGCTAGGAGAAAACCAAAAACGCCGAAATGATCGTCATGAACCAGTGCAGGTGGCTGCCTAACTAAATTTAAAACTTTCCCATACGGCCATCGCTTTTAAGTGGATAGGATAGAAGATACGTCCCTAAGATTACGTCCCTGAGACGTAGTTGGCCACCTGGGCTCCCCGAGTGGTACGACCCTGGGACGTACTTGGCGTTGAATGTGTTAAAAAATACCGAGTTTTGTATATTTTAAAATCATGTAGGTATATATATTTATATGTGTCTTTTTAAATAGTTGAAAGTTAAGATAATGCAATTGAATGAATAGCTGCATTGTAACAAAGCCACCTGCGCTGCGATCTCCCCTTCATGAACGATGCCCTCATCAAATGAAGACGCCACAAAAAGCGGAGCTGTATCCGTTCTCGAGGTTTCGAAATGAGCCGCCTCAACACGTGTTCCTGTCCCTACTCGCTGCTTTGAGTCCCGTCTGGGCGAGTTGAAGTTTAGTTCAATGACTCTCGAAATATTATATGTGTTTTATAGTTTATATGAATATAAATGTTGCCCGAATACGCATGGCTTATAAGTAGAGTGAATTTGGAAGAAAAAACAGTGCTAAGAGCTCCCGCAAGGAAGCAAGGGAATAGTATTAATTATTAAAAGCCTCCTTGATAACGATTCTGGGCTCTAACATCTCTGACGTCGCCCTGAAGAAGGGCGAAACGTTGGCTACAATAAAATAATTAATTACTATGCTCGAAGATCCTTAGACTGCTACACAAGACCTGTTCTTGCCTCGTTGAATGTACAGTAAACTATCAATTAGTGATTTAAAACTATCTATAGTATTATGCGATGAACGTTGTATTGGGAAATGTAGAACAGTAGAATTTTTCATTTTTAACGATAGGAGCTATAACGTTTGCTTTTAGTTGTACTTTTTATCTTTCCTCTTTTATAAGGGAATAAGATGAACATTTCTGTAAATAAAGGATGGGGTCCATTATACCTTGAAATAATTTTTATCAGTTTCAAGCTTTTTCGTAACTTAACACAATATGAGCAATATACCTGAAGATATATGACAGTGCTGCGTAGCGGGCCAATTTGCCAGCTAAGCAAAATATATCCGTGTGAAAATAAACTTGATAGGCGTAGAAGTAATTTGTTAGATTTGGTAATCTGTCTTATCTGTATTTATTTTATATACATTTATTTATATTTGATAAATATTGTAATAATCACTTAAAATGATATTTCAGAAAAATGATAAGGGTTTGAAGACTTTACTAAAGTATTATTTGGAACCGACAAATATATTTCAGAAATTCGTGAGATTCTGCAGGACTTACTGTTTTATAAAAATACAATATTACTGGTCGAGTTTCTAATGAAAACATTATACCAATACAATAAACATTTCAAAAATATAAAGCTATATATGTACAGGACAATTTTATACTATTTATAAAGTTACGTATAGTCAAGGCTAGTTCCTAATATTTTTCTTGAGTATGATATTTGCAGAAAAAATCTCCGTTATCCAGCGAAACTTCACAAAATTCACTCATACAAGTTAAACTTTTTTTTTATGTGCGGCACATACGCGAGCTTAAGTGAAATTTGAAAGGGAAGCAAACCAATTTAGTTGTTTAAGATGACTTTCTATGTTATATGTTATGCGTTCTTGGTAAAAATACACTGATCCATATATTGGATAAAACATTATTCTTCCCTTGAAGTCACTTAAATTTACTTATTTTAAACGGGTACTAATACCTGTCCCGCTCTTAATGTGTTAAGAGGCAAGCAATACCAACCCTCTTCAAGGAAATATGCGATCAGGATTCCCAGTTGTCGAAGTAGTTGATTTGCATGACAACATTCGAAAAGAAATCCTCGAATGTGTCGGAGTTTTTGAAGAAAAAAGGTCGTTTTTGTGACATTTGTCTGGACATACCCTACTTGGAACGTACATACTTCAAAAAGATGTTCTCAGGTTGTTGATTTATAGAGGTCGAAAATATTTTGTTACAAAAACTGTGAATTTGTTAAGTAATTTTCAATTCAAGAGACTGGCTGACAATCGGTTGTTTTGTTTGTATATTACTCCATCAAGTTGGAAGGCATTTATTAGCAAACCATTCAATTTTGGAATGAGCTGATTTTGATGCAAAAACACGATTTTTCGTGGTTTTTTTTCCAGTCTTTTGTTCAGTTAAGGTGTGTGAAATTGGTTTTTTCCAGTTAATATTTGTGTCTTTACGAGTTTTTAATAAATGACATCCACTTATCTCTTATTAACTAAACTGTGATACAATGTGAAAAAAAAGTCATAAATTACAACGCCAAACGGAACAGAATGTTTTTTTTTTATTTATAAAGAAAAATAATATTGGAAATAAAATGCAGAAAGCAAGGAGAGAAAGGAAAAAGAAGGTTCGTTATTTAAATGAAATTGTTGTCGTCGTAATACTTCGGCTCACATTCTTGGTTTTCTTCTGCTGGCCTTCCTTCCTGGAATGAGCTGGATTTGAGCTATATCCCTTCGTCAGGTTATGAAGGACCCTCTAAATTTCGAAAATATGCAAAAAAGTGAATTTCAGAAAAATATGGAATGAGCTCGTTTTGATAGCTAACGCCTCAATTATCTAATAATGATTTAGGTAAACAACTGTAATATATTGTTGTAAATACCGGGATAAAATAACAATTTGAATAAAAATAACGATTATTATTCTTTCAGTAATAAAAATATCATACATTATTACGGTCCTGGACAGATTTCTCCCTCCTCACCAGGGTAATGTGCCTGAGGTTTAGGAGATGAGGCAAGATGAAGGTTATTTCCTAAAATCAGCTGATTAATTAAGAAGGCGGCTGTGAAGGAGAAAATTGGAATGGTCCAGAACCGGATGATGACATCCAGGTTAATGGCCTTGTTTCTTAATGCACCTCCGATAACTTATAGCCAACCATCTTCTTTATTTCATCAATTATTTATGAGCTGAAACCCTTCCACCATTTGCAAGTCAAAAAAAAAAAAAAAAAAAAAAAAAAACTGGAATATCATCTTGTTTTTTCGACGAACGTTTTATCAAAACGAGATAGGAACGCCTCGTTAAAGAAGAGATAGGTACTGAGTTTCGGGTGTCGAATGCAACATTGAAGCATTCATCTCGGCCACGCCTTTTCGTACAACGTGAAAGTATCAGAAAAATCCTAAGGCTTTAATATCGGAGGAATAGTTCAGATTCAGGCACAGAGTTTTTTTTTTTTTTTTTCAATCGCTTTGTAATCAACGGAGACGAGTGCCGTAAAACCGCAAGGGAAGGTTACGAAGACCAAGATGTCTTCCATTGGTGGCAATCGTCTATTTGCTAGATTTATTTATTCAGCTATTTTCCTCCATATATATATATATATATATATATATATATATATATATTAGCACATCTGCCACGCGTTGCTGTGGGTCAGTAGCTATAAAGCGTTGATTTAGTAATATCCTATTCTTTTTTTATAGTCAAATAAAAAATCGTTGATAAAGATAAAAACTTGTCAGCTAATATAAAACCAACGAGATTTAAAATAGAACTTGACGCAAAATTTAAAATCGTTTGGTAAATTATTTAGATGGGTTAAATTTTTTATTTTATACATCTTATATTTGACCACAGTGTGTTAATGAATGACATATGTAAAAGGAACTATTAAAGAATATAATTGGGACAGGGTTTAGTAACAAATTAATCTTTTGCCATATAATACATATTAATTAAACTCAGAATATAAAACAGGGTGGTTATACCGTTAGGTGCACAATGATTTTGGTTAACTTGTCTTCTCTAAAACAAAAATAGATTCGATCTTTTCACTACACGTGGAAAGGCGACCATAATTCACCATAGGAAAAACACGGATATTCCTAGTCCAAGCCGGAAAAAATAGATTTATGCTAACCCTCCGTAAATATCTAAAGAAAATAAAGTGGTGTGTCAATAAATCAACTTGCACCGCTATCTGTTACAAATTTGTAGAATTTACAAATAATCACACTCAGTTGTAATATAATAAGCATTCAATTATAATTGAATTAAATAATTATTTAAAAAATTAAATATTGAGGCCAATAATCGAGATAAAAACTATCCTATGTTTTAAATTGGGCAAAACACAATGATCCGAATGTTATTAAGATCGGTTGTGTAGTTTCTGATTCTATTTACGACAAACATTGAGTCACGAGATTATATATATATATATAGTTTCTAAGGTATTAATGATCGACGTTTATATTTGAAAATAATTCAATTTTAGGATATCATGTATTCCGATTTGATTGTAATCGTGGAAGGGCAAGCTACAATAGTGAGGTAAAAAAAAAAAAATGTTCACTCCTTACTTTAGTCAAAGTAAGGAGGATAGTTAGTGAAAATAGCGTGATGCGGGCACTGTACCATGGTTTTTTGGCCTTGTAAATCGGTACAATTTATTGACTCTCAACTATCACACAAAAAAATTGAGTATACTAATTTACCATTATTTTAACTTAAATACCTACTATGAAATTAAGATTTAACAATTATTATCGGTAAATGATCACTCTTTGCAGAGACAAAATATTTGATGACTCGACAAGAAACGGATTTGAAAATCGGCTGTGGTTACATACGTAACGGTCCAAACAGATGGCTGTAGCTGTAATCCCTTGACTGTGTAATGTAGTTGGAAATCCAAAGAGTTAGGAGATTGTTCCGAAGGTAATCCCAGTATTATGATACATGAGCGTTCGTTAACGAACCGTTCTAATGCCCCACCGCTGGCCGTTTGTCTCTCTGAGCCACGTCGGGTTTATTTACTGCTTAGTTCTCTTCTGTCTATGATTTTTAGTTTATTTTAAGCCCTTTATTTGTTTTTACTGTTAGCTGTGTTGAAAAAAAAAAAAAAATCATGGATCTGTTTCCGAAGACCACCTCCAGTTACTTGATGATGCAACATCCAGTTACTTTTAGTAAACAGTTACATCTTTTGGCACTAGTACTGAAGTGCGGCTTCAAATTAAGGCCCGATCTCCGCTGAAAAGGCCTTTTGGGGGTTTATTGATCTCTGAAGAGCGAGCGGGAGTCAAAAGCTAGAATCTATTAAAGCCAATCAAGGCACTTTTTAACTGAAAAAAAGGCGATGGGAGTTCGATAACATGACGGTCACATAACCTCTCAAAACAGGCCACGCCCACCAGCCCCTCTTCAGTACTTTTACCAACAAGAATGTACATATTTCAGCTATGAATATTTATTAGGGGAGAGCGGGGTTGGTTGGCATAGGGGGTAGGTTGGTCATCGGCTTATAGTTTCCGTCACACCTGCTGTGAAGGCCCCACCATTGTACCATGTGACCCGCTCAACCTCGGGAGTCTTGTCCTGAGTTTTCAATCCGATGCCAAGAGTGTAGAGAAGAGTGTGCTTCATTGATTGATTTTACAACATGTAAGTAAATTTTTATATGTTCAGTAAATTTGGTTTAAAAGCATGGTTAAACATCTGACTCCGATTCTGTCCACATAGCCCCAAACTCCTTTGAAAAACCTAACCTTTCGACTAACCAGTTTCTTGTTTGATTGTTCTCCCCTGTCCTGGCAGCCATCTTTCATATGATCTCTACTGTGGGGTTAGTTGGCTCTCTTTAACTGGGGTTTGTTTGTGCAGTAGCAATTCACAAAAACAAGGTAAACATAAACAAAGGTGAAAGTAAACAATTGTCTTTAGTTCCAGCAAGGAGGATGAGAGCAATTTTTCTTATGCAGAAAGTGACGACAGTCTAAACTTCTATCTTCTTCTATTGTCATTCTATTTTCCCTTAAAAGCTGGTTAAAACCGATTCAAAATTATTATATCATTATAGTGCAGCTTTTAAAAACAATAATATGTGTCAGGCAGTACTTGGATGAGATGGCTAAACAAGCCCACCTTCTAGGCCAACCTGCCCCACCTTGGGGGTTGATTGGCATACTCTGGATTGACGAATTCTTCAATTTTCTGTGATCTTAGTATTAAATATTATGTGGTGAAAAAAATACTTGAAGTACTCAAATACTTAGAGTTTACAGTGGTATCAGCCCTATTGGGATTATATTAACAGGAACGACTCAACTATCAAAAAAGTGAAAACTGTTGCCAACCAACCCCGCTCTCCCCTAATGAAAAAGTTAATATTATAAAGAAAACAAATTTCATTAGTAGGTGGCATATATGATGCAAATTTCTTGTATAATCTTCTTAAACAAATCTTTATTGTTATTTCTTGGTCTCCACATAAATTCAGATATATAGGAGTCAAGTAGATTTCTATTTGTAATTATCATTTTTTTTTTTAGAAAATGATAATTTTCATTTCGTGTCCAGTAGAACACACCCTTGTTCTATGTAAAATATCATTTTCTTGCAAAAACTGAATTCCCTTGTCTTTGTTGCTAATTCCAACAGACCCATTTTTATTATCACTGATATTACAAATTAAGGTTATCAGTGTTTATAACCACTACAGATCGTTGAAAGTAACTGTTCACTAAAAGTAACTGGATGTCGCGTCATGAAAGTAACTGGAGGTGGTCTTCGCAAACAGACCCAAAATCATATTTTAAAATTACTGGGTTGCAACAATGTTTATTCAAAGAATGAAAATATCGATTCTCAATCGAATCAAGTAGGTATTGATATTATTGATGGTATCGATAATTATAGGCTGATATTTCTATTGATAAAATAGATACTGGGATTTCGATATCTCGTAGCGGCCACGTTGTCATAAACTACCGAATCGGCGAGAGGAACTCAACTAAAACAATGCAACATGATGACAGGGCCTGATACTGAACTGCCTAAGATCTCTGTCCATTGTGCGTTACCGAGAAGTGGTGAGTGTAGGTATCAACAAAATGTTCGCAAACAATGGGATGACTAACAGCGCTCACTTCGGGCACTGCAGTAAACTAAAGCTGATTCATATCAAGTTTATTTATATATAACTAGCATTCCCCGAGGGGGCTTTGGCCGCGAGCCCTTAAAATCAATTCTGTGATCATTATCTTGGTATTGATTTAATATAATATGTTAACTGATGTTAAGGAGATTTAGTAAAATCGAAGCTTCCGGTAGCTAGAATGTTGGAGGGGCTGAAGCTGCCGGCTCAGTAGAAGAGAGGGAAACGCGCAATGGAGAGAGTTCACTAAAACCGCCGAAACAAAAAATTGCTTACTTGTCGTGAACGCTTCATTTTTCGCATAGCGTAGGGGCTTTCGAGTTAAACTCGTCGTATCAAGATCTTTAAAATGAGTCTAAATTCGAGATTTTTTTCTCGAAGTGCAAAAATAGGTGTCCGTTAGAGTTAAGTGACAATTTCGCCATTAAAACCCCTCAGGGGTTACATTTTTGAAATTCCTTTCTTAGTGGTTACCTACATCACGTTAAAAATCCAAATTCCGAACTTCAAGTTTCTATCATTAGTATATAGAGATTGTATTAAATACAAATTCTAGAATTAAAAAGACTTTGGTCTTACATAGTTATTGAAGCAAGACCATGATAATAGCAAAAAATAAAAAATGAGATAAAAATTTAGATATCATATCTGAGGTAATATGAACTAATAAGATAAGCTGCGTACATTTTTATTTCATTTGTCATTTCTTGCTTTTATTATGGTCTTGCTTCGATAGTTGAAGGGGTCAGGCTATATGACTATAGAGGCTCCATATAGTCATATTTAGGTGGCATTTCCATCATAGACATATAGTCATAGGTAATATACAGCAGACTGCAGCTACACTTTATTTTTGTTAAAAATGTTGCTTGGCACTATTTTGCTTAGACCCCTTCAATTATAGTTGAACATTTTTTAAAATTTTATAGTTCTTATATTATTTTTATTTAATATATTTAATTTTGTTTGATGTAACACATACAATGGATGTTTCTTTATATAATTTTTACTTTCACTTACCATATATATGAAATATATAGTAAGTGGAAGTATTGCGATCGTGAAAAATTTCGACTTCCGGTTTTCAACGGAAATACACGTTTTGGGGTCCCCTGAGTCTAATTAACCAAGTCCCGCGAAATGGTCTGTGTGTGTGTGTGTGTGTGTGTGTGTGTCTGTGTGTGTGTGTGTGTGTGAACAGACTAGCTCAAAAACTATAAATCGTGCGAACCTGAGATTGGGTATTTAGTGTATGTATATGCCCGCGATGTGACAGCAAACATTTCATCAAAATTGCTCAAAGGGAGGGGGTACTTTATTTAATAACTTTTTAAGTTTTTTTCGATTTTCTCAAAAACGGCTCTAACGATTTTGATTAAACTGAGTATTTAATCTATTCATATGCCCGAGATATGACTGTAAAAATTTCATCAAAATTGATCAACCAGAGGGGGGACTTTACTTAATAAATTTTTTATCATTTTCAAGTGTTTTTTTTTTTTATTTACTCAAAAACGGCTTTCACGATTTTGATCAAACTGGGAATTTTATGTATGTATATGCCAAAGATGTGATAGCCAACATTTCATCAAAATTGACCAACCGGAGGGGGGACTTTACTTAATAAATTTTGTATTATTTTCACGTGTTTTTTTTTATTTACTCAAAAACGGTTTTCACTATTTTGATCAAACTGGGTATTTGATGTATGTATATGCCAAAGATGTGATAGCCAACATTTTATCAAAATTGATCAACCGGAGGGGGGACTTTACTTTATAAATTTTGTATCAATTTCACGTGTTTTTTTAATTTACTCAAAAACGGCTTTCACGATTTTGATCAAACTGGGTATTTATGTATGTATATGCCAAAGATGTGATAGCCAACATTTCATCAAGATTGATCAACCGAAGGGGACACTTTATTTCATAACTTTTTTTCTAATTTTTAGATTATCTCAAAAACGGCTTTAACGATTTTCTTCATATTCGTCGTGTTTAATGAAAATTGAGTGTTATTTAATATCAGGAAAGCGTTATCATTATTAAAATGTTCTGAGGGGTTTATAGAGCAAATGAAAACAAAAATAAGAAATGAATGTGGAAAATGTGTAACTTTGAGAAGTGGCATTAACATTACGCATTAATTTCTTATCTAAGTAAGTTGGTAAGTGAAAGTTGTGTGTTGCGCGCACGCACCAGATTTTTTTCATTTAGGCCTGATGAGGACCTAAAATTCGGGTCGAAACGTTGGCTAAAAATAAATTATGTGATTCCTACATGTGTGTGATGTTTATTTCGACACAAAGGAATATAGCAGGACATAGAGTACCACACAGTAGCTGTCCATTGTTCGATCCTTGTACATTTCAATGATAAAAAGTAAAACTGTGGTATATTTTTACTTTCACTTACCTATATAAAAAATATAGAGTAAGGGAAAGTATTGCGATCGTGAAAAATTTCGACTTCCGGTTTTCAACGGAAATATATGTTTTGGGGCCCGTGGTGTGTGTCTGTTTGTGGTCTATGTGTGTGAGTGTTAACAGACAAGCTCAAAAACTATAAACCGTACGAACCTGAAATTGGGTAATTGGTCTATGTATATGCCCGCGATGTGACAGCCAAAATTTCATCAAAATTAGTCGAACGGAGGGGTGCACATTATTTAATAAATTTTGTCTTAAGTTCTTTATTTTCTCAAAAACGGCTGTAACTATTTCGATCAATCTGGATATTTGATGTGTGTACAAGCCCGCGATGTGACAGCCAAAATTTCATATCCTTTTTTATCACTGAAATACTTACTTTAGAGACTAAATACGTGGTTTAAATTAAATGCTTTAAGTGTAAAGTGAAAAAAATATGGTACAAGATAATCATTAATTATTTATACTTTAGTTTCTAAACTTTAGTTCCATAATAAATTTCTGAAGGCAATATAAAGTGATTTTAGAGGAACAGTAATCGTTCTCGACTTCCAAAAAGGCGTAAGAGACAATCTTTACTACGAGTCGTAAATACTCCTATCGATTCACCTTCACGGTATATTAACAAAAAGCAAAGCCCTGTAATAAAAAACAACCTAGCAGTAAAGAAAAACTTGACTGTTGATGAAATTAGGTCCCTTGAAAAAGAAGTAAGCAATAATGAATCGAAAAATACTGAGAACATTCAAGTTTTGCATTACAGATACATTATGACTTATGGAAATATACAAATACAAGCATTTAAATGTGGAAAAGTGTGGCGTTTACATATTATCTAAGCATGTCGGTACATTTCTAATCTAAGTAAATTCGTAAGTGAAAGTTGTGTATTGCGCGCATCGCACCAGATTTTTTTTGGTATAGCCCCAATGCAAACCATTTCAATTTTGATAAGATGGAAAACTGGTACTTTTTGAATTGATGCGGACCGGATGTAATAAAAACTTTCAACTGTTTGTTAACAACAGTTAGCATCGTTGATCTGTTGTACTAATAAAATAAAAGCTCGAAGCGATTTAACCTCTGAAACTCATGTTCGCGAACGCTGTTTTATAGTTATCTTATTCACAGTTCCTGGAATGGCCGGAAGCAACCAATCGGAACAGGGAGGTAATTGACAATGCAAGACGAGCCGAAAGGTGGCGCTAATGGTGGCCCAGTTTCCTCCCTCCGGCAGTCGCATGACAAGAAGCAGCTTCCGGTCCGACCTGGATGTCACCGACACGCGACCCTCCTCGACGAACGCGAATTACGATCAATGAGGAGAACGGAATGTGAATGAGGGCGGCCGTTGGTTGTGCCATCTTACCCTCATTCCGAGGGATATCAAGTCTCAATACTGAGGGAGTAAGTTACTTTGGGGATATCAATGCTAAGAGAGTAAGTTATTTTGGGAATATCTTTGGTACTTTGGTTCCAATTGGGACACTAAATAATTAAATTTTGTTTCTTCCCTAACTATACCGTTGATACTAAACTGTGCTTCTACTTGGTAAAACCATATCTCTGGTTTTTCAGTCCAAAAGGGTGGAATTTTTATGTTGACCCTATCAACAAAACTTACGGGATTAGGATTTACCATTCCCACTGCTCCTTGGTCTTGTGAAGATTCTTTCCGTTGTTCTCCCGAATATTTATCTTCATTAGGCATCGTCCTCACGATTAAATAAAATAATAATTAAATTATTTACTCACGATCACGTCGGGGTCACCAGTTTTTGGTGCTTCTACTTGCACCAATTAAAAAATTCTTATTACACCAAGGAACAACACATTACTATTTTATTTATTCCATATAAGGTTAAAGATTTTTATGTGTTTACACAGATATTTGTCTTTACACAGATACAGATGTGTTAAAACAGATGATTTTTATAATTTAAAAGATCATTGACAGTGTTGCCATATGGTTTCACTAATTAAGAGAAAAAAAAAATTTACACAATTTTTACTTGATATTTTAATTAATAATATTTTATAAATAGAATGTTATTAAATATAAAGAACTTTTAAAAAGAAGTAATCTATAAAACAACAAAATTTATATACATGGGCAACACTGCTACATCGTTATACATGGGCAACACTGCTACATATCAATGCTGAGAGGATAAGTTACCCTCGGAGAGTTGTTTAGCTAACTATTGTTAACTTAAAAATATCGCCACAATTAAATAAATTGAAAAATGGACCATCAAATAATGTTTTGAAATTTGATCGATCCACTTTTAGAGTCTTTGACTGAACGGGTTTTGTCGAGGACAAACATTTAAAGACCTTAACTTGAGAGGAAACAAGCTGTAGGACGAAAGAAATGCTGGTTCCGTTTTATCAGTTAGCGTTCAGTCAATTTGGGCAGTTTAGCGAACAAATATCCTAATCATAAAACCTTTTTTTGTCAGTTTTTTTCAGTTGTTTCTACTTTTTTAGCAATGTTAATCCATTTATTTTCGATGAAATACAGTTTATGATTTTGATCAAATTCGTCATGCTTAATGAGAAGCAAGTATTCTTTAATAGCAGGTAAATTTTGATATTATTAAAATATTCTGAGAGGGAATAAATGGGGAAGAGGACTTTTTTCCTACAAAGTACCTTTTTTATTTGTTTACGTGGAAAATAAACTGTTTCTCGTTATTCCAAAAAAAAAAAAAAGACCTAATATAAAATAATGAAAAAAAAAGAAAAATATTTCGACAACAAATAAAATAAGTTGAGCCCACGCTGCGCAGTACGCCTTAATTGACAGCATTTTTTATAATTATAGACGTTCTGTTCATGATGAAGAGCTGTCAACGTGTTTTGAAACATATAGTTAATAGAAATAATTTGTTTCCATGGTGACTTGGTTAAGTTGTTTGTTTTTTTAACATCCCTTGTTAAAATGCTACTAAGGCTAATCGGACGATGCTACAGTGGGAGTCGTACAGGCTCGGGACCTCCATTTTACGTCCTATCCTAGGGACGGCATGGCTAAGAATATTTTACTCCCATTAAAAAATCCTAGGGTACCCCGGGTCGCGAACCCACGACCTTTAGTATTGTAGGCTGCCATGCTAACCACTACACCACAGTTGACCCCGACTTGGTTAAGTTTTCAACGGCTATTATATTACATATAACATGAATTTGGTTTGCTTATTAGGGTACAATAGCAATTCATAAACCACTTTTTTTTTTCAATAAAAACATTTTTTCTCGTTTTCAAAGGGGTGCTCCCCGGAGTTATCACTGGGGTAATTTCTAGTCTTACTTGTACTACGACCACATACAAATAACAGTTAAACTTGCGCCTTTGGAAATTTTTTAGAAAAGTATTTTTTATCTCGTATCACGTCAATTATATTTAGCGGGTACACTTCACTCAGTTGGGGGTTGTGTAAGCGTCTAAATTCTCTGGTTAGTTCATCCCTCTTCGGTCCAAATATTCTACGCAGTACTTCATTTCTATTAAGTTTTAATCAATTCTTTATAAATCATCCTAAATATTATTATTATTATTATACACAAATTATTGCGTCGTTGAGATGAACATCGTGGTGAACTAAAAAAAATAGACTTCCAATACCCAATATGTCACCCAAGGACTGAGGACTGAGGCAACAGTTCCTCTCTCCAGAACAAAGACCTACAACAGTTCCTGATGCAGAAATAGCAAGGACAGAGGAAGGTCGCCCGTGGGCAGAAAGTTGATGTGCAGCCTACTTTGTATGATCTGTTTGCAGCACGGTCATTGTCTGCAAAGCTAAACAGTCTCTCTATTTGCATATAATATACCTACGTCGAGCTTGTGCAGCCAATGCTCTCGGAATAATAATAAAAAGTCTATGTAATACAAACTTATATCGACACCATACCGTGCAAGTATATCCATGTTAAATATTTACTTTCAAGCCGAAGAGTAGTTTTTTTTTGTTTTTTTTTTTATTATTTAGATGATGAAGAACTAATCCCTAAAGTGGCCTGTATCCGTCATCAAGTGTCGTGGTATATTTTATAGCCATCGATGAATTGAATAATTGGTAGCCCTACCGAAGTGTGGCTTCACGCCCACGGATGTGCCAAGATCCCAAGATTTCCACTTGGACGGATTTACGAAAATGACCGAATAATAAATCACGCCTTTTGAGTGTGACCTCTCCTCATTTGGGTATACAATGCAAAAAAACTGCGCATTCTCAATAACTAAGGATCTGGCCATCTTTCCAGAAAATTTTCGGATGTTATTCAATTAAATATAATTTGGATTGGAACTATTAGAAATAATAATCATGGGCGTCACCAGCTCCAAGAATAAGAATCAATATTATCATAGATAGGTAACAATTCGAGAGGCTAAAAATTGAAATAACATCGCCTAATAACCACTGTTATGACATTTAATTCCACCTCCGAATATGAATTTTAAAGGTATTTATAAAAATTGCCATTTTATGTCAGACTTAGAGTGTAAGTAGTTGCCCTCTTCCAAAATATTCATATGAAATTGAAATCATATGATTTTGTCTGATATAGATAAATCACTGTTTAAATTCATTAAATAACCGTTATCCTAACTTAGTAACAGGTGGCCTGAAATGAAAAAGACCCATAAAACCTAATAATTATCATGACGCCACCATAATTCCAAACCACCCCATTTTGGTTCTTCCCATTGCACCCCCCCCCACAATATTGCTCCTCCTTCCAATCCTCAGCTACGCCACATCACATCATACACAACACAAACACCAGCTCTGTCACCACCTCACGTATATCCTCCGCTACATTGTTGTCATGACGTCCAACGGCGATCTCACAAAACGGTAGGACGTGTCCCGACTGCTCAAGTCATTTAACCACAGCTCTTCTGGGATTAAAATCTCAAAAGTCAGATGAAATAACGCTTTGAACTAAAAGCTATTCCATAAACAAAACGCGTATAACCAAAAGTAAGCTTGATATTAGAGTTAGGTTAGGTTACAGTTACATACTTTTGGTCATAGTTTAGGAATCGTCACCGTTACATTCAAAAGCATTCTCAAAATCTTTTGAGAATACAAAGAATGTTGTTATTCGCTCCCTAATTTAAGAAATTTTTGGAAAAAATTAGGGAGTGAAATTTTCAAAGTCTTTTTTATTTTTTAATCACTGTAAAATTGAAAAAGACTGCAGAATCGAAAACTATGACTATTTCCCATCAAAAAACAATAGTTGAGTGAAAAAATTGCTTGGAAACCCACCAGTTTTTTTGAAGTGAGGGAGTGAAGTAGCTATTGACCACAGCGTAGATTTCCCGTAATAACCTAAATCTGACAGCGGAGGCAAGCGATCGCCGCCCCTGGTCGGCAGTCAAAACGATCCTAGGGTCTTCCCTCAACCGATTCTTTCCACCCCGGGCTTTGAGCCATGTTCCCCTCAACGCTCAGACCATCCAACACTTCATGTAAGGGAGTGAAGGAAAAACGTCTGGACATACCTTTTTTATTCCATTTATTGTTATTGGTAACAATAAATAAAACCGCTTATTTTTTCAAGGAATCTTGAATTAATAACTGAGTTAACCGATTGATCAATTTAATGAAACACTCAATTGTTGAAAGAATACGAATTTTTAAAGTGGCTTGCCTGGGAGTCGGACAAGGTGAGGGAGTGAAAAAACAATTATTTTTAATTTTTTTTAACCAATGATAAAACTTAGTTTAGAGCTAACACATAGCCTACATAGAACAACAAAAGGAGTAAAATAGTTCCTATTTTGTTCTAGTAACTAGCTATCATTTTAGTGGTTGAAAATATCCCATTTTCGAAATAAACAAAATTTAGTTTACGGTTTTGTGCACTAAAATATTCAATTGTAATAATTTGACTATTATTTATATTTGTATAACATAAGTTAATGTTGATGATGATGTTTCAGCGGACTGAGCGGCGGAGAGAAGCGCGGCGTGCGGCCGGTCTACCTGCGGTGCGGGGAAGGCAGGGTCAGCTGGTCCTACCCGGAAGGAGCTCTGCGGATCCTGCTCAGGCTCAACAACCGCCACTTCCGGGCCTGCCTCCGCCCCAGCCCCAACCTCGCCGCCTCCGTCTATCTCGAAGGCACCCGCTCCCTCGTCAAGCTTTACTCCCCCAACACCACCACCCACATGAGGTCAGTATACTCTACCCTAGCCAGTGTTCTCTTGTCTTGACGATGAAAGAGGCTAATATCGATCCTATTGATCTTCTTGCAGGTGCTTCCAGAGCCGTGGAGGGCAGGCAGCGCTCTACGTGGAGGCAGCCACCGAGGGCCTCTTCTCAGGAAGGCCACTCGCAGAGTTCGCCTACGACCTCCAGCCCCTGCCCAAAGGCAAGGCCTACGACCCCAACGAAGGTAAGCTTCATATTTATAACGTCTAGGTTATTTGTTAAACAAAATGGCGATGGTGAGGTTGTTTATTTAACAGCTACCTACAGTTTGTTGTGATGTATGCGCCGAGGCAAGACCTCTTTGGTATCTACCGTAGTGGGTCAATGAAGTAACGCATATATGTCAATATCATAAAAAGGACGGGGTCCGTTTCGGATTAGGTAAGCCAGTGATTTTTTTAAGTGACCGTGATTATTTCATTAAAATTACTCTGACTTAATAACATATGTAAAAGTATGATGCGATTATTTTATTGCCTAACCTTTCCATTTGTACCTACCATTTGTTAATTGTTCTAATTCAGTTCAGTTATGAATATCTTGGATTTAAGTGAACACGTGAAGAATGAGGAAGCCGCTGTTAAGTTTTTACGGAGTAAGGGAATCCTACCCAGTAACAAGGCATGCGAAAAAGGGCATCCCATGAAGTTAAGACTGCATGAAAGAGGATCCAAGTGGTTTTGTCACAAGAGGGGATGCAGAACAGCGATTGGCCTCTTCAGCAGAACCTGACTCGAACAATCACTTTGGGCCTCAGTCAAACACTGAAACAAGAAAGAATGCGGAACAAGTAGGAGCATGTTAGATTCCAATCTATGCGAATTTATATCGAGGCGGAGGTAAGAGATGCTATTTAGAATAACATCGCCGATTTTCGCCTTTGAAATAATTTATATTTATCTGATGTTAAGATATTTCTGTTTTGAAGTTATATGTACAAATACATATATTTCTGAGGTGTATTTTCTTCTTTATGTAATAGTTATTTATAAAAAAATCACTGGCGTACCTAATCCGAAACTGACCCAAAGAAGGTAACTGCGCTATATTGCGAGCGTAAATGATGTAATTCTTTGTACCAAGCGCTTGAGCCAGCTTTGCGGTGATGAATATATTTTATTTATATTAAGAAATGAAAACAACCACTCGAAGGCCGACTTACAACCAAAGCTTAACTAATTCTGAATAAAAGCGACACTAGCGCTAGTATTAAGCTAGACGAACATTCTAAATACCGGCTAGGTTTACACAATGTAGTTCGCCTATGTTCGTATTTCGTTGTAAATTTATTTTTACACATGCGACAAACAAACGGACGTTCAAACTCACTGAAGATCACACAGAATTTTCCGTGGTACGTTCTCATACAAAGTTTTATGTTGTCGAAGTAGTGGTTGAGGTTTTTACAGTGATCCCATTTGCCTTAACTGGTTACTATGATAAAATTCAACTAAAGGTAGAGAGAAATATAAAATAAAATGGTGAATGATGGAATTAAATTGTAACCTTACAACGTAATCAATAAAAATAAAGCGTTACTGGTGTTAGTATAATACAACTTTTAGATATTGTAAAGTTGTATTTTTCAGAGTTTTTTTCGGACTACAAATCCTAATTCACGTCAATTCATCATCGGTTCGGATATTCTTGCGATGTCAAGGGTTTCAGAAAGAAAGTTGCTTGCATGACCTCAATAGAAAGGACAATCAATTGGTATGTTGGGCATGTGAACCGTCAACCCAGAGAATCTATTCCCGAACTCCTGGAGGATGACCAGGCCTAAGGCGGATAGATCACCGGAGGACATCCTGAAGGGTTTAAGAAGATGTTGAATGCTTTTCCGGGAGTGACGAGATTCAATGAGGCCTAGGAGAATGTTTTAGATGCCTAAACAATCAAAGTAAAAGAATATTCTTGTGGATATCCTTCCTTTCCTGGACTTGAGCGTGAAAGCTGTGTTTTTCAATGTTCTCATAGAGGTTGAAAAAAAAAGTAATTGAACGAAGAGGTCGAACCAAACCACAAAAAACTGGAAGCAAGATTATAGACCGCAAGTTATATCTAGGAAATGAAGCTATCAGCTGCGACCTTAACAAAAACAATCGGCATCATATCACGTATTCCAGGATCTGGCTTTCGTTCAATGGAACCAATCCCCGCTTTAACGGAATTCTCTCCGAGATAATGTTAAGGGACTGTGTAGTAGTGCTCAGGGCCATAGTATTCGTTGGAGTACACATTTGGGGGCTGCAACTTGGTAATTTAGAGGAATATTAATTGCGCAAAGAAATGGTTTAGAGGGATGCGCGATTTCTTCGATAAACCGCCATGTCCGGAAGGTTTTCTCTACCAAAGAGCCTTTTGGTTATGAAATTCAATGGAATTAAAAAATGTTTAAATTTGGTAAATGATAATAATATAAGGCTTACGTGTTTTTTTTTTTTTTTTTTTTTATGTATCTTCTTCAGAGAAGTATATTGATTTACTGTTTTTTTTTACAGAGTGCAGACCTTGTACTAAGGAAGAGATGATCCACGCCTATTGCACTAGCGAGATAGGTGAGTTGAACAATCATTAGAACTTAAAATAATTTATATCTTATTATTTATTCGTATGATTATAAAATAAAGAAATAAAATTGAATAACTCGTCTCATTTATTAAATAAACACTTGTGCTGTTTTTCTCTGCTAGTTTTTATTCAGATAATTTCTATTTTAATAAAAGAAAAAACAGTAGGGGAGGATGGAACACAATGAAACACGGGGAACAGTGAGCGGTAAGAGTGACTCCACGTGCTAAAGTGCGGTTTTCTGGGGTAAAACTAAGAATTTTCGTTGAACCGATTTTGTTCTCTTGGTTTGAGTAATTATTTTATTCAATCTGCTCTTACAACTTTTTCATTAGGCATGTAGCTCTTATGAATTTGCCTGACTTTGGCTTTCCTACCTCTTCACGTTCGTCGTAGGAAGTTAAAGACATCAAAATGGCTAGTATGGGGTTCCTTGAAACAAGGGCTTTCGGGGCGCAATGGAACGTTTCATGGAGTCCCACGAGGGTTTCATCGTTCGATTCTCTTACACGGATTAGCGGAACACCAATAAAACTGTATTAGTTTATGACAACTTTCGGGTCTGTTTGCGAAGACCACATCCAGTTACTTTTAGTAAACAGTTACTTTCAACAATGTGTAGTGATTATAAACAGTGATAACCTTAATTTATAATTTCAGTGATGATAAAAATGGGTTTTTTGAAATTAGCTCAAGAAATCTCTGACAAAAACAAGGCATTTCAGTTTTTCCAAGAAAATGAAATGTTACATAGAACAAGGGGTGTGTTCTATTATAAATAAATATTCATAGCTGAAATATATTCTTGTTATTCTCATCTAGGCCATTATTTCCAAATACAGGTTATAAATATTGTTATCAAAATAAGGGTAAAGGTACTGAAGAGCGGCTAATGGGCGTGGCCTGTTCTGATTGGTGATGTGACAGTAACTGGATTTCGCGTCATGAAAGTTACTGGATGTGGTCTTACTGTACAGACCCCTGATATAGATTGCTTAGATATTTTGAATTTATGCGTTTGTGTAGGACTTGTACAGGAATCGCCGCTGGCAAGAAATCGAAGTGTGACAGCTAACCTATCGACTCTGGAATCGATTGTCTAAACTTAGTATTCTTTCTGGATATTTTCCCTCCAATCATAACTATATTCAAAATCACTTGGGGACCTCCTAGTAAAATTTCTGAAACCTGCACCATCTTCAAATTTTAGGTCCCTCATAAGGTCATTGCCATAACTGGTGCCTTCCATTATTGTTTTTCGTATCCACCACCTTCTTTTCTTTATTCGATTCCCTTGCCTGTTAAGTAAAATAAATAAATTGGCAGCACAAATTTCTGCAATAGCCTCATTCGATATGTTCAAAACTGGAGAAACACTGACCCAAGTATAGACGCAGATCATAGCTTCGGAACTGTTCCGGAACAAAGTTTACCAACTGTATGGGAACTTTTGTTTACGAAACATTTGTTTACAGTCTGGAGTAGGTCTTATTTTATTTATTATTGTGAATAGATAAAACTAGCTGTATACACCGGTTTCATCCGGAGAATTTCATTTTTTAAATCTATAAAATCTATAAAGTGGGACTTTTATCGACTCAAACGGTCGATTTCATAAAAACCAATGTAAAGCGAGAACAAAATGATTTTTATAACAATAAAGAATATACCCAGAGATTGGCTGAAGTTATGCAATTTTAATATGGGCAGAAAGAAAAAAACAGAATTTCATCTTTATTTACATAGATTATAGCTGCATATCCCGGTTTCACCCGGGGAATTTCATTTTTCTAATGAAACGGTCGGTTTCGTAAAGAACCATTGTAAAGCAAGATCATTACGATTTTTATAACAACAAAGAATATCAGCTGAAGATCGGCTGAAGTTATGCAATTTTAATGTGGACAGGTGTTCGCACCTGGTAGAGAAATTTGGAGAATTCAGGACAAACGGTATGGATTTCTATAAAGAACAAATAAACAAACAGAATTTCATCTTTATTTATATAGATATTGTGGTGCATTAGAAATAAATAAAAATATTCTTTACGTCCAAGGTATAGAACACTGCTCTTTACTCTCAATGTAAAAAAATTCATCTTTTACTCTTAAAAAAAGATATAATTTATGTGGCACATTCCTGCTATTCATCCTTCCAGGCGGAATTTAATTATTAGGGGAGAGCGGGGTTGGTTGGCAATAGTTTTCACTTTTTAATTGTTGAGTCGTTCCTGTTTATATAATCCCAATAGGGTTTATACCATTTTTAACTCCAAGTATTTTTTTTCACCACATAATAGTTAATACTAAGATTATAGAAAATTGAAGAATTCGTCAATCCAGAGTATGCCAATTAACCCCCTATGTGGGGCAGGTTGGCCTAGAAGGTAGGGTTGTTTAGCCATCTTATTCAAGTACTGCCTGGCCCATATTATAGTTATTAAAAGCTGCACTGTAATGGTATAATAATTTTAAATCGGTTTTTACCAGCTTTTAAGGGAAAATAGAATGAAAATAGAAGAAGATAGAAATTTAGACTGTCGTCACTTTCTGCATAAGAAAAATTTCTCTCATCCTCCTTGCTGGAACTAAATACAATTGGTAGTTTCGCCTTTGTTTACCTTGCTTTTGTGAATTGCTACTGCGCCAACAAACCCCAGTTTAAGAGAGCCAACTAACCCCAGAGGAGAGATCATGTGAAAGATGGCTGCCAGGACAGGGGAAAACAATCAAACAAGAAACTGGTTAGTCGAGAGGTTAGGTTTTTCAAAGGAGTTTGAGGCAATGTGGACAGAATCTGAGTCAAATGTTTTGCCATTCCTTTAAACCAAATTTACTGAAAATATAAAAATTTACTTACATGTTGTAAAATCAATCAATGAAGCACACTCTTCTCTACACTGTTAGCATCGGATTGAAAATTCAGGACAAGACTCCCGAGGTCGAGCGGGTCACATGGTACAATAGTGGGGCCTTCACAACAGGTTTGACGGAAACTATAAGCCAATGGCCAACTTGCCCCCTATGCCAACCAACCCCGCTCTCCCCTACTCTTATTTATTATTATTATTGCTATGCACTATCATCACGCAGCTAATAACCTAAACCTTTTCTGTTGCAGTTACCCGAGGCATCATCCAGCGCGTGCAGCCAGTGGAAGAGGAGGGAGACCTCTCGGAAATCGTGGTCAAGGAGACGAAGAGGTTGAGGAGCTCCGGACTAGAGTGGGGCGGGGAGAACGAGGTGGTGGAGCGGACGGCTGTGGGAGTGGCACGCCACTGTGGGGCGGCGCACGGCGAGGGCGAGATGGTCATCATGGCGCGCCGCAAGCTGGGGCGTCTAGTGCTCGTCTGTGCGCCTCGCCATTCCGAGTGGCATGCCATCGTGCGCCAGCCTGCCGTGCGCGATGCGGCGCACTGCCTCCTTGCGTCATGACCGATGCGCTCATGGCGCAAGAGACTGATCGACATAGTTAAATCTGTTAATGGTTAATCTCAAGCGATAAGAGAGGTCATTGAGAAGATTTGTGTGTTTATTATGATCTACAAGACTCATTAAATCGACAATCATAGACTTAAAACACAATAAACAAATGTATGTACTAAATGTGAAGTTTTGCACTTCAAAGTGCCATTATCCATCACAATAATATCATTACAACAAAACATATTACAGTCGAACCTGAATAGCTGGAATCTCTTGGTGACAGGATTTTAATTCCACTTAAACAAGGTTTCACTTATCCTGAGTGCAGGTATCTTATGAAGGGGCATATGCCACTAAAAGAGGTTTTCAAACAACTTTTAACAATTTTTATAAAAAAAATAATACAGTACACACTTAAAACCATAAATTCATAAAATATTTATACAATTATTTGTAATGTGAAAATAAAATAATGCAGATTACAAAATAATTATGTATAAATGTATTAATGAAAGTGATCACATATTTTTTTCTGGACTTCACTTTGTTTTTTCTAGGTCATATAATTTTTCAAAGATTTCACCTTCAGCCCCTTTATTCATTTTAAAAAAAAATTAAAATTTCTCAATAATATTTAATGCATCATTCTTCGTGACTTGTAGCCTCCATGGCTCTTCTGAATTTCCATTTCCGTCTGGCGTTTTAGATTTTCAATGGATTTTTTCATTATTCATGTGGTCATACTGTTTGAATATTGGAAGCTTCTCATTGGTATCTCCTATCAAATTTTCAAATCCTGTGGCTGAACTGGATAACTCTTCACGTTTTCTTAGAAATTTGGATTCCACATATAGAGGAGAATACAAAAATCATCCCACTTACATAGGTAACTCCTGATAAAATTGATTCCACTTATAGAGTTAAGAACATTCCAGTTAAAGAGTTTATTTAAGGGAAAAATTATGGGACAAGTTTTGTACCGCTTATAGAGGTATTCCACTTAACCAGGTTCGACTGTACTTTCTAACAATTGATGCTGTGTACTGAGGTAAACAAATTGTGCTGTCATTGTCCAATAATATAGTGCCACTAGAATTGAAATGTACAAGTGAGCAGGCAGATATAGATAGACATATTAACGAATAGTTAAAACATTTCTTGCAAATATGGATTTATTTAAGAAATTTTTATCTTAAATCCACTTAAACTTTCATACTTTTTGATAATTAAGATTAAAAAAAATTATTTTAATATAATACAAAATTTCTGTATCTATTTTTGTTTGTACATATGTATTATAGCAAATTTATATATAAACATTGTATTTTTGTATATATTATTAAATGAGGTGCAATAAAGGAAAGATAAAATCAAATTGCATATAAGTGAAATGAAACTTACAAAAATAATACCATCTATATTGCTGCTCTGTTAATAAAATATTGATTTCTTTATATTATTATTAATTTGTGTTTTTGTTTTTTTTATAAATATGTATATTTGTATATTATAAAGAAGATTTGGTTTGTTAATAAGATAATTATTCGTGTGTGACCGGGAAGAGTTGGGTTAGATTTCTTTAAACTAAAATAGATTCATAACACGACTAAAGTTTTAGTTTTAATATTCATTATTTACTCCTATCTTGCTTCTAACCAATCTTAGTTTTGTATCTTCTTGTGAATTCCCTGTGCCAAATTATGTTCTTTATTAGTGAAATTTCTTTCTTTCTTTGATATATATATTTTTTTTTATTTCCAAAGCATCGTTTTCCTTTTCTTTTTATAATAATTTTTTATCCCGTTCATTTTTATTTGTGTAAGTTTTAAGTAGTAATCTCATCGCTTTTAGTTAATTTTTTAACATCCAATAGCCACGTCTCCCTCTCATATTGTCGGTCTCTGAAGAAAGGAAATTTTATATTTTGTAAGAATCATTATTCCATGTATATATAAATTGTATATAAGAAGATGTACCATTATTAATTTTTTTTTTAAATTGTTGATCTCATGAATAATTTTATTGTATATATTTTATATCAAAAAAACCCTGCAATTTTCAAGTATCTTTCTAGTGTTAAAGGTGTAATATTAAATGAATCATTAGTTTTTTAACCTTATAAATATTTTTTTTTTGTTCTATGCTATGTAGATTTGGCTGAAAAGAAAGAGTAAACTTCAAAATGAAATGCCATAAAGTTAGGATATTGTATTTCTTTGTAGGGGAATATATTAAATGTGATATAATTATTGGAATAAAATAGAAGAATTGAATGTGAAAATGCTATTATATTTTAGAATAAAGTATTTTGGTTTTATCATTGCTTATTATTTAATTGCCCCATTGTTGTTAATATTAGATAAAAGTAATGAAACATCTCCTCACATGAGGTATGATGTGAACTAGCTTCTGCTAATTTTTTGTGGAAATGAGAAATATAATACTTAAAGTATTTACTACCATTCAATTATCAAAAGTCATCCATGTTGTTTAACAAAACTTATAATCATAAACATTAAGTACTTGCATGCTATTAAATATGTTATACCATAATTTTTAAGAATTTCAGTAATTCAGTAATTACCATATCCGAACCATTCCTAATGATATCTACTCAAGTTCATAAAGGGAGAATGCTAAGTACAAGAAATAAAACTGAAAATGAAAGAAGGAGAAAAATGATTTTAATGTAACTATAATAATATTATCAGTAGTTATACAAATTTAACATACTATGTATTTTTAATAAATGCATATATTGAACTCAACCATATCATAAACTTTTACAAATTGTGCAATATAGACATTAGTCTGTTGTAGTAGAGCTAACAATACAGTCATAAAGGATTGAAGTTAACATTCAAAGTACAACCAATATTAGGGGAACATTTAGATTTATATAAACCAATTACCTGAACTGTGTACAAGCAACAGTTTGCTTAATATACCTTTTTTTTCTTAAACTGCGACCAACAGACAGGAAGACTACTATCATACAATTAGTTGGTATTTTTTATTTTGCAGTTAATTTTCTCAAAAAAAAGGTTGATTTTTATTTTTTTGGCTGAAAAATGCAAAATTTATTCAAGTTTACCGACAATAGCCAATATTTTAAAAGACAATTTGTGCCTTCTCACCGAACAGCCACAATTCTGAAACTGCTAAATCCTTTTTACTTTCACTTACCTATATATGAAATATATAGTTAAGGAAGAGCATATAGAACAAATAAAAACAAAAATAAGAAATGAATGTGGAAAAATGTGTGACTTAGAGGAGTGGCAATTAACAAAACAAATCAACTTTTAATCTAAGTAAGTTGGTAAGTGAAAGTTGTATTGTTGTGTGCACGATTTTTTATAAACCCTATCAAGAGTTTAAGAACCAAATAAGAATGTGTTACGTCTAGGTGAAATTCCTTTTTATATCAAAACTCTTTGGCCGCATATAATGGTTCCATACCATTCTATTATATGTACATATATCATAACAATAATTTTGTAAGGAAAAAATTCATTTATAAAGAATTAAATTATTAATGAGTTATTATGAATTATTATAAAAATGCAAATTTATTGGAACAAAGATGTATGAATGATTCTGTTTCATTGAAAGAGAGTTCTAGAATCTTCTGGAACCGTTACATTCTTGTATTAGTAAATGACAACATGTTTTGGAATGATCTAGACCTTTCTGGGATGTTCCATTTCGGACTAAATATAGTAAGTGATAGCCTAGGGGCTTAGTTTTGCCTTGGACATGGAAGCACAAAAGTCACTTTAACATGCTTTTTGCTGCAAGAAATTTAGATATGCAAGAAAAACCTATATTTGGATATATCAAATTTGAACAAAATTAGTGTTAATTTAACAGGATTTGTCTGATTAAAACGTTTTTTCGATTTCCTTAAAACGGCTTTTACAATTTTGATTAAACTCGTCATGTTTAATGAGAATCAAGCATTCAACATTTAATATCAGGTAAGTTTTATGATAATAAAATGTTCTTAGGGCGGTTTAATGATGAAGGTTCTTGTTTTTCTATAGTGTACCTTCAATTTTGTTTATATGGAGAAATTAACTATCTCTCATCATGCCTAAAAATAAGGAATGGCTAAATATGAAAAAAAAAAAAGATCAATAAACATATACAAGAGAAAAAAAGAAATAACTATTACAACAAATTGGAACCATGTCATTGCAGTACGCATTTAATAACTGTTTATATTGTAAACAGCGCGAGTCGTCAACGTGTTTTGGAAGATTTAATGGATTTTTTAAGCAACTAAATTAAGTTTTCGACAACTAAATAAAGAATTATAAAATCTGACACGATGGAGTATTATGCTTGCATTCCCCTATTATAACAAATAAAAACATGATTTAACAATAAAAGAATTCCGTGTACTTAAGACAATAAATACGTGATGTTCTACTAATTAAAGCTAAAGTTAAACTAATTAAAGCAGTTTGTGAAGTGTAAAATATACGGTCACGATAATTTTTAATAATTACATTTTATTTCACAAACTATAGTTCCATAATATTTTTCTGAATGCTATATAAAGGGTAATTAATAGAACAATAATTTGTCTCGGTTTCCGGAAAGCCAACAGTCAAACATTTTAAAATTGGAACATATTGGAAATTGATTACAGAAAAATGGATTCCTTGTACACTCTGTCCACCTTCACAGTAGCTCTTTCAAAGCGAACTGATCCCCTTTCTTGGCTCCATTCTCCACCTTAAACAGACATATCAATTTATTTTCTAAAATTATATTTTTTTTCAAATTTTGGTTTTTATCGCCCTACAAAGTAAACGTCACAGACGGGACCCATGAATGGCGCTGATAAGAAATAAAAAGCAGTATAAAAACAAGAGAATGGACGATGAGTAGAGAAAGATGATTGGTTGATAATGGCCCCATTCCAAAGAGCTAACCCCGCGCACTAAGTAGGCAGAACAAGAAGAAGAGGTAATTGTATACCTCGCTGGACGGCAGCAAAAAGGTGTGTCATTATCAGACCCGCTCTCCCTCTTTCTTCTGCTCCTGTCTTCTCTTCTATGCCACTTCTCCACGTCAGTTACAATCAAAGGAGACCAGAAAAATATGTTTTTTATTTATTTATAAAAATTAAAAACTGCATTAACATCTTATACTCATACTAGCATTCCCCGTCACGGCTTTGCCATCGAGCCTTTAAAATCAAATCTGTGATCATTATCGTAGTTTTGATTTAATATAATATGTTAACTGATGTTAAGGAGATTTAGTGGAATCGGAGCTTCCGGTAGGTGGAATGTTGGAGGGGGAAGTTGCCGGCGCGGTAGAAGAGAGGGAGACGCGCAATGGAGAGAGTTCACTAAAACCGCCGAAACAAAAAATTGCTTACTCGTCGTGAACGCTTCATTTTTCGGCTTTAAAACATGGTTTTCGATGCTCCGTAGGGGCTTACGAGTTAAACTCGTCATATCAAGATCTTTAAAATGAGTCCAAATTAGATATTTTTTTCGAAGTGGAAAAATAGGTGTCCGTTAGAGCTAAACGGCAATTTCGCCATTTAAACCCCTTAGGGGTAACATTTTTGAAATTCCTTTCTTAGTGGTTACCTTCATCGCGTTTAAAATCTAAATTCCGAACTTCAAGTTTCTCAAAGCCTCTTGTATATAGAGAGATGATAGAGATCGAAATAAACACGCACCATCCCCAATCATGGGAATCAAAGTGTGCATAATTTGATTACCGCTAATATTTAAATAGTCAGTAGCCATATTTTATGTGAATGTCTATTTTAATAATATTGTAACGTTAAATCGATATTCAAATAAAAAACATATGGTTTAAAATCTCAAAAATAGATTTCCGTTAGAGTTAAACGACAATTTCGCCATTTAAGCCCCTTAGGGGTTACATTTTTGAAATTCCTTTCTTAGTGGTTACCTACATCGCGTTTAAAATCTAAATTCAGAACTTCAAGTTTCTATCATAAGTAGTTTTTGCTCTGCGTTGATTCTGTCAGTCAGGACAAAGCCTCTTATATATATAGAGATTAAATGCGCGAGCAATAAATAAAAATATCGATGATAGATAAATCATGGGCGTCCACTGGGGAGGGCCTCTACAAATATGAGAAACAAAAACTAAAAATTAAATGAATTCGTATTCACTCACTGTGTTTATTAAGTACTAGCTATGGGACCCGGCTTCGATGAGGTAGTTGTGTGGTAGTATAAAAGAAAAAATTAGCACCTTTTTGAAACTTCGGTTTTAACTTGGTATTAATATTAAGATTCGAGATCTGCCGAGTCCACCCAAATAAGGGGCCCTATAAACTTCATGGGGGGCTGAAAATGGTAAAAGAAAAATTAATTTTACGCAAATCAAGGCACAATTTCTTTACCATATTCCTTTTTATCCTGAAATATAAGGAGTGATAAAATCTTATTGAAAAATTGCTGAAATTGGAGTTAGCCATTCTGTCAACTGGAAGGTTCATCATACATAGTAATCAAACCAACTGCTTTTTCATAACTACAATAAGAACACTTCAAATTTTATGTTTTGATTTATTTTCAGTCTAGTTATCTCTTATTTTTTGTCTGTTTTTATTCGCTCACTGTACTACTAAGAAAGGTTCAATCATATTGCATTAAATTTACTTATATATTATATATTGATCAAATGTAATGTGTTGATCAATTAGCCTTTTTATATGAAAATTAATTTGATAAGGAATCCAGTTGGTTTTCTAATTCATTGCAGAGATGTAAAATCATTATTTTTTCTTCACGCAAAGGAGAAAATACTTATTTAATCTTCATTTTTTAAAAATTTTAAAAGAACTGTGAAAAAATATATAACCCTTACAGAACTGAATGAATGAACAACAAACATTGAGTGAAACGCACCCAAGCGCTTCCTCGTAGTCTGGAGCTGGAACTAAATTTTTATTCACTAACCCGTAAAGGTAGGCTAATTACATGGTGCTTAAAATTCCGATACTTTTATCTTAAATTTTACACCCTAAGGATAAAAACTGAAACCTTCTTCTCTGTTAGGGGTTATACTGCTACACGACGACATAGCTTTCTTGGTAGTACGTACAGTCGTTTTGAGCCTTTTCGGCTCCCACATTGCACACTTTGCTTTATAATATATATTGATTATATAAACGCATTTTTTAACTTTCAAATATCGATGAGATTTATTTGAAAAATTAATTGAGCTTTAATTAGTCAGGATACCTCCCCGATCATAAAAATTTTACTAACCTCCCCCCCCCCCCCCGGACAAAATGCTATTAAGATTAATTGACTCACTTGAAAAGATTGAATAGCGTTGCTTTCAAGATACCTCAAGCTGTTAAGAAAGCTAGAGGCAGTGCTGACCTTTGGACAGAACAGATCGTGCATGATCTAACAACTCAGTACTTCAGGGGGGGGGGGGGGGGTAGTATAACTTGGCTAATTACCGCCAAATATTGAACCAAAATAATCAACCCTGAATCTTATTAATCACACTTTTTGTGCAAAATGCCAAATATTGGAGCACTGTCAACTTATGGTACAGTTACCCTACCTATGGGAAAGTATTGCGATCGTGGAAAATTTCTATAAATAATAAATAATAAACGTTTTAGGGTCCTCAGAGTCCAAATAACCAAGTCCCGCGAAATGGTCTGTGTGTTTGTGTGTGAACAGAATAGCTCAAAAACTATAAACCGTACAAACCTGAAATTAGGTATTTGGTATATGATAGGTTAAATAATGGTCAGGATTTTCAGTTACAATGATATTTATTATGGTAAGCCAACGTTTCGATCCAACTTGTGGATCTTCATCAGGGCTAAAAGAAAACAAATATATGAGTATCTATGCTAGAGGGTGACAATAAATGGATACATTACAGAACTGATAATAATATAAAAGATGGTGTATACATAAATATTAAAATAAGAGGCTGGTTAACAAGATAAAATGGAATATGATATTTACCTACTGAGTCCAGGTGGATACTAAGACTAAAGGTAAAAATAAGGTGAGAGGTAGTGGTAGGGGGTTAGTTTGCCGACTTCAAAGGTTTATGGCGGGGAAATCCAACGCTTTTGAAGTGAAGGCACATGACAACTGAGTGAACAAAAATATTTAAAACTAACAAAATATATGGTACTGTATACAAATAGTTGTGTCTGAACTGAATAATAACATAAAAATGAGATAATACATAATGTAACAATGCATACAAATATGGAAAATATACAGAAAGAAACATACAATACAAAAAATAATAATAGTACAAGAGGTACAGAGATAATTGCAGGTACCTATGAAATCAAAAACTAGGATTTGAGGATGCGGCAGATGTTAGAATAAGTGGATGAAATTATCTCTTTATCTGTTTTGTGATTTACCGGGTTATTTGTTTCTAGATGGATGAAAATGGATTCTGAGAGGAGACGTTTGTCGTGGTTAGATACAGTAGCTAATATGGAGGGGTTCTCAAAGTCGAAGGAATGGTTGTGGGCAATGGCATGTTCTGCTAATTTAGATGCAGACGAATTACGCGTCGGCAAACTAACCCCCTACCACCACCTCTCACCTTATTTTTACCTTTAGTCTTAGTATCCACCTGGACTCAGTAGGTAAATATCAGATTCTATTTTATCTTGTTAACCAGCCTCTTATTTTAATATTTATGTATACACCATCTTTTATATTATTATCAGTTCTGTAATGTATCCATTTATTGTCACCCTCTAGCATAGATACTCATATATTTGTTTTCTTTTAGCCCTGATGAAGATCCACAAGTTGGATCGAAACGTTGGCTTACCATAATAAATATCATTGTAACTGAAAATCCTGACCATTATTTAACCTATCGTAATTGAAGAACAGTTGACCATCTCTCATCTATACTAGTATTTGGTATATGTATATGCCCGCGATTTGACAGCAAAGATTTCGTCCAAATCGAGTAAATATATATTGGTGATTTTTTCTGTTTTAAGATTTCTCAAAAACGGCTCTAACGATTCCGATTAAATTTATCAAGTCTAATCCTAATGAAGCATTCTTTAATATGAAGTTGGTTTTATCGAAATCGAATAGGTCTGATAGGGCTTAAATGGCTAAGGAACAAATCTTCCATTAAGGTACCTTTAGTTTAGTTTATTTCGAGTAAATAACTATCCATTATCATCTTCAAGAAATGGCTAAATATAAAATACGAAAGGATTTCGTAATCAAATAAAAGAGAAAAAAATATATAATTTCCCAAAAAAATAATCTTAATCTCTGGGTATATCTGTTTCACATATGCATATATATTTTTCTTTTCTTTTAAATTTGTTTGTAAAATGGTTTATATAGGATATTATTTAGACTACATGGATTTAAACAAATAAATTAATTAATATTTTAAAAAATAAAATAAAATAATCCTGATGATGGTAAAGAACATTATTGGATTTTTAACAATTTTTTTTTTTTAAACTTAACTAAGTTGGCATATCTCTCAGCCAACGCTTCAAAAGTCGCCGGGAAGGAAGTTAGTGGTTTATATTAAGGTGCCTTTACACCTTACGAACCTCACCTTCGAAAAAGTTCTCCTTCGAACCTTGCCGTACCGACGTGAAGCGAACAGCCATTTATACTTCACGTAACGTTAAGCGAACCAATATGGCTTACGCACCCAAAGCTAGCTTATGATAGAGAAAAAATCTCCATTATCAATATATTTTACACTATCTGAAAAATAAAATAAAAAAATAGGAGACGATTTACAACGTTTCACAAATTACACTAGTATCACAAACAACTCCTGTCACTTAGGAAAAACCAAATCAAAAGTGACACTAGCGCTACCCCCAAATCTAGGCAAACAGAGTACCTAGAACACCCGAACAGTCGACGTGAAGGCTTCACGAAGGTTGTTCGAGGGTGGTGTTCGAAGGTAAAGTTCGTAAGCTGTAAAGGCACCTTTAGGTGTCAGAGTCTGTGCTGAGGGGAATGGAGGTTCTTGTAGTATTATGTAGCTGTGTCGAAGACTGTTGGAATATTCAGGTTCTGCAGTGCAGTAAGTTTTTCATTTGTCACATAGTATGCTACGTCGACTATTTTCTTCAATGACTAAATTATTTGGAAGTTCGAGGGTCTTGCAGAACCCCACAGTTCCATCCAATAAATTTAAAAAGAAGAATTCATGATAAAATAATGGACTGTAACATTAATAAGATTTATTCTCCTTTAACGTTACGTATAAACCATATAATTATTTTTTTGTATTAGTGTCCGACCGAAACCAAAATTTTAGCCGAATCCGAAGCTTATTTACGTGTATATATATATATAATACATATAAGTGTGTAATATGTCTAGTTTAGCAATAATATCAATGTAAGCTTATAAAATAACAGTAATTTAATTTAATTATTCATTTAATAAGTGAGCTGTTGTACAAGAGTGGTAAAACAGATGTTTAGTTAAGTTATAGGATCAATATCCAATCCCGGCCCCCTCTTTCTAATCCCAATTTGTGATTTCCTCTCACATCCAATATTTTTATCCAATATTTTATTTATTTTATCTTCAGTTATTTTGCCAAAATGTATACTAAAAACAATATTATAAATATAATTTTTAAACATAGAAGAGTTTCTATTTCAGTTTACTCTCTGCTACTTTTTTTATTCTAAAGTTAGCTATTTTTTGTTTTATTCTATTTTATTGTTTTATTCTATCTATTATTTGTTTTATTCTAAAGTAGCTATTTTCAAGCAATCCATCATTTTTATTTGCACGTCATTTTTTTTTATCATATGTTTTTGCACGTTTTGAAGTTTTTAAGCACGTTTTAAAGTTTTTATTGCGCGTTTTAAAATTTTTACTGCACGGAATTCCGAGCTTTTCATAATGTGTAAAGCAAAGGTTGCTGTATGTACTTGTAAATCGCTAATGCAGTCGAATCTGGTTAAGTGGAATACCTCTATAAGTGGTACAAATTTTGCTGTCCCATCATTTTCCCCTTAAATAAACTCTTTAACTGGAATGTTTTTTTTTTTTTTTTTTTTTTTTTGGGGTGATTTCAAGACTTCTACTGAAGCCCTATACTATCCATACTAACACCCATGGCACTGGGTGATGCTTCTCCCACGAAAGAAAAGCACCACCCAGGGCGGGACTCGAACCCGCAGCTCCGGCATGGGAGTATGGCGCTTTACCGTACAGCCACACCGGGCCCCAAAGGAATGTTTTCTCCTCTATAAGTGGAATCAATTTTTGTGGAAGTTACCTCTGTAAGTGGGGCGATTTTTGTATTCACCTCTATAAGTGGAATCCACATTTCTAAGAAAACGTGGAGGGTGATCCTGTTCAGCAACAGGATTGACAAAAGGTGATAGGAGATAGCAATGAGAAGCTTCCAACATTTGAGCAGTGTGTCCACCTGGATGAAGAAATTATAACAGCAGGAGAGCTGAATGATGAAGAAAGTTTTGAAAAATTTACAACGCCCAATAAAAATGAAAAATGTTGATAATCGGGACCAAGAAGAAGACCTGGTAAATTCAGAAGAACCAGAGAGGCTAAAGATCACGAAAAATGTTGCACTAAATATTATTGAGAAGTTGCAGACTTTTTTAGAAATAAATGAAGGAGCTCAAGAGGAAATCTTTGATAAATCATATGACATAGAAAAAAATATTTTCAAGTGCCAAAGTGAAGTGCAGAAAAAAAGAACTGATTACTCTCATTAATACATTTGTACATAATGATCTTGTAATCTGCATTATTTTATTTTCAACTTAAAAAAAAAATCAATATTTTATGAGTTTATGGTTTTTAATTGTTTACTGTAAAAATTTTTGTAAAAAACGTTGTAAATCGTCTCCTATTTTTTTATTTTATTTTTCAGATAATATAAAATATATTGATAATGGAGATTTTTTCTTTATCATAAGCTAGCGTTGGGTGCGTCAGCCATATTGGTTCGCTTAACGTCACGTGAAGTATAAATGGTTGTTCGTCTAACGCAGGTAGGGCAAGGTTCGGGAGCGAAGGTGAGGTTCGTAGAGTGTAAAGGCACCTTTAGTAGCTAACTTAAATGGTCCCGAATATTTTCAAGACACCTAACACCTAATTCCGATTAAACAGATTTCAGTTGGTAGAGCTGAAATTGCTACTTGAGAATCTCCTGGACCTCACCCTGGGAAGTACCCTGGGGATGAGGTGTAAGGACCATCTGTCTCGCAGGATATAGAGTGGAATGTCCTTAGAATGACAGCCGTCATTAGGACCGGTCAGTGGCGTGGCGCCAGGACACGTGTTGGCTCCTCCTGGAGCTGCCTTCGTATTCCTCAATTTTTGGGCTGATGTTAATATTAGCATTGCGGGTTTTGGTATAGAATAGCCAACTGGAGAATAAATATTAGGAGGTGTGTAATGCCGTACTAAAACACTATGAGGTAGATATCAACTGAAGAAATCATCATAAATCAGGTAAGCCTATCCTGTTCGTATTTAGTGACAGTTGACAAATTTACAGCAGACAAGATATAAAATGCTAATGTAAGCAATGACGAACATTACAAGGGATGCGCACTGACCTTTTATGACAAAAATACATTGTACGAAGAACAATATAAATTAGGACCAATAATCAGTATTGGCAGTAGTTGGGTGATTCTCAAACTACGAGCAAGTTTTACATTTCATTTTCGAAATTTTTCAGTGTGGTTAAAAAAAAAATAAAAAAATCTACATGTATTAGGAACCATCCATAGCAAATCTAGCATAATAGCAGTTCATGATCATAGCTTGAAATTGAGATAATTTAATATAAAATTTCATGATTTCAGTTAGGTACGTCAATGACTGATTGTATTACTGCCTTAATTCCATTTATTGTTTAGTATATTCCACATTTAATATGGTATCGGGTGATACCGTAAGAATTGCCGCAATAATTTTTTATTAAAGGAAAACAATTCTTAAACATAAAATCATATTTTTTTCCAGAAATAAAAAAGGCATCGAAAAATAACTTATGCAAATAACTGACCCCGATTTACCTAATTCATTTATATTGCTGGAAGGAGGATGAAATTAATTAATTATATATATTATATAATGTTTATCAAAACAGATTCCGAAGAATTCCAAAGATTTTAGAGAAAAGGAAAAATCTTTTCCACAACACACCTTTAAGCACCTCGAGGAATAGAAGTGATCAGATTGAGAATTTTGTTTTCATTTGGTAGAAATTAATTTTTTTTTTAATATAAATTTGTTGCAAGTGCCTTGTCCTCTTTAATTCATGTTGTCATGCACGTTCAAAACTGAAAAACAACATAATTATTTAAAATTGAAATAAGTATCCGACTCTTTGATGAATCCAAATAGTTTAATTATTTCATTAACTGATTCATATTTTCGTGACTAATACACAAAAATGTATCCTTCTTTTTTAAATCACCAGTACATTGAAAGGTTCAAATCAGCAAAAACTAGAATAGCTTAGTTTGTTATATTCGAAGAGACACATTTTTGAAAATATTTTACGTCCTGTCAGTTAATTTTTTTTTTTTTTTCTTCCCCTCCTGGTATGCCACAGAAATGTTCATTATTTGAAAGCTGTTTTATATTCTTTCATTATGTTGCCTTACAATAGTCATTGTCATGGACAAATGATTGGCCACGACAGGAATTATCCACGAGAATGAGGCGAGGAAAGCTCCACGAGAATGAAAAAATGACATTTACAAATTTTTCTTTTAAAAACTATATGATTTACGAAAGAACGAATGTCATAATTTAATAGAGCGAGTTAAGGGGGAAAAGAAGAAAATATTTTCAAGCCGTAAATTCATAAAGAACAACAAAAAATTCGGGCCACGTGAATGAGGGTAATAAACATAAACTTCCATTTTCGATGAAAGAACACCCCGAAATGGGCCTAAATAGTGCAGAAGGTAATAATAAAAAGAGGTGAAATCTTACTCGACAGTATTGGAATTATTGAAATTCTCTCTTTGGGTCACTTAATTTCATCTTTGTTGGTGTACGATTCGATAATTCATACATCCACGGTAATGGCGTCATATCCCAGTGACAATTTTTAAGTATTTTTTATTGGTTTATCATTAACACCAAATGGTTGAAAATCGTGTTATTTTAATTCTTCTTCCGATATATTACAATTAGGTCAATACATTTTTGTCAATTAATGAGTACTATAAACCAAAATATATATTATGTAAGAAAAATCATTACTGGTGACAGCACGCGAGAGTGACGAATAAGATAAAAAATCATCAGATTCGATCAGAAGAACATAGAAAGATGTTATAATTTTCATTTCATCAGTGAGATATCTGCTGAGAGAAAATGTTCACATCTAAAAAAAGAGACCACAATGCCGGGTTTGGCTTTGAATATGGAGTGACAAGAAGTTGCCCATAGTTTGAGAATCACCCAGTTATGGCCACAGAATACATTTTAAGCCAGACAGGAAACCAGACAAATTCGTAAACCATTTTTGCATACAATAGATCGCTGATAGACTCATTCAAAAACTTCAAATCATATGATTCACTGACATCACAACTGAAAGAAAACTTTATTAAAATCACGGACAAAGGAATTCAAACTAGACTGACGTGGATTAGAGGACACAGTGGCATTGAAGGCAATGTGAAATCAGACGCATTGGCCAAGAGAGCTGCTAACGACACTAAGTCGCTAATCTCTTACACCACAGTGCCTCTGACATAAATAAAGAAACACATCAAAACTGACGCAATAACTAATTGAACCGAAGAATGGCAAAAATCTATTAAAGGACAACTTGTACATAAATAAATCCCGAAAATCACACAACAAAATCATGAAAAACCAAAAAAGCACATATTACAAACTAACACAATTACTGACAGAACACGGACTATCAAAACATTATTTCAAACCGGTTCCACCTTTGTAATACAAACACTTGTTACTGTCATGGACAAACTCCAAAAACTTTTAAACATATCTTACACGAGCGTCACTTGCACGAACACAACAGAGGAAATTAATTAAAAACAATCCTGATGAAGGGGGACACATGACCTACTCCTAAAAACAAATTATTTGAGAAATATAAAGTGGTTTTCAAAATTTTCAAATTAATCTTCAGAATTGACCCCAGAGAAGACAGAAGACCCGGCAAAAAAAACAGAACTAGAATGGACCTCAACTCCCACCACACCCAGTGGTGTTTTGAACTTTTATTTTTATTTATTTTTTGTTAGTTTTTTGTGTCTTACTCGTTTTTATGTTTAGTTAGAAAACTTGAACATTCAGATTGTTTACTATTACTACAGTGAAAACAAAAATATTAATACCTATCCAGGTAGTATGCCTAAGGGCATGAAATCTGTAAAATTAAGAAATACACGACCCTGCCATAGGGTTACTATGGAAGGGGGGGGGGGGGGGAAAGATACAAAACAGTGACCGACGGAAGTTTCGGTTTCGGTTTTCGACCAGTTTCGGCCGGAAAACCTGGTTTCGGCCGTAGTTTCGGTTTCGGCCAAAAATTAGCCGAATCTTCGGCTAGGCCGAAACTAGCTCCTGTGTCTGATATCTCCAAGAAGGTAGTAGGACTACACAATTTCAGCTTGTAAGCTCGATCTTTTTCATGGCATTTAACACCCTTGAATTTAATAGTGGGAAGTATCTGTTATTTTAGTTAATTACACTTGTATTGTATTTCGGTAGAACATAGATTTTCCTCATTCTTTTGGTATCTTTACTTGATCGAAAACTTTAAGTTGGGTGTGGAGACAAAAATTTGAGAGTGACAAACAGAAATGTCCTCGTATATCATATCAAGTCTTAACATGTAATGAAAGCATGCTCTTCATACAGAATTCTTTACGTTAAGTGTAAAGAATAGTATTTATTCTTTACCTTGAGCGTTAAGGATTTTTTTGTGCTTTTAATCATCTCCTCATTAATAATGAAATTTGTTTTCTAAAAAAAAAAAGATTAACATAAATAATAATATATATTCTAAATACGTAAAATTAAATTTGTCGACATGTCCACAGATTCAATTCAAAATTGTCAGCCCCCTTTCCCCCAGCGGTACACCAATAACATCCTAAAAACTTGTGTCAATTTTTACCATGAAGAAAGTAATGTAGCACAAGTAAGTACCTAATGTTTTTAAACCCCAGATTTTTATTACCCCTGTTACCGTTCTTGGGTTAAAAAACATTAGGTACTTACTTGTGCTTCAGTGGGAAACAATTTGTGATTTCCTCTCACATCCAATATTTTTATCACTAGATATACAAACCACTGCACTACCATCCCTATTGAGTTCAGGATATTTTTCTATCCATCCCGCAATTTTCGAAGACACTTCTCCAATTTTTGGGATTTTTAGTAACAATATACTCGACAGAAGCTAGTTTGATACTAACAGATATACTATGTAAGTAATCATAATCATAATGGTCAGGATTTTCAGTTTACAATGATATTTATTATGGTAAGCCAACGTTTCGATCCAGCTTGTGGATCTTCATCAGGGCTAAAAGAAAACAAATATATGAGTATCTATGCTAGAGGGTGACAATAAATGGATACATTACAGAACTGATAATAATATAAAAGATGATATACATAAATATTAAAATAAGAGGCTGGTTAACAAGATAAAATAGAATATGATATTTACCTACTGAGTCCAGGTGGATGATGAAGATCCACAAGCTGGATCGAAACATTGGCTTACCATAATAAATATCATTGTAAACTGAAAATCCTGACCATTATTTAACCTATCGTAATTGAAGAACAGTTGACCATCTCTCATCTCTAATTTAATTTAATTTAACTTTTTAAGTTTTTTTCGATTTTCTCAAAAACGGCTCCAACGATTTAGATTAAACTGAGTATTTGATCTATTTATATGCCTGAAATATGACTGTAAAAATTTCATCAAAATTGATCAACCGAAGGGGGGGGGGACTTTACTGAATAATTTTTTTTTTTTTTTATTTACTCAAAAACGGCTTTAACGATTAACAAAAATAAGATATGAATGTAGAAAAATGTGTGACTTTGGGAAATGATATTTAGCAAAACACGTCAATTTCTAATCTAACAAGGGGAGGGCACAGCTATGGGGTCGTCGATCGGGCCCATTTTTTTTCCTGGTGATTCTACATCGAAAAATAGTCGGCACGTGTCCGAGCGTTCCGTCCAATGGGCCTTAGGTGCTGAGAAATAAAATAAAATACCTTGAAAATCCTTTATTTTTTATCTTGAGTTTGGAAAATGATATCGCCATGATTCTTTCACTAATTCATTTATTTTAGAGAGTAGATTAATGGAAAAATACAATCGTTAAAGAATTATTCATATTACTTCAATTTAATTTAAAAAAAGCTTCAAGTTTTCAAGTAAACTAGCTTTATAAATTTTTTCACATAAAAAACAATATTAGAATTGAGTTCAACACCTCAAGAAACCCTGATGTCTTAAATATCATCCAAAACAAAAAATAAAAAAAATTTCCTGTCAGGAGCAGCTTAAAAATGTTTTAGCAAAATTGTACGTGTAGTTTCAAATTCTGCATCTCGCGCTGAGCTGATCCGATTTTTACGTTCTTGAGCTCGTTGCATAGAAGAAAGCTTCCTTTTTCTATCCATATAGATAACTATGGTATTATCTCGGGAAGCTCTTGTAAAAAATGGTCCTCAAAATAAAAATTAAATTCAAACTTTTCTTTATATTATGTTGATTCCCGAACACGTAAAAATATCTCGATTAGTTAAAAATGTGTAACTCTAGAGCCTTTATTTACCCTATAAATTTGATGAGAATCGGTAGAATTTTCTCCGAAATATGGTCGGACTTAGCCTTAGCGAAACTTTTAATGCAATTTTCAATTTTTTTTTTTTAATCTTCCCAAAATTTACTTATAGGTTTTTTTGATTGTCCTCAAAACGAATCTGAAAACTGTTATGAAACAAATGAGCCGAGTAACAACCAAAAACAATACTAATAATTTTAAAAAAAAATCCAAGAATGAAAGAAAATAAAAAGTTAGTCGATCACTTTGAGAGAGAGGTTTGTAAGAGTTTTCAATAACAAATAACAATTAGGAATGATTCACATCGTATCAGTTTTAAAATCCCCCACCTACCCTCACCAGTAAGTAAACAAAGAGTATATGCGGACGAGTACAAAGTACGTTTTTCTATTTTAGTTCGCACTTGTTTCATTATACCACCTTCACATTGGAAGTATATCCATAAGAAAAAAGTACTACTTGTTGATGGCGAGGGCATAGAAAAAACACATTGCATATAGATCATTGAGAAAAAGTAGTTTTAAATTTTAGTTCGTTTGAAGTTCAAAATCATTTTTTGTAAGGCGAACGTGAAACAATCGGAATGAACCCATTTTCTCCTAGCCGACCAAGAAAAACAAAATAGGCTCTGTAAAATGAATTTACTAGTGATAAAAACATCGTGAAAAGGATGGAAATAATTACTTTTTAGAGTTATGTTGATGGAATATTCTGGCAAAATACTGACATTAAAAAATCATTTTGTGAAAACTGTTTTTGTTTCATAACAGTTTTCAGATTCGTTTTGAGGACATTCAAAAAAACCTATAAGTAAATTTTGGGAAGATTAAAAAAAAAAAAAAATTAAAATTGCATTAAAAGTTTCGCTAAGGCAAGACCCTTACAATTTCGTTAAACATCCAAAAATCCGACCATATTTCGGAGAAAATTCTACCGATTCTCATCAAATTTATAGGGTAAATAAAGGCTCTAGAGTTACACATTTTTAACTAATCGAGATATTTTTACGTGTTCGGGAATCAACATAATATAAAGAAAAGTTTGAATTTAATTTTTATTTTGAGGACCATTTTTTACAAGAGCTTCCCGAGATAATACAATAGTTATCTATATGGTTAGAAAAAGGAAGCTTTCTTCTATGCAACGAGCTCAAGAACGTAAAACTCGGATCAGCTCAACACGAAATGCAGAATTTGAAACTACACATACAATTTTGCTGAAACATTTTTAAGCTGCTCCTGACAGGAAAATTTTTTTATTTTTTGTTTTGGTTGATATTTAAGACATCAGGGTTTCTTGAGGTGCTGAACTCAATTCTGCTATTGTTTTTTTATGTGAAAAAATTTATAAAGCTAGTTTACTTGAAAACTTGAAGCTTTTTTTAAATTAAATTGAAGAAATATGAATAATTCTTTAACGATTGTATTTTTCCTTTAATCTACTCTCTAAATTAAATAAATTAGTGAAAGAATCATGCCGATATCATTTTCCAAACTCAAGATAAAAAATAAAGGATTTTCAAGGTATTTTATTTTTTTTCTCGGCACCTAAGGCCCATTGGACGGAACGCTCGGACACGTGTCGACTATTTTTCGATGTAGAATCACCAGGAAAAAAATGGGCCCGATCGACGACCCCATAGCTGTGCCCTCCCCTTAACGTAAGTTGGTAAGTGAAAGTTGTGTGTTGCGCGCACGCACCAGATTTTTTTATTTAACGATTTAACGTTACAATATGAATTCTGGACCTTGAAAATATAGTTGAAACAAAAATAGAATTAACTTAGTGGAATATACAAAATTTCTAAGTTGTATGTTTCTGGCATCTCCATCCGCGCCCTTTTTGCAGCCCTTTAACCAATGTTTGTATCATTCGCTAGTTAATTTCTATCAATTTTTACTTATGTCCCCTTGAATGTGCATTCCATATACAATATACAGCCATCCAAATGATTTCCTTATCCAGTGATTTAAGCGAGTGAACTATTTTTTAAAGTAAACAATTTTGGTCACCTTTTGTTTATATCGGGGAAGGCCTGAAAAATTTTGAGCATGAGAGTCCACGATGGTTGTCGCACTACACGTTACAGAAACTATCTGAGTTTCAATTTGTATAAGTTTCACGTCCATCACAATCCATCAACATTAGGAAAAGGGGAGTTTTTAGAGATGAAGCAGGAGTCACGGCCGGCCGGCTCGAAGGGTGCGCTACCTTTATTTGACATTTGTGGTCCTAATTTCTGTTGAGTTAGTTAATAAATCACTAATTAAAGGAAAATGAAATGTTCTGTGTTCAATTTTTATTTATGATATTAAAATTCTAAACATAATTGAAATTCAATATGTGCATTTTAAAACGTGTTCTTTTTATTCCACAGTTGAATACACTTCAAATTATTCCCAGTGAACATTATTATGTAAAAGTGCACATATGTTTTTTTTTCCTTTTTTTTTTAAATTTCGTGTTTATTTAATTATAAAAATATAATGTATCTAATACAAATACTCTATTGATGACTTATTAAATGATTGCTTAGTATGAGTAATTCTGAAGATCATTAAAAGAGTTCTTTTTGTTATAAATTAAACATTTTACATGATAAGTTAATATCAAATAAATTATGAATCTATATAAAACAACTGTACAATCCACTAATAAACACAAATTCTCCCACCCTTCACTACTCTGAGGGGTAGTACACGGCCTTGATCTGCTGGCGTGGTTGTCTGACAGGAGATCCTGGGATAGCCCCCAATCGACTTCCTGTTTACTATCCACGCCAGTTATTATAAATTTTTATTATTTCCAAAAGCCAGGACAAAGAGATGATGAAAAGCCTACCTGAGCGGCGAGAGGCTACCTGAGTGGGGCTGAGGGGGAACAAAGCGCTGCCTCTATTGTATTATATATTGGGCCTCTTAATGCCGCCGCCGTTTTTGTTTCTCGGCCGCTAATGGGTGGGCGGGCTGATGGAGATGTCTGTCAGGGTTCTCTTCTACACCGGCAGTCATCGCTGAGAGCGGGATATGGAGGATATTCTGCTGCGAAGGAACTGGATAACGACCTCTAAGAACAAGCTCAATCGTTATAGTCCAGAGCGTAACCAGGATCGAATTATTGTCCTTATAACAAGAAGTTATAAAAAGACAGAACAAGAAGTTGGGCAATATTTACTTGTCACATATTAGATATTTACAAAGTAATTATTTACAAATTTAACAACAGTAATGAAGTATATACAATTTTTTTTTTTCATTTTATAAATGTTAAAAACTTTAATTTTTTTTCTTCCTTTTAATAATTTGTGACGAGATTGGGTCCATTAGTTTAATAGAGTTTTCCTCATCCTTAGGCTGCCTGTAGTAAATAGTGATAATCTTTTGATTTTTTCTTCCTCCGTCTGCTATTGTAAGAGAGTTCGCTAGGTTTTCAGAGATGGAGAGATTTTCTGTGATGATTTGGTTGAGTATATTTTCCTAAAGTCTTGTAGGATTGGGCTTTGAAGAAGCATGTGTGCAATAGTGTCTTCGTCTGTTTTGCAAAGTGGACATTCCTTATCAATGTTAAATATCGTTACATATCTGTGGCTGAAATTCTGCTATTGTGGATGCCGGTCAGACGGAGTTGTGCTATTGTCCTCAAGTTGTTGATGTGGGTCCTAGTTAGTAAATAAGGTTCTATAATTCCTAAGGAGCTGATGTGGTTATAGAGTGGGTTGAAAGAACTATTTAAGATAGATTCTGTGTCCTTGCTGATTTGGTGACTTTTAAGTTTTTCCACAAGGCAGTGGTTAGTTGAGGTTTGAACCAGCTTTCCCCTTCTCCGAGCATTTGGAGTGACTTATGAAGCTTAATTGCCCAGTTGAAAGGTAATCCATAATTTACTGATAGTACTTGTAGTTTTAAGTAGCACAGGTTCGTTAATGATGTATTAGGTAGGCATCTTAAGGACGCGTTGCCACCAGGTGAGCATTCTTTTAAATACTCTAAGGTATGTATGAGTCTGCCCGGTTCCCAATCTTACATAGCTATCTGGTTTATTGAGAGGGAGGTGTAGACGCCGCTTGAAGAACATTAATTGCCCTCTTTCAATCTATATAAATAAAGATGAAATTCTGTTTGTTTGTTTATTTGTTTATTAAAGAAATCCATACCGTTTGTCCTAAATTCTCCAAATTTCGCTCAGTGGTTCTTTGATACCAGGTGCGAACACCTGTCCATATTAAAATTGCATAACTTCAGCCAATCTCTGGGTATATTCTTTATTGTTGTCTTTACAAAATTCGTCATGATCTCGCTTTACAATTGTTTTTTTACGAAATCGACCGTTTGAGTCGAGAAACCGTCCTACAAAATCATTTTATAGATTTTGAAGAGGCTAACAAGGCCCGGTAAGCCCGTCCCTTGGCAGGCGTCGAGTTCTGGAATTTTTAAACCATATGTTTTTTACTTTCACTTACCTATATATGTAATATATAGTAAGTGGAAGTATTGCGATCGTGAAAAATTTCGACTTCCAGTTTTCAACGGAAATACACGTTTTGGGGTCCCCTGAGTCGAAATGACCAAGTCCCGCGAAATGGTCTGTGTGTGTGTGTGTGTGTGTGTGTGTATGTGAACAGACTAGCTCAAGAACTATAAACCGTGCGAACCTGAAATTGGGTATTTAGTGTAGGTATATGCCCGCGATGTGACAGCAAAAATTTCATCAAAATTGCTCAAAGGGAGGGGGTACTTTATTTAATAACTTTTTAGGTTTTTTTCGATTTTCTCAAAAACGGCTCTAACGATTTTGATTAAACTGAGTATTTCATCTATTTATATGCCCGAGATATGACTGTAAAAATTTCATCAAAATTGATCAACCGGAGGGGGGACTTTACTTAATAAATTTTGTAACATTTTCACGTGTTTTTTTTATTTACTCTAAATCGGCTTTAACGATTTTGATCAAACTGGGTATTTGATGTATTTATATGCCCGAGATATGACTGTAAAAATTTCATCAAAATTGATTAACCGGAAGGGGGACTTTACTTAATAAATTTTGTAACATTTTCACGTGTTTTTTTTATTTTCTCAAAAACGGCTCTAACGATTTTGATTAAACTTAGTATTTGATCTACTTATATGCCCGAGATATGTCTGTAATAATTTCATCAAAATTGATCAACCGCAGGGGGCACTTTACTTAATAAATTTTGTATCATTTTTACGTGCTTTTTTCATTTACTCAAAAACGGCTTTCACGATCGTGACCAAACTGGGTATTTGATGTATATATATGCCAAATATGTGATAGCCAACATTTCATCAAAATTGATCAACCGAAGGGGGGACTTTACTTAATAAATTTTGTATCATTTTCACGGGGTTTTTTATTTACTCAAAAACGGCTTTAACGATTAATAAAAATAAGATATGAATGTAGAAAAATGTGTGATTTTGGGAAATGATATCTAACAAAACACGTCAATTTCTTATCTAAGTAAGTTGGTAAGTGAAAGTTGTGTGTTGCGCGCACGCACCAGATTTGATTCAGATATGTTTTTTTTTTTTAACATTACAATCCGTTTATTTACATGTATGTTGAATTTAGTTTTTAAAAATACCTCCTAATAAGCGAGCTTCAATAGGAGTAGTGTGCTCAAAAGCTAAAAAACACAGTCAAATACGCGCAGCTGAAACTCTTGTCGAACATCAAAATGGGATTGAACAAATCGGCTTAGGCAAGCCGGTTTGCGAGAAGCTGAAACTGCAGGGCAATATTTCTGTTTGTTTGTTTGTTCTTTATAGAAATCCATACCGTTTATCCGAAATTCAACAAATTTCGCTCAGGGGTTCTTTCATACCAGGTGCGAATACCTTTCCATATTAAAATTGCATAACTTCAGCCGGTCTTTAGCTGATATTCTTTATCCTAATAAAAATCGTAATGATCTCGCTACAATGGTTATTCACGAAATCGATCGTTTCATTAGAAAAATGAAATTCCCCGGGTGAAACCGGGACATACAGCTAGTATTCTCTAAAACTAAAAGTATTATAAATTACAGACGAGAGACAATAGGATTATAAAAGTTTGTGTAGATATAACTATTGAATTGGTAAATATTATAAGAGATTAGTCCTTTATTTTAATTCCCTCCTTCATTGTCAGGCCGAGGACTTTCTGACCTGCCCTCGTAGCTAGGATCATTTGCTTGTAATTATTGGATAAGGGTAACATGTGCAGAAGACGACCATCCCCCTGAGATCCTGACCTCGCCCCCACTGATCAGTTCCGTCGGGCGACTGCTGCGGCCCGCCGATGTGTTGGGCTAACGGAAGAGAGGAGCAGATTCCCTCAGGCCCGCTACAAAAAGTGCTCGTGTCCTTTGTGTCCCGGGCGTGCGTCCCGAATTACACGGCCCTCCGGAGAACAAAAACCTCTCCTCGTCTCGGATCTTCGTCGTCTTGAGCAAACACATCTCGGCTCTCTGCAACCTGCAAGGCAGCTTTTGTAAAGCTGATTAATATAAGTTTTCTTTATTTTGTGTTAAGAATAATATTAGGTTATTATAGTATTACCTTAGTAGTAAAACTCGACAGTTGGTGACATTGGATGAATGGATGCTCTTAGCCCCATTAAAAAAAGAAATAAACAATAATGAATGGAAAAGTACTGAAAACTTTCATGTTTTGCAATATTTATAATTAGAGCTCGGATTCCCGTGCAATTGCATCTTTTTGTTGGAAAGTCAGAATAGAGCGAATTCAAGTTACTTATCCGAATCAAGCCTAATGGGATGTTTTAATGAAGTTTTATACTGCACGAAATTGCACGTTTTGAATGTTTATTGCACGAAATTGCAAATTGTAACTTTCTTCAATACCTACACATCAAAACAATAGTGGAAAAATAAATGTGCATATAAAAAAAAAAAGTTAAGGGAACTTTGGAGATGTAAACCAACACAAAACTCCAATTTCCCAGAAATGAGGGATCAGTGGTTCCTGGATGTTTACATTTTGTTTCTCAATTCCCATCGTTTTGTCAGTATCAATCGTTACTAAAATGCCTAAAATGGGAGCAAGTGTGTCTTCGAAAACTGCGGGATGGATTGAAAAATATCCTGAACTCAATAGGAATGCTTTTGTAGTGTTCTTTAAATCTTGCGATAAAAAATTGGGTGTGAGAGGAAATCACAAATCGATACCTGCTGTAGCACAAGTACCTATTTTTTTTAACCCTAGAAAGGTAACAGGGGTAGTGCGTGTCATCGGAGTGATTTAAAAATAAGCCTACGCACCCAATATTGCGCCTAGTGATTCCATAATTTGAGTAGTATCTTTCCTTTTTTAAGATCTTCCTATTTCCAATAAATGTAATTACAGCTCACATGCGAGTATTTTACTCTGTATTTTACATCTGGCTGTTACTATTTTAAGTAAATATTTTATGTTCCGATTTTTTTACCGGAATTTTTTTCAAAAATATATCAATAGTATAGGCGGGCGCAATCGAATATAGGGTGCGCTAGTAGTTTTGCAAAATGTCGGAAAGAACGGTGTTAGACCTAGTTGATGTGATAGAGATAATTGGTAATTTTAAAAGACCATTAATTGAAGGGCAGGCTATTCTTGATGCAAACCACATATTTACATGTGGAATAATATCTAAAAATAAAAAAACAGTTATTTTACAAGCCTCGTGCCTTTAAACTAGCAATCTTAAAGGACTGCCCCATCAAATAAAAGTGGAAATCAAATTTATTAATAATAATAAGCAATTTTCTTGTCATTGTACGTGTGTGTAAAGCTGGTAGTTCTGGTAAATGCAAACACATCATTGTAACTTTACTCGACGTTTTTCGGTTAGTAATAACATTAATTACCTATTCACACAATCATTGTTATGACATCTTAGATTCTTTGTCATATTATTTATTTATTTCTCAAAACTTTCAGGCTTCGCATTGAAAACATGGAACAATTAAGCACAACGGATGTAATAGAAAAATGGGAAAAATTAAAAAAGAAAAACAAATCTATGACACTATGGTCTCAATGTTATTTGCATAAAACTAGCATTTTGGAATAATAAAATGTCAAATACTAATATTTACCTGGATAAATATAGTCTCTTTCTTTAAAATAAAGACTACATATCGTCATATGTTTCGAAACAGGCTTATCTATTCTTAATTTTACAATCCACTCTTTAAGAAGCTTTTTATTTTTTGGAAATAAAAGGGAATGACACGTCTTTTGATTTTCTAATTGAACACTGAGGGACCGAGCAATAACTATTAGATATTTTTCAAATGATTTTTTGCTCAATCGGGTTTTAATTATGGAAAAATAAATTTAAAACGCCAAAAAACCCTATGAATCCCAGGTAATGGCCCCGCTTTTATCCCCGTTTCTCTAGTTCCTGCAGCGCCGTCGCAAAAGCAGCACCGTCGCTTGCGCCCGCCTATTATAGGTACAAAAGATCCAAAATTCAGTGATTATACCTAAATCTATACCAAGACCAATATTACAAAAATAATCTGTAAAAATAAAAGAGTTTCTATTTCAATTTACTCTCCGCTACTTATTTTTTTTCCAAAGTAGCTATTTTTTGTTCATAAAAATAATTTAATGCCTGATTTTCAAGCAATACATTTTCATTGCATTGTTTTGCTCGTTTTGAAGTTTTTAATGCATGTTTTTAAATTTTTACTGCGCGGAATTCCGAGGTTTAATTATAATACTCTACAACTTATCGAGGCAAACGAAAATAAGAAAATAAATATGGAAACATTTGTGAAGTTGATGAATGTCGTTTTAATATTTATCAAAACACGTCGGTTTCTAATTAGGTTGGTAAGTGAAAGTTTCGTGTTGCGCGCATCGCACCAGATTTTCTTATATTATTTTTCAATAATATTTCTGCATGGCAGATACCCTAGACCAATATTGGCTCCAGAAAACATACTTAATGTAAGTATAAACAAATTGCTAAAATACTTCTTATCTGATTTTTAAATAAATGCTCCGCCCTCCCGAGCATTAAAGTACTCTTAAAGAAATTGTCCTGCAGTTATTTATTAAGATCCAGGTACCGAAGGATGGTGTATTAGAACAAAGTGGCCTTAAGCGATATAAAAAATGTAAATAAATGATCCCCCCGAATTTTTTTTTATATTCGAAAATTACAGAGGAAGGGAAATATTAAAATGCATGAGGGAACTAAAGACATAGAGGTAAGAAGGAAGACTCAGATTACATAAGGAAGGTTGACAGTGCGGGCGGCCACTTTTGCACTTAATTCAAAATTAGGGGGTGCAGCTCTACCTGAGGTCAGGTCGTCAGTCTCCAGAGATTTTGGCAACCAATTGGCAATATGTAATAATAATAGCAATGATACCCAAAGGCTGAGTCGATGCTTGATGGCTACAATCTGGAAGAGATGTATATAATGAAGAAGATGCGCAGGAAATATGTTCACACTGCAATAAAGGAGACGTAGGAAGTACGCGGCATTTTCTGACCATATGCGCTATTTTAGCGGAATTCCGAAGGAAATGTAATGTAAAATAAGGACTAATTAAATAATAACACACTTATAAAATACTTAAATGGTTAAAACTGGGATAATCTAAAACATATAAAGGGGTCGGGGCAAAATAGTGCCAAGCAACATTTTTAACAAAAATAAACTGTAGCTGCAGCCTGCTGTATATTACGTAGTACTATATGTCTATGATGGAAATGCCACCTAAATATGACTATAGAGGCTCTATATGGTCATATTTAGGTGGCATTTCCTACATTGACATATATTCCTACGTAATATACAGCAGACTGCAGGTACGGTTTATTTTTGTTAAAAATGTTGCTAGGCACTATTTTGCCCCGACCCCTTCATATTATAAACTAGTTTGGGCTTATAGAACACATATGATAACAGATTTTAACTTCCAAATTTATGTAAAATACAGATATTAAAAAAAAAAAAATCTGGTGCGATGGATGAGCGCAACACACAAAGTTCACTTAAGAACTTACTTAGATTAGAAATCGAAGTGTTTCGATAGTATGTAAAAGCCAATCTTTTCCATATTTATATGCTTATATTTGTATATATCCAAGTGTGTATCTGTAATGAAAATCTTGAAAGTTCTCAGTACTTTTCGATTCATTATTGCTTATTTATTTTTTTAGGGGACCTCATTTCATCAACAGTCGAGTATTTATTACTGATTGTTTTTTTTGTTTTTTTTTACAGTGATTTGCCTTTTTGTAAATATATCGTGAAGGCGAACCGATAGGAGGTGTATTTACCACTCGTAGTAAAGTTTGTCTCTTATGCTCTAAAGTGTAAAGTTTAGACAACACCCCCTCCTATTGATCAATGGCCTATGGCTGAAATTTTGGCTGTCACATCGGGGGCATATACGTACATCAAATACTGAGTTTAATGAAAATTGTTAAAGCCGTTTTTGAGAAAATCCAAAAAGAAACGTATAAATTAGACAAAATACATTAAATAAAGTACCCCCTCAGTTTGAGCAATTATGATGAAATTTTGGCTGTCATATAAATACAACAAATATATAATTTCAGCTAAATTATATCCGATAAATTATATACGAATTTGATCAAAATTATCAAAGCCGTGTTTGAGAAAATCGAAAAAAACGTACAAATTGGAAAAAAAAGTCATGAGATAAACTGCCTCCTCCGTTTGATCAATTTTGATGAAATTTTCGCTGTCACATCTCGGGCATATACCTGCGTCAAATACCCAGTTTTATCAAAATCGTTAGAGCCGTTTCTGAGAAAAAAAAAAAAAAAAAATGAAAAGTTATTAAATAAAGTACCCGCTCCGTTCGACTACTTTTAATGAAATTTTTTCTGTCACATCGCGGGTATGTACATACACCAAATACCCAAATTTAGGTTCGTACGGTTTATAGTCGGATATTAAGTTCGTAATAAGATGTTAACGCGTTATTTTCACCTGATTTCTTTTCATGAGCTTAAACTAGGTCAGAGCGGGGCCCAAAAAACCAGAAACATTTTACCTATGTTTGGGGTAATTGCATCGTTCCATCGAGGTTTAAAAAATTCAGTCTTGAAGGTAAGAAAGATGGTGTAATGAATGGAATCAAAAGGTCCTCCCCATGTTCCTTAATGATGAAGATATTCTGAGAGGTTATGTCCCAGAAAATTCTAAAATAAATGTCCGAGAAATTGCAGAGAATCTGTAAGTCAAGAAATCGACTATTGCACAGTGGGGAATATCGTTAAATTAGGGGGGCAAAACTAATGGCTCTTTGGATATTGTTTCAATTCATGGGCGTCACCAGTACAAAATTATCGGGGAGGGGGCACTATATTCTCGTAGATAGGGTAGGTACTAAATTCGATAAGCTAAACGTTGAAATAACGCCTAAAAATGGGTTTGGGAGGAAGTTTATGTGACTATTAACCAAACCGATTCATATTAAATCATTTAGTGTATCTAAATACTACTAACTATTTGTAAAATGTAAAAGATAGCTATAAAACACTAAAACTGCTTTTTAAAAAAGGACATAGGAATATCTGGGAGTGGAATAATTACGAAAGAAAGATGGAGTTACTTTGAAAATACGATTCTTTAATTACAAAGCAATAATTAGTTATCCATATAATTACATTTACAATTATTATATATTTATTTACAATAATAAATTCAGAAAAATGCAAAATTAAATGTTTAATAGTAAAAGAACACCTGAGGATAAAAAAATTATCATGGAAGTCGATGCGACTGGACGCAATCTTGAGCTTGAAGGGCTTAATGAGACTTGAAAAAATAAAAAGACTCACAATTAAAATTTCATGTTTCTCAAAGGTAGGACAAGCAAGGGCGGATTCTGGGGGGGGGGGGGGGGGGTCACAGGTATCATGACCCCCTCAAATATTTTGGCTTTTCAATTTTTGTGTATTTTTAAACGAATAATGCAATTAGGCACTTACTATGTCATAAACACTTTAGGTTGTTTAAATCGCAGATCTTCTTAATGCAACATAATAATCAATGATAAAAATGGTGCTATCAGACACGTGATTATGGGACGGGGGGGCATGACCCCTTCACCCCAATTTTCGTGCACAATCCGCCCCTGAGGCCGAGATAGTATCGGGTTAGATATTATCGTGAAGGGTTAGGTAAAATTTAGGACTCCCACTGTAGCATCGTCCGATTAGCCTTAGTGGCATAAATTGACGTTGAATAAATCAAATTAAAATCTTTTATCTATATAAATAAAGATGAAATTCTGTTTCTTTGTTTGTTCTTTATAAAAATCCATACCGTTTGTCCTAAATTCTCCAAATTTCGCTCAGTGGTTCTTTGTTACCAGATGCCAACACCTATCCATGTTAAAATTGCATAACTTCAGCCGATCTTCAGCTGATATTCTTTTTTGTTATAAAGATCGTAATGATCTCGCTTTACAATGGTTCTTTACGAAATCGACCGTTTCATTAGAAAAATGAAATTCCCCGGGTGAAACCGGGATATGCAGTTATAATCTATGTCAATAAAGATGAAATTCTGTTTGTTCTTTATAGAAATCCATACCAGGTGCGAACATCTGCCCATATTAAAATGGCATAACCTCAGCCAATCTTCAGCTGATATTCTTTATTGTTATGAAAATCGTAATGATCTCGCTTTATATTGGTTTTTTACATAAGAAAAATGAAATTTTTCCGGGTGAAACAAGGAAATAAAGATGAAATTCTTTATTATTCTTTATTTATTCTTTACAAAGGTTTGTCCTTTGTAAAAATCCTTACCGTTTGTCAAAAATTTTCCAAATTTCGCTCAGTGGTTCTTTGATAACAGGTGCGAACACCTGTTCATGTTAAAATTGCATAACTTAAATTGGTTTCCTTTACCAAACGTTTGAGTCGATATAAGTCTCACTTTATAGATTTTATACATTTAAAAAATGAAATTCTCCGGGTGAAACCGGTATATACAGCTAGTTATATCATAAATGTTCAATAAAGTGAACTTTTAGTTCTTTGTTATGATATTGTAACCTTACCCCTTTATACTTGTTGATATTCCCCTGTTGTCAATATTAAATATACTTAAGCTACCGGTTTCAGCAACAACCTTTGGAAATGGATGAAGACAATTCTTTGAAATATATTAGTTTCAATTCTACCATTGACTCGTCTTTTTGGCATAAACTTTATCAGTTGAAGCTTGATGAAGACCGATTGGAAGAAAAGGAAAGAGAGATAAGGGGTTTTTATTTACAACCAAACTCTTGTAGTTTGATTGTTGACTGTACATCTTTTAATAGGTTTGTATTTACTGTAAGTTATTTCAATATTAAATTCTATTGTCTTTTTATCTCAAAAGTAAAACACTAATGCGCTGAAAAAAAAAAAAAAATTGAGGATATCAATACCATAAACATTTTTTTCATTTCAGAGAGTATGAATCACAGTTAGGAAAAAACCAGTTCTCAACCATTAAGTACCTTTGTGACAAGCGTTTAAACTACAATACCCCATTTTTAAGCGCTACAGGGTATTTGATTAATTTCAACTCCGCTTCAAAGTTGAAGGACAGTAACAAAAATTTAATCATTGAAAAGTATGGCAAGCTAATAAAACAAGACATTGAAAGTGGAAAGGCAATTGAAAATCCCAGCCTACTTACTAAGTTTGTACTTATAACCTTCGCTGTGAGTTTTATTTTCACTTACTTAGTCTTTTATTTTACTTTCACTTAGATATATTTTCTTATCTTGTGATGGTACTAGGAAATCTTTGTTAAACTGCTATGTTACTTCTTTAAGTGGCCTTTTTGTAAAGGTTAAGTGTACCATTATATAAGCGAACACGCAGTTATAGTTCAAAAGTGCCTTGATTAGCTCAATTAGATCCTAGCTCTCATCTCTTGCGAGACTAATAAACTACAAAGAGGTCCTTTTCAGAGAAAAATCAGTGCCATATTGGTCGTTCCCAGAATTAAAATAGCAATAATTGTACCGAATAATCTAATAAAACTGTCATTCAACAAGTTATCAAATCTCATATAAATTCCAAATTTCAGAACTTGAAGACCTTTGAGTTTATTTATTGGTTTGGGTTTCCCGCTTTATCCTCTCTTAGCTTCAAGCTCCTCAGTAAGCCAGAGGCCCTCAACAGTGTTTTTTCTGATGAACAGGTATGCGATGCATTTACCATCTCTGTATTTCTGTTTTTTTAATTTGGTTCCTTTTAAAAGTCTTCATATTTCAGATAGACAATCTTCTAGTATCTCATCAAGAATTGTCTGATGAGAATAAAAGTGTTTTTGCTGTGATAAGGGGAAGTGACAAGTTGAAATGTATGACATTGAAGGAATACGTCGGGCTCAAGAACAAGTGTAAGCGATTCGGTTGTTTCATCAAGTGGCGCACTTTCTTTTACTAAACATTTATATCTTTTACCATTTTTCTTATACAGCTTCCATGAAAGGGATGTACATCTGTTTCCTCGATCCTAGTTCAGACAAGGATTATCCTGGTTGGCCACTCCGGAATATTTTAACTCTTCTTGTGTCTCAATGGTATTTATTTATTAATGTGTTTTTCTTGATCAACTTTGAATCAACCAGAAATGAGCAAATTTTTCATTAGAATGTTTTAAAACATCTCATGACCCAAGATAAAAAGTAATTTATTGATATTTGTTCTGTTCTGCTAGGTTTGTTTCAGAGAGTGCTTGGCTTATAAATACTATTTTTTTTTTTTTTTTTTTAAACATACTACTTGCTTTTATTGAACTGTGATTGTGTTTCGTGGAATCTTCAATTCCTCAAGGCCTATATTTTTACCTACTACTTTTTATAATTTGTATGTTATTTTTTTATTAATTTAACCATTATTTTGGAGTAACCACCTATTTTGTAAATTGTTTTAAATAATAATTGGCGGAGCCAAATCTTTTCTCTTCAAAAATAAATTATTTAAAATAATTTTAAAAAATAGGTGGTTACTCCACAATAATAGTTAAATTAATATAATATAATTTAAAAATTGACGAACGTCAAGAGATGCCCAAAATTGGACAAAAATTGTCCATCTCCCGTAAATACTCGCAAAACTTGCGAGATCGTGGGAGAGGTGTCATTGAAGAGGAAGGATTTGGCATCGTTTCGAAGCGACTCCGTGGTGTAATGGATAGCATACTGTGCATGTCACGCGGAAGACTTGGGTTCGATTCCCGGCGGGGCCAAATCTTTTCTCTTCAAAAATAAATGTTTGTTATTTTTATTTCTTAAAAATATATGTTTTTTAAAGAAACAATTATTAGATATTCATATGGTACGTACAGTTGAATACTTATTCATTATAATAACATGAACTGTATCAGCTGTTACAGATGAAATGAAATATCATCACCGTTTATTTTCCAGTCAGGATATTTGGCCTATCGATGTAATCTGCCTAAGAATTGGAGCTCCTTTCGAGACTAGTTTAGTCCTTAGTGTAACTATTGACGAGAATTCAAAAGAAGATAAGTGGATCGGCTGGGAGAAGAACAAACGTGACAAGTTCGGTCCTCGTTGTGTTAATCTTCAGAATGATCTGGACCCTGTCAGGTGTGTTATCTTCCCATTAACGACCTCATTCCGATCTTGAAGAATTTGAAACTTTTCTTTGTTTCGGCAGGGTTGCAGATTCAAGTGCTGACTTAAATTTGAAATTAATGAAGTGGCGCCTGGTCCCAGATTTAGACCTTGATATTATTAAAGATCAGAAATGCCTTCTTCTAGGTGCAGGAACTTTAGGCTGCTCAGTTGCCCGAAATTTAGTTGTGAGTTTTTTATTCACTTTTGTTTTGTGATTTTTCCATCTTTATTAGCTATTAATAAAATGTGGTGCGATGCTCGCAACACAGCTTTTACTTACCAACTTACTTAAATTAGAAATCGATGTGTTTTGATAATATCTAAATACCATAAGTATTGCAAAATCTGATATTTCTCTGTACTTTTACATTCATTACTGCTTATTTCTTTTTTTAAGGGACTTATTTTTATCAACAGTCAAGTTTTTTTTACTGCGAGTTGCTTTTTTGTAAAAATATTGAGAAGGTGATAAGTTGTAAAAATATTGAGGTATTAACATCTCATAGTAAAGTTAGTGTCTTATGCCTTTCTGGAAACCGAGAACGATTACTGTTCCTCTAAAATCACTTTATATATTGCATTCAGAAATCAAATTAATTAATTAAAGATTATCTTATACCAAATTTTTTTCACACCTTAAATGCTTTAAATAATTTGAGCATCACTAGCTAAGGTAAACTATTTTTTTTTATTTTTGAATAAAAGTTTTTGTTTGCAATAATACGGTGATGCAAGCATAACACTTCCATCGCGTCAGATTCTCTATTTAGTTGTTGAAAATTTCATTTAGCTTTCATGGAAATAAATAATTTCCATTATGTTCTAAAACCTAAAAACAATTGAAGGAAATGCATAAGGGTCTAAGTGCCAAAAAAATAAAACAAAGTTTTTTTTTTGCCAAATTATTATATGTGCCAAAGCCATTCTTCAGAAATGGGTATAAGTAATATTTGTTGTTATAAAAGCGTTCATTGAACGTATGAAAGATGGAGTGGGTGTAAGCACTGAACGTAGTTCACCCTAGAGGGTATAAGTCACATCATTTTTGTAAAAAATTCTTGAGGCACTTATACCCTTATCCACTTATACCTTTCCTTTCACTTATACCCTTATCCACTTATACCTTTCCTTTCACTTATACCCTTATCCACTTATACCTTTCCTTTCACTTATACCCTTATCCACTTATACCTTTCCTTTCACTTATACCCTTATCCACTTATACCTTTCCTTTCACTTATACCCTTATCCACTTATACCTTTCCTTTCACTTATACCCTTATCCACTTATACCTTTCCTTTCACTTATACCCTTTCCACGCTTCAATTCTTTCCCATGAACAGAGAGCCTTTACTTATAAACACTGGTGTCACTAAAGGGGTACTACGCATGTGTCGGCCCAACGTATTTTATGAGTTGGAATATTTTTCTTCTTTCCTCTTGTTTACTCAATTTTTTTCATATTTTATATTTAGCCATTTCTTATTTTTAGGCACAATGGGAGACAGTTAATTTCTCCATATAAACAAAATCAAAGGTACTTTATAGGAAATCAAAAAAGTGACCTTTGCCATTTAAGCTGCTTCAGAACATTGTTATAATGATAAGGCTTACCTTATATTAAAGAATTCTTGATTCTTATTAAACAGGGTTTCTTGATCAAAATTGTTACAGCTGTTTTTGAGAAAAAAACAAAAAAAAAACAATGTGAAAATGAGGCAAAAATTTATTAAATAAAGTGTCCCCTCCATTTGTTTAATTTTGATGAAATTTTGGGTGTCATATCGCGGGCATGTAAATACATCAAATACTCAATTTGATCGAAATCGTTAGAGCCTTTGAAATTGAAAAAAAAACGTAAAAAATGAGACGAAATTCATTAAATAATGTGCCCTATCTGTTTGACTAATTTTGATGAAATTAGATTTGCTGTCATATCGTGGGCATATGCATACATCAATCGCTCAATTTCAGGTTCGTACGGTTTATAGTTTTTGAGCTAGTCTGTTCACTCACACGCACACGTACACACTCACAGACATTCACACACAAAGACCATTTTTCAGGAGTTGGTTTCTTTTTTCTTTTTTCTTTTTTTTTTTTTTTATTATTTTTTTTTTTTTTTACTACCAATTACTTATGGAATCGGTAGTTCAAAACAAATTTTTAAATTGTTTGTTTGTTTAACGTCCATTTTTATGCTACTAAGGCTAATCGGACGATGCTACAGTGGGAGTCCTAAATTTTGCCTATCCAGGTATAATTAGGATAGGGATCTTTAACGAGTACCTGACATCGTACAGGCTCGGGACCTCCATTTACGTCCTATCCGAGGGACGGCATAGCTAAGGATTTTTTACTCCCATTAAAAAATCCTAGGGCCACCGCTGGAATTGAACCCGCGATCTTTAGTATTGTAGGTTGCCATACTACTTGCTACACAATACCACAGATGACCTCAATTTTTTAATTTTTAAATCTTGTTTTGAACTACTGATTCCATCCGTAATTGGTGGTAAAAATATAAATGTTTCCTAAAATGTTTGAGCAACCAAATTATTTTTTTCTGTATCATTTCAAATGGATTGACCCAATTCTTTCCTTTACTTTATATTTCATATACAGGTAAGTGAAAGTAAAAATTCATTTCTCAATGCAGGCATGGGGTGTGAGGCATATCACATTTGTTGACAACGGTCGGGTTTCTTTTTCCAACCCAGTGAGGCAGTCTCTCTACGAATATGGAGATTGCAACCTGGTTTCTGGTGGCAAGATGAAAGCTGAAACCGCCTCCGTTGCTCTCAAGTCGATTCTGCCTACGATTGTAAGTATAATATTTTACATTGGATAAATATATTCATAGAATTCCGTTTATAATATTATAATTTGTACTATTCTGTTTTCCTGTAAGAATTCAACTGGTGTTACTTTAGAAATCCCTATGCCCGGCCATTACAGCGCCACAATTGAGAATGCTAATAAGCTTCACGACCTGATTGAAGCGCATGACGTTATTTTCCTTCTTACCGATTCGAGGGAGAGTAGATGGCTTCCTACGGTTATCTGCTCTGTTCTTCAGAAGGTAATGTGTAAGTTTTTAGTCATGCTCTTAGCTGTTAATTTTTTATTTTATTATTTTTATTTGTTATATTTTCACAGTTGGCAATCACCGCTGCATTAGGATACGATACATATCTAATCATGAGGCATGGTCAGAGGAAAGGTACTAACCAAAAGCTGGGCTGCTACTTTTGTAATGACGTTACTGCTCCTGGAAATGTGAGTTCAAATATATGCGATAATATCGCACATCGGCAAGGTAGTTGGTTACAACTCAAAAAATTGTTTTTTCGGATAATCACATATGAAGTTTCAGCTGCATTCTCTGTTTTACTTTGTACCTGCAAACAGCGTATAGCTAATTCAATATATTCTTTCATCACAAATAGTCTAGTGGGACAGTTAGTATGACTGGTACTAACTCTAGGCTCAAAAGTAGCCTTCGTTTGCACAATCATCCCCTCTTCATAAGAATATGGCAACTTTCACCTTTCACGGACGGTACTATTGTTAATACTACTTATTGTACTGATTGTTATAATATTGTTACTACAACTTATTGTACTAGTATTGTTATTACTAGACTATTATTGTGGCTATATTCTGGCATTGTAGGTTTTGTCATCCTGATACCAACGGCATGCACAACACAAAATTGATATATTTTGAGTTGTAACCATCTTCTTTCTGACGTGCAATATATAGAGTAAAACTTTTTTGTAACATTTCCAATGAAAGAGATTAGAGGAATCAAGAAATCATAAAATGTACTCATACAACAAAAAAGGATTGTGTCAATTTATTTAATATACCAATAACTACCTTACTTAGTCAGTAAAAGCTCTGCCAAAAGGAGGATAGAGGAGATTTACGGAGCAAAAAGAAAACAACTTTGGATGATGCAAAACCTACGACATTCCAAACTGTTCCTAGAGAGTCCTTCTGTCAAGAGGAGCAGAGATGTACTAAATCTTGTCAGGAATGCGCTTAAAAGTCTTACAGCTGTATACACCGGACACTGTAGGCTCAGAAGCCACATGTACAAGCTCAAATTAGCGGCATCACCAATATGTAGATACTGTGAGAAAGAGAGCGAAACAGCCTTTCACATAGTCTGCCTCTGTGACAGACTCGCAGCGCTAAGGTTCAGGATGTTATTCCATTACTGCATTACTGATCCCAAGGCGCATGAGCTAATCAATCCAAGCAGCCTTCTTAAGTTCACTGAGGTTCTGAAAATCAGCTTTTAGGGCAGTGAAGAACCCAGGCAGGATATTTGGCGCACAATAGGCCCAAAGGCCGTGGTGCATTCGCCACCAAAAAAAAAACAAATAAAAAAAAAACCTTACTTAGTCCGTTCCTCTTCTACCGTCAGAGGTTTGGTAGATATTGCTCCAGGCTTTCTGATCTGAGGCTTTAACTCTGGCCAGATTCCAAGTAAGCCAAGTCCTCGCTCTTTCAGGTTGGCTTTGAAATCTTCGGCACAAGCCTCCCTCCTGGTCTGTTTCCTTTAACTCTTGTTTCCATGGCCTAACTGATGTTTCTTGTAGGGTCTATTTTTTGGACATCACCAAACTATCTTACCTGATTCTTTTTAATTGTTTCAAGCATTGACTCACTCAAAGGATATGCGGATTGTGATATTTCTTACTCTGCCCCTGCGAGTTTTCTCTGTCAGGCGACATTTCTCAGGTATCTCCTGTCTTGGGCCAGCACTCTGCCCTCTACCTTTACAGTGATTGTTCATGACTCACTCTCATATGACGGTTGGGAGATGGCCGAGTGGGCAGAAGCGTTAGAAAATATGCATTGCCCTGATAACATATGATTGGGATCCCGAATATAGCAAGTTCAAAACCTGGAGCCTGGGGAAATTTAATAATACTTGGCATTAATTCTCCACTCTCTCCCTTGGCCTGGAAAACCCCTTATAGCCTAACAGATGAGGAAGGGGAGGACCGAAAAAAACAAAAAGACTCCATACATCAGTTAGGTACATTGGGTGTAAACTTTCCTCTTCTCAGTAATTTTTGTCTTTATTGACACTTCTCTCTTCCTCAGGAATTTGGCTTTTCCTTGAAAAGGCATCTCTATGGTAAACCAGCTGGCAGCTGATGTTCTAGCATTTATTTCCTATGTGAGTTTACCATTGTTACAATTCTCCAATAAATAAACTCACTAACCTCTGGAACTCTTTATGTAAGGTACTTGAACTAGATTTCAGTTTTGGATTGGGAAAGATCAAAACTATTCTGTGGAAGCATTTCTCGCATATGCCTAATGTCTGCATATGCATTTGTGTTAGATCTATGCATATAGTGTATGCGTATATTATGTGTATATGCATATGTGTGTGTATAATTATAAATGTATGTATATATTTATATGTATATTGATATGATTTCTAGGCCTTATTATACTGCTCTTCATATCCCTAACTCGACATTAAGAAGTATTAAAGATTACTTTGTTTATATATGAATATATATATATATTCATGTTTTTTTGTTGTTTTTTAATATATTGTTTTATTAGGTTATAGTATTCTTAATGTATTGCATTTATAAGTGCACTACATGATATTATATTTTTTATTGTGTAAGTTTGGGTGATATTTTCATGAATAAGGGATATTTTCTAGAATTTTCTGACTTGTTTTCTTTTCTTTTTCTTTTGTCTTTTTGTTTTTTCTCTTTTCTTTATGATTTATGATGTAACCAACAAGATGTACACATTACCACCTGTAATTGGGCATATGCCTGTTGGTGGGATTATGTAAAATAAATAAATAAATCACATCTGAAAATAGTCCACAGGTATTTAAAAGTTTCCCTCTTTCCCCACTTAATGCTCATCCAGTTGAAAATAGATCAATAATAAAATTTTAAATCTTCATTATTGATGATTCCTTTCATAGATTATATTTTGTAAAAAAATGGGATTGAAACTTAAGGGAAAAACATCATTACAGGGAAATTGATATAGAGAGTAGTGTCATAACAAAATTTCTTGTTATATTTTCTATTTTTTATTAATTTAGGAGTAAGTTACCTTTTTTAAGAATTATAATGGGTGAAAAGATGAAATAATTGTTCCTTTCAAATAAAAATTTACACTGATTTTTGTGTTGCAGTCGATGGAAGATAGGACATTGGATCAGCAGTGTACTGTGACTAGACCTGGCGTGTCTAATGTAGCCTCCGCTCTGGCTGTAGAGCTCTTCATGTCTGTCCTTCAGCATTGCGAAAAGTAAGTCACAAAATTTCTAAGAAGTCTGTCCAAAATTGTCCTTGAGTCAATTTACGCAAACATTTTGTAACGTTTGGCAGCCACTGAAGAAGCATACAAAATGTTAAACTATAGAAATTTTCAAACTTAACATTAATAAAATATATAAACATTAGTAAGGATTGTCCATTGGAGGGAGAAGTCAGGGGAGTTCCTGATGTTGACCAGCATCAGTTATTTTTTTATTTCCAAGAGGCATCTGGCTCACTGGATTTATTTACCTTCACTTACCTCTATTGGTAGGGGCCGGGATGGCCGAGTGGACAAGGGCGCTTGCAATAGATAATCAAAGTTAAGCAACGTCCATCGTGGTCAGTACTTGGATGGGTGACCGCTCCATTTGGGTTACCGCCCACCAATGAACGCCACGCCACGCATTCCAAGTCTACCCCCACCCCCGGGTATGTGACTATGGCGGGTAAATGATATGGCCCGTCAGCCTACTGGTGGCGACTCACACCGACCGGGCGTAGGAGTGATGAACCTTCCCCGTGTATCTCATCAAATGAGATGGTTTTCCAGGATGTCAGTATCCGCCCGGAGGTTTGGTTCAGGGACCAGAGAAATATAGGTCCTCGGGGCCTGCTGACTCTGAGCTACCATAATCCTTTGACCTAGACCAGTTTGTCACCGTCCTTGAACCCGAGAGAGCTGACGCCATCGGTGGGAAGGACACTGCCAAATTGGCCCCAATGGGATTGGTTATGGAGCTATGGGCAGTCTGCCGCTGTACCATGGTGACCATGGCTTGCAGCAACGTGAGGTTTGATCTACCCCCTCCAGGCTGTCTGTACTCCCGCAAGCAAAAGAAATGTCTGTAAGAAGACCACACTGTGCGGCCAAAGGCCTCATTAGGCCTAATGCTCCAACCGAAAAAAAACAACCTATATTGGTCATTTTCCCAGAAAGGTAGAATCTAAACTTGGAATTCTTGAAATTGAAAATGTCGAATTAACGTCTGGAAAATATTTAGGGTTGCTCTTTACATAGCACTGGTTGAACTCCAATGCAAGGTTATATAAGAGCAGGGTGCAGAAAAAAATAAAAAATAAATCGGAAGCCGGGAAAAGAAATGTGCTGAAGATTCGTTGAAGTATATATTTTTTTTATATATGTTCAATTAAATTGAAAACAATTTTATTTACAGCCATACATCATACCTAAAGGTATCTATCTGCATTGGATATAACACAATAAATGTAAATTTTTATTTTATAAATATTTAGTAAAAAGCAAAACTGTAAAAATGAAAATTACAAAATATTAAACATTAAAATTAAGACATGAGCACATGAAAAATCATGAAGAATAGTGACTGATTTCTATAATTTACAATATAAGGAACATTAAAAAATTGGACAAAAGGTAATTAAAAAAAAAATTATACAAATCACAAGCAGTCTTTACAGACACCCTTAGCACAATCAGTGGATATTGGTGTACTGCAATGAGCACAGTAAACCTTTGGGTTTTTTATCCCTGCTCCTTGGGCACTTCCCACATCTTATTACAAGGCACAGCTGATTCAGCTTTATATTCCTGATTGTCATCGGTCCCATAATCTAACTCCGATTTCCAATCATGGTCACTTTCTAAATCTGGATCAAAGTCCTGCTAACGTCCAGAATCGCTCAAAGCATCTTCCAGCCATTGCTGAAAATTGGCATCTTTTAACATTCATTGACTGTTGCTGCGAATATGCCATTTTTGACTGAATCAAAATCAATTATTTATAATAAAAATGTTTCACTAACGATTTGGTGAGGTCACACGGACCCCATTCACTATTAATCAATATATATAAAAAAGCAAAGTGTACTATGTGCGTGCCGAAAAGGCTCAAAAACGACTCCACGTAGGCTGAAGGAAGTTATGTCTGCGTTTAGCCATATGACCCCTTACGGAGAAGAAGGTTTCCGTTTTTCTCTTAAGAGTGTAAAATTGAAGAGAAAAGGACTGGAATTTTAAGCCTCTCGCACCATTTAATTAGCCTCTCTGAGATTGAGATACGAGTTTATGAATGAAAAATTTAGTTCGAGCTCCAGGCTACCAGGAAGCGCTAGGGTGCATTTCACTCAATGTTTATTGTCCATTCATTCAGTATGTAGGTAATCGTTCTATATTTTTTCAGCTGTTCTTTTTAAATTACTAAAAACTTAAGAGAAAATAATTAGTTTGCGTTTGAAAATAAAATAAGTACTTTATATCTCAGCAATCAATTAGAAAACCAACTGGATTCCTTAAAAAATTAGTTTTCTCATGAGAAGGCTAATATATGATCTGCACGTTACATTTAATCTAATAGTAAATTTAATGCAATATGAGTGAACATTTCTTAGTAGTACAGTGAGCGAATAAAATTAGACATAAAAAAAAAGGGATGAATTGACTAAATATACAAGGGGTGATCAAAAAGTTCCAGGACTGATTTTTTATTAATTTATTTAAAAAATCTACAGGCTATTGGACGTCGTCCCCTTCAAAGTACTCTCCTTGGGAAGCTATACATTTTTCCCAACGATGTTTCCACTGTGTGAAGGACTTTGAGAAATCATCTTGTGAAATGGTGTGTAGCTGCTCCAGCGATTTTTTTTTAATGTCATCTACGGACTCAAATCTCTTTCCCTTCATGGGTCTCTTAAGTTTTGGAAACAAGAAAAAGTCTGCAGGGGCAAGGTCAGGTGAATATGGAGGCTGGGGAATGACCGTCATTCCATTTTTGGTGCAGTAGTCGCGAATGAGCAGTGCGGAATGAACAGGCGCATTGTCATGATGCAGCACCCACTCACCGCTCCGCCACAACTGTGGTCTCTTCCTCCTTATTGCCTCGCGCAAATTTCTCAGGGTTTGAAGATAACGAAAGCGGTTAATGGTCTCACCTCGTGGAAGAAATTCATGGTAAACAACACCCTTCCAGTCGAAAAAAACAGTAAGCATGACCTTGACGTTTGATTTGACCTGACGTGCTTTTTTGGGGGTTGGGGAGGATTTTGTCTTCCATTGTGATGACTGGACCTTCGTTTCCACGTCGTAGCCATAAACCCACGTTTCATCTCCAGTAATGACTTGTTTTAAGAAGTTTTCATTGTCATTTGCCATTTCAAGAAGTTCCTGACAAACTTGAACTCTGTGTTCTTTCTGCTGCTCAGTCAACAGTCTCGGAACAAACTTTGCAGCAACCCTTCTCATCTGCAAATTTTCTGTTAAAATCTGTTGACACGAACCAAATGAAATGTTCAATTCTTCAGCCATCTCACGAATGGTTAGTCGACGATTAGAACGCACGAGACTGTTCAATCTTGCAACATGATCGTCGTCAGTCGAAGTTGATGGGCGCCCTGAACGAGAATCATCTTCACACGATGTCCGGCCTTCCTTGAACCTTTTGTACCACTCATGACACCTTGATCGACTCAGACATTCATCACCGAAAGCCACTTGCAACATTTGAAAAGTTTCAGTAAACATTTTACCCAACTTCACACAAAACTTTACGCAAATGCGTTGCTCTTCCTTTACATTCATTTCACAAAATCGCCGAACACAAAAAACTTTTTTTTACGAAAACAGCAGTAACTTTGCAATGAAGAAGGTTATCAACAAACTGAATAAACAGCTGAGCTCAGGAAGAGTCACGCTAAACAATGCTGCCAACCGCACTGCTCTATGACACTCCATTGCCGCGCAATCTCAACAGTCCTGGAACTTTTTGATCACCGCTTGTAAATCGAAAATAAAAAGTTTGAAGTATTCTTATTGTATTTATGAAAAAGAAGTTGCTTTGGTTACTACGTATGATGAGCATTCCAGTTGACAAAACGACTAACTCCAATAACAGCATTCAAGATTTTATCATCCCTCATAGTTCAAGATAAAAAGAAATATGATGAAAAAATTGTGCCTTCAAGAAATTTTGGTTTTCACTAATAGTAGTAAGATTCGAGATATGCAGAAACCGTTCAAATTACGAGGGATATCTTAAGGGAGGTTGAAATGTAAGAAAGGTCTTAAAAAAAAGTTTCTTTGAATCTTCGGTAGTTTCTATACTTCTGGATCAAATAGAACCATCATAGTAGTCAGTGATTAAGTTTTACTCGAAATATAATTTTTTTAACTGAGATACCAGATTTTTCCACAATAATCTAATAACTTATTATCTTCTGACTACTTGTAATGGGCTTATAGCATTCAGAATCACAGAAACCATAAAACCGATGCATAACTCAACAAAGTTGCAGCAAATTTAATTGTTCATTTACCATTTTCAACCCCCAGTAAATTATACAGGGTTCCTTATTTGGACGGACTCTGCAGATCTCAAGTCTGCAGAATATTGATACCAAGTTAAAACCGAATTTTCAAGACGGTGCTAATTTTGTTCTATATTTCCTTTAATTTTAAAGTTTTTCTGGTATTAAAACTACCACACAACTACCGGAGCGAAGCCGGGCACCCTAGCTAGTAGTTGAATAAAACTCAAAAAAAACTTACCACAGAACCACCACTTCTGTCAACAGCTCGGAAGCTACTGCCTGAAAGGTACCGTGAACAACAGCTCCTCATAGCCCCCCAATGGGAATTACTGAATAACCAAAAATGGCTGGGGCTCCTGGGACCCCCTCTTACTGGTTACGCATTAAGATAGCCGACAAAAATCCTTAGCCATCTATCTGCCATTACGCAAAATTTTATGACCATCCAGTTTTTTATCGTTTACTACTTAAATACAGCTGCTTTTCGATAAAACGATAGACCATTGGAAACACGCCGAGTTCTATAAGTAATAAGCAACGAACAATTTTAGATATAATTACTTTCCAATTCTTTAGAGGCGGGATAATGACATTAGAATTTGAGAGGCTATCTAGTTTTTTCTCGTTTACTACTTAAATATACAAAATGATTTTTGTTCGAAATGTTTCAATGAGCTTTAGAAGTAGAAAGCAACGAAAACATTTAGATACAATTAATCTCCGAGTACACTTGAGCGGAAGAAAAACACCCGACATTGTATTATATGACCATCCATTTTTTTCTTTTCACTACTTAAATACCTCCATTCTTTTAACCAATGATAAACCATCAAAAACGTGCCAACTTGCTCTAAAAGATGGAAGCAATAAAAAAATTTCAATACAATTACCTTCTAAGTAGCTACGGGCGGGACAATGACAAGGTTTGTATGCCGCCTCACGCCGCAGCACCTACGTTGTTATCCCGATGGTTCCACAGTGACTGAAAACATTTGACGGCAAAAAGAGTTGTTACCTGAGATGTAATCCTACTTTAAGCCAGAAGCCGCAGTCATCTATAAAGGTTAAAACTGCCAAAACACGAAAGTACTACTTGAGCAGGGGGAAACCCAAACACCAGGGACAAGCATTTTCCCTCCTCTATTTACTATTTTATCATTCTTAAAAATACCGCATACCTCACATTCTAATATTGAGATGTTTTGAACAGCACCACAGTTATAAAAAATTCAAAAAGCGTCAATGGTCAATTCGTTGACGAACGTAAAGTTTGGAAACTGGAGTTGTGACATGGCGAGGGAAGGAGATTTCCACTGGTCAAATCAAAATTCAACCTTTAATTTTTAATGTTATATGAGTAAAACCCTACGTAGTCGAGTGAGGACGTTGGCTGTTTGAGCTCCCGGGGATTAAGCATCGACCGATAAGTCAAACTTTATTTATGCTTCATATATTTTTTTTTTCTTTATACTTCTTTTGATGTTTTTTAAATATTTTTTTTTTGTTTCATATATATTAGGAGTTATCGTATTTTGTTTCATTTTATTTTTGATCTATTTTACTGCTTAAAATGGCAGATTCTCCTCCATTAAAGAGGAAAAAAGGTAGAACTAAAGGTTCATTAATGGACAATATTGATTAAAAAAAATCTGGTGCGTGCTCGCAACACACAACTTTCACTTACCAACTTACTTAGATTAGAAATTAATGCGAACTTAATCATTAAAGGCGTACTCGTGGTTTCAACGAGTTTTATGAGTTGACTGAATATTTTTCTTTTTTTCTCCTCTTTATGTTTTCTTTATTATTATCATATCTCATATCTAGCCATTTCTTATTTTTAGGCGTAACGAGAGACGAGTTAATTTCTCCATATAAACAAAAACAAAGGTACTTTATAGGAAACAAACAAACAGAAAAGGCCCCAACCCCCCCCCCCCCACAAAAAGCCCCCTCAGAACATTTTAATAATGATAAAGCTTACCTGATATTAAAGAACATATAATTTTCATTATACATGACGAATTTGATAAAAATCGTTAAAGCCGTTTTTGATATCATCGAAAAAAAGGTAAAAATTGGAAAAAAATTATGAAATAATGTGCCCGCTCCGTTTGATCAATTTTGATGAAATGTTGGCTAAAGTAAATAAAAAAAACACGTAAAAATGGTACACAATTTATTAAGTAAAGTCCCCCCTCCAGTTGATCAATTTTGGTGTAATGTTGGCTATCGCATCTTAGGCATATACATATATCAAATACCGAGTTTGATCAAAATCGTTAAAACCGTTTTTGAGAAAATAAAAAAAAAACACGTGAAAATGAAACAAAATTTATTAAGTAAAGTCCCCCCTCCGGTTGATCAATTTTGATGAAATTTTTACAGCCATGTCTCGGGCATATAAATAGATCAAATACTCAGTTTAATCAAAATCGTTAGAGCCGTTTTTGAGAAAATCGAAAAAAACTTAAAAAGTTATTAAATAAAGTACCCCCTCCCTTTGATCAATTTTGATGAAATTTTTGCTGTCACATCGCGGGCATATACATACACTAAATACCCAATTTCAGGTTCGCACGGTTTATAGTTTTTGAGCTAGTCTGTTCACACACACACACACACACACACACAGACACACACACACACACACACACACAGACCATTTCGCGGGACTTGGTTAATTGGACTCAGGGGACCCCAAAACGTGTATTTCCGTTGAAAACCGGAAGTCGAAATTTTTCACGATCGCAATACTTCCACTTACTATATATTTCATATATAGGTAAGTGAAAGTAAAAAAATAATTGCATAAGGTTTTGAATAATAAAAAGGTTAGGCACTGATGATGAAGGGAATTCATTAGATTTCAAGAAAGTGTCGCCCTTTTTAATTCAGAAGAGTTTAAAAAGCTTAGTCGGTGAACTTAAAATTATTAAAAAACTGAGAGATGGTACGTTTTTAGTAGAAGTTTTTACAGAAACACAATCTGTTAGGCTTCTTAGATGTGAACAATTACTAAAAAATTTTCCTGTTAAAATAGAGCCGCATGTCAAACTAAATTTAAGTAAAGGTATAATTTGGTGTCCGGATTTAAGTTATTGCTCAATAGATGAAATAAAAGAAGAATTAAAATCGCAAAACGTTTTCGATGTTAAAAGATTAACCTATTATAGAAATAACGAGAAGAGGGATAGCCATAATTACCTTCTAACCTTTAATAATCCAACAATACCGAGTGAAATTAAAATAGGATTCTTTAACCTTTTTTTTTTTTTTTTTTTTTTTTTTTTTTTTTTTTTTTTTTGAGGCAAGTGCACCGCGGCCCATATGGGCCTATTGTGCGCCTAAATTCTTGCCTGGGTTCTAAGCTGCCCTAGAGGCTAATTTTAAGAACCTCAGTAAACTTGAGTAGGCTGCTTGGGTTGATTACCTCATGCGCCTTAGGGTCAGTGATGCGGTCCAGGCCAAACAGCCTGAATCTAAGTGCTGCGAGTCTGTCACAGAGGCAGACTATGTGAAAGGCTGTTTCACGCTCTTTCTCGCAGTATCGACAAATTGGTGATGCCGCCAGTTTGAGCCTGTACATATGACTTCTAAGCTTACAGTGTCCGGTGTATATAGCTGTAAGTCTTTTAATAGCTTTCCTGTCAAGATTTAGAATTTTGCCGCTCCTCTTGGCAGAAGGACTCTCTAGGAACAATTTGGAGTGTCGTAGGTTTTGCGTCATCCAAAATTGTTTTCTTTTTGCTCCATAGATCTCCTCTATCCTCCTTTTGGCAGAGCTTTTGCTGATGCCACACACCGGTTCGGGAGTGATAGGTTTGATGTTGGATCCTTTCCTGGCTAGAGTGTCTGCATTCTCATTTCCTGGTATGCCAGTATGGCCTGGCACCCATTCTACATTCACTCTGTTGTTGTTTGCTAGGATGTTGAGTCTCGTTTTACACTCCCATACAACCTTGGAGTTAATGTCTATGTTATTGAGTGCACCCAGTGCAGCTTGGCTATCTGTGTAGATAGTGATTGTCTTCTATAACCTTACCGTTAGGCAATTCATTTCTAACCCTGTCAGATGTTATATTTGCCTTGAGTTTGGGCACACTAAAAATACTTGCAAAAAGGAGCCTTTATGTAGGATTTGTGGTAACACAAAGCATGAAGGAACAGAATGTAAAAGCCCCTCAAAATGTGTTAATTGCTCGGGTCAACATGACTCGTTTTCAAAAAATTGTCTGTATTTATTAAAGAAAAAAATGTAGCTGTCAAAAAGAAATATGAGCAATTACATCTGTTAACAACTCCAATTTCATTTTCTAATATCGTGAAAAATAAAATAAATGTTAGTGTTCAGACAGACGATTTTAATGTTAACAATTTTATTTTTTAAAAACCTTTAGCGCCTGTAATAAATGAAGCACCTTTAGCTATTGGTAGCAGTTCGAGTACTGATAAAGGCGACCCCCCACCCTACCTCTTCCCCACCACCCGCCTCCCATCCCCGCTCCTCATCTCTCTATTCCTTCAAATTCATCTCCTCCTGATTTTTCGAATTCCCCCCTAACACTACCATCCTCGTCTGGAAAACTGGTGAAAAACAGCCAGCCTTCCTCAAATCCGAAGACTACACCTTCGGAAAAACCTACATCCCAGGATGGAAACACTCCCCTCGTTCACCCAGAGGAACAGGGCGAGTGGACAGTAGTCAAGTTAAGACGACCTAGAAGTAGATCTCGAAATAAATCTCCTAATCGAAAACAAAGCAAAGAGAGAATGCAAACTGATTAAATTATGATCTAGTATCTTATTATTAATACTTTCTATCAACTTATGTATTAATGCATATATATTTATCTTTTTTCTTTTCTTTTTTTCAATTAATTATATTGATTTTTTTTTCTTTTTTTTATTCCTTTATTTACTTATATAAATGTATTTATTAAACCCTTTATTAAATAATGAATTTCTTAACCAATATAATTCAGTGGAACTGTAACGGTATAACTGGAAAATATGAAGAATTGAAACTTTTAATAAATAAATATCGTCCAATCGCAATAATCTTATAAGAAAGTAAATTGATCCCCCAAAAAAATTTTAATCTTAAAGAATATAACGTTTATAGAAAAGATTTTGAGAATAGAAACAGAGCATGTGGTGGTGTTATGATTGCAGTGCGCAAAAAAGTAGTTTCTGAGTTGATACCCATTAATACTTCTCTTCAAGCCATTGTTGTCAAGGTTTTCCTTCACTTCCCAGTTTTCCTAACCAACGTATATTTACCTCTGACGATTTATCTGAAATGGAGTTGCATAATTTTCTAAATAATATTCCCTCGCCATATATCGTAATGAGCGACGTCAACGCGCATCATACCTCCTGGGGTTCTACATATTGCTCTAGACGAGGAAATACTATTAGGCGTATAATAGATAATTTAGATTTTACTATTCTGAATACCGGACATCCCACGTATCTAAGCCCAGCCTATAATACTTTTTCATCCATAGATCTCACTTGGTGCTCCCCGACCATATATACACATCTAAAATGGCAAGTTTCCCAGGACCAATATTCAAGTGATCACTTCCCTTTAATAATCAGTTTTATTAATAGTGATTCCCGAATTTCTAAACATCCCCGATGGATCACAGAAAAATCCGACTGGGCAACATTTCAAAATCAAATACAAATAAATGAGTTAAATATATCAGCAATTAACGAAGCAAAACAAACTTATCACTTCAACCATTTTGAAAGCAGCCGAAACCACGATCCCAAAAAGTTGTAGTAATATTAATAATAAAAACGAATTCCGTGGTACGACAAAGAATGCAAAGAAACAATCAAAAAAAGAAGAAAAGCCCTCAAAATCTTTCAAAAGGAACCAACTTCTACCAATCTAATAGAATATAAAAAACAGCGTTCGATATCCCGTAGATTTATAAAAACCAAGAAGAAGGAATCCTGGGAACAGTTCCTAAAAAGGATTTCAACTAGAGTACCTCACCTCAGTTATTTTGGAAGAAGATTCAAAGTATTTCAGGAAAATTTGTTGACTACCATCCAATGCTTTTAATTAACGATCAAGTGGAGGAAGACCCACTCATTTTGGCTGAGTACTTCGCAGATTATTATTCAAGTCTATACCGAACCCAAATACCACAGCTAAGTTCAGAGAACCTGGACATTGGTACAACTGACACCCAATCTGAAAAAGCATACAACCTTCCACTTACGAAAGCAGAACTGATTGCCAATATAAAAGAGCTGAAACTTTCGTCACCTGGAGTCGATGAGATCCATAACGCCATGTTAAAAAATCTCCCTAAGCCGGCACAGGATGCACTTCAAACCCTCTACAACCATGTATGGTGCACAGGGAATTTTCCTGATATTTGGAGGAGGTCAATTATAATAGCGATTTTGAAACTAGGAAAAAATAAGCTTGACCCTTCCAACTACCGCCCCATCTCCCTTACAAGTTGCATATGCAAGCTATTAGAAAAGATTATATTTAAAAGGCTGATATGGATATTAGAAACAAATAACCTATTGTCGAACTCGCAATGTGGATTCCGAACAGGACGCTCTACGATGGATCACCTTGTAACAATGGAGTACGAGATATTGAATAGTTTTTTGCTAACAAGAAGGAATGCCTAGGAATATATTTCGATATAGAAAAAGCTTATGACAACTTAAACCCTTCACTAATCATTCAACAATTCCACGAATGGGGTTCAAGAGGTCGACTTCCCATATTTATTGCAAATTTTCTGCGAGATCGCATCTTTCAAGTCAGGGTAGGTAATAATTTATCATTAGTAAGGAAAATGAGGAATGGAATACCCCAGGGAAGCGTCCTTAGTTGTGTTCTTTTTGCTATAACCATAATAATGTGACCAATTTCGTACCGAAACCGCTCAAAACATTTTTATTTGTGAATGAGTTAGTTAATATTATTTACCTTTAAACACAGACACAGAATGAAAGCAACAATCCAGAAATGCCTAAATAATCTAGAACTATGGTCCGCCCAAACCGGATTACGTTTTTCAGTAGAAAAAACAAAATGTATGATTTTTTCAAAGCTCAGATCCCCAACCCCTCCTCAAGAGCTGACTTTCAATGGTACATATCTTAATTTCGCTCAAAATATTAAATTTCTGGGATTAATATTAAATAGTAAGCTAGATTGGAAAGATCAAACCAAATGGCTAAAGGATGAATCCCAAAAAAGACTCAATATACTTAAGGTTTTAGCTGGCTGTTCATGGGGTGCTGATAGGTCAAGCATGCTTAAAGTTTACACATGTCTAATCAGATCTAAATTAGATTACGGCAGCATCGTGTATTCATCAGCCAATATCAAATCGCTTTCCTCTTTTGATTCTGTGCACCACGCAGGTATTCGTTTAGCTACAGGAGCATTCAGAACAAGTCCCGTTAATAGTTTATGTGTAGAAGCTGGTCTAGCTCCACTAACGGTGAGAAGACACCAACTGGCTTGTGGGTACATTGGTAGGTTAAAGTTCAACCAAAACAATCCATCCTGGAAACCTATCTTCCAACCGAAAACTCGAAGATTCAATGCAAACCGAAGACTCCCCGCACCTCTCGAAGTTAGAGCACGAAGATACATCGAGGAAATCCGCAACCTAGATATCACACCTGAAGAATTTACCTACGCACCATGGACATTAAAAATGCCGACAATAGACCTCACGCTCACCAAACACAGGAAAAATAATAATTCAGAATTGATCTATAGAACAGAACATCAAAAAATTAAAGGAAAATATAGAAATAGTACATTTCTTTATACAGATGGATCTAAATTAAACTGTAATGTAGGATGCTCCGTTGTAACCAGAAACTGTGAAATTAAATATAAGCTTCCACTCTTCACAAGTAACTATACAGCTGAATGCTACGCTTTGAGTGCAGCCCTGTACCACATAATGCAGGGAGATGAGGAAGACTTTGTCTTATGCACGGATTCCCTGTCAGCTATAATGGCAATTACAGACCTATACTCTAAAAATCCCATAGTTAGAAAAATTCAGGCATATTCATCTATGAACAATGGCTTAAACAAGAATGTGACTATCGTCTGGACACCATCACAAGTGGGAATTAAGGGGAATGAAGCAGCTGACATAGCGGCCAAGGATGCAGCACTATCTTCAATGGAGGTAACCAATGTCTTTACCTCATCTGATATCAGTAGTTATCTGAAATCCCAAGCCAGGATGATGTAGGATCAGCTTTGGGACAATGTTGAGGGACCCAATAAATTAAAAAACATTAAAAAAGATACGAAATTGTGGAAAAGCTCCTGTAGAAACAATAGAAGAGAGGAGTTTGTAATCACGAGAATGAGAATTGGGCACACAAGAATCACACACGGTTTCCTCATTGAACACCAATGTTTCAACATTGGTTTCCTTGACAGAACACCACCGACATGTGGAAATTGCAATGAGCAGCTGTCAATATACCATATCTTAGAAAAATGCCCATTATACGACAGCTTCTTTCAAAATCGTATGATAGAAAGAAAACTCCAAACAATATTGGGCGACAACCATAATAATATTGCGATAATAATCGAATTTCTAAAGAAAAACAACTTGTTTACCAAAATATAGCAGTGAAATATGAAAAGACTACTAAATAAACAAACAGATGAATAAATGAGTTAGAACTCTATGTATATATGTACACATGTGTTTGTGTGTGTGTGTGTGTGTGTGTGTGTGTGTGTGTGTGTATGTGTTTATAAATTTTTGAATGGCTAAAGGGCACAAAAGATCTCAGATTTTGTGTGCCCATAAAATAATATAACCTATCCTAACCCTACGTAGTCGACAGGGCAAGTCACAGAGCCTTTAGCCTCAGGAAAACTATTCGAGTTCAATACTCGCCTTACAGTGAAATCTTAGGGTGGCGGGATGGCCGAGTGGGCAAACAAGTCAGAAAATACGCGTAGCCCATGGCAACGTATGATTGAGAACCGAAACATAGCAAGTTTAAAACCCGGAGCCAGGAGACATTTAATAATACTCGGGTTCAATCCCCCACCCTCTTCCCTGGCCCGGAAAACACCGTATAGCCTATATAGCCTAACAGGCAAGGAAGGGGAGAACCAATAAAAAAGTCACAGAGCCTAATTAGAGGTTGTTTTAATGAACGACAGGGGCTTCAGAATCCAAAGGGGACAGCGATTTGCCTGTTCTGGGAAAGTGACCCATTTATGAAATATATAGTAAGAGAAAGTATTGTGATTGTGAAAAATTTCGACTTCTGGTTTTCAACGGAATTACACGTTTTGGGGTCCCGTGAGTCCATATAACCAAGTACCCCAAAAAAGTGTGTGTGTGTTCGAACTGACTAGCTCAAAAACTATTAACCGTACAAACCTGAAATTAGGTATTTGATGTATATATATTTCCGCGACGTGACAGCAAAAATTTCATCAAAATTGGTCAAACGGTGGAGGAACTTATACCTTTTTATGTTTTTTTTTCGATTTTCTCAAAAACGGCTCTAACGATTTTGTTAAAATGGTATTTGATATATGTACATGCCCGTGATATGATAGCTAAAATTTCATCAAAAATGATCAAACAGAGGGGGCACTTTATTTCATAACTTTCTTTCCCATTTTTATGTGGTTTTTTTTTTTTTTTTTTGATTTTCTCAAAAATAGCTTTAACGATTTTGATTAAACTTAAAAATCTAAAATTTAATAAGAATCGATTATTCTTTAATATTAGGTAAGCTTTATCATTATTAAAATGTTCTGAGGGGGCCTAAATGGGGAAGGGGACTTTTTTGTTTTCCTATATGGTACCTTTGTTTTTGTTTATATGGAGAAATTATCCGTCCCTCGTTTCGCCTAAAAGTAAGAAATAGCTTAATATGAAATATGAAAAAAAAAACAAGTAAACATATAGTGGAGAAAAAAAGAAAAATATTCCATCAACTCATTAAACACGTTGAGCCCACACATAAGCAGTACACCGTTAATGACAGACTATTTTTAATTAAAGATGCTGTTTATTTAATGTTTTTTTTTCTTTTATTGCTGAAGATCGGTGGTGAGGTTAGTTGGCTATTTTCTCTGGACAGCGAGAAGTGGGATTTAGAGTTTTGATAGAAAGGAAACTAGAAAGCATTTGTGTATATTACCTCTATTATGTAATACGTGTGTTGTATATATTACCTCAATAACACATGTATTGTGTTTATTACCTATATTTAATATGTATATATATTAGCTCATTAATATGTTTTCAGTAAGAAGTGACATTTTTTCCAGGGGTGCCGCTGCTCCGACAGATGAGACTGTCCTTGGAGTTGTTCCCCATTCCATCAGAGGTTTCATTTCGCATTTTACTCACATACTTCCTTCAACGGTTTCCTTTTCGCAGTGCATTGCTTGTTCTCCTATTGTGAGTATTATCTAGTAATTTTTATTTATCTTAGATCTTATCCTCGTCAAAATTTGAGTTATGGAGAAAATCATTCTGAAATACAAAAACAAGATTTTATCAGTTTACAAATTAGTATTGATGCCAAAATATCAATTTACTCTAAACAGAATAGAAAATAGATTTAAATGTTGAAACAGATGGGATTCGTAAGTTTAAGTTTGTTAGAAAAACGCAAATATAATTTTGAGCGTCACTCAATTGTAAAAAAAAAATCTATAAAAATACAGTGGACCCTCATTAGCCTTGCTCGTGAGTATAAATACTAGAACAGGAAATTTTTTATTTCCATGATGTCATCAATTTGAGAAAAATCTGAGCTGAGTTAAGAAAATTCATTTTTTTTAAAAAAAAGCGAAAAACACGGCTAAATTCATATTTCAAGCCCTGTTGATGCTATGCCTGTACATATGTACTTCATTCATTAAATATTTATATATTTCTATCGACTATGTTTGTCATTGATCTGAGCGTCTCAAAACCACTCATTGCCCCAAATAAAGGAAATTTTACTGTAAATACATTTTTGGAACAAAAGTAGCATAAATTATTGTAAAAGAGTTCCTATGAATAATTAACCCTTTGTTACACGCTAAGCGGCACTCCATGCCGCAATTTTGGTAATTCTGAATTTTCGTGGTAATTTTTTAATTCATCTAGATGAGCGCCACAGTATTCCTCATCAGATGTGCGTTGAATAGAGTTCAACCACTTGGGCCATTCAGATCATCAAAAAAGCTGACAGATATAGTAAAACGCCTCATTGAACCAATAAAAAACTCAAACTGAAATCTCACTACTGGCTTATTATAGACCTAGGAAAGGTCCATGCCATCAATGTGGAAAACATAGAAACAATAATACAACTGTCCGATGTTCACAATGTACGCGATTCATCTTCTTCTGTTTCCTGTTTTTGTTTCTATTTTGGTGATTACTTTTCGTTTTAAGTTATTTATTTTTTACAAATAAAAATGTTTATATTACTTTATACAATATCTCATAAATACCTCTTCTTATACTTTTGATAAAATGTTAGGTGAAAATATTTAAATAGTAGCTTTAAGAAGACATAAACGTCAAAAAACAAAGAAAAATATCAATGCGGCACCCAGTGCCTCTAGCGAGCAGGAATGAAAGTCTGAGAGATGCGTGTAACAGAGGGTTAAAAGCATTATGAATGAATGGAAAATAAGAAGTTCCAAGTTGCGCATGAAATTAATTAAAAGTTACACAAAATCATCAAAGAAAGAGACCATAAAATTAAATTTATAAATACAAGGCTCATAGAAGTTGGTGATTTTTTTCATTAAAAAATTATTGGCTCCGGAGATGATCCAGTTAAAGTTGAAGTTATTTTTTCATCTCCTCAAATTTATTGGTTCCTACTAAAATCACTTCCTCTCGTGCCTGTTCGGGCGCCATGTTGTTAGGTTAAAAAAAAAAATTAAATAGTTTTAAATAAATAAAATAATTGTAACAAAAGAAATGGTAGCTCAGTGTAGACAGGTGGTGTCCTTATGATTTCCTGGGTTCCTAATGATAATAAATAATTAAAGGGGCGCCACATTATTTATTTTTAGGAAATAGCGAAAACGTCCTAATAGGCTACTGGATAAATGCAATAGATGAGGCTCATTAATTGTTTGAACATTCATTGTTTAAAAATGAAGGTTGATGGTTAACCGTAGAAGTAAGGTCAAATAAAACACTATACGTGCAATAGCATATATTCTGTGCCAACGTTTTGACCTGAGAGTCAGGGCTGTTGAGTCTACCGGTAAAGCACAACTGCCCAACATCATTTTTTCAAATATGTTTTACACTCCCTATCCTTCCTGAAATCCCATAAAGACATTATAGTTACAAAATCAGACAAAGGAAATAAAACCGTTATCATAGACGCCGCCGAACACATAGACAAAATGACTTCATTACTTTCAGACCGTTCCTCATATAGACCTTCCCCCCGCGATCCTACACCTTCCCTAAAAACCCAATTTAACCACACCTTAAAAATCTTTTAAATTCAATACTCATAACATATCCTACCTATTGAAACCTCATCTCTTACAATTCAATATGGCCTACCAAAAATTTACAAACCTGGTACCCCATCACTTCCAATATTAACTCTCCCTCCATTAAACCTTCTCTGCAGGAAGTCGTGCTATACCAGTAGACTCGACAGCCCTGATGTTGACCTGAATGTCGGGTCGAAACAGAATATATGCTATTGCACATATAGTGTTTTATTTGACCGCACCCCCAACCATTTCCATCACACTTCATTGTTTAAAAGGGGTCGTGAACACATATAAATTTGTCAACACTCCCTGGAAGATTATTTAATATGTGACTTTTAACCCTTCAACGTTGAAAGGCATAAGATTATATATTCTTATATTTTTATAAAATTATTTTGATACTTACAGTTATAATTAATCCATTTTAAATTATTTTTTTTTTTTTTATATTTAGGTTGAAAAGTCATATTCAGAGAACAAAACGGAATTCCTCGACAATGTCTTCAAGTCTACCAAGTATCTAGAGGACCTCACTGGCCTCACTCAACTTTTCCAAGCTACCGATTCTCTTGAGGTAACTGGATCTTGTTGTTGTTTTTTTCTTTTTTCTTGTAAATTTATTGTGTCTTTTATTCATTGCCTCATCTTTTCAGATCTTGGAATTAAATGATGAAGATGATGATGATGAGGATGATGAAGAGAATTTGGAATCGATGGAAGACCTCGGAGAGGTCTAAGCGGGGATATCGTTCCCAACTCTTCTCGGTCGCTGTACTATTAGAACCAGCGCTTGATAGCGTGAGGATTCGACGTCCCACCTTTCAACATGCTTCATAACATTCTGACCGCTCTCCGAGTGTATAGATATCAATGTTAAGTACTCCTGCTCCGTTTTTCTTCCGTTGTTATATTGGTGTTTTATCTGACTTTTATCTCTTGTTGATGTTAGTAGTTAAGTATACTGTGTAAACAAATTTTAGGCTAAGAGTGCTGTTTCATCAATGTTTAACGTAAGGTGCCTGTTATCCACACTTGAATAATTGTAAGCACAATTGGCTTCTTGTCAGTTAATAACTGAATCCATTATCCATTTCATTATGCCATCTATCATTGAACTATTTTTAAATTTTTATTTTATTTCATTTAATGCCCATAAAAGCGCTCTATAAAAGTTATGAATCAAGTATTGTTTAGGGTGTGTTCATACAGGGTCATGCTATCTAGTAATATTGCTAAATTAGGTTTTATGGCTTTAAATTATTATATGTTTTTATTTTCCATACTAAATTTTTAACTACAGTATATTTTTATTACTACAGTAGAACTTCCCTTAGACAGACATCATCGGGAAATGACAAAATGTCCATATATTAGAAGTGTCTGCTTAAGAGAAGGACCTTTTAAATACGAACTTGACCTAAATCTATGATTAAAAATGATGATGGTCTTGCAAAATACAATAAAATAAATAAGTAAAAAGTAGTTATAGTGATTTCATTTTTTATAAATGTTTAAATTTTTAATATATTTTCATAAGTATAAACACGTTTTTTTGGAGTGGGGTTAATAAATTGTTCCAGCAAACTTTTTTATTTTAAAACAAACAACTAGGCACACTAAACTTCACTAACACACGAAATGTAACTCACTGTAATGTCGCATGCTCAAAATAGTTTCACAAAAACCTGTATGAAATAGAAATATTAATGTCTACAGTTGTACGGTAAACAGGAAATCACACTTAGCCGTACTTTTCTGTCTGCAGCCCACTTAAGACAGATTTTTTCGAAACAGAAAGTACTAAATCTGTGTCCTTGTCCGTTTATGAAAAGATCTGATTATTAGAAGTTGAATTCAATGTAAAGTAAATTGAACGAAACTGGGGAAATTAAAACTGTCTGCTCATAAAAGATTTCCTCTTATTGGAAGTGTCCGTTAAGGGAAGTTCCACTGTACTCATTTTACTCTTAAAGGGATGGTAATAACAATGGACTTAAAATTAACGGCGTAGCCTGCTGAAGTTTTAATTAGCCCCTGAATGAGGAAGGGGGATTTTGAAATTTTGTTTCTTTCAGTATCCTTCTTTAGTAATTAGATTCTTTCAAAATATGAAAAAAATAATAATAAAAAACAATTGATCTGGTTGATGCGAGTAGTAGATCTAACAGTAAATTCAATAACATAAGGCCGAAACTATTTTAGAATACATTCTTTTAAACCTTTTGAAATCAGTGCAAGACTTGTTTACTATTTATACAAAATTACCTAACAATTCTTTAAAAAACATGATCCAGAATTAATGGCCTGTAAGTTGCATTCCTTACTCTTTTTTTTTTTCTCGGATTCTAACCATTGTTGTTATACCAGAGAATTGTTGCTACAGTAGGCGCTTTTTTCTTCTGTATATTGATTATTTTTTATGAAGAGGAAATGGTCGGGGTAAAGTAAGTAGCACAAATATATGAGAATTATATATTTTATTGTAGCCAACATTTCAACCTAAATTTTAGGTCATCATCAGGGCTCTTAGACAGTTCGATGACGAAGGCGTGAATTTTCATATTTAAAAGGGATTTTTTTAATTTTCTTTTTTCAGTTGGCACAATAGACCTAATGAGACCTTTGGTCGTGCTATGCGTTCTTCTTACAGACATTTGTGTTGCTTGCAGGAGCACAGACAGCCTGGAAGGGGGTAGCCCAAACTTCACGTTGCCATGGTGCAGTGGCACACTGCCCATAGCTCCATAACCAATCCCATTGGGGCCAATTTGGCAGTGTCCTTCCCACCGATGGCGTCAGCTCTCTCGGGTTCAAGGACAGAGACAAACTGGTCTAGGTCCAAGGATTATGGTAGCTCTAAGTCAACAGGCCTCAAGGACCTATATTTCTTTCCTTGAAGCATACTGTCCTTGTGCCAAACCTCCAGGCGGTTACTGATGTCCTGGAAAACCACACCACGATTCTCGATGAGATTCACAGGGAAGGTTCATCACTCCTACACCTGGTCGGTGTGAGTCGCCTCCAGTAGGCTGACAGGCCTCACATATACCCGGGGATGGAGGTAGGCTTGGACTGCGTGGTGTTCATTGGCGGGTGGTCACCCATATGGAGCGGTCACCCATCTGAGTACTAAAAACGCTCGACATTGTTAACTTTGATTACCTATTGCAAGTGTCTTTGTCCACTCGGTCGTCCCTGCCCCCCTTTTTTTTAAATTTAAGTGATAGTTTGTATAATTTGAAGTTCCGAGTGGTATGTACGTTGATGTATTAAGGGAATTTGGGAGAAAAAAAAAATTGGAGCGCATTTGACGAGAAATATATACGTTGTTCTAGACTATGAGCCAGGCACTTATGAAGATTACAGAAGTTATGTAGATTTGATGAATAAAGAAAAATTAAATTGGATGGGATGAGATACAACGAAAGATGATGAATGAGAAATTCTTTCGTCTTCCAACTGTCAAAGAGACCTGATGATGACCTGAAATTTGGGTCAAAACGTCGGTTGCAATAAAATATGTGATTATCACATATTTCCTCTTCATTACTTCTACGGTCAACTATCTTCCACCATTATTTATTTTTTAGCTTTGCTTACAGTCCCCTTCACCTTGTCTATGTATAAAAATAAGTATTAAAAAAAATCATTGTTTTATATACTGATAGCTTTCTGGCACAACAACGATAAAGATAACTCCGATACTATAGCACTTTCTATTGATGTTGACTTGAGTTACCATCAAGCACAATAACTATAAGCTGTTCTACGCACAGTGGTCAACTCTAAGGTGCATACAACCTTTTAGTGGTTAATTTAATTAGATATTTGATTATTGATTGAGGGGCTTCAATTCGACTAGACAGCATTGTAACTAAAAACTAATGGTTTGTTTTACTAGAATTATTGTATTATAGTATTTTGATTTGATAAGATAAGCTTTTTTATAAATAATGAAATGAAACATATCTTTTTTTTATTTTTTATTTATAACAGAAATGTATCGATTAATTCAAAAAGAAGTTGGGTATAAAATGACCATTTTTAGTAATATTAAATACTATTTTGTTAGGCTATTAATGTATTATTTTTTTGTTTATTTATTGCTATCTTGGTGGCGTTAATGGTACTTACGGAATTACTGGATAGAACTATTTACTAAGGGTTTTATATTCATTAAGGTTTACTAGAGTGATTATTTTATAATAATAGTTTTTTAGGTATTTATTTTAATTAAAGCCCTCTGTTAATTAACGTAGCTGATGTGCATCCAAGAATATAACTTAGTTATTTCTTAATAAATGTGTAACTGTTTTTAGTAAAACTGATTACTGGAACTTGTTTGCTGTAACTGTTTATGGGGTTGTTTGGGATTTCTATTAAAACTATGAACTGCGCTTAAATGATACGAAATTATTCTTTATTTGCTAATATTCATATCAAAACTTTGCTCAATCATAAGTTAACGGTATGTTTTACATATGTAAATAACTAGCATATTTTAAATAATTATAGATTCTGAGCTTGAATATTTTGAATAACGAATTGAATCTTATCATCTTTGTCTTCAATTTAATTAATAAACTCATTTGTAATTTAAAATTTGAAAATCAAAAGGTAATTTTATTTATTTGTTGACAATCCAACAATAATAAAATAAACAATAAAATCCTTCTTCGTTACACATCGTCTTGTAAAGTTTTGTGATTGACTAAAGTGTCCGATGCGGCACTCTGTTGCGGTTCACCGGTACAGGCCGACGTGAACGTGTCAAAGGAGAAGATATTTTTCTAGTTTATGATGTATGTCACGTCGATAGAATTGAATAAATTAGTCATGTCCCAACAATTTTTTATCACTCAAAATAACTAATAGTAATAAGTCAATATAATAATATCACAACTTATAACTTAGTTATGTCACTGCATATTTAAAAGTTATTATGTTATAATTTTGTGATAATGATGAACATTCATTTGGGTAATACATTATTGTTAGTGATCTGTAAAATCTGTTTTATATTTTTTAATTTATTGTATTTGTGATCTGTTTCAACCTTGAAAATTATACACACTTTTCAGGTCGAACCTTATGCATGCATAATAATGTAGGATAAATAATAGTCAGCCGTTTCGACACCTGCATGTAGATCTTTATCAGGGCTTCTAAGTACAGAGTGATACAGAGACACTGTATTGTGTGAGTCTCGTGGTTACTCTGGACCAAGGGCGTACCCAAGATCAAAACTAGGGGGGGAGCTAAAATCTAGGGGGGGCAAACTATGGTCGTTCAGGTAGTTACATCTTACTGCGGAAAAGATGAATGAAACCAAAATTATGTATAATTATAGCAGTGCTTTATCAACTACGTTATTACAATTATTTGCTTGAAAAAAATGTATTCTATCATTGCTTCCAGTCTTAAAAGTCCTCTTAAAAGCCTCGGTGCTTCCAGCCTTCCAGGGGTACGCCCTTGCTCTGGACTCAAAGCCCTGATGAAGATCCACATGTAGGGATCAAAACGTTGGCTTTTCAAAATAAAATTGTTTAACTGAAAATCCTGACTATAAATCGTCCTATCGTAAAGAAAAACAATTAACTATTACATACCTCTAAACATAATAAAATATTTTTATTTACAGTGATTTGTATAACTGTTATTTGAAGTAACTATTTATGAAATTGCTAGCAGGCCTTTTTCATTTTTTTATCTATTAATTCAACTTATGCATAATCATATTTTTTTAATAGTCCCTTAACAAAACCAATTGAAGCGTGGAAATGTATAAGGGTATAAAAGTGCCTTCGGAAATTTTATCAGAAATGATGTAACTTATACCCATATTGCTTACACCCATGCCTTCTTTCATATGTGCAATGAACTCTTTTCTAACAGCAAAACATTACTTATACCCATTTCTGAAGAATGGCTTCGGCACATATAACAATTTGGCAAAAAAGAACTTTGTTTTATTTTTTTTTTGGAACTTAGACCCTTACGCATTTCCACGCTTCAATTGTTATTGATTTAGTATAAAAAGTGGGAAAAATCATATTTTCTTAGCGAATAAAATAAGGAAATACGTTAAAATTTCTTTGGGCATCAAAGTATTTCTTGATTTTAATTCTAATTTTACCAGTCGATATTTTAATTCTTGAGGAGCAAAGTGATTGGCGGGAGATAACCAAGATTTTGATTATGTATCATACAAACTTTTCTCTCCTTTATTTATCACCATTAAGGCAAATAATTTTATAGCCAAAAATGCTTTTGATGTGTGAATTCTCTCCAAGTTTTCAGATTTATCAAACTCAGCGAGAACGCATTAATCATCTGCATAATTTATCAAGGTTGTCTTGTTATCGTAGGATCTGATATTGATTCCATTCTTTTTAAAATATGTCCCACAAGATATACGAATAATACTCTTGATCACAGACAAGTTTGATATTTAATTGAAGCAAAATGGTTGGTTCATTATATATACATATATATATATTTTTAAAGTTTATTTTCATAATATTAGATTTTACAGATGATGTAATAATGTAGTAGTTGTATTGTGTACATTCTTCTTATCTTGCCTTATGAAGCTCTTTGTAATATTAACGAATTTCTACTTGATACTTTGTATTTCAATGTAAGTATAATCTAATAGAGTTATTACTCATATAAATACTTGATAACTTTATTTGAGCTGTTGCTTACTCTTTCCATTTTATGAATTAACACGTTAGGTGCAACCTGGGGTCCGATGGCTTACATTCCCCTCTTAACAGCCGATTTTCACATGAAAATGTCCGAAAGTCTAAACACTCAATTTAGTCAATTTTTAATGAGATTTTTGCATTTTAGTGCAGAAACTGTTGCTAACAGCTGAAATTCTGTTGTATTTTAGAATCGGACATCGAGGTCCGATACCGGCCCTGAGTAATAAAACAAGACTACTGGACGACATCACCCTTCTGCGTCCGATAATATTGCAACGACTACCTTTATGGTTATCTTTAATTTTATGTGTTTGATTTTATACTATGTAGTTCTATTTCATTTCTTTGACATTCTTTAATTACAGCATAAATATAAGAAAGAAAACAATATATTTTTTTAATGCCTCTTACTAAGTCTGTAAGTATAAATTAAACTTACTGATATTTGCTTTATTTATTTTATATAAATTCTTTTTATTTTTTTTTTATCGTAGAGTGAGTAGTTGTAAAACGGTAAAAGAATCTAAAAAATCGTTTTAACATTGCAAAAATTATCAATATAGATGGTAATCCTGTATCGGACCCCGGGGGCCTGTCCTGCGCCCGTCTACTTCCAATACTTACCAAGGGATAATGCCCTTGAGACGCTCATTCAATTCTCTTTTCAGTCAAAAAATAACACTTTATCGGATCGAGGTCCCATATCCTCTGTGGCTCATCCCAGCAGTCGGACCCCTGGGACCGATACCCTTCAATTCAGGATACCCCTAAAATACGCCGTCGCACCTAACGTTTTAATTTGATTAAAGATATTTTGTATTATGGAATACCAAGACATCTAATTCAACCAAAGAAAATGTCTTTTTGAAATAGCTCTTAATGTATTCTGATATTAATTTATAATGCTCATCGAGATTAAGGAGATTATTTTATTATTAGAATTTAATATATTTTTTTTTTAATTTATGATTCTTTGTTAGTTTTTCTATGAATTAATAGCTTATGTGATGTTCTATTTACTTCCAATTTTATAATTGTTATTTGTTGTGACGTACAAATATATTAATGTTATAATAATCATGTTCCCTTATTTTCCTTGATTTGATTGTATAAAAGAAAAAAAAAATAGAAAAAACTGCTGGGGACAACCCAAGGAGGGTCTTATAACAGCAGTACTATCTCAGCAGCAGGCGAGCACGAGAGTGGTGTGTCCCACTTCCTAGCCAACAATGTCCCCACTTTTTTCATTTAGTCCAATCTTTATTAAATTTGACTTTCAATCAACTTGTGACATCATTTTAGCAAAAATTTGTTAATTTTATGGAACAATAATCATGCAATGATGGGTGGTTGTCAAGAGTCTGACAACTTGTTTATTGGTTTTCCCGATCCATTTTTTAAATTCGTGGTTAGATTCCCACTCTTCTTTATAGTAATGATTAAATCATCTTGATTTATCCGCCTTCAACCTGGTTTTCTGTATTACACTGCCACTTCCACTCATTTTTCTGAAAAAATAAATTTAAAAAAATTCAACACCAAGCTAAAAAAAAAAAACAACTTTAAATTCTTCAAAAATATTTTTAATGATAATAATAAAAGTACGTTACAACAAAAAAAACTAACAACAAGGTACTTAAAAAACAATTTATTAGTTTTTTTTTGGTTATTGTTTGATCTGATGTCTCCCCAGTGGCGGATCCAGGGGAGGGGCGCCCCCCCCCCCCTGAGAGGTGAAGACACCAGTCTACTGTTACTATTTCTATGTAAAAGGGGCTATAGGCGGGCGCAATCGACTATAGAGTGCGCTAGTAGTTTTGCAAAAAATCGGAAAGAACGGGGATAGACATAGTTGATGTGATAGAGATAATTGGTAATTTTAAAAGACCATTAATTGAAGGGCAGGCTATCCTTGATGCAAACCACATAATTACATGTGGAATAATATCTAAAAGTAAAAAAACAGTTATTTTACAAGCCTTGTGCCTTCAAACTAGCAATCTTAAAGGACTGCCCCATCAAATAAAAGTGGAAATCAAATTTATTAATAATAATAAGCAATTTTCTTGTCACTGTACGTGTAAAGCTGGTAGTTCTGGTAAATGCAAACACATCATTGTAACTTTACTCTATGTTTTTCGGTTAGTAATAACATTAATTACCTATTCATACAATCATTGTTATGACAGCTTAGATTCTTTGTCATATTATTTATTTATTTGTCAAAACTTTCAGGCTTCGCATTGAAAAGTTGTAACAATTAAGCACAACGAATGTAACACAAAAATGGGGAAAATTAAAAAAGAAAAACAAATATGACACTATGGTCCCAATGTTATTTGCATAAAACTAACATTTTGGAATAATAAAATGTCAATTACTAATATTTACCTGGATAAATATAGTCACTTTCTTTGAAATAAAGACTACATATCGTCATATGTTTCGAAACAGGCTTAATTATTCTTAATTTTACAATAGACTCTTTAAGAAGCTTTTTATTTTTTGGAAATAAATGGAATGACACGTCTTTTGATTTTTTAATTGAACACTGAGGGACTGAGCAATACCTATTAGACATCTTTCAAATGATTTTTTGCTCAATCGGATTTTAATTATGGAAAAATAAATTAAAAATGCCAAAAAGCCCTATGAATCCCAGGTAATGGCCCGGCTTTTATCCCCGTTTCTCTAGTTCCTGAAGAAGCAGCACCGTCGCTTGCGTCCGCCTATCCTTAGTGATATTTTTAATTCATTAAATGAAAAATAGATTTTATATAAATATTGAGTAGTAACTCACAACGTAAATATACACTAATATATTAAATTAGGTCCTTCATGACATCTACAAATTTAAAAAATAAAAAGTGCGCCCCCCCTCGGAAAATTTTTGGATCCGCTACTGTGTCTCCTTCTAGTGGAGAAAAATTAAACCGCGTCGATCACCAATTACACTGCACAACAAACTTGCAACTTTTGTCTGATGATTGACCCTTATCACTTGATGTTTACTAATTTGGTGTCGCTGATCCTATATATGCCCTCAGTTGTTTTGTAACAGCTGTAGTTTACTTATTATAGCTACCACGAGAAAATCAACGTTTTTCCGTGTTACTTTGCTCATGATTTCTAACTTATTAAGTTTTCTTAGTATAATTTGATATGGCATCGTCAAGACGAGTTTGTGTGAACGATCCGAATCATTTTTGTTTCATTTGCGGGGAATATATGTTCAAAGATTGCCGTTTGAATGTGACAACGTTCCTAATTGAAGCTTAAAAAAAATATTTTGGTCACTCCATGGAAATGATCGACAAGCCTTGGATTCCTCAATAGGTATGCAAAACGTGTGCTGAGTTTCTACGTTTGTGGACAAATAAAAAGGAATAGATTTAGGTACGAAACTGCCATGATGTGGAAAGAACCCGTGAACCATCACAATGACTGTTGTATTTGCTTGGTAAACATAACTGGTAATGTTCAGAAGTGCATGAATGTTAAAGAGAACAGAGGAATATTGAAGGGAAGTGATAGAGATAATAATAGGGAGTGAAATTACACGATGCTGATTAAACATGAAAAACTTAAACGCCTAAAAACAATACATGAAAAAATTTTATTGTTAAAGATAATAACAATTAATGAACTACCTTTAGCACAATATATACAGCAGAACCTACGATAGGAAAAGAAAGCAAAGCTGAAGCAAATAATGAATACAATATGAGATATTTACATAAATTAATAAAGAAAAGAACAAAGAAGAAATTAAACTTAGATGTAAAACAATTAGATTGATAGTAGATTAAGGCCTTTAAATATAAAACCATTAAAGATTAAAGAGCTCTGTAATATGTGATCACAACGATGGAAGATTGAATATGATTGATTGTCTTTCAATAACGGTGAACTGAACCAGACAACAAGTTCAGGAGAAATATCTCCTGGCGAGATAACCACTTTCCTTTAAGCAAACATTCCGGTGAACTAAACCTCAAATATACGGTAGATTGGAAAATCTTCTAATCTTGTCTCTCTTCTTATCTGAGCCAATCCTTTCAAAAGGTAAAGCACCTGCTCCTGGCTATATATGGCGGCTCTTGACAGTGTGAGATGAGAGAAGTGAACGGCTCCAAAGCTGACGAGAGAGTGCAGTCCTCCCGCTTGCTGAGTAGTATCCAGGAGTGGGGGGAGGGGGGGGGCGCGGGAAACAGCTGTGCACTGCCTGCGACGTCTCTTGCCTGACGAATTTAACCTACATGGTACTACAGTAAATTGAGAAACCATTGGATGGCGGGAAATTTCTAGCTTTAAATCAAAACAAAAAAACCTGACTGAACCGTAAAAATTAACCGTAAAAATTGAGCTAAATGGGAATATCCGTCCATACGGTCCGCAAATAGACGTGTTTTGATCCCTATTATATCACCTGAACCTCAGCCTGGTCCTTCTCAGGAGAACGCCATGGATTTTGAGACGATAACTGACACTAGTGATAGTGATTTTGAATGTGAGTTAAAGACGCCAAAACTATTCAACCAAGATGATTTAAACGACCTTATCAGAGACCTGGGACTGTCAAAACATGCTTCAGAAATTTTAGCTTCTAGGCTAAAAGAAAGAAACTTAGTAACAAAAGGTACTAACGTTTCTTATTACCGCAAAAGAGAAAGAAATCTCCTCCAATATTTTGCTGAAGAAGATGACTTCGTGTTTTGTAAGGATGTATTTGGTTTGATGGATGCAATGGGATTACAAAATTACGTTTCTAATGAGTGGCGTTTATTCATAGATTGATCAAAACGGAGTCTAAAATGTGTTCTCTTACATAATGGGAATAAATTAGGGTCGTTGCCTATTGCACATTCCACGAAAGTAAAAGAAGAATATAAAACTATTGCTCTGGTTTTGGACAAAATTAAATATGCCGAACATAACTGGCTCATATGTGTTGATTTAAAAATGATAAACATCCTTTTAGGCCAACAAGGTGGTTGCACAAAGCACCCCTGTTTTCCATGCTTGTGGGACAGTCGAGCTAAAACTCAACACTGGATTAAAAAAGATTGGCCTCCTCGGGAAGCGCTTGTTCCAGGACAACAGAACTTGATAAACCCACCTTTAGTATCAAGAGATCGTATAATTTTGCCTCCGTTACACATAAAACTAGGAGTGATGAAACAATTCGTGAAAGGTCTTGACAAAAGTGGAAATTGTTTCCTTTTCCTATCAAACAAGTTTCCAAAACTGATTGCAGAGAAGATAAAACCAGGAATATTTGACGGGCCACAAATAAGATCGTTAATACAAGAAACCAATTTTACGAAGACTATGACAGATAGTGAGAAAAATGCATGGAATGTGTTTGTTTGGATAGTTAACAATTTTTTGGGAAATAAAAAAAGTTCGGACTTTTCTAAACACATACAAGAACTAATGTGTCATTTTCAAAGACTCGGTTGTAACATGAGCATCAAGTTACACTTTCCCCACAACCATCTAAACTGTTTTCCTGTCAATCTTGGAGATCTAAGTGAAGAACAGGGCGAGCGATTCCACCAGGAACTTCGTACGATGGAGCAACACTACCAAGGCTACTGTAATGCACATATGATGGCTGACTAATGTTGGAGCATTCAAAATAACTCTCTGCCTTCTGCTTCATCAAGAAAATCAAATAAAAAAAGGTTTTTGTTCAACTGAAACTTAAATAAATTGGAATCATATCTACATTTATAGTGTTTTATTATTGAAACAACCCAAATGTCATATTTTTTTAACTAGAGCTGATACAAAAATTATAGTCACAGATTTGAAATCGTCATTGAAAATTGGACTAATATCATGTATCATAACCCAAACATCAGAAATGCTGTTGTGCAGTGTTATCAATTGAAGTTTAACTATTCAACGATGACGCAATAATCGAGCATATAACTATATATAAATCGATATAATGCTACATAGTTAAAACATTCGGAGTCTGTTTGCGAAGACCAAATCCAGCTACTTCTTTTAAACACTTATTTTGGCACTAGTACTGAAGTGCGGCTTCAAATTATGGCCCGATCTCCACTGAGAAGGAACCTTTTGGGGGTTTATTTATCTCTGTAGAGCGAGCGCAGCGAGCGGGAGGTGAAAGCTAGAATCTATTAAAGGCGATGGGAGTTCGATAAGATCACGGTCACATAACAGGCCACGCCCATCAGCCGCTCTTAAGTACCTTTACTCTTATTTTGATAACAATATTTATAACCTGTATTTGCAAATAATGGCCTAGATGAGAATAACAAGAATATATTTCAGCTATGAATATATATTTATAATAGAACCCACTCTTGTTCTATGTCATATTTAATTTTCTAGCAAAAACTAAAATGCCTTGTTTTTGTCAGAAATTACTTGAGCTAATTTCAAAGGACCCATTTTTGTTATCACTGAAATTACAAATTAAGGTTATCACTGTTTATAACCACTACAGATTGTTGAAAGTAGCTGTATGTCGCGTCGTGAAAGTAACTGGATGTGGTCTTCGCAAACAGACCCAACATTCGATTAGCTTAACCAAAAAAAAGTTTTGCTTTAAATAACGAAACACTCCATAATAAGGATGGGTCAGGTTGTTTGAATCAAATACTTTGTATCAGATACTGAAAAGTATCTGGAAGGCTGGATGCGAACCTTTTTTAAGCTTTTAAGCTTTAAGCTTTTTAAGCAGTAATAGAATAATTTTTCAAGCAAATAATTGTAATAACTTAGTTGATAAAGCACTGCTATAATCATACATAATTTTGGTTTCATACACCTTTTCCGCGGGTCGGATGTTACAACATGAACGACTATAGCTTGCCCCCCTAGTTTGGATCCTGGGTACGCTCTAGTGATGGGCAAAACTGTTAATTTTGAAAAACAGTTACAACTGTTCCTGCTACTTTCATTAAACAGTTTAAAAAAACAGATACAATTGTTAAATATAATACTATATGGGAAAAAAGAAAAAAACTGGTCCGAGTTAGCATTGGAGCATTCTTTTAAATTATTTTTTAATTATTGAAATATCTAACAAGTTCGAATGACAATTTCTCATAAAACATTTAATATAAAATTAAGCTTTATGTAAAATAATGATGGTGGAAGACAGTTGACCGTTGATATAATGAACAGGAATCGGTTGGGGGTGCGGTCAAAGTAATAAGTACAAATATGTGATATTTACATATCTTAATCTAGCCATGGGCGGATCCAGCCGATCGTAAAGGGGGGGGACTGCACTCCTAAAGGGGGGGTACATTCATTTCCCTTCATTTGGATCTGCCAATCAGCTTTTTTACTTATATGTTCCTTTCCTACAACTAAAATTCTACTTGTTCTGCACATTATTTGTTCTTTAACTTGCTTTCTTACATTAAGTTAAGTCCAATTCTATCATTAAATGACGAAAAATTTTCCAAAGGGAGGGGCTGCAGCCCCCACAACCCCCCCCCCCCTGGATCCGCCAAAGATTCTAGCCAACGTTTCGACCCAATATTTAGGTCATCATCATGGCTTTTCTCACTGCTGTTGGGAGCTGAGTGGTTAGCTGAGTTATGTGATTAAACATCACATATTTGTACTTATTACTTTGACCGCACCCCCAACCAATTCCTGTTCTTTATGTAAAATAATTAAACAGCACTAAAAATAACTAATAAATCAAAACTTGTAATAGGCTTAATTGATTTTTTGTTTATAAAAATCATAGTTTAATTGAATAAAAAATCTGGAGAAAAATAATTTAATAATTAAAAAATTAAGAGCCACATAACGCAGAGTAGCAGCTTTGCGAATGAATTAAACAGATACAGCACGGGCGCGAGCTGTTTAATAAACAGTTTTACTGAAACCATGATTTGTAACCTGCTAGAATATTTATTTATGTTGTTATAATTTGTTTGGCATTGATATATTTTCGTTAATGAATATTTGTTAACCCAAGGAAGTGTTACAGCTGGTTTTGGCTTTGGTATTAGTCAGAAGTGGGATTTAAAGAAAAAAAAAATGCCAGCCAGTCAGTTGAAATTAACTAGCCAATCTGCAGAGATAAATGATAAGATAACGGGCATAAAGTCCGATTTGTCTGACAGTAACGACAAACTGGCCATGAAACATTGGCTAGCGAATCGGCTGAGCTTAACGAAGTCAAGCTTGTCGGGCGAGTTGGATAGATTAAATAAGAGGTTGATCAAACTGTCTAGCGAAACGAATGAGAAGCTGACCGGCTTGTTCGGTGACGTGGTTGGGTACCATCGAGTAATATCTCACAGGCTCAGGACCTTCATTTTACTTGCCACCCGAAGGACGGAAAAAACAACGAATTTTTATTCACTTATAAATATTCTAGATCTGAAACGTACCTGCAAACTTCTGTATAATAGTTGGCTATGCTAACCACAGAACACAGGTGACCCCCCTATTTATAATGATAAATCATGGTAATGGTTCAAGAAAAAAAAGTCAGTTCTATACCATTAAAATATAATGTTGGTATTAGTCTTCATATTACATTAACGTTTGATGGTATCCTCGCAATGCCATAATTTTTTCAATAATTTTCAATTTTTTTTTTATTTCGAGCACTGGTATTATTTTAATATGAGAAAAATAAATAAACTGCGGAAAAAAGCAAACTGTAAATTCATGAAAACAGTTTTTACCTCGTATTGTTAGTAAAGACCTATTCATTAACGAAAATATATCAATGCCAAACAAATTATAACAACATAAATAAATATTCTAGCAGGTTACAAAAATTATAACTTTATAGCACACAAATCTTATGGCTTGAGCTTCACAGTCAAGATAAAGACTAAGACTCCGACGACTCGTTTAATCACTCGCTTCTTATATACAGTGGTAAAAGGACTGGGCTGGAAGGTTCTGGATTGAGCTCGAAAAATCTAGTCCCATACACATGCTCTAACGGTTTGCTCCAATCGCTAGCTCGTTTCAACAAACAATTTGCGATTCTAAACTATATGTTTTTTTTTTATTAAACGATTTAACGTTGCATTATCTACTTTTAGAACTTCAGAAAGACCCTTAACTAAATTTTTTTTTTTTTTTAAATTTACAACTACATGTTTCATCCTGCAATTGTTTAGTTTTAGAAATTCAAAACACTTGTGATGTGGTGACCATTGAAGCAAAAAGGTTATAAATATTTAATGTAAAATTATTTTACGAATTTCGTGTTTTTAAACGATCTAGGTCCATCCCTAACTGAACTAAACAACAGGTTGAACGTATAGGAAGGTCAAGTTAAGTAAAGTAAAGAATGGAAGTAGTCTTAGGTAAGCTCACCCCACATGAGGTTATTGCAGCAATTAAAAGTGGAGGTGCCCATGCAACCACTCTGGAAGAGACGGCGAAGATATTCATCGCTGAGACATACCCCAGGGATGATCCGTCTCAAGATAATGACGACGAAGCTTTCTTAAGACACACTACGGTATACACACCTGGTACGGATCTGTGCCCACCATGGGATGTATGGGATCTTCGTGCTGCCGTGGACAAGCAAAAGACTGGTCGGGCCACTGGTTTAGACGCAATTGACGCGGCAATTCTTAAGAAAAGTATCCCCTACATGGAAGAAAGGTTCTTGTATATATTAAACGCTTGCCTGGAAAGAGGGTACTTTCCAAGAAGTTGGAAAATTGCCGACATCAGGCTCCTTTACAAGGGAGGGAGCTCCTTTACAAATATATACAAGAACAAACAGCTAGCCAAGTCTTATAAGCCTATATGTAATTATGTAAACAGTCACCTTTTCAATTTTATTAATACACACAGAAAAGTGGATTATACAACTTTCAACACCCTACTTCATATGATTATAATTGGATTTTTTTTTAAAGATTAATGTTTCATTGGGAGAAGAACACATTAAATGTTTTTCCACAATGACTATAAAAAAATAGTCTATAGGAAAGTAAAGTAAGCCTATAAATCTATAGGAAAGTACCGACTGCAGCGAAAGGCAACAGGAATTGGCGAATCTAAACAACCTGGAAGAGGTAGTTTTAAAGGTTGTCAAAGCACTCGATTCTCGAAGAAGGAGGCCAGTACGGTGTTGCGGCTGCGGAGAACTTGGACACGTCAAGAATGCCTGCATGAAGCGGGCCACTAATGAAGCACCAAAACCCCAGGGAAAGTAAGATGGGTCGACTCCTGGAGGGCGACATCGACCTAACGACGTCTATAAACCCTCCCCTTGTAGTGGTAGACCATGTTTTCCGTGCTTCGAAAACTATCGTCTGCCCGAAAGTGGTTGGCGAGAATAGGCTGTCGCCCTCAGGAGGCTACTGAGGACCGCTACAGGAGATGTAGCAAGAGTATTTGAAGAAGCATAAAGATACAGTTGGGTTCTAACTATGTCTCGCACTCAGCTCTAGTGGCTGATATAAAGGAAGAAGTGATTATTAGCATGGACAGAATGAATTCATGCGGTTTCCAAATAGACCCAAAACGACAAATCGTCACCGTTGGTGGGGAGGAACTGTTCATGCATAGTCGAGAACTGGCCAGCTTAGAAGTCACCTCAAGTGAAGACGTGGAACTTCCCGCAAGGGGTAAAACCATAATAGCTGCTTGTCTCGATTCTTCAACCACTACGGATCAGCCGAAGCATCCCGTCTTACTTGAGCCTAGAAATCATGACCATGAGGTTAGGAAAGGCGCTCGTAATACCTGCTGTCCCCATGCCTCTTTGCATTATAAACTACTACCCGGTCACTATCAAGAAGGGCACTAAGGTGGGAAGTTTAGAGCCTGTAACCTCCATGATACCTAGGGCTTCTGCGAGGAAGGAGCAAACAACCGAGAATCTCATAAGGATGTTGGGAGGCCTTGACCCGTCACTGTCACGAAAGGAAAAGAAGAAAGGGAACTTATATATCGCTATCGCCCTGCCTTTGGCTCGGAATCCGGTAAGCAAGGTAGAAAGAACTAGCGTGGTGTGCCATAGAATCGATACTGGTAATGCACGCTCTATTCGTCAAGCAGCGCAGCGACTTACCCAAGTCAAAAGGGAGGAGGCTGAGAATGCTCTTCAAGAGATGTTAAAAGACGGAGTGGTGGAGCCGTTGAGTAGTCCATGGGCCTCCCCGGTAGTCCTCGTGAAGAAGAAAGATGGAATGGCTCGCGTCTGCATAGACTACCGGAAGCTTAACGACGTGACGAAGAAGGACAGCTACCCATTGCCAAGAATCGATGATGCTCTAGACGCTCTAGCAGGATCTAAACTTTTTTCGACTCTGGACCTAAAAAGTTGAGATGGATCCTGCTGACAAGGAAAAGACAGCGTTTACAACTGGATCGGGACTATGACAGTTCACGGTTCTACCTTTCGGCCTCTGCAACGCTCCAACAACCTTTGAACACCTGATGGAGAACAATATAAGAGGCTTATCCTGGAAGATTTGTCTTGTATATCTCGATGATGTCATAGTGGTTGGCCGGACGTTTGAGGAACACCTGTCAAATCTTGAAGAGGTCTTCAAGAGGCTTAAAGCGGCCAATTTGACGTTAAATGCAATGAAGTATCATCTTTTTCAAACGAAGGTAGCTTATTACACATCATCAGTGGAGAAGGAAATGAAATTAAATGAAAAATTTTACTTTATTCTGGGACATTTAGTCCCCTAAGAATAACATTATTGACAATTTTTAGGGAGCGTTTGTCTGGCTGTACTATATACAATTATGTAAATTATAACTAAAAATACACACTTTAACAACAAATGAAAATAAATCTTAACTTCATTAGACACCACATTATTGGCAATTTTTAGGGAGCGTTTGTCTGGCTGTACTATATACAATTATGTAAATTATAACTAAAAATACACACTTTAACAACAAATGAAAATAAATCTTAACTTCATTAGACACCACATTTGTGAAAAAAAAAAAAAATAGCAAAAAAGAAGAGTATCATTATTAGAATAAATAAATGGTAAAACTTCAGTTTACATATTTGTACAAAACCTTCAAAACTAAATCAAGAAGAATAATAATTTTACATCTGCACGGAAGATTGATGTTCCAGGAGGTGGAGAAAGTCCTCTTGCTCCGGCAGTTGAGGAGGAAGGACGCACGGCAAATTGCTCCAGAGAATTATCCCCTCCCAGGACGCTAATTTGGTCAGTCAACGCCAGGACACGGCAGGGGGTGGACGTGTTTTAGAGGAGTCTTCGGAAAGTGTACGTGTAGTGGTAGTGACGGTGGTTGAGACCCGAGGGACACTTAGAGGCGATTCGGGACTCCCACCAGGACAGGAGAAAGTAAGTAACCCCCTTTTATTTGTTTATAAATGGTACTTTTTGGGTTTTTTTTTTTTTTTTGAATAGAAGTTTTTTGTTTATTTTGTTGTGTTTAATGACCGGAGGACAGGTGTTTTGTAAATAGAGTATAGTTAAATAGTGCCGTACTGAACTTAAGAAGAAGAAAACCCAAAAAAAGGTGAACCCTAAAAAAGTTTTTTTGAAAATTAAAACACGCAAAAACTTTTAAACGGATACATTTTTAAAACAAAATTTCACAGTAATTAGTTAAAAACATATTCGAGAAAGGTGTAATCAAAAGAAATTTTGAAAAATCAAAATTGAGGAACTTTTTTTGAAAATTGAAACACGCGGAAGTGCGTTAATAAAGAAGTTTTATTAATATCTTAGTGTGTTAATAATAGTCTTAGGGGAAATAAATTTATACCCTGGGATATAAATATAATAAAGAGAAGAATAAAGAACTTAGTAAATGTTTACGTAAATGACGTAATTAAAACGGAAGTATGTCGGAGAAGGAAGCGGAAGCCAGGAAACTTAGGGAAAATGGCCCGGAAGGCCCAAAACAACTTCCCACCAAAGATGGACGGAAATACCAAAGGAAAGCCAACTTCCGGTTCAAAACCGGGAAATAGTAAAGAAGGTCCGGAGACTTTAACGCTGGTAGAGAGCGTAAACCGGCCATCGATGGTCCCGAAGGAGACTTTAATGGGTGGTCAGAATGCAAAAATGTCCCTCCATGGGCCATCAAGAGACTTTAATGGATGGTCAGCATGTTAAATGTCCCTCCATGGACCACTAAGAGACTTCAATGGGGGTACAGGCCATTAAAAGTTCCTCGATGGCCACCAAGGAGAGTTTAACGATGGGACAAGAAGGAAAAGATACCAAACAGGGGAAACCGACGATGGGACAGGAAACACCCAAAGCCCAAAGGTCCCAACCTGCAAAAAGGTTGCGGGAAGAAACCCCAGAGGGCGTAAATGAGGCTCTATGGGGCTCCCACATACGCCCAATAAGGGAAAGGGCGCAAAGAATAATGGACGTCGCAACGGACGAAGACAAAGTACCGGACAGTCCAGTAGCAATGGGGATCTCTAAACACGTAGAAGCAATCCTAGTTGCGGTGAAAAAAATAGATAAGAAGAGGACTGAGGTAGAGGCCAGAATGAGTGTTGTCCCTGGGCTCGTGAAACGAGTTGTGAGGGAAATGTTGGACTCACCAGATCTATACCAGACCCTCACCGATAAGATCCTTCTCCACGCGGTTCCTAGATGCATGGATGTGTTCTACCAGGCCATGGACGCGCTCAAGCCGCAAGGGGAAGAACAATACTCTCCCGTCACAGCGGCGATGCTGAAGGCCAGGGACGAATCGAGAGAGGCCTCGCTTCTGGAGAGGTCAAGGGCCGAAGAGGAGCGGAAGGCAGAAGAAGCTAGACCAGGACCTAGGACCTAGCGGGCAGCCCAGTAAATACCAAGGACTGGCGCCTGCCCCCATGCCCCAGCGAAAGACTAGCGAAACCCCACTGTGTAGGGGAAGAAATATGACTGCGATGGAGGCGGAAGAAGAGGAAGAAGGACCCTACACAGTGGTGGAGAAGAAAAAGAAGATGAAGAAGAAGAAGAATACACAAGAGGAGGACCGAGAAAAGGAAGAACAAAAAGAGAAAAACTTACATTCGCAGGAGTATTAGCGGGCCATTAGTATGCCAAACTGGCCTCCTCCAAGAGACCAAGATTGGAAGTTAGAGGAGTTCCTAAACACTGGGATGCTGGAACCGTAGAGAGGTATCTTTGGGAGAAGAACGGTATTGCCAGCGCAGCAGAAGAAACTAGAAAGGACTGGCTGAGAATTTGTTTTTCCAACCCAGCTAGGGGAGGCCTTACGGCCAACTGGGTGATTGAGGCGCACCCGACCGTGAGGCAGACACTAATGGGGCGCACACAGGAGGAACTGACGACAGGATGGTGTTGCGTGACCATCAGGGACTACCTCGACCCCCTGCTCTGCCTGAAGTGCCAAGAATATAGCCACCCGGCCAAGGTATGCGACAAAGCGATTGCGTGCAGGTGGTGCCCTGCAACTGGGCACAAGGTAAAGGAGTGCCAGGAACAGAAGAGAGGGGCACCACCATGCTGCAGAAACTGTATGAGCAAAGGCAGGGAGGGGAAAGAAGCCAGGCATTGCGCGGGAAGCAGGGAGTGCCCGTTGCACCTGGACATGATGGTCAGGCAGGCGAAGAAAACCCGATATGCGTAGGCTGCATGTACTTCAGGTCAATATGGGCCGAAGATGCGTGGTGGCGGACGAATTGAGAGCTCTCGCCCGAACAGTTGACATCATGGCGGCCCAGGAGCCATGGTGCCAAGGTAATGTGGTCGCAGGATTTGGTGTAACGTCAAGGGTAGTCGCAGCAGGCAGTGGTGAGAGGAGGCCTAGAGCGGCTATAGTGATAGTCAACCCGAACCTTGACGTTATGGAGCTGAAGCAATTCACCACGGCAGACCAGGCGGCATGTTACGTCAGATGGGGTAAAATGACATTCGCCCTAGGATCATCATACATGCCGCCGAAACAGAAAATAGATGAGAACATGGCTGCCGTGGAGGCTGTCGCAAGTAGTTACTGGAATGCGATAGTCTGCTCGGACACCAATTCGTGGAGCACGGCCTGGGGTTCAGTCCGCACAGACGCCAGAGGAAGAGTGGTGGAGGATGGCGTGGCGAGGTGTCAACTCGTGGTCATGAACGAGCCCTCTGGCCCCACTTTTGTGGGAGCAAGGGGCCAGAGTTGGATAGATGTGACACTCGCCACGGCCACCATGGCGAAACGAATTGCGGGCTGGACCCTACGGTCTGATACGAGCTCCGACCACAGGGTCATAGCCTTCAGTGTGGGAAAGGAGGAAGGCATTCCTCGACCCATTGAGAGGGGATTCGTGACCCGAACGGCGTACTGGAGAGCCTTCTCCAGTGAACTGGAAGCGATGATGGTTGATAAAGAGTGGAATGAGATGGCGCCGATGGAAGGTGAGTCAGACATCGATAGTAGAATTGCAATGCTGACGGGCGCCATCACCCAAGCGGCTGACCTCACTCTCCAGCGCCGAAGGGCGAGAGCACGTCCGGTCCCATAGTGGACGCCAGCCCTCACACAGCTGAAGAAGGATTACTACAGGGCTCGGCGTAGGTACCAGGAGTGCAGGGACGAAGAGAGGCACTCTGTGAAGAGGCCAGGCACAGGCACAGGGTATACCGAAACGGAGTGCGTCACCACAAGAAGAGATCCAGGGACAACTTCATAGTAGAAGAAGCTGAGAAGAATCCCTGTGGAATCCCGTACAGGGTGGCACTGGGAAAGGTAAAGCCGCTACAAACGATGGCGGCTATCAAAATAGGAACTTCCCAGGCAGCGACCCTGGACGAAGCAGCAAGGATGTACATCGAATATACGTACCCCAGGGATGATCCGTCCCAGGATAACGAGGAAGATGAAGTGGTTAGACGCACCACGGTGTACCCGCCGGGTACCGACCTGTGCCCACCATGGGACATATGGGACCTGCGTCTGGCTGTGGATAGGCAGAGGACTGGCAGGGCTCCGGGACTAGACGCAATAGACGCTGCAATCCTCAAGAGGAGCACCCCTTATATAGAATTAAGAGCTTCTACACATATTCAACGAATGCCTGGATAAGGGGTGCTTTCCAAGCAAGTGGAGGATTGCAGAACTGAGACTGCTCTACAAGGGAGGGGGCAAGGACAAGGAGAGTCTTAAAGCCTACCGACCAAACTGCCTCCTCCCAGTGATGAGTAAGGTCCTGGAGTGCCTGATGGTATCAAGGCTAAGACCAGTCCTCGATGCAGCTAGCCATCCACGGCAGTTCGGCTCGACCCGTGGTAAGGGAACCGGAGATGCGCTGCTGAGAGTGCGTAGGGATGTTGAGGAGAGGGCGGAGAAATACGTTATGCTAATATTGTTTGACAATCCTCCGCCTTCGATAGCGTTTGGTGGCCTTCCGTACTCCAGCGGTTGCAAGAATTCGACGCCCCCAGCAATCTGTACTGCCTCGTGCTCATGCCTCGTACCTCAGTGGAAGGAAGGTCAAGATAAGAGGTAGCTACTACGAGGTAGAGAACGACATCCAGAGAGGATGCCCACAGGGTTCAGTACTTGGCCCGGCCCTGTGGAAGTTAGTTTTCGATCAGCTGCTGGGGGAACTAGAGGACAGAGGGTTCCTTGCCACGGCCTACGTCGACCTGGCAGTTATAGTGGCCGCGAACAGCAGAGCCAGAGTGAAGATGGAAGCTGAGAGGTGCAGCAGTCTCGTTGCGGCATGGTGCGTGAGGAAGAAGTTGAGCATGGCGGCAGCTAAGACCCAGGCCATGCTCATCAGAGGCTCCATATTGGAGATCCAAGGAGAAAGGGTACGTTTAGGTGAGGAGGTGACCTACCTTGGATTAAGACTCAGGAAAGGATTCGACGCTACCCCTCACCTAGCGTACCTAGAAGATAGGGTGACCCTGACCATAAATGGGTTAAGTAGGATTGGGGGTGCATTCTGGGGCCTCAGGTACCCTGCGACGATGACGATATACAAAGGAATGGTGCTGGGTATCCTGAGGTATGCATCCCCGGCGTGGAGCTGTAACCTCACGCAACAACAGAAGAGGAGACTGGCCACCATACAGAGGAGGGCTCTGCTGAGGGTCACTAAGGTCTACAGGACGGTGTCCCATGAGGCAGTGCAGGTGCTGGCGGGAGTTATGCCCTTGGACCTCATTTATAAAGAAGATGTAATGAGATACGACGTGAAGAGGCAGGGGCTAGATGCGTTCCCTGACAGGCTGCGGCAGAGGATCGGTGAGACCACCAACGCCTGGAAGAAGATGCTGAGGGAAGGACCTCATAGATGAATGGAACGGACGGTGGGTGAATAGCCAAAAAGGTTCCACGTTGAAGAAGTTCTTCCCCACCGTCCAGTCAAGACTTAAGGCAAAGTGGGTCCTCCCGGACTATTGGGTCTCACAGATCCTGACGGGACACAGTGGGTTCCGGGGGAAGCTACAAAGTCATGGAAAGAATATTGACCCCCGGTGCCCCACGTGTGGTGTACCCGAGACCGCCGAGCACGTAGTTTTTGACTGCGCTGCCATGGATGGACACCGAGCCAGGTTGTCGAAGAGCATCGGGTTGTTCGCCCTCGCCGAGACCGACCTCCCACGCCTTGTAGAGGAAGACGTATACCCCGCTTTTAGGGAATTCGTCTACGGATGGAAACAGGTGGTGGGTCCCACGCACTTCAACATCGGAAGAGCCCCGCCACTCGGTCTCGGTGAGACACCAGAAGACTAAGGTAAGGAGATCAACAAGGCTCGACCTGCCAGACGACGGAGGAGGGACCATCCGGACGGATGCTGACCGGGAGCGCTGGACAGGACCGGACGGATGGAGAGGAATGGCCGGATGGAGTACCTGGATGTACCAGGAGGGCTGGACATCCACCCGGCGAAGGAGATAAGGTGCAGCCCAATCTTAAGGTGCACAACCGTGCACTGGGCTGCACCATAGTAGCAGTAACCTAAAAATTGTTCCCAAAATTAAAAACATCCCATAATAATGTAAAATAAGAAAATTAAAAAATAAAGAGAGTTTTATTGGTAGTGGTGGGCGTACGTATACCCAACGTAGCAACCCACCGCTACCGCACCCCGTATGCCGGAAACGGCCAAAAGGTTCGAAAGGTACAATGAATAGGTCAAGGGAGCTTACCAGGTCTATGAGATATGCTTTTTCTGGGGAATATAAAAGGAGATTCACGTTAAAATCACCAGCAATAATTATATTATAAACCAGAGGAACATAATGGAGGAGAGATGATTCAAAGGTTGAATCGAATTTGGCTTGAGGAGGTCGGTATACAACGATGTAAAGAAGGGAAAAGGTGGCAGAGGATATTTCTGTGAACAGAAATTCAATGTGAGGTGTATCTTGGGAAGAGGATTTAGTGAGGATTTTGACCGTTAAGGTCTCATGCACGAAGAGAGCAACACCCCCTCCATTTCGATCAGTTACGGATGAAGGTATAATGAAGAACTGCTACAAAGGATGAGGATATATACGGTTTAAGCCAAGTTTCAGAAACAGCCATGATGTGGTAAAAGTTCTCATGGAAATATTTTCTGAATTCGTCTATATGAGCTGGAAGGGATTTGGAGTTAACGTGACATGTGAGGTGGATATTAGTCATACGTAGAAAAAGATAAATGCATATTTGGGTGAGAACTGTGGTTCGGTATAGGGAAATGGTTCAAGTAAAAGGGAACAATTGTTATTATACTGATTACGAAATTGTACCAAATTATATATCGAGTTTTAAGACTATTGATTAAATCTTCTTGACCTTAACAGATTAAACTTTCTGGTGAAATATGGATTTCTAAAGACACCATGAAAATTGTGATAAAACTAGTCAGTGCCAATAAATATTTAAAAGAACGTAAGAGTGAGAATGAGAAATGAGATATTAAATAAATACATAAACATATATAAGAAATATAAATAAAAAACAAATGGATAAAGATATAAAATAAAAAAATAAAAATACATTAGGGAGGCAACAATAAAGAATATCTCATTGAAAAACCTCTAAGTCCTCTGCTTTGTTGACAATGACCAATGAGAAATGAGATATTAAATAAATACATAAACATATATAAGAAATAAATATAAATAAAAAACAAATGGATAAAGATATAAAATAAAAAAATAAAATACATTAGGGAGGCAACAATAAAGAATATCTCATTGAAAAACCTCTAAGTCCTCTGTTTTGCTGACAATGACCAAGGGTTGACCATCATCTCGCCGGCAGCGCACTCTTCCTCTGGCAAACCAGACATACTTCACCTTTCCTGCAGCCCTCTTCTGCCTAGCAAGCCAGTAATGATGTCTGTTCCCCAGAGTCATCTCCTCACCTAAGTAGATCTTTCGTCTGAATCCCACCCCAGATGACGGGTTGAAAAATCCTTTTAATTTCACGGAGCCTGATTACCTCGTCCCGAACAATCTGGCGGGTGAATCGAACCAGAATCGGCGGGGGACGGGTGTCCTCTCCCTTGGGCTTCCTTCTCTCCACATAGTCCAGGTCCTCCTTCAATTTGATGCCCAGGGCTACCCCTAGTGACAAAACAATGCCTTCGGGGGTTTCCCCGGTCTTCATGGGGATCCCTCTAATTTCTAATGCCTTGGATAGGTTGGCCTGCTCAGACTGATTCAATCTCACCTCTAAATTTGTTATGTTTTTCTTAAGGCAGTTATTTTCGGTAATTCATTTTTCAATCATTTCCTCCTGCCTTATCGCCCGTTCCTCCATTGATTTTAGTCTTTCGGCGTTTTCGAACGACAAATCTGCCTGCTTATCGATAGTATTTTTAATTTCTTTTAATTCTTCGTTCATCTTACCCACATGAGCAAGGATTGCTGATATGTTTTTCTGCATGTTCCCACCGGGCACTCCGACGTATTGATTGACTGTCCTATTAAGTTGGCAATTAGGGCATTGCCATTTATTTTTAATCTGAGCAGCATCAGTGTCGTTTATACCACAACATTTATTGTGGTATATGTTTTTACAATGCAAACATGCAATTGAACTTCTTTCGTCTCTACTGACCGCCTGCTTGCAATACGTGCACGGTGCCATGTCGATAGATAATGAAGACGAGCTGGACTGATATGACGAGCAGTGGTGGGGAGCGCCGGTTGTGGTAGGGGCCGATAACAGTCCAGTGTATTATCGTCAATGGGCTTAATGCCTACCTATCTTTGTTGTTCCCCTGAACACTTGGTTAAATAACTAACAGATAGATTCTTGCTTAAATAATTTAACGAAGCACTACTGATTAAAAACTTTAGTTAATAATGTTACTCACTATTTTAAGATAGTAGAAAAGGTGGAGTAGGTGATTGCAGGAGCAGCTAATAACAGGGGTGTGCACTCTTCAAGGGACAGTGCCAGACTGTAAGAAGGAGAAGCGGTAGATCCAGAAAAATTTCAGGTAGTCCAGCAATGTACTACCCCTATCAATAAACAGCAGGTTCGAAGTTTCCTGGGCCTTTGTTCCTACTACCGCTGTTATGTAAGAAAGTTTGGGGACATTGCGAAGCCTCTGAGTCGATTGACTGAAGAAGGTAGAGCTTTCAGCTGGAGCAACGAGTGTCCAGAAGCATTTGATGCCTTGAAATAACGGTTGACCTCGGCTCCAATATTGGGCTACCCAGTTCCAGGAGGCAAATTCATTATGATTTACAGGGTTATTTTTTTCAAATGGATGAGAATTGCTTCTGAGAGGAGTTGTTTATCGTGGTTAGGTACAGTAGCTAATATGGAGGGGTTCTCAAAGTCAAGGAATGGTTGTGGGCAATGGCATCTTCTGCTAATTTAGGCGTAGACAAATTACGCATGGAAATACTCTGTATTTATGTTGATTGAAATTCGTTTTTTAAAATAATTTTTGGTTTCACAGATATAGCAACTGTTGCAATTAAGCGTGGAGCACTGGATACGATAAACTACATTACACTTGTCTAAGATTTTTTAATACTAGGCGTATGTGTGGGAAACTCGATGAGGAGGATTTTTTAGTTTTGTTTGAGAGAATGGGGATATATGGGATCGATCTGTATTGGAAAGTAGAGATCGGAGGTTGTGAAGTGAAGGAGGAATGGTTCATTCCTAAATACTCATAAACAAATCATTGTTACCCGTGCGGATAAAGGAAACAACACTGTCATCATGGACCGCGCAGATTACAATGATAAAACTAACACTTCCCTCTGACACAAACACTTATCGCCCCACTAAACGTGACCCCACACCTTCTCTCACTACAAAATTCAACCAACACCTCAAAAATCTCCTTGATACTTAACAAATAAATACCCCTACCTATAGATACCATAACTCCTATAATTCTACTGATCCCCGTTGTTATGGTCCACCAAAAATCCATAAACCCGATAATCCCATCCGTCCCATCATTTCAAATATCAATTCTCCCTCCACTAAGCTCGGCAAATTCCTTCTCCCTCCATTTCAATCCCTTAGCCATAACAATCCATACGACGTAAAAAATTCCTTCCATCTCTTAGAACAATTAAAAACCATCAAAACTCCCGATAATTTTATCTTAGCCTCTTTCGAAGCCAAGAGTCTTTTCACTAACATTATTTAAAAAAACGAATTTATCAATATAAATACAATATTTCCACGCGTAATTCGTCTACGTCTAAATTAGCAGAACATGCCATTGCCCACAACCATTCCTTCGACTTTTAGAACCCCCCTATATTAGCTACTGTACCTAACCACGATAAACGACTCCTCTCAGAATCCATTTTCATCTGGAAAAAATAACCCTGTAAATCATAAAACTTGTTATTATTAAATAAATTAATAATACTTCAATAAAGTGTGGACTGTAATTAAGGTGGTGGTAAAACGTATCGCATTTCCCAGCGCACAGTGGGCAAATATCCATTTTTAGGTGGACAAAATTATTTTTTTGTGTTGTTTCATGTTTTTGAGGTCACTGAGCAAGGGAAAAATCTTTAAAAATTCTGTGACCCATTTTTTTTATGATATCCAACAAAATAATGTTGTACACACACATAAATTTGGACATAATGGATAAAAATTGAGAAAAACATTTTGTAAATCTATGAAACATTTCAGTAGTAACTTTTTGCATTTATTATTTACATAAAAACAATAAATATATTCATAAAAAATAATACACATAGGAAAACATAGACTATATTACGAAAATAATGAACAAAAATAGACTAACAACTTAAAGAAAAAAGTCATTTTATTGATCTGTTTTTTAATAATAACAAACATATACAATTTTAAAAATGAATTATTCATCAAACATCGTCTGAATCAATACTGCTACATCCTTCAGCATTTTCTTCTGACGAGTCAGTATCGTCAACATCATTTTCTAATGACAGTTCTTGAAGTTCATCATACGGTAAACTACACGTCAATAGGCTAATTACATCAAAATCAAACGGTTTGGTCGCTTTTTTACGCAAAGTTTTCCGAAAACTGGCGACAATTGGGTCCGATAAAACTAAGAGCATCATAAGAAGATCTTTGTTAGCGGCCTCTCTAGAACATTTCCTTGTATTATGCTCTCTATATCGACGGGAATCTTTGTTACGGACCTCTTGTGCTTCCTCGCTCCTTAAAAAAGTCCTTTAAAAAAAACATGAGCTCTCCGATGACATTTTTCCTATCTGTCACTGATTTTTTTAGAATAATCTTTTATGGCGTCTTTAATTCTTTGTATATTTGTTATTTTACCTTCATCGTTATTTCCAAGTTTTAAAATGTAGATTAAGAGACATTTATTTCTATCTTTTGACCCATATTTAAACCATTAAGTTACAAATTCTTTTCGTGGAACGGTGAGCACGAAAACTGAAATCCATCCTAAATTAGTAAGTATTCTTCAAAACGCAAAATATCGCAAAAAAAACTATGTGAATATGAAAAATATATGGTTTGAGTGAAATAATGATGAAATAATTAGCTTGGCACTCCTTGGCCCTCTGCAAGTAATTCTCCATCGAAATATGGAAATGTTCTATCTAATGATATTATTTATTATAGGTAAAACTATATCCATGTAGCAACCCCGATTAGTGAAATATTAATACTTACTTGTTTCTGTGGAATCCATTTCTCATGAAATTTAAAAAATCAAGTGAATTTTCTGGTCAAAGAATGGCAAGGTTATTACAAGAACAGAACTGCAATGAACACTGTGAAAAATATGCCGGTTGTTATAGACGAATTAAAAATCCTCTCCGGCGCTTGTTGACAATCCAAGAAAGTAAATATTTACATTTTCCCTTCTTCCAACTCATACTAAACAATATTTAGTGGGCGATTTATAAATTTTTTTATATGAATTTTGTCCACCTAAAATCTGATTTTCGCCCACTGTGCAGCGTCTGTTGAAAGGAACTATGCGAGTGTTTGCTTCTTCAGGACGAGCAAAGAGGGGTTGTCCAATAAGGAAAATACCCGGAGACAAGTAGTCAAGGTTATCTGACGGCTCATTTGATGCTGCACATAAGTGTCGAGAGTTCAAAGCAGACTCTACTCGGCTCAGGAGCGTAGAGAATTCTTCGTAGGTTAAAGCCTGGCCATTGAGAACAGCGAGGAGGTGTCGCTTGGCAGCTTTGACGCCTGATTCCCAAAGTCCTCCCATGTGAGGTGATGCTGGAGGAATAAAGTGCCATTTGATGCTTCTTTGGCTAAGAAAGTCGGTAATATCATGATGGTGATCTCTAAGGAAAAGATATAACTCCTTGAGTATCCTAGCTGCTCCGAGGAAGTTACAACCACAATCGCTATAAATATCTGATGGCAAGCCTCTCCTAGCAATAAATCGATCCAGGGTAGCCATAAAGGAAGAAGTGGTCAAATCTGTTACCGCTTCAAGGTGCACGGCGTGAGTACATGGGCATACAAACACGGCTATCCAACATTTCATGCAGGGAGCGTTGCGCCGAGATGATGATTTCATAAAAAAGGGGCCGCCATAGTCGACTCCGACGCTCTGAAAGGCTCTGGCAGGAGTTACACGAAAATCGGGAAGGTCACCCACCAGCGGAGGTTTGGACTTAAACTTAGATTTGAAACACCTTATACAACGAAATATTCTCTTTCTAACTAGGTTTCTCAAACATGGTATCCAATATTTTCTATGAATCAAGGACTGCACCAGCTGAGGACCTCCATGCAAAGAGTAAATGTGATAGTGATCACAAATCAACTTGGCTAAATGTGAGTTTTGGTGGACTAAAAAAGGATGCCTGGCTGAGTACGGTATGGGGGCATTCCTTAATCTTCCCCCCATCCTGAGTGTACCTTCATTTGTCAAAAAGGGAGAGAGTTTGGCAATGGGACCATCAGGAACTTGTTCGTTTTCAAGGTAGGCAAATATGTCCCTATAGTGCTCCCGCTGGCTGAGGCGTACGTAGGTGTTGAGGGAATCGTCCAGTTCAGTTGAGGTCAATGGCTGGAGGCCTGGCTGGCTTGCATCCGATTCTTTCATCCGATTCTGGCTTGCTTGTGATTCTTACATCTTTTGATGAAGCGCAGGCAGAAGGCTAGGACTCTGGTCAATTTTAGCAACGATGAGAATTTATTTAAATGTTCAATAAGATAATTATGCTCTTCTTTAGCAAGCAAAGATAATGGCTTTATTTCTTGCGGTTCATCAGGAGGCTCAGGTCGAGGGATAGGCTATAAGGATGGGTTTGACAAAAGAAAATCGGGGCCTTTCCAATACAGGGTATGGGTTAGAAGTTTCATAGGGGTAACTCCTCTTGATACACAGTCGCTTGGGTTTACTCCAGAAGGTATGTGACTTCACCAACTAGGCTGGGTAATATTCAGAATCTGTACGACCCTATTGGCTACATAAGTTTTAAGCTGGTGTGGAGGCGTCTGAAGCCAGAAAAGAACATCTCTTGAGTTGGAAAACCAAAAAATGGATTCTATCTTAAGTTTCTTTATTAGGTTGGCTAATGAATCAATGACCCTGGCCAACAACAAGGCTGCATTCAGCTCGAGACGATTAATACTTATAGGTTTGGGAGGAGCAACCTTACTCTTGGCCCTGATTAGGTGGACATGAACTTCACCAAATGTGTTTTCCGTTCTAAGGTAGACCACGCATCCATATCCTCTCTCAGAAGCGTCTCCAAAGGCTATCAACTGGGCAGAAAATTCCTCCTGGTTCCCAATATAACGAGGAAGGTGAACTTCTTGTAGGCATGGTAACTCTTCTAGGAAATTTCTCCAATGATTCCTGATGTCTTCGGGAAGCTCTTCGTCCCAACCAATCTTGCGGAGCCAAAGACGTTGAATCAAATACTTAGCCCAAAATGTGACAGGGCTCAGGTACCTATTGATATCGAAAATTCGGGCTATGACTGAAAGAATTCTTCTCTTAGTAAAAACGGGATCTTGGAGATTAATGGAGTAACATAACACATCTATCTAAGGATTCCACTTTAGGCCCAAGACCTTAACTGTTAAGGACGAAGTGGGTTCGTTAAGATCTAGATCTTGCATTTCTTGTGGAATCATGGAAAGCAGCTCACGGCAGTTACTAGAAAACTTCCGAAGGGTAAATCCACCAGCTTGGTGTAAGGCAATCAATTCCCTATACAGCGCGAGGGCTTGTTGGACATTATCTGCACCACTGACAACGTTGTCGACATAGGTTTCTTTAAGGCACTTCTGAGCCAGCGGAAACCGGTGAGCTTCGTCATGGTATAATTGGACAATTACTCTCTGGGCATTAAAGGGTGAACATTTAAGACCAAAGGGAAGCGTAGTTAGCTCATATTCTATGATAGGTTCGGAAGGGTGTGCTCTCCAAAAGAAATGAACAAACTTTCTATCCCTTTCATTTAAGCCTATACATCGAGACATCATCTTGATGTCACAAGTCAGAGCTACCTTATAGGTTCGGAAGTTGTCTATCAACTCTCCGATGCTGGTCTGCAGTTGTGGACCAGTAAGAAGGAGGTCATTCAAGGAGTTTCCACCTGGTATCCTTTCAGAACCGTTGAAAACTATTCTGAGCTTAGTTGAAGCTGATTATTCTTTGGAAACACCGTGATGAGTCATGATGTAATCCGATGTGGTTGTGGCTAGGTATACATGACCAAGCCGTCCTGGATCTGTGCTGAGTAGGCTGAAAAATTCGATGGATCTTTAGAAAACCTGGTTTCAAGCTTCTGGAAACGTTGAATGGCTAACTGTTTGGTGCAGCTCAAGTCATGAGGGACGTCTGGGCGGAATGGTAAACTTACTATGTAGCGGCCAGTTTGATCTCTTGTGAATGTTTTCTTGAAATGTTACTCACAATAGACATCTTCTGGATTTGGTGGTATAGGAACAGCTACTTCTTCGGATTCCCAAAACCGTTTCATATCTTCGTGTAATGTGCCAACAGAAAGAAGAGAAGTTACATAAGGGTTCGCAATGGTTGATGGGATTTCACCAAAATGATCCAACCAAATACGGTGTGGATAGCACTAGGTTTGTCCTTGATAAACAAGGGAGGATTGCTCAGGATCTCACCATACATCTGGACACCTAACAGGAGGTCAACCTTGCCTGGAGTATGCCAATCTGCATCCGAAAGGTTAAGGGATGTGAACCGTTGCCGGACATCCATGGAAACGGGTTGCGTAGGCAGATTATCGACGATATTGTGAGCAACTCTTGCCGAAATCTCAAAGGTTGGACTTCCTTCTTTAGGGGCAATAAGAAACTTTACTTCCGCCTGAGATATGGGTATTGAGGTTTCGCCAACTCCAGAAACTGTTAATGGTTTGTTTGTTTTCCTTAGATTAAGTTTATTGACTAGGGAAGAAGTAATAAAATTAATCTGACTGCCTGGATCAATCACAATACGGCAGTGATACCATTGACCAGAATCAGAACGAATAGAACATCTAGCGGTACCCAGTAATGCTTGAGAATTTGCTGCCGTATGGCAAGAAACGACATGATGGGGTTTAGGTTAAAAAACTGGACCAGCGTTGTCGATCTTAGGAGGAGAGTCGGCCTCGGAAGAATTCAGATGAGGAAAATTAGCTGTAGCATCATCTCTGTGAAGTAAATTATTATTTATATTAAGATTTTCCAATAGCAGGAAGGAGAATAATCAATAATATAGAAAAAAACGGCCTCAAAATTACCTATATATATTTTCATATATATACATCCAAATTTTCTCCCCTTCGGGCATCATCAGGGCTGTAAAATTATGTATAAAGGTACAATTATAATTATTCTAAATTTGTTTTACTAAGTATTAATAAAAAAAAAAAAAATGTTGGGGGACTCACCATCAGATTGAATATATATATATAAAATATTTCACATATAAATGAAAAGTTAAAATTCTTATAAAAGCAACTATCTTGAACAATCTGTGTAAGAACACTTCATCAACTGGGGTTACGTTGGTCTAACATTTAGTATCAGTACTCCCAACATTACATAAATTAAGTATAAGGGTTACATGAATTTTACCAACCATAACAAAGAAATTTTTGTTTTTGGACAATACTGTTTTTAATATTTTGTTAGAAAAAAAAAATTGTAAAATTTTAATGGTTTTTATGTGATATGACTTTTTACTTATATTTATATTTTGAATAGTTATTTATTTATATATCTAATTTTTATAGTTTTGTTGTTCTGATTTTGTTTTATAAAAAAAAAAATAAAAAAAAAATTTTAATATCTTATTATTATTACCGCAATTAAGACAGCGTCCAGAACTCTGACATTTAGTAAATAGATGAGGACCGCTGCAGGCAAAACATAATCTAAACCTTTTCAGAATAGCATATCTAGAGTCAACATCAGCTCCAGTGAACTCAGGACATGTTAGAATTTTATGTTCCCCTTTACAAAGTGGACATTCATTTGAGTTTCTCGGTTTATTTTCCGGTTTTTTTAATACTAGGCTTCGATAAAAAGGCTTTTGGTTTAGGAATATAATCGGTTCTTGAATAACTAATTTTTGGGCTACAGCTCTTAATTATAGAATCATTACAAAGCTCAGCGACTCTAGATTGTGCTTTAATAAATTTAGTAAGTTCAAAAAACGAAGGAACTTCATGTTCTTTTAGATGGCTTTCGAAAAGTCTGCGGGTGTTTTTATCAATGACATTAAAAGAAAGGTGGACCATAATGAAATCTGCCAGATTTTCTATCTCTAAGGCCTTTAATGCGTTAAAATTATCTTCAAATATATCCAGGAATGCCCTAAAATTTCTTACGTTATCATTGGAAAATGGCTTGAACTGCAGAATTTTATTAATATGGTAAGCCGCCACTATTCTTTTATTGGAGTATCTGTCCACAAGTTTTTTTATACGCTTTGTTGTGGCCAACATGTAATATTTAGATTTTAAATTATATTTTTATTTATTATAGACAATATTTTGATTTATAAGTAGTGTTGATTTATATTAGTGTGAATAATATTTTAATTTAAATTTCATGTGTATATTTACGGCCGCGAATGAGAATAGGACACACAAACCTTACGCACGTTTACCTTATAAATAAAGAACCGCCACCCATGTGCCGCAGGTGTAACACCCAGCTAACTGTGAAGCATATCGTAGAAGATTGTCCTGTCTATGATACTCGTTTCACTTCAAAGGATTTGACAAGAAAATTGAATGTCTGCCTGGGAAACGACCCAACGAATACTGAGAAAATAATTTCTGTTTTGAAAGAAATCAACTTATTTGACAAAATTTAATTCTTATGTACACATCATGTATATGCATGACTGTGTAACTTTGTAATATATATGTATGTATGGGAGTGCATAAGTATATAATTTAATATTATAAAGTACGACTATATTTATTATTATACTATGCAGTTAGTAAGTAGGAAAAAAGAAAAAAAAAAAAAAAAAAAAAAAAAAAAAAAAAAAAAAAAAATGAGGAGAGAGATAGAAACAGTAAGAAAATTAAAAAAAAAAAAAAAAAAAAAAAAAAAAAAAAAAAAATAAAAAACAAGGAAGTTAAAAAATAAAATAAATAAAAATTTATTTTACGTATTAAAACAGTATAGAATGTAATTTAGGGCGTAATAACCTTAGCAGTTGATCGCCCCACAACATGATCCTAATCCTAATCCTATTTACGGCCGTAAGATCCTACGTATATATTTACAATGATAGATGCCGTGTTTTTAAAATAGGCATTAGAGACGCGTCCTTATCTAATGCCACGGCAGTACGGCATTTGCAGTGGTGGAGTAAGGTTGTTTTATTCTTCACGTGAAGAGATCGCAATTTATGCACACATTTGGGTCATTCTTCAGGCAACACATCTCACACCGAATGTGTACCTATGAACATTTAATCATCAAATTAATCATTGGTACTGGAACTATTCCACAACGTACCTAACTTGTAATAAATGTAAAGTAATGTACATATTACAATGAGGATGAATGTCTCTATCATTATTCAAAATTTATTATTTAAATTTTTACTTTCACTTACCTATATATGAAATATATAGTAAGTGGAAGTATTGCGATCGTGAAAAAATTCGACTTCCGGTTTTCAACGGAAATACACGTTTTGGGGTCCCCTGAGTCGAAATGACCAAGTCCCGCGAAATGGTCTGTGTGTGTGAACAGACTAGCTCAAAAACTATAAACCGTGCGATCCTGAAATTGGGTATTTAGTGTGGGTATATGCCCGCGATGTGACAGCTTAAATTTCATCAAAATTACTTAAAGGGAGGGGGTACTTTACTTAATAACTTTTTAGGTTTTTTTCGATTTTCTCAAAAACGGCTCTAACGATTTTGATTAAACTGAGTATTTCATCTAATTATATGCCCGAGATATGACTGTAAAAATTTCATCAAAATTGATTAACCAGAGGGGGGACGACTTTACTTAATAAATTTTGTAACATTTTCACGTGTTTTTTTGATTTTCTCAAAAACGGCTCTAACGATTTTGATTAAACTTAGTATTTGATCTATTAATATGCCCGAGATATGTCTGTAAAAATTTCATCAAAATTGATCAACCGCAGGGGGCACTTTACTTATTAAATTTTGTATCATTTTTACGTGCTTTTTTTATTTACTCAAAAAGGCTTTCACGATTGTGACCAAACTTGGTAATTGATGTATGTATATGCCAAATATGTGATAGCCAACATTTCATCGAAATTGATCAACCGAAGGGGGGACTTTACTTAATAAATTTTGTATCATTTTCACGGGGTTTTTTATTTACTCAAAAACGGCTTTAAGGATTAATAAAAATAAGATATGAATGTAGAAAAATGTGTGACTTTGGGAAATGATATTTAACAAAACATGTCAATTTCTTATCTAAGTAAGTTGGTAAGTGAAAGTTGTGTGTTGCGCGCACGCACCAGATTTTTATTCAAGCAAAGGTAATAAAAAATAACCCTTTTGTAATTGAAAATATCAATTTTTTGTTATGTTTTCTTTCTCACAATTTACAAGAGCTCAATTTATTTTAATTAATGTTAGGGGTTTTCAATTATTTTTTTTTTGAAGTTCAATTTTAAGTTTATGTGTATTTTTTTGTTTTCATTATTTATTACTTTTATAATATTGTGTATATAGTTAAAATATTTGTTTTGTTTTTTTCTTTTCTTTTCTATGTTATTAAAGTCTTTGTTTAGTACAGATAGCTGCAATCAGATTTTTTATTTCTTCCTTAACTTATTAACAATTAATTTTTTTCTAATTTTATAAAGCGCTATAAGGCGGTTAGATTTGGTTTTTTTTCAATTTAGAAAACCCGCTGCCGCCACACGCTTCATTATAATTTTCAGCTTTATATTCTATGGAGGCTATTGTTTGCGAAGCTGGATATATTAGTAATGACTTAAGACAAGAGAACTTTACAATATCACTATAATTTCTTTCGTGAATCAGAGTATCAAATGAGGATTTGAAAGATGGAAATTGTTCATAGTGTCCCGAAAATGGGGTTATTTGAATATCAGGAAGCTTAGGTTGAACAAAGAAGTCATCATTGACTTGAGGATTAGAATTAACGGTGGTAAGTTGCTCCCGATATTTTTCATCGAAAGCCAAAGCTGCTTGGTCCACTTCATTTCTATGCTCCTTCTCAACGGAATTATTTAATTCGGAAATGGTATAAGACTTTGTCAAATTCTTCGAATTGGGCTTTCAAATCTGTGGCTCTGGCCATAAAAATATCTTTTTTCTCTGGTAAATTTTTTATGAGGTCAAAAGTGGTTTGAACCCGACGAAAAATTCTTTCCTTTTTATTGTTAAGCGTTTTAATAACTTCTATTGGCTTGGGTGAAATTATGTTGGTAATTTATTTTCTTAATGTTCAAAGTTAAAAATTTAATTATAGGAAAAAATATATATATATATATTTTAAAGTATTAAACGTTTTAAATAAAAAATGTTTGATTTTAAAACAAAATAATTAGGCTCCTTTCAATTTGATAACGATATTCTATAAATAGGTGCAATATTAAGTTAATTATAATATTTCAGAATATTCAAAGGAAATCTACCGCCCTCTATTAGACTTATAGTAAGTTTTAGGTACAATTAGTTCAATGGTTCCTCACTTGGGTGCAGCAGTAGCGGGTTTTAAGCAACCTAAAATTCACTAATAAAGTAAGCATTCACAAAATACTTTCTTAAAACTTAAATAAGGCTGTGGTGCAATAGTTGGCGCTTATGAGGCTTCAATACAATATGGAAAAACAAAATCTGAACAAAAAATCTGGTGCGTGCACGCAACACACAACTTTCACTTACCAACTTACTTAGATTAGACATTAATGCGTTTTGTTAATTGCCACTTCTCAAATGAACAGAACGGCTTTAATTATGAACTATGGTCTGTCATTAAAGGCGTAATCCGCATGCATGGGCTCAACGATTTTCACGAGTTGACTGAATATTTTTCTTTTTTTCTCCTCTCTGTGTTTTCTTTATTTTTATCATATCTCATATTTAGCCATTTCTAATTTTTAGGCGTAATGAGAGACAGTTAATTTTTCCATATAAACAAAAACAAGTGTACTTAACAGGAAAACAAAAAAGACCCCTTCCCCATTTAAGCCCCCTCAGAACATTTTAATAACGATAAAGCTTACCTGATATTAAAGAACACCTAATTTTCATTAAACATGGCGAATTTGATCAAAATCATTAAAGCCGTTTTTGATAGTCGAAAGAAAGGTATAAATTGGAAAACAAGTTATGAAATAAAGTGCCCCCTCCGGTTGATCAATTTTCATGAAATGTTGGCTATCACATCTATGGCACATACATACATCAAATACCCAGTTTGATCAAAATCGTTAAAACCGTTTTTGAGTAAATAAAAAAAATACGTGAAAATGATACAAAATTTATTAAGTAAAGTCCCCCCTCCGGTTGATCAATTTCAATGAAATTTTAACAGTCATATCTCGGGCATATAAATAGATCAAATACTGAGTTTAATCAAAATCGTTAGAGCAGTTTTTGAGAAAATCGAAAAAAACTTAAAAATTTATTAAATAAAGTACCCCCTCCCTTTGAGCAATTTGGATGAAATTTTTACTGTCACATCGCGGGCATATACATACACTAAATACCCAATTTCAGGTTCGCACGGTTTAAAGTTTTTGAGCTAGTCTGTGCACACACACACACACACACACACACACACACAGACCATTTCGCGGGACTTGGTTATTTCGACTCAGGGGGCCCCAAAACGTGTATTTCCGTTGAAAACGGAAGTCGAAATTTTTCACGATCGCAATACTTCCACTTACTATATATTTCATATATAGGTAAGTGAAAGTAAAAACCACAATATCGCCTAAATGAGGGTAACGAAACTGCCTTCCTTCCTTTACCGTATACAAATATGCCCAAAAAAAAAACACATTCGGGCCCGTAGAGGACCAATATAAAAGGGTTATTATTAAATAAATTAATAATACTTCAATAAAGTGTGGACTATAATTAAGGTGGTGGTAAAACGTATCGTACTAAATCTGGTACTCACCGTTGGCTGGTTCTCTGGGCTGGCGGAGCGGTAGGTAGTTTCTCTGGATCCTCTCGACGCCCTGGCAGTTCGCGGAGAGATATGAGGTAGGCGATTTTGTCCAAGTTTGTCGCGGTACATCTATTACTCACTAAGGCTAAGCGCACTCTGGTCCGTACTATGCCCGGGCTTAAGATAAGGCCCGCAAGCAGTGGCTTAGAGATAGGTACGAAAATAAAGTACGAAACAAAAACAGATAAAGTGACAATTTCATCTACTTATTCTAGCATCTTCCGCATCCTCAAATCCTAGTTTTGATTTCATAGGTACCTGCAATTATCTCTGTACCTCTTGTACTATTATTATCTTTTGGTAATGTATAACTTCTTTCTGTATATTTTCCAATTTTTTAAGCATTTATCTCATTTTTATTTTAGTATTGAGTCCAGACATAACTATTTATATACAGTACCATCTATTTTGTTAGTTTTTAATATTTTTTGTTCACTTAGTTGTCATGTGCCTTTCACTTCAAAAGCGTTAGATTTCCCCGTCGGCCTTCCCTTGAACCTTTGAAGTCGGCAAAAGAACCCCTACCACTACCTCTCACCTTATTTTTACCTTTAGTCTTAGTATACACCTGGACTCAGTAGGTAAATATCAGCTTCTATTTTATCTTGTTAACCAGCTACTTATTTTAATATTCACGTGACTAAAATCTAAAGTATACTAAAGCCATGGGCGTTTCACAATTAAAACGCAAACCTTCCCCGGTGAGATTTTAAGTCTTCCCTCCTTGCGGGAAAAGATGAGTAAGTGGACTGTATGGAATGTGTGGTGGTTAAGGTGGGTGCCTGTATAACTATAGGAATAAAATCAATAAAGGTAATCAATAAAAGGCCCTTCCAAACCTTTACAAATATATAGATATTGAGATAGAATAACACTTATAAATAACATTAAACCCCGAAATTATAATATAATTGCTTAAGAAAGTAGAGAAAAAGAAAAAAAAAAAAGGTAAATTAACTTCAATTTTTACGAATTAACATCAAAGAAAAAAAGATAAAAAAACTTCTTTAACAAAAATAGCTAACGTTAGGTAAACAGAGAAAGTAAATAAATCAACTGTTCATTATTAAGTGAAAAAAGGATGAGATTCTTCTATCCTTGAAGATTTATATGAAAGAAGTATATATAAGATACCTTAAATCAGAGTGGTGTTGAAAAATCCGTCTCCTTTATATATCCTCAGCTATCATCATGAGATGCATCTAAATGATAGAATTCTCCAGACTATGGCGATATTTGAGATAAGGTGGGTGAAGGGGGTTGGTAACAGTGGTGAGCCCTTCACCGAGCAACTACCAAACACTAACGACGCCGGTCTCTCGCCGTGTTCGTTGTTCTCTTGTTTTTAAATAAACTCGCTCCAACAGCTGGTATAAATACCAAGTGGTTCTTATAATCATATTTTAAATTAAAATACACTACTTACAATTTGATTTACAATATACATAATTAAAAAATGTCTTAACTTCTAAATATTACAGGATAAAGATTATACAAATTAAAAAAAGAAAAAAATACTACCAATAACAAATAAAACGGCCTGGTTTAAACAGAAAAAAGGCATTAGAGAAAACAATTAGAATTAAAATTCACTAGGGCTATAACATACCCCCCATCAAAATTTGTAAACATTTTCTGAAACTTTCTTTCTCTGGAATTAAACGGGATGGGTGGGTAACAGTTTTGATGAGTTCTGCTTTCCCTGTGCTTAATCTGACCGCCCTAACCACTCCCTACTTTCCGGGCGCGCAAAAAAGTGTCCCAGAACCACCAAAATTATACTAATTAGATTTTTCTTTAAATCAAGGAATCTCTTCCAATAGGTTATCCTGTATTTTTTAATTATCCCAATGTTTTCGGCTTTTGGCCCATCTTGTGGGGTTTTCTATTGCACATTATATACACCTGAACGTCCGAAAGAGACTACACTTTCTCATTCTTCTCTAAACGAATCCCGAATGGTGCGGGCTAGACTTCCTCACATAAATTTGCCCGCCTTCGATGGAAATCAAAAGGAATGGCCTTTATTTCGGGACACTTATCTCGCGCTAATTCATGAAGAGGCAACCCTCTCTAACATTGAGAAATTTTTATTTTTAATTTCATGTTTAAAGGGCCCATCTCTTGCATTGATAAAGGGTATCGAGTTATAGGAGGCTAATTATCGTCAGGCCTGGAAGCTACTCACCACGACTTACAATGATAGAAGAAGATTGGCTAATAGCTATCTCAAAACCGTTTTAGAATTCGTTCCATTTAAAAACAGACCTGCATCTGATTTAAAAAAACTTCTGACCACTGTCGGTGAAAGTGTAGATTCATTTAAGCAGTTAAAAATCCCAAACGCTGAGGATTTTATATTATTTAGTCTGGTGTTGCAATGTCTAGACTCTGAAACCAGAAGAGCGTTTGAATAGAAGTACTTTGACACCGAATTTCCAACATACCGAAATCTCATCGATTTCATTACAGTAGAATGGAGGTCATTAGAACTCACAACTGATGGAACAAATTCTGCCAAAGGCAAACAATTTGGAAGCCAGTTGCCTGCAAAGGGACCGAGGCCTCGAACATCTCTTCTCACGGACAACAGAACATCGAATCCAGGTAATCAACGTTATGGTCAATGGAAATGCCCTGTTTGCTCTGGTAGCCATACTTTATATCAATGCTTTCAATTCAAACAGGCAACACCCAAAGATAGGATTGGCATGGCTGCACGAACTGTCTATGTAACAAGCATTCGAAGAGTCAGTGTACATCTCAGAGAAGGTGCCAGTCATGTGCCAGAAATCATCACACGTGGTTGCATATACAGCGCGCACGCAATGACACTCAAGAGCCTAATCACGGGACAAATTTGAGTACAAGCGGTATTGCACTGGGCAGCAGTCAGAATGGAAATGATGTGCTACTAGGTACAACAATGATAGAAGTTAGCACTGCAGAAGGCTGTATGATTCCGATCAGAGCTGTCCTTGACAGTGGAAGCCAACATTCTTTCATAACTGAACACTGTGCTGCACGATTGGGTCTGACAGTACAGCCATGTAGGCGAAGTATATCTGGGATTGGACAGCAACCTCTCAAAGGAGCATCAGGAAAATTGGAATGTACCATACGCCCTGTGACAGCTTCTGGAGCATCCATGAAGTTTCATGTGGAACCCATCATTGTTCCGAGTATTACAGGTGATTTACCACATACTACTTTACCACCGAAAATACAGGAGCTTTACAAATCCTACGTTCTGGCGGACCCGGAATTCTGGAAGCCTGGTCCTGTGGAATTTTTATTAAGAGGCGACACATTTTATGATGTGATAACGGGACCACCTGTGACCATTGACACAAATGCTCCTCGTCTACTTCCTACCGAATTGGGTTATGTTGTTGGTGGGCCTTTAAAGAGTAACTATGTACCTGAGCATACATCTAGTCTTGTAGTTCAATCTTCAGAAGAAATAAAAGATGTTTTGACGAAGTTTTGGGAACTGGAAGAAGTTACCAAGAAACCAATAATTTCAGAGGAGGAGAAGACGTGCGAGGAACATTTTTCTTCTACACACTACAGATTGGAAGACGGACGCTATGTAGTATCCCTACCACTAAAAGAGTCTGCTAACACTTTAAACAATCCAAGACAGCAAGCATTAAGTCGTCTCTTAAATCTTGAATCCAAGCTTGCCAAAGATGCTTGGCTGAAAGAAGAATATCACCGATTCATGAAGGAATATCTCACATTAGGCCACATGAAGCTTGCCCCTCCAGACACAGCTACGTACACCATTCCTCACCATGCAACCTTGAAGAGTCACAACGGATTAAGTAAGTTAAGAGTGGTCTTCGGTGCATCTTGCAAGACAAGAAATGGCTCTCTCAACGACCATATGGATGCAGGGCCCAAGCTTCAATCAGAGATAGGCGACGTCATTACTAACTTTAGGGTGCATCAATTTGTTTTCACCGCAGACATTGTCAAAATGTATCGTCAGATATTAGTTAATCCTAAAAACCGCCGATACCAACACATCCTTTGGAGATTCAACCCAAATGATGCTGTACAGGAATTCGAGTTGTGTACAGTAACTTATGGGGAGAAGGCTTCACCTTTTCTCGCTCAGAGAACTATCAAGCAATTGGTCAATGATGAAGGTACAACTCACCCTCTAGCTGCACAGGCCTTACTCGAAGACGTCTATGTTGATGATATTGCAACTGGTGCAAACACTGCCCCAAAATTAATCCAAAAGAAGACTTAGTTACATTACTCGGTAAGGGTGGATTTCAGCTCAGCAAATGGGCAAGCAACTGTCCTGAGCTATTAAGTACTCTCAGTGACACGGAGTTGAGTGAAGCACGCATCAATTTGTCTCATGAGCTCGATTCTAGGATCAAAGTGTTGGGCATACAGTGGAATCCCAAATTTGATATCTTTAATTACGCAATATCAACTCCACCATGGAATCCCACAAAAAGGTCACTCCTGTCATGTATTGCACGTATTTACGATCCTTTGGGCTTTTTATCACCCGTCGTTTTCTATGCAAAAACTATCCTGCAGGAGGTATGGATGGCACAAACAGGCTGGGATGATGTTGTCCTTCCGGAGATATCTAACAAATGGAAATTTTTTCTCCATCAGCTTGAACATCTAAGCCAAATTCGAATCCCTCGATATCTTTGCTCCACTGAGTCAGCTCGTTTTCGATTGGTAGGATTTAGCGACGCATCACAAAAAGGATACTCAGCAGTCTTATACTTGCAAGCCGAAACCACCAAAGGTTTTCATGTGTCATTACTCAAGGCAAAGACGAAGCTAGCACCTATCGAACCCACAACAATACCCCACCTAGAACTGTCAGGGGCATTGTTACATCGACTGTATCATTCAACTCAGGCTCTTCAAAATAAATTGAACATAGTTGGCATACACCTTTTTACAGATTCGCAGATTGTTTTGGGATAGCTCGCGACGCCCCCTGAATCCCTCAAAACATTTGTGGCCCACAGAGTGGTTGAGATCCTAGATACCACAGCCCGAGAAAACTGGAAATTCGTACCATCCGAAGAAAATCCTGCGGAGTGCAGTTCCCGAGGGTTACTACCAGCGGAACTCATAACACATTTATTATGGTGGCACGGACCTTCTTGGCTTTCCATGTCTAATGTCAGCTGGCCGAGTGCAGTCTCAGGATATCCTACAGTCCTGCCAGAAATGAAGAACAAGAGCGCAATTGCTCTACAGGTGAATGAAGATCAGGATTCACCAATACTAAGCTGGATGCAACGGTTCAGCTCATACTTAAAAATGGTACGAAGTGCAGCTTATGCCTTACGATTCATTGGAGCCTTAAGACATAAACCTCGTCTCAAAGGACCTATCTCAGTTATGGAATACAGATAGGCGGAGAAATCACTTTTGGAAATCGTTCAGAATCGATACCAAAACCCAGATGGAACTCTTATTGACTCTAAGCCACTTCGTTCACTCCGGCCTTTCATCGACTCGGACGAATTGGTCAGGGTGGGCGGGCGTCTTCAGCATTCATGTTTGCCTTACGATGCCAAGCATCCATATCTGTTGCAAGCCGACAGCCCATATACCAAGCTTCTCATTGATTACTACAATGTAGCTTACTTACATCTTGCGCCCACAGCCTTGTAGACCATGTTACACTCAAGATATTGGATAGTAGGAGCAAGAAGATTGATTCGCCTAAGAATGTTCAACTGCATAAAGTGCTACTAGGCTATGCGCTCCCCACAAGTTCCTATTATGGGGAATCTACCGCCATCCCGCTTTAAAGAAGGCCAAGTATTTGCCTATGTCGGTGTTGATTTTGCTGGGCCATTTCTAATCAGGCAATCATCGGGACGCAAGGCACCTCTGGGAAAAGCTTATTTATGCATATTCGTGTGTATGACCACTAAAGCGGTACATTTGGAAGTCGTATCGAAATGTTCGACCGATGCGTTTCTTGCCACGTTTTAGCGATTCATATCTCGACGAGGAAAACCTAGACATGTCTATTCCGACTGTGGGACTAATTTCGTAGGAGCCGCTAACAAACTAAGAGAAATTATTCTGCTCATGCGATCCCAAGAGACAAAAGAAAAAATAACAAATCATGTCGTCCCTCAAGGTATTGAGTGGTCGTTTAATCCCCCTACAGCCCCACACTTTGGAGGTTTATGGGAAGCGGGCATGAAGTCTTGCAAGACTATATTGTACAAAGTCATTGGGGAATCTGCTTTGACCTTCGAAGAGCTAACTACGCTGTTTTGTCGAATTGAAGGCATCTTAAATTCGAAACCGTTAGCTCCTCAAGAAAATGATCCGAACAATGTCGATTGTTTGACTCCAGGACATTTCCTTATTGGTCGACCTATTACTGCGTTACCCGAAGAAGTCTCCACTGGTGCTGTGAGTTTTTGCAGCGTTGGAAACTTATTCAACAAAAAGCTCAGCACTTTTGGACTCGCTGGAGAAAGGAGTATTTGCACCATTTACAGCAAAGGAACAAGTGGACCAAAGATCGCCGGAATTGTCAAATCGATGATCTAGTGATCATCAAGGAACCAACCTCCCCCATGAAAAGTTGGCCACTTGCTCGGATCATTGAAACGCATACAGTGGTTACGATCAAAACCCCAACGGGCATCTACAAACGACCTGTGTCCAAACTCGTTCCTCTCAGCCCTGTTAATGAATACTCTGCTAAGAAATAAAATTTTGTTCCTCAGCAAAATTTTGGTGGGAGGGATGTTCGAGCCACATAGGTTAATAAACTTTCGATTAATATTATTTGTTGTAAATAATGTAATTTTTTGTTGAATTAGAACATAACATTAATGTAGTGTAATATTTATTTAAATTATAACAGTATAACTGTTTATGTGGGCACGTACAGCCACTATAGGATTACCTGCCCCACTCCCGTACAGTGGGCCGTGCTTTAGTAAGCCACAAGGGGGACTCACTCGTCGTCGAGCTTGAAACCTGATTGTCGGAAAAATATGTGATGGTACTCAACTTGTCCTCATCAGGATCTTATTTTGCATCATCAGCTGTGAACACTGACTTTTCGAAGAGGGTAGGAGCTCTTACCATGGTGAGACGTATTTTCTATACTATTACTCAAGCCGTCACAGTATATTTTGCCTAGGCCACATTGGCTCATCTCGGGGTCAAGGATCAGCCCCATCAATTCTACAATTTTCCAAAAAAAAAATCAGGTTCCCATAGTTGATGAACTTTAGTAATTTTTAGTGCGTGATTTAAAGAGTTTCAGGCACTGTGGACAATTTAAATATTTGACAAACCAATGAATGAACTTTTATTTCAATATTGTCTCTAATTATATATATGTGAATAGTTTCATTTTAATAATATTAGTAGTTGTACCAAGATTATAATATTTTTTTTTTATTTTACTTTTTCTAAATATAAAGTAATTTAGTTTAATAAGAAACTTAAAGGGATTTTTTTTTGTTTTTGTATATATTCTAGGAGATATTTTCAAGCACATAATGGTTAATAATTTAATTTAATTAGACATATGGTCATAATCAGTGTTATTATTTATTTCGTTTCATTTTTTTAAAAATTGTAATTGTTCATTTCCAATTCATTTTGTTATTTTAAGTTCCCTTTTTTTTAAATAAATACTTTATAATATTTTTATGAAACAGGTTTTGTCGTTTATTATTAAGCACCCTGGCTAGCACATTTCTTTGGCTTAAACATACTTAAATTGAGACAAAGTAAAGGTTTTACTGAACCTCTCGAATCAATTTTACAGTCTGCGAGACATAGTGTCGTTGTTGATGCTGTGGAGGCTATGGGGTTCTCGGGGGACCTCATTTTCAACGCACTTGGTCACTGGCGAAACCCTGTGGCGCTAGCACCTGCTGCGTGTGGGATGTGGTACGATGCAGAAGGTGGGCCTTTAAGGTAGCACGTTAAAGGCTTATTAACGTTAAAGCTCAAACATTAACTCCCTTCGGGTAGGGTTACAGCTGGAAGGAAAACTAAAAAAAATCTGATTGGTCCTAAGTGGCTAAGGGAAAAATCTTCTTCCATAGTAATTGATTTTGTTTAGTTGGAGTTAGCAATAAAACTCTCTGAACAAACTACCCAGCTTGTATTTTTTTTCAAATAAATAAAATAAAAGAACATATTTATAAGAGGAGCAATGATTTCTTATCGTACAAACACATATTTGGCCTGATAATAAACCAGCTATTTATAAAAATTACAAATACTACAATTAATTCTTTCTCGTATCCATACTTAGGGTATAACAAAATTGATAACATGTTACAACATAAACTCACGACCAAACAAGTTGATATACCATTATCTTTATTGATTTTTCAATACTTCATTTAATGCTTAACATTTTACTAAATCATTTCAAATATCATGTCGTACAAAGTATTTTTTCCCTAAATTAATTGAACATTTTCAACAAAAAGATCTTGCCATTGACGCTACCATCCACATATGCGCTGCCGTCTCGGTGTCCCAAGGAGGTTACCATTATTGGGGAAGCACCTTGGTGACTGCCCCGGGAAGCTTTTATCCTCCGGGTATTGGCGTGTCCTATTTTTCCTGTCAGGAGCTCCTAATGTGTCCGAGCTCCCTGCAGCTCCAGCACCGTAAGGGTCTCCTTTTACGGGATTGTAGGACTTTTAAAACGTCTAAAACAAGATTCTCCAAGTCTACAGTCATTGCCGGCTCCCCGCAGTTCCTACACCGGAAGGGTCTTCTCTACAAGTCTAAAGCCTTCGCAACCCCTGAGAGAACACCTTCTACGTCTCTGTGGTTCACCTTGTCACGGTCGGTGGTACGCCTGGTCTGGACACATCCATAGCTACGAGAAGCCTTGGTAGCCGCCTCAAACTCTAATGCTGTGGTTAGTGCATCCATCAGCAATTTAGGGCGAACAAGCCGCACCGCTCTTTGAAGCTCCAAGTCCCTTAAGCCGTCGACGAATGCTTGGACTGCTAAGCACTCCAACAAACTGTCTGGGGCTGTTGGATAAGCCAGTCTTACCATTCTGGCAACGTCCGCTTCGAACTCTTGAATAGTCTCGGCTGCCTTATGCTTCCTGCTCTTCAGCTGGGACTGATATACCTGTTCGAGGTGGGCGTGGCCAAACCACATCTCTAGCCGGCTTACTAGCATGTTAAAATCGTATGCGTCGTCAGGGTTGGGGGTCTGTAGGACATCCAAAGCGTCGCCTCTGAGAGCCACCGTATGGGCAACCGCCTTATCTCTTGGAGACCACCCATTAGCACTGGCAGCAGCATTGAATTGCTTCAGGTAATTCGCCCAGGACGATTTACCATCAAAAGTCGGAGTCTCCATAACTGCGGGTCCACGCCCTTCCTCTTCTATCAGTGGCTGTTGGGTGATCTGCTTTCTTACGGCTACCTGAACTTTTTCTTTCAATATCTTTTTTTTTTTTCCTTCAACCTCCTCCTCTTGTTTAGCCAGCCTGTCGTTCACGCTATAAATCTCGCCCTTCAGCTTGTCATTCATTTCGCTAGACAAATTGTTCAGCTTGTCATTAATCTCAGCCGTGAAACATGACTTTAGGCTTGCCAACATTTCATTAAGCTCGGCAGACTGGCTGGCCAATTTGTCATTTATTTCACCAGACAGGCTGGTCAACTTTTCATTTATTTCGGCCGACAAATTAGAATTTAGGCCGGTAAATTTTTCATTCATTTCCGCCGACTGGCTTGTCAATTAGTCATTTATTTCGCCAGATAAATTTGAAAATTTATCATTTATTTCTGCCGATTGAATTGTTAATTTATCATTTATTGCAGCAGACAAATTATTTATAGCTGCTTTAAAAGAGCTATCCTCAAACTCTACAGTTTCAGGATCTACGCCCTGACACATGTAGTACTCACGTAAGCGGACCGGTACGGACAGTAGTGTCTAAATGTAGCTCTTCTAATTCTCTCCGCATCTCCGTAACTTTAAGTTCTCCAATTCGTTTACCTGGCATTTTTTTTTCTTTAACCACACACCTGACACCAGTTGTAACCAGGGTTTGAAATTAACTCTTATTTTCTGGGAAAGAGAATAAAAGTCAAATCAGGACTTTTATACTTCTAATAAATAAATAAAAAACACATCATGACTTTTATATTTCGGGCCAGAAAATAAAAGTCCTGATATGATCTTTATCACAATGATATCTAATATAAAAGTCAAAGCTTGATTTTCATTATTTAAGGATGAATTTATTAGCTTTTTTATCGGATTTCTCCATATTGTTGTTCATTATTAGATTAACCGTTTTTATGGAAATCTTAGGTATAACAGATCGATTATTAGATTATCAAGGCTGCTGATAATGAAAAAAATATCAATATATACAACATCAGGTATCGATTGCAACTTATCCGATATTTACAATATTGGGGTCGAATTCTAGGTTAATTGGGGTGCTGAGTCTGAAAATGATATCGATTTTTCGATTACGCGCTCAGGTATCGATTATTTCAAGTCACACGATACAAATGATATTGGGGTCCACTCATAGGTTATTTGAGGTACTAAATTTGAAAATGATATAGATTTTTCGATTACGCGCTCAGGTATCGATTTATTTCAAGATACGCGATATAAACTGTTTGCAAATGACTAATATTATGAAAATATTTAAAATGTATGCGACTTATGACCAAAGAGCTTCGTTATCATCGTGTAGGTTGTAATATATCGATACCTGAGCGCCTAATCATAAAAACTATATCATTTACAAATTCAGCAACTTCCAAACCCAATGGCGATTTTCATATCGTTTATATACCTTAACTAGTATTAAATCGAAACCTGAGGGTTTAATCCGAAAATTGATATTATTTCCATATTCAGCACCTCAAATAACCTATGAGTTGACCCCCAATATCGTTTATACCGCGTATGTTGAAATAAATCGATACCTGAGCACGTAATACAAAAAACGACATCATTTCCATATTCAGCACCTCAAATAACCTATGAGTTGACCCCAAATATCGTTTATACCGCGTATGTTGAAATAAATCGATACCTGAGCACGTAATACAAAAAACGACATCATTTTCAGAATCAGCACCCCAATTATCCTAGAAATCGACCCCAATATTGTAAATATCCAATAAGTTGCAATCGATACCTAAGCGAGCCTGAGGTTGTATATCGATATTTTTTTCATTATCAGCAGCCTTGATAATCTAATAATCGATCTTATGATCGATATAAGGTAATTTATTATACCCTATAAGATTTCCATAAAAACGGTTAACCCAATAATGAACAACAATATGGAGAAATCCGATAAAAAAGCTAATAAATTCCTCCTTAAATAATGAAAATCAAGCTTTAACTCTTACATTAGGTATCATTGTGATAAAGATCATATCAGGACTTTTATTTTCATTATCAGCAGCCTTGATAATCTAATAATCGATCTTATGATCGATATAAGGTAATTTATTATACCCTATAAGATTTCCATAAAAACGGTTAACCCAATAATGAACAACAATATGGAGAAATCCGATAAAAAAGCTAATAAATTCCTCCTTAAATAATGAAAATCAAGCTTTAACTCTTACATTAGGTATCATTGTGATAAAGATCATATCAGGACTTTTATTTTCCGACTCGAAATATTTATTTATTAGAAGTATAAAAGTCCTGATTTGACTTTTATTCTATTTCCCAGAAAATAAGAGTTAATTTCAAACCCTGGTTGTAACACTCATGTGGGTAACAAATATTTATTTAACAGAAATATACATTTATCACAATGCAAACGAATTAATAAAAGTTAAACACTTGAGCAGGTTACAAAATTGATAACGTTATAACACACACAATCATATGACTTGAGCAACAAAGTCAAGACACAGACTTCAACTCCGACTGCCCTTTTTTTTTTTTTTTTTTTTTCTTATCCCTCTAAAACAGAAAAACAGTATTAAAATGTGAAATTCGAACCATTAATGCTAATGGAACGATGCTGTTTTACCTCATTACCTTATACTACCTGTGGTATTTGAAGGTGCGTTGAGATGTTGAGTTATGTTATTTTCGCTGTGGTGCAGCTCATCATGATATGTTAGGAGTTGAGGGGCATCCGCTACGGACTAATGTTTGTTTTGTTTTTTGTTTTTTCTGATCCCTATAAAACAGAAAAACAGTATTAAAATGTGAAATTCGAACCATTAATGCTAATGGAACGATGCTGTTTTACCTCATTACCTTATACTACCTGTGGTATTTGAAGGTTAAGAGACTGACTCGTTCAGTCACTGCTCCTTATACATAACCGTAAATAGTCAGGCCTCGAATATTTTAGAACAATGTCGGCAGTTCTCCGCCATCAAGGAATGATCTAGACACAAACAGTTCGTTCCAACAGCTTATTTTGTTCCAACAAGCGGTCCGGGAGGTTACGCCATATGTTTTTTTTATTTATTTGCTTATCGATTGAACGTTACAATATCAACTAATTAATCATTAAAAATCCTCAAAATTAGTGATTAAAAAAAAAAGTTTATCAATTGAAAAAAAAATTTAACTGGAAAATGCTAAAAAAAAGAAAGATTAAAATAAAATAATTCTTAAATAATTTATTTTTTGAAGAGAAAAGATTTGGCTCCGCCGGGAGTCGAACCCGGGTCTCCTGCGTTACATGCGAGGATGCTAACCGCTACACCACAGAGCTCGGCTCAAGGCAGAGCAAATCCTTCCTCTTCACTTGAGCCAAATCTTTTCTCTTCAAAAAATAAATTATTTAAAAATAATTTAAAAATGGTGGTCAGCCACAAATTAAGATTAGATTAATTAAAATAAAATAATTCTCGAAGATTGAAAAAAACGAATCGAAAAATTATAAATTACTTGTAAAAAACAAAAACAAAAATGAATGAATGAATGAAAGATAATATTTATTTACACATATATAATACAATTAAAAATTGAAAAATATTAACGACAATGGCAAAAGTCTATTGTACATTTTTAAATTTCATCGCCATTTGTATAATAGTATATTTAGGTATGAATGCGTGCATATTTCTAAATATGTTTACGCCTGAAAGTATAAGTATATGCATTTAATTAATAGTTGCTGAATGCTGTTTTAATTTTTTTTATTTTATGTTTTTCTATGTATTAGTCGAACCATTTAGGAAAATCTAATTTTTTTCTTCATTTTATATCTAATTTCATTATAACTGCATTAAAAAGCAAAATAATTATCAATGTCTGTAATACATAGTGCGTTGTTAATGCTGTGGAGGCTATGGGGTTCTTGGGGGACCTCATTTACAACGCACTTATGACATTGGTCACTGGCGAGACACTGTGGCGCTGGCACCTGCTGCGTGTGGGATGTGGTACGATGCAGAAGGTGGGCCTTTAAGGCCCGGTGCACACGGACGACACTTTTCTGCGATGTGGACTATAAGCCAGGTCAGGGGTACCTGGAGTACAATGGACCGACCGGATTTACCATTATACTCCAGGTACCCCCGACCTGGCTTATAGTCCGCATCGCAGAAAAGTGTCGTCCGTGTGCATCGGGCCTAAGGTAGCACGTTAAAGCTCAAACATTAACTCCCCTCTGGTAGGGTTACTGCTGGAAGGAAAACTAAAAAAAATCTGATAGGTCCTAAGTGGCTAAGGGAAAAATCTTCTTTCATAGTAATTGATTTTGTTTGGTTGGAGTTAGCAATAAAACTCTCTGAGCAAACTACCCAGCTTGTATTTTTTTTCAAATAAATTTAAAAGAACATATTTATAAGAGGAGCAATGATTTCTTATCGTACAAACACATATTTGGCCTGATAATAAACCAGCTATTTATAAAAATTACAAATACTACAATTAATTCTTTCTCGTATTCATACTTAGGGCATAACGAAATTGATAACATGTTACAACATAAACACACGACCAAACAAGTTGATATACCATTATCTTTATTGATTTTTCAATACTTCATTTAATGCTTAACATTTTACTAAACCATTTCAAAAGCCATGTTTTCAATCATAATGTCATTCTTTAACATTACTGTACTGCATTATAAATACAACTAAACAAAATAAAAAGAATATTTAAACATTTACAGTGAATAAAAACTAAAGAACAAGAAGGTTATGTTATTGATAAGAATAACAAACACACGAAATAACAGGTATAAAATACTCATACTGGTCCAGCGCTTCTTTGCGGCGATACGTAGTACTAGTGAAGAAGTAGGATATAACAGGTCTGGAGTGAAATAAGAGATATGAGATAACAGATATTAGTTATCAGGTACAAAATATGTACTCATATACTAGTCTTGTCCCCGCGTGGCGGCCAGTATACTAGTGTATATCGTTTGGCATATAAGCCGTACCTGTTATTTTTGAAAATCGATAACAGGTACAAAGTTGAGTTTGAACATACCTGTTACAAAATAACAGGTCCAGTATTTCCTAACCATCACTAGGTTATATATTTCTTTCATATCTGTTTTTCAATCATAATGTCATTCTTTAACATTACTGTACTGCATTATAAATACAATTAAACAAAATAAAAAGAATATTTAACTATTTACAGTGAATAAAAACTAAAGAACAAGAAGGTTATGTTATTGATAAGAATATTATATCTAGTGGTGGAGTGTGACCTATATTTCTGCACTCAATACAGAATAATATTTAATCCCATGGTCCTAATTCAAAATGGACAGTAATATTGTGTAATATTTGTTCAGTGCTCAATGTCTTCTATCCCCACAAGGGATGCCAAAATGTAATATTTGCTAACTTCTGTGGGGCTTAAAAATTCAATAAGCTTCTAATCTCTCCTCAGATGTCTCAACCACAATGTCTAAATATAAAATTATTTATGTGAAAGAGAGAAAGGAGCCAGAACAGGGGACCAACCAATGTCCAGCTTAAGGTGTGAGGAATAACGAAGATCCTTGCCAGAGCGACGCTACCCTTCTTCCCCAAAAGGTAAAACTGATCAAAGCTAATTCCACGGGAAAGACGTGGGCCTTGACAGCTCTAGGGTGCTTATCTAAGCAAGGCCACCTGGACAGAGGGCCAATCAATGTCCAAGCCCTGGGAGGACAACCCCTAGGATTCTATAGGTAGGGTAAGGTAAAGAAGGACTGAAGATCCTTGCCAGAGCGACGCTACCCTTTAACCCTGAAAGGTAAAACTGATTCCACGGGAGAGACGTGGGCCTTGACAGCTCTGGGGTGCTTATCTAAGCAAGGCCACCTGGACAGAGGGCCAACCAATGTCCAAGCCCTGGGAGGACAACCACCAGGATTCTGTAGGTAGGGTAAAGTTAGGGTAGGGAAGGGAAATAAATTAAATAAGACAGATAGGTTTAAACATCCTAGAGACACCAGGAACTATCAGGCAGGGAGAGAAGTGTCTAAGACTGACAAATGATGACTAACTTTTTTTTTTTTTCTGATCCCTCTAAAACAGAAAAACAGTATTAAAATGTGAAATTCGAACCATTATTGCTAATGGAACGATGCTGTTTTACCTCATTACCTTATACTACCTGTGGTATTTGAAGGTGCGTTGAGATGTTGAGTTATGTTATTTTCGCTGTGGTGCAGCTCATCATGATATGTTAGGAGTTGAGGGGCCTCCGCGTGTTATTATTTATAAAACATAAAATAACAAAATAAAAGGGAGGGGGAAGGATAATGGAATAGAGGACAGGGCTAGAGGAGAAGGGAGTTAATGGGGGAGTAACCGTAAGGCAGGTTTATATGATAATGTTAATTGGGTTGGTTGGACACTTACGGCCTTGCCATCTGGCTGGGAGTAAGGATGGAGTGATGGTGCGGAATAGTGGATTGAAGGATGAGGGTAGGTTATCAAAAAATTTAATGTGCCTACGTGATATGTATTTTTGTATTGTGTCGAGTTGTAATGTATCGTGAATCTGATTCATGTTCCGTCTTTCTAATGTGGTGCCTCTACATATCTTCATGAGTATGCTGTTTTGATATTGCTGTAGTTTCTTCAGGGCTGTTGGGTAGAGAGAGTGTAAGAGTGGTGCTCCGTGTAAAAGAGATGGCCTGAGAATAGATTTGTATATGAGTCTGAGTCTGAGTGACAGCCCTGGTGAGTAGAGTAGGTGCTGTAGTTGTGTTGATGTTGATGTTGTATGTGTGCTGTGAATGATAGGTGTGATTCGAGTTTAATGTGTAGGTATGTGAGGTGTTTTTTTGTGGTGATAGTTTGGCCATTTAATGTTGGTGTTTTATCGGGTGTTTTCTTGTATGAGAATGTGATAGCATCTGTTTTCTGCGTGTTAATGAGTATGTTGATGTCTTTTAATTGGTCTGTGATTTGTTGAGCTACTATCTGTGCCTTGCGCATTGCATGTTTCGCATTCATGCTGGCTGTATAAATAGCAATGCCATCAGCATATGCGGCGATTGTGTTATTTTCAATCTTTATCCCTACTACTTGGGCAGTATATATGTTGAATAGTATAGGCGCAAGGACAGAGCCCTGGGGAACGCCGCATGTAACCTGGCGGGGGGCTGAAACTGCATTTCTGACCCGGACTACAAAGTACTGGTCAGTGAGGTATGAACCAATTATGTCGACCATTTGGTCCCGGAATTGATAGTGAGTGAGTTTATTGATAAGGATGGGATAGGACACAAGAGTCGAAAGCCTGTGTGCAGTCGAGTGAATATGACAGATGGGGTCTACAGAGGAGTCTAACTAAAACAGAGCATTGGTGGTGAATAGTGAAGCTGCATTTGAAGTTCATATCAATGACAAAGCAATTATAAGACAGGTAGAGAAATTTAAATATTTAGCTGCACATATTGATAAAGATGGATTGGGCCAAACAGAAATTAAATACAGAATACAACAAAGCAGGAAAGTATTAGGGTGTATGAATTCTTTTTGGTGGGACAAGAACATTTCCAACAACAATAAGAAATGAGTGGGTAAGATAATGATTGAATCAGTGCTATGCTATGGATCAGAACTGTGGATCTTAAACACTAATCTCAAAAAAAGACTATTAGCTGTGGAAATGGATTATTTGCGTAGAAGTGCCAGAATATCAAGAATTGAAAGAAAAACTAACAATGAAGTAAGAGCTAGAATGAACGCAAATGAAACAGTGATAGACAGAATTGAAAGAAGATCATTAAAATGGTACGGACATATGTTGAGAATGCCAGATCAACGGTGGCCAAAGAAGATTTATGAATGGAAACCACCTGACAGACGTAAACGCGGAAGACCACGGCGTTCTTGGACAGACCACATAAACGAAATAAATACGCAAGGAAGATGCACTGGATAGAGAGACTTGGGAGAAGATAACAGGAATAAAACAAAATGTTGTTATTAATTGATCTTTGTCTTGATTAATCCTGTAATAATAAATAAAATAATAATGAATTAAAATGAAAGAGTAAGTAAGAATATTTCCAATAGAATTTAGTTAAACTCAATGTTATTGAAAAGTTATTGTTATTAACTAGGGTGAAAAAATTAGTAAACAAATATTATCTGATAAAGAGATGGGAAACATCTGAATAAAAAGAAATACTCTGATTTCTATCATAAGCGGATCCAGGGGAAGGGATTGTTTTATTATTTACCGACGGCATTTAAATTTACTAAATGCAAGCAAGCTTAAATATAAATAATATATTTATTATATTAGATATTATATAGAGAGATAGAGTAGCATAGCAGTTGTGAGAAAACAAAATAAAGGTAAAAGAGCATGTCAATTTGCCGCCAGGCCCCCAGCCCCCGGGATTGCATGCAGATGTGGGACAAAAGAGATATTAGATAACAGGTAAAAAATACTCATAGTCGTCCAGCCCTGTCTGGCGAAGATAAGCAGTGCTAATAACAAGTACGAAATACTCGTACTCGATCTTGGGTGAACAAGTACGAAATAACAGGTCCAAAATACTCGTAGTGCTCCAGCGCTGCCTGGCGGCGATATGCAGTACTAGTGAAGAAGTACGAAATAACAGGTCCAGTGTAAAATACTCGATCTGAAGTGAACAAGTACGAAATACTCGTACTCGATCTGGTGTGAACAAGTACGAAATAACAGGTCCAAAATACTCGTAGTGGTCCAGCGCTGCCTGGCGGCGATATGCAGTACTAGTGAAGAAGTACGAAATAACAGGTCCGGTGTAAAATACACGATCTGATGTGAACAAGTACGAAATACTCGTACTCGATCTGGCCCGAAATTCTTGATTGAACAAGTACGAAATTACAGGTCCAAAATACTCGTAGTAGTCCAGCGCTACCTGGTGGCGATATGCAATACTAGTAAAGAAGTACGAAATAACAGGTATAAAATACTCATACTGGTCCAGCGCTGCCTTGCGGCGATACGTAGTACTAGTGAAGAAGTAGGATATAACATATAAAAACTAAAGAACAAGAAGGTTATGTTATTGATAAGAATATTATATCTAGTGGTGGAGTGTGACCGATATTTTCTGTCACTTCAGTGACCAGTGACTGCTCCTTAAAAGTCACAGTGACAAATACCAGTGACTTTGTCACTGTTGAAGGAATGACGTCAACAGTGAATGGTAACCTCGCTGTTAAGTTATAATTGGAGTTTTGTCATCAATCAATATTGGAAAATGTTAACTTAGAAATTTATTAATTTAATTAAACTGCACTGATAAAACAGTTTCCAAAATGCTATGTCTAATGTAATACGAAGAAAAGCAAAGCTACTTAATGGTTTATGTCACATGAATTCGTGTGCTTCCCGCTGGTGGCCCCGCGCTTCTAGGGGCTACGCAACAATTATTTGCTCTATCCGAAAATTTGTGATTTTAACCCCATAATGTTCCGTTATCGTAAAACAATTGATACTACATAGATTACCTTCTGTATAAATATTACAATTATTTGTATTACATTGATATTGTAATACGTTGTAATACATTGCATTACATTATATTAAATTCAATATTTTTTTTATTTTATATTGAAAAAGGCACACTTATACTTTGTGTATGATAGTTGTAAAGGTATATTTTTTCATGTAAAAAATATAAGTTATATTTGTTTTGAATAATCTTTGCCCTTAAAAGAATATTTTATTCATTTGATGGTAAAAATAAAAAAAAAAAAGATTCAGTTATAATTAACTAAAAAGTAAGCGGTCGAATTATAAACTTAGCAATAAAATGTTTTGTTTTTTTACTTTCACTTACCTATATATGAAATATATAGTAAGTGGAAGTATTGCAATCGTGAAAAATTTCGACTTGTTTTTTTTTTAATTGAAGATAAGAGAATTGATTATGCCTAAGTAAAAGTAAGTTGTGTATTTTAGGTAGGAACGACTAAAGTTTTTTTTTATTAAAGTGGGTTTGTTTTTTATGTGACCGGGAAGTTTCCTAAATTGCTGAGAACAGTGGCAGGATGGGAGGTGTAGTGGGAGATCAGCGGCATCGGTCACAGTGAAGTCAAGAGTGACTCAGGTCACAGTGAAGTGAAGAGTGACCCCCAGGCCACAGTGAAGTGAAGAGTGACCCAAGTCACAGTGAAGTGAAGAGTGACCCAAGTCACTGACAAGTAGAGTCCCTGTGAATTCTTGGAGTGACAAATCTTCCAGAGACTGTGACCTTACAGTGACTGAAGTCACAGTGACTTGTAAATTTTGGTCACAGTGACTACTGGTGACCAGTAAGTAGCACTCCAAACAGAATAATATTTATTCCCACAGACCTATGTAATTCAAAATTTTATACACACATTACTTTTATATATAAATATACAAAATGACTACTGGCTGCATATTCGACAATAATATTGTTACAAAATAACATAGACACAAAATAACTACCGACTAGATCTAACAATGACTAGATAGTAGGGTGTAGAATGAGTTTGAGGATTCTGGGAAACTCTTTAGAGTAAGGATCAGATACCCATTACATCATGACCATTTTGTTTTTTTATCGTTTTGTTTTGTTTTTTATGCTCTCCAATGTTCCATTGTTTACCTCTACTTAATCCTTACTGGTTTATTTGCGCGCTCTCCTACTCTGTAAATACGGGGGAGCTACCTTAAACCATTAGGCTGTTTTGAGTCTTTTCATACATTCACCACCTATTTTACCAGTCACGTGACCTTCGCCATTTAATACCCCTTCCCTTCCTTAGTGAAGGGTCATCTAACTAACTTATGAATATTGCTTAGGTTCTTTCACCATATTATTTCTTTTAGTTGTTTATCTGTTCCAATTCTTACACCTCCCCACCTACCTAATAATTAAGTACCTGCCTTATAAGATTTATTCGCCATTTTATTTTACCATAGCCACCGTTTTGTTTTGGCTTATATCAGACTATGTAAGGAGTGCACGATCTCACTCTTTCACATTCAGTTAAGTGCTTTACTATAGTGAACGTCGACTAGTCTTCTTGACTGTGCTTAATTTTGTAAAAATAGTTTATTTTATTCTTTTTGTGGAGTTAATTCATTCATTTTCTTATTGTTGTTTTGTTTATCTACTTTAGTATGTTTATTTCCCATTTTTTTTCTAGTGTAGATTCAAATTATATGTTAGCAGTTGATTTTTTTTATTTATTGATTTTTAATAGTAATTTATAATTTTTCTTTGCACCATTTTAATATCTACTAAAGTTATGATTATTTATTTATCTATTTTTTTAAAAACATTTTCATTGTAAATATAAAAATATTTTTTTGTAAAGTTAAATTAGTTTTTGTTATCACATATTCCTTGAGTTTTATAGAATTTTGAAATATATTATTTTCTTTTATCGTGTCATTAAATAAATATCATTATTGCGACATGCTAGTACTAAAGTTATAAAGTGAAAGAAAAATTGATTTTTCTTTTCAAGATGTTATTTTTAAAAGGAATTTTTCCTGTATTTTGTTCCTTTTTTTTTCTTGGTTGATATATTATTGTTTTAAAAAATTTGTGCAATGGTCACTGGCGCAGTATTAATTTACCCATAAACTAGTGTGTGTTAGTGTTGTGGTCACTGGCGTGGTATCAGTTTAACCATAAACCAATTATGTGTGTTTGTGTATAGTTACTGGTATGGTATTAGTTTACCTGTAAACCAAAGTATGTTGAAAAAATTTTAACAGTATTATATCAATTGACCTTCCCGAGGCACTCACACCTTGATGTGGTGGTGAGGCTTAATTCAAAATTGTATTTAAAAAACTAAGACAAGTGCAATTAATATTTTCAGAGCATTATTACTTTTATTTTTTACTTTAGTGATCCTATTCTCAACTGTTATTTTTGGCCACTAAAGTCTAGGCTGAAATGTTGAACTTGACCCTTATAGTATCGACAAATGTTTTTTTTCATTCTTACTTCTTCATTCCGATATTTTACTTTGGATTTCATATTTTTTTTTTTTTTTTTATTTCTCACATCTTCATTCTGATATATTCTTTGGTTTTCATATCTTTGTTTATAAGTTTTCATATAATTTTACTGGATTTTATATAATTTTATTTTAACTATTTCAATACAAATTCTAATCCATTTACTACATTTTTACAACTTTTATAAAATATTTAACAATTTTTATAACAAATAAACATATAATTTCTTTTTTACTTTTTCATTCCGGTATTTATATATTTTTTTTTTAATTTCATATCTTTGTTTATAAGATTTCATAACATTTTGTAAAATTTCATATTATTTTATATAATTATATAACATTTCAACAAATTCTAATGCATTTACTACACTTTTTTTTTCCAATTTTTAGAAACAATTTAACAGTTTTATAACAAATAAATCTTTTTTTCTTCTTCATTCCGATAATTTTCTTTTTATTTCATGTTTTTATCATTTAATATATTTTAGGACTAATTCTACGGTATTTTCATCAAATTTAGTAATTTAGGCATAATTTGGTAGATTTTCCTCTCCTCCAATGATAAAAACTATGTGCTTACAATGAATATGGTTTATGTTATCAGTATTTGGTGTAAGTGTGTATACATGTCCAACTTGCCTATTGTGTATGTATGTATATTATGCATGAATATGAGAATAATGTACATTACATATCCGTGCTTATAATAAATATGGTAGTGTGTTACACAGTACGCATATACCCATATGCCATATACATTATACTCATATACATGCGCAATATACATTATACACACATACATACTCAATACCCACGTTGAACATTTACACACTTACTCAAAATACTCATAACATAAATAATATTCTTATTTTCATTGATAATGGGCTCTGATTGCTCAGAGGTATATTGAGGGAGTACTCCTAGAGGCTGTAATCCCATTTGCTCCATTTATTTGTGAACAGTACATTTTGATACATGATAATGCACGACTGCACACAGAAAAAATTGTTACCGAATACTTGCAGCATGTGGGAATCACAGTTTTCGAAAGCCCTTTACGATATCCCTTATGAGTCTGATAGAACATTCGTGGGATTATTTAGGGAAACGTGTCCAGCATTGTTATCCTTCCTCCGAGTGAAGTTAGGCAGCTTCAAATTGCTCCTCGTGAAGAATGGGATGCTCTGCCGGTGGAGTGCGTCCAAAATGTAATTTTTTCAATGTCTCACAGGGTTAGGGACCTTTGCCATGTAAGAGGGGTAATACCAGTTTCAAAGTAAGTGCTAATTTGTTATTTTTCTATTTTATAATTTATTTAAAATCATGTAAATAAAAAAAATATTTGTTATTGGTAGAATTTGTTTACATAACTTTTAAAGAACCTAATTTTTACAAATAAGTTTAGAAAAAATCATATTTACTAGAATTATGGGGAAAAAATTAGGGTTGCCGGTTTTTTGTTTTTTTTTGCTGCTAAATGTAAATACAGACCACAAAACTTTGCAATACAACAAAACTTGGAAAACTCAGAATACAGGACTCATCAGATGGAAAATTGTGCTTGAAGACTTTGATTTTGACATAAAACATATTGAGGGAAAAGCTAACAAGGTAGCCTACTATTTGTCAAGGACCTCGATCGAAAAACAAGAACAATTACATATTGACTCGTGCAATGACGATATAGAGACTGTGCATTCTGCTGAATAATCAGCCGACAACAGAATCATATTAGTGGAAGATAAAGAAAAACCCGTGAATACAGAGAAACATCAGATCGTTTTATCCAAGGGGTACAAAGCCATCCCTTCCTGGGGAATGGGAAAAATCAGACATAAATTATCATTTCATGGACATGAAGAAGAAGAAGAAGATTTCAAAAAGGAACACCTAACAATAAAAAAATCTAATATTGCATACGGTATTTACTGTTCTAGTTCAATGAGGGTAGAATCAAAAAGTAAATTGTATGATCAGACGTACTATAAATTAGTAAGTTATTTAGAGAAAAATTTCTTACAAAACCAATTAAAAAGGTACTAGATGTCTCGGAAAAAGAACAACAAAAGGAAATTATTTCAGACTATCACCTAGGTAAAACTTATCAATGAGCGATGTACTAGTGTTTTGACTTTACTTAATGAGAAAGTTAGGGACATTGAAGATTCAATTGAGTCTAAAGGACTATTTACACCCTAGCATTATAAAACCAAAAGAATTTGAAAACATATACGAAATAAACAAAGATATTGTCATATTGAATTATTATAAAGACAAATTAAAAATACAAACCACATCATTGACGTTTCTTTACAAAAACTAAATCATCACGATTTACTAGCTATTTTGACTTTACTTGAGAAAGTTAGGGAAATTGAAGATTTAATTGAATCCAAAGGACTACTACACCCTAGCATTATAAAACCAAAAGAATTTGAAAACATATACGAAATAAACAAAGATATTGTCATATTGAATTATTATAAAGACAAATTAAAAATACAAACCACATCATTGACGTTTCTTTACAAAAACTAAATAATCACGATTTACTAGCTATTTTGACTTCACTTAATGAGAAAGTTGGGGAAATTGAAGATTCAATTGAGTCTAAAGGACTATTACACCCTAGCATTATAAAACCAAAAGAATTTGAAAACATACACGAAATAAACAAAGATATTGTCATATTGAATTATTATAAAGACAAATTATGACAAAGAATATTGTTGTACTAAAATAGAATAGGTTAAGGATGCTGGACATGTTTCCCTAAATAATCCCACAAATGTTCTATCAGACTCATAAGGGGAGATCACGCAGGGCTGTCGAAAACTGTGATTTCCACATGTTGCAAGTATTCGGTAACAATTTTTTCTATGTGCAGTCGTGCACTATTATGTATCAAAATGTACTGTTCACAAATAAATGAAGCAAATGAGATTACAGCCTCTAGGAGTACTCCCTGAATGTACCTTTGTGCAATCAGAGCCCCATTATCAATGAAAATAAGAATATTGTTTATGTTATGAGTACTTTGTGTAAGTGTGTACATGTTCAACGTGGGTATTGAGTATGTATGTGTGTATAATGTATATTGCGCATGTATATGAGTATAATGTATATGGCATATGGGTATATGCGTACTGTGTAACACACTACCATATTTATTATAAGCACGGATATGTAATGTACATTATTCTCATATACATGCACAATATACATACATACTCAATAGGCAAGTTACACATGTAAACACACTTACCCAAAATACTGATAACACAGACCATATTCATTGTAAGCACATAGTTTTTATCATTGGAGGAGAGGAAAATCTTCCAAATTATGCCTAAAGTATTAAATTTGATTAAATTTCTTTTTATTTCATATGGAAAAAAAAAGTGTAGTAAATGCATTAGAATTTGTTGATATGTTATAAAATTATATAAAATTTTATAAAATAATATGAAACTTTACAAAATATTATGAAAACTTATAAACAAAGATATGAAATTAAATCATATATATAAAAACCGGAATGAAAAAGTAAAAAAGAAATTATATGTTTATTTGTTATAAAAATTGTTAAATATTTTATAAAAGTTGTAAAAATGTAGTAAATGGATTAGAATTTGTATTGAAATAGTTAAAATGTTATAAAATTATATAAAATCCTGTAAAATTATATGAAAATTTATAAACAAAGATATGAAAACCAAAGAATATATCAGAATGAAGATGTGAGAAATAAAAAAAAAATATGAAATCCAAAGTAAAATATCGGAATGAAGAAGTAAGAATGAAAAAAAACATTTGTTGATACTATAAGGGTCAAGTTCAACATTTCAGCCTAGACTTTAGTGGCCAAAAATAACAGTTGTGAATAGGATCACTAAAGTAAAAAATAAAAGTAATAATGCTCTGGAAATATTGATTGAACTCGTCTAAGTTTTTTAAATACAATTTTGAATTAAGACTCCCCACCACATCAAGGTGGGAGTGCCTCGGGAAGGTCAGTTGATATAATACTGTTGTTAAAAAATTTTCAACATACTTAGGTTTACAGGTAAACTAATACCAAACCAGTAACTATACACAAACACACATAATTGGTTTATGGTTAAACTGATATACCACGCCAATGACCACAACACTAACACACACTAGTTTATGGGTAAATTAATACTATGCCAGTGACCATAGCACAATTTTTTTATAACAATAATATATCAACAAAAAAAAAAAGGCAAAAAATACAGGAAAGATTCCTTTTAAAAATAACATCTTGAAAAGAAAAATCAATTTTTCTCTCACTTTATAATTTTAGTCGCAATAATATATGTCGCAATAATGATATTTATTTAATGACACGACAAAAGAAAAAAATATATTTCAATATTCTATAAAACTCAAGGAATATGTGATAACGAAAACTAATTTAACTTTACAAAAAAATATTTTTATATTTACAATGAAAATGTTTTTTAAAAAATAGATAAATAAATAATCATAATTTTAGTAGATATTAAAATGGTGCAAAGAAAAATTATAAATTACTATTAAAAATCAATAAATAAAAAAAATCAACTGCTAACATATAATTTGAATCTACACTAGAAAAAAAATGGGAAATAAACATACTAAAGTAGATAAACAAAACAACAATAAGAAAATGAATGAATTAACTCCACAAAAAGAATAAAATAAACTATTTTTACAAAATTAAGCACAGTCAAGAAGACTAGTCGACGTTCACTATAGTAAAGCACTTAACTGAATGTGAAAGAGTGAGATCGTGCACTCCTTACATAGTCTGATATAAGCCAAAACAAAACGGCGAAATAAAATGGCGAATAAATCTTATAAGGCAGGTACTTAATTATTAGGTAGGTGGGGAGGTGTAAGAATTGGAACAGATAAACTACTAAAAGAAATAATATGGTGAAAGAACCTAAGCAATATTCATAAGTTAGTTAGATGACCCTTCACTGAGGAAGGTTTAATGGTTTAAGGTAGCTCCCCCGTATTTACAGAGTAGGCGAGCGCGCAAATAAACCAGTAAGGATTAAGTAGAGGTAAACAATGGAACATTGGAGAGCATAAAAAAACAAAACTAAACGATAATATTATACAAAATGACTGTCCTACACAAAAAATAGTTACTCAAAATAGTGTCCTAGAACCCTCAAAACTACCTATTACTACTACTACTACTACTTAATTAATTTTAAATTAAAAAAAAAATTTTTGGGAAGTGCGATCGAACTCTACTTCGTGTCGCACTGTGCCTCTCTTCATCCAATGATGAAGATTGATTTTGCATAGAAGCCATAATGGTGTTGGTAAATTGGTTCTCATCTTCTTTCTACAATCCGGGCACTGTAATAAAATTGCAGAGCATTAAAATGTACACGAAACACTACATGTTTGGAAAATAACATTTCTTGAAAAATATTTTGATTCAAATTTTACATTAATATATTTATTACTGTTGAGAGAACACAAAGAATATTCTTAAGTTAGGTAGAATTATAGTTATTTTAATTAAATTAAAGTTATCTTTAATTTTAATCACCATTAAATTTATCTATCAATGTGTGAAAATAATAGGTAGCATGACAATAATGTAATGAATACTGTATGTTTATATATATATATATCGCACCTCATATAGTGTTTTGATTAGTACAGCTAGGTAGAAAAAAGTCATGTTTCGAATTCTGAAAATTGTTATTAGAATAATACTTGTTTATGTCTGACATACTGCACCTCGTGATTAATAAGGCCCGAAGTATATATCCGTGAAGTAATAGAATAAATCAGTTAAAATCCAGGAATCATTTCAATAATATAAATTATAGTGTTCCTAAGTTTTTATAGATTAATTGTTAAGAATTAATTTTATTTTGACTGGTGGGTGCTATTTTTATCTAATTCAGTAAATTTATCTGTTAATCAAACTATTTTAAAAAGTCTAGCGCGATGCGCGCAACACAACTTTTACTTACCAAATTTCTTAGTTAGAAATTGATGTGTTTTGTTTAATTCCATTCCTCATAAAATTCAAGGTCACGCATTTTTCCACATTCATTTACTTATTTTTGTTTGTATTTGCTCTCTAAAGTAGACTGATTTTTTTATTATTCAATAAACGTTTTTACTTGTGTTTTTAAATAATTTATTTTTTGAAGAGAAAAGATTTGGCTCCGCCGGGAGTCGAACCCGGGTCTCCTGCGTTACTTCCTGTGTAGCGGTTAGCATCCTCGCATGTAACGCAGGAGACCCGGGTTCGACTCCCGGCGGAGCCAAATCTTTTCTCTTCAAAAAATAAATTATTTAAAAATAATTTAAAAATGGTGGTCAGCCACAAAATAAGATTATAATAATTAAAATAATTTAAAAAATTGACTTAAGTCAATAAAATATCATAAATTGGACAAACTTTGTCCACCTCCCGCTACTACTCGCAAAACTTGTGAGATAGGGGGAGTAGGTATCAGTGAAGAGGAAGGATTTGCTCTGCCTTGAGCCGAGCTCTGTGGTGTAGCGGTTAGCATCCTCGCATGTAACGCAGGAGACCCGGGTTCGACTCCCGGCGGAGCCAAATCTTTTCTCTTCAAAAAATAAATTATTTAAAAATAATTTAAAAATGGTGGTCAGCCACAAAATAAGATTATAATAATTAAGTTTTTACTTGTGATAATTTGGCAATGCAAGCATAATACTCCATCGTGTCAGATTTTTTAATTCTCTATGTAGTTGTTGAAAACTTCATTTAGTTTCCATGAAACAAATAATTTCCATTCAATGAACATAACATTATTGATTATAAAAAATGGTCTGTCATTAAAGGAGCACATTTAAGCCCCCAGAGAACATTTTAGCAATGCTGATTATTGTATGATATTAAAGAATACTTTATTCTCTTCAAGCATGATGAGTTTGATCAAATCCTTCAGAGAAGTTATGAAATAAAGTGCCCCCTCCGTTTGACGAATTCTCATGAAATTTTTGCTGTCACATTTCATACATCAAATACCCAGTTTAATCAAAATAGTTAAAGCCATTTTTGAGAGAAAAAAAAGTAAAAAGTTATGAAATAAAATACCACCTCCATTTGACCTATTTTGATGAACTTTTTGCTGTCAAACCACAGGCATATAGGCGGGCGCAATCGACTATAGGGTGCGCTAGTAGTTTTGCAAAATGTCGGAAAGAACGGGGATAGACAGTTGATGTGATAGAGATATTTGGTAATTTTAAAAGACCATTAATTGAAGGGCAGGCTATCCTTCATGCAAACCACATAATAACATGTGGAATAATATCTAAAAGTAAAAAAACAATTTATTTTGCAAGCCTTGTGCCTTCAAACTAGCAATCTTAAAAGGACTGCCCCATCAAATAAAAGTGGAAATCAAATTTATTAATAATAATAAGCAATTTTCTTGTCATTGTACGTGTAAAGCTGGTAGTTCTGGTAAATGCAAACACATCATTGTAACTTTACTCTACGTTTTTCTGTTAGTAATAACATTAATTACCTATTCATACAATCATTGTTATGACAGCTTAGATTCTTTGTCATATTATTTATTTATTTGTCAAAACTTTCAGGCTTCGCATTGAAAACTTGGAACAATTAAGAACAATGGATGTAAGACAAAAATGGGGAAAATTAAAAAAGAAAAACAAATAAGACACTATGGTCCCAATGTTATTTGCATAAAATTAACATTTTGGAATAATAAAATGTCAAATACTAATATTTACCTGGATAAATATAGTCACTTTCTTTAAAATGAAGACTACATATCGTCATATGTTTCGAAAGAGGCTTATCTATTCTTAATTTTACAATACACTCTTCAAGAAGCTTTTTATTTTTTGGAAATAAATGGAATGACACGTCTTTTGATTTTTTAGTTGAACGCTGAGGGACCGAGCAATACCTATTAGACATTTTTCAAATGATTTTTTGCTCAATCGGGTTTTAATTATGGAAAAATAAATTAAAAACGCCAAAAACCCTATGAATCCCAGGTAATGGACCGGCTTCTATCCCCGTTTCTCTAGTTCCTGTAAAGTAGCAGCACCGTCGCTTGCGCCCGCCTATAAATACACCAAAAACTCAATTTCACGTTCGTACGGTTTATAGCTTTCGAGCTAGTCTAGTATAATAGATTTCTAGTTCTGTTCTAGTAGTATAGTTTTCTCGATTGCATTAATTCATCCCTTGCTATATAATTCATATATAGGTAAGTGATAGTAAAAATTGGTGCGATGCGCGCTTTCTGTTATCAACTTACTTGGAGTAGAAGCCGAAATCTAATATCATACCTACCAATAGCGGAAATCTAGTATCATAGTTACATTACATACTTTTCACTTATAGTATGATTACTGGCCTATCGTAGATCCAATTAGAGTACCCGTCTTACATCCAGCCCCATAGACTGTTATATCTTACCTAGAAGGTAACCTAATTTATGCAATGACGGCAATTTAACTAGCAAGCAGTCTGAAAATAGATAATACGTAGCTCCAAGGCCTATCTGATTATTCTGGAACTAAATAGGAAATTTTTTTAAATAATTTATTTTTGAAGAGAAAAGATTTGGCTCCGCCGGGAGTCGAACCCGGGTCTTCCGCGTGACATGCGCGGTATGCTATCCATTGCACCACGAAATCGCTTCCAAACGGTGCCAAATCCTTCCTCTTCACTGACACCACTCCCACGATCTCGCAAGTTTTGCGAGTATTTACGGGAGATGGACAATTTTTGTCCAATTTTATAAATTATTTAAAAAATAGGTGGTTACTCCACAATAATGGTTAAATTAATATAAAATAATTTAAAAATTGATGAACGCCAGGAGATGCCCAAAATTGGACAAAAATTGTCCATCTCCCGTAAATACTCGCAAAACTTGCGAGATCGTGGGAGAGGTGTCAGTGAAGAGGAAGGATTTGGCACCGTCTGGAAGCGACTCCGTGGTGTAATGGATAGCATACCGCGCATGTCACGCGGAAGACCCGGGTTCGATTCCCGGCGGAGCCAAATCTTTCCTCTTCAAAAATCAATTATTTAAAATAATTTAAAAAATAGGTGGTTATTCCTCAATAATGATTAAATTAATATAAATAGGAAATTGCTGGCAATTTAGCAGTTCCAATAGGAGACAGACTAGATAGCTACAACAAGCTATACCAGGTCCTAAAAAAGCAAAACAAATAAAACTGCTAGGAAGGTTCAATAAAATTAAAAGTATAAAGGTTTTAGTTTGGAGAAGCGACGCCATACGAATGGAGAATAGTTTAGTACAAAAATAGAAATACTCCTAAAGAAGATTCTCTTCCCTTATGCCAATGAAACACAGATGTAATTTACCGATAAATAGCCATCTTCTTAAGCCACTATAAGTGTCAGCAAATACTGTCAACTGTGAGAAAAAAAGAAGAAATACCTTAGTAGAGGGAAAAGAAAGTGACCATGGGTACAATATACCTAAGTTAAAGATAGACGAGGTACAGTAAACTCTCGATTATCCGCTGGCGGATTATCCACTTCGCGGATTATCTTCGGTCATTCTAGAATTTTTTTTTTTTCTACCGGTAGATAAGTTAAATGTTACGACCAAAAACACGAAACAAGCAATTTCTGTTAATTTACATTTCTACAATCGCGAATACACTTTCCCGTGAGGTGAAACATGAACAAGCCTCTAACTGAGACAAATAAAAATTCAGTTTCCCCCAAAAAAATAGGAATTGCTTGTTTAATAATTAAATATTTAACTAAGAGGGGTTACCTCACTATTCAAATCATTTTATAATTAGAAAAAAGTTGGTTTGCTCATGTGTACCAGCCCTATCAAACCCGGAAAGTGCTTGAGTCACCACTCTCCGAACAGACCGTTTGTTTACTAAAGTGTCCCATCCAATAAGTGTAACACCCGAAGACTTAAAGAGTCACAAATCTGAGAACTCCCTTCCCATCCCACTTTTTCCTTTCATCATTTCATTTTCTCGTTCACGTCAGTTTTGTCAACCTGGCCCACAGTGTTTCGATTAGTATAAGCTAGGTGGACAAAAGTCATGATTGAAATTCTAAAAATTGGTATTCTAATAATGTAAACAATACATCAAAACGTGGCATTCTAATATTTATTTATGTCTCACACGCTCCACCTCATTAGTAATAGGGTCGAAAGGTGTAAAATCGTGGTGTAATAGAATAAATTAGTTAAATTCCAAGCATCACTTCAATCATTAAAATTATAGTGTTCCTAAATTTTTATAGATTGATTGTTAAGGATTAATATTACTTGGATTATTGAGTGCTAATTCACACAAATTTAGTAAATTTATCTGTTAATCAAACCACAATAAAAAAATGTTTTTGAGATGATTGCAGGATTTTTTCATCGTTTTGGAACTTCCAAATGATGTTAATGACTTGTACCCTTTTGTACCCGGGCTGATTTTTCTATATATAATAGGGGCACCTTTCAACTTAATAATAATATGTATTATAGCCTGCACACTCGAGTACAACATTCTTTTTTTTAGTACTTTCTTTCCAAAATGGATATTTTTTAAATAATCGTTGAACCACTCTATGGAAGAAAAATCTCTTTTCTCTTAAAGTTTCTTTCGTTCAAACATAATTTCAAAAACCGTAAAGAGGAGAGAGGATGAGGTTGCCTAACTCTGTCTCCAAAATCATGAATGGGTTGCTGCGCGAAAATCAAAGCAGCATTTTTAGGCTCAACGCCATTTTCCAAACTTCAAGGAACCACTATGATACCCACAAAAATTGGGTAAGACATCAATAATTCCTTTGGGGAATGCTAAGTAATTGAGTGGAAATGAAGAATTAGCCTGTTACTGTTATCTTTGCAGAGGTAAGCTCTCAAAAAAATAACTTTATTCTGGGGCTAAATCCCTATACAGCTATGCACATATCAAAATAGATATGTGACCATCATGCTACACCTGTGAAAATATCAAATATTTATTTAAGGTGAAAAAAAAAAAAAAGGATCATCAAAGAAGAAAGAAAAGAAGGAAAAAAGAAAAATGCATGTAAAGAGGATTAGAAAAAAAATAAATAGTACAGAATTTTGTATAGATAGGCTTTTGTTTTTATTTTTCTTCTTAATCTCCTGAGAATCGCTTTAAATTTGATTTTCAATTAATAAAAAGTTTTTGTTTTATAATTAAATTACTTAATTGGTCTCAATAAATGAAAAAATGACGAAAAAGAATTTTATGATTTAATATAATATATTTAATTTATGAAATATACATAATATTAAATATAGTATATTCAATTTTATAATTAAATATAATCATTTTATAATTAAATTACTTAAATAGTCGAAAGAGATGAAAAAATTATGAAAAATACTTTTGTCCACCTAGCTCCTACTAAGCGAAACCCTGTGTGGCCTTAGCAGTTACATAGCTTGTTTGTGATTGTTGTTCGTGATTTTATTTTACAATGAGTGATAAAACTTTATAAATTACATAATTATTTATATGTATGTATGTATGTAATATCTATAAATAAACATTTTGCTTTGATTAGAATTTGTTGACAAATAGAAGATTTTGTTGACCTTTTGAAAATTTTGCGGATTATCCGTCGAATTGGTTTATCCGCGGTGGCCGTGCCATCCAATACCATGGATGATCGGGAGTCTGCTGTATATATAAAACATTCACCGAATGGGTTTGGATTCCGTCAATAGTCACTTAAGTAGTAGAACAAGAAGCAACGGTAGAGTACACCCTAGTAATGGAAAACTATCGATAGTTGTTTGAACTATCAATAGTACTATCAAAAACTGTATTTGTGAAGGGGAAAGAGCCTCTGTCTCTAAGGACACCGATCTGCTATGTAATTCATTTAAATGAAAAATAAAAAACATGGTACAGCGCTATTGCATTTATTATTTTAACAAAAAAGGCTTAAAATAAACTCTAAAATAATATTTCCACATAAAAAAATATGAACTCAAATAAACTGATCAGATTCATCCTTACACCATGCTGACTGAATTACAATGACCGGGATATGGGACTCTTAATTAACCCTTTCATGGCTCCAGACGAGATATCTCGCGAAACAAAGTCGGTCCCCACAAGCTAATGACAAGATAACTCGTCAAAGGCTGCCGTTCCCCATTCGCTAATGACGAGATATCTCGCAATTGATTTTTCACTTATTTACCATCCTCAGCTTCACAAGAGATAAGTTGTCGTGACTGAGGCACATCCTAGGGGATCCACGGAGACTTAATATATAGATCTAGTGGCTGCTGGGCTGCAGGGGTATCTATTGCGGAAATATTTGTGTCGGCCCGGTAGCTGCCTGTCATCTGTGCCGGCCGTTCGGGGAAGCCTGGCTCACCCCTTATTACCTGCCATTTTTACTTTCACTTACCTATATATGAAATATATAGTAAGTGGAAGTATTGCGCTCATGAAAAATTTCGACTTTCGGTTTTCAACGGAAATACACGTTTTGGGGTCCCCTGAGTCCAAATGACCAAGTCCCGCGAAATGATCTGTGTGTGTGTGTGTGTGTGAACAGACTAGCTCAAAAACTATAAACCGTGCGAACCTGAAATTTGGTATTTAGTTTAGGTATATGCCCGCGATGTGACAGCAAAAATTTCATCAAAATTGCTCAAAGGGAGGGGGTACATTATTTAAAAACTTTTTACGTTTTTTTCGATTTTCTAAAAAACGGCTCTAACGATTTTGATTAAACTGAGTATTTGATGTACTAATATGCCTGAGATATGACTGTAAAAATTTCATCGAAATTGATTAACCGGAGGGGGGACTTTACTTAAAAAATTTCGTATGATTTTCACGTGTTTTTTTTATTTACTCAAAAACGGCTTTAACGATTTTGATCAAACTGGGCATTTGATGTATTTATATGCCCGAGATATGACTGTAAAAATTTCATCAAAATTGATTAACCGGAGGGGGGCTTTACTTAATAAATTTTGTATCATTTGCACGTGTTTTTTTAATTACTCAAAAACGGCTTTAATGATTTTGATCAAACTGGGTATTTGACGTATGTATATGTTAACGATGTGATAGCCCGCATTTCATCAAAATTGCTCAAACGGAGGGGGCACTTTATTTCTTAACTATTTTTGCAATTTTTACCTTTTTTTCGATTTTCTCAGAAACGGCTTTAACGATTTTCATCAAATTCGTCATTTTCAATGAAAACTAGGTGTTCTTTAATATCAGGTAAGCTTTATCATTATGAAAATGTTCTGAGGGGGCTTAAATGGGGTAGGGGCCTTTTTTGTTTGTTTGTTTTTGTTTCCTATGAAGTATCTTTGTTTTTGTTTATATGGAGAAATAAACTGTCTCTAATTACGCTGGCTAAATGTGATATGATAAAAACCAAGTAAACATATAGAGGAGAAAAAAAGAAAAATATTCAGTCAACTCATAAAACACGTTGAGCCCACGCAGGACGCTTTTAATGACAGACCATTGTTCATAATTAATGCCATTCTGTTCATTTAATGGAAATGATTTGTTTCATAGGAAATATTCAACAAGTACATTGAGAATTATAAAATCAGTCGACTTGGAGTATTATGCTTGCATTGCCGAATTATCTCAAGTAAAAACTTTTATTTAATAATAAAAGAAATTAGTGTTTGTTATAGAGCAAATGAAAACAAAAATAAGAAATGAATGTGGAAAAATGTGTAACTGAATGAGAAGTGGCATTAACACAACGCATTAATTTCTAATCTAAGTTGGTAAGTGAAAGTTGTGTGTTGCGCGCACGCATCAGATTTTTTTTTTCTGTCCCTTATCCCTCCCTCGGTTACCATCAAGGGTCTGAAGTAGTGGTGTGTTGTTTAGTAACAATCTGTTTATTGGAAACAGTTAATTTCCTTAAACAGAAACAGTTAACTGTTTCGGAAAAAAATAAACAGATACAACACTGTAGTGAGAAAAAAAATGGTAAATAATAATAAAAATTAAACACAAACAATTAGAACAGTTTCGAGAAGCAGGCAGAATTAGCAGGTTAACAGGCTGTTGCGAGAATCAGCAGGTTAACAGACTGTTTCGAGAATAAACAGGTTAAGAGGCTGTTTCATTTAGCAGCCTGTTAACCGAAACAGATACGTGAAACAGATGAAACAGTGGCCTTAAAAAAGAAACAGATTCTTAAACTGTTTCGGTCAACAGGCTGTTAACCTGTTGATTCTCGCAACAGCCTGTTAACCGAAACAGATACGTGAAACAGTGGCCTTGAAAAAGAAACAGATTCCTAAACAGTTTCGGTCAACAGGCTGTTAAATGAAACAGCCTGTTAACCTGCTAATTCTGCCTGCTTCTCTAAACTGTTTCAGTGAAACTGTTTATTAAACAGCTTGCGCCCGAACTGTATCTGTTTAATTCATTCGCAAATCTGCTACTCTGCGTTATGTGGCCCTTAAGTTTTTTAATTATTAAATTATGTTTTCTCCAGATTGTTTATTCAATTAAACCATGATTTTTATAAACAAAAAATCAATTAAGCCTATTACAAGATTTGATTCATTAGTTATTTTTAGTGCTGTTTAATTATTTTACATAAAGAACAGGAATTGGTTGGGGGTGCGGTCAAAGTAATAAGTACAAATATATGATATTTACATATTTTATTCTGGCCAACGTTTCAACCCAAATTTTAGGTTATCATCAGGGCTTTTCTCACTGCTGTTGGGCACTCAGCTCCCAACAGCAGTGAGAAAAGCCCTGATGATGACCTAAATATTGGGTCGAAACGTTGGCTAGATTAAGATATGTAAATATCACATATTTGTACTTATTACTTTGACCGCACCCCCAACCAATTCCTGTTCATTATATCTACGGTCAACTATCTTCCTCCATCATTATTTTACATAAAGCTTAATTTTATATTAAATGTTTTATGAGAAATTGTCATTCGAACTTGTTAGATATTTCAATAATTAAAACATAATTTAAAAGAATGCTCCAATGCTAAGTCGGACCAGTTTTTTTCTTTTTTCCCATATAGTATTATTTTTAACAGTTGTATCTGTTTTTTTTAAACTGTTTAATGAAAGTAGCAGGAACAGATGCAACTGTTTTTCAAAATTAACAGTTTTGCCCATCACTAGTCTGAAGGAAGGCCCTTTGCCATTATTCATTCGAGTTCTAGACGCTCTGAGCGATAATCCTCTGTGTTGGTGATATTCACTGTTTTATTTATTATTTATTAATTAAAATAATATGAATTATTAAAAATTTATTAAATTAAAAAAAAATGTATATAAAGGATTAACATTATTATATTATTGTTCATTATTAACTTCTCATTTTTCTTATTCTATTCTATTTTATTATTCTATTCTTCTTCTTATTTTCTCATTTCTCACGTAATCTCTTATTTCAATATCGGTAATATAACATTTTAATTTATTGAAATAATGATAAAGGTATTATAGAATCATAAAAAATAAATAAAACATTAATAAATAGTCGGTGAAGGTTATGAGGAGTTGAAGAAGTTGAACCGGTCAGCGGCGGAGAGTGGCCTGCAGGCCTTAGCGTGGGGAGTGAAATGCCTGCAGACCCGCTCAGCGGCTCAGTGCAACTCTCGTTCCGAGTGCTTAGCGGTTAAAGGGTTAAAACATTAGTAATTATGAAAGAAATCCCATAGGTAGGCAGATTATGAATTTGTCTTGGCTAAAAACATAAAAATTTGACTGATGGTTAATGGTTCAAGAGGTTTGTTCAAGTTCAAGAGGAGGGATTTGGCACCGTTTGGAAGCGACTCCGTGGTGTAATGGATAGCATACCGCGCATGTCACGCGGAAGACCCGGGTTCGATTCCCGGGGGAACCAAATCTTTTCTCTTCAAAAATAAATTATTTAAAATAATTTAAAAAATAGGTGGTCATCCACAATGATGGTTAAAAGAGGTTTGTTTTCACTTTTCTGTAAATCAAGTTTTCTCGACTTTTTGAGGTTTTTATTTTCCACGATTACTAGAAAGCTTGAATATTGGCAAATATTACGCCAAGGTTTAATGGAACCCACAAAGAAATGTTTATCTAATTAAACTGCTGATGAAAAAGTGCATTCTGCATTATCTTATCGTTCCCAATTAAAATTCAACTACTCAACCCCCCCCTCCCCCTGGTCATCATCAAATACTGTTGACAGTTATATCCGATAATATCGATCCTTTTACATCACTAGTACACCCCAAATCTACAGTTTTTGTCTCTGTGAGTGATTAAAGTTAATTATTAGGTGATTAGATTTGAAACAGCAGAGTATTTTGATAAATGTTCTAAATACTACCAAGAAAAAAATTCTAAACGCTTTGTTCTTCTAAAAAATATATCATATCAAAAGTGATGGAGAATGTGCAGATTTATGGAAAATCAAATCCTGCACATTAAGAATTTTTCCTGAACAGATTTGAAGTTGAAATATATCGGCAACATTGCACGTAGGAAAAAGTCCAGAGAGATCTAGCACGGCATGTGTTAGAAACGGAACTCCCTAGACAAGATACATACTGTGAACATCTCAAAGTGCAATGGACTATAAAATGTTGTTTCATTTGCTGATTGTTCGAATCTTGTTGATATGTGCAAATTTAAAAGAATGAAAAAAATAACAAAAAAATCTTCAAAAACAATTTCATTGACACGTTACAAAAAGTTTGCTTATCCAACAAATTATGCTGCCTTGGTACACTATTTTAGTTAGTATTGTAAGTCAAAGGCTAATTGCATTTTGAGAAGTTGAAAATGCGATGTTGTATGTGGGCGGGGACAACAAGGATGTGCCATGTTGTATATTATCTTTTATTCTACTACCATGATTTTTAAGAAATAAATAGAAATTAATAGGAGATTTGCGAAAGTGAAGCCTACCATATAAAGATGACCACGTTTAGGTGAAGTGCTGTTAGTTGCATAAGTGTGAATTACTGGAAGAGGTGCATATATCACTTCAGTAAATGATTCTTGCAGAAGTAGAGTTCTAAGATTCCAGGAACCACCTTCCAGGAACCACCGATGAATATAGACACCATCCTAATGTAAAGAAAAAAAAGTAATAAATGTAAAAAGTAATTGTTCCTCGTTATTTTTCAGCACTTTAAAAATCATTTGAATTGGTACATAAAATAATGCTTGGCACACAACTTTGTTAATATAATTAAACAAAATATACAATTATCTGTTGCATATACTTAGAGGAACTTGAAAAATCACCTGGTCCAAGTGAAAATACCTATTACGCTCATCAAAAAAGGTTCTTAACTATAAGAAATGTATCGCAAATTTATGACAAAATGTAAAGAGGCCGAAGGAGCATTACCAATTGAATGGACGGATGCCCACATTTGTCCAATATAGAAAATGAGGAAATAAGAGCTCCACCTACAGAGGAATATTTTAACTACCAGTTCAAGTAGATTGTATGGCACAACAATGAACAAAAATTAGTAGAAGTGTGTAGACAATTTTTTTCTGAGGGAGAGGCCCGTTTTAGAAGAGGTAGATCCTATATAGAATATATTTTCACTCTTACCCACCACATCGAAAAGAAGAAAAGTCGTATTAATATTCTTTGATCAACAAAAACCTACGATGTGGTACTCCCAGTAAATTATTACCTGAATGCCATGGACAAATTTGCACTCCATACAGGAGTTTTTTCCGTAACATCAAAGTTCTGTATTGTATAAGGATACTAAAGTCAGAGTGAAAATAAAAAAATATGTCCAAAATAGATGTCAATGACAAAACCAGGGCTGCTTCCTCTTCCACAAGCTTTTTGATGTATAAGTTGAAAGTGTCCTGAGGGGGTGGAAAAGGAATGCCAAAGAATGAGAATCATAGTCGGAAATGACTGCCAGTATAACTGGAATTCGCTGATGATGAAGATGATGCTTTTTATGTAAAAAGAAAACTGCTAGAAGCGTAATCTTCAGGAGGTAAGGAAATCGGAAAAACCAAAACAGATTATCTGGACATTTAATATTCACGAAATTTCTCTCACTCCAGAGGACAGTAATGTCCCTTAAAGTGAAAGTTTAAGTTTCTCGGCAGATGACTATTGACAGGATTTGGGGGTGATCTTGACAGGAGAAAAGGGCACAAAAGGCAGGAGGGTTATAGGAATACCCCATACAAATAGAGTTGGCTAAACTAGTTAAAGACGGATTACATCTAACAATAATATTTAAGCGGTAATAAATAACGTAACAAGATGTGGCAACATCTTCTCCACATAGCCATTTTAAATCACACATTATTTACAAATACGATACTTTACAAAATAAGCATTGAATATAAACTTATTATAAATATAAATATTACATACATAAATACCTATAAACTAAATATGATTCACACTATCTATAATTTAATTATTTATTTTTAACATAAACAAGTATAACTATTATGAAGTAATAACATAACACATCTTCAAAATCTCAGAGTCCAGCCTGGAATGCCTCAAGACCAGAGACATGAAGGTTGGCTGCAGGATGAAGATGATATCCTTCAGATATATAAAAGGATCAAATAGATCAAATTAAAAAGGAGCAACTCCCAAGCAATTTAAATGAAGGAGAGGAGGAAAGGATGGAGACATCTGAGGAGGCAGCTGAAATGTCGGAATGCCACTCAGAAATTACCACAGTGATGCCTGTAAAGGAGGGTGGATTAAAAGAAGAGGCTAAGGCCGGTTCTAAGAAGAAACCCCAACCAACAGCATCACTGGAAGTAAGTACAACAAATAAAGAAGTAACCTTTAGGGAGGCGACGGGAGGAGGAGCTATACCCGAAGTACTGGCGAAAGCCAGTACGGAAGGTAGAACCACCTAGTGAGCCATCAGAAAGAAAACAGTAGAAGAAAGGGAGGAAAAAAAAAAAAAAAAAAATGAAACTGCTCCAGATAAAACTCCACCATTGCATAGCAGCAAATGGTGTTTTGCATCGATGTATAATAGGTAAAACATAGATATTGTCCTTAAACAAGAACCTTACCTAATAAAAGGCGAGCTCGTGGGACTGAAACTTCCTGGATACAGTATAGTATCCATGAGGGACAGCCCCAGAGCCTGCACATTATATAAAAATGAGCTAAAACTGCTGCCTCTTTGGCAACTTTGTTCCAGAGACTCAGCAGCAGTGAAATACACCCCGAAAGAGGGAAGTCCCACCATTTTGCTGGCGGGATATCTCCCATTCGAGGACAAGGACCCCACCTTAATGATGGAAAAAATACTGGGGGAAATCAATGGAAACAAAATTATTGCTGCACTAGATAGCAACTCCCATCATTAAATCTTGGGAAGCAGCAATACCAATCTAAGAGGTGAGCTATTGCTTATCCTACGAGGTGTGGCTATTAAATAACGAGACTGACGCTGTAAAACATTTTATTTTTATTTCATACATTTTTACTTATTATCACCTTCAATATACACCCCTCCTCTATCCCTACAACGCTCCATGCGAATCTTCCATTGTTCGAAACAGTGCTGGAAGTCTTTTTCTGTCAGCTTCTTCAGGACGCGTGCCGCTTTCTCTTTCACAGCTTCAACAGACTCAAATATTGTTCCTTTTAATGCAGATTTCACCCTAGGAAACAGATAGAAGTCGCACGGCACAAGATCCGGCGAATAAGGCGGGTGGTCTAACACTGGGATGCTGAATTTGGCTAGAAACCTCTTAACAGACAATGCGGAATGAGCCGGCGCATTGTCTTGGTGGGGAACCCATGACTTGTCCTTCCACAATTCAGGTCGTTTTTTCCTTAATCTTTCGCGGAGTTCAGCAAGAACGTGAAGGTAGTAATGTTGATTAATCGTTTGACCTTCAGGAACCCAGTGAAGGTACACAATCCCATGAATATCGAAAAAAACATCTTGAAACTTGAAAATGCTTAAACCACTCAAAAACACGTGCACGCGATAAACATTCATTGCCATACACTTCTTTCAATAAATTATAAATTTCAGTAGTGGTTTTTCCAAGTTTCACAACAATTCGTTGCTCTACTGTTACACTTAACATTTTTCCGGTGAAACAAAAAAACAACTCTAATGAGAACGAAGGCTACGGCTGTACTGATTTGTTTACAGAAGCGAGAGGCACTACATTCGAAAGAGAAGGCTTCACGATAACAGCTGTTGGTTGCTGGCGTTTGGTGCATCCGCACTTCTTCTGTAGCAGCGTCAGTCTCGTTATTTAATAGCCACACCTCGTATATACTATATTGCAATACCAATCTAAGAGGTGAGCTATTGCTTGAATTTATTATAAAATATGATCTTGAAATATTGAATAGTGGCAACACATCCACATTCAAGAACAGACAAAGATCGGAGGGAATAAACATAACATTGGCATCACAAACATTCAGTAGACAAATCGTAAACTAGCATGTCTCCAACGAGGAAACATGCTCGGCCATAAATACATACTATTTGACTTACCGGACAAATTAAACTATAATGAGGAGTACAGGCATCCTAAGAATACAGACTGGGAAACGTACTCCTCCATACTTACCGAATTAATAGATGCACAAAATGAATGGCAACTGGATTGTCTCAATTCTGCAATGACAAAAGCGATGATGGAATCTTACTATCATAGCAACAAACTTAAAACAAAAAAATCCAATAGAAACGTTCCATGGTGGAACAATGAACTAAATAAGCTTAGAACAAAAACAAGAAAATTGTTCAACGCTGCAAAGAACTCTGGCAGATGGGATATCTATAAGGAAGCAGTTACCAAATATCACAAATCTGTCAGAAGAGCAAAAAGAGAGGCTTGGAGGAAATTTTGCTCAGAGGAAAGCGACATTCCAGAGGTAAGCCGAGTTAAAAAAATATTAAACAAAACAGAACAGGAAACCTTGGGCACGCTAAAGGTAGAAGGGGGATCCACGGTAAACGAAATGGAAACCCTGGAAGCATGGAAAGAACCCAGTTTCCAAACTGTAAAATCAAAAACATCATTAACAACTCCGCATCGACCAACGACGAAATAATGTGGATGGAAGCAAAGCAAATAGTCACCAGCTGTGCTTTGGAATGGGCTGTCAACACTATGAAGCCGTACAAATATGCTGGTGTGGATGGTATATTTCCTGCACTAATTCAGAAAGGAATGAATATCATAAGACCTCACCTCTTAAAATTATTAAGAGGTAGCCTAGCACTAGGATATATACCTACTGAATGAAGATTATCCAAGGTAAGGTGTATACCAAAGCCAGGCAAAGAATCATATGATGATCCTAAAGCCTTTAGACCCATAGTCTGTCATCATTTCTAATGAAGACGCTAGAAAAGATGGTTGACAGACATGTGAGAAAACAGATATCGGAAACAAACCCGATGCATGAAAGGCAATTTGCTTACCAAGCAGAAAAAAGCTGTGAGGCAGCACTGCATAATTTGGTGTTAAGGATTGAAAAATCCTTAAACCAAAAAGAAATAACAACTGGCACCTTTGACATTTGACGAAACACCATATAAAGTCATCAAGGACGCTATAAGAAATAGAAATATAGACAAAATCTCCTCCAGATGGTTAGAAAGAATGCTGGAGGAAAGGATTTTGGTCACAGAATTGGGACATGCCAAACTGTGGATAAAACCAAAAGGAGGTTGCCCACAAGTGCTCCCCATTACAGTGGTGCCTAGTAGTGGATTCCCTACTAGTGAAACTAAACAAAGCAGGCTTCTATACAAAAGGGTACGCTGATGACCTTGCATTTTAATTGAAGGAAAACATCAAAGCGTAATATCTGACTTGCTTGTAAATGCAATCAGCCATAGCATTAACATATTTTTAAAACTTTTATTAACAATGATCTTTTCATATTTCTTAAAATATTTTGTGCCTTCCTTGCTAAATAAAGAAGCTAGTCAAACAATAATTGGTTCTTAAGACCCGGGTTCGAATCCCGGCGAAGCCAAATCTTTTCTCTTCAAAAATAATTTAAAAACAAGGTGGTTACCCACAATAATGATTAAATTAATTTAAAAATTGACGAACGTCAAGAGATGCCCAAAATAGGACATAAATTGTCCACCTCCCTTAAATACTCGAAATTGCGAGATTGCGGGAGAGGTGTCAGTGAAGAGGAAGGATTTGGCACCGTTTGGAAGCGACCTCCGTGGTGCAATGGTTAGCATACCGAGCAAGACCCGGGTTCGATTCCCGGCGGAGCCAAATCTATCCTCTTCAAAAATAAATTATTTACAATAATTTAAAAACAAGGTGGTTACCCACAATAAGATTAAATTAATATAAAATAATTGTTTATACTATAATTATCGCATGGAACTGTTTAAGAAATTTGAACTGGTTGATTTGAAATTTTTAACATATTTTTAAAACTTTTATTAACAATGATCTTTTCATATTTCTTAAAATATTTTGTGCCTTCCTTGCTAAAATAAAGAAGCTAGTCAAACAATAATTTGGTTCTTACGTGTGGTGGCATACTGATGTCTTCTCTGTTATATTTAGTTACTTCATTCATCAATGTAACTGAGTCCAAGGCCCAATCCTTGTGGGCTCTCAAAACTTCCTGCCTTGTAGCTGTCAAGAACCCTATTTCGATATAAACTTTAAAAGCAACCATAAACATATGTCATGTGAAAGTATATTCAACTAATTAACATTTTTTTAAAGTTAGGTTAGATAGATTTTACCGAAATCCTATCCAGTAAATTAATAACATTAAAAAGACATAAAAGTTGTCACAATACATTTGTTATATCTGTCTTAAATATTCTAATTTTTTTTTCCTTTAGATCTTAACCTATTTGACTAGAATAATAAACGTAGACAAAGTAAACTTTCATTTAAAAAAAAGATCTACGAAGTATCATGAAAAGGTGTTTGACTTGTTTGTTATAATATCGGCAGTTTACCAAGTATCTTTGTATTTTTTTTATATTGTGTATAGAAATATAAGCGGTCTGTTTTAGCAATGATTCATAGAGAAAATCACTAATATATAAAAATCAATTGAACTTCTAAACTTTAGTAAAGTAAATTTTTAAACATCTAATTCAATCCCACGGTGTAAAATTACAGAACTATTACTTTAATGAACTTCTTCAGATCAACTGGGTTCCACTGTCCATCATCAAATTTTGGGAACTCCATACTTTTATAGTCCATTAATTACACTAAGTAGACAGTTGGTGAATTTAAATGAAAGCTGGTAGATATTTGCATGGAGGGGGTGTGCAACCCTGCCCCCATTCTTTAATATTAAAACTTAATTATTCCAGCTGTATGATAGTTCCACAATTGTCGGACATAACTTAAAATTAAATTTGATTGTCCTTTTTATTTAAGGGATATGCCAAAATTTCATAGACTGCTATAATATGAAAATTCCTTGCAGGCTGCTTTTTAAAAATCAAAAATGTCATTTTTTATTTTCATTTTGCCAAAAAATAGGAAAGGAACAACATTGAAACCATTTTTTTTTTCTTTGTTACAAGAGTAGGCAACGTCTGATGTCTTTATGAAAAATTTCAAAGCAATATCTACTAACTAAAAATAAGGACACAGGGACGAGAGAAACAATAATTTCCATTAAAATTTTTAATTCTTATTTTTTTCTAAATTTGGTAGGAATATTTTTATATCATAAGTAATGATTAATTAGCAATATATCAAAACGAATTTATAACAGGACTATCAATCATTCGATTGAGAAATTATTTATGTAAGTTATATTTAATTTATTATGCTAGTAATTGGATCATTAAATGTTAATGAATATAAATTAATTACATTCATGTAATTAACCTAAATGTACAGGTTTTGAGAATGGGGACATAGCCCCGAAATGTTAACAACGTTTTAATGTAGAAAATAAATAGTTATGGCAAAAATGGAAGATGTATTGCTAATTAATCATTACTACAACAAAAATAATTAATTGCGATTGTAGATTTTTCTTTTGTGTTTTATTTTTAGGATAGGCTGACAGAGAATCAAAATTGGCACATATGAAAGTTAAAAAATAAGATGAAGTTTTTCAGAATTTTTACTTTAAAATCAGATAGATTTGAAGATTTGGCAACAGTGCATGCGATCTACTGCCATCTTGACATGGAGTGGTTTAGAGCCCATCGCTTCTTACATATGATCCGAATGTTATGTACCGTGCCCTACTCATAGTTACTATGCCAGAAGGAATTACCACACTGGGATTCGCAGAAGATCTTGCAATCATTGTTCGAGGAAAGCTTCTGTAAGAGATAAAGTACAAGGCCAACAGCGCAATATTTAATATTCCCCAGTAGCTTTCATCCGTGGGCCTACAACTAGCTGACCACAAGACTGCGGCCAGGGAAGGACCGTTGGAGAGATAAACATCCTCTCAAAGCCCTCCATTAAATACCTAGGTGTGCAGATTGATGCAAGGATGCGGTTTGATGAACACCTGCAGATAGTCAGCATGAAAGCAGTGAAAGTAGCAAACGCACTGACTGGAATCATGCCAAATATTTGTGGAGAAGGCTCCTTGCTAATGTTACCAACTCGGTGCTTTTGTACGCTGCACCAATCTTGTTGCATGCCTTTCAAGCGAGGTCATATTTTGTAAGGCGATTAGAGTGCATTGAAGAAATGCCTTACGCATTTAGAGCATTTTGCTGTTAACATAACATAACTCCAATAGACCTACTGGCCGAAGAGCCAAGAGAATTTAGTTTATTTTAAGATTTAAGTAAGTGAGGTTTCATCGTTTTTCCACTGGAAAATTCAATTATTTTCATCACAAGAAGATTTATTATTTTACAGGAGATAACTTTTCTGAACGCTTCCTCATTTTGTATTAACCTCATAGCATCAAATTCTACAATTCTATAAAGGAGAATGAGTTTGAAAACTCCTAGTTAATATATATATATGTATAGGTTTTTATTTATTGGTAATCATGGTAGGTTATCAAATATGCATGATTTTCAAAAGACACGAAAACATAAGTGGTCAACACTAATAACTAATCCTTATATTTACCTTTTGGGTTGAAAAAGCTGGTCATCCAGAAATCATTTGGGCGCCCGCTGCTGATCCAATGGTAATATTGGTTGTTCCTCTCAAGCATGTCAGTGAACCAGAAGCCTATTAAAGTAGATCCCCTAGAGTATTTTTGCCAAGGGTAAGGCCCCTTAGCTCCGTAAATACTGTCTGATGTTTCATGCAGATTCTTTTATCACAATTGTTTCAATGGAAATGAATAGTCATTATATATTTTATATCAGAAAAATGCAATATGAAAAGCTATAATTTTTAAATTTAGCTGATTAGTCAATGTTCTCTTCTACAGTTTCAAAGTATCTTTTTTAAAAACTACTAAATGTCACTCTATTACATTATTCCAATTATTAAATTAGACTAAATTATTCCAATTCAGACTAAATAATTAAAGTTATTAGACAATCATAAAAATCATAAGGTTTAGGGAGGAAAGTGAAGAGAAAATAAGCTAAAATTGGATTGTCTGCTTGGATTACTAACTACTTATTATGGTTTATTTCTTTTTAAAGGGCCTAAAAAAAATCCTTAGGTCAACAGTCAAATTTTTTCTACTGCTTGCTTCTTTTCTACTCTGAGTTGCTTTTTGTAAATAAATCATGAAGGTGAATTGATAGAAGGTTTATTTATGCCTCACAGTTGCTCACAAATGTTTGTTTCTTAAGCCTTGCCGGAAACCGAGGAAGATTACTAGTCCTCTAAAACCACTTTATATTGCATTCAGAAATCAATTATTCTTAAAATCGATATGGTAACAAAACAAAAAAATATTTTTGTACATTTTAACATAGATTTTTTAGCAAAAACAACAATTTTTAACATTGATATTTTGACAAAAAAATTATGTTTTTAATACCAATGTTTTGACAACAAAACAACCTCTTATCAGTGATAAGAGGTGGGGTGTGACCGATATTTTCTGTCACTGCTCCTTAAAAGTCACAGTGACAAATACCAGTGACTTTGTCACTGTTGAAAGAATGAGGTCAACACTGAATGATAACCTCGCTGTAAGGTTATAATTGGAGTTTTGTCATCAATCAATAAAATTCTCAAATATTAGAAAATGTTAACTTAGAAATTTATTAATTTAATTAAACTACACTGATAAAACAGTTTCCAAAATGCAAAGTCTAATGTAAAACGAAGAAAAGCAATGCTAAATAATGGTTTATGTCATGAATTCATGTGCTTCCCGCTGGTGGCCCCGCGCTTCTAGGGGCTACGCAACAATTATTTGGTCTATCTGAAAATTTGTGATTTTAACCCCATAATGTTCCGTTATCGTAAAACAATTGATACTACATAGATTACATTTTGTATAAATATTACAAGTATTTGTATTACATTGATATTGTAATACGTTGTAATACATTGCATTACATTATATTACATTGAATATTTTTTTTTATTTTATATTGAAAAAGGCACACTTATACTTTGTATACACAAAGTATAAGTGTGTATATACGTGTGTATAAGATAGTTGTAAATGTATATTTTTTTCATGTAAAAAATATAAGTTATATTTGTTTTGAATAATCTTTGCCCTTAAAAAAATATTTTATTCATTTGATGGTAAAAATAAAAAAAGATTCAGTTATAATTAACTAAAAAGTAAGCGGTCGAATTATAAACTTAGCAATAAAATGTTTTTTGTTTTTTTTAATTGAAGATAAGAGAGTTGATTATGCCTAAGTAAAAGTAAGTTGTGTATTTTAGGTAGGAAAGACTAAAGTTTTTTTTTATTAAAGTGGGTTTGTTTTTTATGTGACCGGGAAGAAGTCCCAAATTGCTGAGAACAGTGGAGGGAAGGGAGGTGTAGTGGGAGATCAGCGGCGTCGGTCACAGTGAAGTCAAGAGTGACTCAGGTCACAGTGAAGTGAAGAGTGACCCAGGCCACAGTGAAATGAAGAGTGACCCAAGTCACAGTGAAGTGAAGAGGGACCCAAGTCACAGTGAAATGAAGAGTGACCCAAGTCACTGACAAGTAGAGTCCCTGTGAATTCTTGGAGTGACAAATCTTCCAGCGACTGTGACCTTACAGTGACTTGTAAATTTTGGTCACAGTGACTACTGGTGACTGGTAAAGTCCTTTTTAATTTAAGTAAAAAAAATTCCTTTTATTATTCATAATTCAATTAAAATGCACCATTTCTATTTATAAAAAACCGCTCAACATTGTTTGTTGATTAAGGGGATATACAATACGTACGTAATACCTAAAATGCACTTAACGGCCTGAGCCGAGTCAGTGTTGCCAGGCAACTGCAGATGAAAGCATCGCCACGCTCCAGGAGCACACATTTTTGTTGGCGAAGTCCATGGCTTTGAAAGGCAGTCTTTTTTCGCATCACCATCGTGACATCGGACATCATTTTCGCCCCAAGGGCCATTAGAGGACATTTTCCAGATAAGAACTTTTTGTGTTCAAATATTTTTCTTTATTTTGTTAATTATTATTACCGTCACTACGGAAAATATCTTTTAATTTAAACAGTCTCTTTATTTTATCATTTGTTTCACTTAAGAAGGTTCCTTTATTTTGTTTTCATTAATAATTATTTTTAGTTTATTTTTCATGTTTAGTTTATTTCTCTTCAACACATTAAGCCATTATAAAATTATTTTATTCAGTTATTTTTTGTCTATTACCTCAATTATATCAGTTCAATTGTTTGCATTTTATTTTTGCTTATTCCAAAGAATAACCTTTAATTTTAATTATAGTTACATTCATACCAGAGCCTTTTGTTTTTTTTTTTATTTTATAACTTATACCTTGACCAGAGGAATGGTTTAAGTGAACCACTGGGATCAGGTAACATTTATTGGTCCAGTCCGGGCCGGATATTTGATTGTTTAATTTTTTTTTTTTTTTACTTATATGATAATGTTAACTGTACAACAATTAAATATAATTTTAAAATAATAACATACGAATAAAATTACAAAAGATAAATAAATAATCTGATAATTATAATCATAACGTAGTGACAATAAAATATTTGGTAAATTTCAATAATTGGCTATAACATTTACTTAGATTATTTGTATTATTTTATGTTACATGCATTGGTTTGGTGTTTTAATGTATATGGGTGATTCTAAAATTTTGGTGGTATTTGACTCTTAATTTTTTTGGAATTTGAAAGTCATCTTTTCTTACGTTTCTGGTTGAAGATGGCATGGTCACTTGCTCTTTACCAATGATGTGAAGTGTGCACATACTTATATTCATAGTTTTTGAGATAATAATTTTCAAAGAAAGTAATGTTCTAGGGAGTGACAAAATGTGATATTAAAACATTAATTTAAATCTTTAAAAGAATAGTTCTCTAAATTTTAAAGTCTCGTTTCATTTAAAGTCAGTCTCGTTCTAATATAAGTATAATGAGTTCCATTACTACCATCAAAGTAGTTAAAGAACTAAAAATTAACTATTGAAACTTAAAAGTTTATTTGGCGTTTTGAGGGGGAGGGGGAGCTTTAACATATGCATACTTAATTGAAAACTAACTTTTTGGACTGGCAATGATTATTAATCAACATAACCAAGTTACAAATTTAATCACAAGTCTTTCTCTGACCAGCATTGTCACTCCCTAGCTAAAACAAAATCAGTATCAGTCAAGGGAGTGACAGGTTAGGGAGGGACAAATTGGCTATTAATCATCAATTTTGGCAAAACTAGTACAAAAATTACTAAAAGGAGGTTATGGCTATGAAGAAACTCGAAAGGTCTATAAAACTGAAACAAAAAAACTGAGGTAAATTTAAGAAAAATGATATGATTCGACGTATAGTTGGGTTCATAACAAAGTTACCGCATATTATCTCAGCAAGAAATTTCCTTTTCTCAGGGATTGGTGGGCATAAACAAAACTAGCTTAGCTACGGAGTGACCTCACAACTGTGTGACAGATGTGAAAACTGTTGTGGTACTTTGCCTGTACACTTTGGAGTTCTGGCTATATTATATTTTGCATACTGAAAGTGTGCTGATAAGAATGGTGCCTAATGAAAATAAGCTAACAGTGTTTTTTGATGTAATAAATAGAATATTTTTGTTTTAAGGATATTATGTTAAGGAGATTTAGTAGAATCGAATCTTCCGGTAGGTAGAATGTTGGTGGGGGAAGCTGCCAGCTCGGTAGAAGAGATGGAGACGCACAATGGAGAGAGTTCACTAAAACCGCCGAAACAAAAAATTGCTTACTCGTCGTGAACGCTTCATTTTTCGGCTTTAAAATATGGTTTTCGATACCCCATTGGAGCTTTCGAGTTAAACTCGTCGTAAAAAGATCTTTAAAATGAGTCAAAATTAGAATTTTTTTCTCGAAGTCCAAAAATAGGTGTCCGTTAGAGTTAAACGACAATTTCGCCATTTAAACCCCTTGGGGGTTACATTTTTGAAATTCCTTTCTTAGTGGTTACCTACATCGCGTTTAAAATCCTAATTCCGAACTTCAAGTTTCTATCATTAGTAGTTTTTGCTCTGCGTTGATTCTGTCAGTCAGGACAAAGCCTCTTATATATATAGAGATTATTTTAGAATTATATTTATTTGTTATACAGCTTACATTATCATAGCCATTAAGTGATAGGATATGTTATTGTTTTCACATTATCAGTGACAACCAATTTAATATTTGTTTATGTTTCAGTACCAGAAAATAGTCGATAGTATGTAGTGAATTATTTTATGGTTCCTTATCTAGTCTTACAAGGTGCGTTTTCAAAATTTTATTGTTTAGAAGTTAAATAATTAATTTGTTCAACTCCTCACAAAAATAACAAACATAGTTTCACACAGTCTCAACCAAAAAACATATGACACATCATCATATTAAATATAGCACATCAGATGCCAAATATGTATTTAGTGCTTTTTTTGGCAAGTAAAAAATTAACCTTGTTTAATTTTTAAGACCTAAATCCTCACGAAATTATTTCATATATATATATATATATATATTGTAAGGTTTCTTTTTTGTTAGGATATAAACAAAGAGTATTTAAAATAAGTTATTTATTATTTTAAACAAGTTTAATAAACAATCTCAGGTTGGGTTGACAAAATTAGCATTCATTCATTTCTTATAATTTAAATTATATTATTACCCCAGTCTTGGCTTCACTTTTACGGCAGTCAACTTTTGTTTGTCTTTTTGCTCTCCTACTGCTGCACACCAATGATGTTCCTTTCTTCTTTCCCTATGAATAATTTTCCTGTTTCACTTCTTGAGAATACAGCTTCACACAAATCTTCTCTTCTCACAATTCTTTTTACCCCTTCTAGCTCTCTATCCTCCTACCTGTAACCTCTTTCTCTACCATCCACTCTCCTCACATCTCTCCCCTCCAGCTCATATTCCTACACTGCAATTGATTGGCTGCTGATCTACACTGCATCTTATTGGCTGTTGCTTAGCGAAATAGTACCTCCGACCATTTGTTTTCTCGCACAATTTAAAATAAACTTGGGATAATATTACAATATGTATACATATATAGGCTTTCAGTATCCCTTTGAAATGTCTAACTCCTTGCCATCTGCAGCCCATTCTTCAAAAGAACTTTCTCTCAGCGACTATCGTAAAGCTCTCATTCTCAGGTAGTCCTGATTCCTATTCAAATCTCATTCTCAGGTAGTCCTGATTCCTATTCAAATCTCATTCCTATCCTCATCCATCTGATTCCTATCTCTCAGCACATTCAGCGATTTCCACTTCATAATCGAATTTAGACTGAATCAGAGAGTCGGGTACATTTGGCAGTCACTGACAATGGACCAATGATGCAAAGGAGTAAATACTAAGATTTGCATGCATAGACATCAGCCCTCGATACCTCCTTGGTGCGTAAAGCATTGCCGTAGGGGTTTTGGCCGATGGCCGGATAATTACATCAAAACTACTAATAACGCAGGAGGTATTTTCGTAAGAGACGCAGTCTGGAGAGGGTAGCATTGGGAATAAATACTGGCTGGTATCCTTGTTTCAGCAATCTTTTGCTCTGTTTTGAGCAGACTAGAGCAACCTAGTTCATCTATGTTTTGACTAAGCTTTTCCACTCCTTGTTAGTTAAATACTATCTCTCCTGAGGAAGTACAACTTAAATATTTAATTGCATCATCTTCTGGAATTAATTCAATGACATCCCCATTCTCAAGAGAAAATTTCGTATGCTTCAGCTCTCCTTTACTGATAATAAGACCTACGCTAATCTGTGTATTAAAAGACAAACCGATCTCCGCGAGTAGCCTTTTTACATAATTTATAACTCTTACTGGTGCAACTTTATTGCATAACGTGACAGCCTGGTTTCGCAGGCTCATCAATCCTGTGAGGATAATACATTCTTGAACTCAGCTTAAATTATATCCATATCTGTTAGAGAATTCTTGGTAATATGTATCGCGGTATAAAAGATCTAGCGCCAGGTTAAACACCGATATCTACAAGGGTCCTGGGCTACTTAGGGCAATCCACGACGCACTTTAATCTGGCTTTTAAAAAGGGCTCTCACAAGAATGCTCGTTCGGTAAGAGCCCAGGAGAGCCGCCATTACGTTTCTGAGGTGCGTTGACATTTCTAGCCGTTATTAATTACCTGTTTCAATTATTTACCCCATATATTTGTGTAAAACACATAATTATATACATAGCTATCAGTAAAATATATAATGTAGAAAGAGATACTTACTTAATGCAGTATGATATTGATCAATAGAAAACGAAGTTTTGACTTAAATTAACTAAAAAAAAAAGTTACTTACATTGCTCATGATAATTGTTCCCTCAAGACCCAGTGCATTATCTCTGAGCGCAATCCGTACCATCATTATTACTTTTTTGATTCTATCTATTTCTTGTCTAAGGAAGATATTCATGGGATTTATCTGACTTATTTTTACTGACCTATAAAAAAAAATATATATATATATATTAAAATCAATAAAGAGAATGGTTTAAGTGAATTCATGAAACAAAGCATTTTACCAGAGACTTCTTGTTTTATTGCAACAAATAAAAGCCTACTCTCTTAAAATGACTTACCTTTTATAAACGGTGAAATCAGGATTATAAATGCAGATTTAATGAAACTGGTGTCGGGTGCATTTAATTGGTGTACTAATACCTTGGTTGCATCTCCTGTAGCAGTCCTCGGTTGCCACCTGGAGAGAGATAGGCCTTTCCCGCCTATGACCTTTACGTGGACAATAGCCTTCGTAGCTCCGGTGCCCACCAACATTGTGGATCTCTTATCTTTTTTTTTCCCCTTCCTAGCCGTTTCTGGCACACGGGGTGCGGTAGCGGTGGGTTAATACGTTGGGTTATACGTATGCCCACCGCTACCAATAAAATACACTTTATTTTCCAATCCTCTTATTGTACAAAATATTTAGGGAAATTTTAATTTGGGAACATTAATTAATTAGGTTAGCTGCTACTTTGGTGCAGCCCAGTGCACGGGTGTGCACCTTAAGATGGGGCTGCACCTTATCTCCTTCGCTGGGTGGATGTCCAGCCCTCCTGGTGCTCTCCATCCGGCTATCCCTCTCCATCCATCCGGTCCTGTCCATCGCTCCTAGTCAGCATTCGTCCGGATGGTCCTCCTGCGTCCTCCGATGGGTCCAGCCCTCCTGGTCTCCGCTTCCTGTTCTTCTGTGTCTCGCCGGGACCGGGTGGTGGAGCTCTTCCGATGGTGAAGTGCGTGGGGCCCACCACCTGCTTCCACCCGTAAACGAACTCCCTTAAGGCTAGGTATACATCTTCTTCAACCAGACGGGGGAAGTCGGTCTCGGCGAGGGCGAACATCCCGGTACTCCTTGACAACCTGGCTCGGTGTCCTTCCAAGGCAGTGCCGTCCACTACGACGTGCTCGGCAGTCTTGGGTACACCACATGTGGGGCACCGGGAGTCTATATTCTTCCCATGGCTTTGCAGCTTGCCCCGGAAGGCCCCGTGTCCCGTCACTGGAATCTCTTATCGTCGACGATGCCGTCCACGTTTACCCCGCTGGCCCTGTATCTTAAAGAGGCTAATACCACAATGGGGCCTTCAATACAGCTTCGACATAACGTAGCCCTCCAGAAGTTGGCCCATCTTAGTTTCCCGGGGGCTGTGATGTGTCCGAAGCAACCCACTTCTCACAGGTAGGCCGTCACACACTCAAACAGACCTTCCAGGGCTGTTGAATAAACAAGCCTAACCATCCTAGGAACATCTGCCTCAAAATCCTGGATAGCCTCACCTGGTTTCTATCTCCTGATTTTCAGCTGTGACTGGTATCCGTGTTCGGAGTAGGCGTGACCAAACTGCATCTGAAGCTGGCTTACTATCATGTTAAAATTATAATGGTCAACAGTGATGAGAGTCTAAAGGGCATCTATGATTTCGCCTTGGAAGGCCACTGTAAGGGCTACAGCCTTATTTCTAGGAGTCCATCCATGAGCGCTGGTCAGAGAGTTGAACTATTCTTTTGGGTAATTGGGCCATCACGGCTTACCATCAAAATTTGATTGTTTTATCCTGACTTCCCTCTCGACAACCATTGGTCAAGTACTTTTTATGATCCCCACGGCGTATATTTACAGCATTCTTTTTAACTTATCAAATTCTTACTCCTGTGACAAACCTCGCTTGTTGAGTCAACCCGTCATCTACGCCATTCACATCGGAAGGCGTGTTGGTCAACTTGGTTGGTCAATCAACTCACCCAACAATTTGGTTAGTTTGTCATTTTTTTCAGCTGAGAAACTGGAATTTAGGCTTGTTATCTTATCAGTAAGATAAGCAGGCTGACTGGTCAAATTATCATTTATCTCAACTGAAAAATTATTCAATTTAGCCTTTAAATCTTCAAACTTAACTGTTTTAGGATCCGTAGAATCCTTAGATAGATAAGGCTTAACCTGACTTCAGAAATAATCACGTAAGCATGTTACCATGGTCCCTTTTGTCCAGGTAGAATCCAAATTCAACTCTTTTTAACTACCTCCTCAGTTCCGCTACTATTAGTTCTCTGATACGAACAAATGAGGGCAACGAAATCTTGTGTTGGACTTGCGGACAGAAGAAAAGTACAGTCTTGGAGAAAAAGACCCTAATCTGACAAATACATTGAAAAATTAAATGACGGTACTTACAAGAACTATCGTATATTCCCCCTAACCTAATATGAACATGGAGTTAAGGAAATCTTGGTTTTTGCAAAAACATCCATGTCAGAAAAAACATCAGCTACATAATAGCGATGTTTTTGTCAAAACATCAAAGTTTTATCTACATCAACATCGAAGTGGCATTCCTAATCCCTAGTAGATACTTTTATGGTATTTAACTGGCTATTCGTGAATATAATATTATAATAAAATAAAAATATTTTTTTTAATTTTGGGACACCGAGTGGAATCTCGTAACTAGTTGATGATTGGTTTAGGGACGAGGAACTAAGAAATTAAAATGCGCTAGGCCTCAAAGGCGTTTCAGTTAACAAGCCTGTGTTAAGTACTACGGGATAACAGGTAGGTATGACTAGTAGGAGGAAAGTGTTAATAATAAGAGGGCCATGTCTCTATGATTCCGGAAAACGCCAGTCTTCCAAACTATGTAAGGTGGGGAAGTACTTCCTCAAGGTAGATGCTTTCAGACTTGTCACCCACCATTGGTTCCACTCTTCTCTGGAAGTCTTCTCGTAGGAGGAGGTAAAGAGATACCTCTCCTACTCTTACTAGCATCGCCTTCAGAGACATACGATACCCTCAAATAACTAACAGTAGAGTTGTCTTGCAGCACTGTCCTAAACCTACTTTTTAGTTTTCGTTTAAGGTTCCGATTCCGGTTGTGATGAACTAAAATAATATATTATCTTAAGTATACTTCTTGATACTTAAATCAATATAAAATTAACAGCTACTTTTGTCAGCATGAATTAGATATATTGGCTATACAAATATCTAACGTTCCATTTATCTTCATATTGAAAAATTTCATATCCTTTTCTGGTATTTTATACTAGAAATTTTTTATTTTTGTCGATAAGTATAAATACCTTAAAGCAGTACAGTCGATGCCTTTACCCCTAATGTTGCTCATGTGATTTTGATGGTATGAACAGGATGCATACCAATCAGCAACATTGAACTCGTAGGGGATGTTCCAACCAAGAGCTCCAGATTTTCTACGCTCTTGAGCAATGGAATGCAGGAATGGTTCAGCTAATAACAGCGGGCGATACTCCTCCGCTTGGTGAAACTCAAGCATGTCTTGGCTCATCGATCTGTACGTTCTGTAAAGACCAACTCGCATATCTGTAACAGAATATAAGAATTAGTACCATACTTAAAAATCCAACATGGAATTGTTCAAATTATAATATCTACTTACCTGCTGGAGGTTCATTAGTGTATTTTATACATATATGGAGTAAATTGATTGGTAATGTAGTGCTGTACTCTGTTGTCAGCCATAGCTTAAATCCTTGATTTTTATTCTGGTTTTTTCTAGTAATTGTTTGAAAAAGTTCATTCATAAATTCCAAAACTAACTGACAGTTTTGCAAAAGCAACAAATCCTCCTAAAAAATATTTTAGACTTAATATAGTTTTTTCTAATTGAGAACAACAAGATCATATACTATTATAGATATATGATAGGATTATTAACAGAAGAATATAAAAAAATAAAAATCACATATTTACTTTCATCAATGAACATGTTGCTAAGTATAAAAAAAAAAAAAAACCTGTACCACTACAACCCATAAAGGGTCTTGGGTTCAGTACTATGTAAGGAAGAGTACTGTTTCTTGGTCAGCGGTCGTGCAAGGAGGTGATTTGACCGGGATCACGCTCAACCGCCAGGTTCTTTCCCCTTAATTTTTCAATTAAGGGTACCCACTTTATAGAGGCTGGGTTTGCCCCAGGAGGGTCTCTCGGCCCACGAGACGAACTGTGGTGAATAATAAAGATATTATAAGCCATGTCAGATTCCAACTCGGGACCTTAAGCACAGCAGTCCACTGCCTTACCAGTGGGCTACCCCGCTCCCTGCTAAGTATAAGCATAATAATAATAATAAAAAAAAAAAAAAAAAAAAATCTTTAGGACAAGTGAATACACTTTAAAAAATATTTCAAATATCTTTTAACATATTATTATACTCGAAAACGATCCAACATTCACAACGAATGAAATATGTGTGTTGTGTATTGTGAAAGTGTTCTGCTTTGGCTGATTTATCTGTCTGTATTTTCTTAACTGCAGCAATATGTTCTTTCAGTCGTGTGGAGATGTTCCTTCCTGTCTGTCCTATATATTGTTTACCACATGAGCAAGGGATGCTTTAAAGTCCAGATTTGTTGAGTCCAAGATTGTCCTTTGGATTGGGCAGGATCTGTCCAATTTTCTTGTCTGTGGTGAAGATTGTTTTGATGATGTTTTTTGTAACTGTTCTGGCTATTTTTTCCGAGGTGCCTTTTATGTAGGGGATGACAGCTATGGGTTTCTTTTCTGTTTCATTTTCTTCAGGGAGATGGTTGTTAGTTTTGGATTCTCATTTAATGAATTCGGATGTTATAGTTTCGTCCGAGTATCCGTTCTTTTTGAGGGCTGTCTAGAGTTTTCTTTTGTAATTTTTGTGGGTTTAGTTATGGTCAATGCTCTGTGTATGAGTGTAGCAATGATCCCTCTCTTTTGTGATGGATGGTGATGAGAATCTGCGTGTAAGTATCTGTCCATGTGAGTCGGTTTTCTATAAACTGAATGTCCTAAATTGAGGTCTTCCTTCTTTTCTACTAGTACACCCAGGAAAGGTAGCTTGTTGTCCTCCTCGGTCTCCATTGTAAACTGTATGTTGGTGTGTATGTGGTTGATGTGTTAAAGAAACTCTTTTACATGAAACTCTTGAAGAAGAAGGCCTAAGAAGAGCCAAGTTCAATCCAGCTGTTTGGTATCGCTACTTAGACGACACCTTCATAATATGGGAGCACGGAGAAAAATTACTAAAAGTTTCTTGAGTTGTTTTATCATTGTTGCGGTAGGACCCAGGAGTTTCCATTCATGCCTGTCCTAAATGGACTCCGGGAAAAATCCTGAGAAGAGAAAAATCCAAGAAGATGCAAAGAACGTCTGACAGGTGCAGTATTATGATTCTCAGAACCATGATACACGACATCAGAAGAGATCTTTCACTTCTGGAACGGTCATTGCTACAGGAACACTTGTTCTTGAGCAACAAACTTGCCGCTAAAGGCTAGACCAAAACCGACAGAGCCATCTGGTCTGCAGCAGAGAACATCAGAAGAACCCACACTTCCATACAGAAATGAAAATTCATGAAGCTGGCCTCAGAGCGAAACAAACTCGATCCTACCGAGAATCGCTAAGGAACACCATCATCAACCTCACGTCACAAGAACTTCCTCCAGAAGTTGTTTCAGTTCTTCAAAGAGGTTTCAACTTTGCTGTAGCTCCCAAACGCATACCGGTTGAGAAAATTATCACCAGCGTCGAAGCAGTAGTAAAGGACATGGAAGAACTCGCAGCAGAAGCAATCCGTCACGACGTCAGCAAGATCCTGCGAGAAGCCAGACCACCGAAACCCAACCTACGTAAAGAAGAAAGAAGAGCCCTCAGCGAACTCAAGAATCGCGAAGACCTTGTTATTTTACCAGCAGACAAAGGAAATTCCACAGTTATAATGTCTAAAGAAGATTACATTTCTAAAATGCTAAATCTTCTCACTGATAGGAAAAATGAAAAGCAACTAAACAAGCAACTGACAGACATAATGAAAAGATTGTCTTAAAACTACCAGTCTCTTAAGAAACTTATGAGATCCGACCCAGTTCCACCCAGACTCTACGGACTACCCAAAATCCACAAAGACAACTATCCTATGCGCCCCATAGTCAGCTCAATAAGATCACCCACTTACTACATTGCAAAACACCTCACACAAATCATCAAACCACATGTAGGTAACTCAGAACACCACATCAAGAACTCTAAAGACTTCATCGAGAAAATTAAGGAGCTCAAAATTTCATAAAACAGTATCCTGGTGAGCTTTGATGTAAAATCATTGTTCACTAAGGTTCCTTTTGATGAAAATATACCGTTACTACAGAAGATACTTACAGCGGAGGAATTGGAACTGGCCAAGATATGTCTGAAGACAGGATACTTCCTCTTCAATGGGAAGTATTACAAGCAAAAAGAAGGAGCAAGCATGGGCAACCCACTAAGTCATGTCATAGCTGAACTATACATGGAACATTTTGAAGAAGCTCTAAGAAGAGCCAAGTTCAAACCAGCTGTTTGGTATCGCTATGTAGACGACACCTTCATAATATGGGAGCATGGAGAAAAATTGCTTAAAGAGTTTCTTCAACACATCAACCACATACACACCAACATACAGTTTACAATGGAGACCGAGGAGGACAACAAGCTACCTTTTCTGGACGTATTAGTAGAAAAGAAGGAAGACCTCACATTAGGACATTCAGTTTAAAGGAAACCGACCCACGCGGACAGACACTTACACGCAGATTCTCATCACCATCCATCACAAAAGAGAGGGATCATTGCAACACTCATACACAGAGCATTGACCATAACTGAACCCACAAAAATTACAAAAGAAAACTCCGGACAGCCCTCAAAAAGAACGGATACTCGGACGAAACCATAACATCCGAATTCATTAAACGAGAATCCAAAACTAACAACCATCTCCCTGAAGAAAATGAAACAGAAAAGAAGCCCATAGCTGTCATCCCCTACGTAAAAGGCACCTCGGAAAAAATAGCCAGAACACTTACAAAAAACAACGTCAAAACAATCTTCACCACAGACAAGAAAATTGGACAGATCCTGCCCAATCCAAAGGACAATCTTGGACTCAACAAACATGGACTTTACAGCATCCCTTGCTCATGTGGTGAACAATATATAGGACAGACAGGAAGGAACATCTCCACACGACAGAAAGAACGTATAGCCGAAGTTAAGAAAATACAGACAGATAAATCAGATAAAACACACTATAGCCTTCGAAGATACCAAAGCCATAGTTAGGATTGATACTATATACTATATACTGTGTACTATATAATATTATTTTGTTTAATTGATTTAATGTATGTAAAAATTTCCTTAGTTTATTTTCTTATTTATTTACAGCTAATTTCTTTTTCTTTAAATGTAAATATCATTTGGATGTATATATATTTTTTTATGTAATTTTACTTTTAGACCAGATGATGTTAATATAGTGTGAAGACAGATGATTTTAATTTTTTGATGTTCTAAAAATAATAAATGTTTAATCAATAACTCTTGAGTCTTTATACCCGAAGAAACACTACAAATTGGTGACCCCGACGTGATCTTCGTCAAGAAATGGGTAACGACGCCGAGCCTACTGAATCATCTAGCGAAAGGAAGATGGAACACATTGAGCTCAACAAAGTGAGTATTAGAATTCCTCCCTTTTGGATTGAACGGCCAGAGATGTGGTTTTACCAGGTCGAGGCACAGTTCGAAATTAATGGTATTACAACTGAGAGGACTAGATTCAATCATTTAATTGCTCAATTAGAACCCAGATTCATGGAAAATGTTTGGGATATTATCCAAGACCAAAACGAGAAAAATAAATACACAGTGGCTAAGCAAAGACTATTAAACATATTTAAAGAATCTGAAAATAGGCAGATTAAGAGGTTAGTCTCAGAGATTGAGTTAGGAGATTTGAAGCCTAGTCAGCTCTTAAGAAAAATGAAAAGCCTTGCGGGAGATGGAATTACCGACAGTGTATTGCGTACCCTTTGGCTTGATAAACTGCCAGATACAATGAAAAATGTTCTTTTAATTAGTGAAGAGACTCTGGAAAAAGTTGCTCTGATGGCAGATAAAATATCTGAAATAAACCCAAGTCCCAACATATGTTCTGTCAAGTCAACTTCATCTAATGACACTATGGCTGAACTTATTTCAAAAATGTCTACTCTGGAAGCCCAAATTTCTTCATTATCCCGCTCGAGGAGTCGAAACTCAAGCGCATCATCAAGAAATAGCTCTAACAGTAAGATAAGAAAAAACTTCAATCCTAGAGGTAAATATTGTTTTTATCATTTTAGATTCAGAAATAGGTGCCACCCAGAAAAATGTCAAACACCATGTGCTTGGAAAAAGTTGGAAAACTCCAACCAGCGGCAGAACTAGCGGCTGATTCTGTTGCTGGAAATCAAAATGATAGCCGCAAATTCCGTCTATTTGCTAAAGATGAAACTACGGGTTTGCGTTTTCTAATAGATAGTGGTGCAGATGTTTCAATAATTCCGGCTAGAAATCAAGATAGAAATGCTACTAGCAATTTTAAATTATTTGCTGCCAATGGTACAGTTATTCCAACATACCACCACAGATCCATCAGGGAGGCTATAGAAATCATAAAACAACCAAACAATATAAACAAAGAAGACGGATACAGACTTAGCAAAAACTGGTACCCTGCACTAAACAACATTAGACAACACAACATATCTCAGAGAGCTGACGACATCCCCCTTCCCCGACCCCCTCCACCTGACCACGCACCCGATGGAAGATTATAAGTTACAGATCCCCTTCTCCACTCTCATTTTTGTATTGGCCCTGATGAAGCACACAGCAAGATGGGTGAAAGCTTAGCTGTTGGAAAACCTGTGACATGGTCAAGTCAAACCTTGAAGAATGAAATATGCGTTTAGGAGTAGACATACGGATGCTTCCACCTAGGTTCTTAAAAGGTATTTTTTAGAGATTTCTCTCTAGTCAATAGAGCTGAGATCTTTTTCCTTGGAAAATATTTGTATACCCCTTATACAAGGGCCATTAGGAGGTTTGGTGACAGCCTTATTTAAACGTCACTTCCAATGCGATACTATGGACGTGGCAACACCGATTTCAATGAAACTTTTTATGGATGACACTAGGTCAAAACCTATTCCGCCCATGTCCGATGGTACTAGAAAATGCGCCCTGGGAGCCGTGAAAAAAAAATTAATTTTGTTTTCTTATTTTAATCATTTATCTTGTGTTCTAAATTCTTTTTGGAGGTAAGATTTTGGCCAATGTATGTTCTTCTTTAGAATTCTTGCTAATACAATTATTATTAGTAAATCATAATAATAATTGTATCAGTATTAATTCAATACTATACTTGCTATACTAGGCATATACTAATATATTAGCATATACCAGTCAATGATGGAGCAAACCAAGACTCAACGTGTGGGTCGTAGAGCCATATAAAAAAAAAAATCGTAATAAAAATTATTGTTATTAAATAAAAAATTTACTAAAAAGTATTAGTACCACATGAAATCGAATAAAAAAATGGGCTTATACCAACGAACCTAATTCCACATTCATGCGCTTTATGCTTGTTGAGCTAGTTGTTCACACAAACTAGTGATGAGCAAAACCGATTATATATATACACTCCTGATCAAAATTAACGCACCACCATAGAATTTAACTATAAATCCGATTTTTCGTAAATAAATTGCACCTCTTGATGTTTATTCATTTTTTTATGATCCAATGATTGTTTACAAACAGTGATTGTTGCTTTTAAACCCATTTGAAATGGAATTTATTAAATCCACGATTTTACTACATTGTTTGATTCCTTAGTTTAGTTAGTTTTACTGCAGTTGCTTCCAAGTGAAGGCTTGCTTTTCCACAAGTTTTGAAGTGGTTTTGTTCAAATTTCGATTCATGGCCCCCACTAGACATTTATCCGATTATGAAGCTGCCAGGGCCTTAACTCTTCTTTCTGAAGGATACTGCCAGCGTGAAGTGCCAGGCGACGAGTTTCGCCATAAAACTATTAGAGAGCCCTCCAGCGATTTCAAGAGACCTGCACTCATGCAAGAAGGCAAGTTACAAGTTCTCATCTTAGCAATCTTATTCAAGGTGTCAGACGAGTAATCATTGCGGCCCCAACTGTCAGGAGAAGATTGAGGGAGTTTGATTTGAGCAGTACAAGGGTGACCTCAGGATGTCTTTCAACCAGGGAGCTCCGAGTAGCAAGACTATGATTCGCCAGAGAACATCTTAATTGGAATTTAGAAGATTGGAGGAGGTTTTTGTTTTCTGACAAAGCCAGAATCGCTCTAATATCTTCTGATGGGTGTCTTCGCACATGGAGACAGCATGGAGAAAGGCTTGCCCAATGCAACATTATGCCTAGTCTTTGTTTGGCGGGCGCTCAATAATGGTCTGGGGTGGTATCATTATGGAGGCTCGCACAGAGTTAGTGGTTATTCGAGGACGATCCTTGAATGCAGCAAGGTATGCGGAAGATATCCTACAAAGGCATGTTGTGCCTTTTGGTAGAAATTTTAGAGAATGATTTTTATTTGTGCAGAATAATATCAACGAGACCACACTGGGCAACATCAGTTGAACAATTCTTAAATGAAGAGGGCATCAAAATGATTGATTGGTCAGCTCGAAGCCCTGACATCGACCCCATTGAGCATGTCTAGTGCCAGCTTAAAAGAAACATTACTACTAGTTATATTAGTTACTAGTGTACTAGCTGCAACCACCCTGATACAGTTGGAACAAGCTGTCCTGGAGTTGGGGAATATTCCTCAAGAGAGAATTGCGAATCTCATCAAAAGCATGAGGATACGTCTGGAAGCAGTAATCAAGTCCAGAGGAGGTAACACAGAGTACTGACAAAACTGTAATTTTAAGATAATTTTTTCAATAAAGAAAAACATTTGTTTTAATGTTTGATTATTTATTCCCATTCTTCCTAAAAAGAAAGAAATGCTCAGTATTCATAATGACTTCAAAAAATAGAATTATCGGTAAAATATTGAAGTGGTGCGTTAATATTGATAAGGAGTTTATATATATATATATATATATATATATATATATATATATATATATATATATATATATATATATATATATATATATATATATATATATATATATATATACTTACTTGTGTGGTTGTGTTTGTGAAAAGATGTTTTTCAAACTCCTTTTAATTTAGTTTGATTATAAAATTTATAATAGTGAAACAACAGCTGCGATTCATCAATTAAACATAGGGAAATGAAGTGACATTTAATAAATAATTAAAAAATAAAGAACTGTGATTTGTGATAATAGAAAGGTTGTAACTCATGTTAATTAGTTCAATCACTGTCTGTGATCACTGCAAACTGTGTTTGTCATGTGAAATAGCAGCTTTTACAGGTAAGATATTATACGATTATTATGCAGGTATAAATTAAACTGATTTGAAAAAAAAAAAATTGTATTATCGCTACGTCTGTCTAACCTTTTCTAAGTCAATTGTAACTCTTTCAGGCTTGAATAAATTCCTAAATATAATTCTTTATTTAAAAATAATTATTTTCATTTCTGATGTTCAGTATGTATTATTATACCATTCTTACATATAATACAATACTAAGACCGATTGAGAGAATTTTTCTTTTTTTAATAATTAGCGTATAATGACAAGATATTAAGATTAATTTAATTGAGCATTAATCAATCTTTTACCTGATCTAATATATCTTCGAACACTACATTTTTGGATAGCTGTGCCAAGTTCAAACATGTTATATCAGTTAACCAATTACTTTCTGGTTTTCCTGGATAATCTTTAAAATCTAATGCTTCTCCTCCTGAAATAATAGGAAAAAAATAATATCTAGCTATTTTATGATATGTGAGCTGTTGCTTTCATTATTTGTTCATAATAATTCATAAAGGAAAATAAAGTTTAGAAAGCTGCAATCACTGATCACAAATTGTTCACTTACCATCCTGATTTTGGTAGAAATCAATTTAAATAAATCATTAAAAAATAGTGTTTTTAAATAATTTTTATTTTTCTTCCTGAGCATAAGGATCCTTCACTGAATCTAATAAATAAATTAGTGTTCCTGCTTACTTATATCTTCAGGAGTATGGATATGATGTAGGATATTGGAGTCACCTGGGGATAAGAGAAGGTTTAACGTTGATTTGAGCCCAGTTTGTTGGAGAAGATTTTAACAACTGCAAGCAACTGAGCTCATTTACATCATACACAATTGCTAAAACCGATTTGAACAGATATTATTCAGTTGTTTTTGTCCTCAATAGGTATAAAGGAGTCTTAAAATCTAGAAATAGAGTAGAAGTTGGAGAAACTTAAACTCGGATCAAGTAGAGAATATTAAGCAAATCATAATAAAACTTATAGCTTTAACAGTGCGCAAAAGCAAAGCTATTTAGAAATTAAAAGGGAAGGTTGTGACGGTGGCTAATTAGATTCAGGAGGTCTAGCGGAAGTATTATAGTAAGCGATTCGGTGGGGTCGATATTTAATTAGTGAATGTAGAAAGACAATGTAGTGAACAAGTGTTTGAAGATGGGATAGAAGAAAAAGAAATAAACAGAGTTATTTTGAGAATGAAGAATCGGAAAGCGCCAGGTTTAGAAAATGTAATGGCAGAGTATGTTAGATGTTTTGGCTCCGAGCAAGTGAAGGCGCTCCAAGTACTCTTCCTAAAAGCCTGTGATATTATTATCACAGGCTTTTAGGAAGAGTACTTGGAACAAGGTTCAGCATAATGGCAAACCCAGGATCACATATTGACCCTTAGAAATGACCTGCAGAAATTTAGGGACCTGGATAAAAGGGATAAAATGTATCTCGCATTGCTTGACATTAAAGTGGCATTTGACATGGTTCCCAGACATGAAATTGCTAGGGAATCTTAAAGCTAAGTACGTTTAAAGGAACTTATTGAAGACTATTATATCCATTTTTCAACACGCAATTTAGTAAAAATGTGTATGGCTGAAACGTTCAATAAAGTCAGAATCGGTAATTATTTTTCTGAAAAGTTTGAGGTTCGCTCTGGTTTGAAACAAGGAGATTCTCTCTCACCTGTTTTTTTTTTTTTAAATTTAGCGCTGGAATATGCCATTAGGGAGGTGACAACAGGGGGATGACAAGGTGACAAGTACCAGAAAGGATTTGAATTTGGGAGGAAATATACCCGTGCTCGGATATGCCGATGATTTGGTATTGCTTGGGGAGTACATGGTAACCATAGAAATGAACACAGAAACGTTGATGAAAGCCGGACAAGAACTTGGACTGGAAATAAATACGGATAAGTCAAAATACATGGTTAGTCGTAGAAGTGATGAGGATTTCGCTGATATCCTAGGGGGGAATACGTTTGAACATGTAGAGAAATTTAGATATTTAGGGGCGATGATAACTAGAAAAAACGAAATCGATGAGGAAATTAAGGCTAGGTTAAAAACCGGTAATGCTTGCTACTTTTCAGTCGCGAAATTGCTTAGCTCGCGCCTTCTGTCCCGAAACTTAAAGATTAGGATTTACAAAACTATTATTCTTCCAACGGTCCTTTACGGATGCGAAACCTGGCCGCTGACATTGAGGGATGAGCAACGGCTGAGAGTTTTTGAAAATAAAGTACTGCGCAGAATATGGTACTTGGACCAAAGAGTGATGAACTAACCGGAGAATTTAGATGCTTACACAATGCCGAACTGAGTGAACTTTACTCAGTAAATATAATTGACATGATTGCAGCAAGACGAATAAAATGGGCGTGTGAAATTGTGAAACTTGGCTGTGAACGAATTTCGAAAAGATTAATAAGCGCGGTGCCGAATGGGAAATGTCCGAGGGGTAGGCCGAGAAGGAAGTGGGAGGATTGCGTTAGGGCGGATCTTTCGAAGTTGGGTCTGGAAGACGGTGGATGGATGGAGGTGTGCAGGGAGCGAGTGGGGGTGTCGGCATCGAACCTTCGTGTCGACATCAGGTTCGTTAAGCCTTTATTATTATTTCAACACCCAAAGAGAATTGTTCGGATTAAAGTGTTGAAGCTTAATTTAGCAAGGGGGCTCGAACAAGGATGTAGTTAAAACCTATAGAAATTTTTCATTTAACCAGATGAAGTGGCAGCCATCCATAAAAGAAGAGCAGGAAAGGCATTCATAGGAAAAGAAACCTTCGTCCGACGGTGATGCAGCTTCTGCTTTATGACGATGATTTTCTTATCGCTGATTCAATTGAAAATTTACAGCAGACCTCCTGGATGGTATGAGGAACTTTGCCAAACAGTAATTGAGATCAACACTAGCAAGAGCTGCCAAATAGTTGTGGTGGAGGAACATAGGGACACATTAAAGACGATGGACAACATCCAGAGGGCAGAAGGCTTATTGGACACCCAAGGATGACGTAACTTTAATATATTGATAGACTTAGCAGAGGCAGAGGCAAAGTCCTCCAGGTATCTGACATCGAACAAAGAGGAGTTGAATTTCTGGCTAAACAACACTCCTCTGCCTGAGAGGCACAAAATGGAGAAGCAATATGGCATTCCAACCTCCTTAATAGCGGTAAAATCAAATTTTATCAATTTAAGTTTTAATTATTATTGTTTATTTATGTATTATATATTTTCAATAAATTCAATAAAAATCATTTATTACTTCACTTTTCTTTATTTTAAGGACCTTTTCAACAGGTTATGGGCCCAGGGTTGCTTATTATAAGGTAAGGTTCGTTTTGTTAAGTGATATTTTTGTCTGTGTTGTGTCAAGTGAGCGGTTATTTGTCTGAGTGTTGTAATTCGTTTTTATTTTCATCTTTGGGTTGCTGCTTACACAAACTTATGCTAAAAGACCCTTCCAACCACAGAGTATAGAATAAGATAGAGGGGGCACGGCTACTGTGGCTCCCTCCTGAAAGTGTGTTCCTTCCCCCCACCCCATGAGGTCCTGTAGTCCCACACCTCAAGCTCACTGCTATCATCTTTAATACAGTTATTCAGCTCTATTTGTGTTTTTAATTAAAGTGGGGAATTAACCCACTAACAATTAATCTATTACCATTATGAGATTCATTTTTATAACATTAAAAAAACCATCATGGAAGATTATGTCTGAAGACTTACTGGCCTTTAAAATGGATTAATTTGGTCAGTTTATGACGGATTTTATTTTATTTTTTCTATTGGTTGATTCTTGTCAGAAGTCGGTTTTTTTAAATTTTATATTAAAATAAGATGACCGTATAATTTGCATTAATAAATTTAAATTCAATGTTCAGAAAAAACGAATAAGTTCTTGTTTAAACATTGAGCCAGTAATTTGTTTACACAGCAATTTTTTGATATGATCTGATATGAATTCCCTCAAATTTTGCTCAAAAAATTTACAAATTCTTATAACATTATAACCTGATTGAAATAACCCTCCATGATTTTTGATGACCAGCAAACTTTGTGTTGTATTTAGTGGCGAATCACTAATTGCCGTCAAGCACTCTTTGCTTGTATTTCGGTAGAGAGTCTTTTTACTATGAATACACACTAATACACTATTATTAACTTTTGGCTGATCTTATTAACTTACTGTGTAACTTATAATTTAAATGTAATTTTGAAATAAAGAATTGCAATACTTAAAATAAAAATTACTAGCAATCTATTCAACTAATACCTAATATATTAATTCGATAGTATGCCATTGCTTTCAATGTTGAAGTCTTCAGATTTCGAAGGCTCAAATATTTAAAAATGACAGTGTAACTCGACGATTGAGTGAGAAGATAATTAATAAGACAAAATAAAAGAAATTTAAATTAAGCAATTTAGAAAACTAAAATTACAAATTTAAGTATCTATGGTTTCATTTTCTTCCACCACCACATCCTTAGGATTTGAGATTTATTTGAACTACGTTGTTCACTTCGCAAAAATTTATTCCCAAAATATTGATTTTATCCAACGCGATAACATTTCCTCCACTTAATGAAGGCTTATGAAGCTCTTCTAAAAATTGTATAAAACTTAAGAGTCCTAGGATTATTATTATGTCCTCCCCTACTTATAATGAAACTAACAATCTTTCCAGGTGGTCTTCTAAATCTAAATTTTCCTCTAATATTGGGATTTTTTTTGGCACAAATTCAGGATTTGTTGGTTTCCTTTTCAAACACCACCGAGGATATATGAAAAAAAAAAATCATGGAATTACATGAAAATTCAGAAAAGAAATATCAATGTTCTAAACAGTGATGTTCTTTCGACATTGTCTTCCTTAAAATGTTCACTACAAATAAGAAAAGCTATTTTTTGAGAGTCCCCAATGTTCTCTCCTTATTGCTTTTACCTATTTGTTTTTTAATTAAGTACTAACCGGAAATCTAAAATACCAGGTCATTCAAAAAGTCCTGTCGTTTTTTTGGGGGAAATTATAAATAAATAAATATTTTCAAATAATCACCTTTATTCATCAAAATATCCACCGTTACAGTCGGTAACCTTCTCCCAACGAGATGGTAAAGCCCAAATTCCTTCCTTAAAAAAACTGTTGATTTTTACTGCAAAAATAAGTGGTCAGTTCGTGAATTAGGTTGTCACGGTCTTGAAAACATTTCTGTCTCAGATTGTTGTCGAGATCTCTGAATAGGTGATAATCAGTGGGTGACAGGTCAGGGGAATATGGTGGGTGAGGCAAAACTTCCCAGCCTATTCAAGCGGGAAGTTAACGAAGATGCAGTTGTCAAGCGAACAAGCATATTGGCATCTGAAAGCTTATGAGGAATCCATTTATCCAGTTTTTTCACTTTTCCCAGTTCTTTAAGGTAATTCCAGGCAGTGGTGGCTGAGATATTAAGTTGAGAGGCTATCTCTGAACAACTTTGACGCGGATCCAATTCTACTACTCTTCGAACGTCCTCCTTATCAACTACAGTTGGTCGACCCGAGCGTGCCTCGTCTTCTAGTGTCTCGTCGCCTCCACGAAATTTTGAAAACCAAAATTGTGCCTTCCGCTCAGACAGCACATCTTCCCCAAACACGGAGCATATTTTTCTAGCAGTTTCGGCAGCTTTTGAGCCAAGTTTAAACTCATAGAGCAAAATCGACCGAATTTGAGTTTCAACTGGAATCATTTTAACTAGACAGTTGGATGGTGACTGCATTAAATTAATCCTCCTTAGCCTCCTATTCATAAAGTATAAAAATTTGTGTTTACATGGATAAAAGTTGTATTGAACGGAATTAATTAGCAAACACTCTAGAATCAAAATAAACAACGAACAAACGAAAAACGACAGGACTTTTTGAATGACCTGGTAGAAGAACTAAAATTTGAACAAATAGTAAAACATAATCTGGAGAGATGATAAACCCAACAAAGGTACATCAATCTTACTGGGGAAATATACTACAGTCTTTCAATCTGAAGTATTAGCAATCTACCAGTGCGCTTCAGAGCTGCTGGCTGAGAAAATAACAAATAGAAATATAACTATTTTTACAGACAGCCAAGCAGCCATCGGAGCAATTAAAAATCATGCAGTCAAATCAAAGATTGTCAAAGCTTGTAATACTGCGCTCAACAAATCAGCTGAAAGCAATAAAGTTACAGTGGAATGGGAGCCTGGACATTCTGGAATCGAGGGCAATGAAAAAGCTGATGACCTAGCAAGAAAAGGCTCAGCCAAAAGACCCATAACCCCTGAACCAGTCATTGGCATAAGCCTAAGCTATGTCAAAAGAAGGATAGGGGAAATTTATGGTGCAATTAAAAAACAGAATTGGAATGACAAAACACAGTATCACTCCAAATTCTTCTTAAAAGGCTACTCTGTCAAAAGACGTGACACTCTACTGAACTTGGACAGGAAAGCACTCGAAAGAATTACAGCGATCTATACAGGACACTGTAAACTTAATAAACACATGCATAGGCTCAAGCTCGCAGACTAGCCCATCTGCAGATTCTGTGGCAAGGACATCTTCCTGTCTCATCTAGACAGCTTATCACATCATAAGCTGGTGTGAACGACTTGTTAGGCTAAGATTCAGCATCTTTGGCGAGGTAAACCTACCTGACCCAAGTACTAATGAACTGGTCAACCCAACAAGTTTACTCAAATTTACTGATGTTCTAAATATAGCAATCTAGAACTCAGACAAGTTAGGCGCACAATAGACCCAGGAGGTCGCAGTGCACATAGCCACACAAAAAAAATATGATCCTATCAATTAATGAAAAAATATAAATAAAAAACCCGAGAGAAGTTAATTTAGATGTGTGAAAACTTGCTTTTGCATCCAAATGCTATCCCATTTCGGACATTTTATAAACTTTAACTATCACAAAAAAACAAACAAAATACTCCAAAGTTCTGATAAATAAAAATAAACAATGCATGATCAATAATCGAGAGATTACTTTCGGGGTGGTAAAAGGTGGGAGCACTTTGGGACCTCGCGGAGTGGGGGAAGCGGTGCACACTTCCAGCCATGTGGTGACTCTCTATGTTATTCTATTATACTCTATGCTTCTAATTGGGAAGTGTGGAAGTTCAGGACAACTATTCTTTTGAAATCCAAAAACTGCTTCCAAGTTTGTGTGAATGATAACAAGCCGATGGAGGAAAAACTTTTGAAGGAGTGGATCTTAAAAGATCGCCTAGCCCAGGAAATAATCACTTCAAGAGTGGATCAAAGTCAACTTCGATACTTACTTTCATGTGAAACGGCATATGCTATATGGAATAAGCTTCTAACAGTGCTTGACAAGAAATCATAGGTTAGCTTGCACGTGTTTCAGCAACAATTCTTTGCAAATAAGTATGAAAACCTTGGTATTTCTCATCATATCTCAAGACTAGAAGTTATGGTTGGAAAAATTATACTTTTAGGGGAAGAGATCTCAGTTAAAATGCTCATGACCAAGATCTTGATATCGCTACCTCCGGATTACATCACTTCATTCCTGCTTGGAAATCTACAGAAAAAAAAACTTTAAATGAAATGATGCCGCGGCTATTGATAGAAGCAGAAGGAATGAAGAACTTCATTGTGAAGTAGCCTTTGCTACAAAATCCAAGGTAAAATGTACAATGTGTAATAAAATAGGACATGACAAGTCTAAGTGCTACAAAAACAAGGATCAGAAAAAGTTTTGTTTTTACTGCAAAAGGTCAGGACACTTTATAAATGACTGTCAAAATCTGAGCAAAAAGGAAAATAATGAGGATAAACATGCTTATACGGCATATATATATATATTGTGATGACAGCAAATCCAGTCATATTTGGATAGTGGACAATGGATCAACAGAGCATATGACTTTTGAACGTCATGTTTTTGACTTCTTCAATCCGGTTTCAAGGAAGGAGAAAATAGGTGATGGATCATCTTTAGAAGCTGCCGGTATTGGATATATCTCGATTCAGGCCTCCAATGGAACTCAGTGGGTGCCTGGTATTTTGAAGGATGTTCTTTTTGTTCCAGAGTTAAAAGTAAATTTATTTTCAGTCAGTTCTACTGTTGATAGGAGTCATAAATTTATTGTTAATGGCAGTACTTGCAAAGTGACTGATGATAATGATAAATGTTGGGCTGAAAAAATAAAATTCAAATATTGTGCTAATACCTCATCTGCTGATTTTTTCAAATTCAACGTCCTGCTTATCATTATATGATTGGCACGTTAAGTAAGGTCACCAACATTTTAAACTTATAAAATCTGTCTTGAAGAAACATAACATGTAATTTTCAGAAGGACCTCTTAAACCTGATTGTCCTAAAGTTTCTGAATTGAAAGATTCATATAAATTTGTTTTTCCTGAAATTGAAAACATTTCTGTGGAAGAGGAACTAGAAGTTGAAGAAAATCAAGCGGCAGATTCTGAACAAGGAGCACGCAGGTCTCGATTGACTTCAACTGTGAAGTCTTTGCACCTTGTGGATTCTTTCGGGGGATCATTCTAGGACATATTTAGATGAAAAAAATGCAAAAATTAAAATCCTAAAGGTGGCCGTATTTTTCATTTCAACAAATTTCGCATTTTTTAAGTAAAAAGTACAAAAATTTGATTTTTATATATACGTATCGTAATCTTTATCATTCATTTTTCTATCTAATGTTTTTTTTTCAATATGCTTGTTTCTCTGTAGACCTTGATTCAAAATTTTCTGCTTATATTAATGAATTTAAAATCAGTTCTTTAAATTTAAACATCAGCATGACACCTAAAGTGCATGCTGTATTTTTTCATGTCAAAGATTTCTGCAAAAAAACTGGAAAGGGATTAGGATTCTACAGTGAACAAGCAATTGAACCGGTTCATCACGATTTTTCACAAACTTGGAAGAAGTATAAAGTGAATAATTGCAGCCCAAATTATGCTAAACACTTATTGAATGCTGTATGCGAATGCAATTCTAATCACATTTAATGTGTACCTTAATTATCTGTGAATTTCATATTATGTACTTTTGTATAATATGTAACATAAATAAAGTAATTAAAACAAAGTTTCGAAAATCTAATAACTTTTGAATATTATTATTTTATAAGATCATATTTAATTCCTAAGTGAAGCATTTCCGTCAACTATATAAAAAAAGATACACAAAGAATAAATTAAATTTTTACACATTTTGTTAAAAAATGCGAAAATCGTTCAGTGAAAATAACGGCCAGCTTTAGGATTTTAATTTTTGCATTTTTTTTTTATCTAAAAAGTCCTAGAATGATCCCCCGAAAGAATCCGCAAAGACTTGACGGTTGAAGTCAATCGAGACCTGCCGTGGGAGAGGAATTCTATGGTTTCAGGTTGAATTGCCTGTGAATGAAGAAAGAAGAGGTCTCGGGAAGAGAGAAGATATTAGAAAGCCCTCCCGTTCTTGTGATTGTGAGGCTGCTGCTCATTTCTGTGATTCTAAGGATATTTCTTTCTCCGAAGCTATTAGTGACACTGGGTGGGAAAATGCAATGGAGGAAGAGATGAATGCCTTATTAGAAAACAATACATGGACTTTAGTGGATTTACCGGAACGGAAGAAACCCTTGAATTGCAAGTGGGTTTTCAGTAAGAAGAACTTTGGAAAAGAAGAAGGACAGAATTGTTGTTAGAGGTTTCGAACAGAAGCCCGGAATAGACTTCAGTGATACTTTCAGTCCCGCAGCCAGCTATGAAAGCATAAGATTTTCACTGTCCTTAGCTATAAAGAAAAATTATTTAGTGTAACAGTTTGATGTTAAAACCGCTTTCCTGAATGGTGACTTCAGTGAGGAACTCTACATGATCCAACCAGAAGGTTTTGAGGATGGATCACAGAAGATGTGTAGATTGGAGAAAAGTCTTTATGGTTTAAAGCAAGCCGCTCCAAATTGGAATTTGTACAGATGAAGGTTTTGTCTCCTGTGTATTTGTATTTTTCTTAGAACTGGTGATAGTTTCTAAATACATTGCATATTATATAACTTGCAAACTATGAATCACACAGTATTAATTTTTTCTTTACCAGAAAAGACTATATTATTAGAAACTGAGTGCCATAAAAGACTGAAGCCAAAAACAACAATCAAATGGAAGAAGATAATAATAGTAGTAGATGGATGGTCAAAACTACACACACTTCACAAAAGTACCTTGTTAGAAGGAAATAGGCGCTACCAATCCTGTCATTCTTTCACAAACCCAAAATATCATAATAGCATTATGAAGTGCCTTCACTGCCTCTTTACCTACATGCGTAAGCAATTGAAGACCCCACGCTCAGTTCCCACGTTCAGTCCATTTTTTGTGCATATTGTTTTATAGTGCTCTCTAGTAAACCTTTTCGATTAATACAAATCTGTGTATTTTACACGCAAAGGTGTTCAGTACTATTTGAGGTGTGTCGCTGCAGGCAGCCTTACAGCCATACCATCAGTAGGATAGTGGCAGTTGATTAGTGAATGTCACTTGTGGAAAAGTAAGGTTAGATTTTATGTTTTAGTGAATTTGTTTCACACAATAGAGGTACATAAGTGAGCTATGGAGAGTGATAATGTTCAAACAAATAGTGGTGATGAGAAGGAGAGGCCATCTACTGGTAAAAAACATACGAAAAAAACCGAGTTTTAGTAACTTGACTGATGTGAACCAAAAGCTTCTAGCAAGTAGTCATGAACTAGGTCCGGATTGCAACTGCTAAATGTTTCGCCATTTCAAAATTATTGATCCTGAGGAATGGAGTAAGATAATAAAAGATTTTAAATTATAAGGAAATTGGAATGATCAGTCAGTACACCTACATTGGCAATAAGGGTGCATATGGAGTAATAAGCTTTCTGAATGACTACATAAATGAAGTTCTTGATAAAAATGTAAGAGATCTTGAAATCTTTTGCGACTCAAGTTAAAGCCAGAACAAAAATTACCCTGTATCACCTAGTGCATGGCATTAACAGACTTGACAAAGTTTTAATAACATTGCCCATCAGAGGACATTCTTATTTAGAATGTGATAAAAACATGTCTTTGGTAAACAGGAAAAGTATTGTTGAGACACCAGATGAATGGAACAAAGTTTTTAGATAAGCAAGATTATTCCGGATCAAAAAGATATGATACGTGATTGGACCACCTTCTTAAAGGAAAGGTATAAGGGTAAATGTCCATTTCCGAGAAGCTTAAGTAACAAAAGAAGAAATGGAAGTATTTTCAGAAATTTATGGGCCTTGGTTGGGTACAATGGGCCTTGGTTTTCATCTAATGTAAGGGCCTCCACCTGGTCCACTACCACCTGGAGAATTCTTTCACCCTCAATAAGCTTATCAAGGTAATTTTAGTGTGTTTTTATTAGGACCGTCAAAATTAAATGAAAACAAGATAGGTAATGTGTGTGTGTATTTTCAGGTCACCTGCCGATATAAAAATCAAAGTATGAGGACCTACAAGTTTTAAACCAATTCTGTAGGAAAAAGGCCAGCACATTTCTTACCAATCTACCTTACGTTGGAAGCACACAAAAAAGTCAACAGAAAAAGGAGACAAATCCGAAAAAAAAATAAGAAAGATTAGACAGGATAAACATTTTAGATTATGTTTTGAAATAGAACGACATATCTTGTTAATTTTTTGGTTTTTGTTTTAGTTATCTAACCTTGCATTTTTAAATGCACAGAACATTCTTTGCGTTCAATCGGTGGACGTAACTTTGATGATAGCTTCCTACTGGGCGAGTTCTTTCGGTTTAAGTGCAGTTGTAATGCTTAATGTCGGTATGGTTAAGCTGCAAAACCTTCCATGTTTCAGGTCAAATGTCTTTTAGATGAGCGTTATATTGTTACTATATATCCTTTTCCTAGTCAAGTATTTGCAGTAATTTAAAATTTCCAGTTATCATATCTACCACCTGGGGAAGAGCCTGATGGAAGACTACTATATCCAAATGGGGTTAAGCTTAAGAGTCGTTAGAAAGCAACGGTACCACTCCCCTGGTCTAAGCTTGTGTGACTCACCTCTCAAATGCTTTCAGAAACAATGCAGGACTCTGTAAAAACTCTGTTTATAAATAAGTCAAATCAACTATAGCCACGATGCATAAAATTTGGCAATAATCATAATCATAAAATCAAACCATTTTTCTGACATAAATCATATTTTACAAAATTTAACTTATATATTCCTGATATCACCTTCACTGCCTCTTTACCTCAATGCGTAAGCAATTGTGATGGCTTAAGTCTACAGTCATTCCGACAACATTAGCGTTGAGATGTGTCTAAAAATAAAATAAAAAATAGGTGGAACTGACACAGTGGCTTATATAGTAAACATTTTCAATGGTAATGACCGATGATCCACCACCTCCTCTGTTATCATACCTGCCAATGACAGAGGGATAGTTAATGGGTTGTGATACTGCAATAACGACAACTGAATAACATTATTGGCTGTTTTAATCACTATAGGAATTAAGATTACTGTACTTGATCATTATCCTCATTCTTCGGAAGAGGAGTTAATGTATGTGCCTGAACTGGCATGAACCTGAGATCATTACTATCATCTCTGTTAAGATAATAAGACCTTTTCAGAAATTGTACCCAAGAAGCCTTAGGAAATCACTACCTCCTTGATAAAGAGACAACCTTTCATTGATTATTAAAACAATAATTGCAGTTTTTTTTTTTTTTTTTTTTTTTTTTTTTTTTTTCGCAAATGACCTCATTGTGTGCAGTTGTTAAAAACAGCGCTCACATGTACATTAATACCTTCTCCTATCTTAAGGCGACTGTAATATCGTAAAGCTATATCCATAATTCTGTAGATGTCTGCTAGCAGAAACGCCAATTTATTTATTAGATTGAGTGAAGTGTAACCCTAATGTTAAGGAAGAAAGAAGGAGAATTATATTAAAACCATTGGTGTTCAAATTAGGAATAAAACTTCCTACGTTTAAGAAAGCTCATATGCATTATCTCACTAATGGGAACTAGTTTATATAAAACTATATAGTAATCACCTTTGATAAATGAGAGGAAATCTTTATATGAGATTTTGTTTCTCTTTAAATAAATTTTCAAAGCTAATAGAAGAGTAAATAAATTGTTGTGCTCTTCATACAACCCCCTGCATTGGTATTTGTACACTTCATACGTTATGTACTCTTTGATTATCCCCACTCGGTGTTCTGGAACTGAAACTTTTTCAGTTCTAAAATATAAATTATAATAAATTAGTACCATTAACATTTTATTAGTTGACATACAACTAATCCAAGCTTTTATTGAATATCCTGAAAAGTTTTATCATTCTTTGAAATGTCTTAAGCTACCTTTTAGAAATTAGAAATTAATAGAATAAAATAGAAGTTTAGAATAGAAATTTAGAAATTAGCATAACCGTTTTGTGTAAAATGAACTCATTTTCAAAATTAATATATGAACCCAAACTAATGAAAGTAGTCTAAGCAAAAAAAATAAGTATTCTATTAGTTATTTCACCCCACATTACTTTAGTCCAAATGAATTCCGTCCAAATATAGGAATTACTACCTACTAAATTACTATCTAAGGGTTTTTTTTTTTGACAATAAGTTTAAGTTTACATTGTAATAATTCAGTTTAAAGTAATGTGGTGTTAAATAATACATTTTTACTAATGAATAATTTTTTTTTTACTTACACTAAGCTATACATGAAATATTTAGTAAGGAAAGAAATTGCGATTGAGAAAAATTTCGACTTTCAGTTTTTAACAGAAATAGGTACACGTTTTGAGGTTCCCTGAGTCCAAATAACCAAGTCCCACGAATTGGTCTATGTGTGTGTGAACCGACTAACTCAAAAATATAAAAAAACACGGTGTATACCCGCAATGTGAGAGCAAACATTTTATCAAAATTGATCAAACGGAGGGGGAATTTTATTTAAGAAATTTTATCTAATTTTTGCATTTTCTTTTATTTCGTCAAAAAGGGCTCCAACGATTTTGATCGAATTCGCCATGTTTACTGAGAATCAAGTATTCTTTAATGGGACAGAGTTATTAACGTGTTTGGAAACATACACATTTATTGGAAATTACTGTTTCAACTAAATATAGAATTATAAAATCAGACGCTATGGAGTATTATGCTTGCATTGCTAGATTATCACAAGAAAAACTTGCATTTAACTATTAAAAAATTTGGTGTACTTTAGAGAGCAAATTTAAACAAAATAAAATAAATGAATGTAGAAAAATGTGTGAATTTGAGTAATGGCATTTACATATTTATCGAAACACGTCAATTTCTAATCTATGTAAGTTATAAGGTGTTCATCGGACCAAATTTTTTATTTTTGAAACTCATATTATTGATTTATTAACTGTTCTTCTTATTTTTCAAAACATTTTTCTGAATTTAATCGTCTTTGGATATCTGCCTCTAAAGTTTGTAAATACGGTAGGCCTAATGGAGGAGCCGGAGAATTAAAAAGAAATTTAACCATATCTTTAGATTTATTAGACTAGATGGTATAGATTTGGTTTTGTTTCAATCCAACGGTCAGACTATGAAATTTCCACAACGGCCTGGGTTAATCATTTTAAATACCTTTTTTGTCAACTTGGTTCAGAAAATTTATCGTTCCTGTATAGACCAGTACTTAATAGAATACCTGAAATAGAGAATGCTTTCACAACTACAGAATTTCATATTGTTTAAGACCGAGAAAAAAGTAACAAATTACCAGGAATTGATTGTGTAGGTTACGAATTCTATAAAAGCGCACCTATTGAATTTTGGAACAAATTTTTCTGTTTCTAAATAAATAACTAACCCCTAGGCACTACGATCCGCATGGGACCTGGGCCTCCTCAACGATTTTTCGCCAGTGCTCTCGGTCCACTGCAGCAGCCCTCTACTGCCTGACGCCAAGCCGTCTCAAATCCGCCTCGACGTCCTCCAGCCATCTAAGTTGTGGCCTATCTCTCCAACTTGCTCCTCCAGGTCGGCCATACAAAACTTTCCTGGGCACTCGGTCCTCCGGCATCCTCTCCACGTGTCCAAGCCATCTAATTCATCCTGGCTTGATGAAGGTCACAAGATCTGCATCACCGTATAACTCCTTTAGTTCCCTGTTGCAACGCAATCTCCACACTCCTTCCTCACAGACTGGCCCATAGATCTTTCTTAATATTTTCTGCTCCCACACACCTAGCACTCTTTCGTGATGGGCCGTCATCACCCATGTTTCACTTCCATACGTGACGACTATGGTTTTATAGACCATTTCGCATGCTTTTCTTGATAAACCTCAGAACTTGAGCACTCGCTGGAGGGCAAAGTAGCACCGGTTTCCCACAGCTATTCTGGCATCTATCTCTGCTCCAATGTTATTGTCCTCCGTCACTAGGGAGCCGAGGTATTTAAATTCTTTGCACGGCATAAAATTGTGTGGACTGATCCTGATCCGCTCGGGGTCGCGCTGTAACCTCGGATCTTAGCTGCCGTTTCGAATTCCTCCAGGGCTCCCTGCAGCGCTGGCAGGGTTCTGGCGACTATTTCCACATCATCCGCATATGCCAAGTGGTGTGTTAGGCGATCAAATATAGTGCCTCCCGGATTAGTTCTGATGGCTCTAACTGCTTTCTCCATGTATAGGTTGAAGAGGGTGGTAGCCTTGGTATCTCCCTGCATTAATCCAGATTCAACCGGGAATTCTTCGGAGAGCACCCCTTGCAATTTAACCCAAAATCTCGTGTTCTGCATGGTCATCTAATAAGTCGGATTAACTTCCTCGACACTCCCTGGGATAGAAGGTCTCTCATCAAAGTCTGCCGATCCACTGAGTCATATGCCAGCTGGAAATCTATAAATAGGTGGTGCAGATCAACATTAAATTCCAGAGACTTCTCTAACACTTGGCGGATTGTAAATATCTGATCTATAGTAGACCTTCCCCTCCTGAACCCGCATTGATACTCTCCAACTTCCCTCTCCATGTGGGCCACCAAGTCTTTTATTGATTGCAGCGGACAATATTTTGAAGGCAATATTCAATAGAGAAATCCCTGGGTAATTGGAGCGGGTAAGCTTGTCGCCCTTCTTGTAAATAGGACACAATACCGCCACTTTCCAATCTTCTGGGATCCGTACCTCCATCCAGATATCGAAGATGAGCTTGTACATTTGGTCCCATACTTCCTCGCCACCATACTTGAGGAGTTCAGCTTGGATACCATCTATCCCCGGCGCCTTGTGTGTCTTCAGGCCTATTAATATTTCTATAATTTCCTCTTTGTCTGGGGGCACATCATCCTCTTCCGGCTCCTTTGATTCCAAGGTCCGGTATGGGTCCATTTCCTGTCTTTTCTCCTCTTGCGCATTTCCCTGGTCCTTGTTTAGCAGCTCCTGGAAGTGCTCGGCCTATCTGGTGACAACTTCCTCTTTCCCAACTAACAGATTTCCCTGCTTATCTTTGCAGAAGTTGAGTCGCGGCTTGAAACCTCCTTTCACTTCCCTGACGCCTCTGTAGAACCTTCGGGGATCTCTGGCTTCAAAATCTTCTTTTATTTTCTCCAATTGAACTTGTTCGCTAAGCCGTTTCTTTGGCCGGCATAGCTTCTTCGCTTCATTTCTTTTGTCACGGTAGCTTTGGATGGTCATTCTAGTGGGGCGTTAGATCATTCTCCTCCTTGCCTCGTTTCTTGGGTCCAACTTGGCTTGGCACTCAGCATCAAACCAGTCATTTCTTGCAGGCCTGTGTTTCCAAGTTCTTCTTCTGCTGCTTTCTTGAGTGCCTCTTTCAGATTAGTCCACCTGGTCGGTATGTCATTAATGCCTTCGATCCTTTTCAGCATTTCCGTGATTTTCGAGTCGAAGCTCTGCCTCACGGTTTCTTCCTTCAGGCGTTCCAATCTTCGGAGAGGGCTTCTCGGCTCTACCTCTAGGTTTCGATGCGATCCTTTGTTTGTTCTTGATTCTAACCAGGTGATGATTCGAACCGCATACAGCTCCTCGGCAACTACCCACATCTTCTATGTCTGTGGCATTTCTGGACTTGATCAAGACATAGTCTATTTGATTACGCGTCTTTCGGTCTGGAGATACCAAGTTTCCTTGTGAATATCCTTATGCGGGAAGTAGGAGCTGCTCACCGTCATGCTTCTTTCCATTGCGAAGTCCACTAGCCTGAACCCATTCTCATTAGTTTCTTCATGCTTAATTTTGGGTCCTATCGTTGGTCTGAAGAAATCTTCTTTGCCTAGCTTAGCATTGAAATCCCCAAGGATTATTTTCACATCGTGTCGTGGCATGGTATCATATGTTCTTCCCAGGGAATTGTAGAAAGTGTCCTTTGCTTCTTCGTCTGCATCTTCTGTTGGAGCATGCACACTTATAATGGAAATATTGAAAAAATTTCCCTTAATCCGGATCATGCAAAGTCGTGGGCTGACCACTTCATAGTTCAGTATGGAGTGCTTTATCGTATTCCTTATCATGAAGCCCGTACTTCTGTTTTTAATGAGATTTATTTGAGGGATACTGTTCTTACTAGTTATATTTCCTTTGCTCAAAAAAGGAGATGTTTCAGATGTAACCAACTACCGAGCCTTGTCTTTTTTTAAATGCATAGGAAAATTATGTTGCAGTCTAATTTTTGAGAGGTTAACAACTTCATTCATTAACGCTAGGGCAATACTTAAAGAGTGCCAGGCGGCTTCAGAAAGGGGTACTCCACAGTGGAATGCTTATTTGTTCTGTTTAGTATTGTTGCGATTCGTCTAAATATGATAGGTAATATACACTTCTTTTGTTGATCTAAAAGCTGTGTTTGATACAGCAGGTCATGAGGCACTTTTCCTAAAGCTATGGAATGTCTTCTCAGTTTACCAAAGTGTTAAGAAATATGTATGAGGGGATATTTTCTTTGGGTGTAGAAATACTCCGGCATTTTAGTGTTAAAAATGCTGTTATATGTAGGGTTGTGTTTTGAGTCATCTTTTGTTCTCGTTGTTTATTAAAGATTTAGAGGAGGAGCTTCAATCTTGAGTATGGATTGGAGATCAATTAATTAAAATTTTATTTTCCGCAGATGATATTGTTTTACTTGTTAAGAGTGCACGTGATTTGCAGAGAAACATTTCAGTGCTTGAGCATTATTGTGATAATTGGAAGTTAGAGGTTAATCTTGATAAATAGAAAATAATCATGTTCAGAAAACAGGGAAAAATCAAAAGATGGGAACGTTGGAAACATAAGACTCAAAATATAGAAAAGAGGTGAGAGATAGTCAACTGTTATTTTTTACGATAGGTTAATTGATTGTCAGGATTTTCAGTTAAAACTTTTTTATATTTAAAAGAGATGTTTTTCATAATAAGAAAGTTTTAACTGAAAATCCTGACAGTCAATTAACCTATCGTAAAGAGGGGTAAATGGGTGGGGCAATGGAAAGGCTAAAGAGTTAGACGAGTGAGGGAGTCTTCCTCACTTCATGCGAGAGCAAGAAACTATAGTGCCCTACTCACTGTTTCGCGCTCTAGAGTGTGAGCATCAGCAAAAGCTCTGCCAAAAGGAGGATAGAGGAGATCTACGGAGCAAAAAGAAAACAACTTTGGATGAAGCAAAACCTACGACATTCCAAACTGTTCCTAGAGAGTCCTTCTGTGAAGAAGAACAGAGAGATACTAAATCTTGACAGTAATGCTCTTAAAAGACTTAAGCTGTATACACTGGACACTGTAAGCTCAGGAGCCATAAGTACAGGCTCAAATTAGCGGCATCACCAATTTGTAGATACTGCGAGAAAGAGCACGAAACAGCCTTTCACATAGTCTACCTCTGTTACAGACTTGCAGCACTCAGGTTCAGGATGTTTGGCCTGGACCGCATTACTGACCCCAAGGCGCATGAGGTAATCAATCCAAGCAGCCTTCTTAAGTTCACTGAGGTTCTGAAAATCAGTTTCTAGGGCAATGTGGAACCCAGGCAAGATATTTGGCGCACAATAGGCCAAAATGGGCCTCAGTGCACTTGCCACCAAAGAAAAAAAAAAACCTATCATAAAAAATATAGAATTTGTTATCAGCTACAAATATTTGGGTGTAACTTTAACCCCTAGGCTATATTTAACCCTCGGCTAAAACCGCCCTAAATGTAGTGTGGGGTACCTTTAACCACTTAACTTCAAACATTTAATGCTTATTTTAATTTTAATTAAACACTCAAATATAATTTTCTAGCAGTTCCCCCAATACTTGCCCCCTAACCAGTAGCGGATCCAGAAAAATCTTGAGGGGTGGGCGCACTTTTTTATTTTTAAATTTTTTTTGTTTTATGAAGGTACTAATTTAAAATATTAGTGCATATTTACATTGTAAAGTTTTATCAAATGTTTAAATACAATCCATTTTTAATTTAAGGAATTAAAAAAATAACTAAAAATACCCCTTTTTATACAGAACTAGTAATAGTTTATTTGGTGTCCCCACCTGTCAGTTATTGAATAAGTTAAAAAAGAAATAAAAAAGAAAGAAATTAAAGCAAGAGATTAAAGGAAAACCGACCTATTCCTCAATGGGGCAGGATGCGAACTGGAAACACCATCAGATATAATGCCAAGAGGTTTATTATTTATGGAGGCATACCAAGCTCAAACTTTAAGTGTTTGGAGAAGTTGTGTGTTTCAATGGTTCCAAAAAAATACATTTTAAACTAATACTTTTTTTTTTTAACTTAACAGTTTTTGCGTACATACTCAAGAACTGTTTAGAATTACAGAAAACCAATTAGTAATTAGTTTTTCTAGGAGCTTAATTTAATTTAAAATTTAGATTTTATTAATTTCTTGTTTTAATAGCACAAATGTACTTGAGATGACTTTGATTTTAGAGTACTAAATGTTTCTTTCAATATCTTATCGGGTTGTTTGATAATAAATGTCGTTTTTTTTTTATATTTTTAAAATTGAATTTATTTTTACTAACAACAAACATTAATCAATGGCATATTGACCATTTTGTTGGATGACCTTTTGCCATATCTCGGTAAGTTGAAAAATTCCACGTTCGAAGAAGTCTTGATTTTTAGAAGCGAAGAACTGGTCCAACTCCTTTTTTTATAGCCTTATCTGAATCGAAACTGTTATTATTCAAAAGGTTTTGAAGGGAGCGAAACAAATGGTAATCTGATGGTGCTAAGTCAGGGCTATAGGGTGAATATGGCATCGGTTCCCAACTGAGCTCTGTTAATTTTTGACGGGTTGTCAAAGAGGAGTGGGGTCTGGCGTTCTCATGATGGAACATTACGCCTTTGCGATTGGCCAGTTCAGGGTGTTTTTTCTTGATCTCTTTGTTCAATTTTGCTAGTTGACTACAGTAGGTTTCTTGAAAGCAACTCAAAGTTGACAATACCCTTATAATCCCCCCACACAGAAAGCATAATATTCTTTGGGTGAATATTGGCTTTGAATGTCGATTGTGGGGGCTCATTTGGCTTGATCATTTTCGGACTACATTATCATAAAGAATCCATTTTTCATCACCTATTATGATTCTTTTTAGAAATGGGTCATTTTGGTTGCGATTTAGCAAAGAGTTGCATATGTTAATGTGTTCGGTGAGGTGGATATCCTTTAACTAATTAGGAACCCCAACATCCAGTTTGTTTACATAACCAAGCTGTTTTAAGTGCTAGTAAACGGTTGAATTTGATATGTGGAGCTTCTCTGCTATCTCTCAAGTTGTCATACGCCGGTTAGTTTAAATTAACGCCTTTATTTTGTCGTTACGTGGTTGGACGACCACTATGTGATTCATCTTGCATATTGAAATTTGCGAGCAAACCAACGCTGATACTGGCGTTCAGTAAGGCAGTCCTCACCATAAACTTCACATAATTTCTTCCGAGCCTGCATCGCATTTTTGCCCTTTCGGAAGTAAAACAATAAAATATGTCGATAATGCTTTCTTTGATTTTCCATTTTCAACTCTTTTTTCAACCAACTTGTTCCTTACTAATGACGCTCAGATATTTACTAAACAAAGTCTAAAGTCTTAACTTATCTTATCTTATCTACTACATCTTTTCTAATCTTGTCTACTTCATGAAATATACAGTTCAAGATATCTATGAGAAAAAAAAATGACATTAATTATCGAACAAACCCAATAAATTGGTTTTGATTTCATTTGTTGTTGTTTCATTCTTTTTGTAACTCAACTCCAGCAGCGGTTTCCCATGCTTTATGGTATCAATATATATTTGTATACTAATAATATACTTATATATTATATTATTACTAATAATAAGGGAAAAAAACAATCAGCTGAATATAAAAATAAAAAACAACCATTCTAAACCAAAAAATCTGGTGCGATGAACACAACACACAAGGGACCTAATTTCATCAACAGTCGAGTTTTTTTTAGTGTTTGCTTGTTTTTATTACTGCGAGTTTCTTTTTGTAAATATATCATGAAAGTTAGGATAGTTGATCGTCCAAAATAACTTTACATTGCTTTTAGAAATGGGTCATTTCAAAATTTTGGTCACATTTATGTCACAGAACAATAATTGGGCCAAATCACAGTTGAATCCATTTTGATAATTTTTTCCTGGAATCTATCTGTTTGAAAGCTTACTTATCATTAAACATTAATTGTGATTTGTAATTTACGGCCCAGGAAAAAAAAATGCAAAATATTGATTTCTCACTCCCTAGTGATGTCACAACCCAGAGGTACTCCACAAGTTAGTAAATATTGTGAAACTTCTGGGTGTAATTCCATAAATCTAGGGTTTTTTAGAAAGGTTATTATGTCTAAGTCCAATATTCAACTGATGAATAAAAATTAATTAATTCAATTCACCTAATTAGTTCATTTCATGAGTGTCACTGGTGTTGATCCTCACTCCCTAGAATTTTTTTATAAGTTCCGCTAAACTGGAGGAACAGGGAAATTTTGTTTTTCCAACCTATGCGATAACACTGCTTCAACATGGAGTACACATGATTTTTCCCGCTAAGAACAATCCCGAGACTAGGAAGGTTAATTTGTGTTCAAGTTTTGAAACTCATAGGGTATTTTTATTCATCCTCACTTCCTAGTGAATAAGTTTTCCAATAAAGGTAAGTGGATTTTAATCATCCTTTTCACATTGATTGTAGTTTGATGGTAATTTGTGGAAAATATTTTTGAATAGCTTACTTACTTACTCTACTAACCGCCTGTGCCATTTAATGGTGGAAACCTCACTCCCTAGTCTCTCACTCCCTAGAAAATCTTAAAATCTAGGGATCTAGGGAGTGAGGTTAACATCTAGTGATTGAGTGTTTTCAAGTTTTTACGATAAATTTATAATACAAAAAGTCTATCACTGTGCATTATTACTTTCCTTGCTCACAAAAGAAGCGCAGCGAGGAGCTATTGCACAGAATGAAAAAAGTAAATGCTCAGGTCCGTCAAGATGTTATAAATTTTCTTGAGGATGACGAACATTCAAAATTGTGTCCAGGACAAAAGGAATGTATCACAAGAAATTAAGAAACAAAAAAGGATTTTATCAGGATCCCTAAAAAAACTTCATGCTCTCTTCAGTAAGCAGGTAGATTACAATATAAGCTATACCACATTCACAAAATTAAAACCTTTCTGGGTCCTAGCGCTTAAAAGTTTGTGTAATATTTTATATTTTGATATTTTCTGACTGCTTCTTATTTTATTAAAATAAAAAACTTTTCTCACTTCCTAGACACCTACCTCACTCCCTGGAATTATATTTTTTTCAATATGGCGTATGTATGGTTTGACTGGTAATTATGTATGCTCACATCAGTGACTTGCTCAGACAACCTTAAAGATTGATAAGGAACAAAAAAACACACATATTATTCTTTTTTTTTTTTTTTTTAATTTGATGCCTGAATGTGACCGAAATTTTGAAATTACCCAAATATATTATGGAACAAAAGTTACTAAACTAAAATATAATTAATTGAAGATTATCTTATACCATATTTTTTCACACCTTAAATGCTTTAGATAATACCGCACAAATTCAGCAGCTGCAAGTTTTAACTGCTGAATGTGGACCGCCCTACTTTTTCTGGGCTCTTTGAATAGCGACAACATTGTGTTCCCGAAGGATGATTACCCTGAATGTCCCCTCATACCTGGCCACTTTCTTTCCCTTATTCAATACCAACTTTCGACAGAAGATGGTTCCTGTTTTTATGCCCTCACTCCTTTGTCACCCTCCTATCCTGTGTTTATCCGATTGATCTCACATTTCTCCCTGTTCTGCTGTGTCCCAACTATTCTTCTCCTTTCCCTTGATCCGAACCGAGAGAATCACCTTACTGAATGGATAGGATATCTCTGGCTCTATACCTCTGTCTACACCCTGGCTTGCATAGCAGTATCAAATACTATGGTCAAGGGTTCGAGTCCCGAGGTGGCCCTAGTTTTTTTTAAAGTGTCTAAAAATTCTTTGGCTACACATGTTTGAGTCAGTAGCTCGAAAAATATAACGTTTTATGTTTTATAATTTTACAACAAATTAAGAAAAAAAAAAGTTCCTGGGTTGGCAGCACGGACTGGGATCTCACGAGACACACTATGCTTGCAGAGACTGGCAGCAAGAGCGCATGGTGGCAGAACTTTCTTTGAACATATTTAATAGTGAACATATATCCAGTTCTCATCATGAGTAAATAATTAGGCGCACTAAGGCGCTAGTGGCTCTTGAGGAGGAAGAAGACGAAGAAAGTTGAGTCCTGCCCAGCAAATTTTTCAGTTTATTTAAAAGCATCAGTTGAGGCATATCATTCAACTACATCCGTATATCACCCTCCCCCCCCCCCATATATCACACCCGTGCATCGAATAGTCAAGGTAGGAGATGACTTCAATTCATTATTTATCGCCACCCATGAACAGCAGTCAGCATTAAATTATTACAGTCAAAATTATCAAACTAGCAACCATTGTAACCTATTTCAGCCATGTTTTTCCAACAATATTTTCCACATTTTCATGAATATAACATCATATTTTGTTCAACCAATATTATTTACTTTCACTTACCTATATATGAGATATATAGTAAGGGAAAGTATTGCGATTGTGAAAAATTTCGACTTCCGATTTTCAACGGAAATACACGTTTTAGGGTCCCCTAAGTCCAAATAACCAAGTTCCGCAAAATGTATTTGATCTATTATATGCCCGAGATATGACTGTAAAAATTTCATCAAAATTGATTAACCGGAGGGGGGACTTTACTGAATAAATTTTGTATCACTTTCACGTTTTTTTTTTTTATTTACTGAAAAACGGCTTTAATTATTTTGATTAAACTGGGTATTTTATAGGTATGTATATGCCTGCAATGAGACTGCCGATATTTCATCAAAATTGGTGAAACGGAGGGGGTACTTTATTGTCTTATATTCACGTGTTTTTTTATTTACTCAAAAAGGACTGTAATGATTTTGATCAGACTGAGTATTTGATGTTTGTATATGCCCGCGATGTAATAGCTAAAATTTCACTAAAATTGGTCAAACGGAGGGGGCACTTTATTTAATTAATTTTGTAGCATTTTTATGTTGTTGTTTTTTTTTTTTTTCTCAGAAACGACTCCAACTATTTTGATCAAAGTGGGTATTTGATGAATATATATGCCCGTAATGTGAGAGCCAAAATTTTATTTCCCAGATTATGAGAATAAAAACTTTTATTTAACAATAAAAATTTTGATTTTATTTTAGAGAGCAAATACCTGATACTCAAATTATTTAAAGCATTTAAGGTCTGAAAAAATATGGTATAAGATAATCTTTAATTAATTACATTTTAGTTTAGAAACTTTAGTTCCATAATAAATTCCTGAAGGCAATTTAAAGTGCTTTTAGAGGAACAGTAATCGTTCTCGATTTCCAGAAAGGCATAAGATACTAACTTGACAAGACGGAAATACACCATCTATCAATTCACCTACATGATATATTTACAAAAAGCAACTCGCAATATAAAACAAGCAAAAAAACTCGTACTATTTAAAACAGTAAAAAAAACTGGACTATTGATGAATTAGGTCCCTTAAAAAAAGAAATAAGAATAATAAATCGAAAAGTACTGAGAACTTTTAAGTTTTGCAATACAAATCCCCTATAACTTATGGAGATAAACAAGTATAAGCATATAAATGTGGAAAAATGTGTGAAGTTGAGGAATAGCGTTTACATATTATCGAAACAAGTCGATTTCTAATTTAAGTAAGTTCGTAAGTGAAAGTTGTGTGTTGCGCGCAACGCGCCAGATTTTTTTCATTTCTATTATTCCCATTATACACTCCACATTTCATTACCATTATTACCAGCAGAACCACCAATAGTTTGTTGTATGTAATATTCCTAAAAGAATTATAAACCACTCAACGCTGTCACTCAGATAAAACATAAAGTAAAGATCCCGAGCCTGTACGATGTCAGGTACTCTTTAAAGATCCCTATCCTAATTATACCCGATTAGGTAAAATAAAGGGCTCCCACTTTAGCATTGTCCGAGTTATATAAAAAAAACATGATTATACACATCAGTAATAAGCAGTGAAGCCTCTCAATCCCTCCTCTGTATTCCTTTGCCATATATGGTAACGTCTAATGCTTCCATATCATTCCGGATATGCGTTTTATTAAATTCCCTCTCTCCATCTGAAGATATCCAAATCCGGTATCCTGTAAAACTGGAACCATGTTGTATCGGATGAATAAAATAAGTCTTTTATAATAACTTCGATAAACAACAGCTCGTCAGTAAACCTCCAGGTTACTCTATGAATTTTCTTCCCAGGAAATAGTGTGTTACCAATGTAAGGTTCGGTGAGGAAACATAATAGATGAGTCGATTACCTTTATCATTGTTCTTCTCAAGAACACTGTATCTTCCTATGGTCTTGTCTCTCTTCATGGCCAACCTTACCGTTAAGGTCCCCCATCAGTATTTAACATCTTTCTGAGAGCATAGATCTACATTCTTACCAAGGCATCATAGAATTCTTCTTTTTTCCTCTTCCCTGGCGACTTGGCATGTTGTAGCTCAAGATGCTTAAGTTGCAAAATAGGCCTAGAACACATACACAATAAAGCCTATGACTCACTGGAACAAAGTCGACAATATTTCTCCTTATGTTTCCCCCTCACAATAAATCTGGCAGTTCGAAACCGCTCTGGACGTGTTGACTTTTATTTCGTGGCGGACACATGGAACGAATGTCAACTTTGATCATGGTTAGAATAGGTTGGTTACCAGGCCCAGAAGGCCACCAATGGCTTGAATAAGGTACCGAACAAAACAAAAAAGGTTTAAGGGGCTGATTTTGGGGGCCGAATCCTCCGTTTGCCAACTGTTTTCTTTATGATAGGATGATTAATTGGAAGGATTCTCAGTCAACCGACTGAAAATCCTGACAAAATCATCTTGTACAACAATGTTTGTAAACTGGGTAGAGCCTAGTACTGGCGACAGAGAATACTTTCTTACATACAATACAAAAAAAAAAAAAGAATTGGCATTGTTGATTGTCAATACCATATATTTTTTGTTTTGTTTTTTGAGATATTCAACTTGAAATATTAATTATTCATATATCTTACACATATCTCACTAACCTCAACATGGCTAATTCGAAACGTTCTGATAATTGCACCAAAGATGTCAGATACATGATATTTACGAGTGACATTTCCGCTTTTAAAAAGTATAAAATACTTCCACTTTTTGCTACTTCCCTATGGGAATCCCTTATTAAAGTGATATTCTTTTCTGCTTCTGCTGTGTCTTTAGTTGTATTCAGGACGTCTATAACGTATGGATCGTTGACCAATGAACCCTGCAAGATATAAAATTAATATAGCGTAACATGATTTATCAGAGTAATTTAAAGATTATTATATTACATTTATTTTTCAATCTTTGGATACCATTTTTTAACAACTATGTAGATATCATAAGTCAATATATGATTTCCTAATAATTAATTAACTAAATGATTTCATACTATTTTTAAGTCAATACTAGTCTTAAGTATCCTTGCCACTTTGATTAACTAACAGATGAAAAAAAATTTCCTTTCAAATGGGTCGGAGCTTAAAGCAAAACATCAAACCGTTTCTTGCTTTGAAAGAGAGTACATGAGTTGTATTTAACCAAATGTACATTTTTGTAAGATTGAATAAGGAAACATATCTATTACGTTATTGTTTAATATAATGTGAATTTATTTGCTAACATGGCATTATACAAAAATAATTTACAGTATTATTACGAATGAGCCGTGTTTGATACTTAGTGTTATATATTATACAAGCATTCCCCGACGCGGCTTCGCCCGCGAGCCATTAAAATCAATTCTGTGACCATTATCTTGGTATTGATCTAATATAATATGTTAACTGATGTTAAGGAGATTTAGTAGAATTTGAGCTTCCGGTAGGTGGAATGTTGGAGGGGAAAGCTGCCGGCTCGGTAGAAGAGACGGAGACGCGCAATGGAGAGAGTTCACTAAAACCGCCGAAACAAAAAATGACTTACTCGTCGTGAACGCTTCATTTTTCGGCCGTAAAACATGGTTTTCGACGCCCAATAGGGCCTTTCGAGTTAAACTCGTCGTATCAAATTCTTTAAAATGAGTCCTAATTAGATATATTTTCTCGAAGTTCGAAAATAGATGTCCGTTAGAGTTAAAAGACAATTTCGCCATTTACATTTTAGATATTCTTAGGGGTTACATTTTTGATATTCCTTTCTTTGTGGTTACCTACATCGCTTTTAAAATCTAAATTCCGAAGTTTCTAATCATAAGTAGTTTTTGCTCTGCGTTAATTCTGTCAGTCAGGACAAAGCCTCTTATATATATGGAGAAGTATATATATATGGAATAGTATATATATATGGAGAAGTATATATATTTATGGAGAAATATATGGAAAAGAGATCGAAATAAACCCGCACCATCCCCAATCATGGGAATCACAGTGTGCATAATTTGATTACGACTAATATTTAAATAATCAGTAGCCATATTTTATGTGAATGTCTATTTTAATACTATTGTAACGTTAAATCGATATTCAAATAAAAAACATATGGTTTAAAATCTCAACAATAGATTTCCGTTGGAGTTAAACGACAATATCGCCATTTAAGCCCCTTAGGGGTTACATTTTTGAAATTCCTTTCTTAGTGGTTACCTACATCTCGTTTAAAGTCTAAATTCCGAATTTCAAGTTTCTATCATTAGTAGTATTTGCTCTGCGTTGATTCTGTCAGTCAGGACAAAGCCTCTTATATATATAGAGATTTATATAATTCATTGTTGCATTATCACATGAGTGAAATTATTAATTCAGTTTATTAAATAATGTTGTAGAGTAAGCTACATGTATTAAATTATTCTTAAATATAACAATGGTATTGTACAACATAAACGATTGTACAACGTAAAAAGCCTGATGTTTGGGATGAAAATAGCACCCAGCTCTTAGCAATGTTTTATGGACCGAATTCTTCAAGGAATAGAGTGAGTTAGCTGTTTCTTCGATGATATATTAATCCAAGGGACAACTTATGACGAGTCACTAGCGAGACTCCGAAATTTTCTGCAGGTGTTGAGAAAGAACAACCTACACTTAAACGAAGATAAATGCGAGTTTTAAAACAGTCAATAAAATATGTTGGATACAGGATAAATAAAAATGGACTTCATAAAACAGAAGAAAAGATTGACGCAATAACAAAATCTTCACTTCCTCAAAATTAGATCAATTAAGAGTATTTTTAGGATTAGTAAATTATTATAATAGATTTTTGCCAAAATTAGCTACAAAGTTAAGGCCTTTAAATCGGTTACTCCAAAAACGTACGCCGTTCCTGTGGTCAAAGGAATGTGAAGAGGCATACAACAATATAAAATAAGAAATTGCTAGTCCTATAGTCCTTACACATTTTGATCCAAAGTTTACTCTACTGTTAGCCACAGATGCATCACCTGTAGGTCTCGGGGCTGTAATGTCCCACAGGATGCCAAACCGTTCTGAGCAACCAATTGCATGCATTTGCATCTAGTTCTTTAACGAAGACAGAAATGAGATATAGCCAAATAGATAGGCAACAGCATTTTTCTGGGGACTACACAAATTTCACCAGTACTGTTACGGCAGGAAATTCTTATTAATTACAGATCATAAACCCTTAGTGAAAATATACCAACCTGAAAAATCAACCATGGCTTATTCAACTACCATGGCTGCAACACGTTTATTCAATTACACACAGTTTATATCAGGGTTTAACTCATTTAACGCCAAGTACGTCCCAGGTATTTGTACCATTTGGAGTCCCACAAGTACTTGTATCTGATAACGGAAAACAGTTCACTTCTCATGAGTTTAGGAGCTTTTTATCTAGCTGCAGCATACAACACAAAAATATTGCGGCACATCACCCTTCAAGTAATGGCCAAGCTGAACGTTACATGCCAACACTGAAGCAAATGTTGCGATCGATAGAATGGGAAAAGGGTGATATATAAATGAGAAACTGGTGAGAGAGCTAAAGCAATACCAACTAACTCCCCACACTAACACCAAAAAGAGCCCGTTGTTCCTAATGTTTGGTCGTGAGATGAGGTCAAGGCTCTCCAGCTTGAGGAAGGCGAAACAAGACCTCCTATTGGACAGGACAAGGAACTTAAAGAACCAACGACGATTCTTTAAGGAAGGAGATCGTGTCCTAGTTTGTGTGTACAATAACCGGAACAAATGGGCTACTGGGACCTTTTTGACTCGACAAGGTAGAGTGCCCTACATCGTTAAGTTAGAGGGAATGCAAGGAAATATCACATTGATCAAGTCAGAAGACTATATATTAATTAATGTTTATTCATCGAACTTAATTTCCTTACTTTGGAATACCAAACCTACTTTTCCGGGGGAAACTGTCATATATTATAGTTAAACCCAATTTGACGACTGACCAGGCAATGAAGACCAAAAAAAGACCATACGTTGGGATACACATGAGGTAGGCTAAATTTTTACCAGTTGTTAGTACTCAGAGCTAAATTTCATCAAAAGTCCCCGCCCCTCTCGTTCTTGCTAATCCACGGTGCACATCCGTACGAGAATCTTATGGTTGGTTATTGGTCACAACTCCATAATTTTTCATTTAAAATTGATACAACTGAGATTTTCCATTATTGTGTCACATACTTCAATTTCCAACACTGAAGACTCCAATATATGAATTGGATCATCTTTTTAAGCCACTATTTTCCATTACACTTTCTTCATGTACTTTATACTATCTCTATAGTTAAAATCTCTACCATCATTACTTTCTATTCAACCAACAGCATCATTAGTACCTTTAACTGATTGGTTACCAAGCAATGAATTTGAAATTTGAACTTTGTAAGTATTTGCAAGTATGTGGCTCACCAAACCAGTCAGGACATTTCCCTAAAAGATCAAAATTAAATAATGTTTCACCATCTGAGTGGAATATTTTTGGACATCCTTCATTCACCTCTGGTGTACTGGTTTAAGTAACCCATCTGCTTGAGCTTAAGTGTAAACATGTTACTTTGTTGATCTTAAACAGGCGTTTTTTCCACCACCATTCTTGGCAATTCAAAACTCGCCACTAACGTTTCTTTCCCAGAGAACAATGTTCTTATTATAGGAAGTTTTCTAAAGCTTTAACGACTAAAAGATTATTTCAGGAGATATTTCACACAATTGTCCCTCAATGTATTTTAGCGTTCTTCTCCTAAGCTCATTTTGTAGGACAAGCGAATACTTAATTGTTTCGAACAATTAACTTAATTATTTCAGATTCCTCCTTAATAAAACAAAAGTTATGTAAGCAATGACTGGTGTTGGTGACATTAGGAGGTTGAGTTTTATATAGGTTAAGTTGAGGAAAATATTTAATAGTTTTTTTTTTGGTTTGTTTCATTGATGTACGTATATGAATATAAAGATAATTTATGTAATGCATAAAATGCGAGAATGCCCTATGTCGGCTTGGGTGGGGGACAGTGCGTCTGCTGGTGTGGAGTAATAAAGTGTGTAAGGGGCCTTTTAAGCTAAAGGGTGTCCAGGACAAGACAATTCAACCAGTTATACGAATCCCACAGAGGGATAAGGATATCCTGGAATATTCTAGTCTTCTGTACCAACCCCATAGGGGGATGAAGAGATAATCGCAAGCTAAGACAATTAAATTTTTTTTTTTTTTTATGTATAGAGGTTGTTTTAATTTGAATTGTGGCGATTATATAATAACATTAAACTGGAGTTATTATTAACTAATACAGTCCAATGGCAGTCAGGAATCCGGTCAAACTGTGATATTCAATTTTTCTCAAAGCTTAGAAACTACAATGCAGTCAATGCCAAAGCATATTTTGTTTTCTACTCAACAGAATCTGCGGATGGTGTTCCTACTAGTTCCATATTATGGTGATGAATGTTGAGCTTATCTGCCTCCTCGGAGTAAACTTATCCATGAACTTTCCAGCCACAACAAGGAATAACATAAAAATAAAGGGTTAAATAAATTAGTTATTAAGACAGATAGAAGTGTAAAGCAGCGACCTATGGTTATTTTTATCATTGTTAAGTAAGCATTATTCCACAATTTTTACACTAAGGTAAAGTAATTGCTTTTGTTATTAATTTGAGTTTTCTATCTGGTCAATTTAAGATTCTTACCTTTTTGATGGTATCTTTCATTGCCTTTATTGACATTTCTATCCTTTCTAATATTGATTCCATATTTTCTATAATGGAATCATTCACACACAAACTTTCCAACACTCTGTCTAATGATTGTTCTTCTAAATCTGAAATAAAAAGTATATTAGAAAAAGTGAAACTGTTAACACACACATAAACAGAACACTCTAAATCTTGACTAAAGATATCGTTTCAAAATCCTATTTGTATTTTTGGCCTTCCGATTCATTGATTGTAACATAAAATGAGTCAGTAAATTAAAAAAATATAAATTAAATAACTTTATGAATAAGAATGATTTGAAAATTACAGATTTGCCCTATCAATCATTCTCTAATTTCTAGCATTGACATTTACGCCAGCTCCTATTCATTACGCCATCATGCTTTGTCTGTTTCCTATCCCTTCCTGACGGGTAACAACATTCCCCGAATCTGTCCACTTCTTTGGGTGATGAAGCGTACCGCTCCAACACCATACTTCCGCCATATACAAATTCCCTGAACAACTGTTCTTCTCCTTGAGTGTATAATTTAGTCCACTTTTAGCTTTTCCAATTCCCCTTTGGAATAAAACTATAAGATGGCAAGAAATCCATGATTTTTTAAATCATTTTTAGCTCCAACAGATTTCCAACTTTTTTTTATTGCACTGGATAAATCCATACAGAGTTGGGCAAAATTACAATTAATTACATTGCCAATTACAATTACATTGTAATTGTAATTATATGAATTAAAATTAAATTATAATTCGTAATTAAACTGTTAATTATCATTATAATTTGTAATTTTAATTTAATTGTAATTCGTAATTACGAATTATATTGTAATCTAATTTTAATTCGTAATTGGAAATTACATTGAAATTCATTTGTAATTGAACTGTAATCTAAGTTTTCAATTTGAATGTAGCTTATAATTAAGTTGTATTGGTAATGTAATTGTACTTTTTAATTAGTAATTATGTTGAAATTACAAGGCAATTGACGAATGTCAGTAGTCCTACTTTTGAGACTCGTGGAATTTGGCTTGTCTGTCTTTTGCTCAAATGGGGGCAATTTCAACGCAAAAATATCTAAAACTAATGATAGTTGTGGGCCAACCTTGAGACTAAAACAAATAAAATTAAAACCAATAAGCTTTTTAAGCATTAACTGTAAAAAAATCTGGCATTAATATATATAAACAAACATTTTTGACTATGAACAAGATAAATTCAAATGTATTTGGAACAAGTGTGTAAAATTAAAAATTTAGATTTTTTAAAATTTAAATTAAATTATCACTTTTAAACAAAATTGTATAACATATATAGTCTTCTCACTTTAACTTCTGATTTTTCTATATGATATTAATATTTGATTTTAAAATCACTCGTTTTTCAAAAGTTTTGTCCGCCAGTATATTGCATTTTGGGAGGTTCGTCATTGTTGCGTAAGAAAATAGTCTTTCTACAGGAGCTGATGACGGAAATGTTTTTTATTTCAGGATATTTCTCAAGTAGTTGTAAACTCTGGTAATCTTTGAAAAACTATAGGGTCATGAGCTCGGCATCAATATAAGCAGAATCAACGCTTTTAATTTTTTGTGGTGAACCAAAATCAAAGAACGAACTATTTGGGGAATTCACATGGCTGCTTTGATGATTTTATTTCTTTAATTTCCGAAGCGACAACTCTTCTAAATTCCATGAGAAGATGGTTGAATTTTGCATCTTCTACACATACCATCCATCTGTTTTTAAAAAAACGGATGTGAGAATGCAGTGATAGCTGCATTTTCTGATACACGGGTTGAAAAAGAAAAATATGGCTCAAATCTTTTGGTAACTGGTACCAAAAAGCATTCTGCAAGAGGTAAAAACATCCAAAAAATCAAAAATATTTTAAACTTTAGTACTTTTTAGGTAAGCCTTTATGTTGTATTACCTCTTACAAACGATTGGGCATGGATTGGACAAGCTTTTTTGTGTAAGGTGGGCTTATCTTGTCCCATTCTTCTTGAAGCGCCTTTTTGAGATCTTCTCTGTTTGATATCTCATGTTTCCTCACTTCTGTTTCTAATTTACTTCATGAATTCTCTATGAAGTTTAGGTCTGGTGATCTTGGCGTTGTTTATAAAGTTGGGCAATTATATGAACACGTTTATTTTGGGACAATTATATGAACACCTTTCTCTTGCAAGATAAGAAAAATGCTTGGTATCGCTACCACTATAAAAAGCAACATTATTTATTACCCTAAGCTCGGTTACACTTGGTTTAAATTTTTTTTCAGGGTGTGACAATTTAAATGTTTATCAATTGTTCCCTCAATAAAATGAAGATTTCCTAACCCCAAGTCAGTAATACACCCCTAAACCATGACATGACCACCTCCAAGTTTGATGGACGGGCTAAGATTTTTTTCATGGCTCTTCATATGTCTTTCTCCAGATGAAACCTCTAACATCAGAGCCAAACAAATTAAATGTTGACCCAATCGAATACAGAACACTTTTCCAGAAGTCCATGTATTTTGATACATAATCCTTAGCAAAATTGATTCGAAACTTTTTATTTTTGTCACTGATATAAGTTTTTTGCCATGCAACTTCACTGTTGTATTGATATTTTCTCAAGACCCTTCGAATGTTTACAGCACATACCATAGTATTTAAATGTTTTTTAACTAATGTGGCCAACTTTGGAGAACTCAATTTTGGATTATTTCCAATTATTATTTCGTTCATCATTACCAGTAAAAAAATGTATTGCACTCACTCTAGCTTTTATTATTATTCTATTTTCGTTTTTAAAACTTTCAATAATATTTTGAATGGTGGCATAACTCCTATTGATAATGGAGGCGATTTTTCGTTGTGTTTTGCCCATTTTAAAATAGTTAATTAAAAAGTTAATCACTATTTCTGGTTCACGAATAGTTTTGTGCTCAACCGTTTTAAGCAAATGCCCGAACTAGACTGATTTCTTGTGTTCATATAGTTTTTTTTTGTTTTTTTTTTCATTGAAAGGTTAATAAACTCATTTACCCGATAATTCATTTACCCGGCGCACCCCCCCCCCCCCCCCCTGAGAGGTGAGGACACTCATAAAATATTACAATTTCTATATGAAATGAGCTATATTTAGTCATTTTTCAAGTCCACTAATTGAAAATGAATTGTATTTAAACATTTACAGTAATTTATAGCGTCATTATGTACTAATATGTATTTTAAATTAGGGCCTTCATTAATCATGAAATGTAAAAAAAAAAAATAGTGCGCCCCCCTTCAGAAAATTTCTGGATCCGCCATTGCAAAGGGGAAATAATTAGCATTTGAAATATAAATATTCGTTTGCATCGTTTTGACTGTGAGCCAATATAGCCAACTGTGATGTATGTAGGAAGAAAATACTCTAATTGTAATTTAATTAATTACATTGTAATGAATTAAAAGTAGAGAAGTAATTGTGAAATTACATTGTAATTAATTACAATGTAATGAATTACATTGTAATTAATTACGCAATTCAATTACAAAGTAATTAATTGCGCCCAACTCTGAATCCATACAGGCAGAATTCAAACTTTATAGTGTTATTGTTTATTAATGTTATTAAATGTATTTTCAAATAGATTTCAAATATTTTACGACGCAATCTGTTCCTCGCTGCTCAGTGATAATATTTGTTTGTATGTGACGTTGCTATTGCTGAGGGTTTTTTCTTTGACTTTGATCTACTCCTGTCCCTTTTGCCTCGGTACTGTTTGGTCTCTTTCCGGTCACGGCTCGTAATTTTTGCTGTTGATAAAGTTCAGTAACTTTGATGCGTAGCTTTTTCATCTCTAGTAATTCTGACTAGCTGGGGTTGCTAAGCGGGCGTTAGGAAGCAGGTCCCTGCTGAGATACCGTTTATACCATATCTGTGGGTTTTTGTATCTCCATTATTTTGTCGGTGTTTGCAATGAGAGTGCCTATGTCTTCTTGACATGTTGTGGCTAAAATCTGCTGAACTCGGTATGGTAAATTCCGTAGCCAAAGAGTTCTGACTACTTCTTTGCTCACAATTGAGCCTGCTAACTGCAACGTTTGACGGTAGAGTTGTGACGGCTTTTGGCTACTGAGTTGTGTTTCTTCCAGCAGCTTTTAAATATGTCTTGCCTCTGATTCCCCGTATATTGAAATGAGGTGCTCCTTCAACAGTGTGTCTTTGTGTCTACTATAGTGAAAAGGTCAGCAATTTGAGTAAAGACCTCCTAGTCCAATCCTGAGACTGCCACCTGGAAGCGTATCTGAGCTGATGTGACTCTGAAAGTTGAGAAAATAGCTTCTACTTGCTTTAACCATAGGATATGATTTGTTTTGTAGAAGATAGGGAGCCTGGTTGATGTGCCACTAAATGATCCCACCTGATAAAGGAGCTCTACTTCCTGTGTAGCTGAAGTTGAGGTGCTCTTCTTGTCTTCATTTTCTGCCATGATGAAAACTTTTGTAGTGTTCCAGGGTCACCAGCTTGTCAACGTCACCTCCTGATTGTTGATGCATTTGCACAGATGCAAACGTGGTGTGGCCAATTATCAGAACTATAGGCTTTTATTTCCTGATTTATTGCTACTTGAGGTAGAGACTTAAATTTTTTGTTACTTTCACTTACCTGTATATGAAACATATAGTAAGTGGAAGTACTGCGATCGTGAAAAATTTCGACTTCCGGTTTTCAACGGAAATACACGTTTTGGGGTCCCCTGAGTCGAAATTACCAAGTCCCGCGAAATGATCTGTGTGTGTGTGTGTGTGTGTGTGTGTGTGTGTGTGTGTGTGTGTGTGTGTGTGTGTGTGTGTGTTGTGTGTGTGTGAACAGACTAGCTCAAAAACTATAAACCGTGGGAACCTGAAATTGGGTATTTAGTGTAGGTATATGCCCGCGATGTGACAGCAAAAATTTCATCAAAATTGCTCAAAGGGAGGGGGTACTTTATTTAATAACTTTTTACGTTTTTTTCGATTTTCTCAAAAACGGCTCTAACGATTTTGATTAAACTGAGTATTTGATCTATTTATATGCCCGAGATATGACTGTAAAAATTTCATCAAAATTGATTAACCGGAGGGGTGACTTTACTTAATAAATTTTGTATCATTTTCACGTGTTTTTTATATTTACTCAAAAACGGTTTTAACGTTTTTGATCAAACTAGGTATTTCATGTATGTATATGCCAAAGATATGATTGCCAACATTTCATCAAAATTGATCAACCGGAGGGGGGACTTTATTTCATGACTTTTTTTTCCAATTTTTACCTTTTTTTCGATTATCTCAAAAACGGCTTTAACGATTTTTGTCAAATTCGTCATGTTTAATGAAAATTAGGTTTTCTTTAATATCAGGTAAGCTTTATCATTATTAAAATGTTCTGAGGGGGCTTTTGTTTTTTGGGGGGGGGCTTTTTTGTTTGTTTGTTTGTTTCTTATAAAGTACTATTGTTTTTGTTTACATGGAGAAATTAACTGTCTCTCACTACGCCTAAAATTAAGAAATGGCTAAAAATGAGATATGATAAAAATAAAGAAAACATAAAGAGGAGAAAAAAAGAAAAATATTCAGTCAACTTATACCACCTATAGATATAATAATAATAGATAGATACACCTATAATAGATAGATTACCTATTAATTATAGACCATTGTTCATAATTAAAGCCGTTCTGTTCATTTGAGAAGTGGCAATTAACAAAACGCATTAATTTTTAATCTAAGTAAGTTGGTAAGTGAAAGTTGTGTGTTGCGAGCACGCACCAGATTTTTATTATTGTGTTGACATAAATTTTTTGTTTATTATTGTGTTGAATTTTTGAATGAGTTTTTCGAAGTCAACTGAGAACTGAGGCAGTATATTAGCCGGATGAACGTGGTCTACATTTTTGATATTTTATAAAACTATTATAAATAAGCGGTAATGCAGACAGAGGCGGTGGAACAGACATGGTTCCAAGCCATGGTGAAGGCGACCTGTCTAGAGGAGGCAACCTTGATCAAAAACCGGGCCCAACTGGAAGGAGGTTAGGACTCGGGTTAGCAGCCCGTGTCCTGTAAAACAACCTAACCGCTTTCAAACCCAGAAATAATAAGCCGGACGGATTAAATCGGAAAAGACTAAGGCGTCGGAAACGGACTATACAACTTGCTACATGGAATGTTCAGGGATTGAGTACAAAAAGGGATTCGGTGGAAGAAGGACTGATCAAGTGCGGGGTGGATATAGGAGTCCTGACGGAAACAAAAAAGAAAGGACAAGGAGAAGAAACATTTGGAAAATACATAGTGTACCACAGTGGAGTGGAGAAAAGTGAACGAGCATGTGCAGGTGTTTCCATTGTTATACAGAAGAAATATCCAATCTTTGTCGAAAACTATGAATGCATCAACGAAATAATAATTAAATTAGAGATCAAATTATTTGGAAATGACGTAGTAATTATAGGAGTATACGCCCCCACAGATTGCGCAAGCCATGAAGAAAAAGACAGCTTCTTTGGAAAACTACATACAATATTGGAAAATATCCCTTCTAGAAAAATTGTTTTTTGCATGGGGGACTTGAACGGCAGAGTTGGGAAAAAAATAAACAGTTGCCATATTGGAAGGTTTGGAGAAGACGCCCAAAACGATAACGGCACTCGATTGATTGATCTGTGTGAGGAATTAGACATGATCATTTTGAATGGTTTCTTCCAACATAAGGAGCTACATAAATAAACCTGGGAACAACCAAATAAGAAGCTTAAATCTATTATAGACTACGTCATTATGAGGAGGAATTCTCGGGTCCTACCAAACGATGTTAGAGTGATGAGAGGTGCAGAAAGCGGTTCAGATCATTACTTACGGAGAGGGAAGATCTTCTTTAAGTATGGTTGCCAAAAGAAAAAATATTTAAGAGCACATCATGACTACAGAAATAACTACGTATCATATGGAAAGCCTACAACAAGATTCAACTCAATTCCTTTTCAGGAACAGAGTAAAAGTATTATTAAATGAAAATAAGGAAGAATCATTGAATGATTATGAGAAAATAAAAACAGCATGCCAAAAAGCCGCATATGAAGCACTTGGTATAAAGGAAAAGGAAAAGATTCATCACAAATATTGGTGGAACAACGAAATTGCAGAAGTAGTGAAACAAAAGAAATCCTTATACGAAAATTGGCTCAGTACCCAAAGTGCAAACATTTTGCAACAGTACAAAGAGGTGAATAGAATGGTTGAAAGCTTGAAACGAAAAAGCATAAATAAATTTTGGGACCAACATTGCCAATATATTGATAGGATGTTACATGGACAGAAAATGAAGGAAGCGTGGAAGTGCCTAAGAAATATCAAGAAGCCAGTTACAGGAAAAAACTCTACAAGGTTAATTCCTTTAGAAAAATGGGCAGAATATTTCTCCAACCTATTGGAGGAGGATAGACCAGAGTATAAAGTTCAACAAGAAATAAAATTTCAAAGCAATGCTGAAGTTGATCCTGTGTCTGTTGAAGAAATAGAAAGGGCGTTAAAAGAAATGAAAAATAACAAATCACCAGGACCAGGAAACGTACCGATAGAATTGATTAAAACAGGACCTAATGAGTTAAAGAAAATGTTAGCAAACCTTTTTACCTTAAGTATGAACCAAGAAGTGCCAGAAGAATGCACATTACCCCATACATAAGAAAGGAAGTAAAAAAGACCCATAAAATTATCGTGGCATAACAGTGACAAATAGCCTAAGCCGCCTATACGGCCGTGTTCTAAAAAATAGACTAGAGGATGAACTAAAGGAGAACATTCCCGAGGAACAGGCAGGTTTTAGGTCGGGTCGTTCATGTATAGATCATGTATTCACGGTGGCCCAATTGTTGGAAAAGCAGACAGCTTATAACCAAGAGGTACATTTAGCCTTTATCGACCTACAGAAAGCCTATGACACAGTACCATTAAGTAAGCTCTGGGAAGCATTGGCACTGGCAGGAATTAGTGAGGGTCTGATAAGAGCGATCCAGGGCCTCTATAAAGGAGCAAATGCGAGAGTGAAGGTTGGGAATCGTGTGTCTTCGGCATTTCCTATCAACAAAGGCTTAAAGCAAGGTTGCAGCTTATCGCCTACTCTCTTCAACTTGTATATTGAACAAGCCCTAAAGAAATGGAAACAGAAATGCAGATACATGGGTGTCAAAATTGGTGATGACTATCTGTTCACTTTGCAATTTGCGGATGACCAGTTAGTCATAGCATCAGAGGAATATGACTTGCAATACATGTTGAGGAAACTTTTGGAAGAGTACTCTAAATGGGGCATGGTGATAAACCTTAATAAGACAGAGTATATGACATTCAACTCATCGAGCATAGGTTTGACAATTGGAAATTGGTACCTGCCGCGCAGCACAGAATTTAAATATTTAGGAGTATTGATTAATGAAAAAGGAACCCTCGAGAAAGACATTTCTATGAAAATATCCCGAGGAAGAAAGATGATTAGCATCCTAAACTCAGTCCTATGGAACAGAAATGTTTCCCTCCAAACAAAAAAAAGGATTTATCAATCCTTTCTATTAGGAACAGTCCTATATGGGTCCGAAACATGGACTATTAAACAACGAGATGCCAAGAAACTATTGGCTCTGGAAATGGACTTCCTAAGAAGAAGTAGCGGCATTTCAAGACTTCAGCACATCCCAAATAATGCCATTAGAAATAATGTAAGACAAGAAACTAATATCTTATATGATATTGAAACAAGGAGGCTTCAATGGTTTGGCCACTTAATGAGAATGGAAGAAAACAGATGGCCAAAAAAAGTCTTCCAGTATAACCCGGAATGTAGAAGGAAGAGAGGTCGACCAAGGAAGATGTGGATCGAGGATGTGCACGAAACAATGGCTGCGAGAGACCTGCGGGATGGCGATTGGAATAATAGGAAAGAATGGCGAGAGAAGGTTCTGGGGATCGGAATACAATAATTAATTGTAAAAATCCGAAATAATAAATAATAAATAAGCGGTATATATTTGTTTACTCCTGCTTAATACTAGTACCCATAAGTTTACAAATTTATTGTAGCATATAGGGTTTCTTGCTTTTACTTTTAACACGATTTCATCAGTTATTAATTTTCTTCTAACTTTTAGTGGCATTTCTACTGCCTCATTTAATATGATATCTATTGGGGTGGACTTGAGGAGACCTAAGCATATTCTTAGTTAGTTCAGACATCTATTTTTCTGAAATCTAGTGCTTATTCCAATTCAATTTCCTATTAAAATACATTCTCAGAAATCTGACACTAGGAAACCATGGAAAAGTTATTTCCTCCAAAACTACATTGCCCATTGATGGAAAAACGTGTTCCCTACTGGATGTGCCAACTACTGATTTCTTGGTTGAAATTTCCATACCACAGTCAAGTTGCCATCGTTAAAACCTTTTATAGCTTCATTTAACAGCTCTATCGCACTATTTGCATTTTTATGAGAAGTGCATAGATATATGTTAACAGTGAACTGAAGGATTGAAACTTTATCAGGGATATAATTATATCCCTATAATTATAATTATAATTATAAAATAATTAATTATAAATTAATAATTATAATTAATTATAAATAAAGTCGGATGAGAAAATTATAAACAGCAAATGACTTAGAATTCCTCCCTGAGGTAATCCTCCTCTCGCATTTATAGTTAAAATTATTGAATTACTGACTTTCAAATATATTTTTCTATTATCTATTTGATTAATTCTAATGTCTACAATTTAAATAATACTATGTGGAATTTCAATTTTGTTCATATTTCTTGTCAGTAGGTATATGTATAGGAACGGCATTGTATGCTTTCATCATGTCAAGAAATAGAGCTATTGGTTTTTTTACCATTAAAGAATGCAATTTAGATTTGATGTGTAGCACCAAAAGACTATCTGCTGTGTATTTTCCTTTTCGAAAGCCATATTGATAGCTGGGAATTCGTTATTTGATTCTAACCACCATTCTATTCTGAATTAGATCATTCTTTCAAATGTTTTGAGAATGCAAGAATTGCAAGAAAGAAAGGCAACGGGTCGGTAAGAATTAGTGATTTTAGGATCTTTTCCTGTTTTAAGCATTGGTATAACACAATATTCCCTCTCGAAATCCTGTACCATGTTTGTTTCCCATATATTGTTAAATATTTTAAGGAGGGGTTGAACTGAGCCTGCGAAGGCTGTGCCTTCTATCCTACATGTGTCCGCTAAGCACCCGGCATGGCAAGCATGTGTATTGGTGCCTGTGTGTCGGAGCATAGGAGGTCCTAGGCGTAAGTATTAGAGCCCTGAAATGCTAAAGCAGGTTGAGCATCCTCCCCGCACTGAGAGCATATATTCCGGCTCCAGGATGGAACTCCAGGACTCTCAACGTTAACAGCGTTGAGATGGGGGTATACCCCGGTGGATAGCCATACACGAAGTTTAGACGAAAACTCTTTTATCTCTAGGGGATACATTTGTCCTTTCCAGAGCCACTTAGAATGTCGGAACCCGTCACCATAGATGAGGCTTCACTAGAACCACTACTGAAGTCACTCGCCGAAGAACTTTATGGTCTTCAAGTGGAACATAACATCAAGGGATTACTGGAGGAGCATGCAGCTCTAGTATCGGCAGCGTCAGAGGCCCAAGCACACATACTCACATTTAGCCACTCACACTCAAGCGGGTACCAGACGGATGGCGGCAATACTGCCAGGTCGAGGAACCCCAACAATGTGAAGAGGCGCTATAGGAGGAAGGCGAAAGTCCTAATTCTATCAAATCCACCAACTATGGAGATGCCTGTCCAATGAAGGACACCTAAGAATGCAAGGGCCCAACCAGGCCCGGCAGACAAAGCAGCTCCAACTGAGGGAGGGGCACCCAAGTTGGGCCAATCAACCTCCGGAAGGGATACTCTCCAGAAGCCTGCATCTAAGGATGCAAGGACCAGCACTGGCCCGGCATCCAAAGCTGCTGGGCAGAAGGAGAGACCCTCCAAACACTTCCAAACACATGGCACAAGAGTGCAGCCGAACAGGCCAACAGGTAAAACTGCGGGGCCTCCTAAGCTTAACCCTAGCCTACAATCAAAAAAAGATCCAGGACGTCACCTGATACCCCTTCACCAGAGGCAAAGAAACCCAGAGAGAAAACAGGGTCTGCAACAAAGTACGCCTTTGTGGGAAAAGGACAGCTGGTGGCAGTGGTACCTAGGGGTTATCCGCACATACAGCTGTCCCGAGACCACTGTGAACTACTGCAGGACGAGATAACGGGCAGAATGAATAAACTGGATGTTGTTGGAGACTAATTGTTCGATGGTGCAAGCTTTTCGTTTCCTGCATGGATGTAGCGACCAAGGAAAGGATGGAAAAAATCATTACTGACATTATCCTGGAAGAGGGTCTAACCCTATGGATAGGTGATGTCAGGGAGCTGACTAGGATGGACAAAGTAGGTGCCTATTTCGCAGGAATGGTACCTGCCGAGGACGTCCTGGTAAAAATGATTCAAATCCAGAAAAGGGCAGCTGATGGTATTAAGGAGTGGAGGCTGCACTATTCTAAGGAAATGGAGAAGGGTGCCTTTATTATCATGAAGATATCCGAATACAGCCGGGAAAGCCTAAAGACCAGAGGGATGAAGATTGACTGTGGTATGAAAACAGTCACCTTCAGACAAAAGACATGCTGAACAGGCTCTCAACTGGCTACCCAGAAGAGCACCACAATGGAAGTGATGGAGGAGCCGGGGAGGAAGCAGGAGAAGGTTCCTCAACATCCACCGAAATGATGACCTGTGACGGGGCAAAGCCCAACAAGGTCAGAAGCGAGAAGGCAGATCAATGTCCCCCATTGCATAGCCGCAAGTTAAGAACATTGATATAATTTTTAAACAAGAACCTTACCTTCTCAAAGGGCTGAAGACGTCGGGATACAATTGTATCTCTATGACTGACAACCCTAGAGCATGCATCCTTTATAGAAAGGAACTAAAACTTCAGCCTCTTTGGCATCTCTGTTCCAGAGACTGTGCAGCAGCCTTATATACTCCTGAATGGATACAGAACAAATCCATCATAACTGGGTACCTACCCTATGAGGACAAGGAACAGGAGCAGATCCTGCGGCAGAAATGGAGCGGATCCTGGAAGGAGAAGAACAACTAGTAGCTGCCCTCGACAGCAATGCCCACCATCAAGTCTGGGGCAGCACCAATATCAATCACAGAGGTGAGCAAATATTGGAATTTATTATAAATAACGATCTTGATATTTTGAACCGGATAAACCGACATTTCTCGATAGGTCAAGATCGGAGATAATAGACATTATGATAGCCACTAAAACAAACAGTAGGAACATTGTGGACTGGCATGTCTCAAATGAGGAGACATGCTCAGATCACAGGTATATCAGATTTGACCTACTGAATTGCTATTCAGGAAGAAAACTCCTGTACAAACCTCTACTCAAACATAAGTAATTGCCCAAAAAGAATCAGTAATTCATGGCAACTAGAGTGCCTGAATGCCACACTAACAGATGCTATAATAAGATTCTATCATAGCAGCTGCACGCAAAGGAAAAAGAAATCCAACAGGAAAGTATCCTGGTGGAATGATTTGCAAAAACAAAGAACTCTCACTAGAAGATTGTTCAATGCCTCTAAGAACTCTGGCAGATGGACTGACAAGGGGACCACGTCACATTTCCCTCTCCGATTTTGATGAATTTTTTTTTGGTGATTCTACATCGAAAATAAGTCGACATGTGTCTGGCCGTTCCATTGAATGGGCCATCTGGACTGAGAAATTAAATATTTTATGTCCAAAAATCGTTAAAATTGGCTTTCACAAAACAACCATTCCTCCATTCTACCTGAAGCAATTTTAATGAAACTTTCAGGGATTTTTCTACTTGAAAATATATTAGACACGTGTATCAGGATTTGTCGCAATTCACCCTAGTAAGGCCAGATATTCACATCAAAGTTGAGGCTTGCGTTAGTAAATTTGATGTGACGCTCAGGCCTTACTAGGGTGAATTGTGACAAGTCCCGATACACGTGTCTAATATATTTTTAAGTAGAAGAATCCCTGAAAGTTTCATTAAAATTGATTCAGGCAGAATGGAGCAATGACTGTTTTGTGAAAGCCAATTTTAACGATTTTTGAATCTAAAATATTTAATTTCTCAGTCCAGATGGCCCATTCAATGGAATGGCCGGACACGTGTCGACTTATTTTTGATGCAGAATCACCAAAAAAAATTTCATCAAAATCGGAGAGGGAAATGTGACGTGTTCCCCTTGTGAGTATAAGAAAGCACTAACAGAATACCACAAATCTGTCAGGAGAGCACAGGTATATCAGATTTGACCTACTGAATAGCACTGAGTTTGTAGTCAAATACAGGAATCCCAAACTAAAATTTTGAAAAAGGTAAAAGGTTGATAAAAATCATCTGATCTCTAGGTGTAACGGTAACAAAAGTAATACATAATATTAATATTAATATTAATAATATTAATATACATATATTAATAATACGGTAAAGTTTTAGTGTTTGTAGGAAAAATAAAAGGAATAAAAACAAATTGAAAAGAAATATTGAAACTTGAATATTGACTATATTGAAACTTCAAAGTAACTAAAGAAAAAATAATACTGAAACAAAAATAAAAGTATCTTCTTGCTTGTAACAATAAATAAATAAATAAAAAGTCACTTTAAAGAGAAATAAAAGGTTTTTATCTTGTCCACACAACCGAATTGAATCAATGTACAAAAAAACAACATTCACCACCAGCTTTTACGACTATAACCAGGTAATGTTAGGTTACCCTAATTAATGCCTTGCATATCATTATGTAATGTTCAATTAACATATCTGGGCAAAACTGGTTAACCTCCTATGGCCGGGCAACACTGCTTGGTGTAACCTCCTCTTTGTTGACATGAGGTTGAAGTGCTGTTACATCACTTCCCCCCAATGACACCGTCACAGAAGCGGACAGGAAGTCGGATGAGGCGTCCTCGTCGAGTCCTGCAGCTTGCTGTAGGCTGGTCGGCTTCTGTGGCTGGGGCATTTTCGGAAGTCTTGTTTGTTTGTGTTGTAGGTGGAGTTGGTGGAGTCGGCGTATGCGCAGCTGGCGTTGAAGATGTGTCCTCCAAAATGTAGGCTGGTTTCAGTCGGTCGGTGCTGACGGTCTTCTGTTCGGAGCCTAACCTGATGATAAACATCTTCTCTCCTCTTTCGATGATGGGGTGTGGTCCGGAGTAGGGTGGAGTCAGCGGCTTCCTGACTGCATCGTCCCGCAAAAAGACATGGGTGCAAGTCTTGAGGTCTTTCGGGATGAGCGTTGTTGCTTGACTCGACCTGTGCGGAGCTGGCTGAAGGCGCTTGAAGTTCTCTCGTAGCCTGCAAAGGAATCCTTCTGGTTCGTCCGATTGAGAGCTAGTCTCCAAGAGTTCTCTGGGGAGACGTAATGGTTGACCGTAAGTCAGCTCAGCCGCGCTTGTAGAATTATCGTCGCGGACTGCGACCCTCAAGCCTAGTAGAACTGTGGGTAACAGCTCGGTCCAAGAGCTTGAGTGGATGAGATGTGCGGTGAGGGCAGTCTTCAGGGTACGGTGCCACCTCTCGATAATCCCATTCGATTGCGGATGATATGCAGTCGTCCGGCATTGGCGTGAACCCAATAGGTTTAGCAGTTTGGTGAAGAGCTCGCTCTTGAACTGGCGTCCTTGGTCTGTGTTGATTTGGGCAGGAACACCAAATTTGCAGATCCACGTTCTGTAGAGGGCGGATGCGACTGTTGTTGCCGAGATGTCTTCGAGAGGTTCTCCTTCTGGCCAACGTGAGTATCGGTCCGCCATGGTGAGACAATATCTCTTCCCATCCGATGGTGGCAGAGGTCCGATTATATCGACGTGAATATGTTCTAATCGACCAGCTGGAGCGAAGACACCTGAGGATGTTACGGTGTGATGCTGAACCTTGGAGCGTTGACAAGCGATGCAGTTCCTGGTTCAGGTAGCCAGATCAGCGTTCATATTCGGCCAGAAATACCGTTGCGCAATCAGACGGCGAGTCCCACGAACACCAGGGTGACTGAGGCTGCGGAGTTTCTTAAAAACTTCCTGGCGAATGGAGAGAGGTACGTATGGTCGGGCTTTCGGCATTGTGAAATCGCAGAGAAGTGGTTTGTCCAAGTGCGGCAGCTCGATCAGCTTCAACTGCAAGTTAGGGTTCCGAAGCATTTCTGGAATCGAAGGGTCTTCTTGCTGTGCTTGAACAATGCTCTCCATGTCATCCGGACTCCTGATTTCCTCCAACCGTGAAAGTGTATCAGCCACCTTGTTATCTTCTCCTGAGACATGGCGAATGTCGGTAGTGAACTGACTGATGAAGTTCACATAACGAATTCGTAGAGGTGTCGCTGTCTCAGGCTTTTGGTAAAAGGCATATACCAAGGGCTTGTGGTACGTCAGGATGCTGAATACACGACCTTTGATACATGGTCTAAAATGCTTGATAGCACTGTAGATCGCAGTGAGCTCGCGGTCGTAGGCGGAGTATTTCCGTTGCACTGATGTGAGAGCTCTTGAGAAAAATCCTAACGGTCTCCAGTGTTCTCCGTCGCGCTGCTGAAGAACGGCTCCAATCGCAGTGTTAGATTCGTCGGTAGCCAGATTGAGTTCAGCATCTGACGATGGATGGGAGAGGATGACGGCGTCTTTGATGTCTCGCTGGCATTGAGCGAAGGCTTCCTCTGCTTCTGGAGTCCACTGAACGGGAGTGCTGTCGTTCTTCTTGCTGTTCCCGACGAGTCCATATAGAACACGCTGAACATCCGCTGCTATAGGGAGGTACTTTCTGTAAAAGTTGATCATCCCTAAAAAGCGTCGAAGATGACCTTTTGAAGCTGGAAGAGGGAACTCGGCGATTTGGTCTACCTTGCTCGTGAGTGGTTTGGTCCCCTGTGAGTTTACTAGAAACCCTAAAAATTCAATTTCAGGCTTACCAAACACTGACTTGAGAGGGTTGATGGTTAGCCCGTGCTGGTCCAGTCGTCTGAAAACTTCTTCCAAGTGTGCTCGGTGCTCTTCTTCTGATTCCGAAGCTACCAAAATGTCGTCCAGGTAGACAAAGACATACGGTAAGGCGAGGATGCTGTCCATCAGTCGTTGGAAAGTCTGGGCTGCGTTGCGTAGTCCGAAGCACATCACCGTGAATTCGAAGAGGCCGAAGGGAGAGATAGCGGCAGTTTTCGGGATGTCCTCAACTGCCACGGGTACCTGGTAGTAGGCTCAATTGAGGTCGATCTTACTAAATATTGTTTTGCCAAAGAGATTAGTATTGAGCGCTTGAATATTTGGCACGCTGTATCTGTCTGGCACAATCTGAGCGTTTAGGTGGCGGTAGTCTCCACAGAATCTTAACTTACCGTCCTTTTTTTTGACGATATGTAGTGGGCTCGCCCAAGGACTGTTAGGTGGCCTGCAGATTCCTTCGTCTACCATCTTTAGAAATTCTTCTCTGGCTGCGTTGTATCGACTTGGAGTTAGGCGCCTGGCTTTAGAGGTGAACGGTGCACCCTTCGTCTCTATGAAATGCTTGATGGGATGCTTCGGCTCCTGTAGCAAAGCTGATGGGCGGGTTATAGCCGGGTATTTACGAAGGAGTTCGTAGTACCATTTGCCGCAGGGTACTGAGAGCACAGAAGGTGTCGTATTGTGGTTGAGGTTGCCCTTTGATGTAAGACCGGTTTTTGCGGCCACAAGCTTTCGACCCTTAAGATCGACCAGGATGTGGTGATGGAAGAGGAAGTCTGCTCCGATGATTGGGTTGCTGACATCTACTAAGATGAAAGACCAACGAAGTGGGCGTCGGAGTCCGACGTTCAGGATCTTCTTGACCTCTCCATAGGTCTTGATAACCGTACCGTTGCTGCAAATAGCGATAAGTTGGCAGGGTGTTTGCGCTCTTGTCGCCATGCTGGGAAGACCGATATTGACGCTCCAGTGTCGACCAAATATCGCTCTCCGGTGTCCTTGTCTCCGACGAATAATCGGCGGTGGTGGATGTCAGCGACGGAGTCCGCCTTCTCAGTCGCTGAAATTAGTTTCCCTGCTGGGGTGTGCTGGGCTTCCAACAGCAGGGTTGTTGACATTTGCGAGCCTTCTCCTTGAAGCGGTGGTGGTAAAAGCACAATTTTCTGCTCTAGCTCCGTGAGCGGCTACGTTGCTGGCTTCTTGGTCTATTTCCTCGGCTGCGATACCCCTGACTTTTGAGTTCACTGATTTCTAGGCTCAGTTTCCGGATCATTTCTTCGAGGTGTGAAATAGAAGAAGAGGAATTGGGTTGTGTGGAGTCTGAGTTTACCTGGCTGACACTGGGTTCGTAAACTTCGGCAATGCAGTCCGCTATCTCCGCTAGCCTCTCCAGGGAAGTCTCAGTGGTTACCGCAAGTGTGGCTTGCATTCTCTCAGGTAGAGCTTTGAGCCACATATTTCTCATTAGTTCATTCGAAACTGAACTACCTTCAAGCCTTTTGAGTTCGTTTAAAAAATGAGATGGCCGTTCTCCCCCACAAGGTGCCTATATTCTAGAAGCCGCCTTATCCTTTGATTTTCCGATTCGGCATAAATGGAAATAAGTCTGCCTTTAAGAGTCTCATATGGTTCTGCGGGCGGATTTTTTACTATGTCGGAGACCTGTTTTAAAATTTCAAATTCTATGTTCGCAACTACTATTTGAAATTTAATTCGGGAACTTGTGATCTTAGATGTAGCAAAAACGGCCTCAGCTTGACAGAACCAGAGTTCAGGGTCAGCTCTCCAGAACGAGGGAATTCTAACACTAGCACCTTGGCCACTAGCGCTTACCTCACTCTCTTCTGTAGGTTTGCTTTCCTTGGGGTCCATTTCATTAGAAGATTTCATCACTTCGGAGTCACCACTTTAGTGTTTGTAGGAAAAATAAAAGGAATAAAAACAAATTGAAAAGAAAACACTATATTGAAACTTCAAAGTAACTAAAGAAAAAATAATACTGAAACAAAAATAAAAGTATCTTCTTGCTTGTAACAATAAATAAATAAATAAAAAGTCACTTTAAAGAGAAATAAAAGGTTTTTATCTTGTCCACACAACCGAATTGAATCAATGTACAAAAAAACAACATTCACCACTGGCTTGTACGACTATAACCAGGTAATGTTAGGTTACCCTAATTAATGCCTTGCATATCATTATGTATGTTCAATTAACATATCTGGGCAACACTGGTTAACCTCCTATGGCCAGGCAACACTGCTTGGTGTAACCTCCTCTTTGTTGACATGAGGTTGAAGTGCTGTTACAAAGTAATACCACATTATTAACATACATTTTACAAAATTTAAAAAGTAACATAGTTATGCAAAATGCTTCGAATTTAAATTATTTAACTAACAAAACTTTTTCAGTTGCTTTCATTGATATTGCTGTTTATAAATAATTTAGTTTCTAATTAATGGATTAGTTTTTACAAAATTAATAGTTACCTAAAGAAGTATCAAATTTGCTTCCTCCATTGGTTCCAGTAGTCGTTAACGGCACAGAGGATACAGATTGCGATGGGATAGATTCGTCGGGCGAAAGTGCCTCTTCAGGACGTGTTTGAAATCCTTCTCCTATAGTGAAATAATCCACCCACTTTCTGACGGTGTCATAGGATGGCGCCGAATTTTGCAAAGTTGTTCTCATATCAAAATATATTTCGTCTGGCCCCATGTTCTTTAACATTAAATATTTTATGATTGTTGGGTGTTCACAAGGGTGCACATCTTTTGTAGTCTTCGTATTATTTGAATCCTCTTGTTTCTTCAATTCTTTTCGAACTTTCTTCTTTTCATTTATTTTCACAATCCTTCTCTCTTCTTTTTTTAGCTCATTCAACGCTAATAATTCACGCTCTAATGATTCTTTATACTTTTTTTCTTTGTTTGTTGTTTTTGTTTTTATCATTTCTGCCTTGAGGAAGTCGCATTCTGTAAAATCTTCAAGGGGTTCTGGCATTCCTCTCCTAACACCGGTGCCAGATAACAAGCCAATCGGAAAGCGGCTAAAGAACTCAAACACGTCCGCAGACTTCTTATATCTATCTCCTCTCTTCTTGGCGTTTAATTCTAGGCTCCAAGGCATCAATGCCCCGGTTACATTTACCATTCCTGCTTCACTCAATGAAGGTACCATTTCTAATTTATCTTGTTTCTGCTGTGTATTTCGTAAAAATAGCCGTGGTTTGTATGGTACAGATTTCCTGAAATTTAAGGTAGTGTCATTTAATAGTAAAGGAAAGTAACTAATACTTGTTTTCATTTAAATGTTAGATATAATATTTCTATCAATAACATAACCTACTTGTTGTTTAGCTTTTATTACTTAGTTGTTTATTCACTGAAAAAATAGTAAAATTTACTTTGAACTCTTTTGTTCAACTGTACTAGTAATGCAGTACAGTAATTTAAAATAATGACATTATGATTGAAAAACAGATGTGAGAGAAAATGTAATCTATTGTAATCAAATAGGAGCCAATGCCCTCCGTATGTGTGTAGAAAACAAACACATGTGCCATCTGTGGCCGTTCCGCCAACTACATTTCCAAAACATTACGAACTTATTTAATTTAAAAGAGAAATTCTTTTGTATTTTGTCTTCTTTTTTAAAATAATGGCTTGTAAAAACATGATAAAAACAATAAAGTAAAGCCTCAAAATACTAGGTCCTATCTATTCAACTATAACAGTGCAGGGCTGTGATTGGTTAATTTTTTGTCCCTTGAGGTATAAATAGGGCACTTAGCTTAAACATTAATTAGTCTCCCTTAGGTCTTTGATCTTGACGGTCATAGGCACTCTTCTCCCTGCGGATAGCTCCTGGTGTCTCTGGGATGTTTGAACCTGGTTGTCTTGTTTTATTTATTTTCTCTTTCCTCACCCCAACTTTACCCTACCTATAAAATCCTGGGGGTTGTCCTCCCAGGGCCTGTAACATTGGTTGAACCTCTGTTCAGTTGCCTTGCTTAGATAAGGGCCCTAGAGCTGTCAAGGCCCACGCTTTAACCAGGTTAACCTTTCGAGGTAAGAGGATAGCTTCGCTCTGGCAAGGATATTCTTTCATTCCTTACACCTTAAGCTTGTAACTTTTTAAATTATTTTATTAGAAGATAAAAGATTCGACCACGGCCGGGAATCGAACCCAGGTCCTCCATATTACAGGTGATTGAGTTTAATATGTGTCGGCGAAAAAACCATTATCTCGATTAATTTTAAGAAAATTTTGTTTTCATTGGCTATGAAAGAAAATGTATTAGATTTTCAAATAAGAAATCATGATTTCCTTTTTTTTTTTTTTGAAATTTACAGGTTCTACTGATAATTACTTGTAAGGGGGAGATGTATTATTATTGTTTTTGTTTCATTAACTGAAAATGTGAATAGATATTCAATGATCATTGAAATTTTCTAATCTTATTTTTTAAATAATCATTGCAGATCACAAGATACTAGGATATATCTTTACATAAGATATTTAAAATGTTCCACAACTTTCCTCGAGCGTCACCCCATATGACAGAGCTATTGAAGCTAGTCATCAATTCTGCCTCCACCCTGTTAATCGCCGCTGGTAGATTTTTGTTACATGCATTACTTCCAGAGGAGATGGTACAATTAATACCTGCATACCATATTATACATACTTTCGATTTATTGCCTTAGACCAAGAATTTATCTTGTATACTGTAATGTTTAAATTTGTTTTGCGCTAAGAACATTATTTTTTTTTATATACATTTTCCAGTTGCTTTTTTTTCTACAAGAATCAATCTTACGTTTTTTCTTAAATTTTTATAATCAGTAAGGTAAATGTAGTTGTAGTGGAGACTGTTCTAGTAGTGCACTCTTGGATGGTTAAATTTTGGAAAAAAAGGCAGCTAGGCTTTGAATGAGCTTCAAATTTACAGAAAATCCATGCAATATCATCTAGTTCTAATTTATGGAAGTCCAGCTTCTTCAAGTTACTAAGGGAACCACCTCTTAGTTATTGTGAATTTGTTCATGTCAACTGTTCAATTTCATCAAGGAGGTGTTGAACTGTTTATATTCTGGGGGGGTGGGGGTTCTTTGTAGTTATTTATAATGTATTTCAGTATTTTCTAATAAGGAATACTTCATAGATTATATTCTAACGCTTCTGTGGGTTACAGAATATTTATTAACAAAAATATAATAATTATCAATGCCAACGAATTAATACAACTCGAATATTCGGGCAGGTTACAAAAATGATAACGTTATAATACACAATCATATGGCTTGAGCTTCGCATTCAAGACGCAGACTCCGACTAACTCGTTCAGTCATTCGCTCCTTATATATAACTGGGGCTGTTGGATAAGCCAGTCCCTTCATCCTCGCAACGTCTGCTTCGAATTCTTGGATAGTCTCGGCTGCCTTCTGCTTCCTGCTCTTCAGCTGGGACTGGTATACTTGTTCGAGGTGGGTGTGGCCAAACCGCATCTCTAGCCAGCTTACTAATAAGTCAAAATCATAGGGGTCGTTAGCGTTCAGGGTCTGGAGGACATCTAGAGCGTCGCCTCGGAGGGCTACTGTTAAAGCAACCGCCTTATCTCTAGGAGAACACCCGTTAGCACTACAGTGGCTTGATAGAGACAGTGTGGTCAATGAAGGTGTGTTTTCCTATTGGCTATCGCTTTCGCCGCCATGTTGTGTTCAACTGTACTATTTACCTAATGCTATACAGTCTGTATTGTGTCTACTTTTGGACAATTACAACCGTTTTTTTTTTGTTTTTTTTTAACACTATCTTGTGGGTTTTTCATGGTTTATAGTTTTACCTATAAGTTTATAAAACAATTTAGTCGTTATAGTGCCTACGTATTTATTTTAGTCTAAATTGAAAAGTAAGTTGTTCCTGAGGCTCAACTCTCCCTTCGAAGGAAATTTTAGGATTTGAAAGTAAGTACTTTCCACATATTACATATTAAATTAATAACAATACGTTTTTTTAGTCATTGGCTACTATTAAATATGCTAAGTCATTGATATGCTTTTTCTAACAGTCAATAAATTCAAGTGAATCAATCAATTCTTGTTTTGTTAGAATGATAATAAAGTAAATCTTTATTTTTTAATGCTTCAGTTTGGTAGGTTATTTTATTATTTTTGTAATTATTTACAGATACTAATCTACAACTTATTGTTTTCTCGTCTCAAATTTTGATAAAATATAGATTTTATCATAAAAAACATCATTATTTCTCTGTGTCACATTTAAATAAATACATTCCCTTTGGATTTTATTTATTTTGTCATAAACAATGTATGAACTTTTAGAATGACTGGTTGTTGTGCAGTTGGCTGTACCAATAGGCACTCAAAGGGTTTCCTTATGAAATGTTTCCCCAGGGATCCTGAAAGAAGAAAGATTTGGGCTGCGAAGGAACGGAGATTTTGGAACTTGGTAAACATTCAAAAGAATGGAATTAGTTCTTCATGTTCCAATACATTCATTTATTCTTTTTAGGTCCATTTTACTCAAGACATGTTTGAACAAAAACGAGCTGATGGCAAAAGAAAGCTGAAGCATAATGCTATTCCAACAATTTTCCCACACATCACCCCATAGATTCCAATTGTATTCTATAATTTATGTTTATGGCCTTAGTAATTTATTTGACTAAACTTTTTTGTTAATAAATGAAAATGTTTTCTATATTTGCAATTTATGTTTATGGCCTTAGTAATTTATTTGACTAAACTTTGTTGTGAATAATTAAATATTTTTTTCTGAATACCTATTTTATTTGTAAATTATTTATTGTATTCTATAATTTATGTTTATGGCCTTAGTAATTTATTTGACTTAACCTTCATGTTAATAAATGAAATTGTTTTCTGAATACCTATTTTATTTATTTTTTGTGGTCTATAACCAATATTTGAATCCTTTTTTACTTTCACTTACCTATATATGAAATATATAGTAAGTGGAAAATTTCGACTTCCAGTTTTCAACGGAAATACACGTTTTGAGGTCCCCTTAGTCCAATTAACCAAGTCCCGCGAAATGGTCTGTGTGTGTGAACAGACTAGCTCAAAGACTAACGTGCGAACCTGAAATTGGGTATTTAGTGTATGTATATGCCCGCGATGTGACAGCAAAAATTTCATCAAAATTGCTCAAAGGGAGGGGGTACTTTATTTAATAACTTTTTAGGTATTTTTCAATTTTCTCAAAAACGGCTCTAACGATTTTGATTAAACTGAGTATTTGATCTATTTATATGCCCGAGATACGACCGTAAAAAATTCATCAAAATTGATCAACCGGAGGGGGGACTTTACTTAATAAATTGTGTCCCACTTTTATGTGTTTTTTTTCATTTACCCAAAAACGGCTTAAATGATTTCGATCAAACTTGGTATTTAGTATATGTATGTGCCCGCGATGTGACAGTAAAAATTTCATCAAAATTGATCAATTGGAGGGGGCACTTTACTGAATAAATGTTGTCTCATTTTCACGTGTTTTTTTTATTTACTCAAAAACGGTTTTCACGATTTTGATCAAACTGAGTAGTTGATGTATTAATATACCCAAGATATGACTGTAAAAATTTCATCAACATTGATCAAATGGAGGGGGTACTTTACTTAATAAATTTAGTATCATTTTCACGTGTGTTTTAAATTACTCATAAAAGGAAAAAATAAGAAATGAATGTGGAAAGATTTGTGACTTTGTGAAGTGGCAATTAACAAAACACGTCAATTTATAATCTAAATAAGTTGGTAAGTGAAAGTTGTGTGTTGCGCGCACACACCAGATTTTTTAATATTTATAACATATGTTACTACCATTGATCTTCAATGATATCAAAACAATGCTAAATAATTATATATTTGAACTGGAAATAGATTTTAAAAACACAAAATTAAGAATTATTTATGTTTTAACAATAAGAGCAAGAGATCATAAAGGCTTTAAGCACAAAATATGGTTTTAAACTTTTTTTTTATGAGTTGTAAAATTTCTCTTTTTTTTATTTATTATTTTTGCAAAGAGAAAAATTTATATCATAACTTGTTTTTGGATTAATGAAACATAAGATCTGGTAATTTAAAAAAATATTAATTGGGGAGCTTCTGAATGAAAATTGGTTTTAAAATAAACTATCATTTATTGGGTTATCATCATGAAAAATATGTGAATTTTATTAGTAAATTAAAGAATTTGTCAGAGGGAAAAATGTATAAACATTAACAATAAAACAAGGTCTTGAATATTATCTGTTTACTCAACAGCTCACAAAAATTTGTTGACTAATTTAACTATTTACACCCCATTAGTGGATTAATTTAGACAAAAAAAAAGTCTTTATGCATTTTTAGGAATCAATTGAATAGATTCAAATAAAAATGGAGAATTTTGAGTCAAAAATGCTTGTTAAAATGTGGAAATTCTTAGTTAGACTGATAGAAACCTTTATTAATTTGGAATCAAGATGGCAGACACAGGAGGTTGACCACACTGTCTCTATCAAGCAACTGTAGTTAGCACGAGCCGCTGCGTTAAACTGTTTCAGGTGATTCGACAAAGACGATTTACCATCAAAAGTTGGTGCCTTTATCTTGAATCGGATCTCCATGGTTAGGGGTTCACGTTCTTCACGAACCGCCTAGGGGTTCACGAACCGCCTGTTGAAGTTTACCAACAGGACAAGTTGGTAAACTTTTCATATATATCAGCAGACTGGTTCGCCGATTTGGCATCCATTTCTGCCGATTATTTTGTCAATTTGTCATTTATTTCGCCAGTCAAATTGGTCAGCTTATCATTTATTTCACCTGTTTGGCTGGCCAATTAGTCATTAATCCCAGGCAAGTTGGAATTTATCATTTATTTTGCCAGATAAATTTGAAAATTTATCATTCATATCAGCTGACTTGCTTGCCAACTTGTTTATTTCCGCCGACTACTGACTTGCCAATTTGTCATTTAATTCACCAGAAAGGTTGGTCAATTTATTATTTAACCCATTTACGCCACCGGACAAATTGGTGAATTTATTATCTATTTCAACCGACAAATTATTTAAAGCAACTTTAAAAGAGCTATCCTCAAACTCTACAGTTTCAGGATCTACGCCCTGACTCGAGTAATACTCGCATAAGCGGTCCGACAAGATCGATTTTGTTCCTGTAGTGTCTAAATTCAGCTCTTCTAATTCTCTCCGCAGCTCCATGACTTTAAGTTCTCCAATTCGTTTACCTTGCATTTTTTTTCTTCTTTGAACCCCACACCTGACACCAGTTGTAACGCTTCTGTGGGTTAAAGAATATTTATTAACGAAAATATAACAATTTTCAATGCCAACGAATTAATACAACTCGAATATTCAGGCAGGTTACAAAAATGATAACATTATAACACACAATCATATGAGTTGAGCTTCACAGTCAAGACATAGACTTCGACTAACTCAGTCAGTCATTCGCTCCTTATATATAATCGTAAATGGTCAGGTATGGAATGTTCCAGAACGTGGACAGTTCCACGTCTGCGTTGGATCTAGACCCAAACAGTTCGTTCCAACCGCTTATTTTGTTCCTACAAACGGTCTGGGATCCAAAATTATATGTTTTTTTTTTTTTTATTAAACGATTTAACGTTACAATATGTTTATCTAGGGCCTGGGAAGGAGTAGCTATATTGGTTAAACATGGATATTTTTTTGAAGAAGTAAAATTACACACTGAGTTTGAAGCAGTTGCCGTAAGAATATATATATATATATATATATATATATATATATATATATATATATATATATATATATATATATATATATATATGAATAATCCAATAGCAATTTGCAACATCTATATACCAAAATGGAAAAAATTTACAGCCGAAGATATGTTTGAACCTAATAGTCAGCTACCTAAGCCCTACTACTTCTTAGGTGATTTTAATGGCCACCATCCTCTTTAGGGATCAGACTTTATAGATAGTATAAAGCAGGGATTGAAACAGTTATAACTTATTGCGAAAAAGTATAAAAATAACTGTTATAAAAAAACTTTTATTAATAACCTCTGAGCGATAAAAGTTTTTTCAAAACTGTTAAATAAAAGTTCTAGCTCAAAAAAGTTTTAACTGTTTTAAAACTTTTATAAATCTAATAAAAAAGTAAAATTTAAACCTTTACTCATTACCTCTAACACAAAACTTAAAAAAAAAAAAAAAAACATATCTATTTCAAATTTTACAAAGGCAGTACTCTCATATAAAAAAAATATCCATGTTTTATGCAATAAACTAGCTGTATATCCCGGTTTCACCCGGGGAATTTCATTTTTCTAATAAACGTGAAAAAAATTTAAAGTGAAATCATAACGATTTTTATAACAATAAAGAATATACCCAGAGACTGGCTGAAGTTATGAAATTTTAATATGGACAGGTGTTCGCACCTAATATGAAACATCCACTGAGCGAAATTTGGGGAATTTAGGACAAACGGTATGGAGTTTTTTAAGAAAAAACAAACTAACAGAAATTCATCTTTGAGCTGTATAACCCGGTTTGATCGGGGAATTTCATTTTTCTAATGAAACGGTTGATTTCGTAAAAAAACATTGTAAAGTGAGTTCATTACGATTTCTATAACAATAAAGACTATCAGCTGAAGATCGGCTGAAGTTATGCAATTTTAATATGGACAGGTGTTCGCACCTGGTATGAAAGAACTACTGGCGAAATTTGGAGAATTTAGGATAAACGGTATGGATTTCTATAAAAAACAAACAAACAAACAGAAATATTGGCCTGCAGTTTCAGCTTCTCGCAAATCGGCTTGCCTAAGCCTTTGTGGCGCAAAGCGGGCCTCGTATTCCTGGGCAGACTCAGTTTCCCGCGATTCTGCCTGTCTAAGCCTCTGTTGTTCAATCCTAATTTGATGTTCGTCGAGAGTTTCAGCTGCTCGTATTTGACGTTGTTTTTAGCTTTTGAGCTCACTACTCCTATTGAAGCTCGCTTCTTAGGAGGCATTTATAAAAAATAAATTCACCATACATGTAAATAAACGTATTGTAATTTAAAAAAAAAACATATGGTTTAAAAATCCCAGACGCCTACCAAGGGACGGTCTTACCGGGCCTTGTTGGCCTCTTCAAAATTTATAAAATGATATTTTAGGCTGTTTTTCGACTCAAACGGTCGATTTCGTAAAAAAAACCCATTGTAAAGCGAGATCATGACGATTTTTTTAACAATAAAGAATATACCATTAGATTGGCTGAAGTTATGCAATTTTAATATGGACAGGTGTTCGCACCTGGTATCAAAGAACCACTAAGCGAAATTTGGAGAATTTAGGACAAACGGTATGGATTTCTATAAAGAACAAACAAACAGAATTTCAACTTTATTTATAAGATAAATTGTAATTATCAAATTTCTTTCATATTAAGGAATTTAATCATGATATCCTGGGGGTGTTTTTGAAATAAATATCTGTGATGATTTTCTTGGGGGGGGGGGGGGGAATTCAAAAATATCAAATATTAAACAATTATACTTGAATTGATTAATATTTAAAAACTATAACTTTCGGATATGTTTGATAATAATGAATTTAATCATGATATCCTGGGGGGTGTTTTTGAAATAAATATCTGCGATGAATTCTTGGGGGGGGGGGAATTCAAAAATATCAAACAATTATACTTTTCTAATATTTTTGACATTAGGGAATTTAATCATGATATCCTGGGGGGTGTTTTTGAAAGAAATGTCCACTATGAATTTCTTGGGGGTGGGGAATGGAATAATATTTAAAAACTATAACTTTCGAATATGTTTGATAATAATGAATTTAATCATGTTATCCTGTGTCGTGCTTTTGAAATAAATCTCTGCAATGAATTTCTTGGGTGGGGGGGAAATTAACTCTTTTGGATAATTCCTTATTTGTAATTATTTATGCTTCAACTATAAAACTTGGTAATATGGGTATTTCAATTGATTTAAGACGAGTTTGAAAGAAAAAAAAAATTATACTAGTATCGCTATTCTTCTAGTATGGCCAGTATGGCGCACTTTTTGAGGCGCCCCCCCCCCCTCCCGCTGAAATTTAAATTTGAAAATATTTTCGAATTTCACGTATCTGAAAACATTTAAATACTCCTCATTTCAATGAAATCAGTAAATATTTAAATTAATGTTCGCGCCGGCCCCCCCACATTCCCCCCCCCCCCAGAACCAAAACTTTAAACTTATAATGTTTCAAATTCTAAGAATCTGAAAATATAAGGATACACTCTCATTTCAATTAAATCGGTTAATCATGCATTACTAGTAATGCCCCCCCCCCCGTGCCACTGAAATTTAAAATTTATAATTTTTTCGAATTATACGTATCCAGAAACATAGGACCGCACTTTTTCAATTAAAATCGGTAATATTAAATTACTGGTAATGTGAGCCCCCCCCCACTTTGAATTTTGAAATGAAAATGTAAATTTTATCCCCTTCCCCCCGAAATTTGATATAGATCTTTTTTCGAGACAACACTATCTATTATATAAAGACAGACACCCCCCTCATTAAAGAATACCGGAAGGTATGATTTTTTAATATTAGGGAACCCACTCCCCTCATGAAAATTCGAATTGGACATTTTTTTTAAAATCACCGCCTTTGACAACAAACTAATAGACAGAAATTATTATAACAAAGAAATAATGTAAAAACATGCAACTTTTTTTATTAAAACTTATTTAAGTAAGTGGTTTATTAAAACTGTTAAATAAAAACTTTTATTATTCAGGTTTGAAAATAAAAGTTATGAAATAACTGTTTTGAAAGACCATATGATAATAAAAGTAAAAGTTAAAAATATACTTTTATCGATCAACACATGTAAATAAAAGTTAAACTTTTACTTTTAAATGAAAAGAGTTAACTGTTTAATTCGATCCCTGGTATAAAGTAATAGAGTATAGTATAAAGAAATAGTGTTGAATGTTCTTATCATAATCATCGTTTTACATTTTTTTTTTTTTTTTTTTTTGTGTTATGTTACATTAATTTTAAAATTTGTACAATGACTTACCTGTTGTATAATTCTAGACAGCTGTCTGATACTCCATCATGAAGCACAGCCATTATTTTAATTAGTCTTACTTTGGTACTTTCCTGACACACAATATCGAATCCTTGAAGATAATATTCAGCGACTGCTATAAGAGCATCCTGTGGCCACGTACTGTACCAGTCCATAGTGCACCCAGAAATGAGGCCAGACAACCTTATAGCTATGGATCTGTATTGTTGGCTCACCTAAAAACAGACAATTTTATTAGAAATAAGTATTATTAATTATTATAATTGCTCATATGATGTTAGAAAGTATTTTTAAGGAGATTAAGACATGTGATCCTCAACGACATTTACAGCAGTTTATATTGAATCTAAAGATAAATGACTGTACTAGTAATCAAGCGGGGGATGGTCGATGGTTACTCAGTCAAAATGTAACGATATACACCATAATATCTGCTTACTGCCATCACCAACTTCATTAATTGAACATATTCTAATGGTGCGCACATAAGGATCGCAATGATAAAAAATGATTAGTGTACCAAAACAGGAAAGAAAATTCCTAAACAAGCAATGGTCCACACACAAAAAGAGAAGAGACCCTAAGACCAATAGTGAGTGAAGTATTGTGAGGAAAGAGAGTTCTTAACCTTAAACTGGTGGGGTAAAATCTACAAACACTACTGGTGAGGTGGTGTCTATAGGAATTTCTTTTCTCTGTACATTTAATATTACGTTTCTAAATAATGGTGAGCAGACCGGGAGAGCCGATTGCTCATCATTAAACCAAATAAAAACCTCCATAATAAAAACGTAATAAAAATGCCCCTCCAGAAATAATTTTTACGATAAATATATTCCTTCCAATAGATTTGAATTTTTTAGTTTGTTGGTTGGATATTCAATAAATAGTTACTATTTTTTTTTTCATTTTACAAAAAAATAGTAATAAAACTACCTTTGTATTCATTCTGGTATATTCCTTATTGTTATAAAAACCATTTTGATCTCTCTTTACATTGGATTTTACGAAATCGACCGTTTGAGTAGATAAAATTCTCACTTTATACGGAAATTCTCCGGGCGAAACCGGCATATACAGGTAGTTATATATAAAACTGCGGTTAAATAGTCAATAGCAAGACATTAATGAAATCCACAAGTTTTAAAATAATCAATAAACACCAACAAATTATGAAAAAATGATTAAAAGATCTAATGAATTCCCTTTCATTTCTTAAATAACCATCAAAATAATGAATAATAAATAAATAATAATAACCATAAATTCGAAATCGACCGTTTCATTAGAAAAATTAAATCTCCCGGGTAAAAACGGGATATACAGCTATAATCTATGTAAATAAAGATGAAATTTTGTTTGTTCTTTATAGAAATCTATACAGTTTATCCTAAATTCTCTAAATTTCGCTCAGTGGTTCTTTGATACCAGGTGCGAACACCGGTCCATATTAAAATTGCATAACTTTAGCCAGTCTCTAGGTATATTCCTTATTGTTATAAAAACCATTTTGATCTCGCTTTACATTGGATTTTACGAAATCGACCGTTTGAGTAGATAAAAGTCTCACTTTATACGGAAATTCTCCGGGTGAAACCGGCATATACAGCTAGTTATATATAAAACTGCAGTTAAATAGTCAATAGCATGACATTAATGAAATCCACAAGTTTTAAAATAATGAATAAACACCAACAAATTATGAAAAAATGATTAAAAGATCTAATGAATTCCATTTCATTTATTAAATAACCATCAAAAGTTTAGAAGTAGTTCTTAAAAGGGAAAATATTGTTTTAATTTTAATATTGGGTTGTTTCACATGAAATGTCCGATTTTTATATGCAACGTGTAAACATGTTATTTTTGCACATTTTTTCCATACAAGAGGTTTTGTATAAAATGTAGGTTTTCCCTAATAATAATAATAATAAATTTTATAGGTTTTCCCAATGGGTTTGATCAGATCAAAGGCTTGTGACACGGAATCACAAAAAGATTCTAGGAGGATTCCGATGGACATGAAAAAGGAACAACCTTCAGAGCTTCCTCCTGGGAGCACTTCTCCTCCTCAACTTCTTGATTTGAGATAAGAAGTCTTAGCTTACTAGTAATAGCACATTCACCACGATTCATTCACATTAATATGTATAAATATAATAGTCATGTATATTCAAATTAAAGGTTACTAATTTCTTTTCCAATTTATTAGCTTCATATTATATTTATAGATTGCCAATTTCCCACCAGCAAAAATCATTCTTTTTTTTTCTTTCTTTTCAGTTTCAGTTTAATTCATACTTTTTCTGTACATTTAATATTACATTTCTAAACAATGGTGAGCAGACCGGGAGAGCCGATTGGTCATCATTAAACCAAATAAAAACCTCCATAATGAAACGTAATAAAAATGCCCCTCCAGAAATAATTTTTACGATAAACATATTCCTTGCAATAGATTTGAATTTTTTAGTTTGTTGGTTGGATATTCAATAAATAGTTACTATTTTTTTTTTCATTTTACAAAAAAATAGTAATAAAACTACCTTTGTATGCATTCTGACTTCTGAATGGGGGCGCCCACATATTGACATTGCTTTCATGAGGAAGATCATACACGATGGTTTACCAGAACCAGTCGGGGCCATGGTCATAAGGCCATGCCTGACTACATATGTTTCAAATATCTGAAAAATATTTTTTTAAATTTTTATTCTGTTAGTTAAATTTTAGTCATTAAAAAAAAATATTCAATAAATAGTTACTATTTTTTTTTTCATTTTACAAAAAAATAGTAATAAAACTACCTTTGTATGAATTCTGACTTCTGAATGGGGGCGCCCACATATTGACATTGCTTTCATGAGGAAGATCATACACGATGGTTTACCAGAACCAGTCGGGGCCATGGTCATAAGGCCATGCCTGACTACATATGTTTCAAATATCTGAAAAATATTTTTTTAAATTTTTATTCTGTTAGTTAAATTTTAGTCTTAAAAAAAAATATTCAATAAATAGTTACTATTTTTTTTTTCATTTTACAAAAAAATAGTAATAAAACTACCTTTGTATGAATTCTGACTTCTGAATGGGGGCGCCCACATATTGACATTGCTTTCATGAGGAAGATCATACACGATGGTTTACCAGAACCAGTCGGGGCCATGGTCATAAGGCCATGCCTGACTACATATGTTTCAAATATCTGAAAAATATTTTTTTAAATTTTTATTCTGTTAGTTAAATTTTAGTCATTAAAAATAAAGTAAGATGATACATAAACATGATAAGAAAACATGGGCGTGCACTGGGTGGCAGGGGAATGCAGCTGCCCCCCCCCTAGAAATTTTGAAAACCAAAAACTACAAAGTAAATAAATTCATATTCATTTACTAAATTTATTATGCATTATATAAACAAACATTTTATCTTTAAAATGTCAATAAATTTTATTTGAAAAATTAATAAAGCCAAAAAGGTTAAAATACTTAAAACCTTTCCCCCAGCCTAAGAATTTAATCTGCCTCCCCCCCCCTGGACAAAATCTTGCGGATGCCCTAGTAGGAAATTTTAAATCTATATAAATAAAGATGAAATTCTTTTTGTTTGTTCTTTATAGAAATCCGTACCGTTTGTCCTAAATTCTCCAAATTTCACTCAGAGGTTCTTTCATATTAGGTGCAAACACCTGTCCATATTAAAATTGCATAACTTCAGCTGATATTCTTTATCGTTCTAAAAATCCTAATGATCTCGCTTTACAATGGTTTTTTACGAAATCGACCGTTTCATTAGAAAAATTAAATCTCCCGGGTGAAAACGGGATATACAGCTATAATCTATGTAAATAAAGATGAAATTTTGTTTGTTCTTTATAGAAATCTATACAGTTTATCCTAAATTCTCTAAATTTCGCTCAGTGGTTCTTTGATACCAGGTGCGAACACCGGTCCATATTAAAATTGCATAACTTTAGCCAGTCTCTAGGTATATTCCTTATTGTTATAAAAACCATTTTGATCTCGCTTTACATTGGATTTTACGAAATCGACCGTTTGAGTAGATAAAAGTCTCACTTTATACGGAAATTCTCCGGGTGAAACCGGCATATACAGCTAGTTATATATAAAACTGCAGTTAAATAGTCAATAGCATGACATTAATGAAATCCACAAGTTTTAAAATAATGAATAAACACCAACAAATTATGAAAAAATGATTAAAAGATCTAATGAATTCCATTTCATTTATTAAATAACCATCAAAAGTTTAGAAGTAGTTCTTAAAAGGGAAAATATTGTTTTAATTTTAATATTGGGTTGTTTCACATGAAATGTCCAATTTTTATATGCAACGTGTAAACATGTTATTTTTGCACATTTTTTCCATACAAGAGGTTTTGTATAAAATGTAGGTTTTCCCTAATAATAATAATAATAAATTTTATAGGTTTTCCCAATGGGTTTGATCAGATCAAAGGCTTGTGACACGGAATCACAAAAAGATTCTAGGAGGATTCCGATGGACATGAAAAAGGAACAACCTTCAGAGCTTCCTCCTGGGAGCACTTCTCCTCCTCAACTTCTTGATTTGAGATAAGAAGTCTTAGCTTACTAGTAATAGCACATTCACCACGATTCATTCACATTAATATGTATAAATATAATAGTCATGTATATTCAAATTAAAGGTTACTAATTTCTTTTCCAATTTATTAGCTTCATATTATATTTATAGATTGCCAATTTCCCACCAGCAAAAATCATTCTTTTTTTTTCTTTCTTTTCAGTTTCAGTTTAATTCATACTTTTTCTGTACATTTAATATTACATTTCTAAACAATGGTGAGCAGACCGGGAGAGCCGATTGGTCATCATTAAACCAAATAAAAACCTCCATAATGAAACGTAATAAAAATGCCCCTCCAGAAATAATTTTTACGATAAACATATTCCTTGCAATAGATTTGAATTTTTTAGTTTGTTGGTTGGATATTCAATAAATAGTTACTATTTTTTTTTTCATTTTACAAAAAAATAGTAATAAAACTACCTTTGTATGCATTCTGACTTCTGAATGGGGGCGCCCACATATTGACATTGCTTTCATGAGGAAGATCATACACGATGGTTTACCAGAACCAGTCGGGGCCATGGTCATAAGGCCATGCCTGACTACATATGTTTCAAATATCTGAAAAATATTTTTTTAAATTTTTATTCTGTTAGTTAAATTTTAGTCATTAAAAAAAAATATTCAATAAATAGTTACTATTTTTTTTTTCATTTTACAAAAAAATAGTAATAAAACTACCTTTGTATGAATTCTGACTTCTGAATGGGGGCGCCCACATATTGACATTGCTTTCATGAGGAAGATCATACACGATGGTTTACCAGAACCAGTCGGGGCCATGGTCATAAGGCCATGCCTGACTACATATGTTTCAAATATCTGAAAAATATTTTTTTAAATTTTTATTCTGTTAGTTAAATTTTAGTCTTAAAAAAAAATATTCAATAAATAGTTACTATTTTTTTTTTCATTTTACAAAAAAATAGTAATAAAACTACCTTTGTATGAATTCTGACTTCTGAATGGGGGCGCCCACATATTGACATTGCTTTCATGAGGAAGATCATACACGATGGTTTACCAGAACCAGTCGGGGCCATGGTCATAAGGCCATGCCTGACTACATATGTTTCAAATATCTGAAAAATATTTTTTTAAATTTTTATTCTGTTAGTTAAATTTTAGTCATTAAAAAAAAATATTCAATAAATAGTTACTATTTTTTTTTTCATTTTACAAAAAAATAGTAATAAAACTACCTTTGTATGAATTCTGACTTCTGAATGGGGGCGCCCACATATTGACATTGCTTTCATGAGGAAGATCATACACGATGGTTTACCAGAACCAGTCGGGGCCATGGTCATAAGGCCATGCCTGACTACATATGTTTCAAATATCTGAAAAATATTTTTTTAAATTTTTATTCTGTTAGTTAAATTTTAGTCATTAAAAAAAATATTCAATAAATAGTTACTATTTTTTTTTTCATTTTACAAAAAAATAGTAATAAAACTACCTTTGTATGAATTCTGACTTCTGAATGGGGGCGCCCACATATTGACATTGCTTTCATGAGGAAGATCATACACGATGGTTTACCAGAACCAGTCGGGGCCATGGTCATAAGGCCATGCCTGACTACATATGTTTCAAATATCTGAAAAATATTTTTTTAAATTTTTATTCTGTTAGTTAAATTTTAGTCTTAAAAAAAAATATTCAATAAATAGTTACTATTTTTTTTTTCATTTTACAAAAAAATAGTAATAAAACTACCTTTGTATGAATTCTGACTTCTGAATGGGGGCGCCCACATATTGACATTGCTTTCATGAGGAAGATCATACACGATGGTTTACCAGAACCAGTCGGGGCCATGGTCATAAGGCCATGCCTGACTACATATGTTTCAAATATCTGAAAAATATTTTTTTAAATTTTTATTCTGTTAGTTAAATTTTAGTCATTAAAAATAAAGTAAGATGATACATAAACATGATAAGAAAACATGGGCGTGCACTGGGTGGCAGGGGAATGCAGCTGCCCCCCCCCTAGAAATTTTGAAAACCAAAAACTACAAAGTAAATAAATTCATATTCATTTACTAAATTTATTATGCATTATATAAACAAACATTTTATCTTTAAAATGTCAATAAATTTTATTTGAAAAATTAATAAAGCCAAAAAGGTTAAAATACTTAAAACCTTTCCCCCAGCCTAAGAATTTAATCTGCCTCCCCCCCCCCTGGACAAAATCTTGCGGATGCCCTAGTAGGAAATTTTAAATCTATATAAATAAAGATGAAATTCTTTTTGTTTGTTCTTTATAGAAATCCGTACCGTTTGTCCTAAATTCTCCAAATTTCACTCAGAGGTTCTTTCATATTAGGTGCAAACACCTGTCCATATTAAAATTGCATAACTTCAGCTGATATTCTTTATCGTTCTAAAAATCCTAATGATCTCGCTTTACAATGGTTTTTTACGAAATCGACCGTTTCATTAGAAAAATTAAATCTCCCGGGTGAAAACGGGATATACAGCTATAATCTATGTAAATAAAGATGAAATTTTGTTTGTTCTTTATAGAAATCTATACAGTTTATCCTAAATTCTCTAAATTTCGCTCAGTGGTTCTTTGATACCAGGTGCGAACACCGGTCCATATTAAAATTGCATAACTTTAGCCAGTCTCTAGGTATATTCCTTATTGTTATAAAAACCATTTTGATCTCGCTTTACATTGGATTTTACGAAATCGACCGTTTGAGTAGATAAAAGTCTCACTTTATACGGAAATTCTCCGGGTGAAACCGGCATATACAGCTAGTTATATATAAAACTGCAGTTAAATAGTCAATAGCATGACATTAATGAAATCCACAAGTTTTAAAATAATGAATAAACACCAACAAATTATGAAAAAATGATTAAAAGATCTAATGAATTCCATTTCATTTATTAAATAACCATCAAAAGTTTAGAAGTAGTTCTTAAAAGGGAAAATATTGTTTTAATTTTAATATTGGGTTGTTTCACATGAAATATCCGATTTTTATATGCAACGTGTAAACATGTTATTTTTGCACATTTTTTCCATACAAGAGGTTTTGTATAAAATGTAGGTTTTCCCTAATAATAATAATAATAAATTTTATAGGTTTTCCCAATGGGTTTGATCAGATCAAAGGCTTGTGACACGGAATCACAAAAAGATTCTAGGAGGATTCCGATGGACATGAAAAAGGAACAACCTTCAGAGCTTCCTCCTGGGAGCACTTCTCCTCCTCAACTTCTTGATTTGAGATAAGAAGTCTTAGCTTACTAGTAATAGCACATTCACCACGATTCATTCACATTAATATGTATAAATATAATAGTCATGTATATTCAAATTAAAGGTTACTAATTTCTTTTCCAATTTATTAGCTTCATATTATATTTATAGATTGCCAATTTCCCACCAGCAAAAATCATTCTTTTTTTTTCTCTCTTTTCAGTTTCAGTTTAATTCATACTTTTTCTGTACATTTAATATTACATTTCTAAACAATGGTGAGCAGACCGGGAGAGCCGATTGGTCATCATTAAACCAAATAAAAACCTCCATAATGAAACGTAATAAAAATGCCCCTCCAGAAATAATTTTTACGATAAACATATTCCTTGCAATAGATTTGAATTTTTTAGTTTGTTGGTTGGATATTCAATAAATAGTTACTATTTTTTTTTTCATTTTACAAAAAAATAGTAATAAAACTACCTTTGTATGCATTCTGACTTCTGAATGGGGGCGCCCACATATTGACATTGCTTTCATGAGGAAGATCATACACGATGGTTTACCAGAACCAGTCGGGGCCATGGTCATAAGGCCATGCCTGACTACATATGTTTCAAATATCTGAAAAATATTTTTTTAAATTTTTATTCTGTTAGTTAAATTTTAGTCATTAAAAAAAAATATTCAATAAATAGTTACTATTTTTTTTTTCATTTTACAAAAAAATAGTAATAAAACTACCTTTGTATGAATTCTGACTTCTGAATGGGGGCGCCCACATATTGACATTGCTTTCATGAGGAAGATCATACACGATGGTTTACCAGAACCAGTCGGGGCCATGGTCATAAGGCCATGCCTGACTACATATGTTTCAAATATCTGAAAAATATTTTTTTAAATTTTTATTCTGTTAGTTAAATTATAGTCATTAAAAAAAAATATTCAATAAATAGTTACTATTTTTTTTTTCATTTTACAAAAAAATAGTAATAAAACTACCTTTGTATGAATTCTGACTTCTGAATGGGGGCGCCCACATATTGACATTGCTTTCATGAGGAAGATCATACACGATGGTTTACCAGAACCAGTCGGGGCCATGGTCATAAGGCCATGCCTGACTACATATGTTTCAAATATCTGAAAAATATTTTTTTAAATTTTTATTCTGTTAGTTAAATTTTAGTCATTAAAAAAAAATATTCAATAAATAGTTACTATTTTTTTTTTCATTTTACAAAAAAATAGTAATAAAACTACCTTTGTATGAATTCTGACTTCTGAATGGGGGCGCCCACATATTGACATTGCTTTCATGAGGAAGATCATACACGATGGTTTACCAGAACCAGTCGGGGCCATGGTCATAAGGCCATGCCTGACTACATATGTTTCAAATATCTGAAAAATATTTTTTTAAATTTTTATTCTGTTAGTTAAATTTTAGTCATTAAAAAAAAATATTCAATAAATAGTTACTATTTTTTTTTTCATTTTACAAAAAAATAGTAATAAAACTACCTTTGTATGAATTCTGACTTCTGAATGGGGGCGCCCACATATTGACATTGCTTTCATGAGGAAGATCATACACGATGGTTTACCAGAACCAGTCGGGGCCATGGTCATAAGGCCATGCCTGACTACATATGTTTCAAATATCTGAAAAATATTTTTTTAAATTTTTATTCTGTTAGTTAAATTTTAGTCATTAAAAAAAAATATTCAATAAATAGTTACTATTTTTTTTTTCATTTTACAAAAAAATAGTAATAAAACTACCTTTGTATGAATTCTGACTTCTGAATGGGGGCGCCCACATATTGACATTGCTTTCATGAGGAAGATCATACACGATGGTTTACCAGAACCAGTCGGGGCCATGGTCATAAGGCCATGCCTGACTACATATGTTTCAAATATCTGAAAAATATTTTTTTAAATTTTTATTCTGTTAGTTAAATTTTAGTCATTAAAAAAAAATATTCAATAAATAGTTACTATTTTTTTTTTCATTTTACAAAAAAATAGTAATAAAACTACCTTTGTATGAATTCTGACTTCTGAATGGGGGCGCCCACATATTGACATTGCTTTCATGAGGAAGATCATACACGATGGTTTACCAGAACCAGTCGGGGCCATGGTCATAAGGCCATGCCTGACTACATATGTTTCAAATATCTGAAAAATATTTTTTTAAATTTTTATTCTGTTAGTTAAATTTTAGTCATTAAAAAAAAATATTCAATAAATAGTTACTATTTTTTTTTTCATTTTACAAAAAAATAGTAATAAAACTACCTTTGTATGAATTCTGACTTCTGAATGGGGGCGCCCACATATTGACATTGCTTTCATGAGGAAGATCATACACGATGGTTTACCAGAACCAGTCGGGGCCATGGTCATAAGGCCATGCCTGACTACATATGTTTCAAATATCTGAAAAATATTTTTTTAAATTTTTATTCTGTTAGTTAAATTTTAGTCATTAAAAAAAAATATTCAATAAATAGTTACTATTTTTTTTTTCATTTTACAAAAAAATAGTAATAAAACTACCTTTGTATGAATTCTGACTTCTGAATGGGGGCGCCCACATATTGACATTGCTTTCATGAGGAAGATCATACACGATGGTTTACCAGAACCAGTCGGGGCCATGGTCATAAGGCCATGCCTGACTACATATGTTTCAAATATCTGAAAAATATTTTTTTAAATTTTTATTCTGTTAGTTAAATTTTAGTCATTAAAAAAAAATATTCAATAAATAGTTACTATTTTTTTTTTCATTTTACAAAAAAATAGTAATAAAACTACCTTTGTATGAATTCTGACTTCTGAATGGGGGCGCCCACATATTGACATTGCTTTCATGAGGAAGATCATACACGATGGTTTACCAGAACCAGTCGGGGCCATGGTCATAAGGCCATGCCTGACTACATATGTTTCAAATATCTGAAAAATATTTTTTTAAATTTTTATTCTGTTAGTTAAATTTTAGTCATTAAAAAAAAATATTCAATAAATAGTTACTATTTTTTTTTTCATTTTACAAAAAAATAGTAATAAAACTACCTTTGTATGAATTCTGACTTCTGAATGGGGGCGCCCACATATTGACATTGCTTTCATGAGGAAGATCATACACGATGGTTTACCAGAACCAGTCGGGGCCATGGTCATAAGGCCATGCCTGACTACATATGTTTCAAATATCTGAAAAATATTTTTTTAAATTTTTTAACCGACTTCGAACGAAAGAGGAGGTTACTCAATTCGATACGTATGTGACTTTTTTTTTTTTTTGTGCCTTTTTTTTTTTTTTCTATGTATGTTCACCGATTACTCAGAGATGGGTGGACCAATTGGAACGAAACCTTTTGCATCTTGTAGAGTATTTTCCCAAGGTGGTCCCATTTAAACCTTTTTGGGGTTCCTAATTTATTTAAGAAGTTATCGGGAAAAAACATGAAAATAATTATTTAATTATCGCTCAAATTGTTTACTTATTGGAAAAACATATGACATATATAACATAAGGTATGCTCCAACAAGCTATTAAAACTAATTGATAACTAATAAATCCAAATATTGTATTACTGCTGGATGAATCAAATGGGAAAACCAACCAATCAAATTCAGAATCAAAAGAGTGGGGGGAGAACATGAGCAGTCTGTCAGTTATCGAGGTGTTTTACGTGCTTGTTGGAACAAACCTATACATAACCTAAAGTAATTTTTCAACATTAGATTTAAATGAAGATATAAATATCAGCAGAATATAATATCGCTGTCGTTTTCTGTAGCGATATTAGCATAAATAATAGATAGATGTATATTCACCGATAACAGTAAACCTTCTTAATTTAGATCTAATCAACGGTTGGACACCATAATCATAAGACAACAAAATTCGTGGAATTCCAAGAAAGACTGAGTATTGGTAATCGTTTTAAAGCAGAATTTAAGACTTCTTCAAGTTCCCGAAGGATCGTTTAAATTTAAAATCGTAGCTATTATTGATTTAAATTAGATTTTGATTTCTATATTTTATTGACTATGCACATTAAAAAAGAATAATAATTCCTGGAAAAGCTCATTTTCAGTTGACTTAATAAAGGATTCAGATACCTCTGTCTTCTTCCGGATACACTCGGTTACTGTTGAATATCTTGCCGGAGGTCTTGTGCCGATCCTTTATGGATGACACTTCTTTTATGTTATCGGGATTACTAGTATCGGTTTTTAAATTTGTTTCTACAACTATCGAGGCTTTTGCTGGTGTTCATCCATCAATAAAAACTACAAAAGAAAACTTGATAACTACCCGAAAACAACCTCATTGTATGAAAGTCCCCTCAGCAAAAATTTGGCAGTCATGGAAATGATTGTTAAAAATGATGATAAATGCTACGCCACTAGAATTGAAGCAACATTGTTTAGCAATTTATTTTCTGAATAATGTTTTATTACAAAGGATATAATTCATAGTAATTTGGTCAAGGTAATAAATTTAGTCAATAATTCATCGAAAAGAATTACGAACATAATTGACTCAATCTAGAATAATAATATCCTAATAATAAATAATATATTAACTAATAATAAATTAACCATATGTGAGTCCCAAACCTTGTTGCTTCTATCCTAGCGGGGCAGTCTTTTTGATATCGATAATTTTATGGTTGCCCCTTTTTTTGCAGGGACTTCTTTCCAATGATGTAATCCAATGAAGTCGTGTATAATATCGCCGTAGTTTTCAGAAGGATATTAAAGCAATCAAAATTTAAAAATTACTTTCAAATTTACTGTAGGTCATATTAGCATCCTCATTGATTCTCCATTAACGATATCTTGTCTAAAACCGGCCAAAATCTTAATTGTTCAGTGACCTATCTACTTCATCTTGGAATGGCCGGATTTATGTACTTATGTATATTTAACTGAACACATCTCGGAACACTGATTCTCTACGTAAATGACAAGTACTGACGACATTTAGCAAAGGAAAAATATTGTCATTGTGGAAAAACATTTTATGTGTTCCTTTCCCAATTAAACATTGATCTTTAAAAAAAAAAAAAAATCCATTTATAATCATAAAACGTAGTGTGTTGAAAGTTTTATAATACACGCACCGCTTTCCCACTTTTCTGTGTGTACTCATACAATTGAAAATGTAAAGTGTATTTCATAATAATTTTATACAATTATTGTATAATAAAAAGACCTGGGAAAGACAAACGTGGTAGAGCGTAAAAAGATTTCGAAATTTTTAAACCAACGTACGGTTTTCTACATTTGTTATCTTCTCCAACTAAAAATTGTGAAATAAAAAACATTTTATAAAAAAATATTAAACCGACTTCGAAACCTAGGAACCAGTAAAAATAAATTCACTGAAAAGTATGAAATAATTACGTTCTGATTTTTATGAATACACAGCAAAATTGAAAATGGTATAAAAAGTGGAAAAGTGCAATAAGACGAATAATTTTATTTTGATTTGTACAAATACACACTAATTGTTAATAAAAATTATTAAATTTAAATCTTAAATACTATGTTCAATACAACACAATCTTTTCGGAGGCGGCGCCAAATTTAAAATTTTTTACACTAGACATTATGAAAATCTTCTACATGGATCTTCTCTTCCCAGCTATTGATTTCAATGCCCTCTAATGGAATTGTAGCAGTAACATGTTATTTCTATTTTGCGCCGCCTCCGAAAAGATTGTGTTGTATTGAACATAGTATTTAATATTTAAATTTAATAACTTTTATCAACAATTAGTGTGTATTTGTACAAATCAAAATAAAATTATTCGTCTTATTGCACTTTTCCACTTTTTATACCATTTTCAATTTTGCTGTGTATTCATAAAAATCAGAACGTAATTATTTCATACTTTTCAGTGAATTTATTTTTACTGGTTCCTAGGTTTCGAAGTCGGTTTAATATTTTTTTATAAAATGTTTTTTTTATTCTGTTAGTTAAATTTTAGTCATTAAAAAAAAATATTCAATAAATAGTTACTATTTTTTTTTTCATTTTACAAAAAAATAGTAATAAAACTACCTTTGTATGAATTCTGACTTCTGAATGGGGGCGCCCACATATTGACATTGCTTTCATGAGGAAGATCATACACGATGGTTTACCAGAACCAGTCGGGGCCATGGTCATAAGGCCATGCCTGACTACATATGTTTCAAATATCTGAAAAATATTTTTTTAAATTTTTATTCTGTTAGTTAAATTTTAGTCATTAAAAAAAAATATTCAATAAATAGTTACTATTTTTTTTTTCATTTTACAAAAAAATAGTAATAAAACTACCTTTGTATGAATTCTGACTTCTGAATGGGGGCGCCCACATATTGACATTGCTTTCATGAGGAAGATCATACACGATGGTTTACCAGAACCAGTCGGGGCCATGGTCATAAGGCCATGCCTGACTACATATGTTTCAAATATCTGAAAAATATTTTTTTAAATTTTTATTCTGTTAGTTAAATTTTAGTCATTAAAAAAAAATATTCAATAAATAGTTACTATTTTTTTTTTCATTTTACAAAAAAATAGTAATAAAACTACCTTTGTATGAATTCTGACTTCTGAATGGGGGCGCCCACATATTGACATTGCTTTCATGAGGAAGATCATACACGATGGTTTACCAGAACCAGTCGGGGCCATGGTCATAAGGCCATGCCTGACTACATATGTTTCAAATATCTGAAAAATATTTTTTTAAATTTTTATTCTGTTAGTTAAATTTTAGTCATTAAAAAAAAATATTCAATAAATAGTTACTATTTTTTTTTTCATTTTACAAAAAAATAGTAATAAAACTACCTTTGTATGAATTCTGACTTCTGAATGGGGGCGCCCACATATTGACATTGCTTTCATGAGGAAGATCATACACGATGGTTTACCAGAACCAGTCGGGGCCATGGTCATAAGGCCATGCCTGACTACATATGTTTCAAATATCTGAAAAATATTTTTTTAAATTTTTATTCTGTTAGTTAAATTTTAGTCATTAAAAAAAAATATTCAATAAATAGTTACTATTTTTTTTTTCATTTTACAAAAAAATAGTAATAAAACTACCTTTGTATGAATTCTGACTTCTGAATGGGGGCGCCCACATATTGACATTGCTTTCATGAGGAAGATCATACACGATGGTTTACCAGAACCAGTCGGGGCCATGGTCATAAGGCCATGCCTGACTACATATGTTTCAAATATCTGAAAAATATTTTTTTAAATTTTTATTCTGTTAGTTAAATTTTAGTCATTAAAAAAAAATATTCAATAAATAGTTACTATTTTTTTTTTCATTTTACAAAAAAATAGTAATAAAACTACCTTTGTATGAATTCTGACTTCTGAATGGGGGCGCCCACATATTGACATTGCTTTCATGAGGAAGATCATACACGATGGTTTACCAGAACCAGTCGGGGCCATGGTCATAAGGCCATGCCTGACTACATATGTTTCAAATATCTGAAAAATATTTTTTTAAATTTTTATTCTGTTAGTTAAATTTTAGTCATTAAAAAAAAATATTCAATAAATAGTTACTATTTTTTTTTTCATTTTACAAAAAAATAGTAATAAAACTACCTTTGTATGAATTCTGACTTCTGAATGGGGGCGCCCACATATTGACATTGCTTTCATGAGGAAGATCATACACGATGGTTTACCAGAACCAGTCGGGGCCATGGTCATAAGGCCATGCCTGACTACATATGTTTCAAATATCTGAAAAATATTTTTTTAAATTTTTATTCTGTTAGTTAAATTTTAGTCATTAAAAAAAAATATTCAATAAATAGTTACTATTTTTTTTTTCATTTTACAAAAAAATAGTAATAAAACTACCTTTGTATGAATTCTGACTTCTGAATGGGGGCGCCCACATATTGACATTGCTTTCATGAGGAAGATCATACACGATGGTTTACCAGAACCAGTCGGGGCCATGGTCATAAGGCCATGCCTGACTACATATGTTTCAAATATCTGAAAAATATTTTTTTAAATTTTTATTCTGTTAGTTAAATTTTAGTCATTAAAAAAAAATATTCAATAAATAGTTACTATTTTTTTTTTCATTTTACAAAAAAATAGTAATAAAACTACCTTTGTATGAATTCTGACTTCTGAATGGGGGCGCCCACATATTGACATTGCTTTCATGAGGAAGATCATACACGATGGTTTACCAGAACCAGTCGGGGCCATGGTCATAAGGCCATGCCTGACTACATATGTTTCAAATATCTGAAAAATATTTTTTTAAATTTTTATTCTGTTAGTTAAATTTTAGTCATTAAAAAAAAATATTCAATAAATAGTTACTATTTTTTTTTTCATTTTACAAAAAAATAGTAATAAAACTACCTTTGTATGAATTCTGACTTCTGAATGGGGGCGCCCACATATTGACATTGCTTTCATGAGGAAGATCATACACGATGGTTTACCAGAACCAGTCGGGGCCATGGTCATAAGGCCATGCCTGACTACATATGTTTCAAATATCTGAAAAATATTTTTTTAAATTTTTATTCTGTTAGTTAAATTTTAGTCATTAAAAAAAAATATTCAATAAATAGTTACTATTTTTTTTTTCATTTTACAAAAAAATAGTAATAAAACTACCTTTGTATGAATTCTGACTTCTGAATGGGGGCGCCCACATATTGACATTGCTTTCATGAGGAAGATCATACACGATGGTTTACCAGAACCAGTCGGGGCCATGGTCATAAGGCCATGCCTGACTACATATGTTTCAAATATCTGAAAAATATTTTTTTAAATTTTTATTCTGTTAGTTAAATTTTAGTCATTAAAAAAAAATATTCAATAAATAGTTACTATTTTTTTTTTCATTTTACAAAAAAATAGTAATAAAACTACCTTTGTATGAATTCTGACTTCTGAATGGGGGCGCCCACATATTGACATTGCTTTCATGAGGAAGATCATACACGATGGTTTACCAGAACCAGTCGGGGCCATGGTCATAAGGCCATGCCTGACTACATATGTTTCAAATATCTGAAAAATATTTTTTTAAATTTTTATTCTGTTAGTTAAATTTTAGTCATTAAAAAAAAATATTCAATAAATAGTTACTATTTTTTTTTTCATTTTACAAAAAAATAGTAATAAAACTACCTTTGTATGAATTCTGACTTCTGAATGGGGGCGCCCACATATTGACATTGCTTTCATGAGGAAGATCATACACGATGGTTTACCAGAACCAGTCGGGGCCATGGTCATAAGGCCATGCCTGACTACATATGTTTCAAATATCTGAAAAATATTTTTTTAAATTTTTATTCTGTTAGTTAAATTTTAGTCATTAAAAAAAAATATTCAATAAATAGTTACTATTTTTTTTTTCATTTTACAAAAAAATAGTAATAAAACTACCTTTGTATGAATTCTGACTTCTGAATGGGGGCGCCCACATATTGACATTGCTTTCATGAGGAAGATCATACACGATGGTTTACCAGAACCAGTCGGGGCCATGGTCATAAGGCCATGCCTGACTACATATGTTTCAAATATCTGAAAAATATTTTTTTAAATTTTTATTCTGTTAGTTAAATTTTAGTCATTAAAAAAAAATATTCAATAAATAGTTACTATTTTTTTTTTCATTTTACAAAAAAATAGTAATAAAACTACCTTTGTATGAATTCTGACTTCTGAATGGGGGCGCCCACATATTGACATTGCTTTCATGAGGAAGATCATACACGATGGTTTACCAGAACCAGTCGGGGCCATGGTCATAAGGCCATGCCTGACTACATATGTTTCAAATATCTGAAAAATATTTTTTTAAATTTTTATTCTGTTAGTTAAATTTTAGTCATTAAAAAAAAATATTCAATAAATAGTTACTATTTTTTTTTTCATTTTACAAAAAAATAGTAATAAAACTACCTTTGTATGAATTCTGACTTCTGAATGGGGGCGCCCACATATTGACATTGCTTTCATGAGGAAGATCATACACGATGGTTTACCAGAACCAGTCGGGGCCATGGTCATAAGGCCATGCCTGACTACATATGTTTCAAATATCTGAAAAATATTTTTTTAAATTTTTATTCTGTTAGTTAAATTTTAGTCATTAAAAAAAAATATTCAATAAATAGTTACTATTTTTTTTTTCATTTTACAAAAAAATAGTAATAAAACTACCTTTGTATGAATTCTGACTTCTGAATGGGGGCGCCCACATATTGACATTGCTTTCATGAGGAAGATCATACACGATGGTTTACCAGAACCAGTCGGGGCCATGGTCATAAGGCCATGCCTGACTACATATGTTTCAAATATCTGAAAAATATTTTTTTAAATTTTTATTCTGTTAGTTAAATTTTAGTCATTAAAAAAAAATATTCAATAAATAGTTACTATTTTTTTTTTCATTTTACAAAAAAATAGTAATAAAACTACCTTTGTATGAATTCTGACTTCTGAATGGGGGCGCCCACATATTGACATTGCTTTCATGAGGAAGATCATACACGATGGTTTACCAGAACCAGTCGGGGCCATGGTCATAAGGCCATGCCTGACTACATATGTTTCAAATATCTGAAAAATATTTTTTTAAATTTTTATTCTGTTAGTTAAATTTTAGTCATTAAAAAAAAATATTCAATAAATAGTTACTATTTTTTTTTTCATTTTACAAAAAAATAGTAATAAAACTACCTTTGTATGAATTCTGACTTCTGAATGGGGGCGCCCACATATTGACATTGCTTTCATGAGGAAGATCATACACGATGGTTTACCAGAACCAGTCGGGGCCATGGTCATAAGGCCATGCCTGACTACATATGTTTCAAATATCTGAAAAATATTTTTTTAAATTTTTATTCTGTTAGTTAAATTTTAGTCATTAAAAAAAAATATTCAATAAATAGTTACTATTTTTTTTTTCATTTTACAAAAAAATAGTAATAAAACTACCTTTGTATGAATTCTGACTTCTGAATGGGGGCGCCCACATATTGACATTGCTTTCATGAGGAAGATCATACACGATGGTTTACCAGAACCAGTCGGGGCCATGGTCATAAGGCCATGCCTGACTACATATGTTTCAAATATCTGAAAAATATTTTTTTAAATTTTTATTCTGTTAGTTAAATTTTAGTCATTAAAAAAAAATATTCAATAAATAGTTACTATTTTTTTTTTCATTTTACAAAAAAATAGTAATAAAACTACCTTTGTATGAATTCTGACTTCTGAATGGGGGCGCCCACATATTGACATTGCTTTCATGAGGAAGATCATACACGATGGTTTACCAGAACCAGTCGGGGCCATGGTCATAAGGCCATGCCTGACTACATATGTTTCAAATATCTGAAAAATATTTTTTTAAATTTTTATTCTGTTAGTTAAATTTTAGTCATTAAAAAAAAATATTCAATAAATAGTTACTATTTTTTTTTTCATTTTACAAAAAAATAGTAATAAAACTACCTTTGTATGAATTCTGACTTCTGAATGGGGGCGCCCACATATTGACATTGCTTTCATGAGGAAGATCATACACGATGGTTTACCAGAACCAGTCGGGGCCATGGTCATAAGGCCATGCCTGACTACATATGTTTCAAATATCTGAAAAATATTTTTTTAAATTTTTATTCTGTTAGTTAAATTTTAGTCATTAAAAAAAAATATTCAATAAATAGTTACTATTTTTTTTTTCATTTTACAAAAAAATAGTAATAAAACTACCTTTGTATGAATTCTGACTTCTGAATGGGGGCGCCCACATATTGACATTGCTTTCATGAGGAAGATCATACACGATGGTTTACCAGAACCAGTCGGGGCCATGGTCATAAGGCCATGCCTGACTACATATGTTTCAAATATCTGAAAAATATTTTTTTAAATTTTTATTCTGTTAGTTAAATTTTAGTCATTAAAAATAAAGTAAGATGATACATAAACATGATAAGAAAACATGGGCGTGCACTGGGTGGCAGGGGAATGCAGCTGCCCCCCCCCCCCCCAGAAATTTTGAAAACCAAAAACTACAAAGTAAATAAATTCATATTCATTTACTAAATTTATTATGCATTATATAAACAAACATTTTATCTTTAAAATGTCAATAAATTTTATTTGAAAAATTAATAAAGCCAAAAAGGTTAAAATACTTAAAACCTTTCCCCCAGCCTAAGAATTTAATCTGCCTCCCCCCCCCCCTGGACAAAATCTTGCGGATGCCCTAGTAGGAAATTTTAAATCTATATAAATAAAGATGAAATTCTTTTTGTTTGTTCTTTATAGAAATCCGTACCGTTTGTCCTAAATTCTCCAAATTTCACTCAGAGGTTCTTTCATATTAGGTGCAAACACCTGTCCATATTAAAATTGCATAACTTCAGCTGATATTCTTTATCGTTCTAAAAATCCTAATGATCTCGCTTTACAATGGTTTTTTTACGAAATCGACCGTTTCATTAGAAAAATTAAATCTCCCGGGTGAAAACGGGATATACAGCTATAATCTATGTAAATAAATATGAAATTTTGTTTGTTCTTTATAGAAATCTATACAGTTTATCCTAAATACTCTAAATTTCGCTCAGTGGTTCTTTGATACCAGGTGCGAACACCGGTCCATATTAAAATTGCATAACTTTAGCCAGTCTCTAGGTATATTCCTTATTGTTATAAAAACCATTTTGATCTCGCTATACATTGGATTTTACGAAATCGACCGTTTGAGTAGATAAAAGTCTCACTTTATACGGAAATTCTCCGGGTGAGACCGGCATATACAGCTAGTTATATATAAAACTGCAGTTAAATAGTCAATAGCATGACATTAATGAAATCCACAAGTTTTAAAATAATGAATAAACACCAACAAATTATGAAAAAATGATTAAAAGATCTAATGAATTCCATTTCATTTATTAAATAACCATCAAAAGTTTAGAAGTAGTTCTTAAAAGGGAAAATATTGTTTTAATTTTAATATTGGGTTGTTTCACATGAAATATCCGATTTTTATATGCAACGTGTAAACATGTTATTTTTGCACATTTTTTCCATACAAGAGGTTTTGTATAAAATGTAGGTTTTCCCTAATAATAATAAAGGTAGTTTTATTACTATTTTTTTGTAAAATGAAAAAAAAAATAGTAACTATTTATTGAATATTTTTTTTTAATGACTAAAATTTAACTAACAGAATAAAAAAAACATTTTATAAAAAAATATTAAACCGACTTCGAAACCTAGGAACCAGTAAAAATAAATTCACTGAAAAGTATGAAATAATTACGTTCTGATTTTTATGAATACACAGCAAAATTGAAAATGGTATAAAAAGTGGAAAAGTGCAATAAGACGAATAATTTTATTTTGATTTGTACAAATACACACTAATTGTTGATAAAAGTTATTAAATTTAAATATTAAATACTATGTTCAATACAACACAATCTTTTCGGAGGCGGCGCCAAATTTAAAATTTTTTACACTAGACATTATGAAAATCTTCTACATGGATCTTCTCTTCCCAGCTATTGATTTCAATGCCCTCTAATGGAATTGTAGCAGTAACATGTTATTTCTATTTTGCGCCGCCTCCGAAAAGATTGTGTTGTATTGAACATAGTATTTAATATTTAAATTTAATAACTTTTATCAACAATTAGTGTGTATTTGTACAAATCAAAATAAAATTATTCGTCTTATTGCACTTTTCCACTTTTTATACCATTTTCAATTTTGCTGTGTATTCATAAAAATCAGAACGTAATTATTTCATACTTTTCAGTGAATTTATTTTTACTGGTTCCTAGGTTTCGAAGTCGGTTTAATATTTTTTTATAAAATGTTTTTTTTATTCTGTTAGTTAAATTTTAGTCATTAAAAAAAAATATTCAATAAATAGTTACTATTTTTTTTTTCATTTTACAAAAAAATAGTAATAAAACTACCTTTGTATGAATTCTGACTTCTGAATGGGGGCGCCCACATATTGACATTGCTTTCATGAGGAAGATCATACACGATGGTTTACCAGAACCAGTCGGGGCCATGGTCATAAGGCCATGCCTGACTACATATGTTTCAAATATCTGAAAAATATTTTTTTAAATTTTTATTCTGTTAGTTAAATTTTAGTCATTAAAAAAAAATATTCAATAAATAGTTACTATTTTTTTTTTCATTTTACAAAAAAATAGTAATAAAACTACCTTTGTATGAATTCTGACTTCTGAATGGGGGCGCCCACATATTGACATTGCTTTCATGAGGAAGATCATACACGATGGTTTACCAGAACCAGTCGGGGCCATGGTCATAAGGCCATGCCTGACTACATATGTTTCAAATATCTGAAAAATATTTTTTTAAATTTTTATTCTGTTAGTTAAATTTTAGTCATTAAAAAAAAATATTCAATAAATAGTTACTATTTTTTTTTTCATTTTACAAAAAAATAGTAATAAAACTACCTTTGTATGAATTCTGACTTCTGAATGGGGGCGCCCACATATTGACATTGCTTTCATGAGGAAGATCATACACGATGGTTTACCAGAACCAGTCGGGGCCATGGTCATAAGGCCATGCCTGACTACATATGTTTCAAATATCTGAAAAATATTTTTTTAAATTTTTATTCTGTTAGTTAAATTTTAGTCATTAAAAAAAAATATTCAATAAATAGTTACTATTTTTTTTTTCATTTTACAAAAAAATAGTAATAAAACTACCTTTGTATGAATTCTGACTTCTGAATGGGGGCGCCCACATATTGACATTGCTTTCATGAGGAAGATCATACACGATGGTTTACCAGAACCAGTCGGGGCCATGGTCATAAGGCCATGCCTGACTACATATGTTTCAAATATCTGAAAAATATTTTTTTAAATTTTTATTCTGTTAGTTAAATTTTAGTCATTAAAAAAAAATATTCAATAAATAGTTACTATTTTTTTTTTCATTTTACAAAAAAATAGTAATAAAACTACCTTTGTATGAATTCTGACTTCTGAATGGGGGCGCCCACATATTGACATTGCTTTCATGAGGAAGATCATACACGATGGTTTACCAGAACCAGTCGGGGCCATGGTCATAAGGCCATGCCTGACTACATATGTTTCAAATATCTGAAAAATATTTTTTTAAATTTTTATTCTGTTAGTTAAATTTTAGTCATTAAAAAAAAATATTCAATAAATAGTTACTATTTTTTTTTTCATTTTACAAAAAAATAGTAATAAAACTACCTTTGTATGAATTCTGACTTCTGAATGGGGGCGCCCACATATTGACATTGCTTTCATGAGGAAGATCATACACGATGGTTTACCAGAACCAGTCGGGGCCATGGTCATAAGGCCATGCCTGACTACATATGTTTCAAATATCTGAAAAATATTTTTTTAAATTTTTATTCTGTTAGTTAAATTTTAGTCATTAAAAAAAAATATTCAATAAATAGTTACTATTTTTTTTTTCATTTTACAAAAAAATAGTAATAAAACTACCTTTGTATGAATTCTGACTTCTGAATGGGGGCGCCCACATATTGACATTGCTTTCATGAGGAAGATCATACACGATGGTTTACCAGAACCAGTCGGGGCCATGGTCATAAGGCCATGCCTGACTACATATGTTTCAAATATCTGAAAAATATTTTTTTAAATTTTTATTCTGTTAGTTAAATTTTAGTCATTAAAAAAAAATATTCAATAAATAGTTACTATTTTTTTTTTCATTTTACAAAAAAATAGTAATAAAACTACCTTTGTATGAATTCTGACTTCTGAATGGGGGCGCCCACATATTGACATTGCTTTCATGAGGAAGATCATACACGATGGTTTACCAGAACCAGTCGGGGCCATGGTCATAAGGCCATGCCTGACTACATATGTTTCAAATATCTGAAAAATATTTTTTTAAATTTTTATTCTGTTAGTTAAATTTTAGTCATTAAAAAAAAATATTCAATAAATAGTTACTATTTTTTTTTTCATTTTACAAAAAAATAGTAATAAAACTACCTTTGTATGAATTCTGACTTCTGAATGGGGGCGCCCACATATTGACATTGCTTTCATGAGGAAGATCATACACGATGGTTTACCAGAACCAGTCGGGGCCATGGTCATAAGGCCATGCCTGACTACATATGTTTCAAATATCTGAAAAATATTTTTTTAAATTTTTATTCTGTTAGTTAAATTTTAGTCATTAAAAAAAAATATTCAATAAATAGTTACTATTTTTTTTTTCATTTTACAAAAAAATAGTAATAAAACTACCTTTGTATGAATTCTGACTTCTGAATGGGGGCGCCCACATATTGACATTGCTTTCATGAGGAAGATCATACACGATGGTTTACCAGAACCAGTCGGGGCCATGGTCATAAGGCCATGCCTGACTACATATGTTTCAAATATCTGAAAAATATTTTTTTAAATTTTTATTCTGTTAGTTAAATTTTAGTCATTAAAAAAAAATATTCAATAAATAGTTACTATTTTTTTTTTCATTTTACAAAAAAATAGTAATAAAACTACCTTTGTATGAATTCTGACTTCTGAATGGGGGCGCCCACATATTGACATTGCTTTCATGAGGAAGATCATACACGATGGTTTACCAGAACCAGTCGGGGCCATGGTCATAAGGCCATGCCTGACTACATATGTTTCAAATATCTGAAAAATATTTTTTTAAATTTTTATTCTGTTAGTTAAATTTTAGTCATTAAAAAAAAATATTCAATAAATAGTTACTATTTTTTTTTTCATTTTACAAAAAAATAGTAATAAAACTACCTTTGTATGAATTCTGACTTCTGAATGGGGGCGCCCACATATTGACATTGCTTTCATGAGGAAGATCATACACGATGGTTTACCAGAACCAGTCGGGGCCATGGTCATAAGGCCATGCCTGACTACATATGTTTCAAATATCTGAAAAATATTTTTTTAAATTTTTATTCTGTTAGTTAAATTTTAGTCATTAAAAAAAAATATTCAATAAATAGTTACTATTTTTTTTTTCATTTTACAAAAAAATAGTAATAAAACTACCTTTGTATGAATTCTGACTTCTGAATGGGGGCGCCCACATATTGACATTGCTTTCATGAGGAAGATCATACACGATGGTTTACCAGAACCAGTCGGGGCCATGGTCATAAGGCCATGCCTGACTACATATGTTTCAAATATCTGAAAAATATTTTTTTAAATTTTTATTCTGTTAGTTAAATTTTAGTCATTAAAAAAAAATATTCAATAAATAGTTACTATTTTTTTTTTCATTTTACAAAAAAATAGTAATAAAACTACCTTTGTATGAATTCTGACTTCTGAATGGGGGCGCCCACATATTGACATTGCTTTCATGAGGAAGATCATACACGATGGTTTACCAGAACCAGTCGGGGCCATGGTCATAAGGCCATGCCTGACTACATATGTTTCAAATATCTGAAAAATATTTTTTTAAATTTTTATTCTGTTAGTTAAATTTTAGTCATTAAAAAAAAATATTCAATAAATAGTTACTATTTTTTTTTTCATTTTACAAAAAAATAGTAATAAAACTACCTTTGTATGAATTCTGACTTCTGAATGGGGGCGCCCACATATTGACATTGCTTTCATGAGGAAGATCATACACGATGGTTTACCAGAACCAGTCGGGGCCATGGTCATAAGGCCATGCCTGACTACATATGTTTCAAATATCTGAAAAATATTTTTTTAAATTTTTATTCTGTTAGTTAAATTTTAGTCATTAAAAAAAAATATTCAATAAATAGTTACTATTTTTTTTTTCATTTTACAAAAAAATAGTAATAAAACTACCTTTGTATGAATTCTGACTTCTGAATGGGGGCGCCCACATATTGACATTGCTTTCATGAGGAAGATCATACACGATGGTTTACCAGAACCAGTCGGGGCCATGGTCATAAGGCCATGCCTGACTACATATGTTTCAAATATCTGAAAAATATTTTTTTAAATTTTTATTCTGTTAGTTAAATTTTAGTCATTAAAAAAAAATATTCAATAAATAGTTACTATTTTTTTTTTCATTTTACAAAAAAATAGTAATAAAACTACCTTTGTATGAATTCTGACTTCTGAATGGGGGCGCCCACATATTGACATTGCTTTCATGAGGAAGATCATACACGATGGTTTACCAGAACCAGTCGGGGCCATGGTCATAAGGCCATGCCTGACTACATATGTTTCAAATATCTGAAAAATATTTTTTTAAATTTTTATTCTGTTAGTTAAATTTTAGTCATTAAAAAAAAATATTCAATAAATAGTTACTATTTTTTTTTTCATTTTACAAAAAAATAGTAATAAAACTACCTTTGTATGAATTCTGACTTCTGAATGGGGGCGCCCACATATTGACATTGCTTTCATGAGGAAGATCATACACGATGGTTTACCAGAACCAGTCGGGGCCATGGTCATAAGGCCATGCCTGACTACATATGTTTCAAATATCTGAAAAATATTTTTTTAAATTTTTATTCTGTTAGTTAAATTTTAGTCATTAAAAAAAAATATTCAATAAATAGTTACTATTTTTTTTTTCATTTTACAAAAAAATAGTAATAAAACTACCTTTGTATGAATTCTGACTTCTGAATGGGGGCGCCCACATATTGACATTGCTTTCATGAGGAAGATCATACACGATGGTTTACCAGAACCAGTCGGGGCCATGGTCATAAGGCCATGCCTGACTACATATGTTTCAAATATCTGAAAAATATTTTTTTAAATTTTTATTCTGTTAGTTAAATTTTAGTCATTAAAAATAAAGTAAGATGATACATAAACATGATAAGAAAACATGGGCGTGCACTGGGTGGCAGGGGAATGCAGCTGCCCCCCCCCCCCCAGAAATTTTGAAAACCAAAAACTACAAAGTAAATAAATTCATATTCATTTACTAAATTTATTATGCATTATATAAACAAACATTTTATCTTTAAAATGTCAATAAATTTTATTTGAAAAATTAATAAAGCCAAAAAGGTTAAAATACTTAAAACCTTTCCCCCAGCCTAAGAATTTAATCTGCCTCCCCCCCCCTGGACAAAATCTTGCGGATGCCCTAGTAGGAAATTTTAAATCTATATAAATAAAGATGAAATTCTTTTTGTTTGTTCTTTATAGAAATCCGTACCGTTTGTCCTAAATTCTCCAAATTTCACTCAGAGGTTCTTTCATATTAGGTGCAAACACCTGTCCATATTAAAATTGCATAACTTCAGCTGATATTCTTTATCGTTCTAAAAATCCTAATGATCTCGCTTTACAATGGTTTTTTTACGAAATCGACCGTTTCATTAGAAAAATTAAATCTCCCGGGTGAAAACGGGATATACAGCTATAATCTATGTAAATAAATATGAAATTTTGTTTGTTCTTTATAGAAATCTATACAGTTTATCCTAAATACTCTAAATTTCGCTCAGTGGTTCTTTGATACCAGGTGCGAACACCGGTCCATATTAAAATTGCATAACTTTAGCCAGTCTCTAGGTATATTCCTTATTGTTATAAAAACCATTTTGATCTCGCTATACATTGGATTTTACGAAATCGACCGTTTGAGTAGATAAAAGTCTCACTTTATACGGAAATTCTCCGGGTGAGACCGGCATATACAGCTAGTTATATATAAAACTGCAGTTAAATAGTCAATAGCATGACATTAATGAAATCCACAAGTTTTAAAATAATGAATAAACACCAACAAATTATGAAAAAATGATTAAAAGATCTAATGAATTCCATTTCATTTATTAAATAACCATCAAAAGTTTAGAAGTAGTTCTTAAAAGGGAAAATATTGTTTTAATTTTAATATTGGGTTGTTTCACATGAAATATCCGATTTTTATATGCAACGTGTAAACATGTTATTTTTGCACATTTTTTCCATACAAGAGGTTTTGTATAAAATGTAGGTTTTCCCTAATAATAATAATAATAAATTTTATAGGTTTTCCCAATGGGTTTGATCAGATCAAAGGCTTGTGACACGGAATCACAAAAAGATTCTAGGAGGATTCCGATGGACATGAAAAAGGAACAACCTTCAGAGCTTCCTCCTGGGAGCACTTCTCCTCCTCAACTTCTTGATTTGAGATAAGAAGTCTTAGCTTACTAGTAATAGCACATTCACCACGATTCATTCACATTAATATGTATAAATATAATAGTCATGTATATTCAAATTAAAGGTTACTAATTTCTTTTCCAATTTATTAGCTTCATATTATATTTATAGATTGCCAATTTCCCACCAGCAAAAATCATTCTTTTTTTTTCTTTCTTTTCAGTTTCAGTTTAATTCACACTTTTTCTGTACATTTAATATTACATTTCTAAACAATGGTGAGCAGACCGGGAGAGCCGATTGGTCATCATTAAACCAAATAAAAACCTCCATAATGAAACGTAATAAAAATGCCCCTCCAGAAATAATTTTTACGATAAACATATTCCTTGCAATAGATTTGAATTTTTTAGTTTGTTGGTTGGATATTCAATAAATAGTTACTATTTTTTTTTTCATTTTACAAAAAAATAGTAATAAAACTACCTTTGTATGCATTCTGACTTCTGAATGGGGGCGCCCACATATTGACATTGCTTTCATGAGGAAGATCATACACGATGGTTTACCAGAACCAGTCGGGGCCATGGTCATAAGGCCATGCCTGACTACATATGTTTCAAATATCTGAAAAATATTTTTTTAAATTTTTATTCTGTTAGTTAAATTTTAGTCATTAAAAAAAAATATTCAATAAATAGTTACTATTTTTTTTTTCATTTTACAAAAAAATAGTAATAAAACTACCTTTGTATGAATTCTGACTTCTGAATGGGGGCGCCCACATATTGACATTGCTTTCATGAGGAAGATCATACACGATGGTTTACCAGAACCAGTCGGGGCCATGGTCATAAGGCCATGCCTGACTACATATGTTTCAAATATCTGAAAAATATTTTTTTAAATTTTTATTCTGTTAGTTAAATTTTAGTCATTAAAAAAAAATATTCAATAAATAGTTACTATTTTTTTTTTCATTTTACAAAAAAATAGTAATAAAACTACCTTTGTATGAATTCTGACTTCTGAATGGGGGCGCCCACATATTGACATTGCTTTCATGAGGAAGATCATACACGATGGTTTACCAGAACCAGTCGGGGCCATGGTCATAAGGCCATGCCTGACTACATATGTTTCAAATATCTGAAAAATATTTTTTTAAATTTTTATTCTGTTAGTTAAATTTTAGTCATTAAAAAAAAATATTCAATAAATAGTTACTATTTTTTTTTTCATTTTACAAAAAAATAGTAATAAAACTACCTTTGTATGAATTCTGACTTCTGAATGGGGGCGCCCACATATTGACATTGCTTTCATGAGGAAGATCATACACGATGGTTTACCAGAACCAGTCGGGGCCATGGTCATAAGGCCATGCCTGACTACATATGTTTCAAATATCTGAAAAATATTTTTTTAAATTTTTATTCTGTTAGTTAAATTTTAGTCATTAAAAAAAAATATTCAATAAATAGTTACTATTTTTTTTTTCATTTTACAAAAAAATAGTAATAAAACTACCTTTGTATGAATTCTGACTTCTGAATGGGGGCGCCCACATATTGACATTGCTTTCATGAGGAAGATCATACACGATGGTTTACCAGAACCAGTCGGGGCCATGGTCATAAGGCCATGCCTGACTACATATGTTTCAAATATCTGAAAAATATTTTTTTAAATTTTTATTCTGTTAGTTAAATTTTAGTCATTAAAAAAAAATATTCAATAAATAGTTACTATTTTTTTTTTCATTTTACAAAAAAATAGTAATAAAACTACCTTTGTATGAATTCTGACTTCTGAATGGGGGCGCCCACATATTGACATTGCTTTCATGAGGAAGATCATACACGATGGTTTACCAGAACCAGTCGGGGCCATGGTCATAAGGCCATGCCTGACTACATATGTTTCAAATATCTGAAAAATATTTTTTTAAATTTTTATTCTGTTAGTTAAATTTTAGTCATTAAAAAAAAATATTCAATAAATAGTTACTATTTTTTTTTTCATTTTACAAAAAAATAGTAATAAAACTACCTTTGTATGAATTCTGACTTCTGAATGGGGGCGCCCACATATTGACATTGCTTTCATGAGGAAGATCATACACGATGGTTTACCAGAACCAGTCGGGGCCATGGTCATAAGGCCATGCCTGACTACATATGTTTCAAATATCTGAAAAATATTTTTTTAAATTTTTATTCTGTTAGTTAAATTTTAGTCATTAAAAAAAAATATTCAATAAATAGTTACTATTTTTTTTTTCATTTTACAAAAAAATAGTAATAAAACTACCTTTGTATGAATTCTGACTTCTGAATGGGGGCGCCCACATATTGACATTGCTTTCATGAGGAAGATCATACACGATGGTTTACCAGAACCAGTCGGGGCCATGGTCATAAGGCCATGCCTGACTACATATGTTTCAAATATCTGAAAAATATTTTTTTAAATTTTTATTCTGTTAGTTAAATTTTAGTCATTAAAAAAAAATATTCAATAAATAGTTACTATTTTTTTTTTCATTTTACAAAAAAATAGTAATAAAACTACCTTTGTATGCATTCTGACTTCTGAATGGGGGCGCCCACATATTGACATTGCTTTCATGAGGAAGATCATACACGATGGTTTACCAGAACCAGTCGGGGCCATGGTCATAAGGCCATGCCTGACTACATATGTTTCAAATATCTGAAAAATATTTTTTTAAATTTTTATTCTGTTAGTTAAATTTTAGTCATTAAAAATAAAGTAAGATGATACATAAACATGGGCGTGCACTGGGTGGCAGGGGAATGCAGCTGCCCCCCCCCCCCTAGAAATTTTGAAAACCAAAAACTACAAAGTAAATAAATTCATATTCATTTACTAAATTTATTATGCATTATATAAACAAACATTTTATCTTTAAAATGTCAATAAATTTTATTTGAAAAATTAATAAAGCCAAAAAGGTTAAAATACTTAAAACCTTTCCCCCAGCCTAAGAATTTAATCTGCCTCCCCCCCCTGGACAAAATCTTGCGGATATCCTAGTAGGAAATTTTAAATCTATATAAATAAAGATGAAATTCTTTTTGTTTGTTCTTTATAGAAATCCGTACCGTTTGTCCTAAATTCTCCAAATTTCACTCAGAGGTTCTTTCATATTAGGTGCAAACACCTGTCCATATTAAAATTGCATAACTTCAGCTGATATTCTTTATCGTTCTAAAAATCCTAATGATCTCGCTTTACAATGGTTTTTTACGAAATCGACCGTTTCATTAGAAAAATTAAATCTCCCGGGTGAAAACGGGATATACAGCTATAATCTATGTAAATAAAGATGAAATTTTGTTTGTTCTTTATAGAAATCTATACAGTTTATCCTAAATTCTCTAAATTTCGCTCAGTGGTTCTTTGATACCAGGTGCGAACACCTGCACTTGCATAACTTTAGCCAGTCTCTAGGTATATTCCTTATTGTTATAAAAACCATTTTGATCTCGCTTTACATTGGATTTTACGAAATCGACCGTTTGAGTAGATAAAAGTCTCACTTTATACGGAAATTCTCCGGGTGAAACCGGCATATACAGCTAGTTATATATAAAACTGCAGTTAAATAGTCAATAGCATGACATTAATGAAATCCACAAGTTTTAAAGTAATGAATAAACACCAACAAATTATGAAAAAATGATTAAAAGATCTAATGAATTCCATTTCATTTATTAAATAACCATCAAAAGTTTAGAAGTAGTTCTTAAAAGGGAAAATATTGTTTTAATTTTAATATTGGGTTGTTTCACATGAAATGTCCGATTTTTATATGCAACGTGTAAACATGTTATTTTTGCACATTTTTTCCATACAAGAGGTTTTGTATAAAATGGACTATTTTATAGGTTTTCCCAATGGGTTTGATCAGATCAAAGGCTTGTGACACGGAATCACAAAAAGATTCTAGGAGGATTCCGATGGACATGAAAAAGGAACAACCTTCAGAGCTTCCTCCTGGGAGCACTTCTCCTCCTCAACTTCTTCGAGAGCGTGACTCTCAGGTTTTCTTTGGCAGTCAAAGTGTTAAAGACCTAATATTTGGCCGAGGAGGCATTCTAGTGCGAGCCACGGTGGTACACGTCAGCGTGAACGTGTTAATGTTTCAGGCAATGTCAACGATTGTGTCGCCACACCAGCTTTCCTTACTACCATTGTTAAAATGAGCCGTTTTTTTCTGAATTGAAAAGTAAACCAAAAATGAAATCTTAGGATAATGAAATCTAGCTTTTCGACGTACTCGTTTTCAATTTTTACTTTCACTTACCCATATATGAAATATATAGTAAGTGGAAGTATTGCGATCGTGAAAAAATTCGACTTCCGGTTTTCAACGGAAATGCACGTTTTGGGGTCCCCTGAGTCGAAATGACCAAGTCCCGCGAAATGGTCTGTGTGTGTGTCTGTGTGTCTGTGTGTGTGTGTGTGAACAGACTAGCTCAAAAACTATAAACCGTGCGATCCTGAAATTGGGTATTTAGTGTAGGTATATGCCCGCGATGTGACAGCATAAATTTCATCAAAATTACTTAAAGGGAGGGGGTACTTTACTTAATAACTTTTTAGGTTTTTTTCGATTTTCTCAAAAACGGCTCTAATGATTTTGATTAAACTGAGTATTTCATCTATTTATATGTCCGAGATATGACTGTAAAAATTTCATCAAAATTGATTAACCGGAGGGGGGACTTATTTAATAAATTTTGTAACATGTGTTTTTTTTATTTACTCTAAATCGCCTTTAACGATTTTGATCAAACTGGGTATTTGATGTATGTATATGCCCGAGATATGTCTGTTAAAATTTCATTAAAATTGATTAACCGGAGGGGGGACTTTACTTAATAAATTTTTTATCATTTTCACGGGTTTTTTTATTTACTCAAAAACGGCTTTAACGATTAACACAAAAATAAGATATGGATGTAGAAAGATGTGTGACTTTGGGAAATTATATTTAAAAAAACACGTCAATTTCTTATCTAAGTAAGTTGGTAAGTGAAAGTTGTGTGTTGCGCGCACGCACCAGATTTTTTGATATATAATCGAAATCCATTAAAATATATTAATTTTTGAAGTATTAATGTTCCAATTGAAAGTTTGAAATCAGGCAAGCTCCATTATAATTATGCTGTGAATAAACTAATATACTGCCGTTTGTACTGAGGGTAATTAACACAGGTCTTCGGAACCTAACTTACGCTCTAGCCTGCTTTTGAGGATTTTAGTCCTCTAGTTATCATGTAAAAATGGAAAGACTATATTCACTATTAGCTACAACCTTTAATCGGCTTTGTGATATACCTGAGGATTACTAATGTGTTTTACAACATTTAGGAACTGATTGCCATATTTACATATATATATTTAAAATTAAAAAAAAAGTCATACCTCTACATCATCTACAACACTGATTAAATCTCTCTGCATTATATCCTTTAATTTAAAGTCAGGAGACTCCACGTCCAATTCACATTCTAATAGTTCCTCTAATTTTTGCCAGTGCCTCCTTTCCATGGCTTTATCAGACATTAATTCTACTAGTGGAACGCATTCACTGAAGTTGTCGAGGCTTTGTTTTAGTTCAGTATAGGCAGGGCAATCCCGTACCATTTTTGGTAGGTTAGGACATCTATTTAATTATATTAAAATGGATTCGTTTACTTTTAAAATTCAAAAAGTTAGTTGACAACGATTTAATAGTAAATTGAGTGAATTTTCATTAAATTCTCAAATATTTATATTTATACTTACTTACTATACTAATAAGAACATTAAGTATTTCACTTTTCTTTTTGACTGTTTAAAGCAGCCCCGAAAAACTCACAGTTCAACGAAGAATTGTAACGACTTTGCTGTTATCAATAAAAAATAGTTTAGGTGCTGCCATTCTGTAACAGACGCTGAATGGAAGGAGGTGCACTAAAGTAGACTTTCTATAATGGAACCATTTGGGGTACCTGGCGTGAGCATTGTAATAATGCCAACTGCTGAGATGGAGAGTAGTACCTGTTGCCTAACAAGCACATCATAACCCTAAGTTAGTGAGATCAAATTCCGAGCGCCACAAGAGTATTAGTCACAACTCAGCATTTTTCCCCGCCCTTATCCCGAGGAAGAAACCCCAAATAGCTGGGAAGGCTAGGAATGGAAAGGGAAGATGGAGTAGTACCTGTAAGTAGCTATTGAGGTATGAGATGACCTAACTGTGCCTCTGGCCGTTGCAACCAGTGGTTCCTAAGTACCAAACCAACTGCACCAGAAGCAGGGAGGTTCGCTGTAAAAGCTATTAAAGTCAAGGCGGATGAAATAAATTAATTAATGATGGCCCACCACTATTTCATGGCGCTAGCTACAATAGACCTCGTTGCACTATATTTTGCCTGAATTGACACTCCAAGAAGTAATGGCTTGCAAAAATAATCCATGAAATGAAAGTGGAAGAAACTAACAAGGGTACCATGGCATGAGCAAAGGTGAAACTATCAAATCTAAAGAGGCAACCCTGACACTCGCTCTATCCGGTATTTAAGCTTCAAGTTGTGCTTATTGGGTGGTAAGGGTATCTGGAGGCCAGAAATTCAAAAACTCAGAGAAGGATTTGTTGGATGGTGGAATTCTGCTAAGTTTCCTCCCGCAGGCCCACCCTCTGGCATACAACATTCATAACAAAAATTAGTTGCTGATTATCTCTATCGCTGCATGCCGTACTTGGCGTTCCGAATCAGTGTATCGAAGGTATATTATTTATAAATATTACTAGTCTCCTTTTTAATATTACTAATAAAATATTACTAACCATCCTTTTTATTTATCTCTATTTAAGATAAATAAGTAGATTTAGAATTAAATACTCTAAGAGGGACGACTACAACAACCCTATCATTATGCTCGTGGAATACAAACCCTATGAGGGGCAGTGATACCTAGTGCAAATACTTTGAAGGACTGACAAAATACTGTCCGAAAAAAAGTCTATAAGATCAGGAAACTTGAAAGCCTCACATACCTGATGCTATGAGAAAAAAAAAAATCAAAATCAACGGTAGCAAAGTGATTCCCCTGACTGAGAAATGATAGGCACATTATATAATGATATCATCCCCATCGATAGTTCAGACAACTGCGTGGCTATGTGGTGAAATGCCAGAACTCGACAATCAACATCTTCTTAGGGAGTCTCTCATCTCGCATCCTTTGAACGTGGCTTAGCCAGAAAGACTGCGGTTCTTTCTTTGATGATTGCTACTATATTAGGTTTGTCAAAGAGCTGTCCGAGTTCTCAATTCTTCCTGATTCTTCAATTTCCCTGTTCCTTTACCGGGCCGAATATTTTTCTCAGCATCTTTCTTCCCCAAGCCTTCAGAATCGTTTCGCTCTCCTTGGTCATAACCCAGCACTCACTCCCTGTAACCATGTAACCACAGGTCTTATTATTGTTTTCTAAAGAGTGGTTTTCGCAGAACGAGACAATGTTTTGTATTTCAGAGCCTTGTTCAGCGCCAAAAGACATCTGCTACCAGCTGCGATTCTAGCTTTGATCTCTGCAGTTGTGTCATTTTCTTGTGTGATCAGAGATCCTAAATATTTAAAGCACTTGTAGCTTTTGAAATGGTGTACATTTATGTGCACTTCTTCTCCACCTGCTTGAGTTCTAGACGTTCTCATGTATTTGGTTTTTTCTCGTCGATTCTCAAGCTCATGTTTGCTGCCGCCGCTTTAAATTCTTCCCACACACTTGAAAGGGCTGGTAAGGTGCGTGCAGTTATCGCTATGTCGCCTGCATATGCCATATGTTGGGATAGCCTGTTATAAATGCTTCCTCCGGGGTTAGTCCTAATTGACCTGATCGCCTTTTCGAGGATACCAGGATGAATATTATGGGTGATAGTGGTCACCTTCTCTGAGTCCACTTGTCACTTCAAACTCCTTCGATAGGGTCCCACCAACGCTTACCAGAGCCTTAGTTTCTTTCCAGGTCATTTCCACTAATCTTACTAACTACGGTGGGATTCCTAGGGACCTAAAATTTCTAGCCACCATTTCTCTTTCTAATGAATCATATGCCTGCTTAAAATAAATGAAAAGGTGGTGCAGGATAACGTTATGTTCAAAACACTTTTCCAATAGCTGTCACAGTGAGAAAATTAAGTCTGTTGTGGATCTGAACCCGCATTGGTAATCCCCAGTGATCCCTTTCCTGAGTCCGGATATCCCATATCAAATTATATATATACTTCATCACTGCCTATCCTCCATACTTCAGAAATTCTGCCGGTTTTTCGTCAGAGCCTGGTGCCTTATGATTTTTCAGTGACGCAATTATTTCCATTATCTCCTCTTTGTCTGGTGGCACTTCCTCTCCATCATCTTCCCCTTGATTCCAATCTTCCTGCGGCTGTCCTACCGAACCACCATCCTCTATCCTATTTACGTCCAAAAAGTCCTGGAAGTATGTGACCAATCTATTCAAAATGTCCTTACCATTTCCCAACAGAGTTCCTTCTTCATCCTTACAAAATGCGGGCCTTCGTGCATACCCTGCCCTAATATTTTTGATACCCCGGTAAAACTTCCTACTGTTCTTCCTATCGAATTCCTGCTGTGTCTTTTCAAGTTTCTCTTTCCTGAGTCCTTTTTTTTCCCTACATAGTTTTTTAACCTTAACCCTTTTTCTTTTATAATCTTCTACTGTGGCTCTCGATCTTCTTTGCATGTGGTTTTATCTTTGCATCATTTCTTTCTTTGACTGCTTTTTCACACTCCTGGTCAAACCAGTCATTTCTCCTGATCTGCTGTCTCTCGCCCAGCACTTCTGTTGCCACACCTTTCATAGTTTTTTTATAAGTGTTCCAATTATTTTCAATTGATTCGGAAAACTGGTGACTCTCTAATCTCTCCTCAATTTTTCTCCTGAACAGGTCACGGCTCTCTTCTAGATGCATTTTTCTCGATTAAGAATCGGTCTCCGTTCCTCTCGGGATCTTGGGGATGAAGCTACTTTTATTTTGTACTTGTTTTTGACAGAAAGTGGTCTGAACCGCAGCAGGCACCTCTGAAACTTCGTACGAACTGTATGTCAGTCGCGTGTCTACTATCCACCAAAACATGATCAATTTGATTCCGGGTCCTTCCATCGGGTGACACCCAGGTTTCCTTGTGGATATTCTTGTGAGGAAAAAACGTGCCTCTCACCCTCATTCCCCTAGATGCTGCAAAATCTATTAAACATATCCCATTATCATTGGACATCGTGCTTGCCATGCTTTCCTATAATTGGATAAAAAAACCCTCTCCTTTCCTATTTTTGCGCTCCAGTCTCCTAAAACTAACTTAACATCATACTTCGGGATTACGTCTACAACCCTCTCTAGAGTTCCATAAAATTCATCTTTCTCTTCCTCTGATTTATCTTCTGTTCGTGCATGAACACTCAAAACATAGTTAAATTGAAAAATTTTCCTTTGAACCTAACACTACAGATTCTTTCATTAACCCCTTCGTAATCCATTACTGCTTGTTTAAGGGAGTTTCTTACCATAAAACCTGTTCCAAACTTGTTTGTCATACTGCCTGTTGAAGAGAGTGTAGTTACTCAGAGTCACTATGTCTACATCCTTCCATCTTATTTCCTGCAGAGCTACAATATCCATTTTATATTTCACTAATTCTTGTTCCAACATTCTACTTACTCCTGGTTGCAATATACTTCTAACGTTCCATGTTCCAATATGTAAAAGTCCATTTCCAAGCGTGGGTCTCATCCTTAATACAGTCCGGCTAGTTCTTCTTTGTGTACTCGCAACGATTGGTTTATCCAGGATAGGGTTTACTCCGTTAGCCTCTGAACTTTCATTCTAACCCATAAGGCAATGGGGGATAAGAGAACCGAGGAGCACCGGATAGGGATAAGAAGGGCCTTAGTAAGGAATGGGTAGGATTTAGGTTATAGGTCAACGGACAGTTGCCCCTTTAATAAAAAAGTATTGTCCCTTTAAAAAAAGTATTGCTCCGGCAGTTGAGGAGGAAGGACGCACGGCAAGGACGCATTATCCCCATCCAGGACTCTGATTTGGTCAGTCAACCCCAGGACACGGCAGAGGGTGGACGTGTTTTTGGAGAAGTCTTCGGAAAAGTGTATGTGTAGTGGTAGTGACGGTGGTTGAGACCCGAGGGACACTTAGAGGCGATTCGGGACTCCCACCAGGACAGGAGAAAGTAAGTAACCCCTTTTATTTTGTTATTAAGTGGAACTTTTTGGGTTTTTTTTTGTTTTTTTTTAATAGAAGGTTTTTGTTTATTTTGCTATTTTAATGACCGGAGGACAGGTGTTTTGTAAATAGTGTATAGTTAAATAGTGCTTTGCTGAACTTAAGAAGAAAAAAACCCAAGAAAAGTTGAACCCTAAAAAGTTTTTTTGAAAATTAAAACACGTAAAAACTTTTAAACGGATAGACATTTTTAAAATTTTCTATCACAGAAATTAGTTAAATACCTAATAGAGAAAAGTGTAATCAAAAGAAATTTTGAAAAACCAAAATTGTGGAACTTTTTTTGAAAATTGAAACACGCGGAAGTGCGTTAATAAAGAAGTTTTATTAATATCTTAGTGTGTTAATAATAGTCTTAGGGGAAATAAATTTATACTCTGGGATATAAATATAATACACACAATAATAAAGAAGTTAATAAATTTTTACGTAATTAAAACGGAAGTATGTCGGACAAGGAGGCGGAAGCCAGGAAACCTAAGGAAAATGTCCCGGAAGGCCCAAAACAACTTCCCACCAAGGATGAAGATGGAAATACCAAAGGAAAGCCAACTTCCGGTTCAAAACCGGGAAATAGTAAAGAAGGTCCGGAGACTTTAACGGTGGTAGAGAGCGTAAACCAGCCATCGTTGGTCCCGAAGGAGACTTTAATGGGTGGTCAGAATGTAAAATGTCCCTCCATGGACTAAAAGGAGATTTTAACGATGGGACATGATGTAAAAGCGCCATCAGCCCCATCGGAGACTTTAACGTGGGGGCAAGACAGTAAAGGTCCCTCGATGGCCCATCCAATGGTTTCAACGCTGGGGCAAGACGCAAAAAAGGTAATCTCTGATACGGGAAGTGAGATGGAGTCTACAGACACCACTGAGGGTGCAGAAGAAAGGCAAACTAGCCCGAGAAGGCGTAGTAAGAGTGCTAGAGAGGAGGATGCTGAGATAGTAGGTAGTCCTTCAGAAGTGGCCACCCAAATAACGGAGAGAATGAAGGGATACCTAGAGCGGGCGAAAATATCCAAGGAGAGGCAGAACCACATTAATGCGAGGGTTATGGACCTAAGAGATCTGATTGTGACCCTCGAGGCAGAAAGGAAATTGATCCCCGACATAGTCAAGCATGTGACGAAAGAAATGCTGTGCACGGGGCAACTGTATGACATTATTGCAACAAAGGTTGCAGAATTAGTTGCCCCGGTGGTAGCGTCGGGGATCGGAGAGGCCATAGAGGCAACGATGGCCGAATTTGTTGCTGAAGGAGGAGAGAATTCCCCCGCCCTTGCCAGGATGGCCTCCTGCCTCGAGGCGAAGAGGAAAAAGGGTGGACAAAATATTCCCACCCCACCACCAGTAGAACCGAGAAGCAACCCTGAACCTGTGCCCGGACCCAGCGGGCAGAATCACAAGTACCAGGGAATACAACCCGCGCCCATGCCCCAACGAAAGGTGAGCAGCACCCCTCTCTGCAAGGGAAAAAATATGAACTCCGGGTCGGACACTGAGGAAGAGCCCTTCACGACCGTGAGAACGAGGAGGAGGAAGAAGAAGAAGACCGTGGAGGAGGAAAAGGAGGTCCCGGAGCAGAAGAATAAAAACCAGGAGAAGAGGCTTACCTTCGCTGGGGTACTGGCTAGCGTCCCACAGGTACCATCGAAGGCCGAGGAGACCCCTACGTATGTTACATTGACTGGGAAGACGGAAGGTTGGTCTCCCAGCAGGATACATGAGCAGCTCCCATCCCAGGAAGAGCAGAGGAAACTAGGAGTCGTCGCCAAAATGGTAAGACTAACTGGCACCGGCAAAGCGGTGTTGGTAAGAACAGAAGGTGCAGACCAAGCAAGGCGACTCCTAGAGTGGACTAAACTCCAGGAAGGAGGCCTCGAAGCCAAGTTGGCCTCGGCAAGAAGACCACGGCTCGAGGTTAGAGGCGTGCCAAAGCACTGGGATGGGGGAACATTTGAGAGGTACCTGTGGGGCAAATGCGGGGAGGCCCCCAGCACGGAAGAAAAGAAGAGGGAGTGGATCAGGCCCTGCTTTTCCACTCCGTCCAGAGGAGGCCTCACGGTCAACTGGGTTGTTGAGGTATAGTATCTCTTTCATTGAGGGAAGGCTTTTAGGAGTCTATAATGATTGCCTAGATAAGGGATACTATCCTAAAAGGTGGAAGATTGCCGACTTGAGACTCCTCTACAAGGGAGGAGGCCGGGATAAGCAGCTCCCAAAATCATACAGACCTATATGCCTCCTTCCTGTGATGAGCAAAGTCCTGGAGAACCTCATCATGGCCAGTCTTTCCCCCGTTCTCGCAAGAGCAAGTCATCCACGGCAATTTGGCTCTACAAAAGGCAAGGGAACCTCTGATGCTGTTGTGAGAGTACGTCTGGATGTCGAGGTACGGGTAGAGCGGTACGTTATGTTGATGCTCTTCGATATATCCTCTGCATTCGACAGTATCTGGTGGCCAAGGTATGAAACAAAGGTATGAAACCCCCAGCAACTTATACGCACTTTTACAGAGCTACCTCCAAGATAGGCAAATCAAGGTCAGAGGTAATTCCTTTGAAACGGAAGCATCTATAGAGAGGGGGTGCCCGCAAGGATCTGTCCTAGGCCCAGCTCTATGGAAATTAGTTTTTGATGAGTTGCTGGGAGTATTAGAGGAAAAAGGGTTCCCTGCTACTGCCTACGTGGATGACTTGGCTGTAGTCATATACTCCAACAGCAGAGCCGGCTTGAAGCAAGAAGCAGAACGCTGTGCCAACCTAATAGCTGCATGGTGTGAAAGGAAGAGATTAAAAATGGCCGCAGCTAAAACCCAGGCCATCTTACTAAGAGGAACTACAGATAGAGCACACCCTATTAACATGACCATCCAAGGTGAAAGAATACGTCCAAGTGAAGAGGTCACTTACCTTGGTATAAGATTTAGGAGAGGCTTTAACATGACCCCTCACTTGGAGTGCTTGAGAAACAGGGTGGCTCTGACTTTGAACTGCCTCAATCGAATAGGGGGCGCTTTCTGGTGCCTCAGATACCCAGCTACATTGACCATATATAAGGGAGTGATTTTGGGTATTCTGAGGTATGCGTCCCACGCATGGTACCCTAACCTTTCACGCCGACAAAAAAGCAGGTTGGCAACCATCCAGCGAACGGCGCTGTTGCGAGTTACGCGAGCGTATCGGAGTGTGTCTCACAAGGCGGTGCAGATTTTAGCAGGAGCGGTACCTCTCGACCTCCTCCTGCGAGAAGACCTTTTGAAACACTCTTACAGGAGAGAAGGCTCTGCAGGCATGCCAGGAAATCTTAAGGTGAGAATAGATGAGAACCCAAGGAAATGGAGGAGCATATTAAGGGAGGATACAACTGAGGAGTGGAATCGACGGTGGGTGACAAGCCTGAAAGGATCTACTTCAAGAAAGTACTTCCCCACCGTTCAGTCTCGCTTGGAAGCCAAATGGGTCCTCCCAGATTACTGGCTCTCTCAATTTCTCACAGGCCATGGGGCATTTCGAGCCAAGCTCCATAGCCATGGGATTGACGTTGACCCCCTGTGTCCTACCTGCGGTATACCGGAAACTGCAGAGCACGTCCTTGTTGACTGCACCGCCTTCGAGGCTCTGAGGGCTAAGTTGCTTCGTGCAACCGGACTTTACGTTCTCACAGAATCAGATTTCCCCCAGCTAGTTGCGGAAAATAACTATTATCATTTTAAAGAGTTCGTCTACGGATGGAAGACTGCACTCGGCCCTGACCACTTCAATGTCAGACGAGGGAGACCAGCCGTGCATAGAGGCCAACCAAACTGAGCAAATGAAGCCTACCGGCCTCAAGTTCAGAACATTTTTGTTTTATGGCAGCAGTGGGATGCTATGCAGACATGCATAACATCCAACTGCTGCAACAACCCGTATTGCCTCAACAGGCAGGGTAGGGTGAAAATAAATAAATAAATAAAATAAATGGGTTGTTGAGGTGCACCAGACCGTGAGGCAGACGCTGATGGGATTGTCACAAGATCAACTGACTACAGGATGGTGTTGCCTGACCATCAGAGATTACCTCGACCCCCTACTCTGTCTCAAATGCCAGAAATACGCCCACCCAGCTAAGTCATGCACGAAGGAGGTGGCCTGCAGGTGGTGCACAGCAACCGGTCACAAGGTCAAGGAGTGTCCGGAGCAGAGGAAAGGTGCGCCACCATGCTGCAAGAATTGTTCCCAGAGAGGCAGAGAGGGGAAGGAAGCCAGGCACTGCGCGGGAAGCAGGGAGTGCCCGTTGCACCTGGAGATGATGGTCAGGCAGGCGAAAAAAACCCGATATGCGTAGGCTGCATGTACTGCAGGTCAATATGGGCCGAAGACGCGTGGTAGCGGACGAATTGAGAGCTCTCGCCCGAACAGTTGACATCATGGCGGTCCAGGAGCCATGGTGCCACGGTAATGTGGTCGCAGGATTTGGTGTAACGTCAAGGGTAGTCGCAGCAGGCAGTGGTGAGAAGAGGCCTAGAGCGGCTATAGTGATAGTCAACCCGAACCTTGACGTTATGGAGTTGAAGCAATTCACCACGGCAGACCAGGCGGCATGTTACGTCAGATGGGGTGAAATGACATTCGCCCTAGCATCATCTTACATGCCGCCGAAACAGAAAATAGATGAGAACATGGCTGCTGTGGAGGCTGTCGCAAGAAGCTACCGGAATGCGATAGTCTGCTCCGACACCAATTCGTGGAGCACGGCCTTGGGTTCAGTCCGCACAGATGCCAGAGGAAGAGTGGTGGAGGATGGCGTGGCGAGGTGTCAACTAGTGGTCATGAACGAGCTCTCTGGCCCCACTTTTGTGGGAGCAAGGGGCCAGAGTTGGATAGATGTGACACTCGCCACGGCCACCATGGCGAAAAGAATTGCGGGCTGGACCTTACGGTCTGACACGAGCTCCGACCACAGGGTCATAGCCTTCAGTGTGGGCAAGGAGGAAGGCATTCCCCGACCCATTGAGAGGGGATTTGTGACCCGAACGGCGGACTGGAGAGCTTTCTCCAGTGAACTGGAGGGGATGATGGTCGATAAGGAGTGGGATGAGATGGCGCCGATGGAAGGCGAGTCAGACATTGATAGTAGAATAGCAATGCTGACGGGCGCCAAGAGTGTTTTATTGGTGGCGGTGGGCGTACGTATACCCAACGTATCAGCCCACCGCTACTGCACCCCGTATGCCGGAAACGGCCAGGAAGGGAAACAAAAAAAAAAAAAAAAAAAGGTGTCCCTTTAATCGCCTTAGACGACAACCGGTAAATACTGTGGGTCTATTTTACCCCCGAGCCCACCGGGGTGCTTACCACCGTTGGTTACCATTAATAAGAATTAATTAATAAACAAGGATTAAAGTGGGATGAGGATGAAACAGGTTTTGGAATATTCTGGAGATTCAGAAGGCTGGGAAAGAACGGACATTTATGTAGGGTCCAAAAACGGAAATGTTTTGCGACTCGTCATTCCTTCCCAAAATACAGTAGTAAATTATTCACTATGGTAGTGACGGACAAGAGTTATAGAGCGTGCAACTTCCTAACTTGCTAAATAAATAGGCTGATGCATTTATTGCTAGTATTTTGACTGAGTAACATAAAACCTTATTTTATCGTACTATTTAAAGGAAAGAGTTATGCTTATCATTCATAAAACATATATATAGATAACATCAATAGTTCAAATTACCTGTCACTGGCTTCATCTGCTGTTACGTCGGTCTTTAATGGCCCATTATTTTCAAAATCCGCGTCGAATTCTTCTAGTTTAAAGACGAAGTCGGCTGTTTTGTCCGTCAAAGAGCTTAACAAGTGCTCTTGAATGTTATAAAGAATTTCTTGCTCTTCAGATACCTGAAGAATAAAATTTATAGAAACGGTAACTTTACTGTAGAAAAAAATAAAATACAAAATTGCGACACATTGGCTATATTGATATAAAATACAACTTTTTGTAATTTTAACATATATGTCACCGAGGCACAACATGAAACAATATTGTATAAGTTTACTTCAGGTAGTTAATGTAACATCGATATTGGAAAATTGATTGAGGACGTAAAATGGACGTGTATCAGGTACTCGTTAAAGATCCCTATCCCAATTATACCTGGATAGGCAAAATTTAGGACTCCCACTGTAGCATCGTCCGATAAGCCTTAGTGGCATAAAGTGTCGTTAAACAAACAACAACAACAAAGATATTGTTATTTGAGGCTTCCATGGTCTGAATCCATTATCAGCATTTCTTCATCAGGGTTTGACCATGTAACAGTTTTTTCACTACCAAGCTTTCACCCTTCAGCTGTGGGCTTCTTCAGGGCTAATACAAAAATTTCTTGTATGTATGTAGAAGAAATGCGGATAAACAAAGATATTGTTAATGTAATATATATATATATATATATATATATATATATATATATATATATATATATTAGATTTACAATATCTATATTAAATTAACTACACTTCTGATATATCTGTTAAAGAATTACGTTGTTATTAATAGTTTTGATTTCTAGTTTATTTATTAATTAACCATATGTTTTTATAAAACCATATGTTTTCATTAATACAGTTGTTACAATGGAGGTTACCTGTGTGCTTGAATAAAATTGTTTATTTCAAATAATGTTAAATTATTATTTAGTATAAGAATACTTCAACTTCAAATGTTCTTTCATGTAGTGCGTCGTTGACGTATAACCAGATAATATATTACATTAACATATATGTATATGTATATACGTAACGTACATGTATATGTATTTCATTTTGATATATTTTTGTTATAATATCGATTTTACTGATTTAAAAGTTAAAAACATATATTTTTATTGTTGATTTTAAACTTAGTTTCGTATGTTTCATCGCAAAACTACCGTTACCAATATTTTTTGTAGATCTCCTAAGGAATCCAAAGATCTCCAGATATCTTCAAAGCCGTATAAGAAAAATGAGACACCTCAATGTCAGAGGTACCAGGCTTATGGCCATACTAAAGGGTATACCAGCAAGATGTGTTAAGTGTGCTGGAACTCACATTTCATCAGAATGCAGAAAATCGAAAGATACCCCTGCCACTTGCGCAAATCGTATGTACAAAGGATGCGCAGTATTTAAAAAGCTGAAAGACTTAAGAAACAAACAAGCCAATCACAATCAAGCACCAGGAAATGTACAACAAAAAATTCCCCCCTCTCAACTCACACCGACTACTATGATATTCCCCCCTCTCATCACTCAACGACTACTATTGACCTCTCTATAACAAATGAACCAAAAGAAGAACACGTTCAGCAGACAGGTCAATCTTCAAGAGTGAATAATCCTTCTTTGGAGAGAGGTGGTGAGTCAACTACAAAGGTAACATGGAGTTGCCTTTCCACTCTTTCTACTCACCCTCTTTCCTCTTCGTTTGATATCTCTTCGGCTATAAAATCTTCCATTGAACCTTTCCTATCTGAACTGAAATTCCTTCTATCTCCCATTCTTGAATTGCTAACAAAATTAGTTTCATCCCTTATTTCTAATCCTATCAAAGGCTAAACCTAAACCTGCTTCTCTTAGAATACTCCTGTGGAATTCCAATGGTCTGCTCCAACATAAAAACGAACTGGAAATTTTTCTAAAAAAAACAATAAATAAACATCGCACTGATAACAGAATTTTGCTTTCGGTCTTATCACTTATCTATTCAACAGTGTCACCGAATTTTAATGTGATATTTATTATTGTTTGTTTTTTCTCTTTTTGAACTTCTAGATATTTATTTGTAAGCATAATGTCCTTCCTTTTGATTTCTCATTTATTGACGTTTCATTTGGGTTTCGTACTATGCCGAAAATAGAAATCGGTCAAACGGTATCTGTTCTGAGAATTGGTGGGCCCGCGCACGTGATATCTGTGGCAACTGCGGGAGGCGGCGAGAAAGATTATGTAAAAGTTGAATGGGCTGACTCAGAAGGAGTATTGCTAGGGAAAACAGATTCGATTGATGATGTCTTTCCCCGATTACCTAAATGTCCGCAGTGTCGAATGGGCGGACGTTGAGAAGAATCCTCGGTTATAACGAATCTCGATATAGCGAACTATGAATATCAAACCCCCTACCAGTTCGCTATATCGAGGGTTTACTGTATAACCTTCCCGATATCACACCTGTTCTTTCTGGATAAATCAATTATAATTCAAATTATATTAAAAGAAGTTCGGCGAACATCTTTTACTTTTATATATATATATATATATATATATATATATATATATATATATATATATATATATATATATATATACACCTGTACCACTACAACCCATGAAGGGTCTTGGGCTCAGTACTATTTGCAAGGAGAAGCACTGTTTATTTGTCAGTGGTCGTGCAGGGAGGTGATTTGACCGTTATCATGCTCAACCTCTAGGTTTTTCCCCCTTAATTTTTCAATTAAGGGTACCCACTTTATAGAGGCTGGGTTTGCTCCAGGAGGGAGGACATTATTCTATTCCGAATTACATTTGTCCACGTGTTGAGAAATATAAATATGCAATAATTAATAATAAAAGCCAAATATAGTGGTAATTGTTTATATTTGCATACATTTAGATATTCATGAGTTTAAAAATAATAGCTTTACCTTTTGTATCATATATATTTCCTGAAGCAAAGGAACATGATTCTTTTCACGGTAAACTAAATTTTTACATTTATCTAGCAAGACACTAAATACACCGACAATTTTTTCAACTGCCGAATCCACACCTCGACTGCCAAATGGTATGTACCTAAATAAAAAAAAAAACAATTAGGCTCTTTTGCGCTAAATATATATATAAATGATAACCTTGGCTAAAAAATAAAATAACCTTTAATATTTTTACAATTTTAAAACTATTGTGTTAATAGTTTGTGAAAAGTGTTAACTATTTAATAGTTGACCCATATAATGATATAGTCTAACAATAAACAAATAGAAAGAATAAAAACATAAAAATAAAATAAAACAAAACATTCTTTTGAAAGCATTACCGTTGTGGTGTTAGTTAATTAGTTAATAGTTAATTAGTCATGATAAACACTAACCATAGTTTATTTTCCGGATCTTTGTTCCGGATGAAATGATTATCTGTCATTTCATGTTCACAAAATCAATCTTGTCGATTTACGGTAGTCCCTAAGGCTTGCCCAATGGTGAGGCATTTCCCTTAGGTTCGCTTCGACTGACGGGATTACCTGTCCAATAGCGTTTACCACGAGGTAACGAAGTTTGGAGATAACACATCGGCGATACGCCTTTCTTGTTTACCACCACATGATAATGATAAGCTGCGAGTCGTCCAATCCATCTCGATTCTTCTTTCAGTGTGTCCAGGTAAATTAGAGGTTTCTGACCGAACCTGTCCGAACCTTCTCCTGTACAATTAGGGGCGAAAATATACAATCGCCCGAAGCACCGCTATAAGCTCGCGCTATCGATGGGCTTTTCACTTTTTTAAGTTTCGAGAAAGAACAGCCCTGAAACTCACGAAAAAGTAAATCGATTGAGGCGTTCAGTAGAACCTTTACTCTGACTCATAATTATGTTTACGCCAAAAAAATTTGCAAGCATGGGTGCTAAACAACAAACAAAGAAAAGCTGTTTCATAAAAATATTATAAAATATTTATTAAAACCAAAGGGAACTTAACACATATCACAATAAAAGAGAAATGAACATTTTGCGTTTGATGAAATGAATTGGCGTGAGGTAACAATTATCAGACTAGGAAGTTATGAATGTCCTGTACATGACTATTATAATTAACTAAATAAGAATCTTATTTTGTTCCTACTTTTTATGTGAATGATTTACTAGTATTTGTGCCTAATCTTATTACACGGCAATTATAAATCAATGATTAAATTTCAACATACGATGTATAACTTTGACTTAAGTCAATTAGATCCAGTTGTCTAGACAATTGTTCAGACCCCTCCCCCCCTCCCCCCCCCGTACTTCGCTATAATGTGGCGAGACCTGGTGGGCGGGATTCCAAAACAGAAAGATTTGAGCACGAAAGGGAACGGTCCCAGTGTTAGCTCAGTGGTAAGAGCGCTGCAACGGAGTTACCTGGGTTCGATTCCCGGCCGTAGACGAATCTTTTATCTTTTAATTAAGTAGTTTAAAAATTACAAATTAATTCATAGCAGTAGTGATACCAAGGATTAGGCACAAATACTCGTAAATTATTCACAAATAAAAAGTAGGAACGAAATAAGATTTTTATATCCTTAATTATATATATATATATATATATATATATATATATATATATATATATATATATATATATATATATATATATATATATATATATACAGTCGAACCTGGATAACTGGAATCTCTTGGTGACTGGATATTAATTCCACTTACAGAGGTATTCCACCTAAACAAGGTTTCACTTTTCCAGAGTGCTGGTATCCTATTAAGGGGGCATGTACCACTAAAAGAGGTTTTAAAAAAACTTTTAATTTTTATAAAAATTTATTACAGTACACAATTAGAAACCATAAATACATAAAATGTTGATACATATTACATAAGTCTGCAACATCTCAGTACAATGTATTCATTAGCACTACAGTCCTACAAGGACCCTGACTTCTTTTTGAATATAATTTAGTGCATAATTTTTCGTGAGCCTGTTAGCCTCTCTGACTCTTCTGAATTTTCTTGGTCTGGTTAATCAAAATTTTCATTTTCGTCTGGCGTTTTAGATTTTTCAAGGATTTCTTCATCATTCAGATCTCTTGCTGTTATAATTTCGTCATCCACGTGGACATACTGCTCAAATGTTGGAAGCTTCTCATTGGTATCTCCTATCACCTTTTCCTAATCCTTTAGCTGAATAGAGATAATCCTTCACGTGTTCTTAGAAATGTGAATTCCACTAATAGAGGTGAATACAAAAATCGTTCCGCTTACAGAGGTAACTTCCACAAATATTAATTCCACTTATATAGGTGAAAAAAATCCAGTTAAAACGTATATTTAAGTGAAAAATGAAGGGACAACAAGTGTTGTACCGCTTAAAGAGGTATTCCACTTAACCAGGTTCGACTGTATACAGGCACAGTCAACCTGGTTAAGTGGGACCTGCTTAAGTGGAATACCTCTAAAAGTGGTATAAAACTTGTTCCATAATTTTTCCCTTAAATAAACTCTTTAACTGGAATCTCTTCACAGGTATGTAAAAGTGGAACTTTTCACACTAAGAAAACGTGAAGGGTTAGATGGGTTTCTTTTGTTCGATTGGTCCCTAACCTAAGGAATTGTAAACATTAAGCGCACGTTGACTCCACCCTAACCAATTGTTGCTTCGTATATTGTTGCTCCACTATAACCTTTTCCACCTTCCAGTTTATTAGTAGACCTCAGTGAGTCAACAAGTCGCGAAATTTAGTGAAAAGTTCAATTATCATATTACGAAAAATATGTAATAATTGTATCAATATTTTATTCATTTATGGTTTTTAAGTGTTTACTGTAGTAATTTTCTATAAACATTACAACTTGTTTGAGATCCTCTTTTAGTGGCACATGCCCCCTTAATAGTGGAATACCCCTGTAAGTGCAATTAAAATCACCACCAAGAGATCCCAGGTTTGACTTTATACATATTTAAATGATGGATTCTTTAAATATTAGAAAAACCCGTAGTAAAATAAAACACTATTAACTTCAAAAGAATAATTTGAAATTTTAATAATTCGGCTATTTCATTTTTCCATACTTCAGGGGCATTGTGGAAATCGCCAAAAAAAACAAAAAAAAAACGTCAGTAGTTATTTCCGTGCACCGAGCCATAGGCTGTTCCATAGACGACTCCATCGTTCAACACTTTGCATCACATCGCAAGGTAACGCAGTAGACAGATCAACATGTAGCATGCGACTAGGAGACATGTTTTTTGACGCACTGTTCGTTCTATGAAAAGACATGTTGCCTAAAAGCTGCCTCAGTAGAAGTCTGCCTTTATTTTGTACTAAATTATATTGAGATGCAAAAGTGTTACGTTGAATTTGATTGAAAAAATTAATAAAAACAATCATAAAATATTGGTTTTCTGATGTAATCTAGTTTTAGTTTTCATAGGAAACAAGGTTCACTAAAGTTAGAATCGGTAATTATTTTTCTGAGAAGTTCGAGGTTCGCAATGGTTTGAATTTAGAATTTGGAATATGCCATTACGGAGGTGACACCAACCGGAAAGGGTTTGAATTTGGGAGGTAATATGCCCGTGCTCGGATATGCTGATGATTTGGTATTGCTTGGTGAGGACGCGGAAACCATAGAACTAAACACAACAACGTTGATGAAAGCCGGACAAGAACTTGGATTGGAAATAAATACCGATAACACAAAATATATGATTAGTCATAGTGACGATTTTGCTGATATCAATTTAGAAGGGAATACGTTTGAACGGGTAGGGAAATTTAATATTTAGGGGCGATGGTAACTCGATGAGGACGACCAAATCGATGAGGAAATTGAGGCTAGATTGAAAATCGGTAATGCTTTCTTAATTTCAGTCGCGAAATTGCTTAGGTCGCGCCTTTAGTCCCGAAACTTAAAAATTAGTAATTAAAAACTATTATTCTTCCAACGGTCCTTTAAGGATGCGAAACGTGGCCGTTGACATTGAGGGATGAGTAACGGCTTAGGGTTTTTGAAAATAAAGTACCTACTGCGTAGAATAGTTGGACCGAAGAGGGATGAACTAACGAAGAATTTAGCCGCTTATATACTGCCAAACCAGAGTTGGGCAAATTGTAATCTGAATAATGATTAATGAATATGAACAATTGTAATAATAAAAAGAAAGAATAATGAATAACCATTATTCATAATCAATGCGGAGTGTTTTTAAATATTATTGAGTGTTTATGATATTCGTTTGAAATGAATAATGAATAACTGGTATTCAGTTATTCATGATTGACGAACACTGATAAATTCAGTTAGTCATTATTCATGAATAAAATATATTCATGAGCTAGGATTAATATAATATTCATCAATCATAAATAACAAATATTCACCAATCATCAATCATACTGAATTTGATATACTCATAATCATTATTCATTTAAATTTAAGACTAGAATGCATTTCTGAATTAAAAGTTGTCCTAATGAACAAGGACAAGTCCTAAGAGTGGGTGTAATCAACTGAGCAGCATTTGAAGTCACAAGTAAAAAATTAGACCTTAATTCCAATGGATATTAGTAAAGGTCTATTGACAAGAATGGAAAGAGCAAACAAATTTTCGATTATCATTCATTATTAGTTAGACTCAGAATTGTGATTTTTATTTGCAATCATGATTAATGAATTTTTATTGTTCGTGATTAATGAATGATCTGTAATCGTGAGTAGTTAATTCCCATTAGTCATGATTAATGAGTAATCATGAATAATGAATTCATTTTAATCATGATTACTGACTAACATTCAATAATGAATATTGGTCATTCATGATTAATGATTCCGTGCTAAAGAATGATTACAATCATTATTCAGTTGCCAAACTGAGTGAACAGTACCCGGTAAATATAATTGACGTGGTAGCTGCGAGACGAATAAAATTGGCGTATAAAATTGCGAACATTAGTATTGAACGAATTCCGAAAAGATTATTAAGCGCGGTGCCGCATGGGAAACGTCCGAGGGGCAGGCCGAGACGGAGGTGGGAGGATTGCGCTTAGGCGGATCTGTCGAAGTTGGATATAGATGGCGATCAGTGGATGGAGGTGTGCAAAGAGCGAATCGTGTTAAATAAGTAATATATATCTATTATTTATTTATTTAACATGATATAATCACCATTCCACTTGTTACTTTTTTTTAAATAATTTGGTTTATCCGTTCTATAGTACTGTTGTGATCCACACGTATAATTATTAGGTCATGTACTATATAAATATAATGTATATTGATTGTTATTATATAATATGTATGAGGGCTATTATATAAATATTCTGTATGTAGATATTAATGAGAGTGACTATACAGGGTGTTTCGGAATTGCACGGCACTATTTTAGGTACGTGTTCTCTAACACAAAATAAACAAAAAAGTTCATATTAACATGTATCTCAAACTCATTTATTAAACAGATATCAAAGGTTAAAGATTTATTATTACTATTTATTTATTATTATTACAACATTTAGAGTAAATGTTCAAAGGCGCCTCCGTTTTGTTGAATGCAACATTCAGCACGACGAATCCATGCTTCTCTGGCTCTTCGTATAGCATCAGGATGGTGGTTGATAGTTACAGCGGCTTCCACGATCCGATTTCTTAGCTCTTCTTGCGTGTCAACTGCCGCAGAATAAACCATAGACTTCATCCAGCCCCACACAAAATAATCTAATGGCGTTAAATCCGGAGATCGTGGTGGCCATTTAACAGGTCCGTTTCGACCAACCCATCGGTCTCCATAAGTTGCATTTAAATAATCAGTGACACTATGAGAAAAGTGAGCTGGAGCACCGTCATGCATAAACCACAGCCTTTGCCTAATGCCTAGCGGAATATCTTCTAGAATATCATGCAGATTATTTTGCAAAAAATGCAAGTAAGATATACCTGACAGGCCTAGGTAGCAAAAAGAAGGGGCCGATGATTTTGTCGCTTAGAAGACCACACCAGACATTTAAAGAGAATGTATGTTGGTAATGTCCAACAGCAGTCGTATGAGTAGACAAACAGATGAGCAACTACTGTCATTGCTTATCGTTCATTTGTTTATCATGTGATTAAAACCTTTTATTTAGTATTAAACACGTTAAACGTTGTACAGTCAGTCTTAATGCAGTAAATAAATAATAAATCTTTAACCTTTGATATCTGTTTAATAAATGAGTTTGAGATATATGTTAATATGAACTTTTTTGTTTATTTTGTGTTAGAGAACACGTACCTAAAATAGTGCCGTGCAATTCCGAAACACCCTGTATATTATTGTAATTTAGGTGCCCAAATAGATAGTTGAATATTTGAGTTTACATAAAATGCTAAGTAGTAACATAGGGCCAATCTTTGTACCCTAACCCCTCCTTATCGCCCCACTCTAAAAAGGGCCCAGAGTTCAGTTCTAGTTGGAATTTGCTGCCACATAGACATATTCTGACCTAGCTCCGGCCAAAAAACCTCACTCCTTAGCCAAGGCCTGTATATATTAATTTGATATATTTTTCTATATGTATATATTATTACCAATAATAATCACTTCCACTGCGTAATTCTGTTTGCTTTTGCTTGTCCCAATTATTTAGATAATTAAGATCCACGGACCTTACTAACAACCATATTAATTCAATTTAAATCAGGGACATACATAGCAGTACTTTAAACATATCGGATATTTGTTGTTTAATCATAGGCTAATGCATTTAATGCTAGTATTTTGACTGAGTAACATAAAACCTTATTTTATCGTATTATTTAAAGGAATGAGTTATGCCTATCATTCATAAAACATATATATAGACAACATCAATAGTTCAAATTACCTGTCACTGGCTTCATCTGCTGTTACGTCGGTCTTTAATGGCCCATTATTTTCAAAATCCGCGTCGGATTCTTCTAGTATAAAGACGAAGTCGGCTGTTTTGTCCGTCAAAGAGCTTAACAAGTGCTCTTGAATGTTATAAAGAATTTCTTGCTCTTCAAGATCAGATACCTGAAGAATAAAATTTATAGAAACGGTAACTTTACTGTAGAAAAAAATAAATACAAAATTGTGACACATTGGCTATATTGATATAAAATACAACTTTTTGTAATTTTAACATATATGTCACCGACGTACAACATGAAACAATATTGTATAAGTTTACTTCAGGTAGTTAATGTAATATAGATATTGAAAAGTTGATTGAGGACGTAAAATGGACGTATATCAGGTACTCGTTAAAGATCCCTATCCCAATTATACCTGGATAGGCAAAATTTAGGACTCCCACTGTAGCATCGTCCGATTAGCCTTAGTGGCATAAAGTGTCGTTAAACAAACAACAAAAACAAAGATATTGTTGTTTAAGGCTTCCATGGTCTGAATCCATTACCAGCATTTCTTCATCAGGGTTTGACCATGTAACAGTTTTTTTCACTACCAAGCTTTCACCCAGCGGATAAATAGTCTTGATACTCGTAAGCCCCATCTTGTATTTTTTGCGGTGAGATCTCCACCCACTATGAATGATTTTCCCATTCTCGAGAAAAAGTTCTTTAGTTCATTCGTTGAGACATTCTTGTTGGGAGCGATGTAGGATGAGGCAACAGTGAGTTGGAATATCCATGAACTGAGTGAGATATTAGTAAATTGTATGTTATTCGTCTAAGCAGCAGGAAGAACATGATGGTTTATTGATTTTTCCACAATTATCGCAGTGCCACCATGAGCCGTCTGATCTGGATGGTCAGTCCTACGAGTATCAAAGCCGTGTATTGTGAAAGTTTGTTTGTCTGTTAGGTGTGTTTCTGTTATTAGTGCGATGTTTATGTCGTGTTCTTAGAGACAAATTTCCAGTTCATTTTTTCGTTGGAGCAGACCATTGGAGTTCCAGAGGAGTATTCTAAGAGGAGTAGATTTAGATTTAGCCATTGGAAGGAATAAAAATATATGTTTTTAACTTTTAAATCAGTAAAATGGATATTATAACAAAAATATATCAAAATGAAATACATATACATATACGTTACACATCATACATATACATATACGTTAATGTAATATATTATCTGGTTATATGTCAACGACGTATATAATTGTATTATATATATATATATATTACACTCTACTCCTCTTAGAATACTCCTCTGGAACTCCAATGGTCTGCTCCAACGAAAAAATGAACTGGAAATTTGTCTCAAAGAACACGACATAAACATCGCACTAATAACAGAAACACACCTAACAGACAAACAAACTTTCACAATACACGGCTTTGATACTCGTAGGACTGACCATCCAGATCAGACGGCTCATGGTGGCACTGCGATAATTGTGGAAAAATCAATAAACCATCATGTTCTTCCTGCTGCTCAGACGAATAACATACAATTTACTAATATCTCACTCAGTTCATCGAAATTCCAACTCACTGTTGCCTCATCCTACATCGCTCCCAACAAGAATGTCTCAACGAATGAACTAAAGAACTTTTTCTCAAGAATGGGAAAATCATTCATAGTGGGTGGAGATCTCACCGCAAAAAATACAAGATGGGGCTCACGAGTATCAAACACTCGAGGAAAAAGGTTGCAAAAATGCTTTGACGATCTAAAACTGTCACTTCTTTCTCCAACACATCCTACTTACTGGCCTTCTTCGCTATCAAAATCTCCCGATCTCGGCTTTTTTATCACCCGTTCTTTACCTCTCCCACACTCTAACGTTTCCTCTCTATTTGACCTTTCATCTGATCATAGCCCAATTTTACTTGAACTGTCGAACAACCCTTTCGTTAAACCTAATCCCCCATCATTAATTAACGGATACATAAACTGGTAAAGCTTTAAAAAATACCTGAACGACAAAATTAGATTAACATACCCCATTACTAAAGCCGACGAACTCGACAATGCAGTAGACTACCTTACAAAAAATATACACACCACAATCTGGCACTCGACTACACCGAAGACAAGAACTAAAACTGACTCTTACCTTCCCCAACCTATTCGCAATCTCATTAAAGAAAAACGCAAAATCAGAGCTCTATGGCAAAGAACCAGATACTTATCTTACAAGAAAGAACTAAACAAACTAACCCGTAAACTTCAACAAGAACTAGTAACATTTAAAAACAACTACAGGGACTACATCGACTCGATAAACAACAGAAACGGATCAATATGGACAACGACAAGACGTGTACTGAAGAAAAAAGATATTAAATTTCCCCTTCGACGTCCAGATAACACGTGGGCCATTACTAGCGAAGAAAAGGCAAACGAATTCGCCAAATAAATTGACCAGGTTTTTGGAACAAAATCTATTAAGGACGACACACTCACCGCAATCGACGACGACTTGGCAGCTCCACTACCTCTATCATTACCTCCTCCAGCATTTCACCCAAAAGAAATCCACAAAGAAATCAACAGACTTCCGAACCGAAAAGCACCGGGCTATGATCTTATCACTCCCCTTATCCTTCGCCACCTACCTCGAAAAGCTATTTTGTTTCTTACACACATCTATAATTCTATCTTACGCACAACTTATTATCCTCTTCTTTGGAAACTTTCCACAATTAAAATGATACCTAAACCTTCTAAACCCTCAACTAACCCTTCATCCTACCGTCCTATCGCACTCCTACCAATAATGGGGAAAATATTTGAAAAACTATTCTTGAACAGAATCAAGCCCTTATTGGAAAGTAAAGAAGTGATACCGAATCACCAGTTTGGCTTTCGGTCCTATCACTCCACTGTGTAACAGTGCCATAGGATTGTTGATTTAATATCGATAGCTTTTGAGAAAAAGGAATATTGCTCAGCGGTCTTTCTTGATATCGAAAAAGCATTCGATAGTGTCTGGCACAAGGGTCTGTTATGGAAATTAAAACCGCACCTACCTTCTACCTACTTCCTCATCCTTCAATCTTTCTTGCACCATAGATATTTTTGTATTTCCGTAGATTCTTCTACTTCTTCCTTCTATCCTCAGCTTACTGGCGTTCCTCAAGGAAGCGTTTTAAGCCCCCTCCTCTATTCCATTTACACCTTTGACATTCCTGAGCACCCTTGCACCACCATCTTTACCTTCGCTGACGACACAGCTATCCTTTCTTCCCACAAAGATCCCACAATAGCCTCAATTGCCGTCCAGAACCATCTATTCGACTATGAAAATTGGTTCCAAAAATGGAAAACAAAAATAAACGCAACTAAGTCGAACCATATAAGTTTCTCACTGAGGAAGGAAACATGTCCTCCAATAAAAATTAATGATACTTTTGTGCCACCTAAAAACTATGTACGTTACCTTGGACTGTACTTGGACAAAAGACTCACTTGGAATATACATACAAAACTAAAAAGACAAGAACTGACCAGACGATATAAACAACTGTCACACCTTCTGGATTACAGGTCAACACTTAACCTTCGAAACAAAAGACTAATATACAACACGATGTTAAAACCTATTTGGACCTACGGAGTGGAACTTTGGGGTTCCGCAAAAAAAGTACACATAAACAAAATTCAAACCACACAATCAAAAATTCTTCAAAAAATTGTAAACGCTCCATGGTACATTTCTAACAACACAATACACACAGAAATGGACATTTTAACAGTAAAATCATACACTCACGACAAATACTCTACCTTTCACAGTTCAACTCATAACCATCCAAATCCACTTGTTTCTTCTCTTTCTTCCCAGTTACCCGTCCAACAAAGATTAAAAAGACAATGGCCGAGAGATATGCTGGAGCAAATAATTTAAATCAAGCAAAACGAAGACAAATTTTACACTATTCACAAATTTGCTAGGTGCGCTACAGCGCAGGCGCAATTGACTTAAAATATAAAATAAAAAAATAAAATAAAATATATTTTTATTGTTGATTTTAAACTTAGCTTCGTATGTTTCACCGCAAAACTACCGTTACCAATATTTTTTGTAGATCTCCTAAGGAATCCAAAGAATCCAGATATCTTCAAACTGGAGTTTCTGGTTTATACCAGAATAAAAGTAGAAGAGCCGTATAAGAAAAATTAGCCACCTCAATGTCAGAGGTGCCAGGCTTATGGTCATACTAAAGGGCATTGCAGCCTACCAGCAAGATGTGTTAAGTTTGCTGGAACTCACATTTCATCAGAATGCAGAAAATCGAAAGATACCCCTGCCACTTGCGCAAATCGTATGTACAAAGGATGCGCAGTATTTAAAAAGCTGAAAGACTTAAGAAACAAACAAGCCAATCACAATCAAGCACCAGGAAATGTACAACAAGAAATTTCTCCCTCTCAACTCACACCGACTACTATGGAAATTCCCCCCTCTCATCACTCAACGACTACTATTGACCTCTCTATAACAAATGAACCAAAAGAAGAACACGTTCAGCAGACAGGTCAATCTTCAAGAGTGAATAATCCTTCTTTGGAGAGAGGTGGTGAGCCAACTAGAAAGGTAACAGGGAGTTGCCTTTCCACTCTTTCTGCTCACCCTCTTTCTTCTTCGTTTGATATATCTTCGGCTATAAAATCTTCCATTGAACCTTTCCTATCGGAACTGAAATTCCTTCTATCTCCCATTCTTGAATTGCCAACAAAATTAGTTTCATCCCTTATTTCTAATCCTATTAAAGGCTAAACCTAAACCTGCTTGTCTTAGAATACTCCTGTGGAATTCCAATGGTCTGCTCCAACATAAAAACGAACTAGAAATTTTTCTAAAAAAACAATACATAAACATCGCACTGATAACAGAAACTCACTTAACGGACAAACAAACAATTAAACTAAACGTTTACGAAATATATAGAACAGACCACCCCGATAATAACGCTCATGGAGGCACGGCAATTATAGTGGAGAAATCGTTAAATAATCATTCCTTAACAGCTGCAACAAATTCTGTTCACTATACCAAAATTTCTCTATACTCTCCAAAATTCCAGCCTTCGGTAGCCTCAGTTTATATTGCCCCCAACAAAAAAGTATCAATAAATGAGTTTAAAAATCTTTTCTCAGCAATGGGAAAACCATTCCTAATTGGTGGAGTCTTCAACGCTAAAAACACAAGATGGGGCTCTCGATTATCAAGTACTCGAGGAAAAAGGCTAAAAAAATGTATCGACGATCTCAAGCTGTCTGTTCTTTCCCCATCAAAACCTACCTATTGCCTACTTCACTATCAAAATCTCCCGATCTTCTTGACTTCTTTATCTCTACCTCTCTGCCACTCGCACACTCTAACGTTTCCTCTCTTCATGACCTTTCTTCCGATCATAGCCCAGTTTTCCTTGAACTGTCAAACCACCCTTTCACAAAACCAAAACCACCAACATTAATCAATGGCTACATTAACTGGGAAAATTTTAAAAATTACATTAACAGTAAAATTACATTGACGACTTCTATTACCACGGCTGATATTACATTAACAGTAAAATTACATTGTCGACTTCTATTACCAAGTACTTAAGAGAGTACATTCAACCATACCAAAGAAACCATATTCTGATCCTTACCTCCCACAGAAAATACGTAATCTCATAAAAGAAAAACGTAAAATCAGGGCTCATTGGCAAAGGACGAGATATCCATCATACAAGACAGAACTTAATAACTTACCCAAACACTCCACGACGAACTAATAGCATTCAAAAATAATAACTTCAGCGACTACATGGACTCCATGAACAAACACAATGGATCAATATGGAAAGCAACAAGACGGATACTAAAGACGAAAGACGTCCAATATCCTCTACGACGTACAGACAACATCTGGGCAATAACGGGCGATGAGAAAGCCAATGAATTGGCTGTATTCTTATCTCAGGTTTTTGGGACAGACAAAACTCACGACAATAGAATCACTCACGAAATAGAAGACGACCTTGCCACACCACTATCACTGTCACCACTACCACTGTCACCACCTCCTCCAGCATTTCATCCTAAAGAAGTGTACAAAGAATTAAACAGACTGCCAAATAAGAAAGCTCCTGGCTATGATCTAATCACGCCCTTCATCCTTCGCCACTTACCACGAAAAGCTGTCATCTTTCTGACATCTGTAATGCAATCTTGCGCACAACCTACTTTCCTCTTCTTTGGAAGCTTTCCACTATCAAAATGATTCCTAAACCTTTCAAACCCACCATTAATCCTTCATCCTATCGTCCTATAGCACTTCTTCCAATCATGGGGAAAATATTTGAAAAACTTTTTCTAAATAGATTAAAGCCAATCCTGGAAAGTTGTGAAGTGATTCCGAACCACCAATTTTGCTTTCGGTCTTATCACTTAACTATTCAACAGTGTCACCGAATTTTAATGTGATATTTATTATTGTTTGTTTTTTCTCGTTTTGAACTTCTAGATATTTATTTGTAAGCATAATGTCCTTCCTTTTGATTTCTTATTTATTGACGTTTCATTTGGGTTTCGTACTATGCCAAAAATAGAAATCGGTCAAACGGTATGTGTTCTGAGAATTGGTGGGCCCGCGCACGTGATGTCTCTGGCAACTGTGAGAGGCGGCGAGAAAGAATATGTAAAAGCTGAATGGGCTGACTCAGAAGGAGTAACGCTAGGGAAAACAGTTTCGATTGATGATGTCTTTCCCCGATTACCTAAATGTCCGCAGAGTCGAAGGGGCGGACGTTGAGAAGCAGGATAAAGGTTCACGCCCAGAGGACAATGTTTGCCCCGTCTGTGTTTTTTTTTTTTAAGGTGGAAGAGGTCTCGGAACTAATATCGCCAAGAAGCATCCTAGGGAGGCTAACATTAGGACTTTGTGGGCAATAATCAAGAACACCATAGATCCAAAAAATGGAGAGTGTGAGAAATCGAAAATGAAAGAGGACTTTGCCCAGTGGTCTGCCATGTTCAATGGCCTAGTAGGTAACATTGCATTGAAACGTAGGCTAAATTCCTGAATCGATAAATTCCTGAAAAGGTACCCTAAAGACCCTGACATTAAATTTTAGAAAATTAAATTTCATGTGGTCCTGACGCCCTTCCCAACTGCATTTCGTCCTCCCCGATTGCATCTTACATATCTTCAGGATAAACCTCAACTGCTCTTCCTCCCCCTCTGCAATAATTGTGGTTACATCCTCGACGTTCTTCCAAGATATATTTTTCTTGAAATAACTTCCTCTATACCAGGACTTCCTTCTCCTCGGTTACCAACTTTCCATTTACGTCTTTTATATTCCTGAATAGCTTTTTCCTTTTAATTCTTTCGCAAAATTTACTTTTTTTCTCTCTATATTTCTTTACCATCCAGCAATATATGTACGTACGCAACTTATATCTGTATATTTTACCTTTCTGTGCCATGCTTTTTCTCCACAACAGTTTAAAGTACGAAGAAGTAGTTCTAGGTTCAGCCATGATATAATTCCAATTGAAACTAATAGATATTACTGATTTTATATTTGCATACATTTAGATATTCATGAGTTTAAAAATAATAGCTTTACCTTTTGTATCATATATATTTCTTGAAGCAAAGCAACATGATTCTTTTCACGGTAAACTAAAGGTTTACGTTTATCTAGCAAGACACTAAATACACCGACAAGTTTTTCGACTGCCGAATCCACACCTCGACTGCCGAATGGTATGTACCTAAATAAAAAAAAAAATTAGACTCTTTTACGGTAAATATATTATTATATTTATATATAAATGATAACCTTGGCTAAAAAATAAAATAACCTTTAATATTTTTACAATTTTAAAACTATTGTGATAATAGCTTGTGAAAAGTGTTAACTATTTAACAGTTGACCCATATAATGATACAGCTTAACAATAAATAAATAGAAAGAATGAAAACAGAAATAAAAACAAAACATAATAAAATAAAACAAAACATTCTTTTGAAAGCGTTAGCGTTGTGGTGTTTCCATCTGAGCGCCACTGCCCGGTTATTTTCATCTGAGGTACGCGATTTTAATCTAAATGGAAGGGGTAGTTTTCATCCCTGATCTTAAATGTTTTCACTTATCTTGGTCATGTTATAGGGGCCTTTGTAACGGGAAGGCAACCTTGTAGGTAGAACTTAATCGCGGGTGCACTTATTATATTTTATAATTATCCATTATTATTAATATGAATTAATTTATTCATAAGACCATATACTTAGCCGATAAATTTCCCCCCGTGTCATAAGGATCACGTGTACCTCCTAACTCGAGGAGCCGAAAATGTTCCGCTAAAGTATTGTGGAGCCGTTCCAACGCGCCTCTGCTTTGATTTGGTGGTGGTATTGAGCCGCCGGGAGATACCTAACATCTTGCTCTTTTCGCGAATCAGATAATTATCGAACTACCTATTGACCGTCTTACTTCGCTTGCTGGCAAATTTCGCATGAGGCGCAATTCAGTACCACAAGTGTCATATTTTTCACTATAATTTTGAGCACATAAAGTCTCATCTATTCCTCGATTGTTCATTTTGTCGACGAGGAGTCTACCCATTATAGTTTTCCTACATATACATAGCAGTTCCATTCAGCGTTACTTAACTCAGTTCAGCAAATATTCGTACCGATTTGGTTTCGTCTATCGAAGTAGGTGTATGGATTAATATAGTAATTAGTCATGATAAACACTAACCATAGTTTATTTTCCGGATCTTTGTTCCGGATGAAATGATTATCTGTCATTTCATGTTTACAAAATCAATCTCGTCGATTTACGGTACTGTCCCTAAGGCTCTCCCGATGGTGAGACATTTCCCTTCGGTTCGCTCTCGACTGACGGGATTACCTGTCCACTCAAAGGTACCTTCATGTAAACTGCTCCCCCAGGTAGTATTCTTGATAGCGTTTACCACGAGGTATCGAAGTATGGTTATAACACATCGGCGATACGCCTTTCTTGTCTACCACCACATGATAATGATAAGCTGCGAGTCGCCCAATCCATCTCGATACTCCGGAGGATTCATTCAGTCTGTCCAGGTAAATTAGAGGTTTCTGATCTGTTACCAGTCCGAACCTTCTCCTGTACAATTAGGGGCAAAAATATACAATCGCCCGAAGCACCGCTATAAGCTCGCGCTATCGATGGGCTTTTCGCTTTTTTAAGTTTCGAGAAAGAACAGCCCTGAAACTCACGAAAAAGAAATCGATTGAGGCGTTCAGTAGAACCTTTACTCGGACTCATAATTATGTTTACGCCAAAAACATGTGCACGCATGGGTGCTAAACAACAAACAAAGAAAAGCTGTTTCATAAAAATATTATAAAATATTTATTAAAACCAAAGGGAACTTAACACATATCACAATAAATGAGAAATGAACAACTACAATCGGTTTTATAAAATGAAACGAAATAAATAAAAAAAATGGTAATTAATATTTAAGTAATTAAATTAAATTATTCACCATTATGCATTGTAAAATTGGGGCCGGGATGGCCGAGTGGACGAGGGCGCTTGCAATAGGTAATCAAAGTTAAGCAACGTCCATCGTGGTTAGTACTTGGATGGGTGACCGCCCACCAATGAACGTCACGCAGTCCAGGTCTAACACCGCCCCCGGGGATGTGAGACCCGTCAGCATACTGGAGGCGACTCACACCGACCGGGCGTAGGAGTGATGAACTTTCCCCCTGTATCACATCGAGAATCGTGGTGTGGTTTTCCAGGATGTCAGTAACCACCCGGAGGTTTGGTTCAAGGACAATATGCTTCGGTATGCTTAGGTCCTCTGGGCCTACTGACTGTGAGCTATCACAATCCTTGGGCCTAGACCAGTTTGTCACTGTCGTTGAACCCGAGAGAGCTGACGCCATCGGTGGGAATGACACTGCCAAATTGGCCCCAATGGGATTGGTTATGGAGCTATGGGCAGTCTGCCGCTGCACCATGGTGAGCATGACTTGCAGCAATGTGAGGTTAGGGCTACCGCCTCCAGGCTGTCTGTGCTTCCGCAAGGAACACAAATGTCTGTAAGAAGACCAAAGGTCTCCATTAGGCCTAATGCGCCAACCGGAAAAAAAAAAATGTATTGTAAAATAAGAAAAAGAAAACAATGAAAAGATCTAGAATAAATTCGAAAACAAAAAAAATACTTGTAAGTTTATTATTAAACTAGGTTATTTTATGTTTGTAAAAAAAAAATCTGGTGCGTGCGCGCAACACACAACTTTCACTTACCAACTTACTTAGATAAGAAATTAATGCGTTTTGTTAATGCCACTTCTCAAAGTTACACATTTTCCACATTCATTTCTTATTTTTGTTTTCATTTGCTCTATAAACCCCTCAGAACATTTTAATAAACGCTTACCTGATATTAAATAACACTCAATTTTCATTAAACATGACGAATATGAAGAAAATCGTTAAAGCCGTTTTTGAGATAATCTAAAAATTAGAAAAAAAGTTATGAAATAAAGTGTCCGCTTCGGTTGATCAATCTTGATGAAATGTTGGCTCTCACATCTTTGGCATATACATACATAAATACCCAGTTTGATCAAATTCGTGAAAGCCGTTTTTGAGTAAATAAAAAAAACACCTGAAATTGATACAAAATTTATCAAGTAAAGTCCCCCCTCCGGTTGATCAATTTTGATGAAATGTTGGCTATCACATCTTTGGCATATACATACATCAAATATCCAGTTTGATCAAAATCGTGAAAGCCGTTTTTGAGTAAATAAAAAAAAACACGTGAAAATGATACAAAATTTATTAAGTAAAGTCCCCCCTCCGGTTGATCAATTTTGATGAAATTTTTACAGTCATATCTCGGGCATATAAGTAGATCAAATACTCAGTTTAATCAAAATCGTTAGAGCCGTTTTTGAGAAAATCAAAAAAAATGTAAAAAGTTATTAAATAAAGTACCCCCTCCCTTTGAGCAATTTTGATGAAATGTTTGCTGTCACATCGCGGGCATATACATACACTAAATATCTAATCTCAGGTTCGCACGGTTTATAGTTTTTGAGCTAGTCTGTTCACACACACACACACACAGACCATTTCGCCGGACTTGGTTAATTGGACTCAGGGGACCCCAAAACGTGTATTTCCGTTGAAAACCGGAAGTCGAAATTTTTCACGATCGCAATACTTCCACTTACTATATATTTCATATATAAGTAAGTGAAAGTAAAAAGTATTATATTTTTGTTATGACTACTACTATTATTAAAATGAAAATATTCACAGGTTTATTTGAAATAAAAGTCCATTCCCTGCTTTAGGAGTTATGTTATTTAAATTGTCAATAGGGCCTGAAACTCTAAATTAAGCACTAAAAATTACTATAGTTCAGCCACTATCACAACCTGTTTTTTTTTTTGTTTTTTTTGGAAATTTTAGAACCGATGGGGCTGATTCTTGACCTCGAGATGAGCCAATGTGGACTTGGAAAAATATATCGTGATGACTTGAATAAGAGTATCAAAAAGATTTTCCACCATAGTAAGAGCTCCTACCATCTTCAAAAAGTCCATTCTCGCAGCTAATAATGCAACATAAGATCCTGATGAGGACAAGTTGGGTGTCATCACGCATCCCCCCCCCCCAAAAAAAAAAAACATGTTTCCAGCTCGACGGCAAGTAAGTGCCTCTCCTGGCTGCTTTTGGCTTACTAAACACTGCACGGGAGTGGGGACAGATAATACCCTAGTGGGCTGTTGACGTACATACATAAATAGTTATACTGTGTACAATTTGAATACAAATTGCACTAAATTAATTTTATATTCATAATTAAATTAAATTAAATAATTTACATTAAATTATATAAATCTAAAACTTATTCTCCTATGAGTGGCTTGGACACCTTCGTCTATCCTAACATCGTGATACCCACCCTTGAGGCCTAGTATACTGAAAACAGTCACCCCGGGCCGAGCGGATAACATTCCTTCTTCGTGGCCTTGTTCAGTTTTCGATAACCTCACACCCTTCGACATCGCTTTTTGTTCCCGAATTAATTTTTCTCTACCACTCCGCCTGATCATAAACTGCTTTAGTAGATCTCCTAATTGTTCCCTAATGATGTCTCGCATGGCTTGGGGCTACCGCCTATAGATTGGTGTCTCAGTTTTCAGGTTGATTCTATGTACGGTTCTCCCAATAGTGGGGAAAAATTCACCCTCTCTCTAAAACTATTCATTACTAAAGTTAACTTTCATTGGGAAGGTAATTTTTCTCTATTGCTTGTTTTGTGCGCTCTAGGACCTGATTTTGACATCATCGTATCTCCCTCCCATTGTTGTTAAATATCTCTGTTTCCCCATTTTCTAACACTAGGTTTTGTGCATAATCACACATTATAGTTAAATAGTATCCTTCTATTCTATAACTTTTATTTTTACCAGTGCTAATAATAACTTCTTCAAGGTTTAAAAGAGCTTTCCACAAAGTTTGACATCTACCACTAACTGTAGACAACACGCATGTACATGGCGCGTGTCTCCCCAAAATACTTAACTCATATCATACTAATTAATGAGTACGTGCTCTCGTAGTCTATTAAGAACGTCATCCCCGATACCCCTGATCTCGCCGCAGGCAACCTAGTCCGCTGTCCCATTTCCATGCTGATGTTAATTATTAGTTCGTTCGATTTGTTCCACGCCATTTACCGTGTCCTTCATCCGCCCGCGAACACCCTGCCATATTTTATTTTTTCTCTGGAAAGACCCCCCCGCCCCACCAATGGATTATCATCACTTACCTCGTGTATAGTCGTAGCCGGACCACTGCGCTCAGAAGGGGTACTTTCTTCTCCTGATGAATCCACGCTGTTGTAGCGCCTTGGACTGTTTGATTTCTTAAAGACTCCACGAGCAATTCTCCAAATGCCCATTTACTATCATGGTTTAAGATACATTGCCTTGAAATGGAGATGGTAGGGGTATGTGGCCTAGAAATAAAAGTATGTGGATATTAATAATACATAGTGTTCTTTTTATTTATCTTTTTTTCTAATTATTCTTTACTCATAATACTTCATTGTGTTATTACTTGACCGCTCCTCCCCTTCTCCCTAAGCATTTCCATTTTTTTTTTTTTTAAATAGTTTCTCTATTATATTATCATAGGGTGGAAGGATTTCTTCCAAAAGAGGTTAAATCATATTGAAAACGGCCCTACGAAAATAAGGTCTGTTCCAAATCCAGCCAGATTATCTATAGAATAACTATTTAAAAAAAATGAAAAATAAAAATCTGTAAATTGGACTTGGCTGGTTTTGGAATTCTACGCCTCATATATATAAGAGGCTTTGTCCTGACAGACAGAATCAACGCAGAGCAAAAACTACTAATGATAAGCTCCGATTCTACTAAATCTCCTTAACATCAGTTGACATATTAAAATAAATCAATACCAAGATAATGATCACAGAATTGATTTTTAAGGCTCGCGGGCAAAGCCTCAACGGGGAATGCTAGTATGCTATATATTGACAACATAACAGGTATCGGAGCTTCCGGTAGGTGGAATGTTGGAGGGGGAAGCTGCCGGCTCGGTAGAAGAGAGGGAGACGTGATATGGTGAGAGTTCACTAAAACCGCCGAAACAAAAAATTGCTTACTCGTCGTGAACGCTTCTTTTTTCGGAAGGTACCGTAGGGGCTTTCGAGTTAAGCTCGTCGTATCAAGATCTTTAAAATGAGTCTTAAAATTAGATATTTTTTCTCGAAGTGCAAAAATAGATGTCCGTTAGAATTAAACGACAATTTCGCCCTTTTAAACCCCTTTGGGGTTACATTTTTGAAATTCTTTTCTTAGTGGTTACCTACATCGTATTTAAAATCTAAATTCCGAACTTCTATCATTAGTAGTTCTTGCTCTGCGTTGATTCCGTCAGTCAGGACAAAGCCTCTTATGTATATATAGATTAAAAATCAAAACTCCTGTAGAAGTTTTTCAAGATTGCAAAGATTGAAATAGACAAATGTGTGCCAAAAGTCGAAATACAAATTTGTATTAACAAGTATGGTTTATATGTAACATAATGAAATCTTAAAGCATAAATAAATAAATATATATAAGTGTTACTAACTCTTCTTTAATATTGTCCAGACAATCGAGCGCGGCGCGCGCGACATCCAACATATTAATGGGCTGATCCAAAAGGTATAACTTTAGTTCAATATTCATTGATACTTCCTGTAAAAGTGATTCGTAATGATTCGTGTTTGGTACAGCCAAACATTTTTTCCATTCGATGCATTCCTTCAGTGCGTCGTAATTGAAGCAGACTAAAAATTATGCATGAAATTTATTGTCATCATTATTTGATTATACTGCTATATTAAAAAAACACTCTTGCAAAATTTGTTTTTGTCTAAAATAAGTGTTTAGAATATTATTGTAAATTATTATTATAAATATCATTAGTATATATATGTGATATTCAACTTTTTCCAACGATTCTGCTGTTATCGAGAATAGTACTACTATTATGAATTTTAAATTGAAAAAAAAATAATACAAATATTTCGAGAAAACAGTTGATTGACAGAATGTTTAAAAGAATCTGTGGATAGACTATATGTGACGGGAAGGATAAAGAATAATATTAATGATAACCAGAATTAACTAATTTCTTGGATGGAGGGGTTTCATGTATGCGTATTCAGGTGTACAAGTGCATTATGGCCAATAAGTATGGTTCCGGGAAAAAACCAAAAGCAGTGGCGTACGTATTCACGATCGACTGATGAGTTGAGAGAATATACCTATACGATATATTACAAGTAGAAATACATTGTTGAAAAACAATTACTATCACAAAGCAAATACTTGAACTGTTTTTTCGTTACTTATAGAGCTTAATGAATCTTTTTCCTGAAACAGGTTGATTAAAAGATCTATTATGTATTAATGTTATCAATGGCGCAACCTTAGTGATTCAACGCCTTCTTTAAAAGATTCCTCCATCGCCCTCTATCCTGCGCAGCCGCTATCCATTTCCAACTCCATCTACCCTACGTCTACCCAAGTTTCGGTCTTCCGACACCCATAGATTTTGTCGGACATCATTCTTTTTGGAATGCTCTGTTCCTGCATTCTGGCAATTCGGCCAGCCCATCTAAGCCTTCCAATGTGGATGACTCTCCAAGTCGCTTCTTCACTCCAATTTCCGCCTACCTTATTACCGTAGATCCGGCATATAATTTTCCTCTCGAAAACAAGGAGCCTCTGCTGGTCAGAACTAGAGATGGTGCAAGTCTCAGAACCATACATCAAAACGTGTCGGATCAGGCTTACTTTTGTTATATTCGTGAGATGGGACTTCTGAAGCAAATAGTTGAACTGTTTTTTCGTTACTTATAGAGCTTAATGAATCTTTTTCCTGAAACAGGTTGATTAAAAGATCTATTATGTATTAATGTTATCAATGGCGCAACCTTAGTGATTCAACGCCTTCTTTAAAAGATTCCTCCATCGCCCTCTATCCTGCGCAGCCGCTATCCAATTCCAACTCCATCTACCCTACGTCTACCCAAGTTTCGGTCTTCCGACACCCATAGATTTTGTCGGACATCATTCTTTTTGAAATGCTCTGTTCCTGCATTCTGGCAATTCGGCCAGCCCATCTAAGCCTTCCAATGTGGATGACTCTCCAAGTCGCTTCTTCACTCCAATTTCCGCCTACTTTACTACCGTAGATCCGGCGTATAATTTTCCTCTCGAAAACAAGGAGCCTCTGCTGGTCAGAACTCGAGATGGTGCAAGTCTCAGAGCCATACATCAAAATGTGTCGGATCAGGCTTACTTTAGTTATATTCGTGAGATGGGACTTCTGAAGAGGTGGCCTAATCCGAAGGAGCTTCTGTAAGCCAGCATCATCCTCCTTCTTATCTCTGCTGACTTATCGTTATTCACGTTAACCAGCGAGCCGAGATATACGAATTCTTTTTTTTTTTCTTTTTTTCTTTTTAATGTAGGCAGCAACCACTTGGGTCATCTTCGCCTACAATCAATTTCTGTTATATTTTATTTATTTTTTGTTTATTTATTACATCTAATATCAATAGTTATATTTTATTATATAGTTTTGCCAGTTTCATAAATTCAAATAGTTTGTCGGCTGTCTCAACACTGTCCTGCAATGCTTTTTGTCGGTCAATAGGTGTTTCTAGGAGGTCCCTGTATGTGTCATATGTCCTGCAGTCCCTTAAAATGTGTTTAACTGTAAGTGGACACCCGCAAGCCTGGCAGTCAGGTGGAGGCTCAAGCGCCATAAGATAGCCGTGGTTTAATCTAGTGTGACCAATCTAGTTGTTTCGGCTTCCCGAAAGGTACTACAAATTGCAGAAGCAGTGGTGGGCAAATCGAATGGCGGGACCGCCAAGATTTGAATGCCCCACCGGCGAACTCTGCTGGGGGCAGAGGCTGAGAAGCGACTTCGTGAGTTAGATTCCTTGAAAGAGACCAGGCCTGGCCCATCCATTTCTTTTTTTTTCTCTTCAATTAAAATTACACGAGACATGAGTGAGTAAGAAGAGGAGCCGGTTCCCCGGCTGGAGGCGATGAAGAGCAGAGAGAGATCTTGAAGAACTACATGGACAATATGGAGAAGATAGAGCATATTGAAAAAGTAATTAGTGAGTCCGCATGGCCATCTCATTTAAATACATTAAAATACCCACTAACAAACAATATTTTGTAGGGTCTTTTTTGTTCTTTTTTTTTCTCAATAAATCTGTACTCTGTTAACTCCATTTCATTTTTAACATCTCTAACCTTCAAATACAGTCCACTTAATTCACAAAAGTTGGTTTGTGCCTTACCATTAAGTTGAAGGTATATACCATAAAAAATTTTGGTCCTACCGTGCCTGGATATGAACCATAAAATCTGATCCCACTTGCTTGACATTAAACTGTAAAATTGGTTCAGCAAGGTGTAATTCATTATTAATTAGAGATGTTAAAAATAAAATAATAGTAGTGTTCAATTTTCATTTGTTTTCTGTTAACTTATGCAAAAGATGAAACCTGTAAATGCTATAGTCATATATCAATGTATAAGCAGCCTGCTCGAACAAATCTGCCATTCCTTTATTATTAGTGTGTATTAATTTATTAATTAATTAATGTTATTCTAATGTAAAGTAAAAATCTAGGAGTTTCCTAAGATTTAATAGTTTAAATCTTAATTATTTCAATTGAGCGCAGATGAACAGTTAAAGCATTGATAATGTTTTCAATAAATAGAAATGTAATTCTCAATTATGTAGAGTGCTTTATTCACAGAGACTGCATCCAAGTAAATTTATTAAATTCAGCTTCAACAGACCTTAATTATGGTTAATAAAAGGCAGCATATATCATAAACTTAACCTAACCTATTTCAAATGCCTGAACTGAACACAATACTTACTTTAGTTATAAATGTTATTAATCATGGTTTACTCATTTACTAGAATATACTTTAATCATTTATTCATAAACTATTGATAAAATTACAGTGTTCTAATTAACAATAGCAAGTAACATCACACCATAAGGCATGCACTATTAAAATTCACACATATATTCATCAGTATTTAATATATTCTTTAATTGCAGCACTATTGAGTAATAGATAGTTAATTAGACAATATTATTCGTTTCCACCAGCCCAAATTTCAAGAATATTGAAGGGAAAATCTGTCCCTTGCAATATCTTAGCTAGAAGCCTTCCTCTATAGATAACCTTACCAGGTTGCTTGTTCTGTTAGCTGATTCCAAGGAGGTCGGCCTAGATACGTTGGCGCGCTGGTTTCAACTTTAACTTTAATTTCTCATGGTGACGTCATTACACTTTTCTTTTATTGACGTTTCACAGTATTTCACTCATTTAAATATGGCTGCAATTTTAATTTATGTGATCTACGATTCTATAAGCTGCATGTAATTCCTACTTGCTATTTATTTTTTTTCTATTGTTCAGTTCTAGTCATGGTTTTCTTTTCTCTTTCATATTTGACTTCTTATTTGTTCACATTGTTGTATTAAGTGTTCTGTTAGCTCATTTAATGCCTTATTAAGTTAACCATGGTACTTATCTCTACTGATGAAAATCATCTTAGTTTAAATATTTTGTTCATTTCGATGTTCAATATTTTGTTCTGGTCATGTTTCTTGTTTTATTTTATTTTATTGCTTTGGCCTTTAATCTCTCTCTCTCTCTCTCTCTCTCTCTCTCTCTCTCTCTCTCTCTCTCTCTCTCTCTCTCTCTCTCTCTCTCTCTCTCTCTCTCTCTCTCTCTCTCTCTCTCGCGCTCTCCAAGTTCGGGGGGACTTCCTCATTTTTGAGAAATTATCATTATATAATGACCGATCGTCAGAAAATTATGACAACCGCGGAATTATCTTCACGTGCCGCAATGTTGGAGCGGCGTATGCGAGGAACTAAACGGGACTTTAGCGGCCTTTCTTCTATTGATCTAGACGCACTCAGCGACACTGATGCGGCAATCTTCGAAGCAAGGGTAGCCAAAGCTGAGGTTGAGTGGAAGGAATTCCGCGACTCCTGGAACGAGCGAGAAGAGATCGCAGTTCAAGGAGGAGCGAGTGATGCATTTCCTAATGACGCATGGTACCAGGTTTATGATGCAATAAAGGAGGAAATAGTGAAAGCCAATGGAAATCTCCTTCTTATAAAAGAGCGCAAAGCAAGATCCAGGATGCATGATACGACTACACTCCCTGCTTGCTCAACCATCAACAACAGTGGAAGTTACTCCTTAAAAACGCATCTTCCAAAAATCGACATTCCCACGTTTTATGGCGATATGCGCAAATGGCCGCATTTTAGAGATACCTTCGAATCATTAATTCATAATGAAACAGCGTTATCCCAAGTGGAAAAGTTCCACTATCTTATAGGGGCCTTGAAGGGTGAAGCCGCTGCCGTAATTTCCAGATTCCCCGTTGATGAACAATCATACCAGCTCGCGTGGAAAAGAGTCGTCGAGACGTACCAGAACCCGAGAGTCCTAGCCAATATTCTGGTGCATCAAATTATAGACTTCGACTTCAAGCAGTTGAAAGGCGAACTCCAAAGGTACGAGTGTTTCCTGACCGGTGTAGCAGATAGTATTGATGCCTTCCGTGCGCTGAAGCTTGAAGACCCCGCGGACTTCTTATTAAGCACTCTTGCGCTCAGGGCACTGGACCCGGAAACGAGGAGACAGTTTGAGCTATCGCTGAAATCTACTAAGGAATTTCCGACGGTAGACCATGTCCTCGATTTTGTCCGCCAGAGAAAGACTGCCATCCGGATGTCTCAAGATGTCGACAATTCGACTAGAAAAGCACCTGCTCGCCCCACTCGGAATGATATGAAGCACAACTCTGTTTCCTTACATGCCACTGGTGACTCGAGTTCCTCTTCCGCCAAATTCATGCAGAGCAATAGTAACGGTCGGAGAGCTAATAACAAGCAGCAGAGGAGTGGTAACCGCAATTTCATAGTAAAATGTTACCTTTGCAAAGGGGATCACTTCATTGCAAACTGTGAGAGCTTCCGCTCCTTAACCCCGGAAAAGAGGTTAGAACAGGTCCGCAAACTGTTCGGAATTGTCTTCGAAAAGGACATAAGGTTTCTACCTGCCTCTCAAGATTTTGCTGTCGCACTTGCAATCGGAGACACCATACCCTCGTGCATACCCTTAGGGAAACCAAGGAGACCACGACCCTTGAGTCAACACCAGCAGCAACTACGGACACATTTATCGGCTTTGGAGCAACGCCGCAATCCTCTTCTTCTTCGGAGAGTACTACGGTACTGTTGGGTACTGTACGTGCACTTATAAGGTCTACAGGGGGAGCTTACCATTCTGTTCGTGCGTTATTAGATTCAGGGAGCCAGCACACTTTCATCACGAGCTCTCTAGCCCGCAAGATTGGTGCTAGAATCACCCCATTCAGCGGAAGCATCACAGGTCTCGGCGAGACGGCCGTTCCAAGGTTCTATCTTCAGGGTTCAACTTCCTGCACCTTACGTCCGTGTGCTAATGATCAAGAGTACCCTATTTCACCTGTCGTCGTTGACCGCATTACCTCTTCGCTACCTACACGCGATCTTCCCGCTTCAGTCATAAACGAGTTAATGCATCATTCATTAACTGATCAGCAATTCGGAGAGTCGACATCCATCGACCTGCTGATCGGGGGAGATATTTTCCCTCGCGTCCTCACCGGAGTTCCTTATCCCACAGGAGTACAAAGTTTGTACTTTACTCCAACAGCATTTGGGTTGGTAGTGTCCGGAGTCCTTCATGACAAGACCCCAAGTAATTCGTGTTCTTTTCTGGCGGTGTCCAAGAACAATATCGAATCGCGGTCAAAAGCATCTTGGGAACTTGAAGAACCCGCAGCCCTGGGCAGATCACAACCCGACAATATTCAGTGGGAGCAGCTCTCCGTTAACACTCACGGTCGCACCGAAAAGGGAAAATTCGTAGTGAGGTTGCCTTTTAAGTCTCAGCATCAAGATGCGGATTGCAAGCGGTCAGCAGCGCTTCGGACGATATGTTTTTTTTAAATCAAATTTCCGAACGGATCAGGGACTTTCGGAAAAGTGTAAGCCCTTCACGCCGAACCATAGCGAACTGGCACCTGTGTCCAGTTCCCCATCAAAGCCATCAGATCTGATCCCTCTTCACGGGATAGCGCGAGTATTTGACCCAACACGTCGTTCCACCCATAAAGACGTACTTCATACCGGTTCTAAGCAGCAAGAAGGAGTTATGTTAAGCAGGGGGCATCGAACACTTCAAAGGTGTTGAAAAACTTCGGTGAAAAAGTTGGTAGCTATCTCCTTTTCCCGACTTGCTGGGTATTTTCACGGTGGGCGGACGTTGGGAAGAATCTTTCCTGCCTTGTGATATGAAGCATCCCATTACTTGTTTCGGCGACATCACAATTATCGCTTAACCTTACGCGTACTATCTCAAGCAACTTAATCAAATGGTAGGTTACTTCTTTTGTTTTACTTTCTGGGGACGCAGAAGAATAGTGATCCCTGTTTTATTGTGTTTTGTTTTTTGTAATTGGTTTCCATGTTATTTACTCCATTTGGAGCATTTCAATCTTCTTTCTCTTCATTTCTACTTCTCAACATTATAGAGGTTGAAATTGAATTTACTTAACATTCTTTGTTGGTTATTTCTTATCACAGTTTCACTTTCTCTATACACCTTGTTTACCACATGTGACTGTGTGACTGAAGTTTATCTTTTTTTTTAAAAAAGTGTATTTTCGTTTTTTTTTTTTTTTTTTTTCGATCAGTCTGTGAATAGAGCTCATAGATATATCTATTTTCTTTTTTTTTCGATCACTCTGTGAATAGAGTTCATAGGTGTATGTGTTTTCTTCTTTCTTTTTTTTCAAACACTGTGAATAGAGTTCATAGATGTATGTATTTTCTTTTTTTGTTTTATATTGTACTTTACTAACACCCCTATCTTCGTTCAATATGCTCTCACAATACATCCAAATCCTGAACAATACCAGCTTCACATTCTTGAAGATTAAATCATCCGCAGCTGATTTAGGTGGGCGGTATGTTTCGGCTTCCCGAAAGGTACTACAAATTGCAGAAGCAGTGGTGGGCAAATCGAATGGCGGGACCGCCAAGATTTGAATGCCCCACCGGCGAACTCTGCTGGGGGCAGAGGCTGAGAAGCGACTTCGTGAGTTAGATTCCTTGAAAGAGACCAGGCCTGGCCCATCCATTTCTTTTTTTTTCTCTTCAATTAAAATTACACGAGACATGAGTGAGTAAGAAGAGGAGCCGGTTCCCCGGCTGGAGGCGATGAAGAGCAGAGAGAGATCTTGAAGAACTACATGGACAATATGGAGAAGATAGAGCATATTGAAAAAGTAATTAGTGAGTCCGCATGGCCATCTCATTTAAATACATTAAAATACCCACTAACAAACAATATTTTGTAGGGTCTTTTTTGTTCTTTTTTTTTCTCAATAAATCTGTACTCTGTTAACTCCATTTCATTTTTAATATCTCTAACCTTCAAATACAGTCCACTTAATTCACAAAAGTTGGTTTGTGCCTTACCATTAAGTTGAAGGTATATACCATACACTAGTGTAACTATACGCAGGCGCGTTAGGACGACTTCCTCCCTTCGTTTACCTCGGACAGATGATTTCCATTGCGATACACTACTTTTTATTTCTCTTAATTTATTTTCTGTTGTTCTAAACCACATCTGTTCCCATTTAATCTTTGTTTTTTGCTTTATAAGGGAACTAAAGTCCTTAACAGGGATCCCCTCATGTGCAATGCCTTCCGTTATTGCTCTTTTTGCTGCCCGGTCAGCTTCCTCATTTCCGACTATTCCACAGTGACCAGTGACCCAGAGAAATTTAACTGAAATATTATTACTATGCGCTGATCTCAAGGCAAAAAGAATATTTTGAATCATAATGTTTGACTAAAAGGTGTTACTTAAACTGATAAGGGCTGATAGTGAGTCAGCACAGATGATTTGCATTTTTTTTGTGGAGTGGATAACATTAAGACTATTGTAAATCGCAATTAATTCTGCTATATAGTTGCTTCATATCGGTGATAATGAATATAGGTTCTGTTGATCATTGCACACGACCGCGGCTCCCACACCCATGGGGTTCTTCGAACCGTCTTTGTAGATGTAGTCAGCCTCACCTAGTCTGTCTTGTAGTCTGTTAAATTCGTATTTGTACATGTATGGCATGGAATCGTTTTTCAATAATTTTGTAAGGGAGAGACAAAGATTAGGAGTGGGGAGTTCCCACGGATAGATCTGAGAAGTTCGGTACCAAGGAGATGAGGTATTTCGAGGTGTAGGTCGGATAGGAATAATCAAGCTAGGATTCTGAAGGATGTTCTTTTTACAAAGGAGACCTGTTGTTGTGTAATGAGCTTTCTGTTAGGAAATAAGTCATTCAAGGGATGGTTAGAAGTTGAAAGGATATTAACAGCGTAAAGTATGTCAATTTGTTGCCAAATTCTTTACCTATTCAAAGTGGTAACCCTATGGTAACCCATTGTCTTTGGTAGACCCTCTGGCCTGATACCTTGAACATGGTCTATTCCGGATTTATTCCTAGACCTAGTCTCCAAGCTGAAGCCACTAAGGCCATAAATGCTTCCTTGACTGCCTGAAAGAACCTCCACGAAATCGATGCCATCGGTATAGGCTTGGATCTGGACAGTCCTCTTAAAGATAGTGCCAGTTCTCTGAATGCCGGAGTCTCTTACCACTTTCTCAAGAGCAAGGTTACACAGGAGGCATGCCAGGGCATCACCCTGTCTCACCCATTTTCCGGAAACAAACACTTCTGAGAGTCCTCCCTGGATACAGACCATACACTCTAAACCGGTTATTGTTAATTGTGTGAGACGTATTAGCTTCCTTGAGATGTTGAGCTCTTCCATTGCCTTGTATAGTGCCGGTCTATCGGGACTGTCATATCCTGCTTTATAATCGACAAACAGATAGCATGTTTGCATCTGATATTCTCTTCCTTTACAATGAAACCTCTAAATAGGGGACAGCCATGGTGAATCAATCATTGTCCGTTAATGAGAGGTGTCCTTAAAGTAGTGGTTTATTAAATGTTGTTTATGTAAGCGCATACCTAAAGCAGTAAGCACCTACATATTCATGTATATACACTCCTGATAAAATTAACGCACGACCATAGAATTCAACTATAAATCCCATTTTATGTAAATAAATTGCACCTCTTGATGTTTATGATCCAATGATTGTTTACAAACAGTAATTGTTGCTTTTAATCCCGTTTGAAATGGAATTAATTAAATCCATGATTTTACTCTATTGTTTGATTCCTCAATTTAGTCAGTTTTACTGCAGTTGCTTCCAAGTGAACGCTTGCTCTTTCACAAGTTTGAAAGTGAATTTGTTCAAATTTCGATTCATGGCCCCCACCTGACATTTATCCGATTATGAAGCTGCCAGGGCCTTAACTATGTTGTTGAAATGTATCGAGTTCGAAATATTTCAGCCATCCATTCGAAGCTTTAAAATCATTTTTTTTTGTTTTGATGCCAATTCTTTTGCCTTTTCCTGCATAATTGGACCAGAGATCGGCATGTTTGCAGCTCGAGCACGACTGAACCATTCGATTAAATATGAATCGATTTCACTCACCTGTGAAAAGCTGATAACTTTGGAATGAATGTTCTCATTTTCCTGCCACAGTTTCTGGATTTCCCCTGATTCTTAAAAACACTTGACACCACCGATTTACTCACATTCAATTTTTTGGCTAATTCCCTAACACTTGGCCGGCCACTTTTTTCATACTCATCAATGATTTCCTTTTTTTCTTTTAATGAAAACCTTTTACGTGTTGGAGACATGTTGTTAGTTCAAAGATTTTCAATAAACTGGTTCAAAATGAAAATAAATATTCACCCTATGCAATGTTATGTAGGAAAGGTGAGAAAAGGGGGAAGGACAGGAAGTGACTCTGTTTACTGAGTATTAGATGACGACAGACTAAAGCATTCTCGGAAAACGCTTGAAACAAATTTTACACTGTCCTTTAACTAGAGGTCTTAAAACCCATTTTCAGGCAATTTTCTCTGTCCGTGTCCTCTATCTAGAGTGTCCCTTAAAAAGAGGTTTCAAAAGCATTGTTTCCGTATATCCAGCGCCAGTGCAATTGAAATTTGTCCCATAAACAGAGGTGTCTGTAATATATAGAGAACATCTTTGGACTAATAACTAAATTAATTATTTTAAAATCACATGTTGAAGTTTATATATATTGGTTTCTGGTTGATAACAGATCATGTTAAACAAATAATAAAGAATATGTTTTTGTTCTGTTCCTATTAAACAATCTTATAGTGTCCTTTAAATGGAGTGGTCCTTAACGAGAGGTTTCACTGTATTATGTATACTAAGATAAAATGTTTTAATAAGTCTATAGCCTTCTTTATCATTTTTTCTATTCCTAACACAAAAATTCCTTTAAAATTTAAATTTTTATGACGAAAGGGGAATTTGAATTTCCCTTAAAACAGTTGTAACAGAAGCTTATTAAATGGGAATGAAATCTGATAGAATAAAACCAGCAATGAATACCTTGTGTAACTAAACCTTGATGACTACGTGCACGCCATTGTCGATTGGAAAATCCAAAATATTGCTATTTTTATACTGCTTCATAGGGTCATAACATAAGGTGTGTGCATGAGACCATGAGTATCAAATTGAGCAGGAAATAAGCTCCATACACACAACATTAGCTAAATCCTGGGAGAAATACAAATCAAAACGTGGACAATATGGAAAATAAATATTAACCATTTTGAACTAATGAACAATATAAACATAAATACAATATAAACGATTAATCGTTTTCGAGTTATTAGAAAAAAATTGAAAAAAGTTCGAAAATGTCGATTTTGTTCGCCTATAAAATCTTATGGCAACCGATCTGAGGTGGCAGACGTTCACATTTGTTGTCTATGAAATGAGTAATTTCAGCCTATATGATCAAAAATTTTCTTCAAATCATGCACCTCTTTGCCCCTCAGCTCCAGGACTATATAGAGTAAAAGGTTCTAAACATTTTGCTACACTACCGAGCGACGCTTTTAGCAAGTGGAAAATCGCCTGCGAGCTATACTAGAGAAGACTACTTCAAATCTGGTTGGACACTATTTTCCTAAACAATCCAATGTGTATGTAACCAATCACCGAACATTTCAGGTTGCAGGGCCACCTGTTTGGTAACATACTGAAAAAGCACGGCGAGCGGCCCTGTCTTGTGGAGCTTAATTCTGGGAGAAAACGCAATTGCAATTTAAACTAGCCACCAACAACGTCCCAAGATCGACCCCCCCCCCCCACCCCACCTATCCCTTACCAATAGTGACGTTATTACAATGGAGAGAAGCCCTGCTCAACGACGAATGTCACAACCGTGCACCTCTAATTCTTCTGGTCCATAGTCAACTCATCTGAACCCTACATTGCCTCAGCGGGACAGAAGACCGCATCCGTATCTACGGGACTATCTATCAAACTGTGTTCCGAATTACCACACTTATTAATTTCCTTACATCCTCTTTTTTAATCATAAAGACGAAGATCAGGAAGCTCTGAGGTATAAATAATTGAGGTGCTCAATTGAGACTGTGTGAATGCTCATTTGGAATCCTAAAGTCGCGATTTCGGACATTTCAGCGAACCTTTGGAAGTTTCTTGATTTCGCAGAAGCAGGTGATTTACACAAATGTTAACAAAAAATTAAAAAAGTCATCACTATCCAAGGCTATCTATTAAGAAGTTTACAGCGACATCAAGACGACTAAAATTTTATGAATATGGAAAAGTGCCCTGGCAGAAAGAACGTACTTAGGTTAGCGTAGTCATTAATGGCACTCGCAATTACTTAGGAAAACCGCCTAAATCGCTAGACTACTATAAAACCGCCGGTCAAATTACAAAAATTATTAAAGGTATGATTTTTTATAATTATTATTTGTAATTCTTATATTAAGGATCAAATCGAAATGAGCAGTGATTGATTTCCATTTGGAGAGCTTTAAAGCATACTTTAACTAGAAGTTTTCCTGAAAGCAGGGAATCTTTATTTCCTTTATTCCTATAGGCTAAGGAAATAATTTGTTAAAAAAAGTTTTCAATACATATTCAATAAACTTTTACTAAGGAACCATATAAGTTTAATTACAGGTACTGATCAAGAATGGAGGTTTGATCAGTTTGGGTGCAAGACCCAGAATATCAGATTTGATATTGTCGAACCCATGCAAAGATTCTGAAACCTGGAGCACATCGTGGTCGCTCTTAACAAAGTCAGCAGAGTATTTGTTTTTATCGAGTTGAAAAAGGAATTTAAAAGGTTTAAAAATCTAGACAGACGTAACATATTATAGTGTCAAATTTAGAAATCATTTAAAATGGAATAGAAAAAAAACTTTTAAGAATATTATAAACTTACCAATTATAAAGGAATATAGAGATAACAGTATAATTAAATTGCGGAATGTTAGAAATAGTAGCGAATTTTGGAAAGCAGTAAATTCTCTTAGACCATAAGTATTAATGAATGGGTAAAGCATTATAGTTTACTGTTTACAGTATACTACTAAAACTGATTTTAGAAACGTCGTTTTTTTCAGTAACTCATCCTGTTTCAGACTTAGCATTTTCTTTGGAAGAACTGCGACAGTGTATCAAACTTAGGAAAAATATTAAACCCCCTGGTCTTTGGAAATTTTCAAAAACTTAACACCAGAATGGGAACATTATTTGCTAAATCTCTTCAATAATATAATGGAAACAGAATAAAATGCGAACTTATGGACGAAATCTAAACTAATTCTACTTCACAAAAAAGGAGACAAGAAAGATATAGATAATTACCGCGGTATATCGTTGATCAATATAATATCACAAATCTATTTACTGCTATTTTAGCATATAGGTTACAAATTTGGGCTGACAGTGAAAGTCTGATTCCGGAAGAACAAGCAGGGTTCAGAGCAGGAAGGGGATGCATCAAGCATATTTTTTCGCTAAGGGCATTGGTAGAAATGAATCTTCGTAAGAAAGGAAATTATATTTTTGCTACATTCGTGAATTTCAAAAAGGCATTTGATTTTATAAACCACTCCCTCCTTTGGCAAAAGCTTTTTGATATTGGCATCAGTGGTAAATTAATAAGAATATTGAAAGCTCTCTATGACAATGCAATGAAGCAAATTCAAGTCGGCGACGAACTATCTGAGGAAATAAGTATTAGCTCCGGTCTCTTACAAGGAGAGAGTCTTAGCCCAACCCTCTTCATAATATTTTTTTCAGATATAGTTACGTTTTTTCAAAATAATGGTGTTAAAGGAGTCCCTATCGATAATAAAAATGAAGTAATAATGCTCCTCTTAGCCAACAATATTGTACTTTTAAATACTTCAAGGCTTATAAATCTATGATACTCATAGAAACATAGAATTAACGGAACTATATTGTGTTCAAAACTGTTTAATTTTAAACCCAGAAAAATCTAAAATACTAGTGTTTCATAAATCACCAAAAATGAAAAAACTGAAGCCTGTTCTGGAGCATTCTGGGATGCTAAAGTACTGGAGTATACAAAATCCTATACCTACCTAGGAGTTCTATTTTCATCCTCCGGAAGATTCATACTGGCATCTGATCATTTTGCTGAGAAATCCAACATTGCAAGAGCGAAAGTGAGGGAAATTCTTAGGAGAGGCAAAAGCTGTGAATGGGAAACAAAAATGACACTGTTCGATTCCATGGTATCATCAACACTTCTTTATGCTGCAGAAATTTGGAGTCCAAACTATTGTGAAAATGTCGAGTCAGCTCAATCAAAATTCTTAAAATATCTATATTTCTGGCCTAAATGCACCCCAAATTATATTGTACGTCTAGAAACAGGTCGCAACTCACTAACCGTAATAATCTATATAAAGATGAAATTCTGTTTGTTTGTTTGTTTGTTATTTATAGAAATCCATACCGTTTGTCATAAATTCTCCAAATTTCGCTTAGTGGTTCTCTGATACCAAGTGCGAACACCTGTCCATATAAAAATTGCATAACTTCAGCCGATCTTCAGCTGATATTCTTTATTCTTATAAAAATCGTTTTGATCTCGCTTTACATTGGTCTTTACGAAATCGACTGTTTGAGTCGATAAAAGTTTAAAGGTATATACAGCTAGTCCTATATAAAATAATTACCTTTGTATTAAAATATTGTCCCTCCCTGAATATAGATTACCCCGTAAATGTTTAGATAGACTGGTTGAGCTTGATAGGAAGGGGTCGGATTTATCTTTTAATTGGGTATCACAAGTTAAAATGTTGGCTGCGAACAACCATATTGAGGAGTATTTTACAGCCTTTCAAAAACCTAGTGTCTTATTGGCTAGCAAATATGTTATTCTCGAAAAAGTTACAAATCATTTACTGTCGAAGGACATTGATAGTGTCCTTAATTCAAACTATAACACAATATATAGAACTATTTGTAACTACACCAACCCAGAACCGGAATGCTATTTGAAGTTCAATGTAAATATAGGTAAATTAAGAATAGTAAGCCAGTTAAGAATTGCAAACTCTAATTATTTGAAAATATTTTATAAAAATACCGCCTATGTTCTTCAAACTGATGATAAATGTCAATGCTGCCAAAAAAACTATAGTTAACTGTATATAACACATAATTTTACATTGCCCGTTTTTTATTATCATTTTTTGAATCATTATCCATACAAAATAATCTTACATTTGATAGTATTGAAAAATTAAATAATATTTTCTTCTATATAATATCAGTTCTAAAGCCAATGTAAATGTAAGAGGAAAAAAGGAGAAAAAAACAAAACAGAATAATATGAGTTTCCCAACAAATATTCACAAGTCCGTAAATACTTTGATCGCATGGCCTATTTATTTATAAACTTATCTATATACATTCGTTAGTTCATTTGTTTAGTTTAGCTTTGTTAGAAAGTTGTTTATTTTTATTTATTTTTCCTTCTTTATTTGTTTATTTATTGTTTTGTTTTTTTTAACTAATATGAAATCACTCGTTGTTGTGTCAATACCAGAGCTAATTAAATAGCTAGTATCAGTTAAGGGGTATATTATTTAGTTGTACATATCTATTTTATTATAATTTAAATTTTGTAGTATATGACCTAATTAAATAGTAAATTGTCTTTTTCTAATTCTGTTTCACGACCATTCAGAATAAATATTTGTTTTTCTGCTCTTGTTATTTTTAGCTATTAAATTGTATTCTTATTTATTATGAAACTAACTAGGATAATAATTATTGTTTATTTTTGTTTTTTATTTATTATTTTATATTTAATATAAATAACATACTAAAACAGAATAGGCCAGACTCCATGGCTACATTTTGTAACATATAAGCCAATAAGAAACATTTATCTATCTATTCTACAGATTAAATAGAGTTATTAGATGAGTGTATGATCGATTAGAGACAATCTTTGTGGCACACAAAGTGTGAAAATGTAGTACTTGAGGAGAGGATAAATTCAGGTGTACTTTGGGGTCATCATTGTATACCAATTTATGAAGTTGTTTCTCAAAAAAATGAATGGGGGTGGCTGGATTACGATTGCATTTGCTGATCATGGTGTGATAGTCTCAAAGTGGATTATATAGATTGAAGTGTGCTGAGTAAGTATGTATGTTTTCATCAATTAGGACACAGATTGCGGTATATGTAGCTATGTATGGCTATTATATTGTAGTTATAACATGGAATTCCCAAAGGGGTCAAGTTTTTAATTCCGATGTTAAGGCAAAAACTAAGTTTTTTTTGTTTAACATCAATGTCTTGGACACATTGATATTTATGTCGCATCCCTTCAGTTACACTTTTAATATTGTTTTTCTCCAAAAAACCAGCGTTTTTGTTTCTATGAATTGAAAATTTTCATCATCAAACAAGACAAATGATGCGAAATTTCAGAGTTGAGTGGCTTATAGGAAAAAATCACCCTAACGCTCAGCTTCACATTTGAAATATCTAAAAAGTTTTTGGAAGATTTTAGAAAAACGCTATTTCAAAATCTTTATGTAAACTAGTTAAAGTTGCAGCTGTGTCCACGTTCGAACGGGAGTCGCCGAGGAAGAAAACATCTGCGACCAGCTGGAAAGAACACTGGATACAAGACCTAAAGATAATATGTGGGGGCTTGAACGCCAAAATGGGACAAGAAGACATATTCAAGTCTGCAATCGGAAGACACAGACTACACAAGGCAACAAATGAAAACAGTAGAAGACTCATCAACTTCGACACATCCGGAAACCCAGTCATTGGAAGCACATTTTCCCCTCATAGAAATATTAATAAACGTACCTAGACATCCCCCCCCCCCCCATCGACTTACAGGAAACCAAATCGATCATATTTCACATTTCTCCCAACGTGACACCAACTTTTTTATCCCGGAACTGAAAAACTCTGAGCTTTGAAGTGAAAGAAAATGTAGAAACGCACTTTGGACTTCAGCATCATTTTCAAAAAATTTCCCTCTAAATTCCCTCCCCTGTCTAAATTCCTGAACAGGTGATAATTTATTGGAGACCATTCGGGAGAATATGGTGGGTGCGGAAGAACTTCATACCCCAGTTCTTTCAAGTTATGCATTGTAAGTTTTGAAACGTGGGGTCTAGCGTTGTGTTGTAGGAGTATAGGACCTTTCCGATTCACCAATCCAGGTTGTTTTTTCAATAATTTTGCGTGAATTTGTGCAATTGCATTAGGTTGTAGAGGTAACGGTCTCACCTCTAGGCAAAAAGGAATAATGTACGATTCCAGCCATGGACCACCATACTGTTACCATCAATTTTTTCGGGTGTAAATTTGGTTTCGGCATTTATCCTGTGCTTTCGGAGATGTCTAACCACTGCCCTGGCCACCGCTGTCATATCCAATCATTTTTCCGAATAGCCGAGTATAAAAAAAAAAAATTACACGAAACATATAATATTTTATATGACACATGGTTACATTGTTGAATTATTATTATTGTTATAAAAAAGCGTTTGCTCGTAAAAAGTCTTGTTTATATTTATCACAATTAGGCTGTTTTTTCTCTGTTTCTGAAGGCTTCCTATCGGTGATATTAAACTGGTGCCGTAACCCGGGATAAGAAGTGTCCTGAACCGTTATTTTTTTTTTTTTTTCTTTTTGCCTACTCGTGAAGCTGTAAGGTAAGTCGTAAAAGATGGCTGAGGGAGTTCTAAGACCACCAATGCTGAACGTACCTGATATTCGACAGTTACCACGAGAAACATTGGCGGCAGCACACGCGAATACTCTAGACTGGATGAAGCTTAGGTTGGCAACATGTCAGGACCTGAGGAAGGCAATTTCAGATTTAGAGCGCTTTGGAGGAGAAATCGGTGAGCTTAACCACTTTTTGAAAGGCGGGGATCGCCTTATAGAAAGGATAGACACGAAAGTCACTAGTCAATGCGGGGGACGCAGAAGCACTAAAGGCGAATGAAAAGACTCCTTGACTAGTAGTGAAAGAAAGACTGAAGAAGGCATACGGGGGCGGAAGGTGGACCCCGTAAGAAGACATTTTTCAAATGTTTAGGGAGGTTAAGTCACCTCGGCAATCGATCTGGCAGTACACTGCGGCACTATTATCCAGATTTAACAATATTAGCAAAAAGATGAGAGAAGCAATGAGTGCGTCTGAAGTAGAAGGGCGGATGGCATTTTTGTCTACTATTCTCAAGCTATACTTGGCCCAAGAAACCGGAAAAAGAGAGGGTCTACCGAGGGATCGATCCTTTATAGAATGAGCTCAAGAAATGGTAGATTGTAGTGCGAGAGAAGAGGAAACACGAATGGATGTGGAAAAACTAGGGGGTAGCCTACAGGCGTCCCAAAACCACACCAACTGCCTGGAGGAGGAAAGAACCGGCGTACATTGGTAGGGAGAGGCTTCCAGCTACGGAAAAATCAAAAACCAGACTGAGTAATAATTCTAAGAAAGAAGACCGTAAATGCCACGGCTGCGGGAAAAGCGGACAATTAGTAGCGCAGTGCCACCGCACCAGATGCTTTGAATGTGTTACAGAGGGGCATACTAGACAATGCCCCTACATATATTCTAGAAGGGAACAACACAGGGCGGAACCTATGGAGATATACGCCCAGAAGGTGCGGAGAATAAACGGCTCGCCGACGGGAAGTGGATCGTCGAGAGAATCTACGGAGGAATCAGGAACCTCGGAGACCGACGAGGAGATCAATGGACCACCGAGGGGGAAGATGCGGGAGTGGAGGAGATGTAAGGAGAAGCGGAGGAAGCAGGCGGCGAACAGCAGGGGAGAGGGCCTGAGGAGAGTGCAGGAAAAGGGGAGACTACACGCTGTTGAGTTGCAACATTAAGATAGAGTGTGGCTGGTTGCCTATGATTGAAGTGATAAAAGGAGTATTGTGCTTGGTGGACTTCGGGAGCTCTAACACCATCATGACCAGAGGAGCACTGAAGCGGCTATGTGGTGGAAAGAGGATTCCCAAGATCAAGATATGTCATTGGTGGTTGATCACCCTAGGTGGCCTTTGTAGAGTCGAAGGGGAGTCGGAGATATCGCTAGATAGATGGGCAGCCGGAAGAGGCATGTTAGGAGTGCAAGTAGTAAGCCGAATGCCCCGAGAATACCAGTCAATTATTGGATGTAACTTATTGGAGAGGGTAGGTGTGAGGGTTAAAAACAGCGGTGGAAGATGGAAAATTAGGAGTGGGGAAAAAACGTATGAGTGCCGATCAGCACTTAAGAACGGTAGGGTGCAAATAGGTGCGATCGATCGGAAGGAAGATTGGAAACAAATCGTAAGGAGAATTCGAAGACATTTTCTTCAAAGAAGGGGACATGTTAGGGACAACAGAGAGAACCGTTCATGAGATCCCACTAAAACAGGAAAAAATAACTTATGTGAAAGAGAGGAGATACCCCCAGGCATTTCGCCATCACATTCGGGAAGAACTAAAGAACCTATAGGAACAGGGGATAATCATAGACAGTACGTCATCCTATAATAGTCCGTTGTGGGCGTTAAAGAAAAAGAGCGCGGCAGGAGAGAACATAAAGAAACATCGTGTTGTGATAGACTATCGAAAGTTAAAAAAGTTGAAAGAAAATACCGTCGATGAAAAGTATCCAATCCCAAGGTCTGAGGACATCCTGGAATGGCTACACGGAGCTACAATATTTAGTACTTTAGACTTGAAAGCCGGGTATCACCAATTAAAAATGCACCCAAAAGACAGACATAAAACAGCATTTACATTCGAAAGTGGTCACTATAAGTTTACTAGGATGCCATTTGGCCTAAAGAATGCTCCGATAACATTTCAGCGTCTAATGGACGAATTTTTTAGAGGAATCGACGAATCAGTGTGCCAAATTTACATGAATGACCTATTAGTGTTCAGTAAAACGGAGGCTGATCACATAAAACACTTGAAGAGCGTATTTGAGAGGGTACGGCAATTTGGCTTGAAACTTTCGAGTGAAAAATCCCTGTTAGGTGAGGAGCGCACACAGGGGTATTTGGCCCTAAAAGCTGGCCAAAACCCATTTTTTGAAGTTTGAAATTTCTGGTAAATAATGACTCGAAGGTGAAGTAGAGGACCTGTGGGATCATGCAACATGATTCTTATCTCTTCCAGGCCCTTAATCCGGCGGCTATTCTAATTCAAATCTGACCTTATCCTTTAACTCGTCTGTGCTCATAAGTATTGTTCTACAAAATATATTAATTTTCTTTGTTCTTAGTGAAGTATCGGCGTTATCATATGATGGATAGTTCGAGGCAAGGATTGTACTTGTTATTCACATATTTATAATTTTTTTGTATTCAATACTAGTATCAATATCTTTTTGTTTTTTTGGTAGTATATTTTAGAGCTAAAAATTAAATTTGAAGGTTAAAAAGTTATACTTCTGGGCATTTCTGGGCAACGAAATATTTTTTATGATAATGTATAATTATCGTTGATTATGTTTCTTGAAAAAAATTCTGCGAATATCTGCGATTCGGAGACTAATAATTTTTTATTACTAAAATGTCAATTTCATTAAATAATAAAAAAAATTCAATTTTGTTATATTTTCATTTATTTATATTTTAAGATCTTCTGGAATAATAATAATAACTAGAAGGGAATTATTTGACATATTTTTAAAGTCGAAAGCATTAGCTTTAAAAAAAAAATAAGGAATTTTCGTAGTCTTTTCTCATTGGGAAATATTGCCTAGCTAATAGCCTAGAGCAGGTGAAACAGCTAAAACATAAATGATTAATTTTGAGGCATGATTTCTAAGTAAGATGGAATGCTTCTTCAAGGAAAAGAAATGTTTTTCAAACAGCAACAAGAAATGGCTAAGTGGGACGATATCAATTAAAAGCTCAAGATCTGGTGGACGCTCTGAAAAATCATTTGTTACTTTAAAATTTACAACGGATTTATCAATGGTATGCTATGACACCATCTGTTCACAAAATTTTAAGAGATGGTTTTGAAGTGATAAAAAGCCCTCTACTTCATATTGGTCTTTTATCTGAGGAAGCAGCAGAAACTCGAAATAACCATTTCCGGGTTTATAGAGAAAATAAGACCAGAAAATTTTACCGGATAGAGTGCAATCTGGATGTAATTAATAGATTAATATTGACATCAGATCCAGTTATCACAGGTATGAGAAGTTCAAGAAAAAAGGTATCAGGTTTTGTAAGGAAACTTTAGAAATGTTGTCTCCCCCAACCAACTTAACCGATTGTGGTGATTCCGAAAGTTCATTAAGTGACAAGGAAAGTGAATAATGAATAATTAAATTTAATATGCATTTTTAAGAAAGGTTGGTGCGTTTCTTCCTGGGATATAAGTTGTGTTTCGAAGAGGTATTAAACAATTCTTAATGAATTAGGAAAACACATTATTTTTCTTTATCACCATAACTTTTTATATTCACCTATTTTACACTATTTTCATTTTTTTAAAATAATAGTAATAGATAAATGATAATAAATCTTTAATTAGTTACAAGCATATTTCATGGGTGCAATGCATAAAGAGAAAATAATATGAACATAAATTGTAAACCCAGGGATGCCTATTTCACAGTCGGTGGATTTATGTAAAAATTAATTTTATGAAAATTTTCTCCTTAGAGTATTTTTTTTAACTGCTAAAAAAGCATTTTTAATGTCTATTACAAATATAGAAGCCATTTTGAGGACTTTTGAATTAATAAAATGGAAGGAAATAGTTTTGGCCAGCTTTTCGGGTCAAATACCCCTGTGTGGAGCGTATAAATTTTTTAGGCCATTCAATTTCTAAAGAATGGGTCAAACCGGATGCTAACAAGGTGGAGGTAATAAGGAAGATGGCAATACCACGAGATGCAAAGTGGATCCGACGGTTATTAGGAACACTTAACTATTACAGAAGGTTCGTGCCCGAATTGGCAGAATATCTCGTACCTCTGAACAACTTCTGAAAGAAGGGAATGAAGGTGACAGTGGCACCGCTAATGGAAGATAATATGTATACGGAAATGTATGGCACGACTTCAGGAGAAGGCGATATTCGCCTTTCCGGATTTTAGGACGTTGTTTACCATAACGACCGATGCAAGCGAATACGCACTGGGGCTGTGCTATCTCAGGAAGCAGACAGCGGGGAACGCCCTGTACATACGCTAGCAGGCGTCTTACAGATGCGGAAACCAGGTACAGCGCCTTGGAAAGAGAACTATTGGGAATTGTGTGGGCTATTGGTAACTTTAGACCCTATGTGTTCGGCAGGAAGTTTCGTGTTCATACTGACAGACCCCTTCAGTGGGTAGGGAAATTAAAGGAGTAGTCAGCCAGGGTAACTCGCTGGAAAGAATTTCTTACCCAATATAATATGGACATAATTTATAAGCCGGGGATAGAGAATGTAGTGGCAGACTGGCTGTCCAGAGCAATTACAGCAATCTTAATAGAGGAAGATAAAGGGGAATCATCCAGAGTCGTGAGGCCGTTTTTAACAGAGTGGACACCAGAAGGAGAAGGGGAACAGAGCGCGACAGAACCTGGCAAAGGAGAGGACACTACACAAGAGGAAAACATAATCGATGATCGTCCAGCTGATATGGAAGAACTGGAAGAAATGATAAAAGCCAGCAGATAATTTGGAAAACCAGAACCTCGGGACAAATGAGAATGCAACACAGCTACCTGCGGGAAAAGCAGAATCACGACCATCTGGTCAGTGCCGGGAGTAAGGGATGACGAAATCTGTAGGACACTAAAAGATACCTAAAGATGTAGGACATTAAACCCGGAAAAACTTGCCATTTTTTTATGGGCAATGCCACAATATGGGAGAAGATTAAGAGAATTTGGCGGTCAGAGCAGATCGGATTAGATTGGAAATTCATACACTGCAAAGTCATGGTACAGACTATGAGAGATGAAGAAGAGCAGAAAGAGGTACGTCTTATCACCAGGGGAAGACAAATCATCGCGGAGTGCACGAAACACTTCAAGCATTGCGCCGGAAATATTTCTGGTGGGGGATGAAGAGAACAATCACGGACACCATAGGAGCATGTGAAGTCTGTCTCAGGACCAAATACAATAGAAATCCGCCTAAAGGGAAACAAGAAGAAACACCCACAGCAGATGCACCATTTGTATGACCTACAAATAGACACATTTACTTGGAGGGATTATAAGTGGGTTACAATTATCCAGTCCTACGGTGTGCCTGACGGAATTTCGTCCGATGGCGGCAGGGAATTTGATAACAACAAAATTAGAGAAGAAATGAAGAACTTGGGGGTGGTATGACATCTGAATACCCCAGGACACCCAAAGAGCCGAGGGAGTATAGATAGACTACATGGGACCCTTAGCGAACACTTGAGGGTATATCAGCTTGAGAAGGGTTTGGAACCAGACATGGCTATGCAGAAGTAATTGCGTAAAACTATTCTATACAGGGTTCTTACCATTCTAAATCATATTTGAGCTGCGTGGACGGCAACGGGACTATTGGGACACGATGGTGGATGAGGAAATAACAAGGAGATTGCTTAACAATAAAATAGATTGGATAAACTGTGGGAGAGAGATCGAAAAAAAATCAATAAAGAGAAGCATAACCGATTAGCACGGGAGAACTTAAAAGTAAAAGACCTGATGGGAAAAATAAAAATCGCTTCAGTCATATATCGCAGGTTAGATTCCATTAGAGGGAAAGGAATTAAACCGCTATGAGGGTCCTTTCAGGGTTATTGTAATCAGGGAGCACAATATAGTGACCATCGAAAGCGTAAAGGACCCAAGAAAACGAAGAACAGTTAACATAGAACAGTTAAGACTCCCATTAGTGGAGGAACAGCCGACTTGAGCTGGAGTATCGTCGTCTCTATTATATATATATATATATATATTTGTATATATATATATATATATATATATTTGTATATATATATATATATATATATATATATAATTGTCAGACTTGCCTCAACATACACTCATATATATATATATATATATATATATATATATACTTTTCTAATGGTTTTATTTAGTTTTTGTTTACATTTTAAGCAGCATTCATCTTATCTATCTGCATAATAAAAAAAATAAATGCCATTTCGCAGATTATTATTACAGATAAGATTATAACTAGAGACCGGATTCTCGTGCAATTGCACTTTTTTTCGATTGCTTGAAATCGATCGGGGACAAGTTATTTACACGAATTAAGGCATCCGGATTAACATGTGTAAGTTTTATTTTGCACGAAATTGCACATTTTGAGGGTTATTGCACAAATTTGCACATTTCAGGTTTTCAGTGCACGAAAGTGCACTTTTTGATGTATCATTAAAAATATTGAACTTTTTAAATTTTTATTGTAGAGAATAGTTACAATTTATTTTATAATCTCCAACAATATTACCGATGTATGCATGTATTTGTAATTTATTTATCTACCTAATTTTCTAAGAAAGAAAAATGATTCATGATTTCAAAATATTTCTTCGAACTCGTTAAGGAAATGGTATTATGTCGAAAAACTTTCCTTTGTATTAACTTTCTTAGAAGTTCTAACTTGATTTGACTCAACCTTCCCACCTATTCCTTTATTTTCATTTCATTCTGAAGTTGAGTTTAGTTCGGTAAACAAGTAAAATAGTGAAAATGCCTAAAGTGACAGCCAGCCAATCTTCCAAAATCTAAATTCGGATAAAACCATACCTTCTCGATTTGTGAATGACAGTTTAGCAAATTTTTTTGTCAAACATCCTACCAAGATAAAATCCTTTTATTTGTTAGCGATGCCGCTCCGTAAATGGTAAAAACTGGAGAAGCATTAAAAGTTTTTTATTCACATTTAAGCACATATGAATATTACAATAATTATATAAATATGTTAAATTAATATTTGATTTTTTTAATTATACACCACCTCTTCACACAGTTGAATTGCACGTTTTTCAGTGTTTTTAATTTTTGCTTCACGTTTGTCAGTTTTTTATTTTTATTGCACGTTTTTGCACGTTTGGCTAATTTTTATTGCACGTTTTTAAAAATTTTACTGCACGAAATCCGGTCTTTAATTATAACCTATGGTGCCAGTTACAGTGACAGATACAGAATAAAGGTAGGCACAATCAACAATTACATAGCCGCTTTTCTTCGACTACAGGAAATCTTTTAAAATCCTGCTGTAACTTATTAAAAATAAAATTATTTAAATTTTCTATTAGACTGACAGACAATTTTCAGACATCAAAGATGTTAGCAACTACTAAACAAGGATTGCTAAAAGTGGAGGTGCAAAGGGACTCTTGCGTATGGTATAAACTTCATACTCAGTGATTTTCTATAATATATTTGTATTATAAAATTTCTTACATCATTATATCCTTTCATTATTTTCTTTTCAGTGCAGGCGGCCGTATAAAGTGACTTTTGTAACTTGCCGTCTATGTACGCATGTTCTTGTAAGTTCACAAAGGTAGATGCACTCGTGTCTCCTTCAGGAAACTTATATTCGGAAAAATCATTGAATCGGTAACCTTAAAAAGAAAATAATGTAGCAACCGTTGTTAAAAGTATAATCTAATTTTGAAAAAGGTAAAAGGTTGATAAAAATCATCTGATCTCTAGGTGTAACCGTAACAAGAGTAATACATTATTAATAATACGGTAAAGTAATACCACATTATTAACAAACATTTTACAAAATTTAAAAAGTAACATAGTTATGCAAAATGCTTCGAATTTAAATTATTTAATTCACAATACTTTTTCAATTGCCTTTATTGATATTGCTGTTTATAAATCATTTAGTTTTTAATTAATGGATTAGTTTTTACAAAATTTATAGTTACCTAAATCATCTTTATCAGTTATATCGGGATCCTCTTTATTTTCTAAAGAAGTATCAAATTTGCTTCCTCCTTTGGTTCCAGTAGTCGTTAACGACACAGAGGATACAGATGGCGTTGGGATAGATTCGTCGGGCGAAAGCGCCTCTTCAGGACGTGTTTGAAATCCTTCTCCTCCAGAAAAGTACTCCACCAACCTTCTGACGGTGTCATAGGATGGCGCAGAATTTCTCAACGTCAGCAGCATGTCGTTGAAAATGTCTGCCGCGTTCATTCCTTTTAAAAAGAGGTACTTTACAATGATAGGGATTTCCGAATCTTGAATATGCCATCTTGCATTTGACATCATTTTATCTTTTTTTGGCTCATTCAATGCAAATATTTCACGCTCTAATGATTCTTTATACTTTTTTTCTATGTTTAGTTTTTTTGTTTTTATCGTTTCTGCCTTGAGGAAGTCACATTCTTCAGAATTTTCAAGGGGTTCTGGCATTCCTCTCCCAACCCCGGTGCCAGATAACAAGCCAATCGGAAAGCGGCTAAAGGACTCAAAAACGTCCATAGACTTCTTATATCTATCTCCTCGCTTCTCGGCTTTCAATTCTAGGCCCGAAGGCATCAATGCACCGATTACATTTACCACTCCTGCAGCGGAAAATAAAAGTTCAATATTAGCACATTAACATCGTAAGTAAAGGGAAGGTTTCTATTATTTCATTAAAATTAAACTGTTGTGACTACAAAATTTTCGAGTTTCCAATTATTCATGAAACTGAATTATTTCTACCATATTAATCTATTTCTAGCGAAAGGTATTCTTATTTATATTCCTGATGAATGGTGTTTTATATAAGCTATTATTAGTATTACTTTTTACTTTCACTTACCTATATATGAAATAAATAGTAAGTGGAAGTATTGCGATCGTGAAAATTTTCGACTTCCGGTTTTCAACGGAAATACACGTTTTGGGACCCCCTGAGTCGAAATAACCAAGTCCCGCGAAATGGTCTGTGTGTGTGTGTGAACAGACTAGCTCAAAAACTATAAACCGTGGGAACCTGAAATTGAGTATTTAGTGTAGGTATATGCCCGCGATGTGACAGCAAAAATTTCATCAAAATTGCTCAAAGGGAGGGGGTACTTTATTTAATAACTTTTTACGTTTTTTTAGATTTTCTCAAAAACGGCTCTAACGATTTTGATTAAACTGAGTATTTAATCGATCTATATGCCCGAAATATGACTGTAAAGATTTCATCAAAATTGATTAACCGGAAGGGGGACTTTACTTAATAAATTTTGTATCATTTTCACGTGTTTTTTTTTTTTTTACTCAAAAACGGTTTTAACGATTTTGATCAAACTTGGTATTTGATGTATTTATATGACTGTAAAAATTTCATCAAAATTGATCTACGGGAGGGGGGACTTTACTTAATAAATTTTGTATCATTTTCACGGGTTTTTTTATTTACTCAAAAACGGCTTTAACGATTAACAAAAAAATAAGATATGAATGTAGAAAAATGTGTGACTTTGGGAAATGATAATTAGCAAAACACGTCAATTTCTAATCTAAGTAAGTTGGTAAGTGAAAGTTGTGTGTTGCGCGCACGCACCAGATTTTTTTTTTACGACAAGAAATATGAGCAATTGAAATTCAAAGTGATCTCCTTTAAAAATTAGTAATGTCAGTTACGACAGTTTACCTCTGAGGTACAGATATATAATTAATTAGTATATTACAAATAATTAAAGTAACTCACGGAATTGAATCAACAACTCCAGATATATCGTTTTCTACAAATAACCTTGCCAATCTACACAGCGAGTGGTGGAAAACCAACTTGGAGGAAGTGACCTCAGGCCAACTAAACTTAAGATTAACTTCAATGTACCAACACCCGAAGGCACCTCCCCTACCAAAATGGAATTTCAAAAAACCCGAATGGAACACCAATACCTATCTTGTGAATAGATACACTTCTGACATAAAGGTTTAAAAAGCTTTGCCTCAGCACTTTTACAAGCAGCAAAAGCAAAGAAAGTATTCCCAAAGGTTGCAGAAAACAGTACAAGCCAGACTGGACAGAGTAGCTAAACAAGTTAGAAAATACTGTTTCGCAGCTCCGAGATTAGGCTGAAAAACACCGGTCCTCTTACAATAATATAAAGCTAAAAGAAGCTACTGCAGATCTGCGCTATAAGACCGAGATATCTAAGAGGAAGGAAACTTTGGTGGCTGGCAAAATCACTACCTGGAGACATAAACAAATATGATCCACTGACTTTGGAAAAAAATGGTAAGCTAATCTCCGGAAAAGCAGCAGGAGATGTCCTGATCGACCGTACAGCCCAATATAATCAATATAAGTCCTGCAAGGAAAATGGAAATGAAGAAAAAAGTAGAGAAAACCGTTTACATTACAAGAATTAAATAATGCTATCGACAACCTGAAACCTTAGAGTGATCCTGGAATCGATGGTATCCTATATGAGTTTCTGTGGCTCCAAACCAAGAAGCACCTCCTTAAGCTCTTCAACACAAGTTGGAAGAAAGGAAAAGTACCAGAGACCTGGAAGGAAGGAGTAATCATCCCAATACTGAAGGAAGGTAAAAAAAAACTATCATCCCATTACCCTTCCAAGCTGTATGGGAAAACTAATGGAGAGGCTTGTGAATAACCGATTCATCTGGCTACTTGAAAAAATGAGGTGATAGTTCCTGAATAGGCCGGTTTCCTCAGATTTCGCTCTACAGAAGATCAAGTTGCTTATATCGCCCAAGAAATAGAAGATCGCTTTCAAAAAAAGGAGTACACGCTTGCGGTCTGTGTCGATTTGAAAAAGGCTTTCAATAAAGCGTGGACGGAAGGCTTAATATTGAAAGCTGCCAACGCTGGGATAAATGGGAAGGCCCCCATATGGCTTAGTGACTATCTACAGTCCCGATTGTGGAGAGGGTGAACATGCTGACCAAATTCTACAAACGTGCAGGATCTTTTCTAAACTAAGGAGTCATATATCGTATGGGGCCGTATCGATGGTCGATAATATCAAAGTAGATGTTATCGACAGTAAAATATCCATTATCGGAAGAAATATTCCAATATTATCGGCCACCGATGTCCTGTAAGGGACACCTTTCTAAGCTAGTTCTCAATGAATAACTTATTACTAAACAGTTCTGTACCACTGTCGTAAATAAGACAATTTTTTTCTGCTGATTACATTTACCACTTTGGGTATAAATAGCATGATCGATACTTTGTTAAATTTGTTTTTTCGTTAAAAATAGATACGCTGATAAATCATCGGAAATATTTATCATGATGTATAAATGCAAACTTTAAACATTAATTCAATAAAAACAATGGCAAGGTTTTTACCGCCCCCCCCCCCAAGGTACAGAGCTCTTTGGCAGTACCGTGATAAAGTGCCGGATCCAGGGGAGGGGCACGAAAGGCTAGGGTACCAATTAACTGTTACTATTTCTGTATAAAAAGGGATATTTTTAGTGATTTTATAACTATTTAAATGAAAAATGGACTGAATTTAAACATTTAATAAAAATTTACAATGTAACTATGCACTGATATTATAAATTTAGAAATAACTAATAGAAAAATAAAAAAGTGCACCCCCCGCTCTAGAATTTTCTGGATCCACTATGCTGTCAATATTACTGAAGATATAATATATAATAATATGCAGAGGCGGGATAGATACCTTTTTTCTTGATGAGAGGCCAATCACGCTTCATCTCGATTACGAAGCCCTCCTCACGATCGCTGACGGTGTTCTGATCCCAGACACCGATGTCGATCTTCGAACTGTCGAGCCAATGTTGGTCCGCTTCCGTCTCCACTTCACATTCCTTCACCATGGTAGAGACTTTATTGATGGTATTCCTTACACCTCGTTCCAGGGCACACGACGGAAGATAGAGCTTGCGGAACACTTGTTTCTGGTGTTCCATCGATTTGCGGTAATATTTATCAACATTCACAGTTTTGAATAGAATAATATCTCCTTGCTCTTCTTCTTTGTCAATCTATTGAAACAGATTTATTTATTAATTACTTAAACTTATATACTATAGCCAAAAAGTTTAGCATGAGGTCGAGAACGAGTAAAAGAGTTCATGCTCTTTTAGATGGAGATTCTACTAGTACTTATATATTATATAATAATCTACATCATTTTCATAATTAGCTCCCCCGATAACCCAAGAGGCGACCCCAATATCGATTGTATCGCGTAAGTTGAACTAAATCGATACCTTACCGTGGAATCTCAAAATCGATTTGGGTTCGGATTATAGGTTATCTGAGGTGCTAAATTTAAAATGATATCGATTATAAGATCACGTCGACAATTTTCGATTTCATGAGCATTCCCATTTTCATACATTGTGAAAAGCTTTTTAGCGCTGTTGCCAATCTTCTTAACAAAAAAAATTTGAACACAGATCGAGGATATTTAAGGTCAAAGCTAACTTAATCGAAGCCAAATATTAAAAATTTTCTTTTGAAGCATCAGGCTCATCATATATCTCTTGCAAAAAAGAAAAAAAATTAACTGTTTCCAAGGTTTTTTTAATAGTCAAAGTATAAACTGCTTTCTTTAAGATAGGGATTAGGGATTGATGATCAGGATTGTCAGTAAAATTTTCTTTTTTTGCAATCGAAAGAACATTTTGTGCAGGTGATGTGTTTTACTATAATTAATTATTATGTAATATATCTTATCTTTCTTCTTCTTCTTCTTCTTGATCATCCCTCTTCTACCGCAGCGCAGTGTGAGGTGCCTTTCGATACAGCCTGATCCATGTATCCCGGTCCAGAACCAACTGTCTCCTTCTCCTCCAGTCCAGACCTCTCCTGTCAAAGGCCTCCTTCAGTCCTTCACTCCATGTCTTCCTAGGTCTTCCTTGCGGTCTCTTTCCATCGGCGATAGCCTCGTATGTGGCTCGAGGAATGCGATTCTCCGTCATTCGAGACACGTGTCCGAACCACCTCAGGCGATGTTCTTCTAAAATATCCTCTGCTGGCCTGACATCCAGGCTCGCTCTGATCGTAGTGTTCCTCACACGGTCCCGCCTTGTCTTTCCCTCGATTTTCCTGAGGTACCTCATCTCCGTTGTTTGGATCTGGCTTTTGTGTTTTGTGGTGAGGGTCCAGGATTCACTACCATACGTAAGTATCGGAAGGAAAGTATTTTTATAAATTACCTTTTTGGTATGTTTTGAGATTTCCCTCTTCCCCAGGAAGCCAATCTTTAAGGAATTGAAGCATCTTCCCGCAGCCTTTACTCTCTCCGTAATCTCGCCGTCCAGCCATCCGTGCTCATTCAGGTGGGACCCAAGGTATCTATAGTCACTCACCTGTTCTATTGCCTCTCCATTAAGCCTAAGCACTCTATCCGCACGGTCTTTTCTCCTTCCTAACCTCATAAACTTGGTTTTCTCTGTATTGATTACCATATTTATTTATTGATCTTATCTTTAAATAAATAAATCTGTACAGTCCATTTTATTATTTCAGTTTTTTTTAGTTAGTTCAAGAGCTAAGAGGGTTTGATCCTCCGGGCCGGATATGGATACTCATGAGACTTTATCATTACGGAGCAGAAAAATCACGAAAAAAGCCCAAGCAATGTTAGTCAAGCCCTAGGTTCTGCAAGTCCGCTGCTGGGAAGTTGTCAGGGAGTGATGGAAAATCAAAGGCATCCATGTCCTAATCATTATTTTAATATTAGTTACTTAATATCGTTATTTTAATATTAGTATTACAGCAGAATTTCATGAACCAGGTTCTCAACCGCGTCAGAGATCATAAAATTAACTGAAGATCAGACAGAAGTGAATGGCTCTGAATGAGAACAAAATTGTTGATGTTTTTTTGTAATTGTCAGTGATGTTTGTAAAGGTAAGGAGTTTCCGGCCTCTTTTTTAAGAAAAAACCATTGAATTTCCGACTGTTAATGCTTATGAGAATGATCATTTGAAAACTGTACGAGTAAACATAGAAATTTAAAGTCGTTAAGGAGTAAAAGAGTTCATGCTCTTTTAGATGAAGATTCCAATAGTACTTCTTTTAATCAATCTGTTGCTATTGAACTAGGGTTTAGAGGTACAAGATCACCATTGACTGTTCAGTAGATACATGATGTATCACCTAGAGATGAGGGCACAGAAATAGAGTAGTTCACTGCTTCAGGTGTCGGGAAATGTAAAAAAAGTTGAGTGAGAATAGTTAATAATTTAGCCCTCCTTAGTTAGACAATTGAGAGATAATATTGTCAATACAATTCCTCAATTTAACTATGATTACTCTAAATCTAGTATGATTCAATTTGAACCTAAATTGTTAATAGCCCACGATTACTTAGACTATTCGTAATTAAAGTAAATCGTATGGCTGTCAGTCAGTAAAACTTGGTTAGGATGGGTCGTTCATGGAATCGGGGATGTTGATAAGCAAAAAATCTAGTAGTAGCTAGTAACCTTCATGTATGAAGTGAATAAATTAGAATACGAATTAAATGAAAATAATTTTAGATGATTGTTTTTCTCTCAAGACGTCAATAAGTTTAAAAGGGAGCAGAAATAAAAGATATCTAACTTACCAGTGCCATCGTGCTCTTCCTTGCCGGAATGGTTCTTCCACTACGTGATTTTAAGGCCTCGTACGTTTCTAGAGATTTAAACTTATAGTGTGATTTATCATAGAACTCTTAAAATTATATAACAACTATCCAACAATATAATTTGAAAACTTATTTTAACGTATGGGTCATTCCATATCAAGTGGTCCAAAGTGGTTGCTCGATCATTTTAGAAAAAAATATTTGAGAACATTGGTAGCTACGAATTTTTGAAAATAGTCATTTTCGTGCTTATTTAGCAATGAAAAAATTTCTCATTTTCTCAAGGATGGTATGTCATAGACTAATAATTCTAACACAACTGTTTTCCAAAAAGTCTGTTCTATGCTTCGTGTTCTCTTCATTATTTGAATATTTTGAAGTCTAATACTTAAAAAGTGCTAGTAAAAAAACTGCTTTAAATTCTCAAAATACCGTTTTTGAGGGTAAGTTTTGGTTAAAAGGGCATGTACGCCAAAGCTGATTATTGGCATGATAATAAACCTAACTAAGTAGCATTCATTAAAAGTATTCTTAACCCTATATTCTTTACATTATTTTTTTATGAATTTTTAAAGTTCAGATGATTTCATTTTTTTGTTAACTTTAGGCTCTAATATCTCTGGTGGGCCAGTTAATAAAAATCTATTTTTTTTACATGTTATGCTTACATGCAACATAAATCAACTGCAAGAAATTTCAACCTGTAGATTTAAGTACATTAGTAGCTACGAATTTTTGAAAATGGTCATTTTCGTGCTCATTTAACAATGCGTAAACTTGATCATACTTCATTAAAAATTTTTACTTTCAATACCCCTTATTGCTTTTTGTTTTTTAATTTTATCTATGTCTAATGCAAAAAAAAATACACATATATATATATATATATATATATATATATATATATATATATATATATATATATTGGGTTTAATTATAACTAAAATCTACTCTATTAAATTTTTATTATTTTTTTTAACGAAAAAGTGATTAAAAATATTTTCAGTTGGAGATAGATAAAATTAAAAAAAAAAAGAAAACAGTTAATAAGGGGTATTAAATGTAAAAAAATCACAAACAGTAAGATTTTAATGAAGTATGATCAAGTTTACGCATAGTTAAATGAGCACGAAAATGACCATTTTCCAAAATTCGTAGCTACTATTGTACACAAATCTACTGGTTGAAATTTCTTGCAGTTGATTTATGTTGCATTTAAGCATAACATGTAAAAAAAAACTTGTGCGATAGCAAAATTTAGTAGTTCTCAGCAGTTTTCCATTCATTATTGCTAATTTATTTATGAAGGGTCTAATTTCATCAACAGTCGAGTTTTTTTTTACTGCTTGCTTGTTTTTTACTACGAGTTGCTTTTTGCAAATACATCGTGAAGGTGAAGCGATAAGTGTATTTACGTCTCTTTTGCCTTTCTGGAAATCAAGAACGATTACTGTTCCTCTAAAATCGCTTTATATTGTTTTCAAAAATGTATTATGGAACTAAAGTTTCTTAACTAAAATATAATTAATTAAACAACATCGTTACACCCGGTTTTGAGTAAATAAAAAAAAACTCGTGAAAATAGGACAAAATTTATTAAGTAAAGTGCCCCCTCCAGTTGATCAATTTTGATGAAAGTTTGATTGCCACATCGCGGGCATATACATACACTCAATACCTAAATGATCAAGCAACTACTTTGGACCACTTGATATGGGAATGACCCGTAAGGTGTTTCATTACTTGTGTGTTTTATGGTGTAGAGGTGCTGTTCATGTAATAGACAAATTTTCTATTTAAATAATATATTATATAATAATAATGCAATACAATTCAGCTATCTAGAAAATAAAATCACTTTTATTTGCTTCCATTTTCAACTAAATATAAAAAAGGAATACTGTAGCACCATAGCACACACTATTTTTTAGCTTTGTTAGCTAGGATTGACAACTACCACCATTGATGCATCAGGGCGGCTATAAAAATTATAAAATAACCAAACAATATCAACAAACAAGACGGATACAGACTGGTACCCTGCACTAAACATCAGACAACACATCAGAGAGCTGACGGCATCATCCCCCCCTCCCCTACCACCTCCAACTGACCACGCCCCCTTTGACACTGGCCAATGGGACACAGACTACGCTCCCCATGGAAGAATAAAATACCTGATCCCCTTCTTCACTCTTATGAAGGAGTTTAGCAGTTGCGCTTATCAATGCGGATCGTTTAAACTTTTAAAGAAGCCCTGCCTGCTTCTGTGGAATCATCTCTTTTAGATTGCGGCCTTAAGCTATAAAGGTCCATGCACATTCCTTGGGGCAACCATGCAACCATGCACAGACCTTGACGGCTGTCTATTTGGATAGGCAAAGGGAGCATTGCTCTGATGAGATCGCAACCCGCGTTTTTCTAGTTCGTTTTTTGTAAGTGCGTAAAAACTTTTTCTACAAACTGTGCAGTGCGGTGTATCATACAATGGATTGCGTAGAAGCACCTCTGCCGGATACAGATAAGGAATCTCATCAGCTACCGGAGAGGGCCGGAAATTCGCCAAAGAGGAAGAAGGCAAGGAAGACCAAAAAGGACAACCCGCCTCCAGTTACTGTGACAAATCAGTATGCCCTGCTGTCTGAAAAAGAAACGGAGGATCAAAGTCCGGCATCCCAACTAGCGGCAGCGGTTGCACAGAGACAAGAATCATTCGAAATCCCAAGGTTAAAAAGACAAAGAAATTATTACCTGAGATTCTTGTCAAAAATAAAAATAATAGACTATTATCTCTGACTTACAAGAAAGGAGATATTTATTTATTTAGAAAAGGAGGCAGACAGGCCGACTCTCCTGACGCATCTAAATTACTGTGGCATAGGATAAAACTCTTATGCTACAAAAAACACAATCTTCGCCCAGAAAAAAGTTATCAAAAATCTGAATACGTCGATTCCCATGGAAGATGTCAAGAAGGCCCTCACAGGAGTTAGTGCGTTCCACGCTAGGATATTGCAAAAAGAACAGCATCTTACGGCACTAAAACCGATCTCACTCCAGTTGTAATAACAGTAACGGCTGGTGTCACCATTAAACCCATTACCAAAAAAGTTCCTTACATCAACAGGTGCGAATTTGCTGTGGTAAATTATATACCACCAAAGCTCTACAGATGTCAACAGTTCAGGAACGAAAACAATTATTGTAGACACCTTGAGAGGTAGGTCAAATGTGGGCGCCTATCCCTCCTCAGAGGTTATGCTGTTGCGAGGGACGACCTTCACGACACCCACGGATGAAATCAACACCAATTTAACGGAATCAGGCAACGATTTATGTTCTGTGTACTGTTACTACTGAAATTTAATTCGAAACAAGGGGCGTTCATAAGGTTTTATAGGACGCTGCACCCAAATTTAATTTAGGACTGATACTTATACGTATTTCTGTAGCATGAATGAATAATATTTAGTGTTAATGGGGGTCTATTTATCGAAAATAGTAGGCTTTATAAAATTTCTGTGGGGGAAGTTTTAGTGTTATATATTCATTTAATGTCTTATATTTCTTCGATATAAGATATTAAAGGTCTGTTAACATCTCATTAGGCGAGGATTTAGGAAAAAATATCTGTCTTGATTAGCGGTGTGGGTGTAGTGCTTAAGCCAGAAAAAAAGTTACATATGACTTTGAAAAGATTACAATTGATTTCGAAAAATCTGCATTTGACCTGGGTATGGTTACAATCTACTTGTAAAAGGTTACATATGTCGCAAAAAAGTTACAATAGACTTGTAAATGGTATATGTGTGTGTGTGTTGTATTTGTGTGTATGAGTGCGTTCGTGCGTGCGTGCGTGCGTGTGTGCGTGCGTGCGCGTGTGTGTTTGTGTGTATTTGTGAATGGTGAAAAGAACACTAAAACGCTCGAATTCAGAAGCATGACCAATATCTTAGTTCGGGCCATCGAAAAAAAATACCGGTGGATTCATAGAGTCTTGGTAAAAACGATCTAGAATAGTTAAGACTGCGGCAATCTCTGAAGCAATCAAAAGCGTCAAAGATGCATGTCGCCAGCAGGAAGTTTGTATTCCGGATTGTCCATTTCGAGTTGTAGCAACATGCATGGAGTCTTGAATACGGCTCTGTTCATATTCCACATAGAAAAATACAGAACTGGCAAAAAATCAGCAGAAAACATTGCACTTGCTAGCCTGCCACATCTCCTGTATAATGAAGACCCTAGAACTGTGTATTAAGGAAGTTGACATGATCGACAAAATAAGGGCTGAACAGTTAGTTGGCACAACAGCTTACCCCTCACCATCAGAATTTCAGTAATTTATTGCTAGTAGAAGTAAGTAGGACCACCTTGTTAAAATTCTTGGCTCAAATAACAGGTGCGCCTATTGATATGCGGGACAAGTAACGTGGATAATAAAGACGATTTGAAGATAAAATATGAGAAAAAAAATTTCAATTCCATCTTTTTAGTTAGACCAGTCTTGTAATAGTAGTGTTTTAAAGGCCCTAATGGCCGAAGCACCTTATCTATATATATATTACAAAACTTATTTTATATTATATATTTTAATTTATTATAAATAATAAATTAAAATATATACTATTTCTGAATGATTTCAAATAATTTAAAAATATATATTTATTTTTACCTTTCAGATATAAACCAAATTGGTGCAATTTTTTATTCCATTCGGCCTTCCAGTTTTCTGAATCCATTGTTTTCACGTTTTCTGTACCGTCAGTGTGCATGGTTAGTCTTGGCAATAGAATCTTTGAGGTATAGAGCTCCAATAGTTTCATTAAACTTGCTCCACCATTATCACATTTCATGGATTGAAAAAGGTATTTCTGAAGATTCAATAGATTACATAGATGTTACAAATAACCTTATAATTCAAATTACAATCTATTTATTTTTTCGGTACCGATACCTGGCCAGTGGGTACGTCGAGATTTATTCCGTGGGGCCTCCACGAAATAAAAGTCAACCATCCCAGGGCGGTTCGAACCGCCACCGTTCGGCTAGAACGTGCTAAAGCGGGTCGCGCTCAAACACGCTCGGCTATCCCGGCCCTATTTAGATATACCTTATATTTATTTTTATATATTTCCTCTGAGGTATAAAATTTTCTTTTGGTCAAAAAAAAAAAAAAAAAAAAAAAAATAGCTCTAAGAATCATCTATGAACCACCCTCGCTGGGATGTTTTCTTTCGTTTTTTTTTTTTTTTTTTTTTTTTTAACGGACATTCTATTATAATCTCTATAAAGCATGCTTCAAAAAATATTTTGACATAACTTAACAATTAAAGTTTATAACCTGTTTACAAATCTTTATTATTTTTTTTTCCCCCAAAACTTGAAAAATTGGAGGTATTTCCTTTTAGCAATATACCCTTCAATTGGTTATTTTTTCAATTCATAGTTACGTTTACGTTGAACTTTGATCATTATTATTGAATAATTAAGATATATTGAATAATTAAGAGAAAAGACTCGACCACTGCCGGGAATCGAACCAAGGTCCTCTGCATCTCGGATGCAGCGCTCTCGGTCGTGTTCGAATCTTTTCACTTCTAATAAAATAAAAAACAAAACTACTAAAAAAAAATTCTAATAAAATATTATGAATTAAGTATTTAAAAATAAATAAACACAATCGGATTTGCCTGCCTCGAAAGGATGGTCCTAATCTTAATCCTAAATGCCGTGGAGTCCTTATCTTTGTTTACACTTTGGTATATTCAAAACAAATAGCAATCAACTCCCATCTAGCACGATCGTTCAATAGACTCCCAACAATAACTACCCCATCCCATTCATTGGGCTCGCTATATACAAATTTACGGGGAGGAGCAATGGAAGATTTAATTGACACCTCAGAATTACTTTTACTTAACTCTAGAAAATCCACGTTCCTCAGCTCAAGCTATCGAAAATATTCAGCAAAAGACCGTTCGCATTGTAAACCGAATATCTACAGCATTGTAAAATAAAAAGCTGGTATACTGTTCCGTTATATTTAATTTTTTCTATATTTTTTATTTTAATATTTGATGGAGAGAGAATATTTGGTCTACGGTTGATCAGTTCTTCCTCCGCGGAGTATATCCGCTAATTTCCGCGACGTATTAAGCAATTCGACTATTCAGGATTAACTTCTTTTATAACAAACCGGAAGGGGTGAGATTCCGCAATAATTATTGCAATTATTTTTTTATCCCTTTTGGTGAATTGTTATTTTCATACCTAATTCCAATTCTAACCGGCCCTGGCCATTTACGGATATTGTTTATGCCTTCTTACGTTATTCTTGATGTTTTTACTTTTCAATTCCAATTATTTTATTTGTGAGATACTCTCGTTTTTTAAATTTGAGCAATTTAGTACTTTCTTTTCACGATGTTTTCTTAAAGTTAGCAAGATTGGTTTCGTTAGGATTATTTAATACTTCTAATTTATCAGCTTTTCTTTTGTCGCAGATGTTAACACAATCTGCATCGAACCAAGGTCATACGGATTCAACTAATATTATTTTATTTGATGACTATTGAATCCAATAAATACCTATATATTTAACAATGGCAGTAGATCCCACCTTAGGACAGTAGTCCCTAGTCCAGCCCCACCTGGCTTCGCTGCAATGTGCTGAAATAAACGGGTCTTGGGATCATTGAAAGGGAAGGTTAAAGCGGCACAGATAAGTGTCTGATAGCAGCTGGTAGGAGCACGCTTCAGAAATGCGTAGATCCGGGTTCAAATCATGGCCATGAGCAATCTTTTCTCTTCAGTTAAAATTATTTAAATTATGATCATCAGATTTAATTACATTAATTAATATGTTTCAACCGACTATAAACGACCAATGTGCATCTCTGATAATAATATTATTGATACCTGGTCTTCTTTTAATTATAATCTAAGAAACGAAAAGTTATTCAGTTTGCTCTAACCTGTATATTATGTAAATATATAGTATATACTTACTTCCGCTACGTTTTTTGGTTCCGCTGTAAAGTTATTCCTTATTCTATAAACTACAAGGATGAAATCGAGAAAACCTCCGTCTGTTCCATCAGAGACGTGGACCCGTTTATCAAGATATGTTCCGACTACTACATTGTTCATATTATAAACTATAAACAGAAAATTTTAATTATTTAACCATTACCAATTTATAACAACCATTGATTTATTCGATCAAAAGTGATTTAACTTAAGAGTTTATTTACTAGAGTGTATAAATAGGTACAAACATTTGGTATTAGAGGACAATCATCTCTCCTAAATGAATGACGGTAGCTCTATGGATTTAGTCAGGATCGTCATGAGGACCTGGAATATCGGCGATAGCTCACTTTGCAACCGCCACGAAACTGAGGATATTGTGTACTTCGTGGCAGTGTGCCCGATTCTGGCGGAAATTAGAATTGGAAAATTTGGAAGGAAGGCGCTTGTTTTACAGGACTTGCTTTACCTAACAGAGTATTGTTTTCATGGCAAATATTCTTTAGTTTTGTTCAATTTTGTAAGAAGAGCTTTGGGCTATAAATTTGATTATGCACAAAAATAAAATTATTATTTCCTTTGTGCATTAGAACAATTGTTTTCTAAATTATTATTAATTAAGGTCAAATATTTTCCTTAATAATCGAAGAGTTCACTGTGGCATGATCGGCGACTGTGACAGGATTATAGACAACTGCTATTTTACAGAAATTGAAACACTGATAAAACGAGATGAGAGTATCGGTGAGTATTCACAAATATAAACGACCCTTTGTTAATCGCTTACGGTTAACGGTTTTGTAATCAAGACATTATTTCTAAAGTTAAATATAGCCTCTTGAATATATCCAAAACTCTAGTACGCCGAATTAAGAAATGAGAGGTTAAAAATATTTAGTCATGATTATCAGATTGGATCCCATTCTGGAATATTTGAACGAATTCACAATAATACAGAGTTGGATGACCGTGATAAATTTCATTATTTATAATAATGATTTCAATTAATAGTACCTAATTCTAAAAAGCTCAGCAATTAATTTCTAGTTATTCTCCAACAGCTTGTAACTATAATAAAGCTGTGAATTCATTAAAAGCAAAGTATGGGGAGCTAGATCTTCTCATAGAAGTTTATGCTCTGGAACTACTAAATTTAGCTCTTTGTAATTTACAGGAAAGAAAAGAAATATAGGACAATATAAAAACTCAGTTAGGGGAAGTTGAATCTTTAATCTTTTTGCCCAAGGATATCCTGAGAACCCGGAATAGAGGCTCACCGTTCGACAACGAAAGCGTTCTGAAATCCAAGCGGAGTGATTTAATGAAGTTCTTCAAGAGGGAGGCGCAGGATGAAAAGATAATTAGTTTGGCAACAGTCAGTTTTCAGAACACCCACAAAAAACAAAACAAAGGATGGGTCTTCTACGTCAGAAGTTTCAAAGACTATAGGTGCTAATTTACTAGCACATAAGTTTACTATCGATTATTCACATTGGGTTTTTTTGTTAGTCCACGTCACATTTTATTACAGAATGCCTAGAAGCTTATAAGCTAAGTGAACGAAAGGCGTTGTTAATTTAGAACGGATGCTGTTGACTTTGTTTCAAGAAGGGTCCCACATGTAAGAATTGTCGGGTGTTTGTTTAAATGCAATGCATGCAGTAAAAGACATTACAGTTGAAGACTAACCTGTAATTTTTTCCAAAGTTGTTTTATCTTTTAGAGGACCCTATTACCCCCATTACCATTACAGACGAAACAGGCGAGATGATTGATATATTTCTGTGACCTGATGTGGCGGTAGAATTTTTACTGGGAAGAAGAATAACCTGAGCTGTGGTTAGTAACCATGGAGACGTTGGGTGTTGATAGGTAAGACTGCTTCACTAAAATGATGGTAACTTCCGTTTTAAAATGAGGATAAAGGTTTAGCACAATTGTGGGACTTTGATGTTAGGAATGTCGGATCCAGGGGAGAAAGTCAAGACAGGAATCGAAGCTGAAAAAAAAAAAGAACACCACTTTTTGAATACTGTTTATCTAGATTTAAATGGCAGATATGTGGTCTCGCTTCTTCGGGTTGCAAGTCATGCACCCTTTCTTCTTATTATGGACATGCCAAACGTTGCTTAGAAAGATTTGTAAAGTTGAAGCCAATGCATACCAGATAACGGGATTGGATTTGACCAGTTGTAATTAATCTTTTTTTTTAATTATTTTTCGAGTTCGCGCAGACGGTATAAGAGAAGGGGGCGGTATTATGTTATGTTACTGTTTCGCTTCAACATAATTTGAGATCCTCCTCCACCTTTCATAGTCTCTGAGGCCATTAACACTCCTAGAGCTGGAGAAGCTACCTCCAGGGCAGATTCAGGATGATAGGACAACCGCAAAGGTTCCAGGTGGAGGCTTCCATATAGTGAGGATGCACTATGACACTTCATTGGCACTACCAAGAAATCTATGACAAAAAAGCTGGACCGCCCTGAGTTTCTTGGCAGACGCATTTGGGGTCCCCGGATATCCAGCCGTCACGACAACCAACTAAATTCGCTGATCACCAGGATATTATGCTCCTCAACCAACAAAAAATTTCATCCTTTCGAACCTTGAAACTATTATTCAAGAGACAAGAGAAGGATTGACGTTGTAGGATATCTGATTCTGTTCAGTAGACCCCTTTCTCAAATCTAGGACATAAACTATTATTTAATGCAGAGGCTTTTTATTTAGTATTTATAATAGTCTTTACGTAACGTTCAGAGTGTAGCAGAAGTCCTCTCTAATGTCACTTTCTATTCGCTAAAACAGACGTGCAATGTGTTGTTTTTAGCTGTTGTGTTTAGCAATGTCTTTTAGGGATATATAATATCTTATCTTTAATTGATATCAATTAAAATTCTTACCATTCAAGGTTTTTATTTTCCAAGTGAATATAGCAAAATATGTACCGTCACGAGATAATAAGGAGTTGATTATGGCTTTAGATGATTCGTAGTCATTCATACATTCCTCTAGATACGCCATTGTTACCTGTATACGAGTTTTAATTAATATAACTATATTTTAACATTAGCTAACATATTCTGATGCTCTACAATAAAGCTGCTTAATAAAACGTGATGAACAAACATAATATGGTTAAAAGGAGGACTTAATAACTTAATAAATTGCATAACATAAACTCATCCAGTATTAAGGCCTATTTTGAAAATTATTGGTTTTAACTGTGAAATTACAGTATGTAAATTCATTTTTGGACAATTATTTAATAGTTGCGATAAAACGATAGCATAAATTTCTTTCTTTTGTTATTATCCGGAAATTAACCGGAGAGCTTAATTTCTGAAGTTACTATTTGACCCTTCACTATGGAAGTGGAAGGGGGATCAAAATGGCGAAGGTCACGTGAGTGAAAAACTAGGAGATTAAGGTGTAGTAGAACCCCAACAAGAGGCAAGGTCTGCAGGTCCTGTTAATAGAATCTAATGTATTCTAGGAATGGTACACGTGGTACTTACGGATCGGACGAGCTCGCAAAAAGTGTCCCAGGATCCTCAAAATCATACAGCTCAGGATCTTGTTTTTTGGAGACTTGGACAGAGCGAAATCAAAGGGGACAACCAGCAGTTCGGCAATTCCACGTAATCCCAGGGATGATTGGGCAGGCAGAAGGAATGGATCTGGGCGATAAACAACGAACTGCGTATAATTCAACCACGTGTAAAAGCCTCACAAAGATTATGTGACAATAAAGATTGGCCACACGCGACTCAACCATATCAATGAACGAAGTAAGTGGAAACGCCAACGTGTTCTTCCTTGCTGTGAGTGCGAATCATCTGTACAATTTTAACTGATACTACAGCTAACGAACAGTAAATGTCTTCCACAGACCTCTGTGAAATATTAAGAGAAACGAACAGCATTTAACAACAGAGAAAACAGAGAAAGCATTTAACAAAATTATGAATCTCAATATAATAGAATAGAAACCGTTTCAGTGCTAGTATATAATCCTAGTGGTTGAAACGCCTCAAACAGAGAAATACTTTATCATTAAAAAAATAAAGTAGTTTTTTTAGACCCTCAACTGCCGGAACCAAAGGAGGTGAAGAATCAAGACTGGAACGCAGGCAGGAGGACCGGAAGGCGCTACACGAGCGGAGAGTCATCGGGAGAAGAAAACACCCCTTCTGAGAGCAACGGTCCTGCTACCAGTATACACAAGGTGGGAGTGTTGGCAATTCTGGGAGAGTTGCCCTCTCGGGGCGGGATTAGTGGCGTGTCGGCGCGGGAGGATCGAGGACACGGAAAAGGGCGGGGCAACCAATCGAGGGAGTTAGTAATTAACAATAGCTTGAAACTAAAACAGCGAACTAGGTTGCCGTGGCGAGATTAGGGGTCTCTGGGGTAAGGCTTTTAATCGACACCGGGAGTACGAATTCTTTATTTGGTAGAAGGGGAGCGGAAGAATTGGAAATTTGGAGTAAGCGCGCGCGTTGTAGATGCTGAAACAACCTCACGGATTTAGCGGGTCGTGAAGACCTTGTCAAATTACACATTATGGAAGAGTTCATGCCGGGGTATGATTTGATTGTCGGGTTTGATGTTCTTCAACGCGCAGGATTAAGTATGAGGGTCGAGCGCAAAGCTTGGCGTTACGATAGAGGGGTTCTGAGGTACTTACTACTAGAACAATTAGGGGAACTTCTCAAGCAGGACATACTTAGGCATAGCAACTCCCCATTTAATAGCCCACTATGGGTGATGGTGAAGAAGCATGGCGAACAGGGCGGTAAACGATATCGGGTAGTGGTAGATTATCGCAAACTCAACGAGGCAACTAAGGACGAACGATATCCCCTACCTCGAGTCGAAGATATACTCGATCGTTTAGCCAGTGCGACGATTTTCAGTACCTTAGATCTCAAGAGCGGGTATCATTAAGTTTATACTTATAGAAGAAATTATATTTTATTTATCCTTACATTATCTCAACACCTCTATCCGATTTTCCATATTTTCAACGAGTCTGAGACATAATTAAGGTTCAATGCCCTTGCTCCAAATTGCCCCCCTAGAACAAACGAGAATCCACGATTGTTGAAAAGCCGATGCATCCGTAAAGAGTGATTGGTGCGGTTTATGGCTGGCGACGTCTTCGGTTTTTCTTCGAAAATGAAGTCGGCTAAGTAGTTAACGTGAATAGTGATCGCTGTCGTGAGATGATAATGGACTTCTTGTGACCAGAAATCGCACGATATGTGGTCCCAACAGGATGGCGCCACTTGCCATACGGTATGCGCGAGAAATTCAATGGCCGTGTTAATTCATGTCGTGCGATATTAAGAGGCCGCTAAGATTATGTGTTTCGACACCGTTGGACTTCTTTCTTTGGGGATTTTTAAAAGAAAAAGTGCACCTCAATAAGCCAAGAACAATTCAAGAGCTAAGGGTTGAGATAATTCGGCACATTAACGACAATGAACCTCAATTAAGTCTCAGAACCGTTGAAAATACGAACCATCGAATAGAGGTATGCCACCGTAGCCGTGGCGAGCATTTGGCCGGTATATTGTTTCACACATAATTGCCATAGATCCTTCCGAGCTCAGGCAGTAAACTTCAAGGAAACGATACTACTGTTTTATTTCCACAAGATTTGCTATTTCTTTTTCTATGTTCTTATGTCTTCCGGAGACGAGCACCTAGTAAGGAGAACTGCCCATTAAGGCAGAGGGGTCCAACGTTACATGAGATGCCTCCGACAAACTCCAACTAGTAAATAACCATTAATTAAGCAATACCCCCCCCCCCCGTTTCCTTCACATACATGCAAACCCCGTGGTTTCAGATAATTTGCGAAGACGATCTTCTTTGAGGGAATCAGGCCAACCTAAATTAATAGGGTAACATACGAGAGGGATGGGGGATTCCTCTCAACATATCATACATCATTATCTACTTATAACTGACGCTATAAAACATTGTATGATAATTAAGAATGGCAAAGTAGATCTTTTGATTGATAATTAAATATAACAAACCTTAAGTTGGAAGCAGACCATTTCATAAATGTACTTATGAACAGAGGTCGAAGGGCTAATTGTTTCTTTTTCCTATAGGATAAATTAGAGCTTCTAAATCATTATTAAATGTGATAACATCGCTGTTAGATATTAAAACTTGTTCATACATATGATTTCAATGATCAACGCTACTTTAAGTCGAATTTCGTACCTTTTTCCAACAATAAATCTTTAAGGCATCTGATTGGGATGGTTTACGGCCTACAATAATTAGCAACTTCATTTTTCAATATTAAGCACTTTAAAAGTCTTAATATTGTTGTTGTTTTCTGCTCGTATATACTATTTAAAACTATTGTTGGCTAAACTAAAGTATATTTATTAAAGATTACAGATAGATTACCATATAGTATTCCGATTAGTATATGTGTGAGGCAGCACTCACTTCTTAAAAATTTAGTATGTAATGTTCGTGACAGAACAAGGTATCACGAACATACATACTAATTTTTTTTCTTCTTTTAAATTCGAAATCAAGAGTTTTTTCATAGTTTGTAATATCTACAAGTTTTGATTTAGTCCTGTGAGAATCGCAGTTAGGATCATGGAATCAAATGGTTCCGTCAAACTATATTAAAGTATAAATTAGTTTTTGATCCACTTCAATCACCTTCGACCAGAGTTCAATCACCACCATTTAGACACTATTCGAAAATTTATAGTCGAATGTGAAAACTATTTAAATAAAAAGTAAATTTATCGAATACAAAAAAGTATTCGAAAACACTCGGCCCCAATAAGGGGCTGCCCAGTTCCACGAGGCAAATTCATCCCCGACAGGTTTTTTTTGTGGACTGACCATGCAAGTTTTAAGTGGCTTCTAAATTTCCGAAATTCTGAAAGCCAAGTTGCCAGATGGCTACAAAAGCTCCAGGAATATGACTTTGACATTTAACATCGACCAGGGGTAAGACATCGCAATGCAGATGCCCTGTCTAGAAGCAATTTTAAGAGGAGCAAAAAAAAAAAATTAGGATTTTTGTCCATCGACTTATAGGTAAATACATTCTTTTCTCTATGAGTCACATTAGAATATATCCATTCTTTTGTAATGTTTTCAAACAAAAGTTGTCCAGTAGGTCCAAGGGTAAAGTACTCACAAATTCCATTGTTTTCACAAATTTTCAAGAAACCATAGTCCTCTGCATGCTTGATTATTTTCCGAACCACATCATTAGTTACTTTGTTCATTTTTTACTTTGTTTTCACTTGACTCAAAATTGTACTCCTTGGGCTCTAAAGGAACATTTCCCTGAGGAGCTACAAAATAGTCCTCTTCAACAATTTTCGCATTAAGTAATACATCACTCTTGCAGGTAGCATTTACTTCGCCACTCCTTAAGGCCAATGCTCTGTCTTCCAGAAGACTTATGAATGGTTCTACACCTTCACTGTTACATAAAAACAATTGATCTGCAAAACCCAACAGCATCTTCCACAATCTTTATGCCCTTTTCATCACTAAAGTCTACCAAGGAAATTCTTTCAAGATGCTCTATAGTTTCTTTGTCAATTTTGGTAGGAAGAGGTAGCTTTGAAAGATCTACACCACTAAAGGGTTTTTTCGGAACGTTAGAACAAAATTTGTTTCGAATTTAGTGATTAATTCGAGAATGATTACTACATTTTTTAAGTAATAAATTGTCGAAGAAAGCATTACAAAATATTCTTTTATATTACAGTACTAAAATACTTTCGATTTTTAATAAATATACACATGGAAACATGCAAGTGGAACGACACTCATATACGGTAATTTCAAATTAAAAACGTTTCTTGATATCCTATTAAATTTGCTTAGCCCACCTAATTGCCCACCATGCTCCCACAGTAGCCGAATCGAACAAAAGGAGGCCAACCTCTGCAACGTTAGTATTATTAGGTGGGCATGGTCTTCTAGACAGGGCAACTGCATTGTGATGTCTTACCCCCGGTCATATTCCTGGAGCTTTTGTAGCCATCTGGCAGCTTGGCCTTCAGGTTCCTGAAATTCAGCAGGCACTTCAAACTTGCATGGTCAGTTCGCAACAAAAACCTCGTACCATACAATTATTTACAGAAATAGTCTGTGAATTTGACAACAGCCAGGAGTTCCCGACTGGATACGCAATAATTACGCTTCGGTTTTGATAGCGTCTTGCTGAAAAAACCGATAAACCGTTCCTGGCCCTCCTGCAAATGGGATAACCGCCCCACACCGCCAATGGACTCTTCGCTGGCGTCTGTGTCCAGGATGAATTTGACTTCTGGAACTGGGTAGCCAAATATTGGGGCAAGGGCAACCGTTCCTTCAAGGCGTCGAAGGTTTCTTGACACCGGTTATTCCAGCTGAAAGATCTGCTTCCTTCGATCAATCGACTCTGATGGTTCGCAATGTTCCCAAAACTTCCTTAAATAACGGCGGTAGAAGGAACAAAGGTCCAGGAAATTTCGAATCTTCTGTGTGTTGGAAGCAGTAGCTCTTTATAGGCCATTGCTGGACTACATACTGCTACACCATCTCCACCTTCGGCCAACCATTACGAGGCCATCGAGATATACGAGGACAAGCCTCTTAGAATGTTTTCCATCAGGCTTTCGAAGAATGTTTGAGCGTTGCAGAGGCCGAAAGGTAAAACCGAGAACTCGATAGTCCCGACACATGGGTAAACGCAGTCTTTTCCTTGTCGGATGGGCCCATTTCCAGTTGCCAGTATTCACTTTTTAGGTTCAGAGTCGCAAACAGTCTGGATCCTGCAAGAGCGTCAAGAAAGTTATCCTGGCTTACGTAACGAAGACCTTTCGAACACGGCCTTGTTTCCCAATCTCCTGGTCATGATTTCTAGGCTAGAAATCATGACCAGGAGATCCCGTCAGTAAGACGGGGTGATTCGGCTGATCCATGTAGGATGAAGTGTCAAGACGAGCGGCTTCTATGGTCTCACACCTTGCAGGAAGTTAAGATGATTTCTAAGCTGGCCTATTCTCGACTATGCATGAACAGTTCCTCCCCACTGACGTTGACAAGTTGCCGTTTAAGGACTATTTGGAAACCGCATGGATGGATATGGGTAAGGAATCCCAGAAGCTGGCGGCACGGATGATAAAGAACTTTGTAAAGGAGGCAGTTTGGTAGAAAAAGATATATATTTTAGAGGTTTGGGATCTGGTATTTAGAGAATGGCTTCGGCCAACCGTTATGATTTGTTTTCATTGTCATGAAGAACCATGGCAATGGTCAGATCCTTCACTCAAGTCCTGCCTGACTGTTACTGAGTGCTCTCCACTGGTTTTTAATTACACTTATGCGGCTGAGAGAACCTCCGGGATCTCCCAGAGTCTTGCTTTGCCTTCGAAGAAGTGGGCAGCAGAGCATGAATCGGAGTTTCCCAGGCTGAATGTATATATTGTAAATAGTTATGACTGTGACTGTAATTTCATTCTTGTAATTGTTATTTTTTTTTTCTTTCCTTCTTCAAGATTTACATTTTAGTTATTATTATTACTTTTTCGTAATATTTTTGTATTTTTTTAATGATTTAATTTTATCACCTGTTTTGGATATATATGTTAATGGGATAAGGAAGTTGTGAGTCAGTTTATATAATCTAATGATGCAATAAAAGGATTTTTTGTTATAAAGTATCAAGTCCTTGATTAAATACATTATATTTGGCGACGAGGTGTTTGGAGACGTGTTCGCTTGAAGATAAGTACTTACTTTTTATTTCTGAATTGTAGTATATTTTTGCAATGGCTTCCAGTTATGTGGGTCATTTGCGGGAATACAAACTTGATAATGATTGGCCTATATTTAAAGGAAGACAATGGGGATGGGAACAAACAAAATAGTGGACAGGTTATTTGAAGAAGAGGTTACCTCACTAACCCTTGAACAGGCTTTCGAAATTGCACTAAACAAAAAAGCTAACTCTCACTTGTACGATTTGGAAGAGGTTAGCTTGACAACTCTTGATGCACTTGGAAGATTGTCGTGCACAGCGAGTTAGAGGCACACCTTGTCAATGTTGTGGCTATAAAAATCATATAACACTAAATTGTAAGTTTAAAAATGCAATTTGATTTGCGTGTGGCCAACAAGGACACCTCAGAAGAGTTTGTTTGAGGAAAGGAAATTTTGTGGAAAATAAATCAAAGAAAAATTATTATGATAGCGAGGATGGAGATACCAACTTTGTTTCAGAAAGGTCTTCCATGAATGTTGTTGTTGGCTCGACCAACGGCTTAGGGTTCTTTTCGGTAGATACGGGTTCTTCTTTAACTTTGATGCCTCTAGAGTTATTTCGAAAAAAGTTTAATCACATAAAAAGCAGGAGACAAATAAATGTCTGGTCACGTAGTGTGGTTCAACGTTTTATCCAATAGGTAGATGTGAAGTAAGTGTTAAACTTAACGAAAAAGTTCTTGTGGATCAACCTTTATACATTTTAGATACTAAGGGTCCCCCACTCCTTGGTAAGGATTGGTTTTCGAGCTTAAACTTGAAAATTGACAATGGTAAATGTGGTATTGGAATCGAAAGTAAATATCGATTGATATAAAATGTAAATGTTTTAGATGTCACATGAAATGCATTGTTATTATTATTATTACAAGTTGAGTTTTGATGTACTTGTAGTTAATAAAAAATACGTTCCTAGTTTCCTTTTGTCTAAAATATAACACTGGCGACGATGACGAAAAAACCTACGCGAGCGGTGGAGGAGGTGAACCCTCAAGTGGTATTGGAGAGAGCGGAAAGGCCTCCTATCAGAGATGTGTTCAGATGTGAGAAGTTTCATCCGGACAAAGGAGATATTGAGGTATGGTACCATCAGTTTCAAGCTAGTATTAGGTTGTCGGGGATCGATGACGAGGAAACAAAAAGGCTTCATTTTATTGAAAGTCTGGACATAGCTGTTTTAGGAGTTTTGATAAATTTGGTAAAACCTAGCACAATTTATGATTATTCTGCCGCAAATCTATATACCATTTTGGTGAAAAATTACAAAGTAAAAAAGATAGTAATTTCGGAAAGGGTAAAATTCTTTTCTACAAAACAAGGGTACAAATCTGTAAAGGAATATGCCAATGAGCTCCGTGAAATGTCATCTGCATGTGATTTCCTAGCAGATTTTTTTCAACAAGCACTCATTACTGCTTTCATTATGGGACTTGTTGAGGAAAATATTAAGGCGAATTTACTTCAGAAAGATCATGAGTCTTTTAATGAAGTTGTGGAATGGGCAACTATGTTATATTCGGTTAAAGAAGCTTCCAGTTCACGAAGTGAACAACCCATTGAAATCAATGCAACTAGACTAGGTCCATGTTTTGCTTGTGGAGGACCCCATATCAAAATTCATTGCAGATTTAAAGATGCAGTTTGTTTTCGCTGTAATCAGAAGGGCCATACGAGCAAGGTGTGTCAGAACAGACGTCCTAAGGGCAATAAGAGTGAGAAACCAGGATCAAGAGGGTCCAAAGAGGTTGTTTCGTCCGTTTTCGATATTTTTAATGTTTTAAATACATGTGGTAGTATACCTGGTCCGACGATAAGAATTACTGTAAAAATTAATGGCCACCGTATTGAGACCTTATTCGATACAGGTAGCTCCGTGTCGATTTTGACTAAAGAATCATGGGAAAAATTAGGTAGTTTTCCACTGCGAAGGTCTCAAAAGTCTTTATTATCATTTACCGGTCATCCAGTAAAGCTCCTGGGAGATCAGCGGGTTACAGTTGAATTTCGGAACTTAAGAAAACTATTACCAGTATATATTGCTGATGGGGTAAATGATAATATTTTGGGGCGCGACTGGATTGGCCAGCTTAGGTTAGATGAAGTTTCTATAAAAGAACTGTTGTCAGATGCAGCTATTGGCAAGGTTGATGAGGTCTCGTCAAACGTGGCTACTTCTAGGCTCGAAAGGCTATTGAAAAATTTCTCGCATTTGTTCAATGATTCCAGCGAATCAAGATGTGCCACTTTTACTGCGCACTTGTATCTTAAGGAAGGTGCGAGACCTGTTTTTAGAAAAGCACGCCCTGTACCCTTGGCGTTAAGAGGCCAGGTGAAAGATGAGTTGGATAGACTCGTAAATAGTGGGATTTTAGAGTCAGTGGATAGGTCTGAGTGGGCTGCTCCGTGCGTTGTTCTGAGAAAGCCCAACGGTAGGTTACGGATTTGCGCTGATATTCTCAACGGGATTGAATAAGGCTTTAGAAATACAGACATTCCCATTACCCACCCAGGAGGAATTATTCACAACTATTTCCGGAGGCAGGAAATTCACTACGTTGGACCTCACAGATGCCTATTTGAGTGTTCCGGTTGATGAAGAATCTAAACAATTGCTAGTCATCAATACACCTTTCGGTCTGTATCGATATAATAGGCTTTGTTTTGGGATTGCTTCAGCTCCAGCCATTTTTCAACAAGAGATGTCTAAGATGTTGTCTGGGTTGCCTAAGGTTGGTTGTTTGTTAGACGATGTCATTGTTACTGGGGAGGACGATGAAGAACATTTGGAAATCTTGGAAGAGGTGCTAAAAAGAATAGAAGCATATGGATTCCGTTTAAACAGAGAGAAATGTACATTCCTGCAAGATTCAGTTAAATATCTAGGGCTTACAGTTTCGAAAAATGGTATTGAAACTCGAAAAGAAAAGGTTAGTCCCATCCTGGAAATGCCTAGACCTCGAAATATAAAAGAATTAGAGTCTTTTTTAGGAATGGTTACTTTCTATTCGAAATTCATTCCCATGTTTTCATCTCTTTGCAGTCCGTTGAACAACTTAAAAAAGAAAGGAGTACAGTGGGACTGGAATGAAGACTGTGAAACGGCTTTTGTGGCGATCAAGGAAGCCTTGGTGTCTACTCCTGTACTCGTGCCTTATGATCCAAAATTACCCATAGTTATTGCTGCTGACGCATCATCGACAGGATTGGGGGCTGCGATTTTCCACCGCTTCAAGGATGGCTCAGACAAGCCCATTGCTTACGCTTCAAAGTCGTTAACTTCAGCGGAAAGAAATTACTCACAAATTGAAAGGGAGGCGTTGGCAATTATTTTCGCTATAAAAAAATTTCGTTTGTATTGTTGGGGAAAAGAATTTTTGCTACAAACCGATCATCGGCCACTTTTAACAATTTTCGGAAATCAGAAAGGTATACCTATTACTACGAGTTGTCGCATACAACGATGGGCGTTATTTCTTACCAACTTTTTTTTCAAAATTGAGTATGTTCCTACAAAAGCATTTGGGAAGGTCGATGGCCTAAGTAGACTACCCACAACCACCGACAACTCGTTTGATAAAGCTGATGAAGGATATCAGACTGTAGTTGGGTTAATTTACGATGAAATATTGACCTCGGGCCCTGTAACTTATGTGGAAGTTGCGAAGGAAACTGCAGAGGATAGTGTTCTTAGTTCAGTTCTAACTTACATCGATCAAGGTTGGCCCGAACATTCACCGAGTCCGGAGTTAAAACCATTCCACACGAAGAGACAGGCGTTAACAAACTATAAAGGTTGTACATTGTGGGGAATCCGTATAGTTATTCCATCAAAATTAAGAGATTTTGTATTAAAAAATCTTCATGAGACACACATGGGAGTCGTAAAGATGAAGGCACTAGCGCGCGAAAAGGTCTGGTGGCCTGGGATAGATCAAGATATTGAAATGTCCGCAATGTCATGTTCCAGTTGCGTAACATATGCTTCTAGGGAACCTCAAAAGATGTTTCTTAAGTCATGGCCAAAGGATAAGGAACCATGGCAACGCATTCATATAGACTTTGCCGGACCATTTATGGGCCACTCGTTCCTGGTAGTGGTTGATGCTTATTCCCGGTGGACTGAAATATTTAGACTAAGTACGATGTCAGCAGCGAACACGATTTATCATTTAAAGTGGTTAATCTGTCGTTATGGAATCCCGGAAACAATCATAACAGATAACGGTACAGCATTTTCGTCGGGGGAATTCAGTCAATTTTGTTCAAAATTTTTTATCAAACACATCACCACACCAGCTTACCATCCGTCTTCGAACGGTCAGGTGGAAAAATATGTGGAGACACTAAAAAAAACTCTGAAGAAGATGGTCACTTCAAGTCGAGGGGCAGAAATCGACAAGGCATTAAACAATTTTTTGTTCACATATCGGATAACCCCTCATTGTTCTACTGGTATATCTCCTGGAGAACTTTTTCTTGGAAGAAAACTACGGTGTCAGTTGGACGTACTAATGCCCAGAGAAGAACCTACTAGAAATGATGGTGATTTAAAACCAAAAAAATTAAAGGACTTCAGACCAGAAGAAGAGGTCTACATGGAGGTGTGGAAAGGTGGACGGAGAAGATGGACCCCAGCGGTGGTATGTAGAAAGCTGGGACGGAACACCTGGTTAGTAGAGGAGTCTTTGGACGGCGACAGGAGGCGACGGATGAAAAAACACGCAGACCAATTACGCAGGCGTAAAGGGGGGAAGAATTAGCCTAGTTTCCTTTTGTCTAAAATATAACAGTAAAGTTTTAAGTAATTTTCAGGTACAGACGGTAGATTCAGCGAGTTGCATAGAAGAATTAAAATCTAAGTACCCCACAGTTTTTACCGAGGAAATAGGCAGGTTTAATAGAGGTCAAATCAGTATTTATTTGAAGCCAGATGCAAAACCGATATTTGTTAGAGCGAGACCATTACCTCATGCAATGAAACAATTGGTAGAAGCGGAGTTGGACCGATTAATGCAACAAGATCTTTTGAACCTGTAGACTATAGCCCATGGGGGTCACCTATTGTCCCAATATTAAAAAAAGGGGGAAAAAAGCAGTCTGGATTTGTGGGGATTATAAAACAACTATGAACCCATGTATTGAAATAGATCAACATCCATTACTCCGCATTGATTCCTTATTCGAAAATTTTCAGGGATGTGTCGTTTTTTGTAAATTAGATTTACGAAGTGCTTATCAACAGTTTGCGTTGGATAAAAAAAGTCAGGAACTGCTTACAATCACCACTCACAAAGGTTTGTTCCGTTGCAAAAGGTTAAGTCATGAGAGAAATTATTCACAATTGGATAAAGAGGCACTTTCAATCATATTCGGTTTGAAAAAATACCACGTTTATATATTTGGAAGACATTTTTCTTTGATTTGTGACAATCAACCCTTAGTTCACATCTTGAGCAGAAAGAAACCGATCCCCATAATGGCCGCCAGTCGATTGCAGAGGTGGGCTCTGTTCTTGGCTGGGTATGATTACGAAATTTGTCACATAAGTTCAAAAAAAAACTTTGCTGATTGGTTATCAAGAGCACCTCTACCTGCTGCTGAAGGAGAGAATACCCTCGAGGAGGCAAATGATGAAGTATTTTTAAATTATGCAGGCAACAATGAAGATTTGCCAGTTCTTTATCATGATGTTTTAAATGCCACCCAAAAAGATAAAGAGTTGGTTAAAGTGATAAATTTTCTGAAGAAGTCCTGGCCGCAGAACATTGATGAGACCTTAAGTGCTTATTTCAAGAAACGCCACGAATTGCATCTGGAAGGAGGCTTATTGATGTGGGGATATAGGGTGGTCGTACCCAAACAGCTGAGACAGAGAGTTCTGGAAGAGCTTCACCGATCGCATCTAGGTATAGTAAACGTTAAGTCTTTGGCGAGATCTTATGTATGGTGGCCTAAATTGGATAAGGATATTGAAGATTATATACGGAATTGCCAAGTATGTTTAGCTGGCCAAGGCGATCCACCAAAGGCTCCAATGATCCCATGGGCATGGCCTGGAGGCCCCTGGGAAAGATTACATATCGATTATGCGGGACCAATTGGAGGTAAATATTACCTGATTGTTTTAGACGCTTATTCTAAATGGGTTGAGGCCATTCCTTCCAGCAGTATGAAAGCCGTTGCTACGATGAAGATTTTAAGAGATTTATTCGCACGATTCGGTGTACCTAGACAGCTTGTTTGTGATAATTATTCTTCTTTTTACTCCAAAGAAATTCCGCTCATTGTACAACAGGTAAAGCACCAGCTGAGCTCCTTCTCGGAAAACTATTGAGGACTCGATTGGATTTACTTCGCCCCGATCCGGTAAGTAATACTGTTCACAAAAACCAAGGCAACCAAGTTGAGTATGCCAGAGGAACAAGAAAGGTTAATTTTAGATTGAAGGACAAGGTGTGGGTAATGGACATTAGGTGTCCTAGAAGAACTTGGAAGAAGGCGAAAATTCAAGAAGTGCTCGGACAGAGACGATTTCGCGTGTATGTGCCAGAATTGGACGGATTTTGGATTAGGCACGATGGATCAACTATGCGAGAGGAAGGAAGAGGAAGAGAATACAGATGTTATAGAAGACAAGATCAACTCGAGAAGACTACCAACTCCAAGGGACGTGGGACAGGCGAGTGAAAATGTTAGAGCTGATCCAGAGCCTCTAAGGTCGCCTCGGCCTTTCTAACAAGAAACTGTCGTCCACCTAGACGTTTAATTGAAGAAATTTGAATCAATATTTTCATTTATATCTGATTTCCTTTTTTTTTTTTTGAGGGGGAAAATTGTAATATTTTTGTATTTTTTTAATGATTTAATTTTATCACCTGTTTTGGATATATATGTTAATGGGATAAGGAAGTTGTGAGTTAGTTTATATAATGTAATGATGCAATAAAAGGAGTTTTTGTTATAAAGTATCAAGTCCTTGATTAAATACATTATATTTTTCATTATTTTTATTTATGTGTATTTGTATTTAGTTATTGTGTGAATGAGTTCTTACAGCTCTAATGTTCAATCCTATTAATACGTCCAAATGAGTGATATCTAATTATCTTGCCATGTTAATTCCAAATCCCTTCCAGCACATTAAAATACCACATCCTCCATAATTTCTATAATATCATTGCCGCTCAGAAACCTGGCTCTTCAATATCCGCCCCTAACTACTCTCTCATCTGCCGTGATCGTGAAGACGGAACTGGATGAGGAGTCGGTCTTTATGTCTGAGGGTATGAATCCTTCTAGAATCCACTCCCTCCGAAAGTGCTCATCCGGAATATCTTTTCGCCGAAATTTCCTCTGACTCCTTTTCTCTCTTCTACAGCATAGTTTACCAGCCTCCGCATGCTCAATTGGATCCTTCCTTTGAATCTTTCCCCTTTACCAAAATCCCATTATACAGTAACGTAATAATCTCTGGTGATCTTAACATAAACATGCTTTCTGATTCTCCTGACAATCTTAGCTTACAGACCTCATCCATTCACTCGACCTTTTCATAGTACCCTAACAAGCAGCCCACCACACCTACTTTACCTGCACCTGGTTAGACCTTTTTATTATAGATTCCTCTCCTATCCCGTTCCTCAGAGCTTCCAGTTCCTCTTCTATCACGTCATGACCTCGCCAATATCTCCTATAATATTCCAACACCTAAACTATGTACTAACGGGAGGTTTCGTCATCTAACGCTGCATTATCTTCAGTGCGGTTTTGGAAATCAGGAGGATTGATTACGCTGTTTATTTCTTCAAGTGTATATAGATTATCTCCAAATTTAATTTTACGTCTAAAGATTGTTGATTTTCATCAATTCTTTTAATTTTTTCTAAGGCTTCGTTAAGTTCTTTTCTATCTGCATGTGTTCTATCATGGGCAATAGAGACCTTCATTTCGCTTAACTTATCTGTTTCCAAAAAATTCCATTTTGTCCTTATGGGTGGTGAATGAAATAAGTAGTGTTCTAGGGGCTTTTCCTCGTCCTATTCTTTGGCGCTGCCCGGCCTTTTCGTGAAGTTCACCAGGTAGTCGCAGGGATTGGCCGAAGTTCATATCCGCAACACTACATACATTCTTATCCCGTATAGCTGCGCCCCGTCGGAGAAGCACCATGGGTAACTCGGAAACGCAAGCATCGTCACGGAGTTATGCTATAATTGGCCGTCTTGGGAGTCCAATGCCATCCCTCTACACACCCAAGGGTCTTGGAGAGCTGGTGGAAAAAATCGTGTGGTGGTGGTGAAAAAAAAATGGCGTCTCTGGTCAGTGGTGCTCCTTGCCGGTACTCCATAGCGCGCGATCCAGGAGGAGCAAAGCGCCTTTGCACAAGTAATCGCAGACATGTCCTCTATTGGCTGGGCTTCAGGCCACCTAGTATAACTGTCCCACAAGGACAAGCAATATTTCATTTCACCTGAAGAAGGGAGAGGTCCTATAATATCCAAAAGGATGACTCGACTGTCTAACAGTGTGCCGTTGTACCTTGGACCGATGCACAGTGGGACGAATCGCTAATCTAGGTGGAAATAATTCTGGAAACGACTTATTTCATGTTAATGTTTGTAGAAAGTTACATTTAACCATGAATTAATAAATAAAAGTCAAAATAATGTGAGGTGTGTGACAAATCATACATAGGCAATGTTCTAATGTTCAATCCTATTAATACGTCCAAATGAGTGATATCTAATTATCTTGCCATGTTAATTCCAAATCCCTTCCAGCACATTAAAATACCACATCCTCCATAATTTCTATAATATCATTGCCGCTCAGAAACCTGGCTCTTCAATATCCGCCCCTAACTACTCTCTCATCTGCCGTGATCGTGAAGACGGAACTGGATGAGGAGTCGGTCTTTATGTCTGAGGGTATGAATCCTTCTAGAATCCACTCCCTCCGAAAGTGCTCATCCGGAATATCTTTTCGCCGAAATTTCCTCTGACTCCTTTTCTCTCTTCTACAGCATAGTTTACCAGCCTCCGCATGCTCAATTGGATCCTTCCTTTGAATCTTTCCCCTTTACCAAAATCCCATTATACAGTAACGTAATAATCTCTGGTGATCTTAACATAAACATGCTTTCTGATTCTCCTGACAATCTTAGCTTACAGACCTCATCCATTCACTCGACCTTTTCATAGTACCCTAACAAGCAGCCCACCACACCTACTTTACCTGCACCTGGTTAGACCTTTTTATTATAGATTCCTCTCCTATCCCGTTCCTCAGAGCTTCCAGTTCCTCTTCTATCACGTCATGACCTCGCCAATATCTCCTATAATATTCCAACACCTAAACTATGTACTAACGGGAGGTTTCGTCATCTAACGCTGCATTATCTTCAGTGCGGTTTTGGAAATCAGGAGGATTGATTACGCTGTTTATTTCTTCAAGTGTATATAGATTATCTCCAAATTTAATTTTACGTCTAAAGATTGTTGATTTTCATCAATTCTTTTAATTTTTTCTAAGGCTTCGTTAAGTTCTTTTCTATCTGCATGTGTTCTATCATGGGCAATAGAGACCTTCATTTCGCTTAACTTATCTGTTTCCAAAAAATTCCATTTTGTCCTTATGGGTGGTGAATGAAATAAGTAGTGTTCTAGGGGCTTTTCCTCGTCCTATTCTTTGGCGCTGCCCGGCCTTTTCGTGAAGTTCACCAGGTAGTCGCAGGGATTGGCCGAAGTTCATATCCGCAACACTACATACATTCTTATCCCGTATAGCTGCGCCCCGTCGGAGAAGCACCATGGGTAACTCGGAAACGCAAGCATCGTCACGGAGTTATGCTATAATTGGCCGTCTTGGGAGTCCAATGCCATCCCTCTACACACCCAAGGGTCTTGGAGAGCTGGTGGAAAAAATCGTGTGGTGGTGGTGAAAAAAAAATGGCGTCTCTGGTCAGTGGTGCTCCTTGCCGGTACTCCATAGCGCGCGATCCAGGAGGAGCAAAGCGCCTTTGCACAAGTAATCGCAGACATGTCCTCTATTGGCTGGGCTTCAGGCCACCTAGTATAACTGTCCCACAAGGACAAGCAATATTTCATTTCACCTGAAGAAGGGAGAGGTCCTATAATATCCAAAAGGATGACTCGACTGTCTAACAGTGTGCCGTTGTACCTTGGACCGATGCACAGTGGGACGAATCGCTAATCTAGGTGGAAATAATTCTGGAAACGACTTATTTCATGTTAATGTTTGTAGAAAGTTACATTTAACCATGAATTAATAAATAAAAGTCAAAATAATGTGAGGTGTGTGACAAATCATACATAGGCACAACTTCAATCGACCTCAAAACCAGAATCTACATTCATAGAAGCACACTTAAACCAAATTCAAACACAGCCACATCATTGTCTAACCATCCCAAACAAACCGGACATGAAATAGATTTTGATAACGTCAAAATTCTACACAAACCCACCTCCCGGCCAAAACAAAAAATAATTGAATCCATATATATTGCAATAAATCAAAACAGAATATTAAATACTAAACAGGAAGCAGCCCACACATCCCTAAGCACTATTCACACATAATACATTACAATAGAACATGCTCGCGACCTTAACACGTTCACGCCGGGGCCGTTTTTCATTTGTTTTGCTATGAGGCGCGCTGAAATTAAAATCGAGCTTCATCTGGCGGCTAATAATTAACAATAATAATTCAGAACACAATCGAATGCGTACCGCCCGCCGGTGACCCACGCCGCCCGATAAGACAGTTTAGTGCGGGTCACCGGTGGCCCGCGCCGCCCGATGAGACAGTTTAGTGCGGGTCACCGGTGGCCCGCGCCGCCCGATGAGACAGTTTAGTGCGGGCCACCGGTGGCCCACGCCGGCGTGAACGTGTTAAGCCAGTAGGCCCGCAGTACCCTTCACAGATGATGGGCCAGACGACATGGTTTTCAAATTTTTGAATTCCTTAATGTACTAACGACCCTATTTTAGGAGAATAAAAGGTAAGCATGCTATTGTTAATATTATGGAGAATGACAAAACTATATTATATAAACGTGTTATTTTTTTATAATTTTTTAACACTGTCTATGAATTGTTGTCCATTATATTTTTAGATGAATTTGGCGCGGGACGCCGAAAGCTCCTTGTAATTATACCAAATAAAACTATATATAATGAGATCGTCATGGTGGATATACTTTGAACAATACTTTTAACGATCTACCAAATACTTAGAGAAAAAAAATTATAATTGAAATATTCAAACAAAATAAAATTATTTAGATAAATTGAAAATAATAAAGCAATTCTAAGTATATTGATTTATTAAAATTTCTTTCTTTATTCTTTTTTTTCATCAGAATCATCTAAATCTGAAGAATCCACCATCAACCTGCTGTTATCGACATCTGTAGGTATGTGTTACCTCTTTGGGGTTTACAAAATAAAAGAAACGATATTTTTACAATTGTTTATTTAGCAAAATAATAAATAATTACAATAATAAAAATGACCAATCACTGGTAACTACTATTGTTGTTAATTAAAGTGGAAAATAATCAACTGATATAAGAAGAAATAAAACTGAACTTGGTGGAATAAAATGTTACCTTGCATGCAAAAACCAACATAAAAAAATAAATTTTCTAAAATTAAAACGTTCTAATAAATTAATAAAATAAAATAAATTAATCTTCTTAAGTCAAAACTAAATGAACAAAGTATTGTAAATATTACTAAAAACATGCAAAATTCAAAAAAGTTCTAATTACTGTTAATTGTTATGGGCATAACTATCTACTCGTGCACTATTTTTCGGTGGAACATTTCAGGAAAAGGGCGAGAGAATGTATTTCAAGAGTTTCATTTGCCAGGACACATCACCACTATATAGCCTTCAGGAAAATTGTCTTGCCCCGTCTTGGTCCTATAATCGATGGTTGCGATAAGCTTCCAACGAGATAAGTGGGCAGTTATTATATCTTTATCAAGTAACGCTACAGCACTCCCCCCTAATAACTGCGTTCACAAAGCGCACGTTCTTTTTGACGATCCTCCCAAATCGGGTTTGACGACTTCTGGGTGACTTTTACTTGCTTCTGCTTGGTCACTAGGTATGGCAATATCTTGAGAGGTATCATTAGTCTGATCGGTGGTGTTTTGCAATATGAAAGCTGGTTTGACCTAGTCCAGAGAAACTGTTATCGCTCTGTTCGGTAATTTTAAGGTGCACAGCTTGTCTGTCCTGTTAATCACCTCATTTGGTCCTGAGTATGGAGGTGTCAATGCTTTTTTAATTTTGACGTCTCTAAGAAACACATGTGTGCAACTGTCGAGCGATTTATGGACGAATATCCTTTTATTGCTTGATTTAAAGTCAGCAGGTTGAAGATTTCGCATGAATTCCTTAAGAAGCTGTACATAAACAGTTAGGTCTGGCCTATACGGTGTCGGCGTAATAAATTCTCCAGGAAGGCGCAATGACTTTCCATACACGGTTTCACCTATGCTGTATGGCGTATCGTCATGCATGGCTGTTCTAAGCCATAGGAGTACTGAAGGCAAAAGCTTTGTCCAGCCTTTGTTACTGAGTTGAGCAGTTAATGAAGATTTAAGTGTTCGGTGCCATCTTTCCACGCAACCCTTCCCTTGCGGGTGGTAGGGCGAAGTCCGAAGCTTCTCGATTCCTAGGAAATTAGTAAGACTCCGGAATAGCTCACTCTCAGACTGCTTTCCTTGGTCCGTTGTCAGTCTGAGAGGGACTCCAAATCTCCTTACCCAGCCCTGGTAGAATGCGTCGGCTACAGCTTCAGCAGACATGACCTCAATGGGTATTGCTTCAGGCCTTCTCGTGAATCAGTCTATCATAGTGAGACCTCAGTATTTTTCCCTCAGAGGTTGGTAGGGGACCAATGTTATCTACATGGACGTGTTCAAACCTCGCTGAGAATGGAAATTTTCCTGATGGTGTTGTATGTCTTGTCACCTTTGCACGTGAACAACCTACGCAGCACTTTGTCCATTCGGCGACGTCCTTGTTCATTCCAGGCCAAAAGTATTTCTGAGCCATAATCTTGCGCGTTGATCTTACCCCAGGGTGACTTAATCCGTGTACTGAATCAAATATTTCTCTCCTAATAGGTTCGGGCAAATATATTCTCACCTGGGATTGCGATGTTTCGCAAAGCACAGGTTTACTGGATTCGGGGAAGTTTAAATATTTCATAGTTAGAGAACTGTTGTTCATTAAACTTTCTATCTCTGGATCAGCTTTTTGAAGAATTGCCAATTTTTCGGTGTCCAACGGCAATTATATTTCTTCTATTCTTGACAGGGCATCAGCTACCGGGGTTTTTTCTCCTTCGATATGCCTTATGTCGGTGGAGAATTGGCTGATGTAATTGAGCCACCTTATCCTAATTGGAGATGCTGATTTGGCCTTCTGATGGATGGCAAACATTAAAGGTCATCAAAGGTCTCATGTTCAGTCATTACTAAATACACATTTTTCAACGTTGATGGTTAGGCCATTGGAGTCGAGACGTTTAAAGACTTCCTTCAGGTGTTGGATGTGCTCGAGTTGGGATGAAGAGGCTACTAGGATATCATCAATGAGGACAAAACAGTAGGGCAAATCCCTGAAGATGTTGTCCATAAATCTTTGAAACGTCTGTGCTGCGTTTCGAAGGCCGAAACACATCCTTGTGAATTCGAAAAACCAAAATGGCGTTATAATGGCTGTCTTTGGGATGTCCTCTTCTCTAATAGGAATGTGGAAATATGCCCTGACGAGGTCTATTTTGGAAAATATTGCCTTTCCAAAAAGATTGTTTCTGAAATCCATTATGTTTGGTACTCCATATCTATCGGGGATAGTTTGAGCATTTAGTTTCCTGTAATCTCCACAAGGTCTGACTTGGCCATCTTTCTTTGGGACTACATGTAGTGCGCTTGACCACTGGCTCTTGGAAGGCCGACAAATTCCTTGCTGGACCATTCGTTGGAATTCTTCCTTCACGAGCTGATATTTTTCCGGAGGCATGTCTTCTAAGAGTGCCTGTCCAGACTGCTGATCATTGACGAAAAGGCGGCGTTGAGCATCGGCGGAATCAGAATACGCCACTTCTGATCCGCTTATAAGTTTCCCTTTTCCTGTTGTTTTGGTTGCCAGCCACATGGTTGCTCGCATTTCTTGGCCTTGTCTTTAAATTTATAGTGGTAGAAACACAACCTATGTGAAGGTTTGGATCTTCGTCGCGAGCTGCTGCGAGATCTTCGTCCATGATTTTGGTTATACCTCTGTGAACTCCTGGGCTCTTTATAAGTTTGTCTTGCAAGGAGTTCGGCTAACTGTTCAATTAACTTCTCGATTTTGGCTTCAAGCTGTGAAGTTTCATTTTTTGCAGACATACTGCAAACTTCCTCAGGCCGCACAACTTCCTGTATTTTGTCAGCAACTTCTGCAAGCTTTTCAACCTCTGTATATCTGTACAGAGAAGTATAGCCTGGGTGTTGGCTGGTAGTGAACGAAGCCATAGTGTTTTAATAATTGTCGTGTCCGTGGTTTCTCCTGCGAGTTGTTTCATGTGGCGTAGCAGCTGTGATGGTTTTTCATCGCCAAGTGTTTCCCTTCTAATAACTGCTTAATGCGACGGGCTTCAGAGTCAGCATAAGTGCTGATAAGGCGGGTTTTTAGATCTTCGTAAGGAGTGTCGCTGGGTTTCCTAACAATATCCGCCACTTGACGTAGTACTTCCAGGTCCAATTGAGGAATGACCGTCTGAAATTTCGTAAGGCTATTGCTTATTTGAGTTCTTGCGAATACTGCTTCGATCTGGCAAAACCACAGATCGGGGTCAGTATTCCAAAACGGTGGAACTTTGTTGACTGAAGATAATGCCGATACTATTTCTTCTTTAACCTCTTCTTTTTGTGGCATTGTTGATGGGTATAGGTTTTTCTATAAAGCCTGCTAAAAAATTAAAATACAATATATACAGAAAAATGTCTGCGAACCCAAATTGGCTTGTTTCTAAAATAATTAAAATTTTAATTTTTACCGCATAAGATATCGGAAAAAAAAATTAAAGAATATTTATAACTTAATATAATTTGAAAACATAAGATGTAATTTAAAAAAAAAAATAATGATTATAAGAAAGAATAAAATATTTATAGAAATAGTTTAATTAGATTTCAAATCGGGGTCACCAATTGTTACCACTTTGGGGGTAACTCACAAGCCAGAGGGTTTACAAAATAAAAGAAACGATATTTTTACAATTGTGGATTGGAATTTCAAAACGTCTCTTGTCCAGTTTGGAGAATTTTCGGAAAATCACAAAAATGTTGTTTTACTCTAAAAAATCTACAAACCTTTTTATTTTTGCCTCAACATAATTCTATTTGGCCTCTAGATTGTTATTCAAACAAAAATTATGGAGATACTTATAATTTTTAGTCTTTAGCAAGTATTTCAATTTGAACAAGAGACGTTTTGAAACTCAAAGCTGGACAAGAGACGTTTTGGAAGTAAAGTTCGATTATTCAACATTGTTTATAGCTTTTAGCTGTTCAACGTTGTTTATAGTATTTTGTAATAGTTAATAATACACTTTTATTGCATCAAATTATTACCACCAGTATCAGGTCAAATAATGCAAACTCAATAGCGAATAACATTTTATTCTGAAAATTTACATAAAAGTTTTACCAGAAAATTAAGAAATACATTATGTAGGATTAAATATAATAAAGGGAAAGTCGATCCCCTACACTCCCTCCACGTCTTCCATAGGGCCCCCTTCCTGCTCATCTTCTGATTGTGTAGAGACTCTATCAGGAGGAATGTACGAGTGTCCTGGGACAGGAAAAATCAGATGAACCTCTAGTACGTGTGCAGGAGCACTACTCGAGAGCCAGTACATAATCATGGTGATGACTGCAGAATTCTTATTTTGCCCCGCACACCCGTCTGCAAAAAGTCTAACAGTGGAGATGGCGGTCAAATTAATATTCTGCAATCTGTGGAAGATTGCAGACGCAATTTGAACGGAACCCTTGGCCGCATCTGGTTCATTCCATGTGTTGATGAAAGTTTTTTCCTTGGGCTGTTTGTCTGTGGATATCCCCTCACAAATTGTAAAGTTGTAAATATAAAACTGCCTGCTGTAATAAGCAGCTTAGTCAGGTATTCTTGGAAATACCTGATTCTTCTGACAGTATAGAACAATGTGAGCTCACCTTCGTTGTGTGTCTTCAACAACTTAAAGAATGCCTCAGCTCGCTTTTTGTGGATCTGGTAATCAACCAGGCAAGAAGTTTCTCCACCTTGCACTTTGAGTTCATATTGAATGCATTTTGAGCATTTATCTACTGCTGGACTACCAAAACTCAAATCGTAATCATTCACAAAAATATCATGGAAGTACTTGTAAGGTACTTCAAGGTCGAGAAGTTTTTCTTCTCGGACTTTCTGGTTATACATTTCATGAAGTTTCGAAATGGTTAAATCACTAGATAGGTATTGTCTATCCGAGTTTGCATTCTTACAGTAGTGCTTTTCGATGGGAAGCAAGGTTTCAATGAAAGCTTTCACTGCATTTTTTTTGTCCTGAAAATGGTGGGACATATGGTCCCCTCCTCTACCTTCATTTGCCAATGTACCAGATTTAAAGTGACGTTTGCACACTCGTTGTGCTCTTTTCTCTGTGATACCCAGAGTAGAACAAAAGGTTTTTTTACAAACATGTATATGCTGTGTTTTTAGATTGATACGATGAGGAACGTAATATCGAGTCCACATTTCAGTCTGTTGTTTGCGATCGCCTCTTGCTCTCATACGTTCTGGGGTTCCACGCATTGTTTTACTGATTATAAAGTTATCCTGGGCAAGTTTTTCTTTTTCAGCATAAAATGACTGATGGAACTTACGCACATCTTGAAGAGTTAGTTTTCTGCACTTGAATACTCCATCATCTGAATGTTTACATTCAGGAAGCTTGGGGAGAGATTTGGAAGAATAGCGTTGCTTTTTTTCCAAGGTTCTTTTCCACAGAGAAACGTTAGCTCTTTTCTTCCTGCCCTTACCGGGCAAACTTGGACGAACAATATTGTCTGTTTCCTTGTCCATCTTCGACACACACTGAACATTGACACAACACAAACTGAAAATTGATCTAATTTGTGAACAAAAAACTTCTAAGAGAACGAGAAAATAAACACTAAAAACGTTCAGCAATCATAAAGCAATCAACAGGTTTGCTGGTTACAAAAACCTTTGTAAAAATATAACCTGACGCTTAAATTACTCAAGATTGCCAACATTTCAACATTGTATATTCTACTTTAAGGTAATGACAAAGATTATGCTTATAAAGGTGCCAAATTATTCTTTTTATCTAAAATTGGGTTTGGAAAACTACATTTGGATATGACACGTTTTGAAAATCAGAAACTGAGCAGCTGTGCTCATGGAGCAGGGACAAGAGACATTTTGATTATTCAAAAGGACGTCCGCCATCTTCCTTTACAGTGAGGTGGACAAGGGACGTTTTGAAACTTCATTGAATATTTAAACTTGATTTTCAACGGGTTTTAAAACGTTTCGAAAGAAAAAATCTCCACTTTTAGTTGCAGGTAGCCTCATAGATGTATAACAAAGAAAAAAGTTAAATAGAAAAAAAATGGACAAGAGACGTTTTGAAATTCCACTCTTCAATTGTTTATTTAGCAAAATAATAAATAATTACAATAATAAAAATGACCAATCACTGGTAACTACTATTGTTGTTAATTAAAGTGGAAAATAATCAACTGATATAAGAAGAAATAAAACTGAACTTGGTGAAATAAAATGTTACCTTGCATGCAAAAACCAACATAAAAAAAATAAATTTTCTAAAATTAAAACGTTCTAATAAATTAATAAAATAAAATAACTTAATCTTCTAAAGTCAAAACTAAATGAACAAAGTATTGTAGATATTACTAAAAACATGCAAAATAAATGTTCTAACTACTGTTAATTGTTATGGCCATAACTATCTACTCGTGCACTATTTTTCGGTGGAACATTTCAGGAAAAGGGCGAGAGAATATATTTCAGGAGTTTCATTTGCCAGGACACATCACCACTATATAGCCTTCAGGAAAATTGTCTTGCCCCGTCTTGGTCCTATAATCGATGGTTGCGATAAGCTTCCAACGAGATAAGTGGGGCAGTTATTATATCTTTATCAAGTACCGCTACATATGTATTAGCAAGGAAAGTACATCTCTTGGTAATGCGTTTATGGATTTTCGGGTTGTAACCTCTAAATGTATTAATGAGAGGATCTGATATCAACAGTAGCATATTCATGGTATCCCTGTTTGTAGTCACCCGGGAGTTCTTACGTGTGTGAAACTCCCTAAAGCCCTTTAAATATTTAATTCTGGCTTCTTGAGCGTCTTCAGAAAGCATACCAATAAGTAGTAGGCAATATTTTATAATTTCAACGCCATGAATTAACAGTTTATGCATTAACCAACACCGGCATGTGAAACGCCTTGTAGGATACTTTTTCAAAACAGTGGACTGTATAATGATAAGGAGCGGTACAAATAATGAAACAGAATAGGAACTACCACTTACCTTTTTCTGACCGGCTCTCTACTGCCTTGAGTTTTCTTCCTTGGGAGCTGCTAAGTGGAAATTCAAACCCTGAACCCCTACTTCAACCGCCCTTGAGATCATAAATTGTAAAGTTGAAATTTTGACGACTGACGTCAACACTTTCGAATGTTCAAACCACTTACAGGAAAAAAACAAAACCAAACAAATAAATAGAATAAATGGGGCACACGAGGAGACAATGCATAAACTGTTAATTCATGGCGTTGAAATTATAAAATATTGCCTACTAAACAATAGGATGATAAAGCTAAGGTTGGCAGGAAACAAACACGCGCTCTAGCGGGAACAGTAAGAAACTCAATTTAAATTTAATAGAAGCGAGCCTTCGCATTTTAATTTAAAAAATTAAACAATTATTTAAAAACAAAATAAAAAAATATTTATGATTGCTTTAACATACCGCCCACCAAAATGGGGAGGAATCTCTCATTTTGAAAAATAATTAAAGCAATAGAAGAGAATTTAACAAACATAGAAAATAAACACTTCTAAAAAAAATAAACAAAATCTTAAAGAAGACTAGGTACAGTTCTTGATATTGAAGGAGTTATTCCGGTAAAGGAATGACCCGGTTGACTGATCGCGTGAAAACGCCGTCAGCTGTACGGAGAGTCACCACTCGGGTGTTTCCATCAGGACCAGGGTGCAGAGCCTGAATGCGACCTAAAGGCCAATGGGTGGGGTGGCGAATTCATGATTTTCACTATTACTACATCGCCAAGGTTTATCTCTTCAGAACGGGCGTGTCCATTTTAGGCGTTGGTTGAGAGTATGAAGATACTCATGAGACCAACAATTCCAGAAGGTCTGAATTTTGGAAACTCTCTTCCGCGATCATGAAGGGTAATCTCAGGCATTTCGAGTTCAGGACCCGCAGTTAAGGGTGCACCGATAAGAAAATGACCAGGGCTTAGGTAATTCACGGATTCGTGAGGATCAGAAGAGGGGCTGCATAGCGGTCTGCTATTGAGAATAGACTCAATACGAGCGAAAAGGGTGAAATATTCTTCTGTAGAAAACAGTGCATTTTTGGAGTGATGGTAAAGAAGTGTTTTTGAAGATTTCACGGCAGCCTCCCACAGTCCGCCTGGGAGCATTGGGGGATTGGGAGCATGAGGAGGATTAAATTGCCAGTTGATATGGCGTTGCGAAAGGTGGTCGCAGAAACTTTATTTATCGCAGAAAAGTTTATTTTTCAGCAGCATGTCGTAAATCTCGGTTAATTGATTTTCAGCGCCTATAAAGTTGCGACCCCAATCGGATAGATTTTACTGGGCAGACATCTCCGGACAATAAAACGGTCGAAAGCGGCTAGAAACGCGCTTGTGGAAAGCTCGGAAGCGAATTCCAAATGCACAGCTTTAGTGGAAGCGCAGACAAAATAAATAAATAACCTTTTGAAATAAGAGGTTTGCGCAAACGCGGAACCCGCACATTAAATGGAACAGCAAAATCTACCCCGGTGGTGGTAACGTCCTGGGTTTGACGCGAGAGGAAAGCAAATCAGACATGATGGGTTGTAAAGTAGTGGCCCGAAACCTATGGCAAATAGCACATCGGTGAATGGTGGATCTCAATATTTGTCTTAGGGACAAAATCCAAATGAGAGCATGACATGTTAAAGGGCCGGAGTGCATAGAAGATATGTGATAATAAGAGCATATCAGCTCTTGACAGGTGAGACTTTTTAGGCAGAAGGATGGGATGCTGCGCTGAAAATGTTCTGAACTCCCATTTCTTTTCTTTCCCATTTCAGAATTCTAGAGCCTGCCGCCCACCCTGAGGATGCCGCCTTCGTCAAGAAAGGTACAAATGACCCAAGGAGTAAATGGGTTTATCCGACTGAATAAGAAGGATTTGCTCAGCAAAATAATATCTCTGAACAGCACGCACGACGAGGAGAGCTTGCTCGAATTCGGAGGTGGTAAGGGGACCTTGAACTCTGTTTTTTGATTTCGAAGGGGCACGACAATTCTGAGCGAAAAGCGCATCATCCAGGCCACCACACGCTGTAGGCCTGGGTTACGATGTATGGATCAGCGGGAGCACTATTGACAACAACCAGTACATGTGATGTGGATTTCAACTCAGGGATCAGTGCTCAGGAAGCGGATGGTGGAGCAAACAGCGGAGGCCAACAATCTTGAGAATCTGACATAAATGGAGGGCCACGTGACCAAAGATACAATGCAATGGACTCAGACAGTGAATCAGGGTTGAGACCTCGAGAGGCCATATCGGCTGGCCATCAGTTCAAAGGCGAACTGATATGCGACCAAATGGAGCGATGAGGAATGGAGTTGTTGATGTAAACTATGCGATTGGCCACGAAAGTTTTCAACAAGTGGGCAGGAGTTCTAAGCCAATGCAAGACAATATCGGAATCAGTGAACAATTGATATCCGGAGACATTTACCGGATATTGCACATCTCGTACAGAACTGAGCAAGTCTGCTAGCAATACGCAAGCACATAACTCGAGCCGGGGAACAGACAAAGTTTTTACAGGAGCAACACGAATTTTTGCTTTCCATAAAAAGGAAGATCGAGTCTGGTCAACCTCGAAGCAAATGTATAAAGCAGCAGCATAGGCAGCCTCAGAAGCGTCAGCACCACCAATCGATTGGAGTTGTAGCAAGGGCGGAGAACACATCTCGGGAACGACAGAGTGGAAACGCTAGGCAAGTGGTGTACCATATCATTCCATTGCGCTTCAATTTGACTTGGGACGCTCTGATCCCAGTCAAGCTTAGCCTTCCAAAGCCTTTGGATAATGATTTTGAAGTATATGATGATAGGAGATAAATAGCCATTGGGGTCAAAGGTATGAGCCAAAAACGAAAGCATGTTGCGTATGGTGCACTTAGCGTTGAAGGGTATCACTCTGTATACAAACAGATCTTTGGAATGTTCCCAATTTAAGCCCAAGATCTTCAAAGACTTGTCCTCGTCATTAAGAACCAAAGGAGATTCACAGTGTTCCTCAGGGAGATCCTCAAGAACTTGAGGGTGACTGGTGGACCATTTGCGGAGTTCAAATCCGCCTAAGCTTAGCAATTTAGTCGATTGCAAACGCAGGCATCTAGCAGACTGGACATCATCAGCACCAGTGATTATGTCATCGAGATAAGTCTGGTTCATTAAGGCTGCTGAATCCAAAGGGAAAGCAGATCCTTCATCTGTAACTAGTTGATTTAGCACGCGCGTGGCCAGGAATACTGAAGGGGCCAAACCGTATGTCACGGTGTTCAGCTGCGCCTCTTCGACTCGCGAAGTTTTGTCAGGGGTCCAATAAATGTGTTGCTGGTGGCGATCTTGATTGTCGACAAGCACTTAACAAGGCATTTTTTGTAAGTCACAACACAAGTCAACTTTAGCAAGCCGGAAATTTAAGAGGACCACCGAAACGTCAAAGTGTCCTTTTAGCAAACGGTCGTTTAGAGAAACGACAGAAGAGTCTGGGCTTGAGGCATTAAAGAACACAGGCAATTTGCTGCCCTGGTTGGTAATTTTTGGTTACCATAATGGTTACCACATGATGAGAAATAATATAAGAGGATGGCATGGGAGCCTTGGACATGTGCTTGAGTTGGGAGAACTCCTGCATAAAATTATGGTATTCCGAAGCCATCTCAGGGGTCTTTGCTAATCGCCTTTGCAAATTCAACAAAGAAGCATAGGATTTGGAAGCATTACTCTGATCAGGAGTCGGGTCCGGCTTCATAGGCAGGGATACAGAGTACCTGCCATTCGGTTGTCTTACATGAGTATCCCGGAAGTGTTGCTCAGCTAGAGCGTCAAGGGGATCTTCTATGACGGGCGAATGTACATACATGCTCGATTATCCAGAACTTCGAAAGCTGCTGAGAAACTTCAGCAGTAGAAATGAGCGAAGTGATGCTCGCTGAGGGAGTCTGGGAGCTCATGGGACCGACAATTGTCCAACCAAATATTGTGCTCAGGACAACAGGCCCATTTGGGTGTTTGATTATAGGTTCAGGGGACAGTAACTGGGGATACAAGTCAGCACCAAGTAAAATGCCAACCCGGTCAGGTCGATGGAAGTGAGGGTCAGCTAATTGGAGTTGAATGAACGATTGAGGAATCGTAGGAGGCAATTCAACAGTAGGCAAATGTCCAACAATATTGGGAATCACCGACAAATTAGCGCTAACGTGCTGGGTCGAGTATAAGGAAACTATGTTGCACGATACGGTGCCAGGTGAGGTTGACAAGAAGCCGCATATTCCGCTCTCGGAAATAGGAGCACGATTGACTTTGAGATGAAGAGATCGAGCCAAGGTTAGGGGAATAAATGAGATCTGGGAGCCAGGGTCAATGACCCGTCGTATTGGTACATAAATAAGAGAACTACTAAGGATGTGAGCTCGAAATGTACCCAGCATGTTCACAACAGAAGCTGCGGCTATTTTGGCACTTGAAGAAATGCAACTAAAGGAAACAAGAGCGTTGGGAGGAGTTGGCTCAGATTTTTCCTGTAATGATTGAGTGGGAACATTGGCGTTAGGCTTAGGTGGAGGCGTTGGATCTATAGTGGATATAGAGGCGTATGGATATAGAGTGATTAGAATGCAACAACGTGTGATGATCCCTGGATGAGCATCTATGACAAGGGCAATCCGCTTTCAGGTGGGAGCCAAAGCAGTTGTAACACCTTCTTTGAGTACGGAGAAAGGAAACCTTTTCTTCCCTTGACAACGGAAAAAGGTCGGACACGAAGATAAGAAGTGACCCTAATGACAAAATAAACATTTGGAAAAGATTTGTGTAGAGGCCTTTTTATCATGGTTGGCTGCAATGAGGGTTAGCTTAGAAACACCAAGTGGTTGAGGTTTATTGCGAGGTGACGAGCTATTGACAGGGCTGTGGGTTCATTGGCGGGCGGTCACCTGAATAAAGCGGTCACTCGTCCAAGTACTAACCACGCAAGATGTTGCTTAACTTTGATTACCTAATGCAAGCACCTATGGCCACTCGACCATCCCCGCCCCACTCTTCATATCTATATGAGGTGTCAACACGAGTACCATATCAACCAAATTTAGAAGAACCCATCGAGGGAGCTAGAATACATCAAACAATTTCCCCTCAGCTAGCGCTAAGATGACAAGAACTACTACGATCACCTAACCCCCCCCCCCCCCCCATCTTTCACGACATGGTGTCTGTCTGCTATACAAAATATAGACTTAATTCGATTTCATCGATTTATAGTTTATTAATTACTATTTTCTTATCAGTTTTATTCTATTCGGTAATACTTAAATACTGATTGGTAATTATTATATTATATGGTTTTCAATTTAGTAGAGGAGAACTTTTGTAAGATTCCTAGAGTTATGTGTTTCGATTATTCGAACATATGTAACAATTATATGGGTATATTCAATCCAATCTAACGGCGCTACGGTCATTGCAAGACTAAGTCTAGTTCTACCTCTACTCCATATGGATATATTACCTTTGCTTAATTAATGTGTATTTTGTTGGTTATTGGTTATAAACTTCAGAGATATAATAAAATTTTAACATGTCATAAAGTACTACCAATAAATAAAAAAAGTTCATTGGAAGATTGTTATTAATCGGTTGTAAATTTTTTTTTTAAATATAATCACAGATAGTTAACTATCAACACATGATTATAAAAAATTTAACTTAAACATCATGAAGATTAAGCTTAAAATTTTCTTAAACATGTGTAACATTAGTTAAGATACAATTTGTATAAATTAATATTAGAACTATAGCAGAAGTTGAAGATTAAATATTTATATAGCTATAAGCGGTAAATTAGTTTTGTAAATAAATTTATTTCTTACCTTGATAGCTTCTAGCTTCCTCTTCTCCTCTGCTACGATTCCGCGATATTCAATCCTTTCCTTTATCCTGCTGTGTAACCTTGCAGACTGTATACACGGGTATTCATTTATAACGTGTTTTTGTACGTAGCATCCTGGTTTTTTGGTCAACTGCGGAGGACTATCGAGAGCCTTTGCTGCAGTGCTATCTGTTCTATTTTTACGTTCATAATGGGGTTCTGCTGCATCTTTGTCTGCTCTATTGCATCGTTGTCTACATCGAGAACATCTTGACTGATCCATGCTGGTAAAGTTTCACAGGGGCTCAAAGCAATGGGAGAAATTAATTAATAAAATTTAATTTAAATTAATTAAATAAACTAAACTATGCTTATTTAAAGTGAACTAGACTTAATTAAACAAAACTAGACTAAATGAAACAAAACTAGACTAAATGAAACTAAACTAGACTTATTGATTACAAATTTAAATTACGATATTTAAAGAAAGGTAAACGTAGCAAATAATAAGCAAATATGATAAACCAAACTTTTCAGCGCTTCTATACAGTACAGTAGTTGTCTATAGTACAACAAAGCTTATTTTCATTAAATAAAGATGTTGACAGAATAAAGCAAAGCGTTCAGCGCTTCTATATATAGTAGTACAGTGCAACAATGCTTATTTTCATGGTTACGTAAAAAAGTTAAACAATATAAAAAAAAAAATTAAGTGATTGTTGGAAAAAATATATCAACTCCGCGCATATTGATGAACTTAATGAACATTTTTAAAATTTATGCAGTCTATCAATTATAATAAAAATGAATATGAAAGAAAGGATTCAAAACACTTACTTAATTCCATTTAATGTTTCTGTCCACACTGATTATCTGAAATAATGTTATCATATGTTTTCGCTCTAAATTAAGTTATGATAAAAGTATTATCTGGTTTAAGTTTGTCAGTTAGTTAAATATTTACTTATCACACACTTTAGAATGATAACAGTAACAGTAAAGAGAAGGTTTAAGATCAGTGTTGCCAAGTTATAATTTTTCTTTACAAGTTGCTTTTTCCTTTCTGCCCACGAATTTCAGAATATAGTTGAACTTAGTTGACATAAACTAGGGAGTTTACATAAAACAATAAAAGCTAGGGAGTTGCATATGTTGGTGTAAATTTTGTGATTGATATTAAGCAGTCGGTACAAGAACAAAACAAGAACATATGTATATTTCTTGTATACCGACTTTCATTGATGAACAAACCTGCTCCTAATGGTTTTGAGGAGGTAAGTAGTTTCATTACATTGACTGGAGATTCATGAAATATCACCTTATCAGCTACAATTTGAGCATCGCTACAAAAATGTTTCATCCGATTAATAGTCAGATCACAATGACTCCACACCTATTGTTTCTGTCGCGAAGGATGTAAGAAGCTAGAGGAACTATACAGCTGCCCTCCCTGTACATAGGTATTCCATACCAATAATCAGCATCCTAATCTTCATAACATAAATTGGTACAAGAAGGAGAAAACATAGGCAGTTTGTTTACATTTAGGTAAATAGAATTCCTTTCTAAACCTCCATTTAAAATTGATTAATTTAACTTACCATTTCTTTAAAAGAGCCTTGGAATGGCCTCTACGGCCTCTTTTTAGAATTTCCACCACATTGAATCAACTAAACAGAAAGTTTCTGATGGTACTTATCCCCCCTCCATTTCATGGATTCCGATATTCTTCCGATTTTTGTGTAATAAGGAGTGTTGCTGGGTCAAGAAATGAGATTTACAGTCAAATAGTTTATCCAATAAATCCAGTAGAGGATTAAGGGCCGAAGTAGGGGAAATGGGCTTCAAGAACTCGCGGTCTAAATTCAGTTACCTTTTTTCCTCATAGCACTTTTGTCTTCAAATTTATTTATAATATTATTTCATTGCAACAGGATCTAATCTCTTACGTTGGGGGTTTAATAGCTGTATGTTTGTATTGATCATTCTTTCTTTTTTCTCTTTTTTTTTACTGTCCGCTTTATGCCACGAGGGCTAATCGGGACGGTTTATCTAAGGGTACCAACCTCTTCTAATCGATGGCAAGCCGCTGAGTCTGTTCAGGCCGTCACGGAACAGAATCGAGCGGGCTTGGGCGGGATTCGAACCCGCACGCCAGCGTGGGAGTCGGAGACGCTATCCCCTCGGCCACCCCACGGCCCAATATTGATCCTTTAATATGAAACTATATAAATAGCTAAAATATTTGGTGGGGACATGACCACTTTGAATCCCCCCCCCCTGGCTCCACCCTTGATTATAACATGGTTTCTCATAGGCCTTCCAATAATCGAACACTACAACAGTTACTGGATAAATTTGTCTATTTATAACCTCCATTATGATACATTTTGATGTATTTTCAACCATTTGTTAAAAAGCTTAATTGCTTTTCCACACACACCTCCAAAAACCGACTATTATGGAATTGTCCGCCCAACATTACCTTTCGGTCTAAAGAAAAAAAACAGTTTATTATTTCAGTTTCATATACGGGTAAGTTGCGTATGATAAGATTACTGGAAATAAAGATGGAGTTCTAGAATATACAAGTACAGGAATTAGCAGTTATACCATATCTTACATATTGGTCTTTCGAATTTGAAAATGAAAAGAATGATTACCAACACCTCCAAGAGAGAAATCTTAGTTATATCGATTCCAGGACCTCTAACGGACATTCATTAGCAAAACGGGGAAGATGAATTCTGGTATCAAAAATGATATCTAATAACAAGGATAACTAACATAAATGACTACGTCATGAATGAACTAATAAAAGAGGAGATAGAGACTGCAAAACTAAAGGCGCGGTTTTGTGATGTGATGGGAAAACCTTGGAAAGTAATGGAAGCTCAAGTCACCGAAAGGAGTTTGTCGCATTGTTTCTGCTGGGTCGGAGGGAAAAGGGGAGGGGGAACTACAAGGTATGAGGTAGCTTAGTATGGATCGAGAAAATTGTTTGTTTTGGATTGATACCCTCTGGAACGGAATATGTGAGGTCATCACTGTTTTGGCGTTTTTCAACCTTGTGGAAACTATTTTTCCCAAGCGTTTGGTTTTTACCGTAATAAAATTTTCGGTATTGTACGTTTCGTCAGAATTTGTTCCAGAAATCTTTTTCATCGGTTAAAGAACGACGGGCAGATGATGTTTTGTAATTGATCCAAATTAATCTTGGAATCGTAAACCTGACTTCCAACAGTAAAAAGTGGATCCTACGGCTCATATTGTTCTTTGTCCTACGCAATCAAACAACCTCCTTCACAGCATGTCACTAAACATGCCATGCTATGAGCGGTCGCCAAATTTTTGGACCCATTGGGCTTGTTAGCTCCTGTCACTTTATTGGCGAAATTAATTATTTATCATTATTATTGTTCATTATTTCAGGAAGTATGGAAAGCTAGTCTAGTTTGGACGACCATCTTCCCACTAATATTCCTAAGAAATCGAAGGAGATAACCCAAAATTGGACTTGTCTGTCGCACGTATCCAAACCAAAATATGGTACGTATCTGCAAGCCATCCACATTATAGTAACTCAGCAAACTGAAGACCCGCCTATTGTTTTTGAAAGATAGAATGACAGCCTTATGTCAGTTTATGTCTCCATGACCAGTAACATGGAGACATAAACTCGAAGCTGTTCTACTTTCACAGGAAGGAAAACCCGAACTGCAGATGCGGCGCTGTAGAGGATGTCAAGCACATCATCTTCGACTGTCCAATGCATACTAGCGCTCGCCTGACCTTAGCTAGGAATATTCAATTTTAGAGTGGCCACCTCAGTCACTGGAACAATTAGTAGCGACACCTGAAGTTTTTGGTGCCTTCAAGAAATTCGCGAGGAAGATATTCCAAGCAAAGAAGGGCATACAGTGATAGCATAGGACAATAACATAGCTGTAAGGTAAAAGTAAATTGTATTTTATTTTATTTTTTAGCAGTAAGCTAAAAGTAAATTATATTTTATCATCTATTTAGGCCCACTACAAATAGATAGGAAACTACTGGAGCCCTGTTTGGTGGGAACAGCTCTACAGTTGCAAGCAGCCCTTTAGTTTAATTTTACCGCAGATTTATGCCCACTAATTATGAGAAACTGTATTAAGCCTCACTTTGGTTCATATAGTCGGACCAACGTGGGAGCAGGCCTTTCCGCTCGGATACCAACCTGGTAACCGAGCCTTTAACTTCGGCACTTTACTTGCTTATAGGAAATTGGAAAGAACCGCTGGTATAGGGTTGCCCTAAGGTACAGCGGGGGGGGGGGGGAAGAAGGGAAAAAAAAAACAAAAAGAGAGAGGATGGAAGGAAGCAGAAGTGGTGACGATTCCAAAACCCAGCATCGATGAGGCTACCGTAAAATCATATAGACCAATCAGCCTTCTCCCTATTTTCGGTAAAGTCCTTGAGCGCCTTATACTGCAAAGGCTCGAAGGAGTTTTGAGCGATCTGTCCCCATATCAGTTTGGCGGCGTCAGAGGAAAGAGCACGGCAGATGCCATCAGACTGCTCCAGGAAACAACGGAAGCTTCCCGTAATAAGTATGTTGTGGCAATTTTTTATGATATAGTCGGAGCATTCGACAACCTCTGGTGGCCATCTGTTCTTTATGAGCTAAAAAGATTGGAGTGTCCTAAGAATATTTACTGCCTCATATCTGATTTTCTGAGGAACAGAAAACCTTTTGTACACCTTCCGAGCGGAAGAGTGGAAACAAATATTGAGCGAGGCTGCGCACAGGGCTCTGTGATGGGACTGCCCCTTTGGAAGATAAACTCGAATCCTCTTCTCATGAGGTGGCAGGAGGCGAGCGTGGTTCCTGTTGGATGGGTGGATGATTTCGGAGTGGTCATCGAGGCAGATTCAAGAAAGGCGATAGAAGAAAGGACGGAGCAAGTGACCAATATTGCTATAGAATGGTGCACAGAATGCAAACTACAAATGAACTATAGCAAGACCAAGCTGCTCTTCCTCAAAGGCAATTTAAGTCCAAGATGGCCTCCGAGGGTACGAGTAGGAGATAAAGTCATGCTCCCTTCAAAGGAAGTAACGTTCCTCGGGATCACTATAGGCGAAAGATTTAACTATGTACGACACTTAAGGGGCATACAAAGTAAAGTGACGTTAAGATTCGCAGCTCTCAATCGCCTAGGTGGAAGAACTTGGGGATTGAGCTTCAGGAATAGAAGCACTTTACATAAAGCAGCGTATCTCCCAATAGCTCAGTACGCAGCAGCTGTGTGGGGTATCGAGCTAAACCAAGCTGAAAGAGGGATACTAGCGCAATCACAGAGACGAGCACTCCTTATGGTGACTGGAGCCTACAGAACAACCTCGACGGCAGCTCTACAGGTGATCGCCGGCCAACTGCCAATAGATATCCAGCTCCAACTGTCGGTAGCAAAGTTTTTGATTAAAAGAGGGATTCCGGCGAAGGTAGGTAGAAGTGTGTTCACTTGCCCCTCTAGAAACTTCGATGAGGTAAAAAATGCAATGGTGGATGCGGCAATGGCGGAATGGCAGCAAAGATGGGACCAGGCGATGGAAGGAAGACTAACGTACGAGTTCTTCCCAGATGTCAGAGAAAGGCGTCTTGGTTAGTTCCGGACCATTCGACCTTGCAGTTCCTTACTGGACACGGGGACTTCAATTACAAGCTACACCTCTTCCAAAGAAAGGAAAGCCCCAACTGTATGTGCGGTGACCCCGAAGATCCTAAACACATAATACTAACCTGCCCGCTGTATATGAGAGCAAGATTGGCGCTAGCTGGAGAGTACACCTTATTCCATTGGCCACCAAGTACTCTGAAAGAACTCGTCTGTACCGAAGCAAGGTCCAAGGCCTTCAAAACCTTCATAAGAGACGCCCTTCAGCAAAATAAGAGATTGCTACTAAATGTATAATAAAAATAAGATAGGCCATATTGGAGCGCCCTTGAACAGAGGCAGGGGAACTCCAATTGCGGGCGCTCTATAGGAAAGCTCTTGGCCCGATTTAGTTTGCCCAAGCCATGCACGCGATGCACTTCCGTCTGTCCTTTCCTGCTAAATAGTGGGAACGTTCAGACCAGGCCCTGGTGGGCTGTTCCCCGGTCCCGGAAAGCGTGAACTGATGCCAGCAGCGCTGCGTGACTGGGAAACGGCTCGCATACAGAGCGCGGAGTCGAAATTTAAGTTACAAATTGGATGTACCGCTGGTATAAGGGCTGCCTTAAGGTACAGCGGGGGTAAAGAAGGAAAAAAAAAAGAGAGAGCGAGAAAGAGAGAGAGAGAGTGAGAGAGAGAGAGAGAGAGAGAGAGAGAGAGAGAGAGAGAGAGAGAGAGAGAGAGAGAGAGAGAGAGAGAGAGAGAGAGAGAGAGAGAGAGAGAGAGAGAGAGAGAGAGAGAGAGAATGAGGTTCTTCTATCCTTGCGAAGATATAGGTGGACAGAAATGTGAGGAACCTTTTATCAGAGTGGTCTACAAAAATTCGCCTTCCATGTAAGTATCCATCTTAATCATAATAAGCTGCGTCTGAAATGGTTAAATTGTCTAGGCGATGGTGATATTTGAGGTGAGGTGGGTCAGTGCTCGGTTGGTAACAGTGGTGAGTGCTGTGCACCAATCAACTGGCAAAGTATTAACAATGGCCTAATTGTCGTGTTCGTTGTTCTGTTGTTTTTAATACACTGGCCGCAACAGCTGGCATAAATATCATATGGTTCTTATAAACATATCAGCCTTGGGCTAAGCCACTCACCAGAAATATGACTTACAACAATTGAATTTGATATTTTATGTATATAAAATATACCAATTTATTATTGAATTCCATATCCTTCATTTTACTATTGAGTATGTTAAGCGGAACTGTATCCTATGCCCAAAAATAGAGCTACTGTTTTTTGTCTTGAGGTGAGGGCTGAATGTATATCTGTATTTAATTCTAGAAGGCCATCGATTGTTGATTTACCCTTACGAAAACCGAACTGGTAATTTACTTTGGGATTCTAACCACTACTCCATTCGATATGCAATCATACTTTCAAAGACTTTAGCACACAGGAGCTTAAGGAAATCGGTTTGTATGAGGAAGCATTAAAAGGGTCCGGTTTCAATATTGGTACAGTTGCGACCAGCGGGATTAGACAAAGCGCCTTTGGAGAACAATCCATCCATTGTCTGGCACGGGACTGGCGGCCGGCTAACATCAAACGGATTCCCGAACATGCTACACAAGCCTGGAGTATTCTAGAACAATCTACCTAAGACTTATAAATACCGGCTTTCACAAGCCTCAGCGGGGTTGTTTGGTGACACCCGTCGAGTGCACTTCGAAGTAATCAGTGATAAGTGATAAGTCCTATAGTGGTAGGTAAGCTTTTTTTTTTAACGTCCGCTTTATGCCACGAGGGCCAATCGGGACGGTTTATCTACGGGTAACCAACCTCTTCTAATCCATGGCAAGCCGCTGAATCTGTTCAGTGAGGCCGTCACCGAACAGAATCGAACGGGCTTGGGCGGGATTCGAACCCGCTCCACCAGCGTGGGAGTCGGACACGCTATCCCCTCGGCCACGCCGCGGCCCTTGTGGTAAGCCTTATTGTAACAAGTAATCGTGATAAGGGCGTATATCGTAGAAAAGACTCTAGTTTTAACCCGTGCGGTTTGTTGTAAGTGATTAGAGTCCACATGCACAGCCTATTCTGTATCTAATAATAAGGCAGTAATTACCATTGTAAGTATAGGATTAATAAATTATAGTATAAATAGTATATATATAGTATATATAGTAGTATAAATTATATTAATAAATTATTTATTTTACCGAACCCGAAGCCCGTAACAGTATCATACAGAACTCCTTCCATGAGTTAGGTATTAGCCTTGATTGCCAAACATCGTTAAGAATTTTTAATTATAAATTTTATTCAATCAATAAGTTTTATTCAATTTAATAAGTTTATTCAACAATATATAATGAATAGTCTAATCCTTGCGCTGAATTGGGTAATTTTTCAAAGAATTTATGAGTTATTCCAATGTAAAGTCTTTATTAGTTTTTTTATCTATTATATTTTTAATCTACACCTGCCGCTCAACCTGCTACAATAAGCAGATGTGGTGCATGGTGCATGTCAGGCATGAGGGAGGCCGATAACCATTGCTATTTACTCATAAATTGAACCATTAAAACAGGTTACTCCAGGAGATCCCTAAGCCAGCTCCTTTTCAGCCTTCTTTGGGGTTTCTGGCCTGTGTGTAGTGGCCATGTCTTGTATAAGTCTGTTGGAATGACCATAAAGTTTGTCATTGAATTTTTTATATCAAGTCCGAATGTAATCTTATTAATATCAAGTAAGTCTGTATGTAATGTTTTGTTAGTAACAGACCACGGAACGCGAGTGGAAAGTCGTAGCTTTTTCGATTGGAAAGTCTTTTTTGCTATGCAGAAGATTTGTGAGGCGTAAGTCCATATAGGTTTTAGTAAATATTTAGTCTTTGTCTTATGTTTAGAGCATGTTTGTGTAAAAGAGTACAGAAGCCTAAATCGATTGTTGAGGGTTTGGCGTTTTTGCTTTATGTGTGGCACCCTCGTCATCCTTCTGTCAAAGGTACGTCATAAGTAATGAACTTTGTCAGTCTGTTGAACTGGGACATGGTTTAAGTAAAGTGGAGTCATGTCGAAGTGTGCAGTGGTTTTGATTTCTCAACGTTTACTATGATTTTCCATTTTTTAAACCAACCCTGTAAATTTTGTAAACAATGTTGAAGGGTGGATTATGTCTCAGTGAGGTCTACATGTCTGGTGATAATTGCTGTGTCATCAGCATAGGTTGTGTGGCAGCATAGCAACATATGCTTTGAAATAATTGTGTTCAGTAACTAACACCCATTCAAGCCTTACAGTCGAGCTGGGTTAGCTGCAGGACGCATATGTTGCAAGACTTAATTAGTGAAAAATAGTATGTTGCCGGCTATTCAACGTAATAAGTACAGTCAGGGTGCACCCTACAGAAAGATTTGTGAGTAATTTACAATTGATATTTTATCACTTGTCCCATAAATGTATGGATAAAATTTATTTCTGTTTTGTTAGTTTGTAATTATGCTGCTTATGTTTTCGTTAATATCAATGTAAATCTCAACTACTACATTATATTGGCATTGGGAAGAGGTTTACTTTATACCTGACTGTAATTAGAACACATGTTAAAATCTTAGAACTTTATTATATACTTACAGTGTGGTGTCACAACCTGTAATTTAATTAATCTTTACAGGTTTGTTTTATTGTTTGTTTATTATGTTATTCTTGTAACATTCTTTTATGCATGTATTTATTTTAACATAAATGTAATCTTTACAGATTAATAAAATCAGTTTGATACCGACTTATAAATTAAATTACAAATTGGACACATACAATGGATGATATGGAGAAAATACCAAAATTATTTTTCCATATAATCAAGAGGGAGGAGGATAATTATGAATTGTTGGGAGTTTCCGAAGACAAAGAACTATGGTTTAGGTTACCTGAAGAGTACACAAACCTAAATCACCATCAGGTATTATTAACCAAATCAACAATTAAAAATGCAGTTTCCGCGATTAGGCCAGTTAACGGTTATAGGAAGGTAGGCATAAAAATAGATGACGATATAAGGAAACTATATTTTGATGCGGATGATAATCTTTGTTTTAACAACATTCCATTAGAAGAATCAAATGATGGTAATTTTCCTGTAAAATCTAGTAATTCGGAACAAAATTTTTTTTTAATGCAGAAAATTAAAGACCTAGAAAATAAATTGAGCTCTGATGAAATTAATCTCCATGAAATAGAAAAGAAATTTATCTTACAAAAATTCAATAAAAAACAAAATGCTAAGGAATGGATGGAACGTTATGAATCCGAATGTCTTAGGCATAAACTGATGAATACCACTAGAATGATTGAAAATCTTCGTTTTTTTGTAGAGGGACCGGCCAAAGACTGGTATGAAGCAAACTTAAAGAAGATAGGGCTAGTGAATTGGTCAATGTGGAGGCAATCTTTTTTGACGGTTTTCGTTGATAAAGGGTGGTCCCAGATTAGGAAAGCTCACAGTTTTAAATATTTAGGAGGCTCTTTAGTTGACTATGCATTAGCAAAAGAAAGGTTATGTTTAGATGCAGAAAGCAATAGTACCATTTTTTCAAGGGTTAATATGATTGTCATGGGTCTACCATTAGCAGTACAAGAAAGTTTAGATAGGGAAGAAATCACAACTATTGAAAAACTGTTTGTAGATTTGCGACGATTAGATGATTCATTTTCAAGAATGAAGGGAAGTGGTACTTCAAATCGAATGAGCTTACCCATGGATAAACCCACGGGCTATACACCGAAGAAACCCTGTTCTATTTGTGTAAGTTTTGGGTGGTCAAATCGGTATCATCCAGAAAGAGATTGCAGGAATAAAAAGTTTGTTGAAAAAAATAAATTAATTAATATTAATGAAACATATTCCAATAGTTCTAATAACACATGTGAGGAAAACGATAATATGAAAATTAATTTAAATGATAATATTTTAAACTAGATGGCCCGGAGAAATTTAACTCATTGATCAAGATAAATGTTCTAATTGATAAAAAGTTAAACGTCAGAGCTGTTTATGACAGTGGCTCAAATGTAAGTTTAATAAGTCAACGAGTGGTTGATCTATTAAAATTGAGTCTGATAAAAAACAAGACTGTATTTAGAACTATGAGTGGGTTGAATTTCAGTTCTGCCCGGGCAAATATAACATTAACAATCGGAAACTTAACCAATAACCTTGACACTTATATAGTGAAAAATAACAACTTCTCATATGATTTACTCCTAGGTCTCGATGCAATTAATAAATTCAATCTAATTCAAGACGAAAATTTAAATATACTTTAAAGAATTAATAAAGATGAAATATTAAAAATAGAAAATAGAAACACGACAGGGCTGATTAAGAATTTGGTCGAAGATAATATAGTTTCGAAGATGACTGAAAAAATAACAACTGAAAAAGATAAAGGAATTTCTAACCCGGATACTAAGGTTGAACTAAATATTAATGAAGGAAAAATAATGAAAGAAAGTACAACAAATTTAGATCATATAAACGATGAATATAGGAAAATAGAAATAGCCGACTTAATAGGAAAATATAAGCATGTATTTGCTAAGCACAAATTTGAAGTTGGTAGAGTTAAGACAAGAGAAGCTGAAATCAAATTAATGAGGCAGGAGTGGGTTACCTCACGAGCTTATAAATGTTCTATACCGGATGAACAAGAGATAAAGACTCAAATAAAAAAATTACTAGAAGCTGATCTTATAGAGGAGTCCGATTCGCCTTTTTCATCATCCGTCACCCTCGCATTTAAGAAAGAAGATGGTCGCAGAACAAGGCTTTGTATTGATTTTAGAAAATTAAACAGTCTAATAGTACCGGAGTGTTACCCGTTTCCAACGATAAACGATGTCATAGATCGGGTGTCCAACTGCAAGTACTTCAGTGTCGTTGATATTAATTCTGCTTTCTGGAGTATCCCTTTAAAAAAAGAAGATCAAGAGAAGACATCGTTCATAACTAAATTCGGTAAATTTATGTTCAAAGTTCTTCCATTTGGACTTAAGAATGCCCCAGCGATCTTTCAACGGATTCTATCAAACATCTTAAGGAGAAGGAATTTAGAAGAATTTTGCGTCAACTATATTGATGATATATTGATATTTTCTAAATCATGGGAAGAACACGTTGAACACATTGAGAAACTTTTACAGGTGATTGAAGAAGAAGGTTTCAAATTAAAGTTAGAAAAGTGTGTTTTTGCTTCTAATTCAGTGAAGTATCTTGGACATGTAATTCAAGAGAATAAAATATCTTCCGCTCAAGAGAATTTAATAGCAATAAAAAACCTTAAGAGACCGACAAATAAATCGGGAGTAAGAAGTGTTTTAGGATCAATTAATTTTTATTTGAAATATATTGAAAATAGTGCCGAGAAATTTGAACCTTTGCATCGATTGTTGAGAAAGAATATTGATTTCAAGTGGACTGATGAATGTGAAAATTGTTTCAATTTAATCAAAACGTATTTATGTTCATCCCCGATTTTAGCTATTTATGATAAAGATAAAGATGTATATATTGAAACAGATGCTTCTTATACTGGCATCGGGGCGACTTTAAAACAACCGCAAGCGGACGGAAAATTGCATCCAGTAGCATATTTTTCTAGAAAACTGTCTGAAAAAGAAAAGAAAATGAAAATTATATATCTTGAATGCAAAGCTATAAAGGATGCCATAAAGTATTGGCAATATTATTTAATTGGAAGGGAATTTACTGTATGCAGTGACCATAAGCCATTGGAAAACCTAAGAACGAAATCCAGAACAGATGAAATTTTGGGTGATTTAATTCATTATTTATCGCAGTTCCATTTTAAAATTATTTATAAAAGGGGAAAGGAAAATATTCTAGCTGATCTTCTTTCTAGACAACCGGTTTTGGAATATTTCGAAAATGAAGATGCAATTAGCGTAGTAAATTTAATAGAGCTAAAAGAGATACTTAGTGATCAAAATAAAAACCTTGAAGAATTAAATGCCGCACGCAATACTGAAAAAAATCAGAACATTACATTTAAAAAGTTAAGAGGAAGAAAAAGAATTTTTGTTTCAACAGACTTAGGCATCGAAATTATCCGTCGCGTACATGAAAATTATGGCCACATTGGCGTCGTTCATATACGCGAGAAAATAAGACCAATATACTATTTCAAGAACATGGACTCATTAATTAGTCAATTTTGCAAAAACTGTGTCATCTGCTTGGAAAATAAAGTACGGACCAGCAGACCCATTGGCTTAATGTCAAAGCTAGGTCCCGCTCATGAGCCTTATGAAATCTTGTCCATCGATTCTGTTGGTGGTTTTAGTGGAAATCGATCGCCTAAAAGATTTATGCACATCTTGGTTGACATTTTAGCAGGTATGCGTGGATTTCTACTTCGACAGGTCAGAGTGCCCAAGATTTCATAAAACTTATTGATCCCATCGCGCGAAAGAATAAAATAAATATTATTCTAGCTGACCAATATACGGCATTGAAATCAAAAATTCTCAAACGATATCTAGAGAAGATGAAAATCAGGTTGATATTTACCTCTATAGATTGTCCACAATCAAACGGACTGAATGAGAGTCTTAACCAAACACTAGTAAACAGGATAAGGTGCAAGATTAACAGTGGTGATAAACGTGCATGGCCAAAAATAGCTCAGGATTGTGTGTCAGAATATAATAGAACAATTCATTCATCAACTAAATTCGAACCAGGATATTTACTTTTTGGGAAGCAGTCCTTAATCTCTCCACTAAATACATCCATTCAAAATGATCTTACTGAAGATAGAAAACAGGCATTTCTAAATTCTATGAAAAATTTTGAAATAAATAAAAAAAGAGTAGACAAAACGAGAAGAGTTCACGAATTTAAGGTTGGTAATAAGTATACATTGAGAATGGGAGCAAACTCAACAGAAAAAAAACTGATAAGGTGAGAATTGGACCATTTAGAATTACCAAGAAAATTTCAAGTTCAATGTATGAAGTGGAGTGTGGAAAAAAAAAGAACATATCTAATTGCTTTCATAGCAGCAAATTGTCACTTTTCTCTTCGGAAAAGTGATTTCAGGGGGGAAGGTGTAAATCTCAACTACTACATTATATTGGCATTGGGAAGAGGTTTACTTTATACCTGACTGTAATTAGAACACATGTTAAAATCTTAGAACTTTATTATATACTTTCAGTGTGGTGTCACAACCTGTAATTTAATTAATCTTTACAGGTTTGTTTTATTGTTTGTTTATTATGTTATTCTTGTAACATTCTTTTATGTATGTATTTATTTTAACATAAATGTAATCTTTACAGATTAATAAAATCAGTTTGATACCGACTTATATCAATTATTATTAATTTTCTTTAAACATTTATTTGTGTTCTTATTTCTATGTTAATAAATTGTTTTTTGTTATTTATTGAGTAAAAACAATTAATTATGGGGTCACCTGTGGTGTTGTGGTTAGCATGGCAACCTACAATACTAAAGATCGCGGGTTCAATTCCAGCGGTGGCCCTAGGATTTTTTAATGGGTGTAAAAAATCCTTAGCTATGCCGTCCCTCGGATAGGACGTAAAATGAAGGTCCCGAGCCTGTACGATGTCAGGTACTCGTTAAAGATCCCTATCCTAATTATACCTGGATAGGCAAAATTTAGGACTCCCACTGTAGCATCGTCCGATTACCCTAAGCAGCATAAAAATGGACGTTAAACAAACAAACAAACAAACAATTAATTATAAAATGCCATGTGACTATGTTAACCTTATACAGGTTACAGTTGCTATTAATGCGTTATGATAAGTTGGTATGTGTAAATAATGTATAGAATAGTTGCAAGAATTGATCCCTGTTGTACTCCGGCCCATACCGGTCGTGTAGAGAAGGTTTCCGAGCCCTGGCAGAGAGAGAAAAACCTGTAGGAGAGGAAAGAGAAAGGATAAGGTATTATATTAAAGAGAGGAATGATTTTAGCTTGTAAAGCAATCCGTTGTGCCAAACACGGTTGATTGCTTGAGCTACATCCGGGAATAGGCCAGTAGCGTATAATCTATCCTCTAGAGCAACTGAAATGTAGCCCGGTACTCTGTGTAGTTGGTGTATTGTTGAATGAAGTGAACGGAATCCGAATTGATGTTCAGATTCGGTACCTCCATTTTCGGTCTTATCGGCATAGTCAAGGATTTTTTACCCCCTTTAACAAATCTTAGGGCCATTGCGGAATGCGAACCTAGGTAGAGGTTGCTGTACTAAGCACTAAACCACGGTTGACCACATCCAGAAATTATATTATTTGCTTCAGATCTTTAGGCATAAATTTTTTGTTTACAGTAAGCACATTTTTAGGAATATTTACATTGTGTATGCTTTGAATGCTCGATGTAATTAATAGGTAGATCTTTAATTTTTTTATACCTCAAAATGTGAAAGGTGTATTCATTGGTTAAGGTAGAATTGGTTGTCTGTAAGTAAGTCGAGTAGACATCTGTAAAGTAATGTTCCAAAAATTTATGAGCGAATCGGAAGTAGACTAATGGGTCTCTATGATGAAGGGCTGTTGGAATTATTGTTTTGTTTTTGTATCATTAGTATGTGTGACAACTTCCATAGCAAAGGAAAGTTCGTAGTCCTAAGTATTGCGTTGAAAAGGGTTGTGAGAAAAACAATCGCTTTTCTGGGCATATGCTGGAGTAGCTCAGCTGTAATTATAACGTTTCCTGGGACTTTTGGGTATATTCCGGATTTCTTTTTGAACCTCAGTTGGAGCAATAGCGCAAGGAGGTAGTGACATTGATAGAGGGATGTCCAGGGAGGTTTGTACATGATTTTCATGTTCAGGGTCTGGGTATTCGGGGGTAGTCGGTATTTGGTTTAAAAACAGTCGATAGATGGTCAGCGAAGATTTCACTATTCGGTTGTAAGTCTGTTTGTCCGATGGTAGTCTGCTTGTCTGCCATACCTTACGAGTTCTTCTCTGGGTTCTGATTAGATCCTTTATGTATTGTGGATATTTGGGATGGCTGGATGTTATTTGCGTTTGTTTGTTTGTTTTAACGTCACTTTATGCCACTAAGGCTAATCGGACAATGCTAAAGTGAGAGTCCTAAATTTTGCCTCTGCAGGTATACTTATGATAGGGATCTTTAACGAGTACCTGACATCGTACAGGCTCGGGATCTCCATTTTACGTCCTATCCGAGGGACAGTATAGACACTCCGTGAGATATGCTTGTAGTACCTTAATAAAAAAAAAGTCTGGTGTCTTATGTCTTAATGTAGGCCAATGTCTGTGAATTTGGATATATAGCGTTTAACGAAAGCTTGTGGATATCAGAGTGAAAATTCCTCCTTTTAGGAGAACACAATCACGAACCCCATGACTGGTGCCTGCAAAACATGGCAGATGTCAGCTTATATCAAGGGGGCAGTAAACTGCTGCCAATATCATCGTGTGCTGCGTTGTGTGTAGCATTATGGCAGTGGATTGTACGTCTGCTGTGTGGCAAGTGCATGAAGTCGTGCTTGAGTGATGCTTTAATAATGATGGCAGTTTTACCTTCTGATGTATTTTCAGGGTGATCTGTTCTGTAGATAGTGTAATTCGGTATGCATGCTTTTTAACGTAAAGTGAGGTGTGTTTCTGTAATCGAGGCAACGTCAGTTCGTTCTTCATGTAAGTAAATATCGGGGCCGGGATAGCATAGCGTGTTTGAGCGCGACCCGCTTTAACACGCTCGAGCCGAACGGTGGCGGTTCGAATCCGCCCTGGGGTGGTTGACTTTTATTTCGTGGAAATCCCAAGGATTTAATCTCGACCTACCCACTATGGTTAGAATAGGTTGGTTACACCTCTAGATTAACCCCCCGTATGCCACACATGGTCAGGTAGAGGTACCGAATAAAAATAAAATAAAAATATGTAAGTAAATATCGAGTTCGGTCTTATTTTTATTAGTCCGTTAGTGTTCCACAGAAGGATGACAGAGTACCCACAGTTAAGCATTTATGATCCATAAACAGGACATAAGGCTCGAGTAACTTGCGATAATTGTTGAAGAGTGGCTGGATTAGATTGTTTAACCCATTTAATAAATTGAAAATTAGAGGAGTGACATTATAAGTAGGGTGCGCCAGCAACGCCCTGCCTCATACCTAGCATGCTTACATTATGATGTCTACCTTCGGATGGTGGGGGTCAATCAAGTAGAGGAAGAGAAAATAGTAATGAAATGGTAAAATAAAAATCCTGGTCCTCTTCTCCTTAATTAAAGATTCTGGATTGGGAGCCTTTCTTTAGCCTAAACTGAAATAGTTAATATTTTTTATTTTTTATTATTTTACATAATGTTTTTACAAGATATTATGTACATTACATATAATTATGGCAATTGAAAACATAGTAACGGTTTTATAGAAATAGTTTTAGAGCACTATAGGAAAAATGCATTCATTTATTAAACTTACTTTTGTTTTTTTGGTACTGTAGTAGGCCCGCAGTACCCTTCAAAGATGATGGGCCAGATGCTCAAAATTGTTGAATTCCTGTATGCACTGACGACCCTATTTCAGGAGAATTAAAGGATGAATATGGCGCAGGACGCCGAAAGCTCCTTGTATTATACAAAATAAAATTTTTTTAAATTATTGATCGTCTTGGTGGATATACTCGTACTTTGTACAATAATTTTAACGATCTACCTACTACTTAGATACAATCATATAACTTTTGAAATGTTATCTCTTGAGTAACAATTATTTTTTTAAACTTGAAGATTGTGAATTAAATACAAATGAGTCTAAACATTTGACTAATACTGTATATATCTTATATATAAAATTCTCGTGTCACTATGTTAGTTACCATACTCCTCCGAAACTGCTTGACCGATTTTTATAAAATTTCATATGCATATTCAGTAGGCCTGAGAATCGGCTACTATCTATTTTTCATACCCCTAAATAATAAGGGTTGTCCACCCCTAACATTTTTTTTTATTTTTTGGACAAATTTTTTTTTTAATTTTTTTATGATGTGGCATTAATAAATACACACAACCCTAAATTTTTACCCTTCTATCACCAACCCCTATTTGTTTAGAGTCATTTTAGTAATACGTTGAGCGCCAAGCGGTACGATCGTATCGCTGTTGGACTATTGGCCGGGGCCGAGGAGGTCCCCAGGTACCCCCCTATAAAAGGTTGTTCTGGGCTAGGGGCCCGCCCGCCGAGGGTGATTTCAAGGCGTATGGGACCGCTCCGGCCCCAAACAATTCGCCAATGCAATTTTTTTTGTTTTTTTTTTTATTTGGGGGTGCAAGGAGAAGAAGAAGAGTTCTGAACGCCAAGTAGCCAAGAGCAAAACTGAGGGATGGAGATGAAAGGGACAGGAGAAGTATGAAGGGATTGACGTGGCGGTCATAATCGGACATCCCCAGGGGGCTATTACTTCAGGTAGCGGGCTATTACCCTGGGGCCGGGCGGTACGTACGCACCGATCTCATAATTATTGTTAATGGCCAAAATTAAATTATTTATTTGTTTTAAAATTTATGTATCATTCTAGTCATATTAAAGTTTAGAAATTAGGAAAAATGCTTCGGCCCCATGCAAAAATACATCATCATTTCCATGGCACTCAACGTGTTAATCATTTTTCATCCCGCTCGATAACTGATCAATTATCACTTGGTAAGTTATCACCGCCAGTTGAGCCTAACATTTAATTGAAACATTTACATGGTAACATTTCATCAATGTCATTTTGTCACCCGTCATGACAAATTGTAAACAATTGAATGAATGATGAAAATGAATAAAGCTATATACAGTGACGTGCAGACTATACTACACACTATGATGAGTTTGAAGTTTGAAGAAAAACAAAAGGAGCACCAAGTTCTTTTAGGCAAAAAACAGCAATCGTTGCGATAACGAGCTTTATAGGTCAGTTTACCAGAAGAGTTTTGGTACAAATACATCGTCATGACATTACAGCACGTGTGTTCAGACAAAAGTTGAAGTATTTAATGAGTTTCATTACTAAATTACATGTATTCGGTCCCACACGTTGCTGGCAGTATTCGGTTGAGTGACAAAAGCGAGGATTACCTCATGCACACAGATTTTGGTTAATTGACAAAATACGTCCTTAAGAAATCGATAATATAATTTCTGCGGAAATTCCAGATCCGCCTACTGACCGATTGCTGTTTGATATTGTTACAGCAAACTTGATTCATGGCCCATGCGGTACTCTTAATCGTTCATCGCCTTGGATGACAGTTGGAAAATGTACTAAAATTTCCCTAAAGATTTCACTTACGATAAGATCACAAATGTCGATGGATATCCAATATATCGCCGAAGAAATCCCGATAATGGCGGTCGATCATTTATTAAAAACATCAGCAACATAGACATTGACATTGACAATCGTTGGGTGGTGCCATATTCGTCTCTGCTGAGCAAGACATACAATGCTCATATTAATGTTGAGTTCTACAGTTCTGTGAAGAGCATCAAATACATTTGCAAGTATGTCCATAAAGGAATGCTCCTCCAGTGGATAAAAACAATGAAATAACGCTTTACCAAATCGGTCGGTCATCAACTTCAATGATGCTGCTTGGCATATCTTTGTTTTCCCAATTCATGAACGGGATCCAGCAGTTGTTCAGTTAGCAGTCCATCTTGAAAACGGTCAGTGTGTATTTTTCACGAACGATACAGCGATTGATCGTGCTATAAATCCACCAAAAACTACACTCACTGAATTTTTTGAATTGTGTAACGTGCGGATGATTTTGGTGCCTTTGCACGAAAATTACTCTATTCACAAGTAGCAGGCTATTTCACGTCGGCTCATATAAAAAAATGGATGCCCCGCAAGCAAGGCTCACCGCAAGCTGCATTGATAAATGTCTCGATTTATTCAAATCAAACACCTTGGGGCAAGTATTTACAGTCAATCCAAGGCTGACTGAGTGCTTTTATCTTTGACTGTTGTTGGTTAATGTTACTGGCCTATTGTCATTTCTAGATATACTTAAAGTGAATGGGTAACAGTATCCAACGTATAAAGATGCATGCCTTGCACTCAGCTTGCTGGGAGACGACAGCCAGTGGGAATGTATGCTTGCTGAAGCAGCATTGAACTGTACAGCAATACAAATTCGTCTACTATTCGCTAGAGTGTTGACTACATGTTTCTCAGCCCGAGCAGAGATATTGTGGGATAATCACAAAGATTCAATGACTGATGATATATTGCATCAACATCGTACAAGGTGCAACGATCTAGCAATAACATTCAGCGACTATGTACATTGAAGCATTGATTCCTATTGAGGATCTTTGCATTATCATTGCCAAATTACTTTTCAGTCATTTCGGCATGAATTCGCCAAATCGAAATGCATCTGATTTAATGAACGCTGAAGTGAATCGTGAAATGCAGTACAACAGTGAAAATGGCGGCGATTGTTCCTCGCAATATCACACTAATGAATGAGGAACAAAGAATCATTTACGACCGCATTATGCTCGCAGTTTCAGCAGGACAAAGTGGGTTCTTCTTTTTGGATGCACCATTTGGAACTGGCAAAACATTCCTTATTTCGCTAATTCTCGCATTATTCCGATCAAATAATAGCATCGCATTGGTCGTTGCATCATCGGGCATTGCGGCAACTTTATTGGATGGAGGCAGAACAGCTCATTCAAAAATTATGAATTACATTTACATATTGACATTATTTATTACGATATATATAATTTTAAGGAATAAATTAAAAAAATTAATGTTTGGTGTTTTGTTCTTTTTATATTCCCTCATCGTTCACAGCGCTCCGATAAATCACATCCTTATATACTTGCAATAAGTTAGTGATTTATTTTCTACACTAGAAATTTCCTAGAAATAATTGATATGGCAAAAAAACGTTTTCCGGGTCAGCTAGTTATATAATATAATGTAATATATATGGTATATATATATATATATATATATATATATATATATATATATATATATATATATATATATATATAGTTAAGAGTAGGAGTAGCACTATATGGAGCTTAATCCCTAAGTTAATCTTATAAACAACAGTGAATGTATATATACAGGATTAACAAGGAAATAAAGTTAGTATTATTCAGGCTATTCTGGTGTATGTTTCTTGTTCCTTTTTCCTTCTTTTTTTATTGAAAGTTAGTTCAGTCTCGTTATCTGGTGCCGAAACCCGGGAATTTCGGAGCGTGCGCGGACCCGTAAATTTCGCTCAGCTGGGTAGTGAAGATTGTCTAGTGTAGTGAAGTTCAAGGATTAAGTGCAAAATGGCGGAAGGAATTTTGGCACAACCAACTTTTCAACTACCTCAAGAACAGGTGGCAGCAGTACAGGAAATTCCTCCACTACCCAGAGACACCCTGGCGGAAGCCCATGCTAACACCTTGGCATGGATGAAGGTTCGCGTGGCAACAGCACAGGATCTCCGGAAGGCTGTTTCGGATTTAGAGAGACTCACTGGGGAAATGGGTGAACTGAACCATTGCCTAAAGGGAGGAGACAGATTGTTGGCCAGGATCGAAATAAAAACGGCCGAAAATTTAATCGAGCAAGCGGCCGCGGATTCACTCAAGGCAGAACTGGTTTGCCGTGTTAAAAGAAGCGTGCTCAATCTGATCCAGTCAGATGAAGACACACCTTGGCTGGTGGTCAAGGAAAGATTGAAGAAGGCGTAAGGAGGGGGTAGATGGACCCCGGAAGAGACATGTTCCAAATGTTCCGCGAAACGAAACAACCGTGACAGACCAACGGACAATATGGTGCGGAACTCTTAGCTAGATTCAATAAGATTACGGACAAGCTAAGAGAGACCACGAACGCGATAGAAGCGGATAGTAAGATGGCATTTTTGGCAACGATCCTAAAGGTGCAGTTGGCGAGAGAGACTGGAAAGCGAGAAGGATTACCCAGGGATCGCACGTTCATCGAGTGCGCCCAGAAGATGATTGACGCCAGCGCGCGATCCTCAGAGATATCCGAGCCGAGGAAGAACCAGAGGAAGCAGGATATTGCTACGGAGAGAGAGAGGCAGAAGTAACCGAAAGAGTGGATCACGGGAAACGGTGAAAGGGAAAAGAAATCGAGTGGATGCCTGAGGAGGGTGCCAGCAGAGTGGCGGCCGCACATTGGTGAACAACAACGTCAGAAGGAAGCACAGCGGTCTGCCTATCATCCGATTAGTGGGAGGAGTGAATTGCTTGGTGGACACGGGGAGCACGAGCACCATCATGAGTCGACGAGCGGCGGCGGAGCTAAGTACTGGAGAGAAGGCGGCGCAATTACAGGTATGTACATGTAAACTAATCACCCTGGGGGGCCCAGGTGAGGTAGAAGGGGAGACAGTGATAGGATTAGATAAATGGACACAGGGCGGTGGTGGGTTACTGGTACATGTAGTAGCATTTCGTATTTTATGTATTTCGTGATATTTCTTTTAAGGAAGGTGACGTGTTAGGGGCGACGGGGAAAACGGTTCACGAGATCACGCTCAAACATGAACGGGTGACGTAAGTCAAAGAGAGAAGGTATCCGCAGGCACTTAGACAATATATTAGAGAAGAATTAGAAGAGTTAAAAGCCCAGGGTATCATAGTGGACAGCACGTCCCCATATAATAGTCTCCTCTGGGCCGTCAGGAAAAAGAGTGCTCCGGGTGAGACGCAAGAGAAACACAGAGTGGTCATAGACTACCGAAAATTAAATGAGAACACGGTAGATGAACGGTATCCCATTCCCAGGTTCGAGGATATCCTGGACAGACTAAGTGGGGCAACCTCATTTAGCACGATGGGTCTGAAGGCGGGGTACCATTAGATTAGGATGGACCCAAAAGATCAACATAAAACTGCATTCTCGTTCGAAAGAGGGCATTACGAGTTTACTCGTATGCCATTTGGACTCAAGAACGCGCCGATAACCTTCCAACGACTGATGGATGAATTTCTGAGGGGCATCGACGAGGGTATGTGCCAGGTCTATATGGACGACCTACTGGTCTTTAGTATGACAGAAGCAGAACATATAGAGCACTTACGAAATGTCTTCGAAAGGATACGGCAGTTTGAATTGAAATTGTCTCCGGAGAAATCGATTTTGGGACAGGAACTTATTAACTTCTTAGGTCATATATCAAAGGAAGGCGTTAAACCGGACTCGGCAAAAGTAGAGGCAATCAGGAGAATGGCGGTGCCACGAGATATCAAGGGTATAAGAAGGCCACTAGGCACGCTTAACTACTATAGGAGATTTGTACCCGAGATGGCGGAACACCTCGTCCCCCTAAATAATCTACTGAAGAAGGGAGCTAAATTAGTTATAACGCCGGAAATGGAGAACAACATCCAGAAGTGTATGGCGAAATTGCAGGCAGAGCCGATACTAGCACTCCCTGATTTTTCCAAAACATTCACTATCACAACGGATGCCAGCGAATATGCGCTAGGAGCTGTGCTGTCCCAGGACGGAGATGGAGGCGAGCGCCCTGTAGCATACGCTAGTAGGAGGTTGACGGATGCGGAAATGCGATATAGCGCGTTAGAAAGGGAGCTCTTAGGGATAATATGGGCCATCGACCACTTTCGACCATATGTTTTTGGGAAGAAATTCAGGGTACATACCGATCACAGACCACTACAATGGGTGGGGAAGTTAAAGGAGTCGTCCGCGAGGATAGCAAGATGGAAGGAATTCCTCAGTCAATACAATATAGAATAGAATATATATTTATTTGTGAAAGAATATTTTCTTGTACAAATATTTGATCAACATTTCAGTACAATATAATAACATTTGAGTCCTAACAAGCTTTAGACTTTACACTAAATAAGAACAAATTTATTTAAAATTTATAAATATTCAAAAATATAAAAATAAACATTTGAAACACAACACGATAATAATCATGTGGATCAAAAGAAAACAAAAGTTCGCACAATAATAAGAGTCAACTAAAAGCGTAAATAAAACAAGCGATAGAGGAATTCACTAAGTTTAGTAAGACCTATTGAGGGCTGCCTTTAAAAAGTAGAAAATATTGTTGAGTTTATCCTGAGAGTCAATGCTTAGGATATTGGCTAAATTGATTTCTTGATGGGGATATGATATATACTCCTGCAGGTACCTATTTCTAAATCCTTCCAGATTCGAGCATTCAAGAAGGAAATGACATAAAATGTTCCCTAAAACTTGGTTACAGAAGGCATACGCTTCATTTTTCTTTTGATGCACGCCTTTGTCCTTGTCGCGTAATCTTAGCTCTTCTGTGCCTGACATTCTCAGCTGACTGACCACCCTCAACTTTTGAATACTTGTATGAAATGTAAGGTACTGCTCTGGTGCATTATATTGAAAGTTACAAAATGTTCTATAGAGAGGGTGATTTGTTGAGTTGAAGATTCTATTTATGTCTACTGATAATAAATGGTTTTTCATTTTTTCTATTACACTTTCCCTATAGTGTATGGTATCATTTAGATGACCATCGGAAAACTCTTGTTCACAACCTATAATTGCAGCAATAGATCGAGCTTGTGTGATCAAGTTGTAGTTTAAGTTGTGCATGCTTCGTTCCCTATCCAGTTTCCTCAACCTGTCGAAACAAATGCGAGGGAGTCTCTCTTACGGCATCGAGGCAAGCTTCATCCACAATCCAATCACCCTCCTGAAGACCTGTAACCTAACATGGATTCTGCCTGTCTCCATGCGTACCAAGTAGTTAGGTGTATTATTAGGCCAGAGATACATGTATTTGAAAAAATTTAATTGGACAGGTTCCAGTGCATCTAAATATCTAAGACTCCAAACCTCAGCACCATACAAAAGAGTTGAAGAGACCATACTATCAAGTAATGTTGATTTTTACTCCCAGGAATCACTCTTTCCATTCCTAAGTATTTCTCTAACTTTTGCAGTTGCAACTGTACCTCTCTGTATAAAGTGTTCCGATGCTCTTTGGAATTTACCAGACGTTGTAAATGGGACTCCAAGATAAGTGTAAGTCTTGCAGTATTCGAGCTGTTGACCATTCCATAACAGTGGTTTCAGTTTCTTTGTCCTAGGGGATTTGTGAAAAGCGATAACTTTGGATTTTGAGGGGTTTAGTATTAATGAGTGGGCTTCCAAATATTGTCGTAGAATCCTCAGTTTCTTTTGGAACTCGTTCCAAGAATCGCTCAACAAAACGATGTCATCCGCAAGTAGAAGCATTATCACCTCCTTGTTTTGATCGATACTGATTCCTGTGGCTCCGTTTTCCTTAAAGAACTGAACAATGTCGGAAATAAACATTATAAAGAGAGCAGGACTGAGACTTTCTCCCTGAAGTAAACCTGAGGTGATATGGATCTCATCAGACGAAAATTTCCCTACTCTTATCCGCATAGTCGCATCCTGGTATAATGACATCATTAATCTGATGAATTTCCCACTCACACCCAATGAATGTAGCTTCTGCCAAAGGAGGCCGTGGTTGACAGAGTCAAACGCTTTCTTCAGGTCAACAAAAACTCCATAAATGTATCTCCCCTTATGTCTTAAGTTGATACAAATAAGTGCCATTAAACTAAAGATATGTTCCATGCACCCTCTGCCCGCTCTAAACCCAGCTTGCTCCTCAGGCAGCAGATTCACGGATTCAGCCCAAAACAGAAGCCTACCTGCTAGGATACCAGTAAACAATATCATTATGGTATTAATGAGCGAGATTCCTCTATAGTTCTCTAGGTTCTTCCTGTCTCCCTTCTTGTACATCAAACGAAGAATTGATTTTGACCAATCTTTCGGTGGCTGCTCTGATTGTAGGATCTGGTTGAACATGTTCAGAACATAATTCTCCCATTCCGGAGGTAAACTTTTGAATATCTCATTAATTACAAGGTCTAATCCAGGAGACTTATTATTTTTTAAGTTTTTTATGCAACACTGGAGTTCTACAAGAGTTATTTCTGTGTCTAAAATTGGGTTTGTTACTGAGAAAAAAATTGAATCGTGTATTCCCTTCTTTCCATAGTGCGTTTGATAAAATCTAAACCATTCTTCCATTTCTATTTGATTATTTTGGTGACATGCGGGTTTTAGCATGTTTACTGTTTTCCAGAACTGTTGAGTGTTTTTAACATTCCTGAGATTATCTAGAATAGCTAACCTGTATTCTTCATTTTTTTTAGAAAGGAGCCTTCTGTAACTATTTCTAACTTCAACATAGGTTTTAAGCATGCTTGAGTCATATTTGCTTTTAATCAATGCTCTATGCTTTTGATTTACCAGCCTTTTTAGTTCCCTACATTCAATATCAAACCATCGTTGTTTATTTAAGGGGGGTGGTTTACTGCTCCTTCGATGCATCATTCCCGCAACAGTAGTGCATTCATACACGCAATCAGTGAAGTTCTGGTATAAAAAGTCGTTGATCTCGCTGTTGAAATAGATTCTATCTGAAGAGGACATATATGACTGTAATTCCTTTACCTTGCTTGCATCCCATAGTATATAATTTTTTGGACAGCTAGGTCGCCTCTCTCCCATACTTCTGACCATTCTGGCATCCCTAATTTGTAGTGTAGTAATGCATGCCCTGTGGTCGAGAAGTTCCGACCAGACCTTTATTACCATATCTTCAAATATAGGAAAACAATACTCATTAATCCATACCAAGTCAGTAGTACTCATTCCCGCTCCAGAAACAAAGCTGCACTTCCCCGATGTATCAGAAAGAGACCGCCCGTTACACAAAATGAAGCCGATGGATTCCATCATTTCCACAAGAAGTCGTCCACGCCTGTTTACTTTTACATACCTGCTCATCCTGCTTTCATAGAGACTTGAGTTCATTAATAATTCCTCTTCCAATTGGTTTAGATTCCCCACATGCCCATTGAAGTCTCCATTTAGTACAATTGCAGAATTAGGGTAAATTTCTGAGATATTCAGAACTACACAACAAAGCTGTTCCAGACACTCCTCAATGTCGCAGTTCGGTGGCAGATAGATATTTCCAATTATCAATGTTGTATTGCTAAATTTTAAATTAATAAAGATCCAATATTGTTTGGATTCTATTACAGAAATTCTCGCAGGTAAATCTTTATGAACAAGAGTCAATAATCCTCCGCTTCCTCTCCCAGGAACCCTTATTTTTACAGCTTTACTGGTGTGTGGAATGAAATCCTGAAGCCAAAAAGGAAGGGTTAAACTATCATTCATAAACCATGCTTCAACCAAACAGATTACACTACTACTTGTTATCAACCCATACTCATTCTCACCGAAATTACATAGGTTCCTATATCCATTAATATTACAAAAAAATATTTTAAGTTTAGTTTGAGTTAAATTGTCTTTTTCCTTATCCTGATGCCTTGATTTCGTTAGAGGGACTGAAGGATTCGAAGTATATGGTCAGGAAATATTATCCAGAGAATGGCTTCTGGACCGAAATTTAAATTTTTCAAGATTACCTTCTATTTTTCATTTTTTAGTCACGCGGTCAAGTTGCTCTGGTGATATCATACTTTCATCGTCCTGTCCAATAAGCTCCTTAACCAATGCATCAACTTCATTAATTCTATACAAATTTCCTCTAACTTTAAAAAACTTTTTTTTTATATGCTGTGTTTTCATCGATTAATCTTAATTTTACTAAACAGGAGTGGATTTTTTTGCCTTCTTCCCTCTCCTCTGGTGTTTTATCGTGGCTAACGTTAATATTTTTGGCTCTTAAAACATTTCTATTAACAAATATTTCCCTTTTTACCATATTACTATTCAGTGAGAGCAATATCGGACCCTTCCCCAGTCTAAAACAGTCGTTTATTGCATGGTCTGGCAATGGAATGTTAACATTCTGAAAAGTATCTTTGACCACCTGAAGAGGGTTTTCATTATCTGTGAAAAGAATATTATGTACTAAGAGATTGTTTTTTCTTAATTGTTGCCTCAAGAATAATATTTCGTTCTCAAGTCGCCTATTTTTATCATCAAGACTTACACAAGTCTTTTTTACACTGTCCAGTTCTTTTATTAGATCGGACATCAGTTTATTATTATTCTCTAGGGTGACGTTTATCTCCTTTATCGCTTGCATGATATCATCATTTGAGCAAACCATTTTATAGTAAAACTTCCAAATGTAATAGATTACGAAAATAAGGTTAGCACTGAGAGCGACACAACGCCTTCCACAAGCGATGGTCGACTGAAGTGATTTTAATCAATAGATGGCTCAATGGGGAAGTAGGGGAACGGGGCATGCGCAGTAAGGTGCCTGGTGGTTAGGTAGGGATTGCGCCTGCGCACTAGGAGGCCTGATAGCATGCAAATGGCTCACCTGTCTCTTATCAGCAAGTTTCCCAATTTCTTTCCTCGCTCTTAGCTCCTCAGCGGTAAGATATTATTTCATGAAACCTCACACAAATGTCAATTAATTGTTAATACTGACCACTGTAAAGCCTCAGTATTGTAAGATGTTTATAACCGTCTTCACAAACAAACACAATGTAGACACGATACGAACTCTTTGCCGGCTTGCAACGGACTCCAATACAATATAGACATTATGTATAAACCGGGCGGAGAGAATTTTGTAGCGAACTGGTTATCTAGGGCGATCACGGTTAACGCCGTTGAAGAAGATAGAGGGGGATCTTCCCGAGATGTACGCGACTTCCTGCGAGATTGGACCCCTGAGGGAGAAGGCGAGCACAGCACGACAGAGGATGAGGAGGAAGAAGCAACTCCGGCAGAAGAGAGCTTTGGGGAAGGAAGACCTGTGGAGATGGAGGGGTTGGAAGACATAATTAACGACAAATAACGTCAAATCGTCTGGAAAACCAGAACCTCGGGACCCACGAAGGTTGAATATGACAAATATAGGAATTGCCGGATCACTATAATATGGTCTGAACCAGGAGTGAGAGAGGAGCTGATTTGTCGGGCATTAAAGGATGCATCAAAACCGGGGAGGACTCATCACATCTACGTAGGGAAAATCAGACGACTTTGGCGTTCCGAGAAAATCGGGTTAGATGGAACGTTTGTCCGATGTACCATGAAGGTAGAAACCATTAAGGATGTAGAACGGCAGCGTGAGGTGACGCTCGCATATCACCAAGGAAAAACGAATCACCGCGGGATCAACGAAACGGTACAGGCGCTGAAAAGAAAGTATTTCTGGTGGGATATAAAGAAAACCGTACAAGAAATCATAGGAACGTGCGATGTATGTTTGGCCACCAAGTACGATCGACATCCTCCCAAAAGATTACAAGAGGAAACACCTACGGCAGAGACGCCACTAACGGGTCTCCAGGTGGACACTTTTACTTGGAGGGGATATAAGTGGGTAACTATAGTGGACTTATTTAGTAAGCTAGCAATGGCACATCTGATACAAGACCGGTCGGCAGAGGCGGTGATAGGCGCGCTGAGGAAGTGGTTTCAGTTTTATGGCGTACCCGAACGCATCGCATCAGATGGGGGTAGAGAATTTGACAATGCCGAGGTTCGAACGGAAGCGAAGGCACTGGACATCAAGTGGCACCTCAACACCCCGGGACACCCAAGAGTAGAGGCGGTGTGGAGAGGTTACATAGTACGCTAAGTGACCATCTCAGGGTCTATCAGGTTGAAAAAGGGCTAGGACCAGACGTAGCTATGTCAAAAGCGATTACAGCCTATAACCACTCAATCCAGCTACTTGTTACTGTTATCCCTCTATAGTTTGAGCATATCTTTTTACTTCCTACTTTATGGAGAGGAATAATATGTCCGATTTTCCATTCTTCTGGTATTTCGTTTCTTCTTAAGCATATAGACATAAAATTTGAGAGAGCTAGCATTAATTCCTTAGGTCCATTTTTTAACAGTTCTATTGGAATATCTCAATCCATTCAATCACAGGATTTTCACCCTTTGAAATTCTTTTCGGGCTAAGAGGGCGTCGGAGGGACGATAGAGACGCGGTAGCGGACGAAGAACTGGCGGAGCAGGTAATCAATAACAAAATAGCCCTTGGGAAAATATGGGGGAAAGTTCGGAAGAAAATAGAGTCGGAAAAGAGTAGGAGGGTCACCAGAGAAAACCTCAAAGTCAGAGACCTAGTGGGGGATATGCGGATCGTGATGACCGTTTATAGGAAAAAGGGAACTAATAGGGGCAAAGAGTTGATTAGGTACGAGGGCCCATTCAGGGTGATTGCCATACGTGAACATAACCCAGTAATCATAGAAAGTCTGAAGGAACCAAACAAACGAAGAACTGTCCATCTGGAACAATTGAAGCTTCCAATTGAACGGTCCTAGTATAATTCAAAGTTTCAATAGTGAAAGTGTTAAGCAACCAATGTAATATATACATCAGATCATTTCTTTTTTTTTCATTTATTTATTGGTTTTGTTAATATGTATACTAGTTATCTGTGAACGATAGACTGTATCTGAGCTATATGTGTAGTACATATAAACACATTTAAGTTTAGGTCACTGCTTTAGATAGAAGAGCATTTTTTTTTTTCTCTTTTCTTTCTTTTTGTTTTCTGTATATATATATATATATATATATATATATATATATATATATATATATATATATTGTAACACTTATGTGGGTAACAAATATTTATTTAACAGAAATATTCAGTTATCACAATGCCAACGAATTATTAAAACTTAAATATATGAGCAGATTACAAAATTGATAACTTTATCACACACAATCATATGACTTGAGCAACACAGTCAAGACACAGACTTCAACAAACTCGTTCAGTCTCTGCCCCTTATATATATCGTAAATAGTGGGGCTTGGAATATTCTAGAACAATGTCGGCAGTTCTCCGCCATCACGGAATGATCTAGACAAAAACAGTTCGTTCCAACCGCTTATTTTGTTCCAACAAGCGGTCCGGGAGGTTACGCCATATGTTTTTTTTATTTGCTTGTCGATTTAACGTTACACTGCCCCCTCCTTAGAGAAATTCCTCCTGGATGTCTTCTGCTTCCTAGGTCGAACGAAAAGTCTCTTCCATAATCCGCTGCACCTGTTCTTCTTCGTGATTCCTTGCATATGGCGCCAAGCGATTATAATGGACGATCATAGGCCTTCCTTTGGGATGCTTGGAGACCCTGTAGATCACATCGTTGATGCGTTTCATTATCACGTAGGATCCCTCCCAGTTCTTCTGCAACTTTGGGCAGAATCCTCGCTTTCTTCTTGGGTTATAGAGCCAAACGAGGTCTCCTTCTTGGTACCCGCCCTGATCGGCTTTACTATCGTAGTGTCTCTTCATCCGGTCGCTGGCGAAACGAAGATTCTTGCGAACTAGCTCGTGCGTGTATTCTATTCTCTTCTGGAGTCCGGATACATAGTCTTGCCCAGATACATCCACCCCAGGTTTGCTGCCAAAAATGAGGTCACAAGGTAACCTCATCTCTCGACCGAAGAGAACTCTCTTAGGTGTCTGTCCAGAGGATTCATTAACTGAGGAGCGGTAGGCCATAAGGAAGTATGGGATCTGACGGTCCCAATCTCGTTGATGGTCAGAGGTTACCTTAGAAAGGTACTTCATAAGGGTTCGGTTCATCCGTTCTACCATTACGTCAGACGGTGGATGGAGGGACGTAGTCCTGGTCTTTCGAATCCTAAGCCTCTTGCAGACTTCCTGGAACAATGTGCTCCCGAAGTTCCTCCCCTGGTCTGAGTGTAGTTCGATTGGTACTCCGAAACGGGTGATGGACTCCTTCACCAAAATGTCAGCCAAGGTAGCAGCCTCTTGGTTAGGGTCAGCATATGCTTCCACCCACTTGGAAAAACAGTCCACGATTACAAAAACGTACTTATTTCCAGCTCCACTTTCTGGGAATGGTCCTAATATGTCCATGGCTACCCTCTCGAAGGGGCTCCCCGCGATATACTGCTGCATCCGAGCGCGGCGTTTGCGAGCTGGTCCGTTGCTTGCAGAGCAGGTGTTACATTTACGGCACCAATCCCTGACATCCTCAGAGCAGTTCACCCAGTAGAACTTTTCGCGTACTTTCTGGAGTGTTTTCGTCACACCAAGGTGTCCTCCTGACACTTCATCATGTAGCAGACGAAGTACCTCCGGCACGCAGGTCCTCGGTATCAGAAGCTGCTTCCTGGATAGGCTGCCGTCTACATTCTCCACAACCCTCTTGAGCAAGCCGTCTTCTATTACAAGGGAGTTCCACTGTGCCCAGTACGCCTTCAAAATAGGTGAGAATGGTGCTACCTCTTGCCAAGATGGGCGGCGATTGGCTAGTTTCCAGTCCCTTATCATTTTCAACTCAGGGTCATTTTCTTGCCGATCCCGGATTGTGTCAGGCGTCCATTCTTCACTAACTACTCCAACGGCGCAAAGGTTGGCCTCCTTTTGTTCGATTCGGCTACAATGGGAACAATTAGGCGGGCATGGTCTTCTAGACAGGGCATCTGCATTGCGATGTCTTACACCTGGTCTGTGTTCAATTTCAAAGTCGTATTCCTGGAGTTTTTGCAGCTATCTGGCAACTTGGCCCTCAGGATTCCTGAAATTTAGCAGCCACTTCAAGCTTGCATGGTCAGTCCTCAACAAAAACCTCGTACCATACAAGTATTTGTAGAAATGGTCAACGGACTTAACAACAGCCAGGAGTTCCCGCCTGGTTACGCAATAATTACGCTCAGGTTTCGATAGTGTCTTGCTGAAGTATCCGATAACCCGTTCCTGGCCCTCCTGCAGTTGTGATAAAACCCCGCCAATGCCTTCTTCGCTGGCGTCTGTATCTAGGATGAATTTGCCTCCTGGAACTGGGTAGCCCAAGATTGGAGCCGAGGTCAACCGTTCCTTCAGGGCGTCAAACGCATCTTGACACTCGTTGTTCCAGCTGAAAGCTCTACCCTCTTCAGTCAATCGACTCAGAAGTCGATTGTCAAACTTCGAATCTGCTGCTTATTGACAGGGGTAGGCCATTGCTGGACTACCTGAATTTTTGCAGGGTCCACCGCAACTCCTTCTCCACTGACGATGTGTCCCTAATAGACCACCTTCGTTTGAAAAAGATGACACTTCTTTGCGTTTAACGTCAAATTAGCCGCTTTAAGCCTCTTGAAGACCTCTTCAAGATTTGACAGGTGTTCCTCAAACGTCCGGCCAACCACTATGACATCATCGAGGTACACGAGGCATATCTTCCAGGACAAACCTCTCAGAATGTTCTCCATCAGGCGTTCAAAGGTCGCACGAGCGTTGCAGAGCCCGAACGGTAAAACCGTGAACTACCATAGTCCTGACCCAGTGGTAAACGCAGTCTTTTCCTTGTCAGCAGGGTCTATCTCTACTTGCCAATATCCACTTTTTAGGTCCAGAGTTGAAAAAAGTCTGGATCCTGCTAAAGCCTCAAGGGCGTCATCGATCCTTGGCAATGGGTAGCTGTCCTTCTTCGTCACATCATTAAGCTTCCGGTAATCGACGCAGAAGCGGGTCGTTCCATCCTTCTTCTTTACGAGCACTACCGGAGAGGCCCATAGACTATTCGACGGCTCCACCACTCCTCTCTCACCATTTCTTGGAGAGCATTTTCAGCCTCTTCCTTCTTGACTTGGGGAAGTCGCCGCGCAGCTTGACGAATAGGGCGTGCATCACCAGTATCGATTCTATGACGCACCACGCTTGTCCTACCTGGCTTTCCGGATTCCGAGCCAAAAACAGTGCGATAGCGATTCACAAGGTCCTTGACTTTCTCCTTTTCCTTTCTTGACAGCGACGGGTCAAGGCCTTCTAACTTGTAGACGCCTGAAACATCATGGAGGTTACAGGCTCTAAACTTCCTACCTTAGTGCCCTTCTTGATAGTGACCGGGTAGTCGTTAGTTAGATGGTCTAATGGACTAAAAGTCTTTTTAAAAAGGAGATTTATTGAACTAGATTACAAAACACTGGATAACAGAACTAAATCTAACAGACTGGGAACAATCGGCTCTAGTTGCCGGGGTTTATGTACTGTAGGAATGCGGAGTCAGCTGGGAGTCTGCAGGAGGCATATTCCTTGGGTATAACTCGCCCCTCCTTAAGATGAAGCCGTCCTCGGCGAAATAATTGGAAGTTGAGGATAATTCTGAAATTGAGGATCCGGAGGTGTAGACTTGTCGTTTCTATTCCATACAGTACAAATCTTTTGAAATTTTAGCCGATTGTGATACAAAAAATAACATAAAAGGGATATTACAATGACTGTTAGTAGGGAATATAAAATAGTCACATGATCTACATAGGTTTCATCAATAAAGTTTAGAGGTTCTACATTGATATTAGCTTTATGGATGTCTGCAAATGAAAAATTTATATAACGTTTTACATAAGGAATTTCTGATGGTAATAAAATCGTGCTTTCCCAATATGTATAAGGTTGAAGAAAACGCTATTTATAGTTTTGGCAATTGAATTTAATTCATTTTGTAATAATCTTATATTTAAATTGTGCATGTATGTGTAAAAGTTTGTTATCACAAAAGAGTCCTGAATTTTAATTGGGGTAACTCCTGCGGTTTTACTTAGGTCTGTCATCTTGTAGGGCGTTACTGGTATTAGCCACATCGTTATTACAAGGAGGCAATTCATTGTGACCTGGAACAGACGAATTTTTACTTTGTTTTCTTGGGCGTTTCATTCTATTTGGATGAAATTTAGAATACCTTTTAACTTTTCCTTTATTATAGGTGATCATTTTATTAGTTGGATTATATTTAGTTTTAAAATATTTCGGTTTATGCTTTTTATTATAAGTTGTTTTAAGATAAGGTTCTTCTGGAATCGGAGGTTCAGGTTCACGGTTTTCGTTAAGCCGGTCGGTTCGCTTTTGTTTTTCTTTTTCAATTTTATCTTTAACAACTTTGTGAATTATTTCTAAATCTCGAAAATAATTATTTGCCAATTCTTCCATTATTAATGTTTCTTTGAGCTCATTTGAATACGGATTTTTGAAAGTACCAAAAGTTATTTCCATTGGAGTCATCTTTAAATTTGAATTAATTGAGTTGTTATAGGCAATAAGGGCAAGTTTTAGGCTATGCTCTAAGGATATATTTTTATGTTCGAGTTGTATTGCGTTAAGGAGTTCAATGAGAGTAGAATGTGATCTCTCTAAAAGACCTTGAGAATCGGAATGACCTGGGGTAACGTAATATGGTTCGACTTCATACAATTTAAAAAATTTTTGAAGACTGTTGTTATTAAATTCACGACCATTGTCCATTTGTATAATCTTAGGAATAGGAAACAGAGCGAAGTAGTTGCTTAAAATTTCCTGTATTTCTATTTGGTTTAGACTTTTAAGAGGATAAGCAATTAATTTCTTCGAAAAAGAGTCTATTAAGGTTAAAAATTTATGATTATCATAGTGAAAAACGTCAAGCTGAATTTTTTCGAATGGTCTATCCGGAGTTGGAACTAATTTGTATTCGACTCTGATCGGGTTTCTCTCATATTTAACTTTTAAACAAACGGAGCATTTGTTAATATAATCGTTAATATCTTTGAACATGCCAGGCCAGTAATACCTTCGGCGAATGTGCTCATATGATTCAGTGATACCTCTATGATACGTTTTTCCTACATGATAATTTGAAATAATTTCTTTTTGTTCGGCTTCGGTAACAATATCTAAATTAAATTTACTGTATTGTTTTAATTTTATACTCTGAAAGTCATTAGTTATTATATTAATGAAATTTATGAGCATTGATTTATATTTGCTTTTTAATATCCCGTTTCTTTTGCAAAATATACCGTATGTTGTTTTGGGTTTTAAAAACTGAATGCAATACGTTTTCATTTGAATTAAATCATTGGGATTTTGAAAGAAAAATGTTAGACGGTTTTTATTGAAAATTTTTTGAACATTTGGTTCTCTATTACCTACTTCAAGTAATATTTGATTTTGTTCTACATTTATAATTTTATTTTCGTCACAAATTACAACTTGATCGTTAGAACTTTCTTGTGAATGAACTGTCATAATACTATCGTTATCGTTATTGGCATAGTCTCGAATAAACTCATCGAGAACTTCTTGTGGATTAATTTCATCCTCTATTGCATTACATAACTGAGTTCGGGAAAGAGAATCCGCAACAACATTAGTTTTACCGGTTACATATTTTATATCAAATTCGAAATCGGATAAAAGACATTTCCATCTTAATAATTTTGAATTTGGTTCTTTAAGACTATGAAGCCATTGAAGAGGTTTATGATCAGTTTGAATAAGGAATTTTCTGCCATACAAGTAGGGTCGGAAATATTTGCATGCCCATACTATTGCAAGCAGTTCTTTCTCTATTGCGCTTAACCTTTCTTCATGCTTATTTAAAGTTCTTGAAGCAAAGGCAATGGGGAGGTCTTTTCCATCAAAATTCTGAGATAGGACTGAACCTAGTGCGTACTTAGAGGCGTCAGTCGTGAGTATAAATTGTTTCGAAAAATCGGGGAGTTGAAGGATGGGGTTATTTTGCAATAATTTCTTTAGAGTTTCAAAAGCATTTATATATTCTTCGTTTTTTAAATCAATCTTAATATCTTTCTTTAAGTTTATAGTTAAAGGTTTGGCTATTTTGGCGTAATTTCTAATCATTTTCCTGTAATAACCAGTTAAACCAAGAAATTGTTTAATTTCTTTTTGGTTTTTAGGCAATGGGAAATTTCTAATTGCTTCTAATTTTGCTGGGTTTGGTTGAATTCCTTTTTCGGAAATTATGTGGCCTAAATACAGAAGTTCCCTTTTGAAGAACTCCGTTTTATCAAGCTGAATCTTTAGATTATGCTCTTTCAGCTTTTCAAAAACACTTTTAAGATGCTTTAGGTGTTCTTCCAAATTATCGGAAAATATTATGATGTCTTCCATGTAAACAAGGACGTTGGGCATTTTGGCGGAAATGATATTCATCGCCCTTTGGAATGTTGGGGGAGCATTTTTCAGGCCGAATGGCATCCTCAAAAACTCATAATGGCCATTTTCAGAACTAAAGGCTGTTTTTGGCACTGAATCCGGATCCATCTCGATTTGATGAAAACCCGAGGCCAGATCTATAGTAGAGAAGTATGTAGCTCTACCTATTTTTCCAAACAAGTCCTCTATGTTAGGTAATGGGAACTTGTCTTCAATAGTTTTTTCATTGAGTTTTCGATAGTCTATAACCATTCGAATTTTCCTTTTGCCAGAGGCATCCATTTTTTTGGGAACCACCCATATTGGGGAATTATAGGGAGAATTACTAGGACGGATAATTTTATTTTCTAATAGTTTATCGATCTCGATCTGGACGTCTTTTCTAAAACATTCAGGATAACGATAATTTCTAGTGTACACTGGCAGTTCATCTTTGGTATTTATTTTATGTTTTAATAAATTTGTACTACTTAACATGTCTTGATTTCTTTTAATTATTTCTGGGTATTGGGAAACTAAATTTATTATTTTATTTTTTTCTTCCACATTCATGTGATTAGTTCTCAATAAATTGGGAATTTCTTTTATTACTTCGGCCGAATCCGTGGGACAATTGGTCACTGGATTCGCTGAATAAATTGATTCGACTTCATCTATATCCATAGGTTGAGGACAAATGGTCATCAACTCTGTGGCATAAGCTAAGCATTTAGCTTTGTTGTTTTCTATTTTTACTAGACTTTCGTCTATAAATATTTTATTATCAATATTTACCGGTTTTATTATTCCTGATCCACTATTGGGAATTGACCTAATAGGGACAGTTATAATATTATAACCTGGTTTCAAAGTAATTTTATTATTTTCATTATTATTATTTATAGTGAAATTTAAATTTTTATAACCATCTTCATATTCTAACTTATTTATATCAAAATTTACTTTGGCTTTGATTGAACTCATCGTTTCGTGGCCAAGTAATATATCATATCGTTCGGAAAATTTAAAAATATACATTTTTATAAATTTAGTTTTGGGAAAAATATCATCAGAAGGGAACATAATATATTCGGAACCTTCGGTTTCACCAACAGGTGTTTTAACACAAAAGTTCTCCTTCGGGCCAATCTGATGGTATTATTTCGGGGTTGATATAATTTTTTAAAGATCCCGTGTCTATAAGCCATTTTCTATTCCTTTTGTCTCGAAAGTACGGCAGCGATCTGTCAATTGTTTTTAATTCAAATTGATGTCTGGTGGCTCGTGAGGGCTCTGTCCTGGTTCTAAAAAATGATTAGTTAATTTATTAACGGATTCCGCTAAAGAATTAATTTGGTCCTGCAATTTTTGGAAGTCATGAGTTGGGGCTGTTCGTAATGTTGCTGCGAGTTTGAATCTAAATATGTTACCTCATATGGAGACATAAAAGGTCTTGTTGGTCTAGTTTTCATGGAAACTGTGTTTTGAGAATTCCATTTTGGAAAGTGTTGTTGACGTGGTGGCTGTACGCTTTTCATTGAAACAGTATTTTGGGAGTTGTGTTTTGGAAAGTTAGGTTGAAACTGATTCCGTTGGTTAAATTGTGGGAATTGAGGTCTATATTGATTGAAATTATTAAAATTTTGAAACGGCTTAGGCTGTTCTTGGAATCTCGGTGGTTGGTTTTGATTAAAGTTAGGTTTAAAATTTGGGATTTGGAAATTTGGTTTGAATTTAGGAATTTCTATTTTATTTATTGTTTCAATCGTGCTATTGTATTTTAATTGCGATAATATAATACTACAGTCGTTTATTAATTTTGACCTTGCGTCATTTAAATTTTTAATTTGTAGAACTTGTAAATGGGATCCTAATACCGGATGCACACCGTGTATAAAAGTTCGGACTAGTGTTGCATCTAATTGCTGAATTAATTGTGTTAACAGTCCTCCGGTTACTTCGTCTAATTTATATTTGGTAACTATCACAGTTCTTTTTTCATCTAATTTATTTAAAAATTCTATTGGATGTTCGCGATTGTTTGATTTCATAATTGCTACTTCCGCGATTAAATCCGATACTGATCTATTATCCGCAAAGTTTTTTCTAAGCGCATCAATTAATTCCGCGACGCTATTACAACTGTAGCAGCCCCTACTTCTAATTGAAACCTGACCCGAGGAGTGTTGCCATAAAGTTGCGAACATACCTGGCAACACTGCGGGTAACCAGATACAAACTCCCTGAGAGTGTGAAATTACGTGTTGTGGGATTATTGGTGATTTTTCAAGAACTGCATTATTAAGACTCAATATTATATTATATTTTCAGTTACTTTATTTATCCATTTAAAAAGTTCATTTTTCGTTTTGTTATAATTATTTGAATAAATCGTTTTTTATTTTACCTAACCTTTTTTGTTATTTTTATCCCATACTTTAAAGTGGTGACCCCGAAGAAGAAAATTCAAGATGGGTAAAGATGACAATGCGGGAAAAGAGGTCAAAGATGAAATACGAGAAGTCGGCGCTTGTGGTGTTGGGACAAATATTCGTATTCCAAGCTTTTGGAAGGCCGACCCAGAACTCTGGTTCTGCCAGGCGGATGCGGTTTTCGCCAACGCTAAGGTAAGCTCCTCTAAAGTTAAATTTCAATTAGTCATAGCAAACTTAGATTACGAAATTCTCAAAGAAGTAGCGGACATCGTTAAGAACCCTCCAGTTGATCCATATGAAATACTGAAAAGCAGACTTCTCCACAGGTATGCCGAATCAGAAAATTTACGAATTCGCAGGCTTTTAGAGGAGAAACGGTTGTCCGAGGGGGAACGCCCTTCACAGCTTCTCAACGAGTTAAAAAGACTTGGCGGTACCTCATTGTCCTCAGACCTCTTACGCACAATGTGGCTGAGGGCATTACCTGACCGTATGCAGGCCACACTAGCTGTCACCAACGAATCATCGGTGGATAAACTTGCAGAAATTGCAGACCGGATAGCTGAAGTTTATGAGCCCACCATCCACGAGGTTCGCACACAACCCACAACACCTCCAAGCCAGCCCTCTCAACTAACTCAGCTAGAAGAGAAGATCCAGCAATTGTGCCTAGAAGTCAAAGAGCTGAAAGGTCAAATGGCTCGAGGGCGACGCGGCCGATCACACTCCCGAGGCCGAACCCGGTCATCAAGCCGCAATCGCAATGGGTGCTATTTCCACCAGACCTTCGGTGAAAAAGCCCGCAAGTGCAGACAACCCTGCGAATGGAAATCTGAACCTCAGGGAAACTAATAGCAGCGGCTGAGATGGCGGACTCTGTCGCTGAAACACATCAACGCCGATTATTTGTAAAAGAAAAGGACACGGGAGAGAGATATTTAGTGGACACTGGTGCATGTATATCTGTTATCCCTGCCAGGTCACGAGATCGGAGACACCCCATCAACTTTCCTCTATACGCGGCTAATGGTACCCCCATCAAGACCTACGGTGAAGTCAAGAGGACGTTAAATGTAGGACTCCGACGGCCACTTTCATGGACTTTTGTCTTGGCGGACATCAGCAGTCCCATTATAGGCGCAGATTTTCTTTTCCATCACCATATCGTCGTTGATCTCAGGGGTCGTCAGCTCCTCGATGCGAAGACCGGACTCACTTCCAAAGGCACCCTCGCTCATTCTAAAATACCCACGGTCTATGCAGTCCCCGGTGGCGAGTGGTACTACGACTTACTACGCAAGTATCCATCCATCACCCGTCCATCCACCGTGCTGCAACAACCAAAACACCACATCAAGCATTACATTGAGACCAAAGGACCGCCAGTTACAGCAAAAGCTCGACGCCTTCCTCCTGAGAGATATAAGGCTGCCAGAGAGGAATTCCTCAAGATGGTCGACGAAGGCATCTGTAGACCATCCAATAGCCCCTACGCAAGTCCACTGCACATTGTTGTGAAAAAAGATGGTAAAATGCGATTCTGTGGGGATTACCGTAGGTTAAATGAGCAAACGGTCCCCGATAGGTACAGTGTACCGAGCATCCAGGACCTCAACACAAATTTGCGAGGGAAGACCTGCTTCAGCAAACTGGACCTGAACAGAGCATATTACCAAGTGCCGGTAGCGGACGAAGACATCAAGAAAACGGCGGTGATAACACCCTTTGGCCTATTTGAATTTCTTGTAATGTGTTTCGGACTCCGAAACGCTGCTCAGACGTTCCAGCGTCTCATGGACAGCATTTTGGCACTCCCTTACGTTTTCGTCTACCTGGACGACATTCTGGTATCATCCGCCTCAGAAGACGAACATCGAGATCACTTGAACGTAGTCTTCCGAATACTGAGCGAGCACGGTCTGACAATCAACCCCACTAAATCGGAATTCTGCAAGTCAGAAATTGAGTTTTTGGGATTTCTCGTGAATTCGGAAGGGATCAAGCCTCTTCCCGAGAAGGTGAACCAAATTACAGAGTTCCCTCGACCCAACAACAAGGGACAGCTCCGTCGCTTCTTGGGCATGCTAAACTTCTATAGACGTTTCATGCCCAATGCTGCGGACCACCAACGTTCTCTTCACGCACTCGTCGGCAATAGTAAGAAAAGCGACTCGACTCCGCTCGAATGGACAGAAGAAGCCGACGCAGCGTTTCGTCAGTGTCAACAGGACATCAAACAGGCCCTCATCTTATCGCACCCAGCGGATAACGCCGAACTTACATAGGCCTGCGACGCATCGAATACAGCGATCGGAGCGGTGCTCCAACAACGTGTTGATTCTGAATGGAAGCCTCTCGGATTCTTCTCGAAGGCCCTAACGAGTGCTGAGCAAAGTTACTCGACCTACGACCGGGAACTGATTGCCATTCATCGAGCAATCCGGCACTTCCGACCCCTCATTGAAGGACGTAACTTCGCTATCCTTACTGACCACAAGCCACTGATTCACATGTTCCGACAGCGTCCAGAAACTGCTACGCCCATGCGAATCAGACTCGTTAATTTTATTAGCCAATTTAAGACGGACATCCGTCATGTGGCAGGGAGTGAGAACATGGTGGCAGACACACTCTCGAGGATGGAGGAGATATCATTTCCCGACGATATGGAGACCATTGCTGCGGAACAGGAAGTTGACTCCAGCATCCCTGAACTACTACGGAACCCAAACCTCAACCTCAAATGGATGGAAACCCCACAGTGCTCGAAGCCCTTACTCTGCGAAATTAGCACTTCAAGAATACGCCCATACCTGCCTGCACCATTGAGGCACGTCATATTCAGGAAGCTCCACGATCTCAGTCACCCTGGAATATGTGGATCAAGGCGACTTATTGCCCAGCGCTTCTTTTGGCCAAGTATGCAGATAGATATTGCCTCATGGGCGCGCGGCTGTGTGGCCTGCCAACGCAGAAAGTACATCGCCACACCGTTACCCCTCCAGGCTCCTCTGCTCCGGTTGGGCGCTTTGAGCACGTCCATATCGACATTATTGGCCCACTTCAAACGTCGGAAGGCAAACGCTATTGCCTAACGATAGTGGATAGATTCACCCGGTGGCCCGAGGCAGAACCCATCGAGGACATCAGCGCCAATACCATAGTCAAAACCTTGCACAAAACATGGATATGTCGCTAAGGGGTCCCAGCAAGAATAACGACCGACCAGGGGCGACAGTTCGAAAGCGAACTCTTTCGCAACTTGACACAAATCCTGGGTATTAAGCGCTGCAGGACGGCGGCATACCACCCGCAAAGCAATGGTTGCGTCGAGAGGTGGCACAGGACACTTAAAACAGCATTGACAGCTCACCTAAACGGTTCATCCAGATGGACCGACTCGCTGCCTACAGTACTTCTCGGTTTAAGAGCAGCTTTACGAGAGGACAACAATAGAAGTGCAGCAGATTTTGTATTTGGCCAGCCCCTTCGTTTGCCAGGCGAGTTCCTCGAAACAAACCAACGGCCCGAAGACTCGGAAGAGTTCCTGCGGATATTGAGGGAACACATGAAAGAAATGCGACCAGCACCTCATCGTTCCAGCGACAAGCCTTCTTTCGTCCTAGAGGACCTAAAGAGCTGCAGCTACGTTTTCTTGAGGGATGATGCAGTTCGTCAACCCCTGACGCCACCGTATTCGGGACCCTACCCAGTTGTGGATCGGCAACAGAAGACATTCACAATCCAGCTGCCCTCCGGACCAAAGGTTGTCTCAATGGATCGCCTGAAGCCAGCCTACACCGTCCAGGACCCTACTCTCCCGACATCACCCAGACCTCCGGCGCAGACACCTTCCAACTCATCGCCGACTACACTACCCACACACGACCAACCTTCCAGCAACGACCCAGCCACTCAAGCGGAACCATCCCTTAGGACTCGCCGGGGGCGACTCATCCGTCTTCCCGTCCGCTTTCGCGACTGAGCCGTTGGGGGGGAGTATTGTAGCAGCCCTTACTTCTAATTGAAACCTGACCCGAGGAGTCAGTGTTGCTATAAAGTTGCGAACATACCTGGCAACACTGCGGGTAACCAGATATAAACTCCCTGAGAGTGTGAAATTACGTGTTGTGGGATTATTGGTGCTTTTTCAAGAACTGCATTATTAAGACTCAATATTATATTATATTTTCAGTTACTTTATTTATCCATTTAACAAAAGTTCATTTTTCGTTTTGTTATAATTATTTGAATAAATCGTTTTTTATTTTACCAAACCTTTTTGGTTATTTTTATCCCATACTTTAAACAACTATTATTATACACTACCGCTTCTGCTGGCCCTTCTAAATGACTAATAGCAGCTCTAAAAATTAGCCAGTGGTTATGTATTCTTTCGCTTATATCTTCGGTACAATAAGTAGTTACTAGTTCTTCACACATGCTAATAAATTGAGGCAATTTATAACAGTTACCATCATAGTTAGGAATATATCTTAATATTTCATGTGGAATAGGTTTGGAAATTGTCATTTTAGTTACAAATTGGGAAGGTTTTAAAGAAAAATTGGTATTAGAAATACAGGAAATTGATCTTGTGATTCCTCTGGGTTCTCGTCTGATAAAGATGCTTCTGATGATGAAGAATCTCTCCTCGTCCTGTATCCTGTTCTTGAATCCAGTTTAGAAATGTTCAGGTTCCAACAGTTAAGGATTAAATCCAAAGTTCTTCAGATTGTGAGAAATTGATCGCACGTAGGAAAGTCAAATGGACTTACTCTTGAAGAACTCCTGAAGTCCCCTGTGTTTGGGCGCCAGTTAGATGGTCTAATGGACTAAAAGTTTTTTTAAAAAGGAGATTTATTGAACTAGATTACAAAACACTGGATAACAGAACTAAATCTAACAGACTGGGAACAATCGGCTCTAGTTGCCGGGGTTTATGTACTGTAGGAATGCGGAGTCAGCTGGGAGTCTGCAGGAGGCATATTCCTTGGGTATAACTGTTGATATTGCAAAGGGGTATAGGAACCTTACCAGAAGGTCTGACGAGCGCCTTCCCAACAAGGATGCCTTTCCCCACCTCCTGGTCATGATTTCTTGGCTCAAGTAAGACGGGATGTCTAGGCTGATCCGTGAGTGTTGAAGAATCGAGACGAGCAGCTACGATAGTCTCACATCTTGCAGGAAGTTCCACGTCTTCACCTAAGGTGACTTCTAAGCTGGTCGATTCTTGATTATGCTTAAAAAGTTCCTCCCTCTTAACATTTATGACTTGCCGTTTTAGGTCTATTTGGAAACCACATGCGTTCATTATGTCCATTCCGAGAATAACTTCTTCTTCTATATCAGCCACTAGTGCTGAATGCGAGACACAGTTTGAACCCAACTGTATCTTTACCTTTGCTTCTCCGAATACTTTGGCTACATCTCCTGTAGCGGTCCTCAGTCGCCACCTGGAGGGCGACAGCCTTCTATCACCAACTACCTTCGGGCCGGCGATGGTCTTCGTAGCACCGGTGCCTACCAACATGGCGTATCCCGTGCCGTTGACGATGCCATCCACATATAAACTACCGGCTCTGTGCTCCAAGGAGGCTACCACCACAAGGGGAGGGTCTTGAAGAAGTCGTTGGATCGATGTCGCCCTCCAGGAGTCGACTCGTCTTAGTTTCCCTGCTGCTTTGGCGCTTCAGAAGCGGTCCGCTTCTTGCAGGCGCTCCTGACGGGGTTCCGAGCTCCCCACAACCGCGTCTTCAAAGTTTTTAGGCTTCTCCGACTCCTGCTGCACTTCGTCTCTATCGGTGTCATTCATGGCTCGGACGCGTGCGTGACCATGAGAAGCCTCTGTAGCTGCTTCATACTCCACTGCGGTGGAGAGTGCATCCACCAGCAATTTAGGACGAGCAAGCCGCACCGCCCTCTGAAGCTCTAAGTCTCGCAAGCCGTCAACGAAAGCTTGAACCGCCAAACACTCCAACAAACTTTCCGGGGCTGTTGGATAAGCCAGTCTTACCACTCTCGCAACGTCCGCCTCGAACTCTTGTATAGTCTCGGCCGCCTTCTGCTTCCGGTTCTTCAGCTGGGACTGGTATACCTGTTCATGGTGGGCGTGGCCAAACCGCATCTCCAGCCGGCTTACCAATAGGTCGAAATCATAAGGGTCGTTAGCGTTAAGGGTCTGGAGGACATCTAAAGCGTCGCCTCTAAGTGCCACCGTAAGGGCAACCGCCTTATCTCTAGGAGACCACCCATTAGCACCAGCCGCAGCGTTAAACTGTTTCAGGTAATTCGACCAAGACGATTTACCATCAAAAGTTGGTGGTTTTATCTTGACTCGGCTCTCCGTGGCTAGGGGTTCAAGTCTTTCCTCTTCTATCGATGGCTGTTGGGTGATCTGCTTTCTCACCGCTGCCTGAACTTTTTCTTCCAGCCTCTTTTCTAATTTCTCGAACTCCTGTTCCAACATCACAGCCCTCGTTTCCTGTTGAGCCAGCCTGTCGTTCAACCCATACACGTCACCCGACACGTTGGTCAGCTTTTCGTTCGTTTCGCTAGACAGGTTGGTTAACCTTTCATTTAATCCAGTCACATCACCAGATAAACTGGTCAACTTGTCAGTTATCTCGGCTGATTGGATGATCAATTTGTTATTTATTTCGGCGGATAAGTTGATCAATTTGTCATTTAACTCGCCAGATAAATTTGATAATTTATTATTTATTTCAGCCGATTGGCTTTTAATTTCAGCCGATTGACTGTTAATTTATCATTTAATTCAACAAACATAGCCTTCATAGAGCTATCCTCAAACTATACTGTTTCAGGATCTACTCCTTGACTCAAGTAATACTCACGTAACCGAGCCAATAAGATCGTCTTCGTACCTGTAGTGTCCAAGTCTAGCTCTTCTAATTCTCTCCGCAGCTCTGTAACTTTAAGTTCTGCAATTCGTTTACCTGGCATTTTTTTTTTCTTTAACCCCACACCTGACACCAGTTGTAACACTTATGTGGGTAACAAATATTTATTTAACAGAAATATTCAGTTATCACAATGCCAACGAATTATTAAAACTTAAATATATGAGCAGGTTACAAAATTGATAACTTTATCACACACAATCATATGACTTGAGCAACACAGTCAAGACACAGACTTCAACTAACTCGTTCAGTCTCTGCCCCTTATATATATCGTAAATAGTGGGGCCTGGAATATTCTAGAACAATGTCGGCAGTTCTCCGCCATCACGGAATGATCTAGACAAAAACAGTTCGTTCCAACCGCTTATTTAGTTCCAACAAGCGGTCCGGGAGGTTACGCCATATGTTTTTACTTTCACTTACCTATATATGAAATATATAGTAAGTGGAAGTATTGCGATCGTGAAAAATTTCGACTTCCGGTTTTCAACGGAAATACACGTTTTGGGACCCCCTGAGTCGAAATAACCAAGTCCCGCGAAATGGTCTGTGTGTGTGTGTGTGTCTGTGTGTGTGTGTGTGTGTGAACAGACTAGCTCAAAAACTATAAACCGTGGGAATCTGAAATTGGGTATTTAGTGTAGGTATATGCCCGCGATGTGACAGCGAGAATTTCATCAAAATTGCTCAAAGGGAGGGGGTACTTTATTTAATAACTTTTTGTTTTTTTCGATTTTCTCAAAAACGGCTCTAACGATTTTGATTAAACTGAGTATTTGATCTATTTATATGCCCGAGATATGACTGTAAAAATTTCATCAAAATTGATTAACCGGAGGGGGGACTTTACTTAATAAATTTTGTATCATTTTCACGTGTTTTTTTTATTTACTCAAAAACGGCTTTAACGATTTTGACCAAGCTGGGTATATGATGTATGTATATGCCCGAGATACGACTGTAAAAATTTCATCAAAATTGATCAACCGGAGGGGGGACTTCACTTAATAAATTTTGTACCAATTTCACGTGTACATATTTTTTATTTACTTAAAAACGGCTTCAACGATTTTAAAGAAACTGGGTATTTGATGTATGTATATACCAAATATGTAAAAGCCAACATTCCATAAAAATTGGTCCAACTAAGGGGGCACTTTATTTCATGACTTTTTTTTCCAATTTTTACCTTTTTTTCAATTATCTCAAAAACGGCTTTAACGATTTTTATCAAATTCATCATGTTTAATGAAAATTAGGTTTTTTTTTTTAATATCAGGTAAGCTTTATTATTATAAAAATGTTCTGAGGGGCCTTTTTTTTGGGGGGGGAGGGGGTGGCCTTTTTTGTTTGTTTGTTGTTAGAAATGGCTAAATATGAGATATGATAAAAATAAAGAAAACATAAAGAGGGTGGGGCCTGGTGTGGCTGTGCGGTAAAGCGCCGTACGCCCATGCCGGAGCTGCGGGTTCGAGTCCCGCCCTGGGTGGTGCTTTTCTTTCGTAGGAGAAGTATCACCCAGTGCCATGGGTGTTATAATGGGCAGTATAGGGCTTAAAGTCCCAAAAAAAAGAAAAATATTCAGCCGTTCTGTTCATTTGAGAAGTGGAAATTAACAAAACGCATTAATTTCTAATCTAAGTAAGTTGGTAAGTGAAAGTTGTGTGTTGCGAGCACGCACCAGATTTTTATGTTATGTTAGCGGTAAGAGATTTATGTTTGATTTTTCAAGTTTACGAGGAATGTAAACTGGTGGGGGGGAGTTAAGAGTAGGAGTAGCACTATATGGAGCTTAATACCTAAGTTAATCTTATAAACAACAGTGAATGTATATATACCAAGGAAATAAAGTTAGTATTATTCAGGCTATTCAGGTGTATGTTTCTTGTTCCTTTTTTTTATTGAAAGTTAGTTCAGTCTTGTTATCTTATATATATATATATATATATATATATATATATATATATATATAAGATACTGGGTGTCCCAGACCTAGTGTAAAAAAAAACAATTGGGTAATACTGCATGTTAAAAGGGGTGGAATGGCGCAGAAACGAGTTTCCTAACTCAATCTGTTGAGGAGATAGAATTTTTTTGTTTTTATTTTTAAAAACTTACTTCTTTTTTTTTAAATTGAGTTTTCTCTACTTTGGTTTAGCGTAGAAATAAAAACGATGATATTTTCTTAATCAGCATTAAATGTTCTAAAAGATGAGATGGGTCTAGTTATTTTGAATCCACTTGCAGTGGGAATTTTAACGCGCTAAACACAAAACATTTATTAAAACTTAAATTTTTAATAGTTTTTGAAAATTCCTCATTCCCCACTGGAGCACCCTAGAAGCCTTCAAATTTCCTAAAAACTGCGGAATTCAGTTAGCTTTTTAGTAGTGTAACCCATAATACAATTGCACTTCACCTTTTGAGTCTAAAAAAGAAGTTTTTCTGATGAAAAACAGGCTAGAGATGTCACTGCTGGGGCAATGAGGAAGCGCGCTAGAGCCTGCATCCAAAGTAATGGATGCCGAACTTCCCATGAGTTAGAGTTAGTTTTACTTTTTTAAGACTAGATAGAACAATGTATGAATTCTAAATAATATAAAAAGGGTAATAATAATCTAACATTAAAAAAAAACTTCATCAGAAAAACTTCTTTTAGACTCAAAAGGTGAAGTGCAATTGTATTATGGGTTAAACCACTAAAAAGCTAACTAAATTCTGCAGTTTTTAGGAAATTTGACAGCTTCTAGAGTGCTCCAGTGGGGAGTAAGGAATTTTCAAAAACTATTAAAAATTTAAGTTTTAATAAATGTTTTGTGTTTAGCATGTAAAAAGTCCCACTGAAAATAACTAGACCCATCTCATCTTTTAGAAAATTTAATGCTGATTAAGAAAATATCATTGTTTTTGTTTCTACGCTAAACCAAAGTAAAGTAAAGTAAACTATCATTATTCAGAAAAAGTAAGATTTTAAAAATAAAATTCTATCTCCTCAACAGATTGAGATGGGAAACTCGTTTCAGCGCCATTCCACCCCGTTTTTTTTTTTTTTTTGTTGCACTAGGTCACCCAGTATAGGATCTGCAACAGGTTTGGAATGTGGATTGATATGTTTTCAGGAATATACCTAAATTGTATAATCTCTATATTAAATCAAAACCACAATACAAAGTCATAAAATTCAGAAAAGAAAAACATAAGCAATGTAGTTCAAAATGAAATTCCTAAAAAAACTAAAGGAACTGTAGCGAAATTTAAAATTATTCACAAAGATAAGCATTCTTTTTTATTCTAGCAAAATATAAATACAACCAATATAAAATTATAATTTTATTTTTAGCTATACTTATATATACATGCGTGTATATATATATATACATACTAACAAAATCAATCAATATAATTTATTTAGGCAAACAATATGGACAAAGACGGTCGTTATCTTCAAGAACAACCTTATAAAAATAAAACATCAACATCTGTTCAGCTAATAATAATACACAAGACGCTGAGGTATATAAAGCTCATAACACAGTACTATTTACAATTATAAATATCTTTATATAGAATTAAAATGCATAAAGCAAAAGCTGGTTTAATAAAAACAACAAGTTCTTAATTTGAATAAGTAAAAGAAAATTTATGTCATAAAAAAAAAGAAAAAAAAAAAGCGCAACCAAATAAACACATAGCATCTCTTGTTATTTGTAAGATTCATTGATAATGAACAGAAATTGGTAGAAGGGAAAAATCTTACACATCAAGTTTTACAGGAAAAAAGGACATGAAAACTAGCAACAATCAAGCACTATCTGATAGGATTCTACAATTTCGATTCATTGGCGTTTTAAAGGAAAAAAAATCTCTACAATTTTATTAGGATTCTTTGAGTACTAAAATCGCAACAAAAATTAAAGAAACAGCTGTTGTTGATTGGCGAAAGGTTAAAGTTTAGTCTTGTGGAAAAGAGTCATTATCTTTGACTATAATGTTAATATTTTGATGATAAATTACTGTTCATTATAAATGAACCTAGAAACCAGTAACTAAAGCAATTAACATAGGCATGCGAAACAGATCCAACACAGAGTCTAAATAATCATAACTATCTTCAAATTTAATCTTATTAAAAAAAATATATTCTTTTAGGTATAATAAATATATACCTTCTTGTATTTAATACATAAATCAAACATATTCATTAAAGAAATTTTAAATATTTAGTCAGATCCAATCGAAATCTGTGGTCTAGATCCCTTTTGCATATTCAGGGCCTTCTTACATCAAAGTAATTTCACAAAACAACTTCAATTTCTAAATCATCGACTATATATTTATTTAGGCATCACACACTTTTATCTTTTTAATTTTTTTTTATTTTTTTTTTTTTTATTAATTTCACATTAATAAACATTCATATCTATGTAGAAGAGAAAATAAAGTGAGGCAAAACTTAACAAGAGTATTTCTAAATGTATTCCTAATTAAATACAAATGTATATAAAGATAGATAAATACATATGTTAAAAAATCGGGCAGGGCAGCGACTGTTATCACACGAGAGTATCAATAATAGATATTACACCAACAGCCTACACTCATAGTTTAGAAGGCAAACTTTAAGTATTCAATAGCAAACTGATTGTTACTTATTATTAAATGGACTATAAATTGTATTGGACTCGCAACTGGATATTTTATGAATAGAAGCATTAACGTCACGGTGTATTGGATATCACAGGCTTAAAGTATATTCCAAAAAAAAAAAAACATTAAACATAAAAATAAGAATAGTAAAAATGTAAAATAGTCATTCCTTGTTTTATTTGGCAACAAAAATATATTATTTTTGTGATAATCCATTATTGATTTGAGGCTAGACAAGATTTTAGTCAAGTTTTTTTTTTTTTTTGTGATCCTTATATTTAACATCAATTTTTTAATTTTTCATCCCATTCGGCACTCACACCATTATCAAGATAAACATCTAGAATTATAATTATAATATATTTCTAGATTGGGAGGAAAGAGATTGGAAGCGAATGGAGGAGAAGGAGCAAAGAGGAACTCTTATATATCTACCGAGAGCCTGATGTCACACAAATCCTTGGCGCTCGTAAACTACGTTGGGCTAGACATGTGGCCTGAATGGGAAACGATGAGATACTAAGGACGCTGCTGACAGAACGGATATTCGGGAGTAGACAGAGGGGAAGACCGAAGCTACGATGGTGTGATGGTGTGGTGAATAACGCACGAACTATGCTAGGCATCGGGGACTGGATGGTGGCTCCCAGAGGCAGAGACGTTTGGAGGAAGCTGATAGAGGAGGCCTGGACTCATCACTGCGTGGTAGCGCCAAATTAATAATAATAATACAAATTAAATTAAAATCAATGAAACATATTTACAAGCACCTGTTGCAACTTAAATAATCAATTGAAAAATATTAATTAAAAACATGTTTAGATAACCCAGCAATACACATTATAATAATATATTTCGGACTGGATGTACCAGCTATATTTTTGTATAAAAATATAGAAAAGATTTATTAAAAACAGGTCTAGGAGAACACATCAATAAAACTAAGTATAGATTTGATTTTGATGGGATTGAAGTAATACATAGGGAGTAGAGCATGTGTAGGAGAAAGATGCTTGATGCTATGTCTATTTCAGAAAACATAAATAAAATAGTAATTTTTAAAAATGACACTAAAAATCGCTAAATAATATGCAGAGGTTTTGAGTAAAATTAATGATTGATTATTATAGTATTACAATGGGATATATTTGGATATTTATACAAAAATTTATGATTTTTTGGGATTTCGGAAAGGTAAGAAATAATAAGATAAAATATAAAAAAATTTAATTAATATTTTTTGATTAATTATTTAAGTAGCAATGGAGCTACATGTTGGAAGGGATAAGAATAATTGGTACAATAACTATTCGACTTTCAAGCTTTAGTGGAAAGGACTGTATGGTTTTTAACTAGTAAAATTTTTTAATTTTTACGAAAAGAGCATTCAGCCTATTTGATTGAAAATATTTTGTGCTCACAGGTGGGTGTAAATATGTATCATTATTTAATTTTTTTTTTATTTTTTTTTTTTGTAATGTTGAAATATATAATTATTCTTATAATATAATTCTTAAAAAAAAATTAGATGTTTATCTTGGTAATGGCGTGAGTGACGAAACAGGCAAAAAATTAAAAAAGTGAGGTTAAATATAAGGATCACAAAAAAACTTGGGTCTTTTTTAGATTAGGCCCGCCAGTTACTTTTAGTAGTAACTGTTACTATTTGCTGTTCCTAGGTACTTAGATAATCTAATCAACAAATAGTAACAGTTACTTTTAGTAGTAACTGTTACTATCTGCTGTTCCTAGGTACTTAGATAATCTAATCGAACATATGTTATAATAATAAACATTAATCATTCAAGTGAGATTAGTTGAAAAAATATACATGTTCACAAATATGCAAAACATTTTTGAACTCTACGAAAAAACCAAAGATGAAGCTAGTGCGCGTCTATTTTACATAAATAGTGGGATACTCCCAGAAGTTGTAAAATGTAAAAATGGACACGAAATGAAGTTCTATGATAAAAGGGAAAAATTGAGATGCAACAAGAGGGAATGCCGGCAAGAGGCAGGAAAATATGCTGGAACCTGGCTCTGCGAAAGTAGGTTGCAGTTAAATAAAACCCTTTTGCTCATATATTCTTGGGCGAACGAATATTCAACAACAAAGTTCTGTTTGAAAGAACTTGAAATATCGACCGCTACAATTACAGACTGGAAAAACTACCTAAGAGAAGTATGTGCTGCCAGTTTATTAAGAATGCCTACACAAATTGGAGGAGAAGGTCTTACTGTCGAAATAAACGAGTCTTGTTTTTCAAGACTCAAGAACCACGTAGGACGCATTTATCCAGGATCCAGGAAGGAGAGGATTTGTTTGCTAGAATAATTCTAGACATAAAGGAATACTGGCCTGCAGAAAGTTAAAAGAAGAAGAAGAAGAAGTATTACCAATTATTTGTTCTAAATATTATAAAAAATGCATACTTCAATAAATTTAATAACACATGTTTCCAATATAATAACTTTTTTTATTTAGCAAATAGTAACAGTTACTACTAAAAGTAACTGGTAGGCCTAATCTAAAAAAGACCCAAAAACTTGACTAAAATATTATTTTTGGATAATTAGGACTTGCAATTGTCAAATGAAATGGACAACTCTTAATTAACAAACAGATTCTCAATATTATTGAAAGTGAAAGAAAATTCAAATATTACCATGTTATATTGTATATATAAAGAAGCAACAAAACTTATGTTTATTGCCATATAAGCAGAAATATATAACTGGAGGAAACAACTTTCAAACAGAAAATATGTAAATAAAATGATGTTAACTATTCAGCAAGGGGGGGGGGGGGTGTTATGTGACTATAAAACATTTGATGTGGGACATCATCAGAGCTTGGTGAGTCGCGAAAAGTTCAACGACTACAGTTCATCATGACCGATGTGCTTGGGTCGGAACGCAGCCTAGTTAAATAAATCAACTTTGACAGAAAATTTTAGATAGTCTCAATAATTATAACAACCAATTATGAGAGAAAGTAATTCTTTATATCTTGTTTTTCATAAACTTTTTAAAAATAATATAATATATATTTTTAATGGAATAATGATAAAATTCCAGTTCATTGTAATTAATAAGAATGTTTTTCTCTAGTGAAAATGAATTTGGAGGATTTAAATTATTATTAGAATTGACAAAATTACATACATGTATTAAATGTTTAATAATATTAGTCTAGGTAAATTACTATTTAACCTACATACTGCTACTAAACTTCATTCTATTAAATAGAAATCAAATGTTAATTTTTAAGTTTTTTGGGCACATTTAAAGTTTTTTAACTTTTTTTTCCATATGAAACTCTACATTTTGTTGACAAATGATGATTAGAGTAAGCTGAGAGGCCATTGAGGCTACTTCAAGCAAGTTTATGAAAACAATAATATACAATAGAAAATTATAATTTAAATTACTCAAAATAATTATATGATTTGATATATTCACGTTTAAATTTAATTAATAATAACTATCAGATAGTAGAAAGTGTCACTAACTATCCCAGATTCTATTCTTATAACTTTAAGATAATTTTAACATAAATTCACTTTTAGGACAGGAATTTTTTGACAGTAAACATGACAAGATGCAAATCACAGCTGACAGATAATAAAAGGTTAATAAGACTATGAAGAATTATGATTGCAGGAAGGTTTCTTGATAAAAATAAAAATGATTATTTAGTTGAGATTTACATACCATACAATGTCATCTTGATTAAAATACTTATGGATAAGCTTTTTTTCCTTCAATTAAAACAACTTATATTATAATTATAATAAAATATTAAAAAAAAAATGTTTTAACATATTTGTTAAAGGTTGTCGTTGATTAAACCCTATAAGATGCTATATATAGTCAACAACAATATACTTTTTGTTCATATAAGAAAGAGAAGATAAAACAGATAAATTAATTTTTTAGATTTGTCTAAGCCTCTTTTAGACTTTACATCATATCTTCCACATTTGTACCAACAATGACTAGCCAAAAATTCAGTCACTTAGAAAAAAAAAAAAATTTACAATCCAAAAACAAAATTTTGATATAAAAATTGCAATTCGCAGGAAGGTAACAACGGAAGACAATTTTCTAGCAGTTATTGCAACATATATAAATTTAATGTCCATTATTGATAATACTATCAATAATATTAACAGCAGTTATTATCTTTTGCACTGAATATATATATCACATTAGTAATAAAGTATTTTCAGTTTTGAATATTTATTCAATATAAAAACAATATCTACTTTAATCATCATCGTCGTCATCTTCGTCCTTCAGTTCCTGTAACTTCTTTTTTGCCATTAGATATTCATTGTAGTGAGCTTTCCTTTTCATTTCAAACTGCCTCTTCTTTTCTACACAACAAATAGAAATTCATTTAATTTTAAACAAATCAACCGTTTTATTCTGGGGCAAAAAACTTCAATTTGGAAAAAATAACAAGCTAAATTTATCATCGTCCTGCCTTCCTACATGTTTTATAAAAGATGTAATGCACAACCTCTGCTGCTGAAATTATGTTATATACAAATTATTAACTTTTTTTGGAATACAGTCGTACTCCGTTTAATTGGGCCATCGGATAATTGGGACCACTGCTTAATTGAGCCATCTTGGTACTACTTCCCCTATTCCCCTGCTGGCTTTGACAGCTGATAAGCACACTGCTATCTGTTGGTCACCATGCGAACTACCATCCCCACCACCTCTCTTCTTAGCCGTTAAAGGCCGAATTTATGGCTAGGTTAGAGTTATATTAGGCGCCTTTTTTTACGAGTATGAGACCGTGACATCATCTCAACTCTAAATAACTTCACCTATTCCTGGCAAATAAACATCGATTAATCGTACTTTCTGTCCATATGATTAATTTTGAAAATACCACGTCTATAGAACATTACTCTTCATTGAAATGTTATCATTTTTAGAAGTAATAGTATTTTAGAGTCCCTGAAAAATAATAATATTAAACCTATACCGTTCGGAATACAAGTAATTACGTAACTATTCGTTATGCGTATAAGTTCCTTACCAATCCACTTTTTTACTAACAATTTACCCACTTCTTTGTTTTCCTATAACCTATTATCTTTTCATTATGCCTATACTTTTTTGAAGAGTTGACATTTACATACGTTACAAAAAGTTAAAGTTACAAAATGTAAATTAAGAGATAGGATTTATTTCATTGAAGATGCTTATCTAGTTCCACTGTTATTTTTCACAATATGAAACCACCTATTTTGTGGGTAATGTTTACATTTGAAAGAAGAAATAAAAAGGATGTCAGCTTATAATTTCTTTCAAATTTTAATATATCTAAATCCAACATTATATCATATCCTATTCCTCTTCAAAAAAATAGAACCTTTATTAACCAAAACTTGTTTCTATATTATAAACCATTTTGCCGGAAAGTATAACTATATTATAAATACATAATATAAGAATTTTCACAAGGAAGTAACCATTGCTATTTTTCCTCTCCTCTATTTTTCACTTATAAGTGGTTTTTAAAAATGAAAGTTTAATGAAAAAGTAGGTTATGATATAGGTTTGAATTATTCAGCGACTCCGAATATAGTTCAGTTCGAAATACTCTTCGAAATATTCGGAGAAATTCGGAGGAAAAGCAAGAGTGGGGAGACGCGGGTTTTTTGAAAGTTAGATAATTATATCAACTGGCACAAAATCGATGTATTCCTTTCAGATGGGGTGAGATAGTGTGTGACGTAAAAATGACGTAATACTGAGGCAAGGCGGTTATTTTTCAAACAGGAGGGGCAATAAGGGAAAGATGGCGGTGCTAGTAGTTTGCAAGGTGACCAACAGATGACAGCGTGCTTATCAGCTGTCAAAGCCAGCAGGGGAATAGGGGAAGTAGTACCGCCATTTTTAATAAAACGGAATCAAATATGGTAAAATATCACCGCTTTATTGGGACAAAACTTTCTGCAACTTAATGTAAAAAACTATGAGACCCGGTGTCAATCGAATAACCTCAGTATCTGAGACCACCCACGTTTCTCAACCAGAAGCAAGAAATCGCATAAAAGGTTAGTCGCTTTTTTTTCACAAAAAGGAAATGAAGAAAGTCCTTAGGCGTCCTAAAGAAGTGCGCTAATTATGTTGGTAGTTGTTTACAATGAGTGTGACAATGCACACTTGATTCTTACCAGTTAAAAACATGTTCTGATTTATTTCTTATTTCATCTTTATCAGTATAATTTGTACTGTACACAATTAGTTATTTAACTTTCTTTCATCTTGTATATTTCTAATATTAAAACACCTATTTAATAAAAATACATTTTAAGATTTAAATTAATTGTATCATTTTGACCTCATCGAGACGAGAATATGTACACCTAAATGTCTAATTTATGACATCAATTATCGTACATGTGCGGAAGCCCAGTGATTAGGCGTATTCAGGAATTTTAATTTGCATTTACACGTGGATACATGGTCTCTGCTTTATTGGGTCCTCCGCCTAATTGGGACAAAACAAATTTTCCCTTTATGTCCCAAAAAAACGGAGTCGACTGTACTTAAAGTTTTTCTACAGTTTCTGTTGACATAATTATATAAAGTTAAGACCGGAATAAGACAATGTTAAACTTAATGTAATGTTTTTAACGTAATAGAAACACATAGATTAATAATAGATAAGAATCCAGAAGGCTTCATATTGTTGTAACTTATGCTTTAAAAAAAAAAGTAGGGGAGAGCGGGGTTGGTTGGCAACAGTTTTCACTTTTTTCATTTTTGAGTCGTTCCTGTTAATATAATTCCAATAGGGCTGATACCACTGTAAACTCCAAGTATTAGAGTACTTCAAGTATTTTTTCACCACATAATATTTAATACTAAGATCAAAGAAAATTGAAGAATTCGTCAATTCAGAGTATGCCAATTAACCCCTAATGTGGGGCAGGTTGACCTAGAAGGTGGGGTTGTTTAGCCATCTCATTCAAGTACTGCCTGACTCATATTATTGTTATTAAAAGCTGCACTGTAATGGTATAATAATTTTGAATCGGTTTTTAACAGCTTTTAAGGGAAAATAGAATGACAATAGAAAAAGATAGAAGTTTGGACTGTCGTCACTTTCTGCTCATCCTGCTTACAGGAACTAAAGGCAATTGGTAGTTTCACCTTTGTTTATGTTTACCTTGCTTTTGTGAATTGCTACTGCGCCAACAAACCGCAGTTGAAAAGAGCCAACTAACCCCACAGGAGAGGTCATGTGAAAGATGGCTGCCAGGACAGGGGAGAACAATCAAACAAGAAACTGGTTTGTAGAAAGGTAGGTTTTTCAGGCTATGTGAACAGAATCGGAGTCAAATGTTTTTCCATGCCTTTAAACCAACTATACTGAAAATATAAAAATTTACTTACATGTTGTAAAATCAATCAATGAAGCACACTCTTATCTACACTGTTAGCATCGGATTGAAAACTCAGGACAAGACTCCCGAGGTCGAGAGGGTCACATGGTACAATGGTGGAGCCTTCACAACAGGTGTGACGGAAACTTTAAGCCAATGGCCAACCTACTCCCTATGCCAACCAACCCCGCTCTCCCCTACCTTTATCATTATTTCAATAAATTAAAATGCTAGATTATTGATTGCAATAACAGATTACGTGATTTAAGAAGGTAATAATGAACAATAATATAATAATGTTATTACTTTATATACATTGTTTTTTTATTTAATTAATTTTTATAAGTAATATTTTTTTTTATTTGAATTAATATTTCAATAATTTACCAATGTTTAGATGATTAAAAAACTTCCCCATGCTCTTCTTAGATGCGGACTTTGGACTGCCACCGGCAGAGTAAGGAATTTTTTTTTATTATTTTTTTTTTTTTAATTTCTTTTCCATGGGCTTCGAAAAACTGCCCTCTTCCGAACTATTGTTCGAAATCTCCCAAATCTCCTTATCATTGACAACTTTTCGTGACATACTAACACCAAAACTGGAGAAATAATAGCGAAATAAAACAGTGAATATCACAAAAAACACAGAGGACTATCGCTCAGAGCATGTAGAACTCAAAATTAATGATGGTAAATATGTCCTTCAAGACCCCTGGCGGTCTTGAAGGACAAGGACGTAGCCTGGGGAGGGATAAGGGACAGAAAAAAAATTTAGCAGGTAAAAAAGGGGTGAGATGGGCCTAAGGGACCTCTGTAGCCTAGCGGATGTACTTATTAAGTCACCGTGGATCCGCTAGGAGAAGTCTCAGTCGCGACAACTTATCTCTTGTGAAGCTGAGGACTTTAAATAGGTGAAACACCGATTGCGAGATATCTCGTTATTAGCTATTGGGGACTGGGAGCCAGCGACAAGTTATCTCGTCATTAGCTTGAGAGGACCGACTTTTTTTTGCAAGATATCTCAGGTACTCGTTAAAGATCCCTATCCTAATTATACCTGGATAGGCAAAATTTAGGACTCCCACTGTAGCATAGTCCGATTAGCCTTAGTGGCATAAAGGGACGTTAATCAAACAAACAAGCTCTACAATAATCCTTTACAACTGAACAAATTGCCAAGGGAAAAGTTTAGCAAGCATTGCCTTACATCAACATGGTTAGGTTTGATCTGATATGATGATATGAACATGGTTAGGTTTGATCTGATATGATGATATGAACATGGTTAGGTTTGATCTGATATGATGATATGAACATGGTTAGGTTTGATCTGATATGATGATATGAACATGGTTAGGTTTGATCTGATATGATGATATGAACAGGGTTAGGTTTGATCTGATATGATGATATGAACATGGTTAGGTTTGATCTGATATGATGATATGAACATGGTTAGGTTTGATCTGATATGATGATATGAACATGGTTAGGTTTGATCTGATATGATGATATGAACATGGTTAGGTTTGATCTGATATGATGATATGAACATGGTTAGGTTTGATCTGATATGATGATATGAACATGGTTAGGTTTGATCTGATATGATGATATGAACATGGTTAGGTTTGATCTGATATGATGATATGAACATGGTTAGGTTTGATCTGATATGATGATATGAACATGGTTAGGTTTGATCTGATATGATGATATGAACATGGTTAGGTTTGATCTGATATGATGATATGAACATGGTTAGGTTTGATCTGATATGATGATATGAACATGGTTAGGTTTGATCTGATATGATGATATGAACATGGTATGGAAGGTTATAAATTTTGAAATACCATTTCCAAATTTAGAATCATATAATTTTTTAAGCAATTTTTTTTCAATACTACCATCAAATAAATTTAATGTCTTAACCTGAATTTCAGTAGCAAGATCTACCACACACTCATTCAGAGATAAATTGAATTCAAAAATAATAGTTGGTACTCTCATGAAAACAAAGTCGAATGGGAGAAGACTAATTTTCACTCTCTATTACCCTTTTTACATCTTGATATTAATTTTAAATTTTAATCTTCAGCCTTCAAACCATTTATAAATGAAGAGTCCACGGAAGAAAGGGGGGATGTCATTTGGAGTGCTTTCCGAGAAAATCGAGTTTTTAGGTTTGGATCTTTAATTACTTACATATCTTTTATCACTTTTCTTCAATTTTTTTATATGACCTTTTCCTTTTTGTTTTGCGTGTCAAAATAATAAATTTGCCCGAAACAGACATATCACGCTCTAAAAAAAAAATGTTTTAGTAAAAAAAAAAACAATTTGAACATAACAGAAAGGGGGATAGTCATGTATAGTCCCTTTCTTCCCTGTTTTATTGATGAAATGGTGATATTAATACACAATCTATATAACTTCTAACATGACTCTCCCCCATTCTAGGTTTTTCCGCGTGGACATTCCCCCTTTCTTCCGAGTACGTGGTTCTTTCCATCCCTTGTAACCAACTTACTGTCATTGTTTCTGACTATTTCTTTTCACCAACATATTCTACTCATCAAGACGAACAATTATATGTATATAACTAAAATTCGGAAAAAATTGACTCTCCCCCTTTCTTAGCACAAAGAATATAACACTAAAACTAAAAAATATATTTGTAACTTCATTAAACTGAAGCCAACAGTAACAAAGTTGTGGGCAACAACTAATTAATACATACCCCTCTCCTCTGGAGTAAGATCTTCTTCTCCGCCTGAATCTTCTTCCATTAATGGTAAATCTCTCCTAGGTTTTTCTGACTCCTCCCGCATTCTAACAAAGAGTAGATAGATAGATATTTATGTGTGAAAGACCAAGTAAATATTATAAAACAACTTTGAATAATGCAGCCACACTATGGCTTTTATAATTTAAAAAAAAACTCAATTTTAGAAATTATAAAAACATTTTACATGTCATGTGGTATTAACTCACAATATGAGTTTAGCACTTAGGCTTTTTTAGTTCTTTAAACACCCATCATATAGTAATACACTTTGTTTAGTTAGTTGATATTGAGTACGGCTTGGATGTTATGGATACCAGAAGATTTTACGATGAAAGGCTGGATGAACTGTTCTCTATGTTTGGCAAGTGCTTGGCAAAAAATAAGAATGTGGAATCTTTATAGGAAATATATTAGCTGCAGGACATACCAGTTTGTTCTGATCTGAACGAAAAAGATTTATTTTTTTAATATTTTCTGAAATGTTCCAGGATAGCTACTCTCAATTTCTCGACATGAACTTGAATGTAAGATAGGTTTCGGGAATGAGACTATTATACTGCATTTCATTCTGTATAGAGAGTAGTAACTAACAAATATTATGTATGTAATCAATATACAGGGTGTCCCGAATTTGAATGGCAAAACTTCAGGAACTTATAGGGGATCGAAAAACTAAGACAAATAGTCCTTTAGAGATTTGCTCGTTTTTGCTTAGTTTTGGAGAAAATCGCAAAAAAAAGAAACAAAACAAAAATGTTATAGGTAGCGATTATCACCTTTCAAAGTTCGTCAGGCTAGGCAGTGAGATATGTAAACACTTAATGTTATCCTTTACATTATTTTATTTGTTTACATTTTGGCTTCCTTCTAGGATTATAATTCCTAAATCAGTCTTCAGTCAGTTACTCAGATATTTTAGTGTGAATAGCATCAGCCACAATGCCGCGTACATATTCTAATGTTGAATACTTCTAATGTTGATTTTTGTGTATGGTTTCTGTAACGGTAATGCTTTACTTATTATTTATTTACGGTATTGCTTTGCGGTGCGGGAGTATGCGCGCCGATTTCCAAATAGAAGAGTGCCTAATCAACGAGTCTTTTTGTTAACGAGAGACTGGGTCATTCTTAATACATAATGAACCAATAAGAGCAGATTATTGGAAAAGAAATTGTGTCCAACGCCACTTCGATGACAATCCTGAGACTAGCATCCGAAGAGCATCTGTTGCATTAGGAATATCGCGGCAAGCAATATGGCGAACTGTGAAAGGTGATAATTGCTACCCATACCATCTTCAAAAAGTTTAGAATTTATCACCTCAAGATTATGTCAAGAGATTGAATTTTAGTAACTGGTTTATTGAAAAAATTCGCGATGATAATTTATTTCCATTAAAAATTATATGGAGCGATGAAGCTACCTTTACAAGAGGAGGAATTGTTAATCAAAGAAATTATCATGTATGGGCTCATGAAAATCCCAGAGCTATTAGAGAGAATAGGTTTCAGCATGAATTTGCTATTAACGTTTGGCTTGGAATTTGGAACTGATTACTGGTGGGACCATATTTTTTACCTGAAAGATTGAATGGAATCACATTTACACATATTTTGGAGAACAACTTTTCTAATTATTTAGATGACATTCCCTTACAACAGCGGATTGAAATGTGGTTCCAACTCGATGGATGTCCAGCTCATTATAGCAGAGCAGCTCGAGCTTGGCTGGATATAAATTATCTACAACGATGGATTGGACGTGGAGGAGTAGTACCTTGGCCACCCAGATCACCTGATATGACACCCATGGATTTCTTCGTATGGGGAAGCTTGAAGCAGGAAGTTTATTCGGTGTCAATCAACTCAAGAAAGCAATTAAGAGACCGAATCATAGATGCAGTGCACCAAATATCATCAGAACAATGTTTAGCTGCAATTTATCAAGTGAGTGCTAGATGTAATGCTTGCATTGGTGCAAGAGGACAACATTTTGAGCTTTAAAAGACTTACTGGGTTTTAAAATGGATTAATTTAGTCAGTTTATGCCGGATTTTATTTTATTTCTATTGACTGATTCTTGTCAGAAGTCAGTTTTTTAATTTTTATATTAAAATAAGATGGCGTATAACTTGGATTAATAATTTTAAATCCAATGTTCTTATATAAGTCTGAATCCAATCTTCAGAAAAAATGAAAAAATTCTTGTTTAAACATTGAGCCAGTAATTTGTTTACATAGCGATTTTCTGATATGAATTCCCTAAAAATTCGTTCAAAAAATTTACGAATTCGTGTAACATCATAACCTGATTGAAATAATCCTCGATTTTTGATGACAGCAGACTTTGTTGAATATAGTGGGGCGAATCACTAATTGCTGCCAAGCACTCTTTGCATGATATAGAGATGTAGCGAGTCTTTTTACTATGAATCCGAAATAATACACTATTATTAACTTTTGGTTGATCTTATTAAGTTACTGTGTAACTTTTAATTTAAATATAATTTTGAAATAAAGAATTATGATACTTCAAATAAAAATTACTAGCAATCTATTCAACTAATACCTAATATATTAATTTGATAATACGTCATTGCTTTCAATGGTGAAGTCTTCAGATTTCGAAGGTCCTAATATTTAAAAATGACTGCGTAACTCGACGATTGAGTAAAAAGATAATTAATAAAGACAAAATAAAAGAAATTTAAAGTAAGCAATTTGGAATGCAGTCTGTAATTTAAATATAATCAAGTATTATAAATAAAATATTTTCTCTAGATCTATATTCATTTATCAACACATGCCTACCTGTATACATACAAATATGAAGTAATTTTACAAATATGCATCCGCCACCTTAATTTATTACATGCATAATTTTCAAGTAAGTCTTGCGATTATGATGATAAATATGTTTCATATTTTTTTTTTAAATATACTTACATCAAAGTCTACCTAGATTTTCGGCCTTTATTTAAAATGAAAATCCAATTTCCACTTATTTCTTATTATAGATGTACTCCAATAATAATTTTGTTAGCTGTGACATCATTACAGCCGCAACACGTGTTTTTAATCAACTATAATCTGATATCACTTTTTATCTGTTGACTGCATCGTCAGGAGAATGGTCTTATTGGAATCAAAACATAGAAAGGGTCAAAACTGGTATATAACTCCACATATTTGCAGCCAAATTAATTTTTCAGCACCCGATTCAGGGAGAGAATGTGGAAGAATAATCATGTAGAGAAAGGGTATCTTATAATATTAGGGTACCCTTATTTGGGCAGACTCTGAGCTATTGAATCTTAACACTGATACTAAAACTGAAGTTTCATCAGAAAGTAACAAATTTTATTTTAATCAAAGTTAATTTTGGTCCATTTTTCTTTTTCTTATTTACTATTGTAATTTAAGAATTTTTTTCTCTCATTCCAAATATCATGCAAATCCCTGAGCGAACCCAGGTACCGCAGCTTAGTATGAAAATGAAATGGCTTGATGAAATGAACAAGGTAAACTTTCAGTTAATCGAAATTCCATCAAAATAATATACAATATAGGTATCGTTTCTAAAATTATTTTTGAAATTCTTAATTTTGATCTAATGCCAAATTCCTAAGAGATTACTTTTCGGAATGAAACACTAAAATTCACTTCCTTAACTAGTATAATGAAACATATCAATTAAATTTATTATTAACCATAATATAAGCAGAAAATATAAAAATATAGAAAACAATCTTTTTTTTTGTTAAATAAATCATCATTATTACTGATTCAAATGTCACTTAGGCAGTGAATAAATCCGACATAAACAGTTTGAACTAGAAATAAATGATGAGGACGGTACCTCCTGGCAAGATCATCAGGATCCACACCAACTGCATCGGGAACATCCCTTTCATAAGGAGTTTTGGGCTCATCTATTTTCATGTGTCCATAATCCTTACCAGGAGGGTGTAATGTCTCTAAAATGTTCATTTCATCAAAGGTTGTCTCTTTATTATTTTTCTGACTTTTCCTCGACCTGAAATTTTAAACCAGTGAAGGTGTCAAAGATTGCTACAAAAAATATTGAAATCAGAAAGTAAGCCATGATTTTTTAATGGAAATGCATTAATTTTAAGTGGTGTAAATACCCTCCGGGTGCATCAGGAGCTTCAAAACTAGACGAGGATTTAAGTATTCCTTTGGGTGGTTTCATTTTAAGGTTTTCGGAGGGGTCGGTGCTTCTTCCAGCCATCACCTTATGCATTTCTTCTTAATATTGGCATCAAAGGCTATCTTACCTGTCAAAGCCCTGAGCGTTTACCACAAATAATCATAACTTCAATCTTATAAACAATAACACTCGCACAGATGGTCTCACTACTCTAATACAGAGCTTCCACGATATCTTTAAAACACATCGCTTTTTTAAACGAGTATATTTCACAAATTAAAATTTTATTTACTTTGAATCGTCGGGATATTAGCGAAAGTAACCTCACGGCAAAATTACAAAAGGCAATGTTCAATTATTTAAGAAAAGCAGACTGCGTATGAGCCCGGTCGTCAGGGGCGGAGGTTACTCGACTGGTTACTTTTGTTGTGATGTTTATTTTTTTAAAGTTGATTTTATCTGAAATTACCTGACTCATACCGTATCAAATTTAATATTTGAATCCTTTCATTTTATTCTTTATGGTATTTGATAGAAAATATGAAGTTCGCCGAACATTTAGCTGCCCATATCACTCCTGAGTGGAGAAAGCAGTATATTAATTATGAGGTATTTATTTATTTCAACTGGGAACTCTTACTAGTATTGACATTTTGATTAATGCTTATTTGCTTCTAGTTATAAAATGTATGATTTAAATAGATTTCACTTCTAAAATACCTGATTAATGATTATACTCACTTTTAATTTTTCAGAGCTGCTCTTTCTTTTTTTTTTTTTTTTCTTTTCTTTAAGTAATCTGAATGAGAATTTTGAAACTTTAACAACCAACTTAATGAATGATTTCTAGGAAGACAAAAATATAATTTGTTTTCATGAAAGATTATTGACTAATTTTAATATTTTGGCTAATGAATTTTTATTATTAATAATTCAATTCAGATTAAGTGGCATTAGAGATGTTCAGTAAATATTATATCTTTCAAACAAAACTTGTCTAATTCTTCTGAAACTTTTTGTAAGACATTGTTGAACCCTTGTTACAATGGTCTTAATTTTGTGTAGGTTTTTCAATCTTTCCCTTTCTTCTATTCTAACTATTTTCTTGGATGAAAGACGGTTGACCGGATATTCTATATGTATGAGAATAGTCCATGGTGGCGGTCAAAAATTTCATTTCTGGTCCCTTTTTGCCTCTACATTAACTCATCAAACACCATTCTGATACCATATCCCCATTATGTATCTTGCCCCGTTTCATCACACTATCAATGTTATCAGTTTCAATAGCCATACTATGTCTTGTTAATACATCTTATATGCTTACAGACCTTTATATTTTATCTTATTAGTTCATATACTGTGTCCTATGTATTCATTTTTTTTTCCTGTGTCTTGTTCATTTAGCCCTGATGAAGATCTACATTGTTAGGTTGAAACGTTGGCTGCAATAAAATAGTTTTATACTATTTGTAGTTTTTTGACCGTCACTCCGGACTATTCTCATACATATATAACTATTTTTGAATTTCCCGAAATGATTATCAAACATATTCTGTCACAAATGCACTATATTGGTTTATTTTTCCTCTGTGAGATTTTAACATTAAAAAAATAATATTGTATTAATTCAACCTTTTGTTAGTCCTCTCTGTTCTGCTGTAATTTTTTTGTTCCCTTGGTTCTTACCAAAACTTTAAGTATTTATCTCAGTAAATTATTTTTTATATTGAAATTGAAAGTAAATTATTTTTATATTGATCATTAAGTAACCTGCCTGATAATACAGAGTTTTTTGAAGTTTTAGTACAAAACCTGCACCACTACAATATTGGTTTCAGTCGTTTAAAAATTAATTAAATCGGTTAGAATTAAAATCAAAACATTTATTTGGTACCAGTATCGCTGTATTACTTCTTGGTGTAGCCAAAATGGCTCCGATCTCAATTGAAAAGGATCCTATTTGGAAGTTTATTTCCAAAGAACGAGCGAGTGTTGAAACTGGGTTATAATTAGGCAAATTAAACCCCTTTTGACTGAAAAGGATGCAATGGGAGTTTGCTTAAATTAAGGTCACATAATCTCCCCAAGAGTCCATACAAAGAACTAACCTAGAGATAGCCAAATTGTCATAAATTTTTCACCAGGAGATGTAGCATGGGTTAAAGCCATTTATGGCCTCTTTCCAGTTAAAAGGAGAACTGGGTACTTTGGCTTTGCTTTTTTATGATAGACTTGTTCCATGACTGGATCGAATTTGCTGTTTTTTCTGTGATTTCTGCTTTGGTGATTAAATGTATACTCGTTAAACTTTATGTTTATACAAATGGCAACTATCTAATGAGTTTAATAATTCATTTAGAACGACTTCCCACCAAACCACTATAAGTTGTCCAGTCTTGGGTGATGAGTTAATCGAGGCACTGACATGGAAATGGTAGTAAGTAAAAAAAAAAAAAAAAAAAAACGATTTTGAGATTTTCACAGGAGAAAATAGTAAGAAGTCATGCGAAAAGTATATGAAGAGTTGAAAGTCAGTGTTTAAAGTGGTTTAGTTGCTATGAATACTGGAAAATGCCTCTGGAGCAAGTCTGATTGGGTACGCATAGAGAAGGCATTAAGTCAAGCGAGTATTCATGTGCTTGTGGTATGAGCTTGCCTCCTTTCTTCTGATAGTTATCACTTCTAATTTAACTCTAAACAGAACTTTGACAGTCTAGTGTGATAACTGCACTGACCAAAATAAAAACCGGATGGTGTTAATGACTATGATCTATTCTTTTACCAAAAATATTCTCGATTGTATTGACTTTAAATTTATAGTTTCGGTTCACTCATATTTGTCATAAGATCGCGATTTTGATGTTATCGAAAAAGGAAAAAGATTTTGCTAAATTATTGCCCTTCTAGAAATAGCTGAAATGAACTCTTATTTTCTTGGAAAGTTAAAAAGTCAAATCCGGTCTTTTATAGTTCTAATTAAATAAATAAAAATCACATCATGAATTTTACATGATCTTTATCACAATGAAATCTAACATAAGAGTCTGAGCTTGATTTAAATTATTAAAATATAAATATATGTTTTTTGTTTTTTTTTTCGGATTTCTCCATAATGGTATACCTTATTTGTTTAATTATTTTTTTGGCGATCTTATTGGTTATAATAAATAACTTTACATCAATATTAAGATCGATTATTAGCTTATGAAGGATGCTAATAATGAAAATAATAATGATTTTAAATCTCAGGCTCACTTAGGTATCAATTTTTATATTACAACTTAGCCTACATAAACAATATTTATATATTTATATTTAAATAATTCAAATCAAGCTCAGACTCTTATAATAATTCTTTATTTATTTGTTCTGGGGCGTGTCCCTTAAGAACAGAATTGAATAATATACAAAGAGGGCTTTAGAGACTTGAAGTTTGAATAACCAAATTGAAAGCTGACCTTCGGTGGCCGGTGTATATAGATCTGAAGACCTAGAGCGGGTATTGCGGGAATGGACAGAGGATTTGGACTGAAAAAGTTTGGTGATATATGAGGGACGACAGGAACAAATAACTTGGAAAAGGAAGGAGGCTAGGAAATACTTATGGCGGTAGGAAAGATATAACCACTTTAACTTTTCGTAAAAAGGTGATATGTATGTATACGTCTCTTGGGATACCAAATATAAATCGAATGAAACAATTTATATTAGATATCATTGTGATAAAGATCATACAAGGACCTTTATTTTCTGTTCTGAAATATAAAAGTCATTATGTGATTTATGTTTATTTATAGAACTATAAAAGTTTGGATTTGACTTTTATCATTTTTCCGAGAATATTGAAAGAGATTACTTCAACCCCTGCTAATAACTTTTTTCGGTGGTTGAAGAAAAATGACCATTAAAATCAATGTTCAGCTTTTTACAAACACAAAAGAATAAAGCAAGTAGTAAATATTTGATGTATCCTTAATTTTCCTACTATATTTTTAATGTTTCTAAGACTTTTATGTTTGCGCGTTTCATTTTTTAACATTATTATGGTTTCCTGTTTCTTCTTTGTCATTGTTCTTCATTGACTTTTACAGAAATATTTAATTAACGACAAATTATGTTTCGAGCCGCAGCTCAAAACTAAACAAATATTATATTAAATACTTTTGTACACTGCACAAAAATTATATAATATAATCCATAAAAGATGTAATAAATTAATGAATGCTTTGATTAAATAAATAGAATAATTGTTTTAAAAATTTTTATATTTAATTATTTCAGGAAATGAAAGCAATGCTCTATGCTGCTTCGGAACAATCCCCCTCTGCGGAGGTTGTTGAACCAGAAGTACTCAAGAGATACAAGGCTAAGTTTGATGAAAAGTTTTTTCACTATTGTGATAAGGAACTAAAAAAAATTAACACTTTTTACTCAGGTACTGTTACTAATAATACTTAAGATAACTTTTGCCTTTAGATTCTAATTTTTACTTTTCTTTACTACAGAAAAATTGGCTGAAGCTACTCGAAAATATGGAAACTTAAAGAGTGAATTGAGCGAAGCTCTGGAAAATGAGTACAAGGGTAGAAGGGGATTTTTTAGAAATCCCCCAAAACTCCTTCAAAAAAGTGATGTTCCTGCTAGGAAACTTCAGGAACTTAAGTTGGCGTTTAGTGAATTTTATCTGAGTTTAATTTTACTCCAGAATTATCAAAATCTTAACTTCACAGGCTTTAGAAAAATTATGAAGAAACATGACAAGGTGATGTATACAAATTAAATTTATTGATTTAATATACAGGTCAACTTTAAATTTTTTATTATTTATATTTTTTTTTTTTTTTTAACAAAATTGATGAAAAAATGAGTATTTGGGAGGTATTTTAAAATACGATAATGGATTGCGATTCGCTTCTTTTTTTAGTTTGTGGCTGAATAAATATGACTTAGATTAATGAGGGGAGAGACGGCTTAGAGCAGCGGTGAAGGAAATCACCAATCACTGTTAACTATTTTTTGAAACCAACATTGCAACACTCGGTGTTGATTTTCATTATTTTTTTTTTAATTAATAAATAAAGCTATTTGATGTTATTAATATTTTTATCTATGCTCCCTTAATGTTTTACCGAATTTAAAAATTGAGAAATTATTATTTAGGAAGTATTTTTTTACAAGTTATGGTATTCAGACTTAGGACTAACCACAACAGACTGAATGCTCATCTCTACAAGAAGTTTAAAATAGGTAATAGTCCTATGTGTACCTGTGGTGGGGGAGAACAAACAGCTGAGCATGTGCTTCAAGACTGTGTCCTTTTCGATGAGGCTAGGAGGAGGATTTGGCCTGAACCGAGATCGATGGAAGCAAAGCTCTTCGGGACCCTGGAGGACCTCAGGAGGACTGCCAACTTTCTTCACTTATTACCAAAGGAAGTGACCATTTGATGGGAAGAACGAGGAAGAAGAAGAAGAGAAATTATTTTGATGACTACCTCCTTCTCTAATGCCAAAAAAATGCAAATCCCCTGGAAAAAAGTTATGGAGAATAGAAAACTATTTGGGCATACTCAAAACTGTCCATTTATTGGTATTTATGTAAATGTAAAATTGAAAGGTTATTTTATTCCCTACCAAATAAAAAAAAAAAATTGCATGGAATTCAGGCTACTATTAACAATGTTAGTTTAAATGTTTACATTCACTTACCGGTATGTGAAATATATAGTATGGGGAAAGTATTGCGATAGAGAAAAAGTAAGTTTGACTTCAGGTTTTCTGTGTATCCAGCCGAAAACCGTATGTAATCATTAGGTGCATGCCGAGGATTATCATCAATCATCATCATCAAAATTTGTAAGAATAACAATAACAGGATATAAATAGAAATAAAATACATAAAAAATATTAAAATAATAATAAATAAAACAACTTTTTTCCCTAGTTTAAAATAAAAATTACATTGTACCTAAAATAAATAACAGTACTTATTTCAAATTCTATTCAAAAATTATAAATGCCCTAATCATCAAGGCCCCAGTTAGATAATAAAAAATATTTGATAATAAATGTCCTTCTTGAGGGTTAAGTAGGCAAATAAGCTGTTCTTCATTATCAGTTTGGTTTGAAGGTTTGAAGCCTTGAAGGTGTTGGGTTCTTAGAAACTGGTAGACAGGGCACTCGAAGATAAGGTGAATCAACGTCTCCGGTCTTTGCAAGTTACGCACACTACAGATGACCTGGGTATCCAGCTTGTAAGCTGCTGTGCCGTTCAAGTATAGCTGAATCTCACTGGAGGACGTCAATCTAAGCTGGATAAGGGCTCTCTTCTTTTCTATACCCTAATCGAAGCGGAGGTACTCCTCACCAAGACCAAGGGAACTCAGCCGCCGGAATAGAGGGTTGTACTGAGAGTTCAATGCTCTTTCTATATCCGAGAAAAGTTGATTCTTCCAGCTCTCAATTATCTCCTTTTTATTCTTGAGTAGCCAGGTGAGAGTGGACTCCCGAAACACTTCCGTCATTCCCAGTATGCTCAGGATATGGTGGAGCGGCGAAAACCAGGCATCGTTCAGGGTCTCTGGGTGGAAGTTAGTTTTCTTGATAATCATGTTGTAGCCTTTTCTCTCAAGGCCATCGGCATCCATAGACTGGATATTGATCCACCAGTTTAAAGTCCGCTTCAAGATAGCTATCATCAGGTCTTGCCCACCGAACTCGAGCCTAACAAAGTGGTTTGGAGTATTAATTGGGAGATGTTAAATATTTTTTATATACTTGAGATGGAGGCCTTCCACCTTCTCTATGTGACACAGTGACCATAATTCCGACGAGTAGAGTGCATTGGCCGCAGCAATGGAGTTGAAAAGCTTCACGGATGTCTCCCAAGATGATGACTTTCCCTTTATAAGGATCTCTAAACCTTACCCAAGGTCTTTTCACTACGACTGACAAAGTGGTCCGCTGCCTGCCTGAACTTGCCCACGCAACTAAAAGGATCACCCAGATATATAAAGCTGTTGCTGTATTCTATCGGTTCACCATCGAGCAACAAGGGAGGCCGACTCTTACATCCAGGACTAGCCCTGAAAACTATAACTTTAGTTTTACTTTTGTTTATCCTCAGCTGATTCTTCCTGCAATAAGCAGACAAAGCATTGAGTTTTGCTTGAGCGTCAGTCCTGGAGTCTCTAAACATAATAAGGTCATCGGCGAATAAAAGTCGTAGTATGTTGGTCCTGCTATCCAATTGCACCCTACGCAGACCTGCGGAGCAAAGTTCGTCCATAATATCTGCCATGAAGAGTATGAACAAGGAAGGTGAGAGTGATTCACCCTGTAAAACTCCTGTCTCAATGAGAACGTTAAACATTATTATTCTCATATTTATTTTAGGGTATAATTCTACTCCGGAGTAAAGGTTTTGGATAATTCTTATTATTTTGCCACTCAGCCCATAGGAGTTAAGCTTTGCCCACAACAGTGCATGATTTACGGTATCAAAAGCCTTGTGCAGATCTACTGCTATCAAATATAAATTCTACTTTTTGATTTTCACATAGAGGGTGATGATGCAGTAGAGGAGAAAAAGATTATGCACATGCCGAGGATTACTTCTTCAATATCAGCCACTTAGGACCGAGTGTGAGACACAGTTGGAGCTGTGTCTACTGTATCTACCTTGGTTTCGCCGAATACCTTGGCTGCTTCTCCCTTTGTAGTCCTCAATCACCATCTAGAGGGCGTTAGCCTTTTCTTGCCAGTTTCACTCAAAGAGACGATAGTCTTTGTAGCTGCAGCATCGCATACCTCTTGCCGTTGATGGTGGCATCCACATATTTGCTGTCATCAATGTTTTCCCTCAGAGGTTACCATTATATTCAGGTGTTGACGTGTCTTATTTTTCCTGTGTCAGGAGTGACCTTTCCTTTGCAGGAACTCCTGATGTGTCCAAGCTCCACACAGCTCCAGCTCCGTACTGTTCTTCTTTTTCGGGACTCTAGGGCCTTTAAAAAATATAAAATCAAGTTTTCCAGGTCATTAGGTATTGCCGGCTCCCACAGTTCCTGGACCGGAGGTATCTCCTTTTCTGGGAGTTTTAAGCCTCCACAATTTTTGAGATCACACCTTCCAAATCTCTGTGGTTCACCTTGTCATGGCCGGTGATAATGGTGGTCCAGACACATCCATGGCCACGAGAAGCCTCGGTAGCCACTTCAAACTCCAATGCTGTACATTGGGCATCCGCCAGAAATTTAGGGCGACCAAGCCGCATAGCTAACTGAAGTTCCGCGTCCCATAGGCCATCAACGAAAACTTGGTCCGCTTAACACTTCAACAAACTTTCCGGGGCTGTTGGATAAGCCAGTCTTACCTTCCTCTCAATGTCCTCCTCAAACTCTTGGATATACTTGGCTGCCTTCTGCTTCCTGTTCTTCAGCTGGTATAACTGTTCGAGTTGGGCATGGCCAAATCACATCAGAAATCTGCTTACTAATGTGTGAAAATCATAGGGATCGTAGGCATTGAACGTTTGAAAAACATCTAGAGCATCGCATCTGAGAGCCACCATAAGGGCAACTGCCTTATGTCTAGGGGACCTCCCCTTAGCACTGGCCGCAGCATTGAATCGTTTGAGGTAATTTGACTAGAACGACTTACCATCAAAAGTTGGGGGCTTTATCCTTGCTCGGCTCTACTTGGCTAGGGGTTCAAGTCTTTGCCCATCTATCATTTCTGCCCTATTAATATTTCTTATTGAACTTATACCATTTAAAAAAAGAAAATATGGCCATTTCTATTCAAAGTTAGTTGGGTCGTATGTATGTGTTGGGCACGGTGTCCTGGGATCCATTGAAAAGTACTGTTCCACGTTCTCTTAAAATTTGTATTAGTTTTCTTATTTTTTCAATTGCGGTTCTAAGATTTGTTATTTTTTGTAATCAGCTATTTGTAAATAAATTATTAGTTATTATAAATTTTGATGTTCAGTAAAATTTGTATGTTAACTTAATCTCATATTGTAGCTCATATTAGTTGACTGGTTAATATCCAATTTCAACTATTATCATGGAGCAGCTAGTTTTTATTTTAATTTTCTAGCAATTGTTTTATTAGTTCAGTTTTGTGTCTTGTTTATTTAGCCCAAATGAGGACATTCATCACGTTCATGAGGCATTGGCTTAAAATCGATAGTTAGCATTATATGAAGGTTTTTCTTGTTAACTATTAATGTTTAGGTTAACTATTAAATATCCAAGCTGCCTCGAATTAGTATTGCATCACTTCATTAAGGAAATATTTCTTTTGGTTACTTAAGAGCCTTAGTTACCTTTGGCTTTGACGTTTTTCATTTGTGTCACATTAATATGAATAGATTAAATATGCGGATTTTGTAGATTCGATCAACGAGGCATATTTAGTTTTAAGAGACCAATCTTACATACTGATAAGATCTTTCCTCTCCTCGTTTTTGAATAAAAAAAGAAAACCTTTGAAGTTGTCACAACAAACCTAAACCTTTCCCTCAACAACATTCGCACAAATATACTATTGATAATATTGACACCTAATTGGGTTAAAATTGGCCATTTATTTATTAGGTTAAATGAATAGCAAAAAAAAAAAAAAAAAGTAGTTCATAAACGTCATAAAAATGAGGTTGACCTGTGTCATTACATGTAATAACCAATAAAATCTATTTTCTTTATCTATTTATATTTTAGCTTTTACACGTCGACTTTGGAACACGTTGGCATAATGACAATGTGACAACATCCCACTTCTATACCAATAAAGATATTGATCGTTTGATCCACGATACTGAGAACACAGTGACTATTGATTTAGAAGGGGGAGACAGGCAGAAAGCGATGAAGAGGCTGCGAGTCCCACCCCTCGGCGAGAAGCAGAGCCCGTGGACCACTTTCAAAGTAGGCCTCTTTTCCGGCTCTTTCATCGTTCTGCTTATTGCTGTCATACTATCAGGTGATTTGCCAATTGATGCCAAAGATATGAAATGTCCGTTCCTCGAAAATGCTGATAACAAATTTTTAAAATATTATTTTCATTCAAAATAATTTATTATAGTCGCTCATTTAATTATCATTATATAATATTGTAAAGTAAAACAAAATCATATGATTTTTGTCTGTTACATTGAGAAGAGTTCTATGCTTTTGTTGGAATCATTATATAAGCGTACTAGCATGTAATCATGTGTTGTCCCGGTCAAGTGCTGCCGTTCTCCAGTTCCGAGTTCCAAGGATGTGGTGAGAGTCATTTGCAACACCATCCTCCCAGCGAAGCTTAGGTCTGCCTATCCTTCTTGTATCATATAACTGCTCTGACAAGACTTTCCGAGGGATGTCCTCTTCTGATATTCTAATAACATGGCCTGCCCACCTAAGCCTGCCGATTCTGATGGTCTTAACGATATCAGGGCCATTTAGGAGAATGCTTAGTTCGTGGTTGGTCCTTTTCCTCCATTCCCCATTCTCCATAAGAAGCGGTCCGTATATGTAGCGCAAGATTTTCCGCTCGCAGACCAGTAGGCTTTGCTTTGATTTCTTCGAAATGGTCCAGCTCTCAGAGCCATACATCAAGACTGGGCGAATGAGGGTCTTTTACATAAGTAGTTTTGTACCTCTGGCTATCATTCCACTCCGCAGTTGTGGCCGGAGACCAAAAAAGCATCTGTTTGCCAACGTGATCCTCCTGCTTATTTCATTTGACACTTCTCCTGTAGAGTTAACAAGGCAGCCGAGGTAGATAAAGTTGTCAACTTGCTCAAAGGAGTAGTTCCCGAATTGAACGCATTACCCATGCCTATCCTCTTGTCCTGTGACCATGTACTTGGTCTATCTGATGGTTCGGTCAATCGCAACATTTACTATGCCGTAGTAGTTTTGTGTTGAATGCCACAGCTAGATAAAAACCTCCTAAACTTGGGAGAAGTTGAACTGTGTTCCATTATCAGATACAAGTACTTGTGGGACTCCAAATTGTGCAAATAATTTCTTCATAGTGGACATTGTCCAGGAAGTTGTGGCCATTGATGTGTGGAATAGTTCTAACCACTACCACCAGGAACCGCTTTCCCATGAAGGATCCTGCATAGTCTATGTGGAGTCTCTATCAGGGTTCCGTGGGCTCCTCCCATGGATGTAGCTTTTCTTTTGGAGGATTGTTCTGTAATAAGGCACTTAGTCTGTACTCTCTGGCTATCTTCTCAATGTTTTTATCCATTCTTGACCAGTACCATGTCATTCCGACATGAGCTTTATGTAATTCCTTCAGTATTCAGTGCTGTAAATTTTGAAATTACTATTCTGCAACCTTTAAAAATGCATCTATCCTCTACCAAATAGGCAATGTTAGCCTGTCCTAATTTATTCAAATCCTTGCCTGACTCCAATGCTTTCAACAATGGTGCCAATTCTTCATCATCTTTTGTTGCTTCTCTAATATGCTATTTAAGTACTGGCAACTGTTCCATCTGATGCAAATGAAAAATGGTACAATCATCTTTAGCCCCCATACCGCACGGATTGCAAGTAGGAAATCTGGAATAAAAATCGGCATTATTGTTCTCACTGGTTTTCTTGTACTCGATGTATATTCAAACCCATATATAAACTGGGCGTAATTAAATAAACATGTCACAGCCGTAAATATTTTTCAGGATAGAATATTTTCATTAAGAGTTTATGATCTGTAATTAATATGAATTTTCTGCCATAACAGTACTGGTAAAATTTGTGAAGCCTCCAGAAAATTGCTGTTGCATCTCTATCTATTTGGCTATATCTCATTTCTGTCTTCGTTAAAGACCTGGGTGCAGATGCAATGGGTTTCTCTGATCCCTCCGGCATCCTGTGGGAAATTAGAGCACCAAGACCTACATTTGATGCATCTGTGGCTAACTGTAAAGGAAGCTTTGGATCAAAGCTTCTTACAAATCTATGACTAGCAATTTCTTCTTTTATATTGTTGTATGCTTCTTTATATTCCTTTGACCTCAGGAAAGTCCTGCGTTTTTGGAGTAACTGATTAAAGGTCTTAATCTATTATAATAATTTACTAATTCTAAAAATACTCTTTATTGGTCTATATTTTGAGGAGTTAAAGATTTTGTTATTGCTTCAGTCTTTTCTTCAATTTTATGAAGTCCATCGTTATCTATCCTGTATCCAAGATATTTTATTGACGGTTTAAAAAACTGGCATTCATCCTTGTTTAAGTGTAGGTTGTTCTTTTTCAACAACTGCAGAACATTTCGGTCGCTAGTGTCTCATTGTAAGTCCTCCCTTAGATTAAAATATCGTCGAAGAAACAGCTAACTCCCTCGATTTCTTTTAAGTGCTGTTAAAGCAAGATTGTCTCCCTTCAGGTAATCTTCTCGGCAGCCTCCGAACTTTATTTACCACTGGTTCAGATCTACTGTTTAGGTTACTTTCCTCTTTAGAGCTTTATAGCACTTTTGCATTTTCAATTAATTCCTCTAACGACAAATTTTCTGACTGAAGTAATGCAGCTCTAATACCTACATCAGAAAGCGTATTACCTCTAATAAACTGAATACGCAAAAATAAGTCAGCAACAGGTCTGCCGCATTCGCAATTAAATTTACATTTGTGGATATTCTTTTGAGACTTGCATTAAATTCGCTGATGCTTCCTCCTGAATGCTGGACACTAGAATTAAATTTGTATTGTTGCGTCCAGATACTTGTACAAGATAATCCTTCAAAATTGTTTGCACATCCGCATAAATGGTTGCGGTGGTAGTTTTGGGAATCAAAATTCTTGCAGCCTCTCATAAATTTCCAGAGTTAATCAATTTTAAAACAGTAGTACTTTCTGCTCATCATTACAAATATTGTTAAGGAGCATAAAGTTTTCAAATGTTTCTCAAAAATTTGTGGAAGTTTTTTATTTCCTTATTATACTTTTCAAATTTTATTCCAAATAAACGATTAGCATTATTTATTCTTTTCTCCTCACCTGGATCTAGCATAGCCCTAGTATTTTTCCTAATTGAATTAATTCTTACTATTAAATTTTATCCAACTCCACAACTTCTATCTGTAATTTAATTGCTCATTAAAATCGTCATCACTCACCTCCATTTCAAGCTTAGTCTGATTTTCATCGAATTTGTTCCTTATTTGCTCAATTTTATCGGCATAGTAATTGATGCTTTCAGCTGTACTTGTAAGTTCTTCATCCCTCAGTTTTTTCTATCTGTCTGAGTTGTCCTTTACAGACAGATCTTTGTCTGATTAGTTTTTCCATCGTCGCCATTTTTATATTTAACATGTTCATGCCGGGACTGTAATTCATGCTCCTCACCCATTGGTGGATGAACTTAATGATTTTTGCTCTATCGGATGGGAGTTATTCAAGGGCATTATGCTGTATTGACAATCCAACAATAATAAAATAAACAATACAATCCTACCTTGTTATTCATTGTCGTGGAAAGTTTTGCGATTGACTAAAGGGTCTGATGTGGCATTCTGGTGCGGGCCACCGGTGGTACATGCCAGCGTGGACGTGTTAAGAATAATTTAATAATTATAGTTTATTCTAAAACTTTATGTAACAATCTTAATTAATAATTTCACTCATGTGGGCATTGGAGAAATTTATATTAGTTCTCTTTAATAAAAAAATTTGTTTTTTTTTCTCATGTTACCGATAGCGAAAGTGTCCTAGGAACTGACATTTCATTAGCCCTAACCATATAGGACGGACATTGGATAAAGTAAAGCTTTGTTATTTTTACAGGGTGTGCCTACCTCCCGGCTAAGGGGGACTGGAAGGTGCCCCTGCGGCTCTTCCGATGCCCGCTCCTTCTTGTACAGTTTATGTTTCTGATGGGCATCAATGTCTACGGCTGGAGGTCATCAGGTGTTAACCACGTTCTTATTTTCGAACTTGATCCTAGAAACCATCTCTCTGAACAGCACATCATGGAAATGTCCTGCATATTCGGGGTGATATGGGCTCTCAGCGTACTTTCATTTATTTATTCTGATGTCCTCGGTGTGCCTGCATTTGTGAATCCTTTAGCACTATTACTTGTGATGGCCGTTTTTCTTCTTAATCCAACTAAAACTTTGAGGCATGAGGCAAGATTTTGGGTCTTAAGAGTTCTGGTAAGTAATGAAGTTTTTTCTTAACTTATCCTATTTTGATCGTTATTTAATAAGTATGTTTTAATTTTAACTATTAAATACTTAATAAAGTATCTATTTTATATAGGTCATTTTTTATTAGCCTAGTTTCATAGTTTTATCTATAATCCGCGATTATAACAGGTGAAATGTAAACACCTGTTGTTATCTAATTGTTGATTCTTCTTCTCATTTTATATATTTGCATCACAATCAGTTGTCTGGGCATAAGTGAGAGCTGGGTGAACATTCTTTCCTGATTTAAATGAGTTTCATGATTCCAAAATATTCATTCTAACGTTCGTTTCCATGGGTCAGATGAATCCAGACTGGTCTATTCAGTCTTCACCTGTTTCTTTATTTCGTTTTCTTCATTATTTGTTAAATAATTGTATATTTTTTAAATCAAAACTCAGACCTACAAAGGATAATGAAAATGGGGTGTTGCATAACAGTGCATGCAGTGCTTTAGTTTCAGGCTGTTCAATACTAAGAGAAACTGATAATAATCATAAATGTGTTTCATGATTCCAAAACATTTGTTCTTACGTTCGTTTCCATGGGTCAGATGAATCCAGACTGGTCTATTGAGTCTTCACCTGTTTCTTTATTTCCTCTCTTCATTATTTGTTAAATAATTGTATATTTTTTAAATCAAAACTCAGACCTACAAAAGATAATGAAAATGTGGTGTTGCATAACAGTGCATGCAGCGCTTTAGTTTCAGGCCATTCAATACTACGAGAAACTGATCATGCCGCTCTTCAGAAGTGAAGTCGGCAGATCTTTTTCAGCTATGTCAAGCAGAATCCGTTAGCTATTGCTCGAAGATTATCAGAAAAGGAGTTTCAAATGTTATGGCAAATACCCATTTAAGAAAGCTTAATCTCCTAAATTTGCTCGCCATATCAGAAGCTATATTGTATTTGCATAAGCTCTAAGACATTATATTGATGTTTCCTTCAAAATCTGAAAAGGTGGTATGTTCTAAAGTTGGTATTTTTCTAAGAAATGAAAATTTCTCAAGTTTGTTTTTATTAATAAGCTCTCTGTATTGTGATTGTATTACCAAAAAATTATTCCTTGTTAAAAAAAAAAAAAAACATATGTAACAGAGCAAGTAGTCTTTGTACTAAAATTTAAATATATAAAATGTTAACCTCATTTCTTTTATTATTATTATTCTTTTGAAACATGGTTGCAGCGGTAAAAACTTTTCAGAAAAAGTCTGAAGTAATTACTAATTATACTATATGATATGACTTTGTATAGAGATGTAGTTTGCAATGACAATGCCTCATTCGACTTGCCCACCTTTGGTATCTTTAAGCCTTGAGGATAACATGGCTTTGAATTGGAAAAATTTCAAGAGGAATTTTTTTTAATATATATGCCGTAATATATGACAAAAAATTCCTGTATGCGGCAGGTAATGCAGCCAACGATATATTTGAATCTTTTAACTTGGTAAATAAAGACCGATGCACACTTGATGTAGTAATTAAAAAAATGTATGAGTATTTTATTCCTAGTACAAGTATTACACACTGTCGATATTTATTTCTAACAAGGAAGCAAGAATGGAAAAACCATATGAGCATTATATGGCAGAATTGAAAAATTTAAGCCCAATGTGTGATCTGAGTTCACTTTTGGAGAGTCTGGTAAGAGATGTATTTATATGCGGGATTAGAGATAAATCAATGCAAGAGAGATTGGTAGTTGTAAGAGACATTAGGAGACATTGATAGTAAATGAGCTATAGAAGTGTAGAACACACTTACAGAATTATAGAATTTTTTCGTACTGAAGCAGACACTTAGCAATTCTTTCTCACACTATGGATATCCAGATTGAACTACTATCAATGCTTGGGAGGCATAAGGTAATGGTTGCCCATCCTGCAGAAGAGCGGCTCCAAGCCCCACTGAGCTGGCATCTATGTCAATTTTTTTTTTTTTTTTTTGGTTATAAAACCTAGGACTGGAGCATTACATAACTGCAGCTTTAAATTTCACACGAAGCCATTTTTATCATTTATCAATTCTCTGAAAGGTGCCACTTGCATTGCGAAATCGGGAATAAATTTTGAAACGTACTAGAACATTCCTAAGACCTTTTGCAGAGATTTCCTATTACAAGGAGTCTTCAATTCTTGAATAGCTTTAACTTTCTCCTTGTCTATACTTATGCCTGGAGAACCGAATGTATGCCCTCAGCATATTGAGGAGGAATAACATCCGATGATACAATGGTATCTATTCTTTTAATTAAACCAAGTCGCTCACTGGCTTTTAAACCCAAAATATTCGGACATTTATAACCAACAGCATAAAATTCCAATTGAACATATGTTTTATTACAAACACACTCGTTATTAACTTTACCTAAGACTGGTATAATTTTATTTGAAAATGAGGTAATTTTTACTTTAGTTGGTGTAAATTCCTTGCTACAAATCCCAAGTTTTTCTAATTGAAATGCACTCATAACATTGTACTGTGCTCCGGTGTCTACCTTAAAGATAACCTGTTTCATTAATGATCAATTTCGTTGGGTACCATTCTTTACCTGATTCTTTCTTTGATTCAATTACATCTATCATCAAGCTATTTACTAAAAATTCTTTATCACTTCTGTCCTACTCTCCATGTTTTAGCAAATCTAATTTTCTCACCCTTCGACACATTGCAGCAAAGTGATTTTTGTTTTTACATTTCAACAATATTTTCCAAACGCAGGACAATGACCTCTTGTATGATTATATCCACAGCATTCACACAAATTTATTTACTTCGGAGCCTGACTGCTTGTCTCTAGCTATGATGTCAATCACCTCTTCCTTTTGCTCAGTTTTGATATTAATTACCTGCTGAGAGACCGTTGCATGTGTTCTACAGACTTCTAAAGCTTTTTTACTATCAATGTCCCCTAATGTCAATAATCTCTCTTCCATTGATTTATCTCTAAGCCTGCATATTAATACATCTCTTACCAGACTCCGAAAGTGAACCCAGCTCACAGATTGAGCTTAAATTTTTTAATTGTGACATATAAAGCTCATATGGTTCTTCCCATTCTTGCTTCCTCGTTAGAAATAAATGTCGACGGTATGTAATACTTGTGCTAGGAATAAAATACTCATCATTTTTTTAATTACTACATTAATTAATTAATTAATTTTGTTACTAATAATTCCAAGTTAAAAGACAAATATGTAGTTGGCTACATTACCTGCCGCATATAATAACATGGCTGGTTTCTTCTCTTCCGAAGCTCCATCATAATATGCTGTAATATATGACAAAAAATTCCTCCTGAAATTTCTCCAATTCAGAGCCATGTTACCCTCAAGGCTTAAAGATACCAAAGGTAGGCAAGTCGAATGAGCTATTATCTCATTGTAAAGTTATATCATATTGTATAATCAGTTATTACTTAAGACTTTTTCTGAAAAGTTTTCACCGGCCACAATGTTTTATTTGGTTTTAATGTTTTAAACTTTATTATTTACTGTTTGTGACTTGGACTGTGAATATTATCAGCCGACAAGAAGAAAATTAAAAATGAGCACATCATTGAAAGAAGTGCAGCGGGATACCAAGGAAAGTGTTGAGAAACTCATGAGTTTCCTGAAGCTCACCAATTTTTTTTAGAATTTAAAAAAAAATAAATAAATTGCCAATGGCCCCTTTGGGTAGAGGCAAATCCAATAAATTATAAATAAACGTTAATAAATTATAAAGGTATAAACAAACGTTATTCCGTTAATCCTTCTTTTGTCCCTGATAGCTTATCCATCAAGAGTAAACATGCCCACAATATTGAGTTCATCAGTATTTAGCAGTGCCTTGGTTTACATGTCGATATCCAGGGACTTCAAGTTTGAGTATCGAAGCGTCATTAAATTTTTGTGTAAAGAAGGGCATTCTGTAAAAAATATTTACGACAGAATGGTGAATGTATATGGTCATGATTGTCCCTGTTTTTCTACAGTCACTAGTTGGTTCAATGAGTTCAAACAAGATCGTGTGAATCTGAAAGACGAAGCAAGATCCGGGAGACCAACAACTTCAACTGATTCTGATCATGCGACTCAAGCAGAGGCCTTGATCTTGGCTAATCGTCAAATAAAGGTATCTGAAGTTGCTATGGGATAAGGCATTTCCTATGGAAGCGCTAGCACAATCATTCATGACATTTTAGGAATGTCTAAGGTATCTGCAAGATGGGTTCCCCGAAATCTTTCAGTTCAAGATCGGCATCATCGACTTTCGGCTTGTCAAGAGTTGTTTTTTTTTTTTTTTGTTTTTTTTTTTGTGGCTTTGTGCACTGCGACCTCCTGGATCTATTGTGCGCCTAACCTGTCTGAGTTCTAAATTTCTATGTTTAGAGCCTCAGTGAAGTTTAGCAAACTTGTTGGGTTGACCAGTTCATTGGTGCTTGGGTCAGGTAGGTTTACCTCGCCAAAGATGCTGAATCTTAGCCTAACAAGTCGTTCGCACCAGCTTATAATGTGATAAGCTGTCTCATCCTCTTTGCCACAGAATCTACAGATTGGTGAGTCTGCGAGTTTGAGCCTGTACATATGTTTGTTGAGTTTACAGTGTCCTGTATAGACCGCTGTAATTTTTTTGAGTGCTTTCCTGTCCAAGTTCAGTAGACTGTCACTTCTTTTGGCAGAGTAGCCTTTTAAGAAGAATTTGGAGTGATACTGTGTTTTGTCATTCCAATTCCGTTTTTTAATTGCGCCATAGATTTCCCCTATCCTTCTTTTGGCATAGCTTAGGCTTATGCCAATTACCGGTTCTGGGGTTATGGGTCTTTTGGCTGAGCCTTTCCTTGCTAGGTCATCAGCTTTTTCATTGCCCTGGATTCCAGAATGTCCAGGCACCCATTTCACTCCAACTTTATTGCTTTTAGCTAATTTGTTGAGCGCAATATTGCAGGCTTTGACAATCTTTGAATTGACTGCATGATTTTTAATTGCTCCGATGGCTGCTTGGCTGTCAGTAAAAATGGTTATGTTTCTGTTTGTTATTTTTTCCGCCAGCAGTTATGAAGCGCACTGATGGATTGCTAATACTTCAGATTGGAAGACTGTAGTATATTTCCCCAGTGAAATTGTAGTACCTTTATTGGGTTTGTCATCTCTCCAGATTCCCGCTCCAGATCCTGTCTTGGTTAGCGAGCCATCCGTATAGCAGTTGATTCCTTTATATTTTTTATGTGGTTTCAACTTGTTTATTATTGCTTGATAGTTAATATCCAGGAATTCACGACTTTGTAGATCAGAGTGCATTGATAGCACTTGATCGTTTTCAATCTTCCCGTATATCTCCCAGTGTCCCTCCCTAGAATTTGTTCTAAGGGAGTTATTTTGTTTAGCTATCCTGTAGAAGGATTTCATTGCTTGGGCCTCCACTTCTATCTGCAGTGGTGTTAAGATTAGCATCACTTCCATTGCAGACGTTGGAGTGCTTTTCATTGCTCCTGTTATCATTAGGCATGCTAGCCTTTGTAGTTTGGTAAGCAGGATTTTATTTTTTCCGCTATCTGCTTTGTGCCACCAAAGCAGAGCTGAATATAGAATCATTGGTCTGATTGCAGTTAAGTACAACCAATAGACCATTTTAGGTTTTAGTCCCCATTTCCTGCCTATTGCTCTTTTGCAGGTCCATAGGCATTTTAGGGCTTTGTTAGTCGTTGTTTCAACGTGTTGGGCCCAGTTAAGTTTATGATCCAGCATTACTCCCAGATGCTTTACTTCTTTGGAGGGTGTAAGCTGGTATTCATTTAGTTTGGGTAATTTTATGTTTATTTTTTTCTTTTGTGTAAAGATACATATATTTATTTTATGTGGGTTAATGTTTAACCCATTTTCTTTACACCAATTCTGTAATATTTTTGTTGCTGTTATTAGTAGGTCAGAGAGTACGCTCTGATGTTTTCCTTCAATGAGGATTGCAAGATCATCTGCATACCCCTGTGTATAAAAGCCTGCGTCATTTAATTTCACTAGTAGAGAATCCACTACTAGGCACCACAGTAATGGTGAGATCACACCTCCTTGTGGGCATCCTCCCTTGGGTTTTATCCACAATTTGGCATGTCCCAATTCTGTTTGCAAGATTCTTTCCTCCAGCATTCTTTCTATCATCTGGAGGAGATTTTGTCTATATTTCTTTCCCTTATGGCGTTCTTTATGACGTTATAAGGTGTTTTATCAAATGCTCCTTCAATATCTACAAAGGTGCCTATTGTAATTTCTTTTTGGTTTAGGGATTTTTCAATCCTAGACACCAAGTTGTGCAAAGCTACCTCGCAGGATTTGCCTGCTTGGTACGCATATTGTTTTTCATGTATTGGATTTGTATCCGATATATGTTTCCTCACATGTCTATCAGTTATCTTCTCTAATGTCTTCATTAGGAATGATGACAGACATATGGGTCTAAATGCTTTGGGATCATCATATGATTCCTTACCTGGTTTTGGTATATACCTTACCTTGGATATTCTCCATTCAGTTGGTATATATCCTAGTGCTAAGCTTCCTCTTAAAAGTTTTAAGAGGTGTGGTCTTATGATGTTTATTCCTTTCTGTATCAGAGCAGGAAATATACCATCGGCACCAGCAGATTTGTACGGCTTCATATTGTTGATAGCCCATTCCAAGGCGCTGCTGGTTACAATTTGGTTTGCTTCCCTCCACATTATTTCTTCATTGTTTGATGTAGAGTATGTGGAGTTGTTGATTAAGGTATTATTTATTTCGCAGTTTGGGAACTGTATTTTTGCCATGGCTTCAAGGGTTTCCATTTCTTCCGTCGTGGATACCCCTTCTACCTTTAGCATACCTAGATTTGCTGGTTCAGTTTTGTTTAGTATTTTTTTGACACGGCTTACCTCAGGAATATCGCTCACCTCTGAGCAGAAATTCCTCCAAGCCTCTCTTTTAGCTCTTCTGATAGATTTGTGATATTTAGTGAGAGATTCCTTATAAATATCCCATCTGCCAGAGTTTTTTGCTGCATTGAACAATTTCCTTGTTTTTGTTCTAAGATTTTTTAATTCATTGTTCCACCATGGAACATTCCTGTTTGTTTTTTTTGTTTTTGGTTTATTGCTATGATGATAAGATTCCATCATTGCGTTTGTCAGTGTTGTGTTGAGACAGTCCAGTTGCCACTCATTGTGTGCGTCTGTTGGACAGTGTCTCATTAATTCCGTAAGTTTGGAGGAGTACATTTCCCAGTCAGTGTTTTTAGGATTTCTATACTCCTCATTGTAGTTTACTTTGTCCGGTAGGTCAAATCGAATGTATTTGTGATCTGAGCATGTTTCCTCATTGGAGACATGCCAGTTTGTGATTTGCCTACTGAGTGTTTGTGATGCCAGTGTTATGTCTATTGCCTCCGATCTTTGTTTATTGTGAAATGTGGGTCTGTTGCCACAGTTCAATATTTCAAGATCGTGTTTTATAATAAATTCAAGCAATTGCTCACCTCTTAAGTTGTTGTTATTGCTTCCCCAGATTTCATGATGGGAATTGCTATCTAGGGCAGCAACAATATTGTTTTCCTTGATTTCCCCCAGTATTTTCTCCATCATTGGGGTGGGATCCTTATCCTCATATGGTAGGTATCCCGCTATCAAGATAATTGAGTTGCCCTCTTTTGGGGTGTATTTCACTACTGCTGAGTCTCTGGAACAGAATTGCCAAAGAGGCAGCAGTTTTATTTGTGTTTTATATAGAATGCAGGCTCTGGGATTGTCCTTTGTGGATACTAAGCTGTATCCAGGAAGTTTCAATCCCTTGAGCTCGCCTTTTAATAGGTAAGGTTCTTGTATTAATATAATATCAATATTCTTACCTATAATATATTGATGTAGGACACCATTGGCTGCTATGCAATGGTGGAGATTTATCTGTAGCAGTTTCATTTTTTTTTTTTTTTTTTTTTTTTTTTTTTTTTTTTTTTTTTTTTTTTTTTTTTTTTTTTTTTTTTTTTTTTTTTTTTGCTTTCTGGTGGCACCCTAGGTGGCAGCGGTGTCGGAGTCATCACCTCTAGCCTGGCTTTCGCCAGGACTTTGGGTATAGCTCCTCCTCCCGTCGCCTCCCTAGGGATTGCCTCTATGATTTTACCTTTTGTCTCCAGTGATGCTGTTGGTTCAGGTTCCTTTTTGGATTCAGCCTTGGCCTCCTCTTTAAATTCACCTGCCTTTTCAGACATCACCGTTGTTGTGTCTGAGTGGCATTCCTTTGTATCGGCTGCATCCTCAGTTACGTCCATTTTTTCCTCCTCTCCTTCAGCATCACTGATTGGGAGTTGTTCTTTGTATGGTCCTTTTAAGTGTCTGAAGGAGATCAGCTTCATCCCACAGCCTACCATCATGTCCCTGGTTTTGAGACATTCCAGGCTAGGCTCTGAGATTTCGAAGATGGCGAAGAAGCCCTTCTCCGACTCTTTTATATAGTGCAGTCTCCATGTTTTTATACCTGCAACTGCCTTATTTTGCACCCTTTTTAGGAGTGTTTCTTCAGATGGGGCTTTTCCTGGGATAAAAGCCCCAATCTTTACTTCTTTTATGAGATCCTTCATGTCACAGACTCGGAGGAGCACGTCCCCCTTCATCTTTACATTAGGGATTATTTTTTTTAGCCACTGTACAGTGTGATCGTCTAGACATGAGACAATACAGCCTCCTCTATTGAGACTTGCTCCGTTGAAGAGTGGCTGATCGTCATTGTCCTCATCTATCTCATCTACCTTTTCGGTGATACAATTTTGCAGCTCCTCACACTGCTCCCGGGTCAGCTGAGTGTGCGGATAGTCCGCAGGGACCACCGCAACCAGCTGCCCTCTTGCTGCAAGGGCGTAATTAGTTTGCCCTGTGATTTCTCTGGGTTTCTTAGCCGCAGGTGCTGAGTTTCCCGGAGAAGATCTAGGTCTTTTACTGGTAGGATATGGTCCAGTGGGCTGCCTCTGAGGCCTCGCAGTTTGACCTGCTGGCCTGGTTGGCTGCCCTCCTGTTCCCTGTCCTCGTCTATAGTAGTAACGTGGGGGTCCACCCCTGGGCGCCGCGGCTTTGTTTGCCGGGCCTTGAAGGGCCCTTGCATCCTTGGCCTGGTGCCTTAGGGATGGTTCCCCTTTGTCAGTATGTTGGCCCAGCCTTGGTGTACTTCCCTTGGTCGGGTCAGCTTTGTCTGCCGGGCCTGGTTTGGCCCTTGCATCCTCTGCCAGCCCTCCCTGGGTCGATCCCAAGTCAGCTGGTGTATTGGCCAGGAGTTGGGCTTTCGCCTTCCTCCTGTTGCGCCTTTTTACGTTCTTGGTGGACCCCGTCGTGGCCGAGGCCTCCGACTGGTCCACACTTTGACGTGTAAGGCTATATTCGGTTTCTGTCTTTTTAGTCCATGGAGCCTGTGAAGCAGCAGCTACACGAGCTGCATGCTCCTCCAGCACTCCTAGTCTGTCGATGACTACTTTCAGTCCCTGTACTTCGTCCGTCAGTGCTTCCAATCCAGGTTCTACTGAGGCTTCGTCCAGGGTGTCTGTGTATAGGTCTGATATATTAAGTCCCGACTGGTTTGAGTCCTTGTCGGGTAAGTTAGGGTTCTCGTCAATGAAATAAGGTTCGTTTTGTCTTGCTGTCATGGTTTTAATCCCACTCCACGTATGGCTATCCGCCGGGGTAAACCCCCATCTCCTCGCTGTTAACGTTGAGAGTCCTGGAGTTCCGTCCAGGAGCCGGAATATATGCTTCCTTCACGGGGAAAGTCTCAACCCGCTTTTCAGCATTCTCGGGTCCTACTACAGCTGCCTCAGACCTCCCATGCTCCGATACATGGGCACCAATACGTGTGCTTGCCAGGCGGGGTGCTCCACGGCACATGTAGGATGGAATCCACAGCCTTGCCATCCCCATCCATGCCGCTTCACAGGCTCGTGTTAGTCATGTTGTTTTGTCTGTGTATTTGCTGTGGAACACAGTGCTTTTTTTGGTCCAGACTTGCCAGGTTATGTGTGAAGCGGGTTACGCTTCACCTTATCTTTATACTTTCCAGAGAGATTCACCTAGTGGCTCTATTGAGCCGCCTAGGTGAACCCCGCCTCTGTCGTTCGCGAGTTATGAATAACTCCCCGGGGGGTACCACGTGGAGGTGACAGTATGCGTTGATGGGGATTGGGTCAGCAGGGGAGCACTAAACAGTGAGTAGGGCACTATGGTTTAGTGCTCCCTCATGAAGTGAGTAAGACTCCCGCACTCGTCTAACGCTTCAGCTTTCCCTTTGCCCCACCCATCAACCCCCCCTAAAAGTCAAGAGTTGTTAGACCTCTTTAACCAGGACCCAGAGGACTTCATGGCCCGATTAGTGACAGGGGTTGAGACATGGCTTTACCAGTGGGACCCAGAATGGTTTCAAGACCAAGAAGAAAGTTTTTTTTCCCGTGGTATCTGTATGTTGAAGGACAGGTGGAATAAGTGCATTGATGTTAGGGGGGATAATATTGAAAAATAAAAATATTTTTAGCATGGAGTCTATTTTCTTTGTAGCTAGGTTGCAAAACTTTTTGATTGCCCCTCGTATTTACTGTTTAGGATTTTGAAAAAAAAAAAAAAATGTTAAGGAGTTGAAGAAAATGTATTAATTGAAAATATTGGGTCCCACAAGGGCAAGAGGCTATCTATCTCATTCTGTGAGTTTGAAAGAATGAATATTCTTTACATTTGATGGAATGGTAGGAAAATGTTAGAGTGGTTCCGGTTGCCGTGGCCATCAGCTTTCTCGTCAACAACTTTGAAGATTATATTATAGCCGATATATCAAGTCTAAAAGAAAAGTGGCCTGCTTTGAGAAATCTTGACTATTTGACGTTTCATCAAGGAATTGCTCCTGCCTCAATCCTTACTTTATATTCTGATTTAAAAACTGCTTTTTTTTTTACGAGGCAAATAAAATTTAAAATGTTTGAAGCCAATTCACCCAGATCTGGAATCATCAGATTCAGGAAGTGAAAATTGAAGCACTTGTTGCCAATATTTTATAGGTCATAATGCAAACTTAAAAAGTTCCCAGGTACTATTCAAAGAATGGACGAAGTTCCGTGTTAGGATATTTGATAAGTTTTTGTGACTGTTGATATCAAATGTTATAATAGTGTTCTTAAGGTTCACTATATTTACGTATGAAAAATTAATTATAAGTTACCTCACTGGTAAATGTTCTAATTTTGAAATAATTTCATTTCACAGCAGGACCTTTTATATTTGCATTATATTATTATTTATATTATTTTGTTTTGAAATTTCAATTTTATATTTGGCATGAATCGTTAACATGTGTCTGTTAAATGAGTTTGATGTTTTTGCTTTGATTTCCATTGGTCGACCAGTGAAAAATAATTTATCTATTTGACAAAACTTTCTATTTGATTTAAAAGGATCTTTTTTTTTTTTTTTATTTTGATGCTGTTTTGTTAGGTCTAGAAGAATTTCTTGCTGTGTGATCTTGCGTGTTGTAGATCTAACTCACTATCTGCGGCAACTAATTTTCTGGCTTCTAACTGCATCCGTGCCATTTTTCCAGAATGCTCTTGCTTAAAAGTTTCAAAATGGATTCCTGATTTCAGGGTATAGTTAATTCTGAAGTATCAATTTCTTTTGATTAAATAATCTATTTTTATAATGCCCTCTTATTGTATGTTAATATACTTTTTTTTTTTTTTTTTTTGTGAATAGCTTATGTTAATTAACAACATTAAGGGTTTGGAAAACGCAGAATTTTATATAATAATTATAATTAGCTATGTAACTTTTTGCTTTTCATAACCAATTTCTAGCTTCAAAATTTTCTCATTTATCTAAATAATTCATTATGATAATAATCTCTTTATGATTAATTTTGAGCAACGGAACTTTGTTACTTTAAAATATTTTAAGTTAAGAGGAATGATTTAATATAAAGCAAAATAATAATTAACTAGTTTGATAATTAGAATTCTTTGGTCCATGTTTTTCAAAGAGATTTAAATCAAGAGATCCATGTGATTGAGTATCAACAGCTTTAAAAAATATTGTCACATGAACAATTAATCTTAAAATGTGATACTTGCTGTCTTAAAATAATAAGTATCATCAGTTAGAGTGATTTTCAGTTTTTGATATGTCTCAGATTTATATATCTATAAGCAATAATGTGTATATGTCGTAATGTGTAACCTAAATCCGTCCATGGGAAGGCTGATTACTAGAGGACTGAATGATGCCCAACCACAATGACTTATACAAATCTTGTTTTTAATATTATTATCAATTTTATGTTATTTTTAATTACAATTTACTGAATATGTCATTATTGTAATAAACTCTTCATCAATTAAATATCTTCAAAGCTATGTTTTTAAAACTGAAGAATTATGATCCCTAGGTACCTATGCGGTTATCGATGTTCTGTAAAAATATGGCACTCAATTTAAGGAAATTGGTGATTATAAAAAAAAGTGTATTAAACTCCAGATTATCCGATTTGTGATTATTGTAATCGATATTAAAAATGAAATAAATTAATGTTATAATTTTCATACTTTTTTAAAATATATATATTCAGCTTGGGAAACTCTGACTCATGCTTTGCTGCCCACTTGTGGAAAGCAAAGCAGGACCCTAGGCGATACCGGTGCTTGCCTCCCAGCGGCACCACTGTTATTGAAAACCAGTGGAAACAAGGTGAGAGCACTCAGCAATTTAAATCCAAAAAAAAATTAATTCAACTGAGTTTTACATTATAACTGACTGGTGGAAAAAAAAAAAAAAAAAAAAAAAAAAAAAAAAAAAAAAAAAAAAAAAAAAAAAAAAAAAAAAAAAAAACTGGCGCACCATGTATTTCAAGTAGAAACTGAAGATTCTTTAAGGCATTGCGAGCCTGTTGTAAAGACCCTTCAAGATCGACCGAGGCCTGTCTCCCCTTGCTTATTGCTTACGGATATTATATATGCAATCCGTAGTTAAGCTTGGCCCCACGGTCATGAAATCTGATCTCATTCATATAACGTCAAAATTTAATTTTACAGTATTGGATGTAAATGTAATTAAAATTATTATAACACTCATATTATTTCAGTTGATATGTAGTTGATTAGGCTGGTTGGAGAGGGATTTTTGCTCAAGGCATTTCTCGATGACCATTTTACCACTTGAAAAAAATATATGTTTTTATGTTTAAGAATTTTTTTCAATGAAGGAAATTTATACCTCTCCTCCTATATTTATTATCTCATTCTGTATGAAATGTAGAATAACTTTTGAAAGCTCCAGTTCAGTTATTACCAATTCTACAGAGGAAAGTCTTAATAGGTACAAGTTGGTTTTGAGCTCAATTCGTCAACGTAACTTCAAATATCTCAAAAGTTTAAATGACTATCATTCTGAAACAACTTGTTAGAATTGAGTATAATTTGACATTTTTACTTATTTGTAAATTCTTATTTACTTAGTATTTTCAAATTCTTATCGAAATCTGAGTGAAGAAGGTATAATATTGAACTTCGGCTGGATGATTTGACATGGAATGGTCCATTGATAAATTTTATCAATAGATATGTATGCCATCCCTTCCTGCTGCTTTACCTGTTTTAATTTTTTGGATGGTGTTTTCTATCTCATCTTCCTCAATTATCTCTAGACTTTCGAAATTATTGTTTTCCGCAGAATGTTTTTCTGGGTCATTAAACCCTCCTTCCGAGAAGTGTCCTTGGTAAAACTGCCTCAACCGCTCAAGAATTTTTACTTCGTCAGTGATGATGCACCAGAACTACTGAAATTCGTAGGGCAAGAACTAATAAAGTTTCTCCAGCAACTCTTCCAAAACATGTAGGACACAAAGGTAATCCTCTTAGATTGGGAGTTCAGTGTTATTATCCCTATTCATAAGAAAGGCAGATCCACTGACTGCGAAAATTACAGGCCTATAAGCTTACTTTCGGTGGCTTCAAACTATACTTCTCAATCCTGGAAAGGAGACTAAGGCTCATAGTCGAGAACCAAATAGAGGAGGAACAAGCGGGCTTTCATCCAGGGAAGCAGACTCAAGGCCACATCTTCATATTTAGAATAATTGCAGAGAAATCATGGGACAGAGACAAGAACATCTATATGGCATTTCTGGACCTTAAAGCAGCGTTTGATGCTGTCCCTAGAAAAGAAATATAGGATGCTTTGAAGAAAAAAAAATGTTACAGGAGATCTTATTGCAGCTATTATATCAGCTTACCAGGAAGCGAAAGGAGTTGTGAAGATCAATGGAAGAGAGTTCCACCCTTTTCCCTTGGAAGAAAGAGGTGTAAGGCAGGGAGAAAGCCTAAGTCCCCTCCTGTTCATCATATTTATGGATCAAATACTTAAAATTTGTAAATGTCGTACTTCCTGGACGGTCATTGGGAAATGGAATTTGAGGAATGTCATGGTCCAAAGTCTGCTGTATGCTGACGATATCGTACTGATAGCAGATATGAAAAATAAACTGCAGCTGGCTCTTGTGGAATGGCAGGAAGATCTCCTCCGTAAAGGGATGAAAATAAATACCTCCAAGAGTAAGGTCTTAGTGATGTCAAGAGAGGATCAGTGAACGTCCAGCTTATTTGTAATGGAGAAGTGCTTGAAGTTGTACAAGAATTTACCTATTTGGGGACAATCATTAGCAAAATGGGGAAGATTGACCCAGAAATAGCAATTAGGATATTCAAAGCTAACCAGATCTATTACCATATCTGCAACAGCATAGTGGGGCACAGAAATATTAGTAAGAAAACTAAAAAACACATATACAAGTCTGTATATCTCCCAACTCTCACGTATGGAAGCGAAAGCTGGGTTATGTTGGACAAGCAAGCCAGTCGAATGACAAGTGCTGAAATGAAATTTGTGAGGAGAGCCACTGGAAAGACCAGGAGGGACCATATCAGGAATGAACGGATAAGAGAGGAGCTGGAGGTAGAAGGGCTAAAGAACTTTCTGGAATATCGACAGTTAAAGTGGTTTGGCCACGTTTGTCGAATGGATGATGGGAGAAATCCAAGGATAGCAATGGAAGCTCGACCCACTGGGAGGAGGCCGCGAGGCCGTCCCAGAATTTCCTACCAGGAATGTATACAGCGGATAGGAGGGAAAAGAGGCAAAACCCTCCGAGAAAAGAGGCAGCTTAGTAGGGACCGGGAGGCATGGCTGCTTTGGATTGGGGCTCCTCTACGCTAAATGGCATGAAGAGGTAGACAAAGAAGAAGAAGTTTTCACATAAATGATAGCTATAGCTATAGTGAAAAAGGGTTTAGGAAGGGCTACATAGTGACGAGAACAGAAGATGAACAAATTGGTTTCCATTAAATATGGCGCCTATTAACTAACTTAACTGGCCCTACAGCCCCTAGCAACAATAAGCCTTCTCCATTCCCTCTCTGTCCTTCGCCACTGTTCTCCATCTCCTCACCCCCATCCGACGATGGTCTTCCTCAACATCATCCAGCCATCTTAGGCATGGCCTTCCTCTCAATCTTCTTTCTACGTGTCCCAATCACCTTAATCTTCCTTTTTTTTTAACATGGTTCACCAAATCTGGTTATCCATAAAGAATTTGTAGTTCTGAATTGGAGTGTATTTTCCATGCATCATTTTCAAATTTAGGGCCATATATTCTTCTCTAAAGGGAGCATTTATATTTCTCTTAATGAGGACCCATGTTTCACTACCGAAACACACAATGGTTCGTAAAGTAGTTTTAACACGTTAGGTGCGGCGGCGTATTTTAGGGGTATCCTGAATTGGACGGTATTGGTTCCTGGGGTCAGACTGCTGGGATGAGCCATAGACGATATCGGGCGTCGGGGTCCGATGGGAATGCTCTTACGAAAGTGTTATTTTTTTACTGAAAAGTGAATGAAATGAGCTTCTCAAGGTCATTATCTCTTGGTAAGGATTAGACATAGATATAACAGGCGCAGGACATGCCCCTGGGTCCGTTAAATTTACGCCATACTTTATCGAAAATAGCATTAAACTGCTGGAATTTTGTATTGCCATCCATATTGATAATTTTTGCTATGTTAAAACAATTTTTAGGAGTCTTTTACTGCTTTACGACCTCTTACTCTATGATAAAAAAAAATTCTTTTTAAATAAATGAATTTATATAATATAAATAAAGCAAATATCAGCAAGTTTTATTTATATTACAGACTTAGTAAGAAGTATTAAAAAAAACTATTGTTTTCTTTCTCATATTTATGAAATAATTAAAGAAATTAATTAGAACTACATTGTATAAAATCAAACACATAAAATTAAAGATAACCATAGTGGTAGTCGTTGCAATATTATCGGATGCAGAAGGGTGATGTCTTCCAGTAGTCTTGTTTTATTACTGATGGCCTGTATCGGACTCCGGAGTCCGATTCTAAAAACAACAGAATTTCATCTTTTAGCAACTATTGTTGCACTAAAATGCAATAATCTCATTAAAAATTGATTAAATTGAGTCTTTGAGGTGTTCGGCCTTTCGGATATGTTCATGTGATAATCGGCTGTTAAGATGAGAATGTAAGACATCGGACCCCGTGGACCGATGTTGCACCTAAGTGTTAAGAAGTGTCAATTTTGCTTTACGCAAGGCAAACAGACATCTATTACCTGCCGCTATCTATTATATGCCACTACCTACCGCTATTCTTCCCTTAATATCATCGGTTGGATTGCTTTTCTCTAATATTTGGGCGCCAAGGTATTTAACCCTTTAACAGCTAAGCACTCGGAATGAAAGTTGCACTGAGAAGTCTGTCGGCTTTTACACTCCCCAAGCTAAAGGCGTGCAGGCCACTATCCGCTGCTGAATGCATCAACTTCTTTTACTCCTCATAACCTTCACCGTCTATTTCTTAATGTTTTATTTATTTTTTATGATTCTATAATACCTTTATCATTATTTCAATAAATTAAAATGCTATATTATCGATTGCAATAACAGATTACGTGATTTAAGAAAGTAATAATGAACAATAATATAATAATGTTGCTACTTCATATACATATTTTTTTAATTTAATTAATTTTTAATAAGTAATATTTTTTTTTTATTTGAAGTAATATTTTAATAATTTACCAATGTTTAGATGGATTAAAAAAAATCCCCATCCTCTTTCTAGATGCGGGCTTAGGACCGCCACCGGCGGAGTTTGGAATTTTTTTATTATTTTTTTGTTTTTAATTTTTTTTTAAATCTCCTTATCAGTGAACACTTTTCACGACATACTAACACCAAAACTGGAGAAATATTAACAAAATAAAACAGTGAATATCACCAAAAAACTCAGAGGACTATTTAGAACTCAAAACGAATAATGGTAAATATGTCCTTCAAGACCCCTGACGGTAGCCTGGGGATGGATGAGGGACAGAAAAAAAAGTTTAGCAGGTAAAAAATGGGTGAGCAGCTGGGGGGGGGGGGGGGGCAGCTACCGGACCGAAACAAATATTTCCGCAATAGAGACACCCCTGCAGCCTAGCGGCCGCTAGATGTACTTATTAGAACTCCGTGGGTCCGCTACGATGTGCCTCAGTCACGACAACTTATCTCTTGTGAAGCTGAGGACGTTAAATAAGTGAAAAAACGATTGCGAGTTATCTCGTCATTAGCTCCTGGGGACCGACTTTTTTTTTGCGAGATATCTCGTCTGGAGCCATGAAAGGGTTAAAGTTAATACATGGCTACAGTTCATGTTTTCCTAATTGGATCTGGGTAGCTCAAAAGACAATGCAAAAAAAATTGTTTTGGATTCTTCTTTTTCCCAGAAAAATAAACATAATTGGTTGAAGTATTCAGAGGATGAGAATTAACCATATTTATATTTATCAAATGTCCCAATGTACGTTCATGTTATAGATATTTATGCCAATTATTTTTTTTATTTATTTTAGGGTCGGATCATCCTTTCGCCGATGTTCTACGTCAACTTTGCCGATTTTTGGCTCGCCGACCAGCTCACTAGCCTCATACCAGCATTCGTTGACCTGGTATTCTTCATCTGTTATTACTCAAGAATTGAGGACTGGAACACAGCAACAGGTTTTCAATTTTTATTTTTTATACTGTTTTCTCCATCTAGTTTGCTACCTTACCGCAATCTGAACATATGTATATTAGATGAAATATTAGGAATACTAATTGAATCAGTGAGCAGAGGGTTCCAGGTATTTGTATACTGACATGTTCTGACAGCATCAGACGTTCGTGCCAGCCGTCTTTCGGTTTTCCTCAATGGTTATATTGCCTTTTTTGCAGTAGGTCTGTAAGTGCGGTCCAAACACCGCGGCGCGCCCTTTCGTGTTACAGAATAAGACAATCTCTGCTGAATTATTTTATCGTTTTCTGCGCTTCCTTTACAAATTAAAATGCAAGTATTTTGGTTTTTACGTTGTCTAATATTGTTTGAAATATTTTTACACATAAATTTTTTTTAGTCTTGTTTTACTGAATTAGTATTCTTGAAACATTAACCCTTACAACTATACCAATGTTTATTATTACAATTCGAGCACTTATAAAACGAATGAACGTAACGTTGGCAAAAATAAAGTATGTGATTCTTTCATATTAATGCTATTTATTTTGACCGCACTCCCGACCATTTCCTCTTCATTATAACAATGGTCAACCATCCTCCACCATTATTCCTATGTTCATATGAGTAACATTTATTATAATAAACAATTTATTATTATATTATCTCTATACATTATACTACCAATTGTAAGTTGTTTTTTTTTTGTGTTTTTTTATCGCCAAAGTAATTTTAATTTATTTAATTTTTGTCCATCCTTTTCTTTATTCATCTTAAAATCTTCATTCAATAGAAATGGTATAAACCTAAAGCAATAATTAAACAACAAATAAGAAGTAAGTTATTGTTTATTTTTTAATAAAAAATATATAAAAAACAAAGATGTGGTCCAAACACTGCAGCGTGCCCGCTGATGTAACTCAAACAGGCGCGCCCGCTGGAGGGTTAAAAAAAAATTCTGGAATGAAAGTAGGTAAATTAAAATATAATTGAAGAGATTAGTGGAGAAACATTTTATATAATAAAAAAGTGCAATCGAGAAAATTAGTTTTACAATTATTAGTTTGCTTTCAAGTTTGCAATTATTAATACTTAGCTGTGATGCCCAGCTTCGCTCAGGGAGTTGTGGGATAGGCAGAATGAAAGAATAACTTTAAAATATAATATTAATTTAATCATAATTGTGGGTAACCACCTTGTTTTTAAATTATTTTAAATAATTTATTTTTGAAGAGAAAAGATTTGGCTCCGCCGGGAATCGAACCCGGGTCTTCCGCGTGACATGCACGGTATGATAACCATTACACCACGGAGTCACTTCCAAACGGTGCCAAATCTTTCCTCTTCACTGACACCACTCCCATGATTCGCAAGTTTTGGGAGTATTTACGGGAGATGGACAATTTTTGTCCAATTTTGGGCATCTCTTGACGTTCGTAAATTTTTTAAATTATTTTATATTAATTTAATCATAATTGTGGGTAACCATCTTGTATTTAAATTATTTTAAATAATTTATTTTTTAAGAGGAAAGATTTGGCTCTGCCGGGAATCGAACCTGGATCTTCTTCCGTTTATATAAATACTCCCAAAACTTGTGAGATCATGGGAGTGGTGTCAGTGAAGAGGAAAGATTTGGCACCATTTGGAAGCGACTCCGTGGTGTAATGGTTAGCATACCGTACATGTCACGCGGAAGACCCGGGTTCGATTCGGCGGAGCCAAATCTTTTCTCTTCAAAAATATTTTATTTAAAATAATTCAAGATATAATTTAGTAAACAAGAAGCAGTCTGTTTCTAGCTTGCATGTGAAACTGTTGTAGCCCTGAAGATGCCTGAATAGGCGAAAATTCGGCACGTAATCTGCATGATTAAGTAATATTGAAATTATACGAGACTTTGAGGCCTTGCATTCTATATTTAAGATATAATATTACCGAAAAATAGACCAAAATTTGTACCATCCTGAAACTTCAGTTTCAGTATTAGTGGTTAGTTTCGAAACCTGTGAGTCCGTCCGTGTATGGTTTGGATATAGAGACCCTATTAATGCGGTTCTCCTAATGCGTTTTCTTCCCTTTTCTCGATTAAGAAAATTATTTTGGCTGCAAATATGTCCTAGTGTGTACCGTTTTTACCGTTATGGTTTCTATTTTCTGATTCCATTGAGACCATTCTCATGACGATGTAGTTAACAAATAAAAAGTTATATTAGATTATAGTTGAAAAAAAAATTTGTGGCTGTTCGATGTTACATTTAAAAAAATTGTCACCCTGTTTGATTCAACAACGTAAAAACTGTCGAAAGCTGTTTATCTACTAATTTTTGGTTACACATTCATATTTCGTGGGCGATACTTTGCAAACCAAGGGACAATTAATGCAAGTTATTATTTTCAAATTCATCATTTTTCCTATAATGTTATATATTTATTGAAAAATTAATAGATTAGCATATCAAAAGTTTTTTGGTGAAGTGTACGCACGCCTATTTATTAACTTTCTTCAATTAATTTTCTTTCTCATTGTTTTGTGATTATTTTACAAAATATTACTCACATTTAGACACAGATTTTTTAAATAATTTACATGAAAATCTGAACTCCAGTTATTTCTGATTATATGTGGTCTTAAATAATTAAGAAGATGGCCTCGGGACCTTCTCTGTTAAGTGTATTAGTTGAGTGTTACCAAGGTTACCAATGGGTAATATAACATAACATAACATAAGCTTGTTCCTGACATATTCTTTTCTTATTATTATCACTTTTACTAAACTTATTTGCAGTAAATACAGTTTTAAATTTCAATAAATTATATTAAAAAATAATTATTATTATTATTTTTTAGCAAGGATATCGTTTAGCTGCAACATGTGGTTTTTCAAATTTTTCTTTTTTCATTTTGTTATTCGGGGTATATTTGTAACAAAAATATTCGATTTTTGTTTGAGTAATGTATTGTATTATAACATGAGCCTTCGAATTGACAGAATGACTTCAATTTTAATATTTTGCAGGAAAGCCATTTAAATAACATTTCTCTTTGGAAAATACGATCTTTTTATTTTGTATATATATATATTTCATTAAACTATTATATTTTGATATTCCTGTCCTGCAGTTACAAAATTTCTTTATATTATGAAATAAAAAAAGAGGCACATCCTTTTTCAAATTCCGTTGAAAATTTACGAATTTTCTAAACAGAAATATTATATGAACACTTTATTTTCAATATATATTATATTAGGTTTTATCTTTTATTCATATTATCTATAAGTTATCTATTTTATTCAGTTATAGTTTTTATTCGCTCACTACACTAATAAGCAATTTTTCTTTTGTTGTAAATTTACTCTTATATTATATATTGTGATTAAAGGCAATGTTTAAATCAATTCTATCCTCTTATGTGAAACTTAATTTGCTTAGGAATCCAGTTGGTTTTGTTTATTTTAATTTTAAATTCATTGCAGAGAAGTAATGACCTTATTTAAACATAATCTCGTGTTAATTTAAAGAGAACAGCTGAAACTAAATCCATAACAAACCGAACTAATGAACGATAACCTTATGAATGGAACTTAGCGCTCCTGGCTTCCAAATGTCGAACTATATTTTTTTAATTCATTAACTCGCCTGGGCTAATTAGATGGGCTAATTACATATAGCGAGAGGCTTAAAATTACAGCCCTTGTCCCTTCAACATTGCACACTTAAAATAAAAACTGAAACCTTCGTTAAGGGCTATAGGGCTGTAAGGCGACAAAACATTCTTGATCGTACGTGAAGTAGTTTTTGAGCCTTTTCGGCACGCACATTGTGCACTTTGCTTTATAATATACAGGGTGTTTCGGAATTGCACGGCAGTATTTTAGGTACGTGTTCTCTAACACAAAATAAACAAAAAAGTTCATATTAACATATATCTCAAACTCATTTATTAAACAGATATCAAAGGTTAAAGATTTATTATTTATTTACTGCATTAAGACTGACTGTACAACGTTTAACGTGTTTAATACTAAATAAAAGGTTTTAATCACCTGATAAACAAATGAACGATAAGCAATGACAGTAGTTGCTCATCTGTTTGTCTAGTTCTGTGTGTTTTAGTGTGAGTGAATCTTGTGACACAGTTCAATTTATGATTATCATGGGAGATACCACAAATTTATTCACTTTTGATGAACAAACAGACATGCTTTTAACTTATGGCGAGGTACATACAAACGGTGCTGCTGCTGTTCGAAGATATCGTGAAAAATTTCCTAACCGAAGAATACCAAATCGTAAAACGTTTGAGGCCATTGAAAGACGTCTTAGGGATAATGGTACGCTAAAACCTATACGAGTGAACGCCGGTCGACAACGATTTCGAGGAACTGCAAACGTAGAAGAAGAAATACTCGATGCTGTTCAGTTATCTCCTACTACTAGTACCAGAAGATTGTCACGTCGTTTCGATGTTTCCTCTACCAGCGTGTGGCGAACTTTACGCGAACAACAATTATATCCATTTCACGTATCAAGTAGACAAGATTTGTTACCACAAGATTATAACAAGCGCAGAAATTTCTCCCAGTGGTTAATTCGACAATGCACACGAGAGCCTAACTTCCTGAACTGCATTTTGGTTACCGATGAATCTTGCTTTACAAGAAACGGGATTCTTAATTTTCGAAATACCCATACTTGGGCCGAAGAAAACCCTCATACGACTGCTGTTGGGCATTACCAACATACATTCTCTTTTAATGTCTGGTGTGGTCTTCTAAGCGACAAAATCATCGGCCCCTTCTTTTTGCCACCTAGGCTGTCAGGTATATCTTACTTGCATTTTTTGCAAAATAATCTGCATGATATTCTAGAAGATATTCCGCTAGGCATTAGGCAAAGGCTGTGGTTTATGCATGACGGTGCTCCAGCTCACTTTTCTCATAGTGTCACTGATTATTTAAATGCAACTTATGGAGACCGATGGGTTGGTCGAAACGGACCTGTTAAATGGCCACCACGATCTCCGGATTTAACGCCATTAGATTATTTTGTGTGGGGCTGGATGAAGTCTATGGTTTATTCTGCGGCTGTTGACACGCAAGAAGAGCTAAGAAATCGGATCGTGGAAGCCGCAGTAACTATCAACCACCATCCTGATGCTATACGAAGAGCCAGAGAAGCATGGATTCGTCGTGCTGAATGTTGCATTCAACAAAACGGAGGCGCCTTTGAACATTTACTCTAAATGTTGTAATAATAATAAATAAATAGTAATAATAAATCTTTAACCTTTGATATCTGTTTAATAAATGAGTTTGAGATACATGTTAATATGAACTTTTTTGTTTATTTTGTGTTAGAGAACACGTACCTAAAATAGTGCCGTGCAATTCCGAAACACCCTGTATATTGATTATTAAATAACAAGAGAAAGAGATAAATAAATGAAGAAAGAGCTTATTTTCTGTGAAGTTTCTAAACAGCATTGACACTTTTATCAAAGTAGGATAGTAAGTGGAAGTTGTGTTTTGCGTGCATCACAACAATTTTTTTTTATTTTTAATATTACCATTATTATAGTTCTTCCATTATCTATCCACTGATATAAAAGCGAATTCTGCCCAAAGTTGGTGAAGTAATACAAAATTAATGTTTTTTATATCCGCAGTATAAAATGATAACAGAAATAATTTAAAATATTATCCGAAGAATTAATCTTGTGTTCACACATGAGATTTATCAAAGAACTTGTATCAGTTAAAAAACGTTTAATTCACATAGTTATCTAAGATAAAAGATAGCAGATAATTTCAAAATTATTCTTTATTTATGGATAACAGATGAAGATGATAAAGTAGTTATTCCCATTTGAAATGTCGAATTATAAATAATCATATTCTTCAATTGTTATGTATTGTAGAAGATGAATTTTTCCTAACTCGGTTGAGAATTACTGGCTTTAAATAATTTGATAAAATAAAGATAATGTAGAGGATCTTTATCAAAGCAGAAAATGGCTTATTTACTATTTTATAAAAGAAATAATAATTTCATCTTGCTAATTTCTAACCAGCCATTGCTAGGCTACTCAATTAGATTTCTACTGCTATCTGAGTGAAAATAGGTCGTTCGACAAGAATATAGGGAAGAGCTCAAAACATTTGCGATTATATTTTATTCATTATTTTCAGATTCTCAAGTGTGCTTGCTTTCGAATTGGCAGTACGTGAGGTTCGTTGTTGCTTGCATGCCAGCTTGGTTTCGCTTCGCTCAATGCCTGCGACGCTACAGGGACACCAAGGAGGGTTTTCCACACTTGGCTAATGCTGCTAAGTACGCTACATCATTTTTCGTTTTGACTTTTTCTCATTTATACCAGGCAACCAACAGTGAGTATCTAAATAATTTTTTGCTCCTTCCAATTTTTCACTTAAGTAATGTTACTTAGTTGTTATTTTTTTAGAAAGTTCAAACATTTCGGAGAACCCGTACTTCTACCTTTGGATATTTGCTTCAATAATTAGTACTTGCTACGCGTACACCTGGGATATCAAAATGGATTGGGGTTTGTTCGATAGGAAAGAAGGAGAGAATAAGTTTTTGCGAGAAGAAGTGGTCTATTCTTCCAACGTTAGTAAATACAGTTGTTGTTGATATTCATCCTCTAAGAGTAACGTAAATTTAAAATTTTCCTTATACACTGATTTGTTTTATTTCAGATGTATTATTACTTTGCTATCGTTGAAGACTTGGCTCTGAGGTTCGGTTGGGTCTTGTCGATATCCCTCACAGAGATGGGTTACATTCATGGTGAACTGATGGTTTCGATTCTTTCGCCGCTTGAAGTTTTCAGGTATCATCTTCCAATATTGCTATGGTACAATCTTAAGATATTTTAATATATTGAATAGTTAAAAATTTATTTCATTATCCCTACCTTACCATGAGTAGCATACATTGGGGGAGCTTTTCTGAATCATTAATAACGATAGCCAAAGTTGTCTGTATCAATCCTCGATGGGGTTGATTGAAAACCGTGACCTGCCAAGAGTCCATGTCAATCAGAAAAAAATTGAAGTTCTGTGTTGTAGGAATGGTTTCCACGATTGTGACTCTCATTTAGGCAGGTCAGGACTTAAGTTATCCATGAATTGAATTATCCAAATACTCTCAAAGATATGTAGCTTACATTTTATGTGAAAGCTGACAAACGTAAAGGTTACAATTATATTGTATTATTCTTTTTTTTATACTATATTGTACTAGCATTCCCCGTCGCGGCTTTGCCCACGGGCCTTTAAAATCAATTCTGTGATCATTATCTTTGTATTAATTTAATATAATATGTTAACTGATTTTAAGGAGATTTAGTAGAATCGGAGCTTCCGGTAGGTGGAATGTTGGAGGGGGAAGCTGCCGGCTCGGTAGAAGAGAGGGAGGCGCGCAATGGAGAGAGTTCACTAAAAACGCCAAAACAAAAAATTGTTTACTCGTCGTGAACGCTACATTTTTCGGCTTTAAAACATGGTTTTCGACGCCCCGGGGCTTTCGAGTTAAACTCGTCGTATCAAGATCTTTAAAATGAGTCCAAATTAGATATTTTTTCTCGAAGTGAAAAAATAGGTGTCCGTTAGAGTTAAACGACGATTTCGCCATTTAAACCCCTTAGGGGTTACATTTTTAAAATTCCTTTCTTAGTGGTTACCTACCTCGCATTTAAAATCTAAATTCTGAACTTCAAGTTTCTATCATTAGTAGTTTTTGCTCTGCGTTGATTCTGTCAGTCAGGGCAAAGCCTCTTATATATATAGAGATTGTAGAGATGAGAGATGGTCAACTGTTCTTCAATTACGATAGGTTAAATGATGGTCAGGATTTTCAGTTTACAATGATTTTATTATGGTAAGCCAACGTTTCGATCCAACTTGTGGATCTTTATCAGGGCTAAAAGAAAACAAATATATGAGTATCTATGCTAGAGGGTGACAATAAATGGATACTTCACAGAACTGATAATAATATAAAAGATGGTGTATACATGAATATAAAAATAAGAGGCTGGTTAACAAGATAAAATAGAATCTGATATTTACCTACTGAGTCCAGGTGGATACTAAGACTAAAGGTAAAAATAAGGTGAGAGGTAGTGGTAGGGGGTTAGTTTGCCGACTTCAAAGGTTTATGACGGGGAAATCCAACGCTTTCGAAGTGAAGGCACATGACAACTGAGTGAACAAAAATATTTAAAAACTAACAAAGTAGATGGTATTGTATACAAATAGTTGTGTCTGGACTCAATAATAACATAAAAATGAGATAATACATAATGTAACAATGCATAAAAATTTGGAAAATATACAGAAAGAAGCATACAATACAAAAAATAAAAATAGTACAAGAGGCACAGAGATAATTGCAGGTACTTATGAAATCAAAACTAGGATTTGAGGATGTGGAAGATGTTAGAATAAGTGGATGAAATTATCTCTTTATCTGTTTTGTGATTTACCGGGTTATTTGTTTCTAGATGGATGAAAATGGATTCTGAGAGGAGACGTTTATCGTGGTTAGATACTGTAGCTAATATGGAGGGGTTCTCAAAGTCGAAGGAATGGTTTGGGCAATGGCATGTTCTGCTAATTTTGATGAAGACAAATTACACGTGGAAATACTGTATTTATGTTGGTAAATACGTTTTTTAAAATAATTTTTGGTTTCACCGATATAGCAACTGTTGCAATTAGGCGTGGAGCACTGGATACGATAAACTACATTACACTTGTCTAGGAGAGGTACAGGGTCTTTGAGTTTTGTATAAAGATTTTTTAATTTATTGTTATTTTTTAATACTAGGCGCATGTGTGGGAAACTCGATGAGAATGATTTTTAAATTTTGTTTGAGAGAATGGGGATATATGGGATAGATCTGTATTGGAAAGTAGAAATCGGAGGTTGTGAAGAGTTGTTAGAGAGATTTTGAGTTTTAGCATTGTTATTGATAAGTGTTTTTATTAAGTGCTCAGGAAAATCGTTAGATTTAAGATATTTTTCAGGCGGATTTTGTTATGACAATGAAATTGTGGATCGGACAAGGTCAGGCTACGGTGGATGAGGTTTTTTGCGACGTTGATCTTTTGGTGATGTGGATGTTAGGAAAAATAGTTAAGGAGTCGGCCAGAATAAGTGGGTTTGGTGTACCAATTAGTGGATATAGAATGGTCCGGGTTTCTGGTAATGGAAATATCTAGGAATGGAAGGGTACAATTGGTTTCCGATTCTATAGTGAAACGGAGACGTGGATGGTAGGAGTTAAAGGCGGCGAGATAGAGTTAGGATTGAGAATCAATAGGAGGTCGTCTACATATTTTTTAATGAAAAAAATATCGTTGGGGAATTCAGGTATAACAGAATCAAGGAGGTCATTGAGGACAATACCGGAGAGGTCGGGAGCTAGACAGCTACCCATTGCAAGACCAGAAGTTTGGAGAAAATATTTATTTTGAAAACAAAAATATCCAGAATTGCAGCATAAAGCAAGGGAGTCAATGTAGGCAGATTTATTGAGTTTACTATGGGATTCTTACAAGTTCCATTTTTCTTCAACGATTTGGAGGGCACGATCTGTCGGGATGTTAGTGCTGTATATGTTAGTGCTGTATGCTTCTTTCTGTATATTTTCCAAATTTTTATGCATCGTTACATTATGTATTATCTCATTTTTATGTTATTATTGAGTCCAGACACAACTATTTGTATACAATACCATCTACTTTGTTAGTTTTTAAATATTTTTGTTCACTCAGTTGTCATGTGCCTTCACTTCGAAAGCGTTGGATTTCCCCGTCATAAACCTTTGAACTCGGCAAACTAACCCCCTACCACTACCTCTCATCTTATTTTTACCTTTAGTCTTAGTATCCACCTGGACTCAGTAGGTAAATATCAGATTCTATTTTATCTTGTTAACCAGCCTCTTATTTTTATATTCATGTATACACCATCTTTTATATTATTATCAGTTCTGTAATGTATCCATTTATTGTCACCCTCTAGCATAGTTACTCATATATTTGTTTTCTTTTAGCCCTGATGAAGATCCACAAGTTGGATCGAAACGTTGGCTTACCATAATAAAATCATTGTAAACTGAAAATCCTGACCATCATTTAACCTATTATAGAGATTGTAACTTATTTTTCAATTATATTGTAATGTGAAACAAAAAAAACAAAACACAAAACACGTGATTTAAAATAGTTCTAGACTTGTTGGAACAAACTTTAAGTACATGTTTGTGACTTTTCTAGTACATGTTCAGGACTGTTCGAAAACCTTCTATGCTTGTTGGAAAACTTCTGGACTGTTCTGATTCAGACTAAATACGAGGGGTGAACAAAAAGTTCCAGGACTGTTGAGATTGCGCGGCAATGGAGTGTCATAGAGCAGTGCGGTTGGCAGCATTGTTTAGCGTGACTCTTCCTGAGCTCAGCTGTTTATTCAGTTTGTTGATAACCTTCTTCATTGCAAAGTTACTGCTGTTTTCGTAAAAAAAAGTTGTTTGTGTTCAGCGATTTTATGAAATGAATGTAAAGGAAGAGCAACGCGTTTGCGTAAAGTTTTGTGTGAAGTTGGGTAAAATGTTTACTGAAACTTTTCAAATGTTGCAAGTGGCTTTCGGTGATGAATGTCTGAGTCGGTCAAGGTGTCATGAGTGGTACAAAAGGTTCAAGGAAGGCCGGACATCGTGTGAAGATGATTCTCGTTCAGGGCGCCCATCAACTTCGACTGACGACGATCATGTTGCAAGATTGAACAGTCTCGTGCGTTCTAATCGTCGACTAACCATTCGTTATCTTCAAACCCTGAGAAATTTGCGCGAGGCAATAAGGAGGAAGAGACCAGAGTTGTGGCGGAGCGGTGAGTGGGTGCTGCATCATGACAATGCGCCTGTTCATTCCGCACTGCTCATTCGCGACTACTGCACCAAAAATGGAATGACGGTCATTCCCCAGCCTCCATATTCACCTGACCTTGCCCCTGCAGACTTTTTCTTGTTTCCAAAACTTAAGAGACTCATGAAGGGAAAGAGATTTGAGTCCGTAGATGACATTAAAAAAAAATCGCTGTAGCAGCTACACACCATTTCACAAGATGATTTCTCAAAGTCCTTCACACAGTGGAAACATCGTTGGGAAAAATGTATAGCTTCCCAAGGAGAGTACTTTGAAGGGGACGACGTCCAATAGCCTGTAGATTTTTTAAATAAATTAATAAAAAATCAGTCCTGGAACTTTTTGATCACCCCTCGTATAAGGAGCAATAGACTGGAGAATTATTTTTTTTCTGAAGCTCGATTGATATGGATATTTTTGTGTTACAGTATCGTTACAAGTTGATACTCTTTCTAACCTTGTTGATTATTTGAGTCTTTATTGTTTTTCACCTTTGCTGAATAATAAGATAACCAAATTTTTCCGCTGAGCTGAATGATAAGCTGACTAAGGTTGGTGACAGGTTCTGGTGATATAAATGACTAATTGACCAGCCAATCTGTTGAGCTTAATGGGAAAATAATCAGTCTTAATGCCAGTTGGTCTGCTGAGATCAATGATAAACTGACCAGTTTGTCTGGTGATAAAAAATGACGAATTGACCAGCCTGTCTACTGTGCTTAGCGAGAAGATAACGAGCCTAAATTCTAGTTTTTCGACTGAGATAAATGACAAGCTGACCAATTTGTTTGGTTACGTGAATAATAGGTTGACCAACCTCTCTGGTGAAATGAATGACAAACTGAGTAATTGAGTCAGATGAGATAAATGACAGATTGGCCCAACAAGAAGCGAGGGCTGCCATGATGCTGGAAAGAGGGACCCAGACTGTCATTGGAGTACAGACCTTACAATGCAAGGAAACTAAAACCATGGTCACGGAGAGCCGAGCCAGGATAAAACCCCCAATGTTTGATGGTAAGTCATCCTGGTCTAAATACCTCAAGCAGTTCAATACCGAAGCTTGCACCAACGGTGGTCCCCTAGAGTTTAAGCAGTAGCCCTTACAACAGCCCTCATAGGCGACATTCTGGATGTCCTCCAGAACCTCAATGCCGACGATCCCTATGGTTTTAACATGCTTGTAAGTAGGCTTGAGATACTGTTTGGCTACGCCTACCTCTACAGATGTATCAGTCACAGCTTAAGGGCAGGAAGTAAAAGGCAGCCGAGACTATCAAGGAGTCCGAGACGGACGTTGTGAGGATGGTAAGACTGACTTATCCAATTGCCCCAGAAAGTTTGTTAGAATGCTTAGGTGTCCAGGCATTCATCTACAGCCTCCGGGATGCGGAACTTCAGAGAGCGGTGCAGCTTGCTCGTCCCAAACTGCTAGTGGATGCCCTATCTACAGCGTTGGGGTATGAAGCGGCTACTGAGGCTTCTTGTGGCCTTGCAAGGGTCCGGGACATAAATAATAACAACGGAAGTCATCTTAGATGAGGATGTGGAACTTCCTGCTAGGTCTAAGACTTCTCGGAGATACAGTATACATGGATCAATATATCGAGATCAATACTGGTGATGCCCTGCAAACTGGCTACTTCCCAAAGTCATGAAGGAAGTAGCTGAGAATGCTCTTCAGGAGATGATAAGAGACAGAGTGGTGGAGCTGTCGAACAGTCCATGGGCCTCTCTGGTAGTGCTCGAAAGAAGAAAGAATGACCTGCTTCTGCATAAATTACCAGAAGCTTAATGACATGACAAAGAAGGACAGTTACCCTCTGCCATGAATAGATGACGCTCTTGCTGAATCCACTCTGTTCTCTACTCTAGAATTGAAAAGTGGAGATGGACCCTGCCTGAGGAGAACACAGCGTTTATCACTAGCAGATCACGATTTTATCCTCTACAACATTCCTACAACTTTTGAACCCTTGATGGAGAACATCTTAAGGGGCTTATCCTGGGAGATTTGTCTCGTGTATCTCGATGACTTCATAGTGGTTGGCCGGACTTTTGAGAAACATTTGTCCAATCTTGAAGAGATCATCAAGAGATTAAAAGTGGCTAATTTGACTCAACTCCAAGAAGTGTCATCTTCTCCAGACAAAGGTCACCTGTTTGGGTCCTCCACAATGTCATTGCAGAAGGTGTAATGATGGACCCAGCGAAAATTAAGGTATTCCAGCAATGGCCTACAGCTGCTAATAAACAGCAGCTTCAAAGTTTCCTGTGCCTTTACTCCTACTACCGCCATTATGTTAGGAAGTTTGGGAACATTGCGAAGCCTCTTAGCCGATTGACCGAAGAAGATAGACTCTTTAGCTGGAATAAAGAGTGTCAAGAAGCCTTCAACTCTTTAAAGAAATGGTTGGGTTATCCAGTCGTAGGATGCCCTCCAATTCATCCTCGACACAAAGAAGGAATAGGCGGGGTTCTATCATAATTGCAGGAGGGCCGCACCAGGAACCACCACTATTGCCAACTCGTTGCCCTCGGGGTCAAGTTAGCTCTCGCACACGTAAATTTTCATGAATTAATTACTATGGGTTCTTTTTTTTTCCTAGCTAATTACCTCTCGCCAAGGTAAATATTCTAAAAGTCTTTATTATGTGGTGTAGTGGTGGGGCATTCCCCCCTCCCCTGATTACTGCGACGAACTTTGTAATGCGAGCTCTATTTAGTTCTCGAAAACTTAAATTTTCAAACCGTAATTAATATGGCTTTTTTTTTGTGACTAATTACCTCTCGCAAAATTACATTCAAATTTATTATAGCCTATAAAACTACCTTTATCGATCACTATTCGCGACAGATGGTAAAAAAACTGCCATAATTTCGACTGTTCAGTGGCATATCTTCCTCATCTTGGAGTGGGCCGAATTTGTGACAGCGGAGCAAACTCGACACCCTCTTTAGATACATTGGTGCTGTAAATATTTATAAAGAAGTACTGAAGACAATACTTTCATTTAAAGTCCCTTCCCAAGTAAGGGAGGGGGGGGGGGTAGTGAAATGTGTGTTAAGTGTGCTCTGCACTATATTATCCACTTTTCTGTGTTTATTTATAAAATTCAAAAGTGAAATTAATATAAATATAAAATAAAGATCCGGGATAGCAGAATGTGTTAGAGCACGCCATGGGCAGGTTGGCTTTTATTTCGTGGAAAGACACATGGAGTAAATCTCGACCCTACCATCATGGATAGAATAGAAATGGTTGATTTTGATTAATGATGTAAAAAATTTGATAGATGTTGCTTGGATTGAGTTAAAAATTTGACCATCTTGATAGGATATACAGTAGAACCTCCATTATCCGGGGTAATGATGGGTATGGGGGTCCACGGATAATCGAATTAAAACATTTTATTGACTTAATGTGATAGAAAAAAAGGTTAAAAAATCACTTGTAAGGTATAATCACTTTAATTAACAAACGAACGTTTTATATACATTAAATTATTATGTAGAAAAACTAGCATTCCCCGTCGCGGCTTTGCCCGCGAGCCTTTAAAATCAATTCTGTGATCATTATCTTGGTATTGATTTAATATGATATGTTAACTGATGTTTACTACTATTATTAAAAGGAGATTTAGTAGAATCGGAGCTTCCGGTAGGTGGAATGTTGGAGGGAGAAGCTGCCGGCTCGTTAGAAGTGGGAGACGCGCAATGGAGAGTTCACTAAAAGCACCGAAACAAAAAATTGCTTACTCATCGTGAACGCTTAATTTTTCGGCTTTAAAACATGGTTTTCGACGCCCCGTCGTATCAAGATCTTAAAAATGAGTCCAAATTAGATATTTTTTCTCGAAGTGCAAAAATAGGTCTCCGTTAGAGTTAAACGACAATATCGCCATTTAAACCCCTTAGGGGTTATATTTTTGAAATTCCTTTCTTAGCGGTTACCTAAAATCTAAATTCCGAACTTCAAGTTTCTATCATTAGTAGTTTTTGCTCTACATTGATTCTATCATTCAGGACAAAGCCTCTTATATAGATGGAGAAGAGATCGAAATAAACACGCACCATCCCCAATCATGGGAATCACATTGTGCATGATTTGATTACCACTAATATTTAAATAATCAGTAGCCATATTTTATGTGAATGTCTATTTTAATAATATTGTAACGTAAAATCGATATTCAAATAAAAAAACATATGGTTTAAAATCTCAACAATAGATTTCCGTTAGAGTTAAACGACAATTTCGCCATTTAAGCCCCTTAGGGGTTACATTTTTGAAATTCCTTTCTTAGTGGTTGCCTTCATCGCGTTTAAAATCTAAATTCCAGACTTCAAGTTCCTATCATTAGTAGTTTTCGCTCTGCGTTGATTCTGTCAGTCAGGACAAAGCCTCTTATATATATAGAGATAACAAAAAAAGTGAATGTATGTTTTTATATAGTATTGGCCGACGACGATACAAAGTCGAAAATGTCTTTTTTCTTTTTCAAAATATCCCGTACAGTTTGTTCGCTGATTCCTAGTCCACCGAAAAATTTTTAACACTCACCCTTTTCTAATCTGTTTATAATAGTTAATTTCTCTTCAAGTGTTAAAACGACACGTTTTCTTTTTTTCGTCATTTTGCTACTTCGTATGTATTTAAATCGAGACTAAATCACAACTGACAATATTTTGTTTTGTAGCCAAACAGGCCAGAGTAGAAGTTTCCTGGAAAGATTTGAAAACAATACCGTTCCTAGATTATGAATTGGAGTATTAGATACCGGAAACATCTCATAATAAAATACTCGCTTTCTGTGTTTTTCCATTCATTGTTTTATTTCATAATAGATAGTTAACCATTGGCGGGCGCAATCGAATATAGGGTGCGCTAGTAGTTTTGCAAAATGTCGGAAAGAACGGTGTTAGACTTAGTTGATGTAATAGAGATAATTGGTAATTTTAAAAGACCATTAATTGAAGGGCAGGCTATTCTTGATGCAAACCACATATTTACATGTGGAATTACATCTAAAAATAAAAAAACAGTTATTTTACAAGCCTCGTACCTTCAAACTAGCAATCTTAAAGGACTGCCCCATCAAATAAAAGTGGAAATCAAATTTATTAATAATAATAAGCAATTTTCTTGTCATTGTACGTGTAAAGCTGGTAGTTCTGGTAAATGCAAACACATCATTGTAACTTTACTCGACGTTTTTCGGTTAGTAATAACATTAATTACCTATTCACACAATCATTGTTATGACAGCTTAGATTCTTTGTCATATTATTTATTTATTTGTCAAAACTTTCAGGCTTCGCATTGAAAACATGGAACAATTAAGAACAACGGATGTAATAGAAAAATGGGGAAAATTAAAAAAGAAAAACAAATCTATGACACTATGGTCTCAATGTTATTTGCATAAAACTAGCATTTTGGAATAATAAAATGTCAAATACTAATATTTACCTGGATATATATAGTCTCTTTCTTTAAAATAAAGACTACATATCGTCATATATTTCGAAACAGGCTTATCTATTCTTAATTTTACAATCCACTCTTTAAAAAGCTTTTTATTTTTTGGAAATAAAAGGGAATGACACGTCTTTTGATTTTCTAATTGAACACTGAGGGACCGAGCAATACCTATTAGATATTTTTCAAATGATTTTTTGCTCAATCGGGTTTTAATTATGGAAAAATAAATTAAAAACGCCAAAAAACCCTATGAATCCCAGTTAATGGCCCCGCTTTTATCCCCGTTTCTCTAGTTCCTGCAGCGCCGTCGCAGAAGCAGCACCGTCGCTTTCGCCCGCCTATTGTGTAATCGTTAAAGATTTACGTATACTTACATTTTTTTAAATATTATACATACAATATAAATGGCATAAAAATTAAAATTAGCTTCTTGAAAAAAATATTACCTCCTCGGGGCCCCGGTTAATTGGATCCCAGGTTAATCGAGGCCCGGATAATGGAAGTCCTACTGTACTACTCTTTCTGCCAATTCAGAAAACAGTCATCTTCATATTAAAATTTAAATAAATTAATTTGTATGTAAGGGATTTTCAGTTGTTTTATTTATTTATTATTGTTTTAGGAGGTTCGTTTGGAATTTTTTTCGCCTTGAAAATGAACATCTGAACAATTGTGGTAAGTTTCGAGCAGTTCGAGACATTTCAGTTGCTCCAATGGATTCTTCAGATCAAGGTATCATCCTGCGCATGATGGACTCTGAGGACGGTATTACCAACAGGCACAAGAGGAGGCCGAAGAAGAAGGAAAGTAAACCTCTCTTGGATCCCGATGAGTCAACAGACGATCCTGACAACATGGTCTGAGCGTGGTCAGTCTTCTCTTTGTATTGGAATCCAGTCAAAACGAGAGATTTTTTCTCCTGCACGGTTCGTTTCTTGAATGTACCTTACTTTAGGGTACAAGGCATGTTTGTTTTAACCATGAAATTTGGGAAACCAAACACTTGAGATCGCTGAAAGACCTCCAACTAGTTTAGTATTGTTGATTAATATTTATCATTACAATTTTTTTATGATTTACTTATTTTAATCATTAATAAGGTCAAAAGGCACTGCTTATCTTTGAAATTTGATGTGAAGCTTATTTTACGTTGTAGAAATCTGTAATCTGTAATTTTTTGTTAGGAATTAAATTTAAAGAACCTAGTTTTTATTATTATTATTATTTTTTTTTAATTTTCATTTTGTATAGTGATTTGGTGCCTTTTGCTATCAGTAGATAAATTAAATTACCTGCTTTATTTATTGAAAGAGGCCTTGTAGTTTAAAATGAATACAGGGTAATGGAAATAGGTATTAGGCAAGTGTGGAAAGGTTACTGAATGGATTTTGAATTGTTAGTTTTAAAGAGATAACTTTCTTCCAAAGAGAAATAGTGATATTTTTTTTTTTTTTAGCTGATGATTCGTTATTTTAAGAATAATTTATTGTTTTAGAAGATACATTTCAGTATCAGATATTTTATAATTGATTAGTCATTGTTAACTATTTTTAGTTACGCCTTGTTAGTTACTAACTCTTTAATCGTAAATAAAGTGGATTTATTTATATGTATATGTATGTATATGTATATGTATGTATGTGTATCTATATTTATTGTTGACAAATCTCATTTTGATCTGTGGCTAGTATCAGTTATCAGTATTAATCATTTTGCTCTTTACTGCTGGCTAGTAATCAATTATTACTTATTAATTACATTAATAAAACAATAACTTGTAATTTTGATCTCTATAATTTTTTTTTTTTTTTTTTATTAAATTTATTATTTTTGCTTTAATTTTAAGATCTGTATTTATAATGCGACTTATATTTTATTTGTTTTCCGTATTGTGATTGTTTTGTTTTGTTTAAATTTAATGATTTGATTGTTCAATATTATGATTTGTACTTAAATATTTATTTATTTATTTTGATCTCAACAATTAAAATAAATAATTTATAAAAAGTCATTTAGTAAAATAATAACAAATAGCTGTTTAAGTTAATGTTATTTTTTATATGAGACCTGACCTATTTTAAATAAATAAATATTAATTTTAAATTGTATCATATTTTCATTCATGTTTAATTTTAATATTGATTTCCTGTTCCTGATTCCTCTGGTGAACATAAAGAGAATTCAAGGGTACTTTGCATTTCCAAATACAAAAAATATTTGTTACAACTCCTCTCCTCGATATGTTCCCAAGATGCATTTACTTTCTGTAGCCAATTATCAGCTAATTGGGGAGTAATGTAGGGACTCTACAAATGATTATAATTCCGGATGGACATGGCAACCTAACTTACTTAATGTGGCCCTACAACTCAGTTATGAGTCCTGGCCTCCTCCACCTGTCTTGTGCTGTATAGCGATTCTGTCAGCAGCTTCTTCGGGAGCTCATCGCTGTCCATCCTCGCCACATGTCCCGCCCACCGTAGTCGACCCATTACAAACCCTCACCACTTTGGGATCTTTGTAAAGTGCGTAAACCACTTGGCAACCTACGTATTATATAAATAGCCTCTATTAGCATGTTTGATATTGTAGAATGTTGATACCTGTGGACGATTTATTTTTACCTTGAACAATCGTAAAATCACTGTCCCAATCCATTAGAAAGGTTCCATAATTTAATGTGAAAATTATCGTCTTATATTTCTGGCATCCTTAACCTTATATCTTTATTCTATGATACTATAAAATAGGTTCTAAATGATTTGATCTTCTTCTTCGATGGCTCTACGGTCCTTGAATAACCCTGGCCTGCTCCACAATGTTCCGCCATTCCTCCCTGTCCAGAGCTGCTCTTCTCCACCTTCGAACTCCAAGTGTCCTCAGGTCATCCTCCACGTCATCGAGCCACCGCAATCTAGGACGACCTCTTCTTCGTCCTCCCCCTGGGTGCCCCTCCAGAAGCTTCTTTGGGATTCGCTGCTCTTCCATTCTCTGTACATGCCCCAACCAACTAATTCTATTCTTCTTGATGCAGGTGACAATATCTGGGGTCTTGTATAAATCACGGAGCTCCCGATTGTTTCTTTGCCTCCACTGATCTCCCTCCTTCAAGGAACCAAAAATCTTTCTAAGCATTTTCCGCTCCCACACATTGAGCATTTGTTCAGATTTCCTGGTAAGTAAAGGTAAGGTAAGCTTGCTTTAACTGCGAGGGTAACACTTTCGACCTTAGCACTTTTCCGAGCGCCCAGTAACATCTACTTCCGGCCATAATGCGTGTCTTTATTTCTGCCATTATATCATTCTTTTCGTTGATGTTGGCCCCAAGATATTGAAACTCCTGTACCTGCTTGAAAAAGTGCTCTCCTGTCCTAAGACCATTCCTCGCCCCACAATCAGTCCGGGAGGTCTTCATGTATTTGGTTTTGGCTTTATTGATGTTTAGACCTGCCATTTTGGAAGCCTGCTCACATTCCTCGAAGGCTCCTAGCAAAGATGCACGTGTGCGACCAGTAATGATAACGTCATCTGCATAAGCCAGGTGCTGTGTCATACGGTTGTAAATGATCCCTCCAGGATTAGTCCTTATGGCCCTAGGGGGTCTCCTTGCCTTAATCCTTTGTTGATGCGGAAGCAACTGGACTTATTACTTTGGATTTTTACTTTCCCTTGTGTCCCTTCCAAGGTTGTGCGCACTAATCGTATTAGTTTTTCTGGGATACCCATCTTTGTCATGGCCTGATACAACCTGCATCGGTCTACACTGTCATACGCCTGTCTGTAGTCGATGAAGAGGTGGTGCAGATCAATATTATTTTCATAGCATTTCTCCAGCATGGACCTAATGCTTGAAATGTGGTCGATAGTCGATCTACCCTTTCTAAATCCACACTGGTAATCCCCAAGCTCTCCCTCAGAGTATTGGAGTATCCTGCTCATTAACAAAAAGGAGAAGGCTTTATACGCTGTGTTTAACAAAGCAATGCCTCGGTAATTTTCAGTCCATCTTGCCCCCCTTCTTATAAACTGGTCATATTAATGCAGAGGACCAGTCCTTTGGCATCTCCTCCGACATCCAGATGTCAAATATCAGACGGTACATTTCCTCGGCTAATGCATCTCCTCCAAGCTTCCATAGCTCTGCTGGGATTTCATCCTCTCCTGGAGCCTTGTAGTTTTTTAGGGATGCTAAAACTTCTTCTACCTCTTCCTTCTCTGGCGGCTCTATAACGTTTCTAGTCATATCAGCAGATCCGATGCACCTTGGTGGGCTTGAAAGAGGTACATCAGGCACTTCTGGATTCAGAAGTTTCTCAAAGTATTGTTACCACCTACTAAGAATATCCAGTTGGTCTCCCAGCAGCTCACCATTTTCATTCTTTATAAAGGTGACTCTTGGTTTAAACTCTCACTTGTGTTCTTGGAGGATACGGAAGAATTTCTTGCTGTTTTTCTTCCCATACTCCTCTTTCATTTGTTGAAACTTGGCTTTCTCCGCGTCTCTCTTCCTTTTCCTGCACATGCTCTTGACTCTCCTTCTTAGAGCTTTGTACCTTTCTACATTTGCTCTGGTCCTTCTCTGGAGCACTGCTAGTCTTGCCATGTTCCTTTCTTCGACCATCCTCCTGCATTCATTGTCAAACCAAGTGTTCTGAGTATTCCCTGGATCCATTAATAGGGTTTCACTAGCTGTCTCTGTGACTGCTTTCTTCATCCTGCTCCATCTAGCTTCCACACCTCTGGGCTCCTCCATAGACTCTTGTAGCTTTTCAGCCACCCTTTCTGCATACCTCTTATTCTCATCCGGGTCTTTCAATTTCTCCAGGCAATACTTCCTGGTTTTCGTTTCCTGTCCCTTTGGTCTATTTGCAATCCTTTGGCAGTATTGTACCACGACCATATAGTGATCTGATGAGCAGTCAGCACCTCTGAAGCTTCGGACATCTGTGATATCTGTAGCATGTCTCTTTCCAATCATGACATGATCTATTTGATTTTTCGTTAGTCCGTCAGGGGAAAGCCACGTTTCCTTATGAATGCTTTTATGTTCGAAGTATGTGCTAACTATACTGAAACCCGCCGAGGTAGCAAAGTCTATTGCTTTGAATCCATTATCATTGCTTTCGACATGCAGACTGTGTGGGCCGATAGTTGGGCGGAACATTTCTTCCCTTCCGATTTTTGCATTAAAGTCGCCCAATACTATTTTAACATCGCGTCTAGGCAATCTGCCGACTGTGGTTTCTAGCGCCGCGTAGAAAGCCTCCTTCTGTTCGTCATCTTTATCCTCTGTTGGAGCATGAACACTAACTAGGCTTATATTGAAGAACTTACCCCTAATTCTGAGGGTACATATTCTCTCATTTACAAGTTCATAGCTCATTACAGCATGTCTAATACTTTTCCTTATTAAGAATCCAGTGCCTAATATGTAAATGATTTGATGGCCAATGGAATATACCAGGGGTCTCCAAACTATGGCCTGGGACAGCTAAGGCTTATTGTTATTGTGATAAGTTGGATAAAAAAAACCTGGAAAGATAATAACTTGGTTTTATTTACTTCCTAAATGAAGCTTAATGACAATTGTAATGTGCAGAGAATTTCACTCAAGCATAATACTTAACCATTATTGAAATAAATCCTGCTAACATTATAGCATTGAAAAAACTAATGAGATTTTCCTCTGGAATAATTTGCAGTTGTGGACCAGTTTAACTTGTAGCAATTATTAAAAGATATTTATCATGCTCATCCATTAAATTAGACTTGTAAACACCCTCCGCTACAAGTAATCTAGATCCTAGATGCTCAATCAAGATGCTAGCAGTCCGCAACTAGTCTAAAAAATCAGGTAGTATGGTGCATGCATCACACAAGGTTTACTTACTCCTTTCATTGACTAAAATAGACATTAATTTTCGAAAATGGCTTTCTTGATGCTACTGGAAAGGTAACACAGATTTTGTTTGTTTCCTCAATGAAAATTTTGTGGAAAGTGGGTGAGTACTGTCCTCATCATGCAGTACCAAGAATGTCACTTACCATAGGATTATTTTCTTTCGTTTTAATTTGGTTATTTAATATTTTGGGGGAATTTTAGAAGTAACAATCGAGTTTTTCGACTATATATCTTAAATCGTTTGAAGGGGTTCATAATAACGAGCGAAAATAAATTGGAACTTAATTTTCAAATTTGAACGCTTGAGTATTTTTTAGGAAACAAAGGGCGATACTGTATTCTTCTCTGGAAGGGGTAGTCAATGTTTTTTGTTTAAATCAATTGTATGAAACCCCACCAGAGCAGCAATGGCCGATGCCGCTTATGGGCAAAAGTCAAAACTAGTTTTTCTTCAATAATCCTTTCATTGAGACCTCAGTATTATGAAATGGGAGCTTTTAGGCGGGTTTACACGATATCAATTGGAGAGTTGAACAAGTTACGTGAATGGCTGTGGCCAGCCCAGTTGAACAAGAACTTGTTCACACAGGGAAACTGTTGCTACGGCATTTGGTGGCGAAAAATGACGGAGTGCTCCTTGTCTGTTGCGTGTCGTGATAAGTTGAAAGTAATGTGTGAGGTTCTTTGTCCGGAATTTAAGCTGAGGCTTGCGAAGTTCTAGAGGAAGAGTTAAATAAGAAGAGAGAGTGGACAAGGAAATAGTTTTTGAAAGGAGACAGTCACGGAGCGTAATCGCAATTGACAAATGAATTATGAATGGAGGATCCATCTGAATGTAAAGCGTGTTTAAGGATGGGTCCGCAGAGTTTTCACCAACTATTGCAGTTTGTAGAAAGTAAAATATATAAACAAGACACGATAATGAGGAAATCACTGCCTCCTAAGGTAAAATTATGGTACTACTTTCCCTATTCCCCTGCTGGCTTTGACAGCTGATAAGCACACTGCTATCTGTTGGTCACCATGCGAACTACCATCCCCACCACCTCTCTTCTTAGCCGTTAAAGGCCGAATTTATGGCTAGGTTAGAATTATATTACGCGCCTTTTTTTAGTAGTATCGGACCGTGACGTCATCTCAACTCTAAACAACTTCATCTATTCCTGGCCTTCGGTACTACTTTCGCTATTCCCCTTCTGGCTTTGACAGCTGATAAGCACACTGCTATCTGTTGGTCACCATGCGAACTACTAGGACCGCCATCTATCCCTATTTCCCCTCCTGTTTGGAAAATACCGTCTTAAGGTCTGGCCACACATGTCCGCACCGGATCCGCCACGATTTTGCGGATCGGATTTGGCACGGAGATCCAAAAAGTGCGTTCACACATCTCCGCACCGCACCTGTCAAGGTTATTTTCAGCGCCCCATTTTGTAACCTACCTAACCTGAGATCAGTATCAACTTCACTCTTGTTTACTGCGTTGTTTAGGACAGCATCAAATATATTTTAACATATTTATTTTTGCAGAAAACATCGATGTTTTAAAAAAAAGTTGTTTTTAACATCGATGTTCTGGTTTTGTCCAAAACATCGATATTAAATCATATTTGTTTTTGCAGAAAACATCGATGTTTTAAAAAAATTGTTTTTGACAAAAATGAAAATGTTTTAAAATCGACGTTTTCGGAAAAAACAAATAGGTTTTAACTTCGATGTTTTGGACAAAAACAAATAGGTTTTAACATCGATGTTTCAACAATAACCAAGTTCTTTTTAACATCGATGTTATATTAAAAAACAAATATGCTCTTAACATCGATGTTTTCTGCAAAAATAAATATGTTAAAATATATTTGATGCTGTCCAAAACATCGATGTTAAGAGCATATTTATTGATGTTTTTTGTCCATAACATCGATGTTAAAAATAACTTTTTATTGTTAAAACGTGTTTCATCAATGAGATTAAGAGAATATATATTGATGATTTTTGTCCAAAACATCGGTGATAAAACATTTTTGTTTTTGTTAAAAACAACGTTTTTTACAACATCGATGTTGTTTTAATTATTGATTTTTTCTGCAAAAACAAATATGTTTTAACAATAAAAATTTGTTTTTAACATCGATGTTTTAGCTATAATTAAGATGTTTAGGTCCTAGCAGTTGAATATTTAATAAATGATTATGCAAAACCAACTATGTAGAAAACCTCAATGTTTTTATATATTAATAATGAAAATTAAACATGCTTTTCACTTAAACATAATTTTAAATACGTTTGGGCACTTATATGGTAATGTTTAAAGAACGTATAAATTAAAAAACATCGATGTTCTTGAACATCGATGTTTTGTGGTCGATGTTTAATCGACATCGATGTTTTGATTGTAAAACCATCGATGTTCAAAACATCGATGTTTTGCCGTCGATGTCGCATCTCTAATCCCTAATGTGTGAACGGTTACTACCTATCCTTCGTAAATGAATCAGATCCGTGCTGCGGTGTGGCCAGACCTTTACCCCAGCAATACGTCATTTTTACGTCACTCACTATCTCACCCCATCTGAAATTTACACATCGATTTTGTGTCAGTCGATATAATTATCTAACTTTTAAAAAACCCGCGTCTCCCCACCCTTTGTCCATCATACGTCACTTTCTATCCATTTCTCCGACTATTTCGAAGAATCAGTTCTTCGAACTGTATTCGGGTCGCTGAATAATTCAAACCTATACCATAACGTCCTTTTTCATTAAACGATTCATTTTTAAAAACCACTTCGATTACTTTTTTAATAATAAACCCTAGACATTCCATGAAAATGAAAAATAAGAAAATCCTTTCATGTATGTCAATGTATGATTTTTATTTCTTCTTTCAAATATAAATATTACCCACAAAATAGGTGACTTCATATTATAAAAAATAACAGTAGAATTAGATAAGCATATTCAATTAAATAAATCCTACCTCTTAATTTTTTTTTTAACTTTAACTTTTTGTAAAGTATGTAAAAGTCACTTCTTCAAAAACTGTAGGCATAATGAAAAGATAATAGGTTACAGAAAAACAAAGAAGTGGATAATAAGGCAGTGTATAAACAAATTTTATGAAAAAATATTCTTAAGAAACGCATATTTTGAAAACAATACGAGGAAATGTATTTGAAGTGAATTAACCTACATGAAATATTTAAGTTGGGTAAGGAACTTATAAGCATAACGAATAGTTACATAATTACATGTATTTGGTATGGTCTAGGTTCAATATTAACCCTTTGTTACACGGGCCCCTAAGACTTACATTTCTGCCCGCTAGCGGCACTGGTATTTTTCTTTGTTTTTCGACATTTACGTCTTCTTAAAGCTACTACTGAAATATTTTTACTCGCCATTTTATCAAAAGAATAAGAAGAGGTATTTATGAGATAGATAAAGTAATATAAACATTTTTATTTTTAAAAAATAAATCATTTCGAACGAAAATATCCCTATCAAAATAGGGAAAAAACAGGAAACATAATAATACAGAAGACGAATCGCGTACACTGAGAACATCGGACAGTTGTATTATTGTTTCTATGTTTTCCATATTCATGGCATGGACCTTACCTAGTTCCATAATAAGTCAGTAGTGAAATTTTGGTTCATGTTTTTACAGTAAACCCTCGATATAGAGAACTGGTAGGGGGTTCGATATTCGTAATTCGCTATAACGAGATTCGTTATAACCGAGGATTCTATTTTTTTAATATTTTTTTTAGCCAATGGCCGCACTAATTTGATCATATTTAGAAGGAAATTCATTCATTAGAATTAGTTAAATTAAAACGCACGTAAGTAATTTATTTTTATATAAACTGCATATTAATTAAACAATGAGATTCATTAATTTACCTGCCAAGTTCACTTGAGAGTTCTTTAGCCTTAGCTTTAATAAGAGGGTCTGATATTGGTATTTGAGATTTTATTAGTTTAAAGCAATTTACCAATTTTTTCCAAATATTCATGAGCCGCAGAGCGCAGGCGTTTATTTGATGCTGAAGTTAATCCTTGGGCTGCGGTTGAATCTATTTTATCTTTGTTTTTTATAATGGTTGACAAAGTTGATTTTGGAATTCCATATTTTTCTGCGATGGTTTTCTTACTTAGAATTCCCGATTCAATATCCTGGAGAATTTTCAATTTTTCCTCGATTGATAAGGATTTACGTTTGTGACACACGTTTACCAACGAATTCATTGTGTATTTAAAAAAACAGTATAAACGACTACATAACACTGATTCGAATAATACAGAGGTCGAAACAGAACTGAGCTAGTTTTGAGGAAAAAGTCAATGGAATCAGAGAGAGAGCAAAAGGAAATCGAATTAGTTAAGAGTAAAAAAACACCTCAATTCTAGAAACTGGAGCTACTTCGTCTTCCCGCGCTCACTCTACGTAATACAGTAAAAAAAAAAAAAAATAATAATAAAAATTCTAGCAGTTCGTTATAACAGAATATAATAATTCTCAGGCATCAAATTTAGTTCGAAGTTCGCACTAACCGAGGGATATCGCTATAACGAGGGGTTCAGCAGAAATATAATGGTAATTTTAGGGGGATAGTATTTAGGTTCGCTATATCGAGGTGTTCGTTATATCCGAGTTCGTAAAATGAGGGTTTACTGTAATTAGTTCAATGAGGCGTTTACTATATCTGTCAGTTTGTTTGATGGTCTGAATGGCACAAGTGGTCCAACTCCACAATACATCTTAAAATTGAAGACGGAAAATTTTTGCAGAATCCGAACAGTTCGTACAGGCTAGCGGCACTAGATGCCGCAAAAATGGACTTTTTCGCTTCAACCAATTGCTAGATACTGCCTGTAAATCACAGAAACTCGGTTCCACCTTTCTCCTATTCTACGCACATCCCATGAAGAATACTGTGGCGCTCTTCTAGTTGAATTAAGAAATTAACGCCAAAAAATCAAAATTACCAAAATTGCGGCATGGAGTGCCGCTTAGTGTGTAACAAAGGGTTAATATTTTACAGGCTCCAAGATACTAATAATTCGAAAAATGATAACATTTCGATGAAAAGTAATGTCTGGTAGATGCAAGGGTGGGGAGACGCGGGATTTTCAAAAATAATCATATGTACAGAAAGTACGATTAATCGATGTTTATTTGCCAGGAATAGGTGAAGGTGGTTAGGGTTGAAATGACGTCACGGTCCGATACCACTAAAAAAAGGCGCGTAATATAATTCTAACCTAGCCATAAATTCGGCCTTTAACGGCTAAAAAGAGAGGTGGTGGGGATGGTAGTTGGCATGGTGACCAACAGATAGCAGTGTGATTATCAGCTGTCTAGTGATGCCAAAAACTAGTATTTTATAATAACAGGTACAACCAGACCTGTTACAAAGAAATACCTGTTCCAAATACCTGTTACAAAATACCTGTTATTAATACCATTAAATTTTTCTCCTCTAGATCAATCCACAAAATTTTGATAAGTGAATGAATACAATTTTTACACCTTTCATAAAAAACAATATTTTAATGAATAATCAGTGGATTTTACAAACAAAATTAACATTAAAAAATTATATTATTACTATAATTCAAAACAAATAAAAGTATATTTTTATAAAGGTATTTGAGTGTATTTAATAATAATAATGAATTAAAATGAAGGAGTAAGTAAGAATACGTCCAATAGAATTTAGTTTAAATCAATGTTATTGGAAAGTTATTGTTATTAACTAGGGTGAAAAAATTAGTAAACAAATATTATCTCATAAAGAGATAGGAAACATCTGAATAAAAAGAAATACTCTGATTTTTATGATAAGCGGATACAGGGGAAGGGATTGTTTTATTATTTACCGACGGCATTTAAATTTACTAAATGCAAGCAAGCTTAAATATAAATAATATGTAGATAGAGTAGCATAGCAGTAGTAAGAAAATAAAATAAAGGTAAAAGAGCATGTCAATTCGCCGCCAGGCCCCCTGGCCCACGGGATGGCATGCAGATGTGGGACAAGAGAGATATCTGATAACAGGTAAAAAATACTCATAGTTGTCCAGCCCTGTCTGGCGGAGATAAGCAGTACTAGAAACAAGTACGAAATAACAGGTACGGTGGGAAATACTCGATCTGGTCTAAAATACTCGATCTGATGTGAACAAGTACGAAATACTCGTACTCGATCTGGCCCGAAATACTCGATAGGCGGGCGCAATCGACTATAGGGTGCGCTAGTAGCATTTTCAAAATGTCGGAAAGAACGGGGATAGACTTAGTTGATGTAATAGAGATAGTTGGTAATTTTAAGAGACCATTAATTGAAGGGCAGGCTATTCTTGATGCAAACCACATAATAACATGTGGAATAATATCTTGAAGTAAAAAAACAGTTATTTTACAAGCCTTGTGCCTTCAAACTAGCAATTTTAAAGGACTGCCCCATCAAATAAAGGTGGAAATCAAATTTATTAATTATTATAAGCAATTTTCGTGTAAAAGTGGTAATTCTGGTAAATGCAAACACATCATTGTAACTTTACTCTACGTTTTTCGGTTAGTAATAACATTAATTACCTATTCATACAATCGTTGTTATGACAGCTTAGATTCTTTGTCATATTATTTATTTATTTGTAAAAACTTTCAGGCTTCGCATTGAAAACTTGGAACAATTAAGCACAACGGATGTAAGACAAAAATGGGGATCATTAAAAAAGAAAAACAAATATGACACCATGGTCCTAATGTTATTTGCATAAAACCAACATTTTGGAATAATAAAATGTCAAATACTAATATTTACCTGGATAAACATAGTCACTTTCTTTAAAATGAAGACTAAATATCGTCATATGTTTCGAAACAGGCTTATCTATTCTTAATTTTACAATCCACTCTTTAAGAAGCTTTTTATTTTTTGGAAACAAATGGAATGACACATCTTTAGATTTTTTTGAAGAACACTGAGGGATCGAGCAATACCTACTAGACATTTTTCCAATAATTTTTTGCTCAATCGGGTTTTAATTATGGAAAAATAAATTAAAAACGGCAAAAAACCCTATGAATCCCAGGTAATCGCACGGCTTCTATCCCCGTTTCTCTAGTTCCTTCTAGTTCCTCAAAGAAGCAGCAACGTCGCTTGCGCTCGCCTATAGCGAAAGTAGTACCATAATTTCTTTAATTAATTAAGTTGTCAGTTAATAATTTAATGAAAAGATTTAAATAATTTTGCAGTAGGTGGTTTTTGATAAATATGGGATAGGAAATATGGGCAGTGGCTATATGCAAGAACGCTCGAAAAAATTCACATCATTATCATTTCAAGGTGCCTTTACACCTTACGAACCTCACCTTCGAACCTTGCCGTACCGACGTGAAGCGAACAGCCATTTATACTTCACGTGAGGTTAAGCGAACCAATATGGCTGACGCACCCAAAGCTAGCTTATGATAAAGAAAAAAATCTCCATTATCAATATATTTTATATTATCTGAAAAATAAAAAAATAGGAGACGATTTACAACGTTTCACAAATTACACTAGTATCACAAACAACTTCTGTCACTTAGGTAAAACCCTAATCAAAAGTGACACTAGTGCTACCCCCGAACCCAGGCGAACAGATGAAGTACCTAGAACACCCGAACAGTCGACGTGAAGGCTTCACGAAGGTTGTTCGAGGGTGGTGTTCGAAGGTAAAGTTCGTAAGGTGTAAAGGCACCTTCATAGGTAAGCTAACGTCTTGAAATATTAAGAAATAGAAAATTGAATTTAATATTCTTAATTCCTAGTTTAAAAAACCTTTTAGTGTATATTCAACAGATTTCCTCGAGACCAAAATCTGAGGAGAATAATGGTGTTGAAATTAATGAATAACCTCACTTCTGTTAAATCGATACTAAAGTTAGTAATAAAAAAATTGGGTTTACTTCGGATGAGCAGCTCCAAGATGGCGGCCGCCGTCAGTAAACAACAAGGTAGTCCGATCACGCCCTACCCGATTTTCTCGATTGAGTTCGGGTTTACCGAAAGTTCCCGAGCAGATTTAGTCGGGATAACCTTCCCGCCTCACTCAAAAGAGGGGAGGGAAGCAATAATCAGCTGTTGTACCCCCCCCCCCCACTCCCTTCTCATAACCCTCCATTCAAAAATTTAAAAAGCCCGCTTCTCCCTACTTCGACTTCGGGCATCTTCCCTTGCTCGACTTCCTTTCGAGAAATAATTAAGAAATTCGGAAAACTGCCTTTTAAGGAACTACTTAGTGTGACGCTTTAGACGCTTAAATAAACTCTCCGCCATCATGCAGTGCATTCATTGTGAAATTAATAGTTGTAATGTCGGAGGTGTAATGAAGAAGGTTTTATACAAATTTATTTATTAAAAAATCATGGATGTATCAGGCAAATGATGTTTTACTCTGATTCTTGATCCCAATGTAAGGAGATCACATCTACAGCCACGTTCAGGTATTCACCATTTTCCTTATATATATTAATCAATTTAAATTTTCCCTATATTAAATTTATCATTTTTAGTTATTTGTGAAAAAAGGACCTTCTTTCACAATTCAAGACTTTAGTGTTAGGTGTCAAATCAATTTTTAAAACAAAATTCTGTTTTATAACTTTTTATGGTAGAAATTTCGTTTTAGAAAAAAAAAAAAATTCAACATCTCATGGTTAAATTATTATAAATGAACTTATGCTTACAGCGAAATTTCTGTGTTCCTGGGTTTCATTCTTTTAAGGCCTTCATTTATTATTTATAAATGAATTTCATTTATCATTATTAAGGTCCTACTGACTGTTGTGAATTGAATAGTAAGGAGAAAAAAATTTATTAAGGTCATCCATTGATTCTCAATTGGCATAAATTAATACAAAAAATGTAGTCCTTAATTATTAAAAATTCACATATAGAAAAAAAATGATAATTAAAAATTACATTAATTTTTTTTTAATGTAATCAAGTATAACAATCATCTTAAATTGATACAATATAACAAATTACATATTTCACAAATCTAAAATCAATTACATCTGCATTCAAATTTAAACCTTAATGTTTGTCCTCATGTACCTAAATTAAACTTCATCAACTTCCCATGTAGCTAAGTAAACATTTAAATTCTTCCTATACTAAGTCTGATTTTATCCATTTTAGTTATTCCAAAAAAGTATGTTGTTTGAAAATCGAAGAGGGAGTTACTCAATTCAAAAAACAATCCTCTATATAAATGTTTTTATGGTATCACATTATGTTTGAATTTTTTTTTCAAAATCTGATATTTATATTATTAAATAGATTTTTTACTTACAGTGAAATCTCTGTGTTTATCAGTTTTATTGCTATAAGAAGGTTAATAAATTTTAACTTAATAGATTCTGAATTGGTTACATGTGAGTTAACACCTTCTTCCTCCAAAGTCTTAAGTTCATACAAATAATTTAGCTCATAATATCAAAACACATTTCATTTTTAAAACTTTAATGAACTATAAAAATCATCTTAAATTTAAACAATATAACAAATTGAATATTTTATAACTCCAAAAATCATTAACATCTGAATTTTTATTGAAATCTCTGAACTAACAATAAAAATTATAATAGATAGTAATATAATATATTATATCTTGTATAGTCATCAAATTATTGTAGAAATAACAAAAATATTTTTAATTAATAAAATTTAATGAAATTAATCGTCAAATACTTTTAGATGTCTGAAGACAAGAGTGGTGGATGGCATCAAAAGAAAGTGCAATTTTCGTCAGAGTATGAGAACTGGCACTTGGTTTCGTGGAACACGTCTCTCGTTCAACTAGGTGTGCCAATTTTCATGTGCATGGTTGACTATTCCGCATCCCCGTCATGATTATTTCATGAAGGTGTTGGGTTTGTCATCTGAGGCAGTTGTAGATTGGTCCAACTTTTGTCGGGAGATCTGTTTAAATTCTCTCGATATGTTAGATGTTGGAACGATTGGTGGTCCAGGTTGCATAGAAGTAGACTAGGCTAAATTTGGCAAAGCCAATATAATGTTGGGCGGTTAATTGAAGGATCCTGGATTTTCGGGGCTTTTGAAAGAGATTCAAAGAAACGTTTCTTTGAGACGGTCCAGGATCCTTCAGCTGACAGCCTGCTTGAAGTTATTTCAAGAAGAATAGTCCCGGGTTCTACTATTATGTCAGACCTGTGGAGAGGCTACATGCCTCTGACAAACCACCAACAATTCCTACACCTAACATTGAATCAAAGGATGAATTTTGTACTGGTGCTCACACTCAGCACATCGAATGATCGTGGAGGGAAGTCGATCCAAGATTCCTAGATTTGGAAGAAAAAGATATCATAATGCCACTTATCTAGCTGAGTACTGTTGGAAATCCAATCATGACCTCAATAGCAGGTTCCATAATTTCTTATTAGAAATCGCCAGGCAACATGATCCAAATAATGGATAGGTAAGCAGTTTAGTTTTGTGTATTTACTTAATTTTGATTGAAAATTTAGTCAGGTATATATTAGTTATGAATCAGGCTGATTTAATCCTTTTAACATAATTTAAATATTATATAGCATTTCCAAGTCTATTTGAACCTTTTCCAATTCAACTATAACCCTTTCCAAGTCGAAAGAAACCCTTTCCAAGTCGAAAGAAACCCTTTCCAAGTCAACTGTAACCCTTTCCAAGTCGAAAGAAACCCTTTCCAAGTCAAGTGTAATCTTTTCGAAGTCACAAGAAACCTTTTCCAATTCAAAAGTAACCCTTTCCAAATCAAATGGAACCCCTTCCAACTCAATCGTCACCCTATCTATTTCATTTATCTATTGAAAGGGGTTCCATTTGATTTGGAAAGGGTTTCTTGTGACTTGGAAAGGGTTACAGTAGACTTGAAAAAGGTTCAAATAGACTTGGAAATGCTATATCATTTTACTTTTTAAGGTATGGTAACCACTGAAGCTAAAAGGTTTAAAAACATTTTATATAATGTTCCATTTTATATAAGGGTTCCATTTGATTTGGAAAGGGTTTCTTGTGACTTGGAAAGGGTTACAGTAGACTTGAAAAAGGTTCAAATAGACTTGGAAATGCTATATCATTTTACTTTTTAAGGTATGGTAACCACTGAAGCTAAAAGGTTTAAAAACATTTTATATAAAATTATTTTACAAATTTTGTGTATTAAACGTGCTAGGTCCATCCTGAACTGAACTAAACAACAGGTTGAAGATAGACAGGAAGGTCAAGTTAAGTGAAGTAAAGAATGGATGATACACTTTTGGCATCGACCAACAACATGGAGGCTGTAGATCCAAACGCCGATGCTATCAGAGCCTGGGAATTGGTTACCGGCCGGAAACGCAAAACGGATGCTTAACCAAGAAAAATAGAAGAGGTAAAAGACATCTCTGCCACCAAAAACAGTTTTGATGCCCTATGAAAATTTGACGAAAAAGAAGTTGAACCACATTCAAGTATGACACAGCCTGTTCGTGGAAGGCCTCCACCGATACACTTACATGATATGCAGGATTATACTGGATTAGTATCATTCCTCCAAAAGTTCTGTGGTCAAAATAGTTTCACATTAAAATCTAATATTAAAGGTGTACAGATACATATCGCTGACTAGTAGCCAGTTTAAGAGAGAAAGGTGTGGATTTCCATACTTACCAGTTACCTGAAGAGCAAAGTCCCAGAGTTGTCCTAAAAACCTTACACCACGCGAATCCAGTCTCAATCATAAAACAAGAACTACGAAACTTGGGTTGAGAAGCCACTAACGTAGTAAATGCTATCTCTCGTTTTAAAAAACCATTACCTATGTTCTTCGTTGGCATGAGTAAATCAACATATAATGAAAAAATAATTGACATCGAATTTATTTACCATACTCACGTAATAATCGAAGAACCCAGGAAAAAGAAAATCATTCTCCAGTGCATACGATGCCAGCAATACGGACACTCAAGAACTTATTGCAATCACACACCAAAATGCGTAAAATGTGGTCGAGGCCATCAGAGCACTGAATGCACCAAGCCCAGAGAAACCGCAGCAAAGTGTGCCAATTGTGGTGGGCCACATCCTGCTAGCTACAGAGGGTGCCCAACTCTGAAAAAATTGAAAGCAGCGAGGAATCCAAGAAAACATCCACAAATCAATATCCCTCCACCGATAGATGAGTTTCCTCCTCTCCCACAACAGCAGCAACCTCATTCGGGTCCTTCAAAACTGGAATCAAACTATCAGCAGCTCCATGCACGACCAATTAGTATAAGGATTCAAACCAACAGGAATCTTCAGAAAAGAGGAAGAGAAACAATTAGCCGGCATAGCTCACTGAAAATAACTCATTACCAGACCAACTTACCAACTTGGTTAGTGGCTTGAATAACCTTATAAAGCCTCTTTTTAGCCTTCTACAGCAATTATCAAAGGTCGCCCAAACATTATGCACTGGCCTACCCACATGCCCGATAACACCTATTAAAGATTAAAAGGGAGCCGCTGATTTCCCTGCCTAAGTGCAAATCAAGACAGGAAGAGGTGCCGCTGGGCAAAACCTATCGTGCCAATATTGTCTCATAATTTCAGCAAATTCACTGATTGTTTTTCAGTTAAGACAGGCGTGAATGTAGAAATAAAGTTAAAAAAAACTTTGTAAGTATTTTAAGAAAAGTTCTAAAATTTATCCCTCTGTTAAATAAAATATGTCATTTTGTACGTTGCGATTATGATTTCTTCTGAATTTAAGTATTTGTAATTGGATTTCCCTCCAAGATCTTTCCCTGGAGCTAAAAAGAAGCAAAGATATCAACTGAATATTAATACCTGTAGATGGCTTTGGAAGTGATCTTACAACGTGATATACAGTATGGGCAAAACATCATTTGTCTGAGTACTCCATGATTTTTCAATAAGCAGTTGATAGTTGTGTTTTTACTTAATTTTGATTAAAAATTCAATCAGGTATATATTATTTGTGTTGTGAAGCTGACTGATTTAATCATTTAACAAAATTTCAATGTTATATCATTTTACTTTGTAATTATTTATTTTAAGGAAAGTTCTTAAATTTTAGTCCTCTGTTAGTAAATATGTAATTTTTCAGGTTCTTATTTTCATTTCACCTCCATCTGCCGCATTGAATTTTTATGCAGTATAATGCCGGTCCAAAACATTTTTTGGAGTCTACTGTAACTGGAGATGAGACAGTGGTTCTCTGTAATGACACACTGAGCAAAAGGGACTCCATGGAATTGAGATCAGGAGAAGGGCCACCTTTATAAGCATAAGTCACACGCAGTAAACAAAAAAAAAAAGGTGATGGCCTCAATATTGTAAAGGAATAAACTGATTGATATTAAAGAGGAATATCAAAATACATGGCGAGTATTATACAGCCCTACTTCTCCGGTTGCGGGAGGCAATTTAAGTGTGGTTTTAGTGTTATACACTAATATTTTTATTTGAATATATTAAGAAAAACAGTCTTGGTATTTAATGTGAAAATTCTTAGAAGATTACCATACTTTAACAATATTTACTATAATACATGTATATTATATTTAAATTGTATTCAGTAAAATACATTTATAGTATAATTGTTTTAAGGTTTTAATTTAACAAGTTAAATTTAATAAATTAAATGAAATATAATAATAAAACTATATTAACTAGCTTGTTTAAATGTGCAGGTTGTTTGCTTAACAAATTTTATGTTATGAATGATGACTTTTGTAGCTATACATGGGCGTACCCAGAGGGGGGCAGCTGCCCCCCCCTGGAAGGCTGGAAGCAATAATTTTTTAGGCTTTTACGACTGGAAGCAATAATAGAATACATTTTTTTCAAGCAAATAATTGTAATAACTTATTTGATAAAGCACTGCTATAATTATACATAATTTTGGTTTCATTCTCCTTTGCCGTGGTAAGGTGTTACAACCTGAACGACCATAGCTGCCCCCCCCTAGTTTTTATCCTGGGTACGCCCTTGTAACTATATTTTAAGGTGTTAACTATACGTAAGATGTTTTTGATGTATTTAATTAACAAAGATATAATTTATTCCAGTGAAGGCTTGTACTTACCCGGCATGACTTTTGTTATATATATATATAAATAAAGACCTGTGGTTCTTACGATTTATTTTGTTGTTTTCAAAACCATGTTTTTCAACCATCAAAACTTTTTCATAGCTTATGTTTTTAATTTATTCATTCCTATTTAAAATAATTTTTATGATTGTAAAAGATCTAACCAAAAACTTAATATTAGATAGGTTCTTTATAGGGAAAAAAAATTAAATTACCATAATTCCAAAGAGGATACTAATATATGGCTAACAAAAAAAAAAAAAAAAAAAAATTGTTGATTGCTATACATTTATGTGGCTACTATATTGTTACGATGCTTATAATATTTTACAATAATATGAAAGGGATTTCACAAATTGCATTTCTACTACTACTTCATTTTGATGAGTTACTGTAATATTTTTAGGGGTCACCTGTAATGTTGTGGTTAGCATAGCCAACTGCTGGGGTTCATGGCTTGCCAGGTGGCCCTAGGATTTTTTAAGGGGACTTTAGAAGTAAATTGTCCTTTGGGTGGGAAGTAAAGTGGAAGTCACGAACCTGTGCGAAGTCAGGGACCCATTAAACTTCCCTATCCCATATATCCCTGGATAACTAGGCGAAATTTAGGCTAATGGCGAAGCAGCACAAAGGGATGTTATACAAAGAAAAAAACTGCAACATTTCAGGCATATGCATTCCATAAATAAACAATTTCTCAACACTTTTCTTCCACGAGCAAAGTTAATCACAAACAGACAATTTGACATACTTGAGTTATTTTAGTTATAAGACGCAGAACAAACAAACAAAAGATAGAAACAGAAATAAACAATTATTTTAAGCCATATATTCCACCACCAAAAAAAAAAAAATAATAATAAATAAATGGGTGATTCTCATTTTAGGGGCAAGTATTAGTCAATTACAACTTTTACTCAAATTGTTAAGCCTAAGCTGATTTTTTTTTCCATTGCTATACGGTGAAGGTATATTTCTTCATAATAAAATATTAAATGAAAATATTAATGAGTAATATGATTTTATAATTACTTAAGCTACTAAAATGTCATTACCACGCACTGTCCCACTCTCGATTTTGTGGTAAACATGTATTTTTTTTCTTTTGAAACCTAGGTTTAATGATAGTGAACTTTATTTCCACTCATAAAGAATAACTGGAGCATTCTGAATTATATTTTTTATTAATTTTAGTTAACTGTAAACTTTGTCCCTTCACTTTGACCTCATTACCATTCACAAAACAAAACGGCTGAGATAAAGCCTTGAAAAAGGAGGAACAGTAGGGAAATTTCTTTGAGTATAGTGATCACCATGGAGTTTAAGGAAAAGGGCCTGTGGATTAACCTACTTCAGTTAGGAGCCGTACTCTGCGCACGTGCCTCGTAAAAAAAAGTTACCTACCTTTTTGTTGTCATTACCACCGCATGTATTTACATGCTTTCTTTAAAAGTTATTTCATTTTTTTATATCATATTTGTTTTACTATCGTTCGTCTAAGTCAGTTGGCAAACAAAATAATCTCAATTGCTTACACAGCGATTTTGGCCGAATAAAATACGTGGAAATGTCATTACCAAGTTGAAAACTCGTATCATTACCACGCCCGAATATTAGCTCGGTAATGACATAAATTGTGCCGAAAATGTTTTTATGAAAATTTCCCATAATCTGAGAATCACCCATATATTGATTAGGTAAATCGGGGACAGATTTTTGCTTAAATTATTTTTTGATGCCTTTTAAAATATATAAATATGATTTTAGTTTCAGAATTTTTTTCCCGTAATGAAAAATTATTATGGAAATTCTTATGGTATCATCCGATTCGGCATTAAATGTGGAATAAACTAAAAAATAAATGCAACGTAGACATTTTTACAATTAGTCATTGACGTACGTAACTGAAATCATTGCCAAGGCAATGAAATTATACATTGAATTATCTTAATTTCAAGCAATGATCATGAACTGCTATTATGCTATATTTGCTGTGGATGGGTCCAAATACATGCCCTTTTTCCAAGTACATTTTACATCTTGTCCAAGTACATTTTTTTTTTTTTTTAACCACACTAAAAAAATTCGAAAATAAAATGTAAAAATTGCCCGTAGTTTGAGAATCACCCAAATATGTCAAGGGTTTTAGAAATAACTATTAAATTTGTAATTAAATTTTTATAGGAAAAGGTATTAAACAAGTTCTATTATGTTTTTTAAAAAAAAAACCTACTAAATTAAGCAACTTTTATTATACACATTTAAAAACTTGAAGGAACATAATATATATTATTATACTTCACATCTAAGTATGTGATTAAAGAGGTAATGAAAAATACATTTGCAGAGTACGATATTCAAATTAGTGGGTTCATATATATTTAAATCCTAACAAAACCATAGTAACAAAAAATAAAAGATATGTATGACAAATAAAGATATGATTTGATGGATTTGAAGAAAAAAGTAATAAGGGGACAAAACGTGAGAAATATAATGTTGTATAGTATAAATTAAACGAATAAATTGTAAAGCCAAGTTAAGATGAATATACACACACATATTTACATATATATATATATATATATATATATATATATATATATATATATATATATATATATATATATATAAATGTTTCTATCATACTCAGCATTAATCCCTGACACTTTCCCCTGGCCTGGGAAACCCTGCATGGCGTAAAAAGCAAGGTATGGGAGGACCAAAAAAAAAAGATTTTGCTATCTCAAAGTATAATAGATATGAGGAAATGTTTAGGATAAGTTAGTAGGAATATGGAATAATAATGTGGCCATGGAAATGTAATGAAGTAAATGGATTTAATATAAAACAATAAGATGTATTGGTGCAGGTCATAAAGTTGAACAATAGGAAATTAGACTAAGGATAGAATATGGTGGAAATAACAGAATTATTACTTCTTTTTTCTTTACCGCACCCATCATTTCCACACAATTAATCTTCATGGAAAACCATCTTCCATCATAACTAATAATATTGGGCATTATTAAATTGAAGCTAGAAAAAGAAACATTCATGTGATGATAACTTTTGAAAGGGTCATTCCATATCAAATCAATCAGTTTAATCTTGAAATTTAATAATGTTTGTAGCATGTATGAATGTAATAAAAAATAGAAAATTTTAGATTTCTCTGACACAGATTTAGAGATACAAATTTTTAAAGTAATAAAAACGAAAACAAATAATGTGGTTTTCTGAAAAATTTTTTTGGTATATATCTCAACAACAGTTGAAGCTAGAAAACTGGAACAGATATCATCCTTTTCAGTGTTCTGTGTAATTTCTTTTTAATCTAACAGACTAAATATTGAAAAAATATGGTGCGTGCGCCCAACACACAACTTTCACTTACCAACTTACTTAGATTAGAAATTGACGTGTTTTGCTAAATATCATTTCCCAAAGTCACACATTTTTCTACATTCATATATTATTTTTGTTAATCGTTAAAGCCGTTTTTGAGTAAATAAAAAAAAAAACCGTGAAAATGATACAAAATTTATCAAATAAAGTCCCCCCTCCCGTAGATCAATTTTGATAAAATTTTTACAGTCATATCTCGGGCATATAAATACATCAAATACCAAGTTTGATCAAAATCGTTAAAACCGTTTTTGAGTAAATAAAAAAAACACGTGAAAATGATACAAAATTTATTAATAAATAATTTATTTTTTGAAGAGAAAAGATTTGGCTCCGCCGGGAGTCGAACCCGGGTCTCCTGCGTTACGGCGGAGCCAAATCTTTTCTCTTCAAAAAATAAATTATTTAAAAATAATTTAAAAATGGTGGTCAGCCACAAATTAAGATTAGATTAATTAAAATAATTTAAAAAATTGACTTAAGTCAATAAAATACCATAAATTGGACAAAACTTGTCCACCTCCCGCTACTACTCGCAAAACTTGTGAGATAGGGGTGAGTAGGTATCAGTGAAGAGGAAGGATTTGCTCTGCCTTGAGCCGAGCTCTGTGGTGTAGCGGTTAGCATCCTCGCATGTAACGCAGGAGACCCGGGTTCGACTCCCGGCGGAGCCAAATCTTTTCTCTTCAAAAAATAAATTATTTAAAAATAATTTAAAAATGGTGGTCAGCCACAAATTAAGATTAGATTAATTAAAATAATTTAAAAAATTGACTTAAGTCAATAAAATACCATAAATTGGACAAAACTTGTCCACCTCCCGCTACTACTCGCAAAACTTGTGAGATAGGGGTGAGTAGGTATCAGTGAAGAGGAAGGATTTGCTCTGCCTTGAGCCGAGCTCTGTGGTGTAGCGGTTAGCATCCTCGCATGTAACGCAGGAGACCCAGGTTCGACTCCCGGCGGAGCCAAATCTTTTCTCTTCAAAAAATAAATTATTTAAAAATAATTTAAAAATGGTGGTCAGCCACAAATTAAGATTAGATTAATTAAAACAAAATTTATTAAGTAAAGTCCCCCCTCCGGTTGATAAATTGTGATGAAATGTTGGTTATCACATCTTTGGCATATAAATACATCAAATACCAAGTTTGATCAAAATCTTTAAAGCCGTTTTGAGTAAATAAAAAAAAAACGTGAAAATGATACAAAATTTATTGAGTAAAGTCCCCCCTCCGGTTAATCAATTTTGATGACAACAGTCATATCTCGGGCATATGAATACATCAAATACTCAGTTTAATCAAAATCGTTAGAGCCGTTTTTGAGAAAATCGAAAAAAAACTAAAAAGTTATTAAGTAAAGTTCCCCCTCCCTTCAAGTAATTTTGATGAAATTTTTGCTGTCACATCGCGGGCATATATCTACACTAAATACCTAATTTCAGGATCGCACGGTTTATAGTTTTTGAGCTAGTCTGTTCACACACACACACGCACAGACACACAGACACACACACAGACCATTTCGCGGGACTAGGTCATTTCGACTCAGGGGACCCCAAAACGTGTATTTCCGTTGAAAATCGGAAGTCGAAATTTTTCACGATCGCAATACTTCCACTTACTATATATTTCATATATAGGTAAGTGAAAGTAAAAATATAATCTTTTTTAAAAAAAATAAAAATTGTTTTTTTTATTAAAAAAAAAAACCCTTCCAATAAAGAATATGTCATTCCTGCATATTGTGGTGAAAGGTGAACAAAGTTCAAAGTAGAGAAATTATGGGTTCATAAGATAAGAATAGGTATGTAGGATTTTCTTTAATGAAGGAGCTCTTCCGTGTTTAATGTTTTTTATTTTTTTTTTCTGACGTTTCGAGCTTGTGGCTCATCCTCTGGGGTTATCTTATCTTTAGTTGCTACATTTACATACAAGTCATTTGTCAACTTCTTTTTTTAACAGTATAAAAATACTTTTGTCTAATGCATTTTATGGCCTATAACTATGACAAATGGCTTGTATAGAAATGTAGCAACTAAAGATAAGATAACCCCAGAGGATGAGCCACAAGCTTGAAACGTCGGGAAAAAAATAATAAAAAACATTAAACACGGAAGAGCTCCTTCATTAAAGAAAATCCTACAAATTACAGCACTCTTCCCCTCTAAGTGAGGAAAAAGATCCTAACAGAAGAATAGGTATGTTTTTAGTGTACCCATAAAAAGTGAAAAACTTTTATCTTGTAAACCCATTTGGAATTTAGCACATCTTTAACCGCAATATGCTGGAATAACATGTATTTTTCTTTTTAAAAAACAGGAGGTAGTCATTCCATGTCAAATCATCCTGCCAAATTTCTATATTATCCCCTGCCACCTCAGATTTTGATTAAAACTTGTATGAATTAAGTACATACACAAATGCCAAATTTTACCTAATTCCAACCACTACTTTGAGAATTTGGTCATTTGAACTTTTAAAATGACCAATGATGACTCTAGTTCAAAACCAAATTGTACGTTTTAAGACTTTCCTCTGTTGAAAGAGTATTAATTGAACTGGAGCTTTCAAAATTTATTAATTTATTCTACATTTCATACAGAATAAGATGATACCATAAATATTAGAGTGATAATTTTCCATCATGGAAAAAAAATACATAAACATAGACACATATATATATTTCCAAGTAGTGAAACAGTCATCAAAAAATGCCTTGAGCGAAAATCTCTCTCCAACAAGCCTAATCAACTATAAAAAGATGAAATTCTCTGTCTAATGTTGAAATAAAATGATTGGGTTATTGAATTATAAGGTTAATTAGATTTATATTCAATACAGTCAAAATAAATTTTAAAGTTGCGCATCAAAATAAATATAGTTAACATATAGCAAAAAATATCCTCATACAAATGTTTGTTAATGGAAAGAGCATTTAAATAGGTTTGAAGTGGTATAATAACATTTGCGGGTTTTTGAGTTCAAAATGTTTTATTACTATTCACATAAATCTAATAAAATTGATTCAGCCTAGTGTTATTATACAATAACACAATTACTATAAATACAATTATTTATAGCTAAAACCTCTCTCTAAAAGCATGAATCTACCATATATCATTGAAAAGTTATTTACTTTAAATCCAATAAAATAAAATTTAAAAGTTGTGCATACAAATAAAGATATGTAATGGTAATGATTTTATTTCTCTTTAGGGATGAACACTGTATAAATAGAGTTAGCCTTACAATATAACACATTGTAAGTCATACAAATTATAACAATAGAAATAGAAATGTAGCAATGTTAAGAATATTAATAATATTACAAATTAATTATTAAATTAACTATTATTAAGTTAATTTTGCTTTGAATGAATATGCACTAAAAACAATATTAGCAACTATAACTATAGATATTTTTGAGATACATATAAACATAAATTAATAAATACATGCAGCCTCACATAAACAAATATTCTAATTCCCTGATAGAATTAGAAATAAATTCATTTACCTTAATATGTTTTAAATTGTCTGTACACATGTACACATTTATTTAGTTAGTAAATTATTCATTAATTACAAAAGACCTCAGAAGCGAGACAAATAATATATGTTTACTAACGATATCTTGTCTTTTACCTTTAGCTATTCAATGAATTGTGAAATATTTATATTTTTGGCTTAGGGAATATAATGTTTTCTGTGTATAAGAATATATCGGGCAAAACTAATTTATATGGTACAGCGTTTCTTTTGCTTGGAGATTACAGATGCAATTCAATTCAGGTTTAATAATGTATATAGAATTTTTATAAGTAATTTTATTAAATGTTTACCAAGTAATCTAAGTTGGGCTAACATTTGGACCATAGGATTGTTACCTCTATTAGGGTCACCCTCACATCACAAAGAAATAGTCATAGTCTGTGTTGATTAAAGTGTATATTAAATTAAACATAAGAATATAATTGTAGATTTTCCCCCCCAGCTTTTATTAGAGTAAGACAATGCCAAATCATCAGCAAATGTTGTAAGATTACTGTTCAAAGATGTCGAACAAAGATTATTTACATATAATAAAAATAGAATCGGGCCCAAAACAGATCACTGAGACACCCCCTAAGGCTTATCATGGAAATCACTGTTTTTTGTTTTTGTTTTTTCGTTTGGCGCATTAGGCCTAATGAGACCTTTGGCCGCGCAGTGTGGTCTTCTTACAGACATTTATGTTGCTTGCGGGAGCACAGACAGCCTGGAGAGGGTAGTCCAAACCTCACGTTGCAGCAACCCATGGTCACCATGGTGCAGCGGCAGACTGCCTATAGCTCCATAATCCCATTGGGGCCAACTTGGCAGTGTCCTTCCCACCCATGGCGTCAGCTCTCTCGGGTTCAAGGACAGTGACAAAATGGTCTAGGTCCAAGGATTATGGTAGCCCAGAGTCAGCAGGCCCCGAGGACCTATATTTCTTTCCTTGAAGCATACCATCCTTGAACCAAACCTATGGTTTGGGCGGCTACTGATGTCCTGGAAAACCATACCACGATTCTCGATGGGATAGATGGGGAAGGTTCATCACTCCTACGCCTGGTCGTTGTGAGTCGCCTACAGTAGGCTGACGGGCATCACATACCCGGGGGTGGGGTTAGGCTTGGACTGCGTGGCGTTCATTGGCGGGTGGTCACCCGAACGGAGCGGTCACCCATCCAAGTACTAAACACGCTCGACGTTGCTTAACTTTGATTACCTATTACAAGCCCCTTCGTCCACTCGGCCATCCCGGCCCCCCCGGTCACTGTAACAGATACAAATTCTACCAGTTTGTTTCCTATAGGGCGAGGTAACACTCAAACCAATTTAAAACTACTCCTCTAATGCCTATACATTCCAATCTGTTCAAAAAGAATATAATGTTCTAATGTGTCAAACACCTTGGTTATTATTTTCATTTAAAGATGTATGTAAACCGGACATAAAATTAACCCATTTAGTATTTAATTTTTTACGGAAACAAACTTTTTATCACTAATTACATTATTTGATTCCCGAGAAGTTATTAATTTCAATCTCGTTAGGCTTTCTGAAATTTTTGAGAATGTAAAAAGAAGTGAAATTGGACAGTAACTTGAAATATTTTTTTTTTTACCTTTTTTTAAAACAGGCACCTAAACAGCAGTTTTCAGACATTCAGGGAAAATACCTTATGCAACTAAGATTAAACTGGTAAACTATTACTGGGGTGATTTATTCACTGACTGACTTGACCATTACTAGCTTACGCCATCGAATCAAGTGATTTATTGTTTTTTAGAGATTTAATAATGGACTAAATTACATCACATTCATTTACCGGATTGATAAAAATGGAAACAGAGTTAATTTTATCTGGATATCTGGATCTTGAATATGAAGCAAATTTGAAGAATTCACTGTTAGATCCTTATATATTTGAGAAAAGTATTGTTGACTAGCAGAGGCCTAAGTGTGTGGATCAGTTATTAGCTGACAATCTGCAGCTTTTTTTATTTCTGAGATTAATTTTATCCTACAATATCATGAGCCAAATCCCATTGTTGGTTGCTATTTCCATTAAATTTGTGGCTTCATTATGGATTTCTAATTTTTAAAAGCATTACAATTCTAAATGGTGATCTGAAAACAAAATCCTTATTAAATGTGGTAATGTATCAGTATGAATATAAAGTAATAGAAAATATCCAATATACTTTTGCAGGTAAGCTCTATATTTGGCTGACATATTATATTTGCTATTTAAAAGTTCTTTACTAAACTTTAATAATTGAAAAACTATCATCATCTATCTATATTAATATAGATGGGATATTCTTAAATCTACAAAATTTTAATCGCTAATGATAAGTAATACAGATAAAACATGATGCATGAAATACATTTAATAAGCTATACTGAAAATAAGTGATGCATGAAGTACTTAGAAAACAATACAAGAGCTTTCCATTTAAATAAATATATTAAAAATAAAATAGCTTAATGAATTCAAATAAAACTTTACTAAGATGAACTAGCGTTAGCCGGCATCTGGCTGAATTTCGAATAGTGATTGCAATAGGAGGGATTGGGAGGTGCATGAGATTAGGTGGGAGGGAATACCAGAAAATTCTGTAGTGAACAATAAAGGAGAATAGGACAGATATGTAAAGAAGGATATACAACTAAATTGGATGAGATGTTATGGAAAGGTGTGAGATGTTATGGAGGACTTGAAATGAAGGAGATTCAGGTATACAAAGGAGGTCCAAAAGTTCTTGGCCTGATATAGTAAAGAATGAAATAAAAACACAAATCACATATTACTTTTCAATGTAATGTCCCTTGATAGGTATATATATTGATAGGCATATCTATTTATTAATTTTTATAAACCCCCCCCCAAATAATAACTTTAACTTCAAATCGCCTACCCCTGAGCTCCTTTTTGAGGTTTGGGAATAGAAAGTAGTCACTAGGGGCTAGATCCGGGCTGTAGGGTGGATGGTTGATCACATCAAAGCCCAAGGTGTCAATCGTGGCTTACACTTGATGAGAGGTGTGCACAGAATGCATTGTCATGAAGCAGCATTACTCCTCGGCTCAGCTTCCCCCTCCTCTTCTCCTTGATTGATTCTCTTAAATGGGTCAAAACATTGCAATAGTAATCTCATGTGATTGTTATGCCTTTGTCTTTGTAATCAGTCGTCAGGATTCCTTCTGAATCCCAAAAATTTCTGGGCATGATTTTTCCGACTGAAGGTGTGACTTTAAACTTAACAGGTGGCTTTTCAAAGTGCTATAGCACATACACATTTTTTAGACTTTCAAAAATGCCTGAAGGTTTTATGCCCTCTTTAACTACAAATATTATCACAGTTCTGTATTCAATGTTACTCATTTTAGTGGCAAGAGCAAACTGATAAAACTATTAGTATAAATAATAGAAAAGACACAAAAGGATTATAAAAGTTTGAGTACATATAACTATTGAATAGGTAAACATGATTAGGGATTAATCCTTTATATTAATTCACTCCTTCCTGTCTGGCCGAGAACATTTTGACCTGCCCTTGAGGGGAGACTGAGGGTTCTTATTGGATAATATAATGTGTGAAGGAAATATCGTTTGTGGAAGGATCAATACAATAAGTCGGTTTAATGGTTTGACCGGATTCGGTACATCAAAAATCTGTAATTTTTACGATTTTGGTGGAAACCGTGTTACAACGCCTCTAACTCAAAGACACCTAGTTTAAATGAAAAATGTTTTAGATAGAAGTTGCTGAGCATCAAATTTAGCTGGAAATAAGCTCCGTACACACAACATTAGCTTAATCCTGGGGGAAATACAAATCAAAACGTGAAATTATTAGTAGTGCTTACATGGGCGTACCCAGCGGGGGGCAGCTGCCCCCCCCTCTGGAAGGCTGGAAGCACTAATTTTTTAGGCTTTTAAGACTGGAAGGAATAATAGAATACATTTTTTCAAGCAAATAACTGTAATAACTTAGTTGATAATTATACATAATTTTGGTTTCATTCTCCTTTTCCGCGATAAGGTATTACAACCTGAACGACCATAGCTTGTCCCCCCCCCTAGTTTTGATCCTGGGTACGCCCTTGAGTGCTTACTTCCTGCTAAGACTTAGAAGTATCAGGGGATTTGATAAAATATTCATAAAAATAACTACTTAGACAGGTAGGTAATTGGCACAATTTATTTTTTATTTTAACACATGGAAGATGGTTGTTTAATTAGTTCAAAATGGTTAATACTTAAAATCCGAAGTCTTAGCAGGAAGTAAGTACTCCTAATAATTTCACGTTTTTATTTGTATTTCTCCTAGGATTTAGCTAATGTTGTGTGTACGGAGCTTATTTCCTCCTATATTTGATGCTCAGCAACTTTTATCTTAAACATTTTTCATTTAAACTAGGTGTTTTTGAGTTAGAGGCGTTGGAACACGGTTTCCACCAAAATGGTAAAAATTACAGATGTTTGATGTACCGAACGCGGCCAAACCACTAACCCGATTTAAACTACAAATATATCTTTCTATTTGCAATAGTTTAGCCCCTTATAGTAAGAAGAAAGCAATACTTAATGATCTGTATTTGTTTAATTATATGCGAGAAACTGAAAAACAACATCCCAAAAATTTCACGGATTTTAAACTACAAGGCGTTAAATTCGTCCACGTTGTAATTACTTTGTCTCCATAGGATTGGGCTAATTTTAAAATTATTGAGATCTTTTTACACAGAATTCGATATTCTACAACTATTATAGGTAACATTTTTCGCATCCCATCGACACCGAAATCTATAAAACTATAAAAGTCAGTTAAATTCTATTACATACCTACATATACAAAACATTATCCAGGGTGTCCAAAAAGAGTATTCGGGGTTTGAAAGTTGAATAAAATCTCAAATATAGAATATCAAGTAGGATGTTTACGTTTTATTTAAACACAGTGAACTGGAAATTTGTTTAGAAAAAACAATATTGTCTAGGTGTCCACCATAACGCTGCTGGAACTCCTCGAACCTCAAACGCAGATTTCTCAAAACGCGTTGACACATTGTTCCTGAGATTGCCGTCATTTCTGTTCTGATATTTTGCTTCAATTAAGTTAGATTCGTCGGTTTCTTTTCGTATACCCTACTTTTCAGGTGTCCCCACAGAAAGAAGTCAAGAGGACTGAGATCGGGACTCCTGGGAGGCCAGCTAATGGTGCATCTACGAGAAATCACTTTGTTTTGGAATAATTCGTTTACCGTAGCAGTGGATAAGTCTGAAGCATGGCAAGTGGCCCCGTCTTGCTGAAACCACGTTCTAGAGTTATATCCTTTAAACTCTTGAAGTTCTTGGGCCAAAAAACCTCTTATCATTTCACAGTAACAAAAACCCGAATACTCTTTCTGGACACCCTTTGAGTATCATAAACATGAATTAGATGCAAGTTTAATGTTGTAATACATGTCTTTCAAGAAGTTTAGTATAATTGAATTTTAAAAAATTTCAATTCTTTACAACTTATTATTTATTATATTTATTATGACAAGAATCGTTCAAAATAATCAACATATTGTCCCGTGGTTTGACCATTGTCATGTAGGTTAATAAAAATATTACCATTAAGATTTTCATCATTAATAAGATGCAATATTTCATTGTCCACATTAGTTGTTGCTTCACTGCGTTCCACAGCAATGTTGTCTAAAACTGCAGTTGCAACTATGACAGCTTGTGCTAATGCAAGTCCAACGTAATCCTTTTGGCAAGAATGGCATATGTGTGTTCCACACTCCATACCATCTCTCATTTACTCATTTTCTATATTTCTTTTAATAAAAAGAACTGAGGAGGTAACAAAAAAATGAATAATATTAGCACTTTAAGCAACAGGCACTATGATCCATGAATAAAATGAATTTTGCTAATGTAATGAACAATAAACAGAAATAATGTTAGGTTGAAAGCAGAACCCGGATATTTATGCAGTAAAAAGCGTCAAAATATGCTATATAATATGAAGTAAAAATATATAAGATATGTAGCAAAATATGCAGCATAAAATCTAAAAATATGCTATTAAACAACTGTATATTAATATTCAAAGATACTAATGTGTATAAAATCTTTCACAGGAAAGAAAGTTGAGGAGACTATTTAGAACTGAAACCAAAATAATTTTAAATCTTTTTGAATTTAAAGTTGTTTTTCTGTGGATCCTGACCTTCTATCATTTAAAATATTTTTATGATTCGATAATGATCTTTCGACATGAACTGATGCGATTGGAGCAAATTTATAAGCTCCCAAAATTATTGGGTCGTTGTCCGTGTCGCTGAGAGCAATTGAGTTATTCATGTTTAATATTTTATTTATGTTTTCCACGATATCAAGCCTTTATCTTTATATTATCAATATATATTATAAAGCAAAGTGTACAATGTGCGTGCCGATAAGGCTCAAAAACGACTCCACGTACGATTAACAAAGTTATGTCGTCGTTTAGTTATACAACAGCTAATGGAGAAGAAGGTTTTTGTTTTTTACTTAAGGGTGTAAAATTGAAGAGAAAAGGACTGGAATTTTAAGCCTCTCGCACTATTTAATTAGCCTCTCTGAGATTGACATACGAGTTTTTGAATGAAAAATTTAGTTCGAGCTCCAGACTACCAGGAAGCGCTAGGGTGCTTTTCACTCAATGTATATTGTTCATTCATCCAGTTCATTTTGTAAGGGTTATATATTTGTTCAGCTGTTCTTTTAAAATTACTAAAAAATTAAGCGAAAATAATTAGTTTCTCCTTTGCTTTCGAAATAAAATAATTTTACATCTCTGCAATCTATTAGAAAACCAATTGGATTCCTTAAAAAATTAGTTTTCTCATAAGAGGGCTAATACATGACCAGCACATTACATTTAATCAATATATAACATACACTTAAGTAAATTCAATGCAATATGAGTGAACATTTCTTAGTAGTACAGTCAGCGAATAATATCAGACATAAAGAAAGATATGAATTGACTGAATATAAATCGAAAATAAAAAGTTTGAAGTGTTCTTATTGTAGTTTTGAAACAGAAGTTTGTTTGATTACTATGTATGATGAGCATTCCAGTTGACAAAACGACCAACTCCAATAAAAGCATTTTTTCAATAAGATTTTATCATCCCTCATAGTTCAAGATAAAAAGAAATGTGATGAAAAAAGTGTGCCTTCTTGAAATTTTGGTTTTCACTTTGTAATAGTAGTAAGATTCGAGATCTACAGAAACCGTTCAAATTATGGGTGGATATCCTAAGCGAGGTTGAAATATAAGAAAGGTCTTAAAAAAAAGTTTCTATGAATCTTCGGTAGTTACTATACTTCTGGATCTAATAGGACCATCATAGTAGTCGGCGCTTAAGTTTTACTCGAAATATAATTTTTTTTCACTGAGACACCAGATTTTTCAACTGTAATCTAATAAATTATTATCTGCTGACTTCTTGGAATGGGCTTATAGGATTCAGAATCACAGAAACCATCAAAATGATGCATAACTGGACAAAGTTGCAGCAAAATTAGTTGTTCATTTACCATTTTCAACCCCCTGTAAATTATACAGGGTTCCTTATTTGGACGGACTCTGCAGATCTCAAGTCTGCAGAATATTGATACCAAGTTAAAACCGAATTTTCAAGAAGGTGCTAATTTTGTTCTATATTCCCTTTAATTTTAAAGTTTTTCTGGTATTAAAACTACCACGCAACTACCGGAGCGAAGCCGGGCACCCTAGCTAGTATTTATATGTATATATATATATATATATATATATATATATATATATATATATATATATATAAATAATATAATATATAATAATATGTGTATATAATATAGAAAATAATATAAAATGAAAATTTCGGTTCAGTATCTTGTATCTCACTAATAGTTTTTTACAGGTATTATGATAATTGATATGATTTCCGATGATCTCGAAGATCAGTTAATAACAACATTAATGCAAGACATATTTCCTGAAAGTTGCTATTTAAAGGAAGGGAAGACACACGGAAAATTCATCCTCAATCAAGTATATATATATACATACATACACACATATACATGGCATTTTCAATTCTATTTACTTCCACTTCTTTTTAAAACATTAAAAATGGATAATAACTTATGAAAAAAGCTAGATTATCACTATTTCAACGCCAGCCATCCTCTTTCACTGAAATACACGAATTACCGCACATTTCCTGGTCGGTGAGTTCTGTTTCTGTGAGTGTTCTGTCCGTTGTTCGGAGCAATGTAAAACAACCTGATGTTTATCAAAGCCCATTTAATAACTCATTATTATTATTATTATTTGATTACGGAAATAATAAATTATTAACTTCAAAATTGTAATAAATGTTTATAATATCCGGAATGAAATGAAAAGAATAAAAATATATTTTGTTGAAATGATTATAAAAGATGATGAAGCGTTATCTGCCAGCTGTTGGAGCAGGGCCGTGCTATCAGCCGCCATATTCACATAGCAGTCACTCACTCGCTCAGTTCGCTCCGCGTGGTCTTTGAGATTTCCATCTTCAATCTCAACTGTGTTCTTTTAGTTTTTCGTCTCTTTGTCGAGTATTTTTGAAGAAAAATGTCTCACCACATTAAGGATGCTGTAAGGTTCAATTAACTCGTTATATTAGTTTTAGTTTTTGGTCATTTTGTTTGTCAATGTTACTGCTTTGTATAATTATAACTGCTTATTTTGATACCATTTTCAACTATTATCTCTGATTCAATATTATTATTAATTTATTACATATTTTATTTTTAAACAATCATGAGTGTGTCAAGTATATTTTTACAATCCCAAATTGATATTATTTTATTTATGGCATAAATTGATGTATACTTAAAATATAATTCTCAATCTTATTTCATTTCTGTATTTTACATGTTTGGTTTATAAAATACAGAATAATTAAAATCTTGGTTTATTTGTTAAGGTCTCAGTTAGCCTTTAAATGATTACAACTTGCTTAGGTTAGTCAGTTGAGTGTTATTTAATAGGGAATGGTGCAATAGTATGAATCACCAGTCAAAGGGAATCCCATTAGAATGTTATTGTTTCTTACTTATTTTGATGACTATTTGTTATTTACATTGCCTTAATTGATGCCTTTAAATTATATTATTAGTTAAATTAGTTGTTTATTAGAAGTAAATTTCTGGTGTCAAATCTTTTAGAAGTTAAATTTTATTTTTAATGTGCATAGGCCGACTTAGAAAATAAGTTGAAGGAAGCAGGAGACAATTTGGTGGTGATTGATTTCCATGCGACATGGTGCGGACCTTGCCGTAAAATTGGACCAAAATATGAGGTATTGACATTATTCAACCCTTTTTTTTTTTTAGCCTATTATACAGTTTTTATACAGTTGATCAAAACAAGCTTTTGCATAGGAATTTGCCGCTACTTATCCTGATGTTATGTTTCTAAAAGTTGATGTCGATGAATGTGAAGACATTGCTGCCCAATATGAAATTTCAGTGATGCCCACATTTATTTTTGTCAAGAATGGAAAGAAGGTATGTTACTAAATCTTTAAAATTTTAAAGTATATAAAATCCACTTATAATTTTAATAGTCACTATAGAGTTCCATATTTGGGTTGGTCTTATCTAATTTTGTCATTATCTTTAAGTGTAACATGTCATTGATAATAATGTTGTGTAACCATTCTTTATTTTTGAAGGTTACAATTTGCTTTCTTCTAAGTGTTATGGGTTATATATTTCTCTAATCAATTTATTTTATTTTATAGATTGAGGCATTTTCAGGCGGAAATGAAGAAAAACTTAAGGAAGTGATCTGTCAACTTAAATGAGCCATTTAAATTTTTATTAACAGTATTAAATGCTTGAAAGTTTAACGCAAAACTTTTTGAATTAAATTTATACATGCTGTATTGCTGGATCGATGTCTTTATTTCTTATTTATAAATTTAAATTTAAGAAAAAAAATCAGGTTGATTTTCAATATATTATCCTGAAGTAGTTGAAACATTATTATTGCTATTTGTCCATTCCTTAATTGTGAAATCATTTTTACTTTTTACTATTTAAATTTTACTTTCAAGTATTGTCTTATTTCTTAGAAATAAGTTGTAACAATGTTAAGAGCATACTTAATTTATGGTTCATTGAAAGATAATTGTTATTTTTCAATAATTTCTAAAATACATTTATACGAGTAGTAGCATTTCTTTTTTTCTCAGTTAGTCACTGTAGCATGTTATTGTAAACTTCAAATGTTTTATGTTACCTGTTACCTAGTTTGGCTAGGGTATGCATTTAAAAAAAAATGCTGCTCCTTTATCCGAGGAACAGAAATATGTAACGAAAGTTGGTTTGATATTAATTATAATATTCTTGATTTTTATATATTTTATATACATATACATTATGCAATGTAAAGATAAGTGTGTCAGATTTATTATGGCAGTTTGTTCTCAAAGAATACAAATTTGCAGCATATTACGAAACAATAAAAAATATGAAAAAAAAAATATAGCACTTCACATAAATATTTTATGAATAAATATTGAATAATCTATAATTTTTTTCTTCCTTTATGCCATTTATTTTTTAGATTATTTAACAATTATTTCTGTCCAATAGGTCAAGTAAAGATCCATATATAAAACCATGTTATACCAGAATCTTCCGATTTAGTTCACACATATATTCTCGGTCAGAAATAATTCTTGGCTCAGACCAAGGAAGGACCAGCCACTTCTGTGTCAAATATTACATGCTTATATATTCCTAATTTTTTCCATTCAAAAGATCACTAATGTTAATATTTAAAATGACATTAAATCTTTTTCTAATGTTTGTACTTATTGCGGAAAGAGGGATATAAGAACAATAAATAACGGGGATGAGTTAGGATTTTAAAAGTTACATTTTTTTTAATTGACTGCCATTTCAAATTTTAAACTCCAGGTTTAAATTACAGACTATTCTGAATGTGCCTCATAATGGTGTTTTTCTTTTCCTGGACTTAAAAAAGAAAATACATTTATTTGAAGATAATGTCAATTCATTTTAACCAAGCTTATTGTTGACCCCTTCAACTACAATTTAATCAACACCTTATGGCCTTCAAAAATAAAATTTAGATTAAAAAACTAATTAGCTAAAAAATTGGGTCAATTTATACAAAATACACAAAAATAAAATAATTTTATCCTAAAACCCTTTAGTTTTAGAAATTAAAAACACTCCTATAGTGTACATTTGGAATAGCCAATAATTAAAATTCCGATTTGATCATTAAAAATTGCAGACAATATTTCATAAATGTAATATTCAGTAAAGTGTAAGTAATGAACCATAGTTTTTAACCGACTTAAAAAGGGAGAGGAGGTCATTTCATTACAATGCGCCTTTTTTTTTTTTTCTATGTATAATCACCGATTACTCCGAGATGGATGGACCAATTTTGCATCTTGTAGGGTATTTTACCGAGGTGGTCACATTAAAACCTTTTTTGGGTCCTTAATTTATTTTAAGAAGTTATCGGGAAAAAATATGAAAATAATTAATTATCGCTTAAAGTATTTACTTATTGGAATGGCTTATTTAACGTAAGGTATGCTCCAACAAACTATTAAAACACGTTGATAACTAACTTTCTCCATTCTTTTTTTATTCTAAATTTGATTGGTTGATATTGAGCAATGATCAATAATGTTTTAACGCTCGATGAATTGGTTGGGAAAACCAACCAATCAAATTCAGAATCAAAAGAGTGGGGGATAACATAAGCAGTCTATTGTTAGTTATTGGCGTGTTTTAAGTGCTTGTTGGAACAAACCTTAAATCAATTTTCAACAAAAGATTTAAATAAAGATATATACATATATATCAGTACAATATAATATCGCTGTCGTTTTCTGAAAAGTGAAACACTTGTTTATGGTTCCTGCTAAGTTATTGTAGTTTTGACCTGTTCCTGTTAAATTTTGCCAAGAAATAAAACTGAAGAACATTTTTTTGGGTAATTTAAAATATTAAAGCTACTTTATACATCGTAAACAGTAAAAAATCCTTAATTTAGGTCTAAACGACAGATGGACATCATAATCATAAGACCACAAAGTTCTTCAGGTTCCGGAAGTATCGTTTAAATTTAAAATCGTGGTCATTCTTGATTCAAATTAGATTTTGATTTACGACTATTAAAAAGGAATCCAATTCTTCCTGGAAAAGCTAATATTCAGTTGATTTAGGGGCTTAAAAAAGTATTAGTATTCTGATTTTTATGAATACACAGCAAAATCCAATATGGTATAAAAAGCGGGAAAATGTAACAAAACGAATAATTTTATTTTGATTTGTAGGAATACACACTTGTTAATAAAAATTATTAAATTAAAATATTAAATACCATAATCAATATAACATAATCTTTTCGGAGGCGGCGCAAAATAGAAAATTTTTAACACTAAGAATTATAAAAATCTTGTAAATGGATCTTCTCTTCCTATTTATCGATTTCAATGTCTATCGTAATCAGTAACATGTCATTTGGAAATTTTATATTTTGCGCCGCTTCCGAAATGATTGTGTTGTATTGAACATGCTATTTAATATTTTAATTTAATAATTTTTATTAACTGTCAGTGAGTATTCATACAAATCAAATTAAAATTATTAGTTTTATTGCATTCTTCCGATTTTTATACCATTTTGAATTTTGTTGTGTATTCATAAAAATCAGAAGTTAATTATTTCATTCTTCATTCTTTAGTGCATTTATTTTTATTTTCACTTTGAAGTTGCAAATATTGGAGTTTTTTAGAATCGCTGTGTGTAATTTGTATTTTACGGCACGACATTAATGAATGAATTAATTTAATTTTATATGCTTATCTATAGGGATGGGATTTTCATGTATTTACATATTTTCTTCTGAGGCCTAGAAATGCACGTATGTGCATTCAAAGTGGTTTTCACAATGATATAAACCATTTTTATTCTCCATATTTTTACATATTATGTGGTTCTTAAATATTTTTAGATGTATTGCGATAAATAAATATTTTTGTACATATTTTACAAGTTTCAGGGAATCTAATTTAAAATGATTGTTAGTTATTTGCTTGTTTTACATATATTCAATCAATACCTAGAATAAATAAAGTGTAAAGTCGAGAATGAACTTAAGGATTAAAAAAAAATCTTGGAAAATAAAAAAAGGCACAAAGTAATATCGACAGTTCTCAGAAATTTTCTCCCCCTCTTTTCTTTATGGATCAGCCTCATCCTTGGAAATGTTTCTTAAGAAATATTTAAATGCGACAGTGAAGGTTTCCTGTTTTGTTTTTGCTCCCAAAAAACATTTCAACAGATCAACGATTTTTGATTTTACAGCATTTGAAAACAGCGAAAAACATAGAAAATAAGAAAAAAAAATCACACTTCTTTGACTTTTGTAGGAGCAAGTTTTCGCAAAGCGAGTAGGTTTACTTTTAACACTGATTATATGCCAGGAACTGTTAAAGGCAGATATTCATTTATTTAAAAAACCTAGCTTTTAAAGGATTTTCGGAGAATCGTAATCGATTTTCTTAAGAAAATCTTAAAATGCATTTTATTTGAAAAGTTGAATGAGGAAATTTAATATGTGTTTTTACATTTCCGAAAATGGTGTTAACAATATATTTTTACTTTCACTTACCTATATATGAAATGTATTGTAAGTGGAAATATTGCGATCGTGGAAAATTTCGACTTCCGGTTTTCAACGGAAATACACATTTTGGGGTCCCTTGAGTCCAAATAACCAAGCCCCGCGAAATGGTCTGTGTCTGTGTGTGAACAGACTAGCTCAAAAACTATAAACCGTGCGATCCTGAAATTAGGTATTTAGTGTACTTATATGCCCGCGATGTGACAGCAAAAATTTCATCTAAATTGCTCAAAGGGAGTGGGTACTTTATTTAATAACTTTTTATGTTCTTTTCGATTTTCTCAAAAACGGCTCTAACGATTTTGATTAAACTGAGTGTTTGATGTATTAATATGCCTGAGATATGACCGTAAAATTTTCATCAAAATTGATCAACCGGAGGGGGGACTTTATTTCATAACTTGTTTTCCAATTTTTCGATTATCTCAAAAACGGCTTTAACGATTTTCATCATATTCGTCATGTTTAATGGAAATTAGGTGTTATTTAATATCAGGTAAGCGTTATCATTATTAAAATGTTCTGAGGGGATTATAGAGCAAATGAAAACAAAAATAAGAAATGAATGTGGAAAAATGTGTAACTTTGAGAAGTGGCACTAACAAAACGCATTAATTTCTTATCTTAGTGAGTTGGTAAGTGAAAGTTGTGTGTTGCGCGCACGCACCAGATTTTTTTATTTTGATATTTTTTAAACATTTCAAATGTATAATTATTTTGATGTGAACTAAACTATTTTAATTTTCAGTTCATGTCGTCATTTCTTTTTTTTTCCCATATTTTTATATTTTAGTTACGTATATTTGCAAATAAACATCCATATTTATTTACATATTAATCCCATCCCTGCTTATCAATATATTTTTTTATAATCCTGTATGCTATTTTATATCAACCTATTAACATTAAATAAATAGGCATTATTTTACACAAATTAAATTATTTAGCTATTTCCTAAAGATACTTAAATAACACTAAATTGAAATAGCAGAAATGAGCAACGGGAAAACATTGAGTAATGACGTACTTAGCCCTAGAAAAAACCCACCACAATGGTCACGGAGAGTCTTGATTACGTAAACGAGTAAGTAGTGGAATTAATCAGTCACCATTGCAATCATCCTTTCCTTATACTGGGTGTCCCAGACGTAGAATAAAAAAAAATGGGTAATACTGCATGTTAAACGGGGTAGAATGGCGCAGAAACGAGTTTCCTATCTCAATCTGTTGAGGAGATAGAATTTTATTTGTTTTTATTTTTAAAATCTTACTTTTTTTATGAAAAATGACAGTTCTCGCTACTTTGGTTTAGCGTAGAAACAAAAACGATGATATTTTCTTAATCAGCATTAAATTTTTTAAAAGATGAGATGGTCTGGTTATTTTAAGTCCACTTTCAGTGGGGCTTTTAACGAGCTAAACCCAAAACATTGATTAAAAATTAAATTTTGAATAGTTTTTGAAAATTCCTCACTCCCCACTGGAGCTCCCTAGAAGCAGTCAAATTTCCTAAAAACTGCCGAATTTAGTTAGCTTTTTTGGTGTAACCCATGATACAAATTCACTTCACCTTTTGAGTCTAAAAGAAGTTTTTCTGATTAAAAACACGCTGGAGAATGTCACTGCTGTGGCAATGAGGAAGCGCGCTGAAGCCTGCATCCAAAGTAATGGATGCCGAACTTCCCATGAGTTAAGTTAGTTTTACTTTTTTAAGACTAGAAAGAACAATGTATGAATTCTAAATAATATAAAGGGGGTAATAATAATCTAAAATTAAAAAAAAAAAACTTCTTAGTTTAAATTAAAAAAATACTTTCTTTAAAATAAATTAAACTTTTTTCTTCTCTTCTACTAAAATTTGGAAATTCTACATGAAAAATGTTGAAGGTAAGCCTGCATCCAAAGTAATGGAGGACATTTTGAACACGCGCTGCAATAAACCATTTTAAAATGGTTCTTCCAAAATAATATTATTTTTTATCTTTAAAAAAATAAGTTTCTGCGCCATTCTACCCCGTTTAACATGCAGTATTACCCAATTTTTTTTTACACTATGTCTGTCCCAGACCCCCCAGACCAGATGTATGTGTCCCATCCAGTATACAGGGAGACCAGGAGCGGATCCAGGGGAGAGGCGCGGGGGGCGCCCCCCCCCCCTGAGAGGTAAAGACACTCATACAATATTACTATTTCTATATAAAATGAGCTATATTTAGTCATTTTTCATGTCCACTAATTGAAAATGAATTGTATTTAAACATTTACAGTAATTTACAACGTCATTGTGTACTAATATGTATTTTAAATTAGGGCCTTTATTACTCATGAAATGTTAAAAAAAAAGTGAGCCCCCCTCAGAAAACTTCTGGATCCGCCACTGAGGGTGACATATTACTCGTGCAACAATTTCACCAGTAGATTCTCCACCATAAAATTAATAAAAAAGTTAACACTGACCATGGTCCGATTCTCAGCCATTTCGGAATAATTTCGCTTTTTATCGATTTTGAAAGATAAAACGACCTGGCGTCGGAAAAGTGTGATATCCGTATTCTCGACGCGCTGCTCGCGCGCTACAACCGCGGAAAGGAGAGGTACAAGTACTGAAGTTGGGCTGATGCGTCGTTCACTAAGGCCCGGTGCACATTTGCGGCAAAGCACGCTTGACGCTAAGAAGCTTTTCCAGGAAGACGCAAACCTTCATAAAAAAGGGTCAGTGCCCATGAAGAGATAGGACGATGCGTCACTTCAAAATTACCACTCCGATACCCAGCTTATTGTTCGTTTTTTTTTTTTTTACCTCAACAGTTGAACATTACACACGTCTAAATTACTTAAATAAATAAAATGAGTTATAACATATTAAAGATTAAATCTCAAATTACATATCTTATCAATTCCACATTGATATTGATACAAAATCATCAATCTAATTAATAATAATTTCAAAGATTAATTTTAATTGGTTATCTAATAACATAACATCTAATAACAAGTTAAATAAGTAATGCAAATGAAATTAATAATTATATTACTTAAAATTAACCTGTATTAAAGAGGAAGATAGGAAAAAACGCAGCGGCTCATGTGCACTGCCCCATTGAAAACAAGGTACTTGTGGACCGCAAATGCGTCGAGTATCCGCCCGATACGAGAAACAAGCGTTAGCTCCTGGGCCTATCGGACTAATCCGGAACAACAGGCCGTCACTTAACGCCCATGTGCACTGCCCCTATATACCCAACGTATGTCTGCTTATCGGCGTAACATTATGCCTAGCGGCCAGCGTGTCTTGTCGCCCATGTGCACCGGGCCTAAGGCGCCCTTTTAAGTAAGGCCCGATCTCCACTGAAAAAGACCCTTTAGGGTGTTTATTTATCTCTGAAGAGCGAGCGCAGCGAGCGGGAGTCGAAAGCTAGAATCTATCAAAGCCAATCAAGGCATTTTTTAACTGAAAAAAAAAGACGATGGGAGTTCGATAATCTCATAACGATCTCATAGCCTCTCAAAACAGGCCAGGCCCAACTTCAGTACCTTTACCAAAGGAGATGCATATCGGCATACTCTTCATATGAAAATGAAGCCATCATCACAAATATATTTATAAATGCACAAGTACACATTAGACAATGAATAGAATTTAAATCTGTTCATGCATTGTGAGTAAACTCCATTATCCTATTAGGTATTAATAAATTCCAATTGTGTAAATAAAAGACTTATTGGATGTTTCTACCTCGATCCTCTAAACAAGGTGTTTGTAAAATTTTTAAGCATTACGTACTAAATGGGCAATAAATTAATTTTTTTTCTAAATTTCGATGCAAATCTTTTTTTGAGAGAAAAACAAAGTGAAATAACTTTTGGTGGTTTTTACAGTTTTATCATTTTGTCTTCGATATCGAGGTCTTAGAAATATCAAATTAAAAAACGCGGAGTACCTTAGGGTTATTAAATGAGGTATTTCCCCTAAAATTTGCTGCCTTCTGAGTTTAAAATTAGAAAACTCTGAATAACTTTAAACACTTTCCAATTTATAAAAATTTTCAGTTATTTTGTTGTTCTGGCTGAAATATAACACAGAAAATTGCCCCAAAAATTTTGCCTTGGCTATTTTCTCATTGAAAAATTAATTAACGTAAATTTCAGCGATGCTATCAGCTTTTCGGAGAAATTTTCACATTTAAAGATATCACGGTTTTCCGACGCCACTCAGAGGGGTATTGACACGTCTAGCCGGCCAAAAATATTTTATCACCATATTCTATTGATTTTCAGCTGCTGATTTTGAAAAAAATATTATAAAAAATCTAGAACCTCTAGTTTTGAATTACGGTAATAATCTTGCAAATAATAATAAATCCCATCAACTTGGTCTGGGTTTTGCTGTGTAAATGAGGTAATTTAATTACTTTACCAAACTTTAAGTTTCTAACAGCTTTTAATCAACGTTTATATCAACACAATGTTCTATATTTTGGGTGAACAAATAGTTTCTTTTTGTAGTAAACTATCTAGTTTTTTTATAAGAATTTCGTACTAGCTCATACTGTCTTCTAGATAGATTCAATTCTAAGAACATCGAAACGTCTCCACAGTGGATATTTTCGCTCAGGCCTTATAGGTACTTAGTTGCTTGCCGTGGATCTTGAGTTATTTCTTTAACCACCAGAGAAGCATTTCGATGTCCAGCGGCATATAGTTGGGATTGGGTTGCATGAGAAAGGATCTGCAAATCTTTTTTTCTGCGCACTTCTTTTTTTCGTACCTTGCTTCTTTTGCTACATTCTTCGAATGATTTCTTTGATCGAACTCTAGACATAGCTACTTGGTAATTCCAACCAAGATGAATTAGCTGCTAAGAAAAACTGTTTGCTTTATGCAATCTTCGCCAAAATTCTGACTTAAGCCTTAACAATTCATGTCGTATATCCTCCTGTTACTCTTCAGAATAATTGTCTTTATTTACCAGTTCATTTTCCAAAAATTCTAATTTCTGGTCGAAACTGGGCAATTGCTGGCTATCCATCAGGTCAAAAAGGTCTCGCCTTATAAGGATTCTCAGCCCTGATGGCTCTAAAATAACATTTGCCCTTAAGTAATGAAAATACCTAAATGTTTATATAATCTTTTTTCAGAATTTCTATTAAAATTTTGCTTCTTTATTTAGATTTTCTGAAGAAAAAAATCAATATTTTCCAGATTGGCGGCTATTGATTTAATATTTCTTTACTACATAATGTGGACAACCAATCATATTAAAAAAGTTATCGGGACTCATCGGGAAGTATAACTAAATCCTTATCGAATGTTGTAATTCACAGTAACAAGCAGAAAAAAATAAAGTGCATCTTTCTTATTTTTTTTTTAGAGCCGTATTCTATATTTTAAGTAATATTATGCACAGGAATTGGTTGGGGGTGCGGTCAAAATAATAAGTACAAATATGTAATATTTACATATTTTATTCTAGCCAGAATAAATTAGTGATAAATTGAATACAATCGATAGTACTAGGTCAACCTGCTCGGTGTAACCTCACTGTATCTCAAAACTTGGGTAGTCCTGTGCAGTGATATGATGTAGATTACAGAAGTCACCTTCAAACTATTTGATAGCTGTTCTAGATATGTTCAGTATCTGTTACTGAGCCACTGTAGAAGGACCTTCACCACTGACCAATTATGTGAACGAAAGGAGAGCGAATCATCGGGGCGGATTTAGTTTCCTTGAAGCTGAAGACATGGCAGAAGTTGAAGACCTGCCTGTGCTGGAAGGGTTCATCTGCCCTATCTGCAAGAGTGACCTAGGGGACGCCTCCAGGCTGCTGGCCCATTTCGAGGACATCCACTCCGAGGAACAGGACTTTATCAAATCCTTCAAGGGTAATCTTTATCTCGACCTATTGTCAGTCTTATCAGTTGTCATGTATAAGATAGCATTCAAGTCCACAATATCTTTCTATTATGAAGTATTGTAATATTCGTTTGATATTAGAACTTAGTGAAAGGTTTGCATGCTTCATATTCTGGGGTATTCACTTAAAAAGAATATCACCTATTAACACATTATGAGTGGCTAGCTTCGGATATAGGACAGTGCTGCATAGCGGGCCAATTAGACAGCTAAGCAAAATTCATGCGTGTGAAAATAAACTTGATAGACGTCTAAGTAATGGTTAGATTTTTGCTAAATTTGGTAATCGGTCTTATCTGCAACTATAATTTTATATACATTTATTTATATTTGATAAAGATTGTAGTAATTATTTAAAATGATATTTCAAAAAAATACTATTTTAAATATTTACAAAAATGATAAGGGTTTGAAGACTGTTGATAAATATATTTCAGAACTTCGTAAGATTTTGCAGGACTCACTTGTTTTATAAAAATACAATATTACTGGTCGAGTTTCTTGTGAAAAAATTATACAATAAACATTTCAAAAATATGAACTACATATATACAGGACAATATTATACTATTTATAAAGTTACGTTTAGTCAAGGCTAGTTCCTAATATTTTCCTTGAGTGTGATATTGAAGAAACAATCTCCCTAATGCAGCGAAAATTTACACATACTACACGTTAAACTTTTTTTTTTATGTTCAGTGCATACGCGACACAGTTTTTGAGGTTTCAATTCTCTGCATCATAATCATCTGCATATACATCATTATCACTATTAGAATCCATTGTCTTTAAATAAATATATACTACTTTAAAAAGTATTAGAAAAATACGAGTTGTTCTGAGAATGGAAACTCTACGAACTGTTATGGCTTCATGAATTTTGAAAATGTCGAAAATGATGAAAAGTCGAAAACAAAATATTATAAGACCTGTGTAAATAAAAAATAAATGTTCTGACAAATAATTATCAAATGGAAAGAATTAGTGAGACTCGAGAGGACAAATACTTCGTCAAACTCATAATAAACAAAGTTCGGAAATATAAAATTAGCATAAGTGAAAATTGAAAGAGAAGCAAACAAATTTTGTTATTTATGATGAATTGGTATGTTAAGTGTTATGTGTTCCTGGTAAAAATACACTGATCCATATATTTGATAAAACATTATTCTTCCCTTGTGTCACTTAAAATTACTTATTTTTAACCGGTTACTAATACCTGTCCTGCTTTTAAGTGGCAATATGCGGAATGGGTACTAGTACCTGCCCCGCTTATAAGTGGCAATTCTCACACCGGGTACAAATACCTGCCCCACTCATAATGTATTAAAATGAGTATTTACATCAGCATAAATTATTGTCGATCTAAAAGAAACTTCATACCTTTTTGATATTTCTCTTTAAACTTAATATGTTATCAGTTATGAATAACTCCTGAAACTTGCTCCTGGCTGGTTTCAGCATTGCCTCGAGTACATTCTAAATTGAATCCTGATTAATGCAAAAAGTAGACTTGTGTTGAAAAAATGTTTATATACCTATGACAGACGTGTACGAATGACTTATTTTTGCTAAAAAAGGACAGAAATCAGTGATATGCTGAATAAAAATTGTATCAGTGTATTTTCATGATGGCATAAAATGTTGTTGGTTATAATTAATATCTAAAATTCTTTTTTATAAACATTAATATGCAATTTAGAATTTGGATATTTATGCTAAAAAATTAAATTAAATTTTTATTATTATTGCATAAATTCTAGCATCATAATTACGGAGTGTACTGAATTATTTAAAAAAGTGTAAGGGATTAGGAAGAATTATGTTTAATTTCAACCTAACCATCCATAATAAGTGGCCATTGGATTTTTTAAAGGGGTTGAAAAATTCTTGGCTATGCTGTTCTTTGGATGGGATATAAAATAGAGGTCCTGAGATTATCATAAACATGCATAAGAGAAATTAAGGACTCCGACTGTTTTAGCTATCAAGTGTCATTAAATAAACAAATAATATTATTGATAAAGAAAATTATATTGATATTTTCATTTTTTAAATTTCTTACAGATTTGTACGATAAGGCCAAGAAAAAGATTCTGAAGCAAGACACTCCATCGTCAGTTAGTATAAATAACCTTCGTCAGTCATCAACTGCAAGTTTTGAGTACAGTCATGAACCTCAAGAAATCGGTAAGCCCTTTCTTCAAAGTTTTATTTGAAGTAGTGTATATTGAAATGTATTTTATAAGATTTTTTCTCTGATTGAGACTTTAAAAAATTCCAAAACTGTGATATAAAATATTATAAAATTATTAACTAGTACGAGGGTCATTCAATAAGTAAAGAGACAAATGGCTATAGCTCAAAAATGCTTTATTTCAATCTTTAAAAATTAAGCCTATTTTTCAACATAATCACCCCCCACAGTTATGCACTTGTCCCATCTTTCTTGCAGCTTCCTAATTCCCTTGGTGAAGAATTCTTTCGATTTACCCCTAAGCCACTTTTGCACCGCTTCCTTAACTTCCTCATTGTTAGCAAATCTTTCCCCACGTAGGTCTTATTTGAGTGGTCCAAACAGATAAAAATCAGATGGAGCGAGGTTGGGATTGTAGGCAGGATGAGGTTAGACCTCCCAACTTATCACGGGTCAGCTGGGCTGTATAGTCCACAGTGTTTGCTCCTGATCGCTGGTCTAACTTTGTGTTCTAGCATCTCACAGTAGTATTGGCTATTGATAGTTCACTGATCTTCAAGGAAATTGCAATAGACTGGACCCTGTGAGTCCCAAAAGATAGTCATTATCACTTTTCCGGCGGAAGGTTGAACCTTGAATTTTTTGCGAACAGGAGAGCTAATGTGTTTCTACTCCATACTCTGCTTTTATGTTGGGTAAGAAATTAAAGAATTGATCCGACAAAACGATGATGTTAAGGTTATGTTGACATAAAATGATGAACTGACATGAAATGATGCTAACTTACACCCCTGAAAAGATTGTACACATTCATTAAATAGTTTTAAAATTATAGAATTTGTCTCTTTACTTATTGAATGACCCTCGTAGATAAATTTGTCTTTTAGTTCTTATTATAAACATTTTGGATTATTTTTTTTGTCATGATTTTTAATGTTTTCTTTTGTGAGATAATTGTTAAGCATAATTTTCCTTTGGCTATCAAAATTTTCTCTTCCCTTTCTTCAGTATTTTCTAGAAAAAGATGAGTGAGCTGTGCGTTTTTGATACTGTATTTAATCTTTTATTAACGAAGTTGAAAAATATGTATGGCTGTCAAGAAACTTTTATAGAAAGTTTGGAGATTTCCTTTGGTAATTCAGTGATATTCACTTAGCTGAACAACAAGCGGTAACGAAAATTAAAAGTTGGTACCTGCAATTCAGGGCTTGCAAAGCTATTGCCGTCTTATTCTATCTTCTAGTAAAAAAGTAACTGTGTAAGATTTTTCAAAACATTTTCTGCTATCAAAGATTCCAACATTACTTTTCAGGGTTTCGAATCCAATCTTGCTTTAAGATCTAGAAATGCCATACCACTGTTTTTGTCTCTGTTTCTTTTTCTGCCATACTTGTTAGCACGAAGATATGTCCTCGAACCTACCGCCCAGGACCAAAGCCTGCTTAAATGGGGTAAGGAATTATACCCTGATTGCAATTTATTATTTTCTATATATGAGCCGTTTATTTTAAAAGTGGCCTAAGTCCATTTATCTTCAAATCGAGATATTTGAGGGTTTGCGTTTCAATGAATTTAAAAATATACGTACAGGATACTATTGAGTCATACTGCTTAAGTGTATCTAAGGGTGTTAAATTTGTTGTTCCTATTAAAATAGTGAAAATTGTTAAGTAAATAATATGCGTTTTCTTATCAAGAATGGAATTAGGCCACTTTCAAAATTAACAGTCAGATTCATTATAAATTGAAGGTGCCTAAGTCTATTCAACGTAATTTAAAATGCTTCAAATTGAAAAAACAATACTGAATTAATTTTAAATATCTTTAAAACACTTTTAAAATATGAACGTGCTTTTTTCCCTTCCTCAGATAATATTCTTTATGATCCAACCAGCATCCCATTGCCTACATTTACAAAGTTCAATACTCGTTTTAAGCGTCCTTCACTTATTTTAAAAGTATCCAAAAAGAATTTTTTACAGACGAGAACTTTTCCCTTTTTAGAATTTAGTAAATACCTATAACTCCAAATTCTTGGCGAACCTTTCCCGTTTCTTGGACGTTGTTACATAATTTTTCGCTCGACAGCTTCTTAAAGCAATACATTTTGTATGCTAAAATCTCCCAAACCCCAAAACTTCTCAAAAACATTCTTTCTTTCTTCTTCATTGTAATTTTTTTGTGCAAGCATTCCGACAACGGCAATCTTTGTTTTCGAAAAAACGTTTCAGGTACAACATTTCCGTTCAATCTTTAGCACTTTTTGGATGTGTGATTCATCAATCTTTTCTCCATTGCTATTCATATCTTCATCCTCTGAAGACGACTATTGTTCTATAATTCTGTTTCTTTTTCGATTTTTTTTTTAAAGCATTACTTACTATTTCTTAGTCTTGTTATGTTCTTCCATATGAGTGAAATAATTTCTAAAATTTAATATTAGATTTTAAGTTTTATATTAATTGAACTTAACTTAAAGGTTAACTTGTAAATACTAATTAATTAAATTACCTTCACCACTATTTTCCGACAATATCAATAGTAAATATCTTGATTTAAGTTTAAATGGAGTTAGGCCACTTTCAAACTACACGGTTTCATTAATGAAGTAACTCTGAAAACTTATGTGTTAAGAATTATAAGCAGCCTGAAATGCTTTACTGATAAATAACATAAAGTTGTGCATGTAACCATGATTGAAAAAATTGAAAAATAAAGTTAGGCCACTTTCAAAGAAAACGGCTCATATATTCTACTTCTCTGCCCTTCCTGTACTGCATTAACTCATTTTATCTCACTGCCCCCCTAAAATGGGGCAGTGATATAATCATGCTTTCAGTTTTGTTGCGGCCACAGGTAATTTTATTAAATAACTAAAAAAAATTGTTAGACAAAATTAATTGTTTATAGCCAGTATAAACAAATTGTTTATAGCGGCCCAGTAGCTACGTTTGGTATTAGCCAATACCAAGCATAAGCCGGGCCAGTATAGCCTTACGTGTGCCGTAAGAGAGACAGGTGAGGTAGCAGCTACCTAAGGAAATTGATCGAGCCAGGCTCAAAAAAAACTGCTCCAGGAGCACAGAAAGTTGGTCCAGATAGACAAGTTGATTCCACAAAGACGGTAGAGGACATTAATATTCATTTTTTGTATATATTTCGAGTGGAAGTTCTAAGAGATATTAATTTAGTTTTTTTCTTTTAATTGTTTTTATTGTAACCAGAGGCATATATATTTATTTTATTTTTTTTTTTAATTCAGGATTTTTCTTTCTTTTTTATTAAATGTTGACAAGGATCTTATTTATTTTTTTGTTTTCGATAAAAAGGAAATTATTTGTAAATATTAATTCATTTAAAGTTGTGTTACAATAAATATATTGTATTTAAAATTAAAATCATATTTAATTCTGCAATTACCAGAGATTTATATTTAAATAAGGTTTAGTTTGAGGAAATTCTAAATTCAGAATTTCCAAGCTGCCTTAACATTTGGTCCCGTCCGGGCCGGATATATACTAGCATATTTACATTACAGTTAATGTTAATACTATTTCGTGAGGTCCTCCGCTTTGCAGAATTATCTATTATACAACTATAAACATAAATTGCTTAGTTATTATTCTATTATTATTTCATTTTATTCTATTACATAATTGTTCTATCGTTACGTTCACATATTTACAGTGTTTTCTTTTCAGTGTATTATTTTTATAGTTTTCATCACTAATATTTTCATTTTTTATTCTCATTTTATATTCATTATATTATTCTATAATTAATATATCACCATATATAATTATTCTAACGCTATAAACAGATATTTATAATTTTTTCTTTCAGTATAATACTTTATATTACTTGGAGAAAAAAAAATATTGTTGTCTTTTCAGTGGCCCGTCTGTAAGCACATTCCGCAAGCCTTTCTTTTTATCTATTAAATAATTTTTCGTTTTTTCTAATTATTTTCTTTTAATATTAATTCAATATGGAGAAACTTAGTGCTAAAGAAACCGCCCAAATTAGTAGTTTACGGTCTAAACTTAATAACTTAGCACATAAAATAAAAGATATTGCAGAACAAGGTCGACAAATTGCTACAAAACCAGAAGCTCTCTTTTTATTCAAAGGCATGTATAAGGAGTTGAGGCCATATTTTTGTACATTTAACGAAACCTATGATAAATTATCGGAATTATTTTTTATAGCTGAGTTAGGGGCGCATTTTCCATCTGAAAGTGATAAGAAACTTCAACAAGCTGCAGAAAAATATTATTATGAGTCGTGTGCAATATATGAAGAGCACATGAATCCAACTCCGCCATCTTTAAATATGGCTAGCGTCACCAACACTGCTGCTCTCAATACTAATTCTGTTTCACTAAATGATTCGCGCATTGTTAGGGCGCGTCTTCCGCAAATTAATTTACCATTATTTGATGGAACTCAATCTGATTGGCTTATATTTCATGATACTTATAAATCGCTTATCCATGATGAGATTTCTCTTTCAAAAATAGAAAAATTTCATTTTCTTATTTCATGCTTAAGAGGCCCAGCCCGCACATTAATAAAGGGAATTCAGTTTTTAGAAGGAAATTATGACCAGGCTTGGAAGCTACTGACAGATACATATAATGATAAGCGGCGCCTGGCTAGTACTTATTTAAAATCAGTACTTAATTTCACACCCTTCCGATCTAAACCCACAGCTAGCAGTTTGAAACACTTTCAAACAACGGTGATCGAAAGCATAGCCTCTTTTCAAAATCTAGAACTTCAAGATCCCGAAAATTTTATTCTCTTTTTCTTGGTGCTTCGTTGCCTAGATCCCCAGACAAGAAGAGACTTTGAAAACAAATACTCCCATTTGGATTTTCCCTCTTATGAAAATCTCAAGGATTTCATCAGATCGGAACTTAGATCTTTGGAGATGACTTTTGAAGACTTCGATCAAAAGGGCACCAACATTGTAAAAAAATATCCCTTTCCTGAGCCTAAACGGTGTTTACTATTTTCGGAAGGAGGCAAAGAAACAAGTGATCGACCAAGATATAGTAAGGGGCCTGATAGGGAAATTACAGGAAGCAAGGAGGCTTGTCCTGTTTGTAAATCGTCGCATTCATTATATCATTGTAATACATTCAAAGTTGCAACTGCACAGGCGCGCATTAATTATTTAAGAAATTGGAGCGGTTGCACTAATTGTTTTTCAACAAGACATCACAAAAACCGCTGCACATCTACAAAAAACTGCCGAATTTGCAATCGCCGTCATCACAGCTGGCTTCACGTGGATTCATCGGAACCGGAAGGAAAAAGAGCCACAACAATGCCACAAAATACTAAAGATGACAATACAAGGACTTCAATGGGAATTGCTTTTTCTTCCACCGCAATTAGCAGTGAAGAGTCAATGGAAGGTGCCATACTTTCCGGCATCACAAAAGGAGAATCTTTCGTACTACTAGGAACAGCATCAGCCAGGATAAAAGATCTTAATGGGGATTATCAGACAATCCGTCTGCTTTTGGATTGTGGAGCTCAGCGCTCTTTTATCACAGAATCATGTGTGAAACGTCTAGCCTTACGTCCGAGAAAGAATAACCAGGTTTTCTGCGGATTAGGTAACAATCCTATTACAGAAGGCAAACATCAAGTAACATGCATCTTGGTCCCTCGTGATAGTCTTCATCCACAGCTACAAACAGAAGCCGTAATTGTCAAGGAAATAACGACTCACATGCCAAATTCCATATTGCCTCAACATGTGATAAATTATTTTAAGGACTTCAACCTAGCAGATCCTCACTTTTGGAAAACCGGCGAAATCGATTTTTTACTAGGAGCAGACTTGTTCAGCGAAGTGATTGTAGGAAGGTCCACGATTACTCCAAAAGGATTCCCGAATGCTTTGGAATCAGTATTCGGCTGGATTATCTGTGGGTTAGTTGATAGCTGTAGTCCATTCAACAACGTTTCAGAGAACTCAAATGCACTATTGGCCGTTATGCCGTCTTTGAACGATTTAATGGACAAATTTTGGAGGGTGGAAGAAATCCATTCATCAATTCCCAAAAGCCCTGAAGATAAGTATTGTGAAGAGCACTTTCAGAAAACACATTCTCGAACTACTTCAGGTAGATATATGATACGCCTACCCTTCAAAAATCTTGAGAGACCTGACTTTGAAAGTTCAAGAAAGTCAGCATTAAATCGGTTTTATAAAATGGAAGCGCGTCTACTCAAAACTCCAACACATCAAAAAGAATACTCTACGGTTATAAATGAATATCTGGAACAAAATTTCCTCACTGCAAAACAATCAGAAAAGGCAAATTTTTTACCGCATCATGGAGTGATCAAAAACAGTAGCTCAACAAAACTGCGCATTGTTTTTGATGCATCAATGCCAACTCCTAAGGGTTCCTTAAATAGTCATCTTTTAACAGGTCCTAAACTTCACTCAGACATTCAGAACATAATCCTTACTTTCAGAACCTTCCAAATTGCATTAACATCGGACATTTGCAAGATGTACTTACAGATTATGGTGCATCCCGAAGACCGCATTTATCAGCATATGTTTTACCGTTCAGATCCTTCAGAGAAGGTCCAAGAATATGAATTAAATCGGTTAACATTTGGAATGTCTTCATCCCCTTTCCTTGCTTTACGGGTAATCAAACAATTAGTTACTGATGAAGGTTCCGAATTTCCTATGGCCGCAAGGGCCTTACAAAATAATCTTTATGTAGACGACATACTGGCAGGGGCTGATAATGTTGAAGAGACCTCACAGCTATATAAAGAACTCAATGAATTGTTAGGATGTAACGAAAAATAAATAAACAAAAAAAAAAAATTTTTTTTATTTAATAAAACTCATTAAGTAATAATCGAAGAGGGCTTAATATATTTTTGTATATAATTAATATATATATTGTTTTAAAAGCTTTGTATTAGTTTTTTTTATTGATATAATATTTTTTTATTTAGCTATAAAAATAATTATGTTTTATTTTAAAAGAAGAGACGGGACCGAAGTAATTAATTGAAAAACAGCTGTTATTAAGGCATTTGTTTTTTTAAGAAACAACGAAGGAAAAGAGAGGAGATGTTCGCTAGCGTTCCACGAGTGATGATAAAATGAGACTGTTTTAGTGATTAACGTAGTTGTGGTCTATATCGCTAAATATCAGAGAATTGAAGAATAGTGGCGTTCACGGAAGAGATTCCGGTGACGAGAATCGCCAAGCCGAGTGGCTACTGGCAACAAAGCTACGAGAAGACAGGCGAGTCAAGAGAACAGACTGGAGATATTTTTCTTTTAATTTCTTTGTTAAACCTTGCTTTTTTTTTTATTGTATAGTTGTTATAAGTTTAAATTGTTTCTAGTTGTGTGAATAGAGTTAGATTTTGATCAGGCCTGACTACAGAAATTGTGAGTAAATTTTATTTTTAATATCGTAGTGTTAATTAAAAGTTTCTTTTATTTGAGTTTATTTTGTTTTGTTCAATTTCTTTTTAACTTACCATTAAGTAGTTCATAAGTGTAAATTGCAAATTGTATTTTATGTACAGCCCTCTCCGAGATTTTAAGGTAATCTTCACTTATTAAATTTAAATTATTTTTTTTTTATTCAGATTGCTTTAGGTTTTCGCTATTTCCTTAAAATAAATAGCGTGGCGCCCCTTAATTTATTTCAATTTTTTTAAATCACTAGTCATTTAAGAACCCGCCCGTCTCCACTGAGCTACCACCTTTTTTGTTACGATTGTTTTATTTATTTATAACCAATTAACATCTTTTTTAACGTAACAAGGAAGAGGAGGATTTGTCCTAAGAAAGTGGGCCAGCAATTCAAACGACATTCTACAATCCATACCAGAAAACAGGAGGGACTCACCTTTAGAATTTTCAACTCCTGAAGATTCCTCCATAAAAATATTAGGCATGATGTTGGACCCCCAATCTGACCAACTTTATTACTCTGTTCAAAAACCAATATTGTGTACTACAAAAAGAGCAGTTTTATCCACCATAGCAAGATTATATGATCCTTTGGGTTATTTAGGACCAGTCATTTTTAAAGCAAAATTATTTATGCAAAAGCTTTGGGGATTAAAATTATGCTGGGACGAACCTTTGCCGACTGCCTTAAGTCAACAGTGGAGTAATTTTTTAAATCATCTAAACAGTTTAGAAAAAATAAGGATTCCCAGGCCTATCTTGCATGCAAGAACTCAACAATCAGATATAATCGGCTTCGCTGACGCTTCTTCATTCGGATACGCAGCAGTGATCTACCTACGGTCTATGAATATCGAAGGACACGCTAGCATTCATCTGTTAGCTTCAAAGACGCGGGTGGCTCCGTTGAAAACTTTAACAATACCCAGACTCGAATTGTGTGCAGCCCTATTGTTAGTGAAGCTAATACAATCTCTACAGAAGGTATTCGAAAAAATACCACATAATACAATTTATCTCCTTTCAGACTCAAAAGTGGTACTTAGTTGGTTAGCTACTCCACCCCACAAACTAAAAATTTTTGTAGCCAATAGAGAGGTACAAATATCTCAGTTGTCACTGTCAAATAAATGGTACCACGTAAAATCAGAGGTCAACCCGGCCGATGTAGCGTCGCGAGGGCTTCTACCGTCGTTACTTAAAACCAATTCCTTATGGTGGGAAGGACCAGCCTGGCTAAAACAAGATCCTTCCACTTGGTTTATTAGTAAAATCATCGATCCTGATTTCAGTAAACTTCCGGAGACAAAGGAAGAGTCTATCCACATCTTAAGCCAGTCGAATTCATCAAGTTGTTATTTTAATTTAGTAGAAAGAATTTCCACATTCCAGAAACTACAGAGAATAATGGCGTATGTTCTGAGATTCATAATTAATGCATCACGAAGTACCACACCCAAGACTGGAAGCATCAAACTGAGGGAGCTTCATGATGCAACCATGATTTGCATAAAATTGACGCAAGGCCAATATTTTCAAAATGAAATTAAACTTATTCAAGCTGAGGAATCAAACCAAACAAGACTTGCATCACTAGCACCCTTTCTAGATACACAGGGTATCCTCAGGGTGGGCGGTCGCCTCAAGAATAGTCCTTTGGGTTTCGAAGAAAAGCATCCCATTATTCTACCGCCTAAAGCACATCTCACCTCATTAATCATTGATCATCTTCATAAAATGTATTTGCACGCCGGCCCTCAGCTACTTCATTCTCTGATATTAAGAAAATATTGGATAATATCAGCACGAAAAGTCATCCGGTATCGGGTTCATCAATGCCTAAAATGTCATCGCTTAAGAGCCACCAACATTACTCCATTGATGGGAAGTTTACCCTCATATCGCTTTGAGCAGGGAAGGCCATTCATAAATGTAGGCATTGACTTTGCAGGTCCGTTTCTGATAAGAGAATCCATGCGTAGGAAATCTCAAACTAGAAAGGCATACATATCCTTATTTATTTGTATGAGTACAAAAGCAATTCATCTTGAGGTAGTCTCCGATCTTACTACAAATTCCTTCATTGCTGCCTTAGAGAGATTTATAGCACGATGAGGAGTTCCTTCTTGCCTTTTCTCCGATAATGCTACTAATTTTGTGGGTGCCAGTAGACAAATTAAGGAACTTTGGAGTTACTTCAGAAAAACGGAAACACAGGAAAGAATTTTGAATTTTTGCAATTTAAAACAGATAGAGTGGAAATTTATTCCTCCTGCTACTCCACATTTTGGAGGACTATGGGAAGCTGGCGTTAAATCCATGAAGAGCCATTTGATGAGAGTATTACACGAGCGAATGCTTAATTTTGAAGAATTGAGCACAATAGTGACGAACGTCGAATCTATTCTAAACTCACGTCCTATTTGTCCACTCACTACTACTCCAGACAATACAGACGTGTTAACTCCGGGCCACTTTCTCATTGGAGGACCTCTATTGGGGACTCCTGACATAAACTTACAAAGTGTACCACTCAACAGATTAACCCGATGGCAGCTGGTCAAAAGGTCAATACAGGATATCTGGCAGAGATGGCGCATGGAATATCTAAATACTCTTCAGCAAAGAGTAAAATGGCGCAGGAACGTTCCTAATGTAGAACCAGGAATGATGGTGTTGCTGCGAGAATCCAACGTGCCTCCTCGATGTTGGCCAATAGCACGGATTCTTGAAACCTATGATGCGCATCGTAAAATTGAAGACAGCATCAGGGGAGTATGTAAGGCCAGTAGCAAAGGTATCCCCTTTGTTCAACGGAGAGGAGAACGTTTAAATGTTCAAACTTACTTAAGTAATAGGTTTAAAATTTTTGTTAAAAATTTGGTGGGCGGAATGTTGCGGCCACAGGTAATTTTATTAAATAACTAAAAAAAATTGTTAGACAAAATTAATTGTTTATAGCCAGTATAAACAAATTGTTTATAGCGGCCCAGTAGCTACGTTTGGTATTAGCCAATACCAAGCATAAGCCGGGCCAGTATAGCCTTACGTGTGCCGTAAGAGAGACAGGTGAGGTAGCAGCTACCTAAGGAAATTGATCGAGCCAGGCTCAAAAAAAACTGCTCCAGGAGCACAGAAAGTTGGTCCAGATAGACAAGTTGATTCCACAAAGACGGTAGAGGACATTAATATTCATTTTTTGTATATATTTCGATTGGAAGTTCTAAGAGATATTAATTTAGTTTTTTTCTTTTAATTGTTTTTATTGTAACCAGAGGCATATATATTTATTTTATTTTTTTTTTTAATTCAGGATTTTTCTTTCTTTTTTATTAAATGTTGACAAGGATCTTATTTATTTTTTTGTTTTCGATAAAAAGGAAATTATTTGTAAATATTAATTCATTTAAAGTTGTGTTACAATAAATATATTGTATTTAAAATTAAAATCATATTTAATTCTGCAATTACCAGAGATTTATATTTAAATAAGGTTTAGTTTGAGGAAATTCTAAATTCAGAATTTCCAAGCTGCCTTAACAAGTTTAATGTAAGCGATTCTTTGCATTCAAAACTGGTTTCACACTAAATCGGAACCACAGAGTGAATGCCACAGTATAACATTCCTTATGTGATTTATAGTTTTCCACTAAACAAAGGATTATTAGCATCGAGTGCTATAAAAAGTAAGTAATTTTTTTTCAAGAGCAGCGATTATTGTGTTTTAATTTTCTGACTATAATACTACTTTAAAATGTATGTAATTAGGATTAGTAATCATCAATATATATTATAAAGCAAAGTGTTCAATGTGCGTGCCGAAAAGGCTCAAAAACGACTACACCTACTATATGGAATGTTATGTCGTCGCATTGCTCTATTGCCCCTAACGATGAAGAAGGTTTCAGTTTTCATTTTAACTGAGTAATGTTGAAGGGACAAGGGCTGTAATTAGCCCCTCTAATAAGCCCAGGCGAGTTAATGAATGAAAAAATTTAGTTCGACATTTGGAAGCCAGGAGCGCTAGCTAAGCTCAATTCATAAGGTTATCGTTCATTAGTTCGCTTTGTTATGGTTTTAGCTTCAGCTGTTTTCTTTAAATTACACGAGATTATGTATAAATAATTATTTTTTCCTTTTTATTTTTAAATAAGGTCATTACATTTCTGCAATGAATTGAAATTAAAACAAAACCAACTGGATTCCTAAGCGAATTAGTTTTTACAGAAGAGGAAAGGATTGGTCGAAACATTGCCTTTAATCAATATGCAATATAAGAGTAAATTTACAACAAAAGAAAAATTGCTTATTAGTGCAGTGAGCGAATAAAAACTAACATTGAATAAAATAGATAACCTATAGATAATATGAATAAAATAGATAACCTATAGATAATATAAATAAAAGATATAACCTAATGGAATATATGTATATCGAAAATAAAGTGTTCATATAATATTTCTGTTTAATAGTTCTGTTCTGTTCGTAAATTTTCAACTGAATTCGAAAAAGGAGAAGTTACTTGATAAGGATGCGGTATCGTCATGAGAATGGTCTCAACGGAATCAGAACATAGAAACCATAAAAAATAATTTTTCTTAATCTAGAAAAGGGAAGAAAATGCATTAAGAGAACCGCATTAATAGGATCGGCATTAATATGGGCGGTTTCTAAATTTACCACTAATACTAAACTGAAGTTTCAGGATGGTACAAATTTTGTTTTAATCATGATTAATTTTGGTCTATTTTTCTGTACTATTACATTTTAAAGTTATTCTTTCATTCCACCTATTCCACAAGTCCCTGAGCGAAGCCGGGCCCCACAGCTAGTACCAAATATATCAAACATTTGTAACTTAGGGGATTTATCACAGGTTTTATTGGGTGCCCAATTTTTGGGGCAGTGGGATCGTTTGTCTAAACATTCTTTTTTTACTTTATTTTTGAGAATATTCACAGTTGAAGGAGCTGTTTCGCTAATTGAACCTAGTGATGAAGCATTTAGAGCAACAGTGTATGTAAAGGGGCCAGATATCCACCTAAATGTTAACAATCTGAGCTTTTGTAAACATGATCCTGATTTGGCCATTGATGAGGCAATGATGCCTTATTTTGGTCGGCATGGGGCAATGCAACATGTCCAAGGAAAATTCATTAGATTTGGGTACAAAGTGTTGCTTATGGTTCAGTGCGAACCATACCAGCAAGTTCAGTGTGAACCATAACAATAATTAGAGGGCCTGTAATTCTTGATATAGGGTCAGACATACCAGTAAACGACAGCTATATGTTGATCGTCGAACCCGTCCAGCAGGCCAAAAGGTGGAGTGCTGCGGAGAAAAAAAAAGAAGGTACTAATTGACCAACCTTTTGTTGTGGCCCAGTAATGATCAGCTGGACGAAAATATTCCAAAATTTCGAGTCAACATCCAATCAAAAAAATGCAACGCAGAAAACAAGCACCAACCGCTCGACCAAGGCTTCACACCAGCGCTTGGAATAGAGTTCCTAATGATGTCAGGCTCGAGGGGCATGGTCATATAATAATTTCTAGTCCAACCCAAATCAGGTGTGGTCATTGTAAAGAGACGTACAACAAAAAATGTAATGTTGATTGTCATGCGAATTGCTTTGAAATTTTTTATTCCTAGTTTTATCTCTTAGATATTACTTCATGTTATAAAAATGCGTTTTATTATGTAAATTTTAAAGTTCTTTTTGTAGTTTGTAAATAAATGTAATTTTAAAAAATGTTTATTAATTTATAATTGAGCTGTACCTTTCCTTTCCCACTGCCCCGATTTTGGAGCAGGGGGTAAAACCCCCCCAGGTGATGTTTTTGAGTTGATATTTTGCACGTACATTATTAACCCTCCGGCGGGCGTGCCTATTTGAGTTACATCAGCGGGCGCGCTCTTATGTTTGGACCACATCTTTGTTTTCTATATATTTTATTAGAAAACAAGCAATAACTTACTTTTTTTTTTTGTTATTTACTCGTTGCTTATGTTTCCATACCATTCTTATACCATTATCCATATCCATAATCCTTATACCATTTCTAATGAGTGAAGATTATAAGATGTATAAAGAAAAGGATGGCAAAAAATAAAATAAATTAAAATAGCTTTGGCGATAAAAAAACACAAAAAAAACAACAACTTACAATTGGTAGTAAAATGTATAGAGATAATATAATAATAAATTGCTTATTAGAATAAATGTTGCTCATATGAACATAGGAATAATGGTGGAGGATGGTTGACCGTTGTTATAATGAAGAGGAAATGGTCGGGAGTGCGGTCAAAATAAATAGCATTAATATGTAAGAATCACATATTTTATTTTTGCCAACATTACGTTCATCGTTCGTTCATAAGTGCTCGAATTGTAATAATAAACATTGGTATAGATGTAAGGGTTAATGTTTCAAGAATACTAATTCAGTAAAACAAGACTAAAAAAAAATTTATGTGTAAAAATATTTCAAACAATATTAGACAACATAAAAACCAAAATACTTGCTTTTTAATTTGTGAAGAAAGTGCAGAAAACGATAAATAATTCAGCAGAGATTGACTGAATCTGTAACATGAAAGGGCGCGCCGCAGTGTTTGGACCGCACTTACAGACCTCCTGTATATAAATAGCATTAATATGTAAGAATCACATATTTTATTTTTGCCAACGTAACGTTCATTCATAAGTGCTCGAATTGTAATAATAAACATTGGTATAGATGTAAGGGTTAATGTTTCAAGAATACTGCATATAAGGTTAACAAATACGTAGAACCCCCAGCTCACTGATTCAATTAGTATTCTTAATATTTTGACAAATGTTCAGATCGCGGTCCAAATGCTGCAGCGCGCCCGCCGGAGGGTTAAGTTGGGATGAAATGGTTTAATTTATTGTTGTCTTGATTTTTTCTGCCTCTTCGCTTTGCCCATTCACTATTATAGAAGAGAGAAAATATAATTATACATTTTTCTTTGTTCTAGGTGCCATGCGCAGCCGTAAGAAAAAATTTGATGCTATACGAGATGAGCGAATGCAGCGGCTTGCAGTCCCTACAAATCAGCTGATCATAAGGTTGGGAAAGCTTCTTGAAAATATGCCAACCGACCATCTCAAAAGGAAAGGTATATTTCGATATTTTTATTTAAATTTAAATATAAAATCATTATTGTTAGTTGGCAAAACCTTGGAACCACTAAAGCGTAGGCTTCTCTAACTGTTTTTGCTCCTGGTTTAAGCAATATTACAAAAAGGAAGATTTATTAAACAATTGGTGACAACCAGGGATTTGAAAATATAAGTCAACTTTTATTTTTAAAAAGTTTGTTATATTTATTTTTTTTTTTTTACCCTACTTGAAGTTTTTATTGAACATTCACTTTTTCATTATGAAAAGTTTTTGATAAAGTTATCTTAAAACTTTTATCCAAATAACTTTTTCCGTAAAAGTTCATTTCAAAAAGTTATTCTGAAACTTATTCATAAAAAGATTTTATTCAAAGAAAACAATTTCGGAAATGCAAAAATTTATTTTAATAGATTACAATTTTTAATATTATGTAAATATGTATATTATTTTTAAACTAAAAAATTATCTTTCAGTACAGTTAATTATCATAGATGTATAAAGTATAATATTTTTACTTAATATAAAACTATTTAGATTATTATTCAACAATTATCATTTAACTAGCTTAGCTAGGGTGCCCGGCTTCGCTCCGGTAATAACAGAAAAACTTTAAAATTAAAGGAAATATAGAACAAAATAAGTTTACTTTTTCAAATCATCATTGGCACTTTGGCTTGTCACAACTTCTGGATGACATATTTAAGTGATTATATTTTGAAATATGATTTCTCGGTATATCTGAAATCTTACTACTTCATTACAAGCTTTGAGACATTGAGTAATGATTTTTCCTTAGTTTGTCATAGGATCAAATGGTTGCACTTCTCAAAAAAATCTGGTGCGTGCGCGCAACACAACTTTCACTTACTAACCTACTTAGATTAGAAATTGATTGTTTTGTTAATTGCCACTTCTCAAAGTCTCACATTTTTCCACATTCATTTCTTATTTTTGTTTTTATTTGCTCTATAAAAAACACTAATATTGTTTATTTTTTCTCTCTTCTTATTTTTTATTATTTCAGGTTATTCATACATCCAACGTCTATTATACATTGTTCTGTAAATAGAATGAAAAATGTTTTTAGATACTTGAAAATGGACAAACAAAAGTCCGAAACGTTGTACTTATAAATGAAAAATAAAAAGGACAGTTGAATAGATGCTGGATGTATAAATAACCAGAAATAATAAAAAAAACACAAAGTAACCAATTATTTTTATTATAAAATAAAAATTTTTACTTGAGATAATTCGGCATTGCTGTTTTTCAGAAAATCGAAAAAAAACGAAAAAAGTTATTAAATAAAGTACCCCCTCCGTTTGACCAATTTTGACGAAATTTTTGCTGTCACATCGCGGGCATATGCATACAATAAATACCCAATTTCTGGTTCGTACGGTTAACAGTTTCTGAGCTAGTCTGTTCACACACAGACCATTTCGTGGGACTTGGTTATTTGGACTCATGGGACCCCAAAACGTGTATTTCCGTTGAAAACCGGAAGTCGAAATTTTTCACGATCGCAATACTTTCCCTTACTATATATTTCATATATAGGTAAGCGGGGACTACGTGTCCCTGCACCTACCCACTATTTTTGGCCTCATCCAATTTCCATCACCGATATTTAGCCTCTACCCTTGGAGCCGAGGACTACGCTCGATTTTTTTTTTTTTATTTTTAATATTTCGGTCTAATTAGTCCTTTCTACTCTTTCGATTTAATTTGCAATTTTTATACTGCCTAACACTCCGTTCTCGTTCAATTTGTATGCTTTCTAGGTATGATAACTCAAGCCAGAAAATACGGTTAAGGGGGTGGGTAAGAGCGGTTACACCGATTTTTAATATTATTCCCGCTTGAATCTTAATAATAAAAAAAAAAAAAAAAATCGAGCGTAGTCCTCGTCCTAGCGTAGTCCTGCGTGCTGTGCGGGTCCAACGCACTTCTCATTGGGGAGGAGAGAAGGTCCTGTACCCGGAAGACCACCAGAGAGGGCAGAGGCTGAAGAAGGTGATTCATAAACAAGAAGAGCAGGCTGTGTGCACAGCTTATGAAAAATTTGGTTATTGTTTTACTGGCAGCAGTTGGTTGCTATCCAGAAATGGATAGCATCCAACTACTGCCAAAACCCGTATTGCCTTTCAGGCACGGTAGGGATGGCAATAAATAAATAAATAAATATAATAATATAGGTAAGTGAAAGTAAAAATGATAATATTATTGTTCTCTTTTACCTGTTTAGATATTTAAAATTAAAAATTCCTGCAAACATTTTTTTTTTTTTTCTTAATTGTGAAGCCCTATTTCAATTATGAGAATTCGCAGTTTGCTGTGTTGTTGTTGGAACAGTTACGAACTGCTTTGTTACTTGTTCGTGACTCTTCGAGAATCTTCTACGCTTTTTAGGAACCTTCTAGACTCTTCTAATTCAGACTAAATATAAGGAGCAATGGACCGGAGTCTTAGTCTTGCATTGAAGATTGAATGATATGGTTACTTATCTGTTACTGTGTCATTACAAGTTGATGTTGATGTTGATTAAGTTTTGAGAAAGACATGAGTTTTTATTGTTTGTTTGACATTGTCAATTGTTATTTTCATTTAATAAAAATGATTTAAACCCACATAAGTGTTACTATATGTATTTGAAATTATTAATTGTTATATTTGATAAGTGATCTAATAAATTGTGTAAGGGTGTTAGAATTATTTTATCTTTTAGCTCACGAACAAAACATAGTTGCTTGGCTCGACGGAGAAACGGTAGACCGATGCCCGAACTGTGCTGGTTCATTCTACCTGGCGAGGCGGAAGCACCATTGCAGGACCTGCGGTAGCATAATGTGTAACGATTGCAGTCACTTTATGTCGTTGAACACAGCAAGTCAGTAATCCTTTTTATTGTTATAATAAAAACTTATAAATATATCTGTTTATTTTTAGAATATTGATATTATGTATTACTGGCTGTATATACCGGTTTCACCCGGAGAATATGATTTTTAAATCTATAAAATCTATAAAGTGACTTTTATCGACTCAAACGGTCGATTTAGTAAAAACCAATATAAAGCGAGATCAAAACTATTTTTATAACAATAAAGAATATCAGCTGAAGATCGGCTGAAGTTATGCAATTTTAATATGGACAGTTGTTAGCACCTGGTATCAAAGAACCACTGAGCGAAATTTGGAGAATTTAGTACAAACGGTGTGGATTTCTATAAAGAACAGACAAACAAATAAATAAACAAACAGAATTTCATATTTATTTATATGAGTATAGATCACAACATTATAGAATTTTCTGCCTCTGGAAATTCCCTAATGAGATACCTATGGTTTTTTTTTTTTAATACATGCAAAGTGTTTGTGATATGAGGTAAATATTTTTATTTATATAAACTATATATTAGACCAACAAAGTATATTTATAAAATAGGCATGTTTAATTTAGCAGTGCATATATAGCATGACAACAGTTGTATTGTACCTCTAGTGTGCATGCACGAAAACTGACGTCAGATCCCAGCCAATGAAATGCCATTATAACCGTGATTATAACCACACTTGTTTTGTCTGCTTTGTTTATACTTTACCGCTTATTGTATTATTCTAAAATGGAAAATCCTTCTACTAGTCGGAGTACTCCAAAAAAGAGCGTGACAAAGAAAGTTATAAAAAGGCAAGCCAGGGAAATAATATTTCGTGTTCACGAATATTTAGTGAAAAATAAAAAAGACTATAATTTAAACTATAATGTTATGAACTCAGTATGTGAAATAACTGGATATTCGAGATCTTCAATAAGCAATATAGTGAAAGAAGGAAGAAAAATGCTTCAAGAGGATGGTGAATTAAAGTTTAGTACACCAAAATCTAGGGGTAAGTCAAAAAACCCAAAAGTTATTATTGATTCATTTTCAGAATCTTTAATAAGAAGAAAAATCCATCATTTTTATTTCATCAAAAAGCAGTGTCCCACAATAAAGAAATTACTATTATCTTTGAAGTTTGATGGTGAGGTAGACTGCAGCAGAGAGTACCTTAGAAGAAAATTAAAGACAATGGGTTACAAATGGAAGAAGTGCCAAAGTAATAGAAAAATATTATGCGAAAAACAGGAAATAGCTGCATGGAGGATAAGGTACCTTCCAGAAATAAGAAATTTTAGAAAAGCAAATAGATGCATAATTTACCTAGATGAAACTTATCTCCAGGCAACACATACGGTGCAAACTTGTTGGCAAAGTCCAGATGAAATGGGTGCAACAGCTAATATTTCTAAAGGACCGAGGCTAATAATTGTTCATGCTGGAGGTGAGTGTGGTTGTATTCCTAGTGCATTACTAATATTTAAATCCAAAGTAAAAAATCAGGATTACCATGGAGACATGAATACTGAAAATTTTTTGAAGTGGTTTAAAGAAAAATTGATTCCAAATCTTCCTCCAAATAGTGTCGTTGTAATGGATAATGCCTCTTATCATTGCAAAGTAAAAAATAAAAAACCTAATAGTGCAAATTTAAAAAGGGAAATATTAGAATGGCTTGTAGAGCAGGAAATACCACACAATTCTGACATGAGGAAACCTGAATTATTAAATTTGTGTAAAGACTATTATATTAAAAAAATTTATATTGTGGAAGAAATACTCAATGAATTAGGCCATGATTTGTTATATTTGCCTCTATATCACCCAGAGTTAAATCCTATTGAACTTGTATGGGGTGATATAAAAAATAAAATAGCTAGTGAATGCCTATCAACTTCACTTAATGAAAAGCGTTCCTATTGTGAGTCAGTTTTTAATAGCTTCTCTGTTGAAAAATGGAAAGCCTGTTGTGAGCATGTAAAGAAGGTTGAAGTAGACTATTGGGAAAAGGATTTTATTATTGATGAAGAAATGGATAAGATCATTGTTAAGCTTGGTGGTAGCAGCTCATCAAGTTCTGAAAATGACAGGATATCAGATGAAAGTGACAGTGATTAATTTTTATCAGGCTTTAATGGATTTATTATTTATTTTTTAATAATATTAAATTAAATGATATTAAATATTCAAAAATAAATTAGTATTTTTTAAATATCATAGAGCTATTTATTATATATATATATTATATAAAATTTAAATATATTATATATTATTTATTTATTATATAGAGCCATTTATGAGAGATATTGGCACCTTTTGATTTGATATAAAAATTAAAAAATAATTATAAAACTTTTTTTAGAACTGCAATGTTGTTTTAAAATAATATATTCAGAACTACTTGTTAGACATATAATATCTACAACAATTAAATTACTTCTTTTCATTTTACAATGGCATCTATTAACAATAAAGAGTATTTCTCATTTTGAATACGCATTGTTTACAGTAAATGGTAACCTAACCTGACACATTTTAAATTTGACAGTGGGTGGAGCTTAATTAAGCTCCTCCCTCAAGTACAAAGCAATTGTTGTCAACTTCTACATACTAACAGTAATAAATGTAATAAACTTGTTTATCTGGACTAACAGGGATCAGCGACCGTAAAAAATCCAGAAATATTAGCAATATAAACCAAAAAATACTCAAATATGCATGTATTACGATAATAAAGAACATCTATATTTTAAAACTAAATACCTATGCAATTAAAGTTCCATACATACTTACCTTCAAAAAAGTCATACTATTTAATGAATAATGAATCTTCCCAACGATAAAAGATATCAGGCAAGTATTAAAATTAAATATAAGTGTTTAGAAACATCATAAGTTAAAAAAGTTAAATAAAATGTGTTACTACTTTCGCTATTCCCCTTCTGGCTTTGACAGCTGATAAGCACACTGCTATCTGTTGGTCACCATGCGAACTACCATCCCCACCACCTCTCTTCTTAGCCTTTAAGAGCCAAATTTATGGCTAGCTTAGAATTATATTACGGACCTTTTTTTAGTATTAGGTTGTAAAAAAAGTTCTTAGCGTTTTTTAAGAATATATTTAATTAAAAATTTCAAATACATGTAAATATTTTTAATCAATGATATATGACCCATTTTGATCTATAACTTGTATCCCGGGTCGTATAGTGAGAGTTATCGGTCAGTAATTGTTGAATTTGTTCGTCATCAACAGTTGAAGGACGACCAGAGCGCTTGGCGTCTTCCAACTCAAAATTTCCGGTTCTGAACCGAGCAAACCACTTACGGACGGTGCTTTCCCCTGAGGCGTCATCTCCATCTCCATACGCGCTGCAAATTTTGTTGACCGTCTGTGCAGCGGATTTTCCTTTTCGGAAATAAAATAGCATTATATGGCGAAAATGAATTTTTTCCTCCTGCATTTTGGACTAACACAATACACTTGAACAATGGAAGATCCCGGTTGAAACTGATGCATAAACATGGGCGGATCCAGCCGATCGTAAAGGGGGGCTGCAGCCCCACAGCCCTTCATTTGGATCTGCTAATCAGCTTTTTTCACTTTATATTCCTTTCCCACAACTAAAATTCTACTTGTTCTGCACATTATTTGTTCTTTAACTTACTTCCCTACATTAAGGAAGGTCAAATTCTATCTTTAAATGACAAAAAAATTTCCAAAGGGAGGGAGGGGCTGCAGCCCCCCCCCCCCCCCCTGGAACCGCCAATGTGCATAAAAGAACGTTATCTAATCCCTTTTTAGGATATGTAAACATTATTGACCATGTAAACAGGATTAACAAACACAGAAAGGATTAAATTAAAATAATGAAAAACACTACGAACTTTTTTTACAACCCAATAGTATCGGACCGTGACGTCATCTGAACCCTAACCACCTTCACCTATTCCTGGCAAATAAACATCGATTAATCGTACTTTCTGTACATATGATTAATTTTTAAAATCCCGCGGCTCCCCACCCTTGCATCTATCAAACATTACTTCTCATGGAAATGTTATCATTTTTCGAATTATTAGTATTTTAGAGCCTGTAAAATATTAATATTGAACCTAGACCATACCAAATATAAGTAATTATGTAACTATTCGTTATGCTTAAAAGTTCCTTACCCAACTTAAATATTTCATGGTGGTTGATTCATTTCAAATACATTTCCTCGTATTGTTTTCAAAATATACGTTTTTTAAGAATATTTTTTCATAAAACGTATTTATACACTGCCTCATTATCCACTTCTTTGTTTTTCTGTAACCTATTATCTTTTCATTCATTATGCCTATAGTTTTTTGAAGAACTGACATTTAAATACTTTAAAAAAAGTTATAGTTAAAAAAAAAAAAATTAAGAGATAGGATTTATTCAATTGAAGATGCTTATCTAATTCTACTGTTATTTTTCACAATATGAAGCCACCTATTTATATAATAAATAATAATAATAATTTATAATAAAAACTTATAAGTTCCTTATCCTAAGTGGTTTTTAAAAATTATGTTAAAAAAAGTAATGTTTAATATGAAATTTTCCCATTTTTCATGTTCATGGAACGTTTAGGGTTTATTGTTAAAAAAAGTGATCGAAGTGGTTTATAAAAATGAATTGTTAAATGAAAAAGGACGTTATGGTATAGGTTTGAATTATTCAGCGACTCCGAATACAGTTCGAAATAGTCGGAGAAATGGATAGAAAGTTACATATGAAGGAGCAAAGGGTGGGGAGACGTGGGTTTTTTAAAAGTTAGATAATTATATCGACTGGCACAAAATTGAGGTAAGTATTTTTCTAACAGGAGGGGAAATAGGGGAAAGATAGCGGTCCTAGTAGTTCGCATGGTGACCAACAGATAGCAGTGTGTTTATCAGCTGTCAAAGCCAGAAGGGGAATAGCGATTCTAGTACCTAAAATTTTTATCACTTAATGAATAAAATGAGCTAGCCGTGTCAACCTTCTATCGTCAATTATGCCACCTGCTAGATCACGGCACATTGCAGCCTGGTTACCGGTGGCAGGACAGATGTCCGAATGATAGGATCTAATTTACATACCGTTGTAGTTTAAATTATTTGTTGAATATTATTTTTTTAGTATTTTTAAATAATATTTCTTTCAATAATGTTTTATACACATCAACACACTTAATTTCATGAGACTTAATAATTTGTACTCAGGGAATCCCAAAATGTATATTTCTGTTAAAAACTGGAAGTCAAAATATTTCATAATCGCAATACTTTTCCTTACTAGTGTAACTGTACCAATAGTTGACAGTTTAAGAAAAAAAAAAATTATATTATTGACACTGCTTACCGATATATTGATGTTAGGATAATCTTTGTTATGAATTTCGTTTGGCCTATCCCTCTAGAAAAATAGGAATACAATATCCTATGGTCTTCATTTATGGTTTTTATAAAAAATGATTTCTTATATACTTCTAAAATGAAACAATAGTTGACAGATCAAAATGTAGGGGTTTGGAAAGTTGACACATGCATTAATTGTTTATTTCCTATGATTTTTAATAGGTAAAAAGGACTGCAATCAAAGTTAATTTTTTTTTAAATTATAAACTAGTAAATTCACAATGGAAACAAAATAAAATGTCCACAATGGGGTGACTTTGTGACAAGCCTGTTTTTCAACAGTTTTTTAATTTCCCTCCTTAAAAAGAATCAGGTTAGGCAATTCAGTGTACCTTTCAGGTAGTCAGTAATGCTCTGCAACCTACTGGCCACATATAACTTCTTTCATTCCATTTACCATAGTGATTTATTTCAAAGTTTCAGCTAAATGAAAACAATCAAACATATATGAAATAAAGCACCATGGTAAATGGAATGAAAGAAGTTGTATGTGGCCAGTAGGTTGCAGCACATTACTGACCAACTGACAAGTACACTGAATAGCCTAACCTGATTCTTTTTAAGGAGGGAAATTCAAAAACTGTAGAAAAATAGGCTTGTCACAAAGTCACCCCATTAGTCACATTGTCACCTCATTTTACGGTAATTGAGACAAAAAAGCAACAACATATTTAAACGGAAAGTGAGATCATCCAGTTAAGTAAGAATGATAAATAGATTTTAGTAATGGCCAGAAGTTTCGTTTTTTTTTAATGTTGGATTTGCACAATTTTCAACTCTCAAGGTATGAACTTCATTCTTCCAGTGATCTTTTAAACTATTAAAAATGGCCACATTCATTGGTTGGATCAAATATGTAGCATTTTGATAGAGTCCGACTAATAGCTAGTATCACATGTTCTATATAGGATTGGGAAGCGGGGAGGGTCAGATGAAACGCGTGTCCCTTCAGGTACAGTATCATTGGCAATGCAATTTTGCTCTCAACGATCCATGGATAGAGCACACTAGCTATAAATTCATAAAATAAGACACCTGCCATCCAGCCAGACTCAGACTTCCATAAACCACCCCCAGATGGAACACTATTTGTTAATTCTGGCAGTAGCTGACATCGATGTCAACTGTTGAAATTATGGATTAATTTCTGTTCCCATTGTTGACACCTACATTTAAGCCCTAATACATTGTACAAATGTATTAAAAAGGATATCAAATGATTCTCATGAACTTAATGAATACCATAAAAGTAATTAAAACATAATTTAACACAAATAAAGCAACTAAAAAGCTTATTTAACTTGACTTCCATCTTAATGGAATAGCGTAGCAAAAACCAAGTTTTCAGGCCCCTAGAAAAATCGCCATTACAATCTCTCACAAATAAGCTCGAGTTTTTATCAAACTAATGTTGGTGGCAGCACAGCTAACTAAATTACCGCCAAATTTTGAACCAAAATAATCAACCCTGAATCTTATTATTCACACTTTCTCTAAAAAATGTGACTACTATTGGAGCACTGTCAACTTATGGTATAGTTACCCCATATATATATATATATATATATATATATATATATATATATATATATATATATATATATATATATATATATATACATATATACATAGGTAAGTAAAAGTAATAAAAAAAACATATAATGAAGAAAAAATATTATTTGTGGTACTAGTCTGTTAAACCCCCACAAATAACTAACACAATTAATCAAATGAAATCGATATCCAGGAGAAGGTTAGGTTTTAGCGAGTTTATTAGGTTTTCCATACTAATATGTTAAACCCCCACAAACAATGGGTCACCTGTGGTATAGTGGTTAGCATGGCAACCTACAATACTAAAGGTCGCAGGTTCGCGCCCAGCGGTGGCCCTAGGATTTTTTAATGGGAGTAAAAAATCCTTAGCCATGCCATCCCTCGGATTGGACATAAAATGGAGGTCCCCAACCTGTACGATGTCAGGTACTCATTAAAGATCCCTATCCTAATTATACCTGGATAGGCAAAATTTAGGACTCCCACTGTAGCATAGTGGCATAAAGTGACGTTAAACAAACAAACCCCCACAAACAAGTGACACACTCCTTATTAAGTTTTCACAATTTATGGTAAATAAATAAAAATAGACAAATATTTCCAATATATTTACAATTCTATACAATATAATACTTATATTTTATGTACAAAAAGAAAAGGCTCATTTACATATTTACATTAAATTTACAATTATTAACAATTGGTTATTAAGCCTAGATCCCTTCAACCACGTCCCTTTTATAATACCTTTTTTGCACCGATGATAACGAGCATCTCCATCTACGAATTTTCACAATTGACAATTTCATTAAATATCCATTGTTGCAAAACACTTCTGTAGGAATAATCCTATACGGCTGAAGAAATGCAATCGCTTTCTCTTCATTATCTACTAATTTAAACAATCTATTTAAATTCAGTGACATTAAATTATCCATTTCCCACTGGTTACATAGATAATTATTTTAGAATGACAAATATAACCTCCTCCCTTCTCAAAGATCGATCTCCAAGCTTATCGATTTCTTCACATCAATAAGTTGTTTGTGGGGGTTTAACAGACTAGTACCTTATTTCTTTCATGAAATTTTATGTTTTGTTACAATTGTTATTTCATCTGCTCCAGGGAAAATTCTCGACAGGCCTGTTGAAGAAACCCCTCAAGGCCATAAAGAAGAACAAAACCTGAGGCTCTGCGTTCACTGCATCAGCGTAAGTAGCCTTCATCCCAAGCGTTGTTATGTTTAGTTTGTGCCTTCGGAGACTAAATGTGAATTAACATAGATGTTTGCCAGCTGTTAGAGGTGCGCGAGGAGAAAAGGGAGAGTCGCAACGCCAAGCCGATCATCAGCCAGTTCTATCAGCGACTGACTGAGTACAAGCAGCAAGCGGAAGATCTGAGGGCCCAGTATCTCAAGATGTCGACCTCTCTCACGTACGTTTCTTCAGTTTTGATTTTTCATTTGTCAGCTTTACAAAAGTTTTTTAAAAATGTTATGAAACATGGCTACCATGATGGTTGAGAGAGCTAAGGTGTCAGTCACCCGAGAAACCTCATATCTAATGATGCCGGTTGGTATTAACTCTGGTCATCGTTTTGCGGCAGTTAATTATCTATTTATTAGTCTAGTGCAGGTGGTTTGGCATAATCTGGACCAGTCTTTTCCTTGCACAACCACGGACCAACAAACAGGGCTCTCTTATTAAGTAGGGGGAGAATGGGATTGGTTGGCATACGGGGTAGGTTGACCATTGGCTAATAGTTTCCGTCACACCTGTTGTGAAGGCCCCACCATGTGACACGGTCGACCTAGGGAGTCTTGTCCTGAGTTTTCAATCCGATGCTAACAATGTAGAGAAGAGTGTGCTTCATTGATTGATTTTACAACATGTAAGTAAATTTTTATATTTTCAGTAAATTTGGTTTAAAGGGATGGCAAAACATTTGACTCCGATTCTGTTCACATAGCCCCAAACTCCTTTGAAAAACCTAACCTTTCGACTAACCAATTTCTTGTTTGATTGTTCTCCCCTGTCCTGGCAGCCATCTTTCATATGATCTCTCCTGTGGGGTTAGTTGGCTCTCTTCAACTGGGGTTTGTTGGCACAGTAGCAATTCACAAAAGCAAGGTAAACATAAACAAAGGTGAAACTACCAATTGTCTTCAGTTTCAGCAAAGAGGATGAGAGCAATTTTTCTTTTGCAGAAAGTGACGACAGTCTAAACTTCTATCTTCTTCTATTATCATTCTATTTTCCCTAAAACCTATTAAAAACCGATTCAGAATTACAATATTATACCATTGTAGCGCAGCTTTTAATAACAATAATATGTGTCAGGAAGTACTTGAATGAGATGGCTAAACAACCACACCTTCTAGGCCAACCTGCCTCACATAAGGGGGTTAATTGGCATACTCTGGATTGACGAATTCTTCAATTTTCTTTGATCTTAGTATTAAATATTATGTGGTGAAAAAAAAAAAATACTTGGAGTTTACAGTGGTATCAGCCCTATTGGGATTATATTAACAGGGACGACTCAAAAATAAAAAAAAGTGAAAACTGTTGCCAACCAACCCTGCTCTCCCCTACTCAATTCTTTTCAAATTCAATTTGAGCTCAAAATGGTGCTTAAGTGCACTTAGGTATTATTCCAATATGAGATGACAGATAATTATTTGTTATTGATTATATACGAACAAACGAATAATCAATAAACAAATAATCCATTATTTGAATAACCTTAGTTCATCTATAATTACTTGCGAATAACTAATGAAAATTTATTAAATTATGAAAACAAATATTCCTACATTTGGTTAAACTACATGAATATTTTGAATACAAATCTATTTATATTTACATATATTTGGTAAATAAAACTAATTTTATTTTTTGCCAAGAAATATTTTTTAATTTCTAATTTTTCTCACTACCAGAATCCTTCTATGAACTATGCATTGATATTATACTAGAACTGAATACAGGATCAACAGAACCCTTATGAGCAACAGGAAACCATCCAACTGATAGAAACGCTTGGACTTCTGTTTTGAACAATTTATTAGAGAATATTCTGTGCAAAAAAAAAAATAAAAAATTACACTACTAGGAACAGCATTGGGTTTTTGTTTTGAAAAGAAAATTTTCATTGCATATTTCGGTTCAATTATACCCAAAGTTTTTGAATTAAAGCGTAAACCAAATTTTTATTAAAATATTTCTTCTGATCTACAAATAAAATGATTATTAGTATATTAATTTAATCTATTTTTGTGGGTAACCACCTTGCTTTAAATTATTTTAGATAATTTATTTTTTGAAGAGAAAAGATTGGGCTCCGCTGGGAGTCAAACCCGGGTCTTCTGCGTGACATGCGCGGTATGCTAACCACTGCACCACAGAGCTCGCTTCCAAGCGGTACCGCTGTGGTGCAGTGGTTAGCATACCGAGCATGACATGCGGAAGATAATGCCTATGGCAATGTATGATCTGGAACCCGAAGATAGCAAGTTCAAAACCCGTAGCCAGGGGACATTTAAGAATACTTGGCATCAATCCCCCACCCTCTCCCCTGGCCCAGGAAACCCCGTATAGCCTAAAAGGCAAGGAAAAAAAAGAAGTGAGTACAGACCTCCACGTTTTCATCAATTCGTTCCTCAATGCTACCTCGTATATCAAGGAGGTTCTAGAAGAAGATATGATTCCTTTTAAGCCATTATTGGCAATAAGTTTTGCCTAATGCAAGATAATGCATGGCCACACACAGCACATGTCGTACGTACTTGGATGAGGTCGGCACTCATACTCTGCCTTGGCTAGCCCGAAGCCCAGATCTGAACCCTAAAGAACAGCTATAGGAGGTGTGTCCGATGGCGGCCAAACCCTCCAGTTACTGTTGAGGACCTCAGGTCAGCAATAGTGGAAGAGTGGGAGTCTGTACCCTAGGAATGGGTAGCAATCCTCATCCAAAGTATTCCAAGGAGGATTGAAGAAGTCATCAGAGCCAGAGGAGGGAATACCCTGTTCTGAGGACATTTTTTTTTTTTTGTTTAATTAAAGTTAAAAATACGAGGATGAATCAAATATAAACGAGACTTTTTTTTTTAATTTATTTTCATTTTAAACTAAAAAAAAATATAGGTTATTTTTCTACATAATCTCCTGATTTGGAAACACATTTTTCCCAGCGGATAGGCAGCTTTCCAATTTCTTCCACGTAGAAAGATGCAGGTCGTGTCAGCAGCCAATTGCGCACGTAGGCTTCAACAACCTCAGCATCTTTGGCCTCCCAAAGCTTCCTTGAGAGGGCCAAACTCATGAAAGTCAAAGGGTGACAGGTCTGGACTGTAAGGAGTGTGTTCCAATGTTTCCCACCCCAGTTGCTCCAATTTTTCCCTAGTCAAGGCTGCTATATGGGGGGCGAGCATTTTCATGGAGAAGAACCACTTCCCTGATCGATAGGTCTCGTCTTTTGCGGCGATATGCAGGTCGGACCTCACTCCAAACGTCGCAGTAGTAGGCCACATTAATTGTCCTGCGCTCGTGCAAAAAATAAGCCTTCAGTAAGCCGTCGAACACTGCTGATGTTGTTCGCTGTAAAAAAAAACCACTGGTGTGAGGTCTGCAGTCATTGCCCTCATTTTCAACACGATCACAACCCTCCACGAACTGTTTATGCCATGCAAACACTCAGGCTCGCGACAGTGTCTCTTCCCCGAACTGGGCAGTCAATCTCCTCAAGATTTCGGCCGGTTTTACGCCTTCTGCGGCGAGAAACTTGATTACAACACGTTGCGCAATTGACGGAGGTACCTCTTACTCCAATATCGTCACGGTGGACACTGAGAGGGTCGAGGAGGCGAGCCCACGTGCTTCCCCTACTCCTGAAAAACCTACCCAACAACAAACAAAGCGGGAATGTTCTCCCTCCACTATTGTGCCTGAAGGGCGAAAAGTCTCGTTTATATTTTATTCACCCTCTTATAAAGAAGTAAATTTTTATAGATATTTCGTTTTTTTTATATTACATTTCTTTCCTTTTTTATAAGTCTTTTTTTCTTTATTTTCCTTGTGTCTCCTAGAAGCATATAGTTTATACTTTGCTAAGAAAAAAAATGGGAATTTTATCTTGGTCTAACAAAAAGATATTTGCAAAAATCTAGGTGTGCCGGTTTTTTTTTTTTTAGCCGCGACTATAATTCTTTATTTTATCATTGATAAAAGCTACATATTTTAGAATATGTAATAAAAATAAGTAGGAAAGCATATATGGATGTAATAAAAATAAGTAGGAAAGCATATATGTGGCTGCTTTGTTCGGTTTTGAGATTGTTCGTTTAAATGAGTAATAATGAAATTTGTTTTCAGGAACGGAGAGTCTATATACAGCTTAGAGGAAGCCCAGGCTGTCAAAGTGAAGCTACTCAAGTTAGCAGAAAACATTGATGCTTTGAGGTATTGCTTTTTAGTCTTCATAATTATGTAAATAAATTTCTTTTTGTAATATTCGGACATAATATCTCAAAAAATCAGCTGTTTTCTGTTATTGCTGTTTTGAGAATGCACAGAAAGAGCATGATTATCAAATTTTTCAACATTCATTTACTTATTTTTGTTTGTATTTGCTCTTTAAAGTACACTACATTTTTACTTTCACTTACCTATATATGTAATATTTAGTAAGTGGAAGTATTGCGATCGTGAAAAATTTCGACTTCCGGTTTTCAACGGAAATACACGTTTTGGGGTCCCCTGAGTCCAAATAACCAAGTCCCGCGAAATGGTCTGTGTGTGTGAACAGACTAGCTCAAAAACTATAGGCCGTACAAAACTGAAATTGGGTATTTAGTGTTTGTATATGCCCGCAATGTGACAGCAAAAATTTTATCAAAATTGCTCATAGGGAGGGGTACTTTATTTAATAACTTTTTACGTTTTTTTCGATTTTCTCAAAAACGGCTCTAACGATTTTGATTAAACTGAGAATTTGATATAGTAATATGCCCGAGATATGACTGTAAAAATTTCATCAAAATTGATCAATCGGAGGGGGGACTTTACTTAATAAATTTTGTATCATTTTCATGTGTTTTTTTTTATTTACTCAGAAAAGGCTTTAACGATTTTGATCAAACTGGGTATTTGATGTATGTATATGCCAAATATGTGACAGCCAACATTTCATCAAAATTGGTGAAACGGAGGGGGCACTTTATTTCATAATTTTTTTCCAATCTTTACCATTTTTTCTATGATCTCAAAAACGGCTTTAACGATTTTTATCAAAGTCGTCATGGTTAATGAAAGTTAGGTGTTCTTTAATATCAGGTAAGCTTTATTATTATTGAAATGTTCTGAGGGGGATTAAATGGGTAGAGGCCTTTTTTGTTTGTTAGTTTTTTTGTTTTGTATAAAGTACCTTTGTTTTTGTTTATATGGAGAAATTAACTGTCTCTCGTTACGCCTAAAAATAAGAAATGGCTAAATATGAGATATGATAAAAATAAAGATAACATATAGAGGAGAAAAAAGAATGCGGAGTACGCCTTTAATGACAGACCATTGTTCATAATTAAAGCCGTTCTGTTCATTTGAGAAGTAGCAATTAACAAAATGCATTAATTTTTAATCTAAGTAAGTTGGTAAGTGAAAGTTGTGTGTTGCGAGCACGCGCCAGATTTTTTATTATTAACCTAGGTTTAGCAATAGCTGGGCGCTAAGAATTTTGTAACACAACTGGGCACTAGCTGTATTTTGAACGGCGTACAACTTTTGTTCTATTTCACTTTCCAATTGACTCTTAATGATGATTTTATTTACTATAATTATAAGATTGTTCATTTTTAAGTAAAAAGAAATATAAATTAACAAAAAAATTATATGAATTTATTTATAATAAAATTAAAAATTAACAAACAATATTTGATTATGATTTACAATTAACTAAATATTTCATATTCAAACATGGTCATATTTTAATATTTAACAAAACAAAAGTAAAAAAAAATAATCTAATTAAAAGAAAATTATGACTGAATTCAAATGAGATATGACATCAATTGGTAAAAACATAATATGTTATGTATTATTCCTATTATTAATAAAAATTTCTAGGATCAAAATACTATATTACTATATTAGTATATGAACAATGTCAATTATAGGAATTAGAATAACTAATTTCAAATATCATTGAAAAAATGCTTTGAGCGTGTGCATGTTTATTTGTTACCAAACATTTTATTGGTTACACTTTTAATTTTTTATATTACAGGAAATACGTAATTGAGTTATGAATAAATAACGACTTAGCTTTAGAAATGCTCTATAAAATATAACATCCAAAATGGATGAAAGAAAGCTTTTTTTTCAGGCAAACTACAATTATGTATTCTTGTAAACATTTGTGTTTTATCAACAGCTATACTGATAAATAATAATAAATAAACATTTGAGAGAAAGAACTCCAATTCATACCAGCATTTTGTTGAAAATTTCTATTTATATTATAGTGATATAAGTCCCAGAATAAAAACTATATTTCTTTAATATGTAAATAATAAATAATTGACCATAAATATAATTATGGAAGAGATTGGGGTCTAATCTTCAAATAGTGTTACCTAATTATTAAAATAAATGTTTCAGCTTATACTGCTTGTTTCCATCAGGGCAAAACTTAAAATAAATATTATAGAATTAAACATAATCTTAACTCTTTAATTTTGTCTGTTTATAATTCTTGACAGTTATTATTGCATTCATTTTTGTGTACTTATTTTTTAATACTCATTAATCTTTATATTAATATTCTTACAGTAGTTCTACATAATTGTGTATCTGTAGCCCTGAGAGAAAGGCCTGTTTCACTTATTGAAACTAATATTTTTAGTAATAATGAAACACTGGTATCCCATTACAGTCTCAATAATATATATTTTCAATATATATTTTTTACATTCTTTAAATTTGGTGGACGTTTCGGACTGTTGCGTCCATACTCATCACCTGCACAATGTACACTTGATTTTAGTTTTTTCTTATACAGTATGTAAATATTTTTAGTTAAAACTATTTCTTCTCACCATTATTTCCACTTCAGAGTTGGGCAAATTGTAATCGAAATAATGATTCATGAATATGAATAATTGGTAATCATAAAACATATGAAAAATGAATAACCATTATTCATAATCATTATGGAGTATTTTTAATGATTATTGACTGTTTATAGTATTCATTTGAAATGAATAATGAATAACTGGTATTTAGTTATTTATTATTCATTTCAAATGAATACCATAAACACTCAATAATCATTAAAAATACTCCGTACTGATTATGAATAATGGTTATTCATTTTTCATTTGTTTTATGATTACCAATTATTCATATTCATCAATCATTATTCTGATTACAATTTGCCCAACTCTGCTCCACTTAACTATTTTTCTTATAATTAACTTCTTTTGAGATTACTTTTGAGAAAATTGCTTATTTATGTTAAAAAATAATTAATTTAGAGGTGTGTGATAATCAACTGTTTTTCTTTACGATAGGATGATTAATAGTCAGGATTATCAGTTTGATCTTTTTTTATTTCGTCAACGTTTCGTTGCCTACATGTGGATCTTCATCAGGGCTAAAAATAAGACAAATATGTGAGTATCTTTGCTAGAAGATGACAATTAAATGTTTATCATGTAAGTATTAATTATAGATAGTAACAGCAAGGAGTAATAGTCCAGGAGCTGAGTGCCAAAAAGGTGCCTGATTTGAAGAAAACTTTTGATCATATAGGCTGAAAGCACTCATTTCATAGACAACAAATGTGACAACAAACAAAATGTGCTATTTGGCAGAAAACTACATGGACCACCAGGGTGCGATGTAAACAAACAGACACGGACTAATGGCGTGGGTTGTTTACGCCGGTCTTGGACCGGCATCGGACCGTGTGGACAATTCATGAAATCAAGGGTTGGTCCGCAAAGGGTTAAATATCATAGGAAATCAAACATTAATGCATGTGCCAACTTTAAAACCATAAATGTCAACTTTCCGCCAGGTTTTTTCCCCTTAATTTTTCAATTAAGGGTACCCACTTTATAGAGGCTGGGTTTGCCCCAGGAGGGTCTCTCGGTCCATGAGACGAACTGTGGCGAATAATAAAGATATCATAAGCCATGTCAGATTCGAACTCGGGACCTTGAGCACAGTAATCCACTGCCTTACCAGTGGGCCACCCCGCTCCCCCAACTTTCCAAACCTTTACATTTTGATGTGTCAACTATTGGTTCATTTTAGAAGTTTCTAAGAAATCATTTTCTATAAAAACCTTAAATATAGACCATAGGACCATTTCAAAGACAACAAATGTGAATGTCTGCCACCTCAAATCGGTTGCCATCAAATTTTATAGGCAAACGAAATCGACATTTTCAAACTTTTTTAAATTTTTTTCTAATACCTTGAAAACGATTAATCACAGAAGAAATTGTGTTCCTTCTGAAATCAAAGGGTATTAAATTTCGCGTCGACTGAGGTCCTCACAGTTAAAATCAGGTAAGTCTTTTCGCCAAAACCGATTGTCAATTTAGCCACTTTAGCGGAAAAATGAATTACGTTCATGTTGCAAAGCCTGCAATTTAAAGAAGGTTACTCCAAATAAAAAATGTTACCTATAATAATAGTAGAATATCGAATTCTGTGTAAAACGATCTCATTAATTTTAAAATTAGCCCACTCTTTTGGAGACAAAGTTTAAAACTTGAACGTATTTAGCACCTTGTGTTCTTAAATCCGTGAAATATTTTGGGATTTTTTTAGTCTCTCGCTTATAATTCGGCAAATACATATCACAAAGTATTGCTTTCTTCTTTCCATAAGAGGCTAAACTATTGCAAAGGGAATGATATATTTGAAGTTTAAATCGGTTTCGTGATTTAGCCGGGTTTGGTACATCCAAAATCTGTAATTTTTACGATTTTGGTGGACACCGTGTTCCAACGCCTCTAACTCAAAAACATCTAATTTAAATGAAAAATGTTTTAGATAAAAGTTGCAGATCATCAAATTTAGCAAGAAATAAGCTCTGTACACACAAAATTTGCTAAACCCTTTGTGGAAATTCAAACAAAAATGTGAAAGTATTTGTAGTTGTTACTTCCTGCTAAGATTTCGGTTTTTAAAGTATCAGGGGATTTGATAAAATATTCATAAAAATAACAACTTAGACAGGTAGGTACTTGGCAAAATTTATCTTTTATTTTAACCCATGGAAGATGGTTGTTTAATTAGTTCAAAATGGGTAATACTTCAAAAACCGAAGTCTCAGCAGGAAGTAACCACTCCGAATTTCCACATAGGGATTAGCTAATGTTATGTGTAAGAAGCTTGTTTAATGCTAAATTTGATGCTCTGCAACTTTTATCTAAAACATTTTTCATTTAAATTAGATTTTTTTGAGTTAGAGGCGTCGGAACACGGTTTCCACCAAAATCGTAAAAATTACAGATTTTTTATGTAATGATAAATCACTAAACTGATTTATACTTCAAATATATTATTCTATTTGCAATAGTTTAGCCTCTTATAGTAAGAAGAAAGCACTACTTTTTAATCTGTATTTGCCGAATTATATGTGAGAAACTGAAAAAAAAAAGATCCCAAAAAATTTCACGGATATAAGACCACAAAACGCTAAATACATTCAAGTTTTAATTACTTTGTCTTCACTGGAGTGGGCTAATTTTAAAATTAATGAGGTCGTTTTACACAGAATTCGATATTCTACAACTATTATAGGTAAAATTTTTTATTTGGAGTCACCTTCTTTAAATTACAGGCTTTGGAACATGAATGTAATTCATTTTTCCACTAAAGTGGCTAAATTGACAATCGGTTTTGGCGAAAAGACTTACCCGATTTTAACGATGAGGACCTCAGTCAACGCGAAATTTAATGCTATTCTATTTTAGGAAGAACACAATTTCTTCTGCGGTAAATCGTTTTCGAGTTATTAGCCAAAAATTGAAAAAGGTTTGATGTCGATTTTTTTCGCCTATAAAATTTGATCTGCAACCGATCTGAGGTGGCAGACATTCACATTTGTTGTCTTTGAAATGGTCCTATGGTCTATATTTAAGGTTTTTATAGAAAATGATTTCTTAGAAACTTCTAAAATGAACCAATAGTTGACACATCAAAATGTAAAGGTTTGGAAAGTTGACATTTATGGTTTTAAAGTTGGCACATGCATTAATGTTTGATTTCCTATGATATTTAACCCTTTGCGGACCAACCCTTGATTTCATGAATTGTCCACACGGTCCGATGCCGGTCCAAGACCGGCGTAAACAACCCACGCCATTAGTCCGTGTCTGTTTGTTTACATCGCACCCTGGTGGTCCATGTAGTTTTCTGCCAAATAGCACATTTTGTTTTAGGGGTAATAAAAATGGAAAAAATGCTTATTTATTCTCAAAAATCTATATTTAATCAAATTAAACCATAAAAATAAGTAATATAATTTAATTTATTGATAATTTTTCATAGTGTTGTAACTTCGCAAAACATTCCCCAATAAGAAGAGCCAGATTTGTGGAGCATGTCTTACAGTAAATATTAGTTTCTCCCCTTCCATTAATTCCATTAATCATTATTATGGTAACCACCTTGTTTTTAAATAATTTATTTTTGAAGAGAAAAGATTTGGCTCCGCCGGAAATCGAACCCGGGTCTTCCGCGTGACATGCCCAGTATGCTAACCATTGCACCACGGAGCTCGCTTCCAAACGGTGCCAAATCCTTCCTCTTCACTGACACCAATAATGATTAAATTAATATAAAATAATTTAAAATTTGACAAACGTCAAGAGATGCCCAAAATTGGACAAAAATTGTCCATTTCCCATAAATACTCGCAAAACTTGCGAGATCGTGGGAGAGGTGTAAGTGAAGAGGAAAGATTTGGCACCGTTTGGAAACGAGCCCCTGGGTGCTATGGTTAGCATACCGCGCATGTCACGCGGAAGACCCGGATTCGATTCCCAGCAGAGCCAAATCTTTTCTCTTCAAAAATAAATTATTTAAAAACCTTAAATGAGACTAAAAAACAAAACAAAACATATTTAAATGAAAAATGAGATCACCCAGTTAAGTATGGTAATGATAAATAAATTTTAGTAATGGCCAAAGTTTCGTTTTTTCCAATGTTGGGTTTGCACAATTTTCGACTCTCCAATGATGAACTTCACTCTTCCAGAGCCTTTTTAGATAATTAAAGATGGCCACATTCATTGGTTGGATGAAATGTGTAGCATTTTGATAGAGTGCGACTAATAGGAAGTTTCACATGTTCTTTGCAGAATCGGGAAGTGGGGAGAGTGAGATGAGACTTGTCCAAATAGGAATAGGATTATTAGCAATGCAATTTTGCTATTGCAGCACTGTCAACTCATGGTACAGTTACCCTATTTGTCTTCTTTTTTAGCCCTAATGAAGATCCACATATCGAGGGATCGAAACGTTGGCTTTTCATTATAAAAAAAAAAGATTAAACTGATAATGCTATTAATTATCCTATCGAAAAGAATTAATTATGACAAAGTGGACATGTTTAAAGTAGACTAAAATATCATTCTAATGATTGAATAGTTCCAAAATAGCAGTGCTAGGTAAGGGGACCGAGCAGCCGCCCCAGGGGCAGGCGCTGCGGCTGCAGAACATGGTGCGCGCTGCCTCCGCTGCCTACCTCAAAGCGCAACTCCTGAGCCTCCCTGGCCTTCCCACCGAGCAACAGTTTGTCGAGGCCCAGAGCAGGAGGAGGTAAAGTCTCATATTTATTTTAGTTTTTCTAATGCAACATTTTCTTTGATCATTCTCTTTGCATTAAGACCAATTATATTAAATTATAATTAGGAATCAGGAATATCAGTTCTAAACATATTTCATTTTATTTCTATTTTGTATTAATATTTCAAGTAATTTAAAAAAAATACTTTCATCTCACTGAAAACTAAAATGACTAGAAACCGCTCGATGTTATTATACATTATCTGGGGCTCTATTTACCTGGGTTCCAGTTAACCGAGGTTCCGAGCAGCCAATTTTTTTTTTTTTAGTAAGTTGTTTTTAATTTTTATGCCATTTATTTTGAATGTGTAATATTTATTTAAAAAAAATTAATACGTATATATTGTAAAGATTACACAATGGTTAATAATTTATTGTTCTTAGAAATTATGAAGTAACTATTACTCCAATTCATATTCTAGGAATGGTATTGTTTTGAAGTCTTTCTAGGAAACTCTGGCCTGTTCAACTACAAGAAAAAATATTCTCAGTTGTGATTTTGTCTCCATTTAACTAGGAACTAACAAAATGTCGCAAAAAACAAACCATTATATACCGAATAGAAAAAGGTGAAAGTGTAAAATATTGTCCGCCGAATTAGGAATCGGCGAACAAACTGTTTCCGACTTCGTATCTTCATTGGCCCAAACATCGTTTGCTCGAAATTTTAATGAAGAACTCTACATTAAAAGACGTAGTTGAAACTGTCTTCCAGTGGTTCATGCAAAAACGTGCTGAAGGAGTTCGTTTGTTACTTTTTTTCGTTTGTTTTTTGTTAAAACGTTATATTAATAAATGTTGTAATTTGATTATTTGGGGTTTACTATTATCCGTGGACCCCCATACCCTTATTACCCGGGAAAAAGGGGGTTCTACTTTAGTTGATATTTAAAAATGTATCACTCTCATTCTGATAATGAGGCACACATCAGCGAATATAATAAGAAGAATAAAAACGGTTAATTTCAATCTTTCAAAATTAAGGCTATTTTTCAACATACTCACCCCCCACAGTTATGCACTTGTCCCATCTTTCTTGCAGCTTCCTAATTCCCTTGGCGAAGAATTCTTTCGATTTACCCCGAATCCAGTTTTGCACCACTTCCTTAACTTCCTCATTGTTAGCTAATGTTTTTCCACATTGAGTGGTCCAAAGAGGTAAAAATCAGATGGGGCGAGGTCGGGACTGTAGGCAGGATGAGGTTAAGACCTCCCAACCCAATTCTTGAAGCTTATCACAGGTCAGCTTGGCTGTATGAAGGCGGGCGTTATCATGCTGAAGAATGAGTCCTTTTGACAAGAGTCCACAGCGTTTGCTCCTGATAGCTGGTCTAACTTAGTGTTCTAGAATTTCACAGTAGTATTGGCTATTGATAGTTCGTTGATCTTCAAGGAAATCGCAATAAACTGGACACTGTGAGTCCCAAAAGATGGCCAGCATCAATTTACCGGCGGAAGGTTGAACCTTGAATTTTTTGCGGACTGGAGAGCTAGTGTTTTTCCACTCCATACTCTGCCTTTTGGTCTCAGGGTCGTAGTGATGGATCCAGACCTCGTCGCTGGTCACTATTCTTTAAAATCTAATGACTGAACGCTGCTCTTCTAAAGTGCAATCTTCTAGTGGACTTGCCATGGTGAAATAAAATGATGAAACAACTGATCACAGCATATCCCTAGGTTGACAATTAACACTGCTGAAAAGATTGTACACATTCATTGATTAGTTTTAAAATTATAGAATTTGTCTCTTTACTTATTGAATGACCCTCGTAAATACTTATTACTAAATTATAAATAGATACGTAAGTTAATATCCAAGATTTGTGAGCTTCCTAGTATGCCTACTTATTTCTTCTAATACCAAAATAAAAAAAGCTTCTCTTTGCATGCACTAAACACAAACACTCAAAGCTCTCTCCGGTTTATAATCCTCCTCTTCTCTGTACCTGCTTCTTATTGTGTCTTCCTGCAATTCCCCGAAAATGGGTCAGATAGTTTCATTTTAAAAACAATATGAAATACGTCATTAACATGCCTATCCAATTAAATATCTTATATTTTATAAAATGGATGTCAAATGATTAAACCTAGTCTAGCCACAAATTCTGTCACAAAGAAAAACTTGAATATTAAAATAAACAATAGTGCTATAAAAATGTTTATTACATTATATTAATGTACAAAGAATACAAACTTCTATTATAAAATTATATTTCAAAATGTCCTCCTTTTGCACGAACACAGGCCTTCAAACGGCCTGGCCACTCATCTATGGTGGCACACACCTTTTCCATGGGGGAACTTGTAACAGCATTTTCCAGGGACCTCTTCAATGATTCTATGTTAGGGTGTCTCACTTTGCAGGCCATGTCCTCCAAGTCAGACCACAGTTTGTAATCCAGAGGGTTGAGGTCTGGACTACCAGATGGCCATTGTTCAGCAGTAATAAATTCAGGGAGATTTTTGCGTAGCCAGGCGTGCGTACTTTTTGTTTTATGCGCTGGAGCTGAATCATGCTGCAATATCCAGTGCTTCCTAGCAAAAAGGATATCGTTCAAGGGAAGTACATCATTCTCCAGCACATCCTCCTGGTATGTTTTAGCCTTCATTTTTACTCCTTGATCGCAAAAATGGAGGGTCGTTACACCTTCCCAGCTAACTCCCCACCCAACCATTACACTTGAAGCTTTTATCTTAGCTCTGGTCCCAATGCTCCGTGGACTTATTTTAGAGATAAAACTAATCACATGAGTTGTGACAGAATTTATGGCTACACTAGGTATTAAAATATGGATCTTATCCGCTTAAACTAATAATTTCTCTATTTCTAAGTTTTTTGATGTGAATTAACATTATTAGCCATTTTCCAGGGAAGCGATCAATGCTCGTATTCATGAAGAGAAAAAGAGGCAGTCGAGGCTTAGCAATCACGTCAATAGCGTCAAATCAGGACCATCTCTACCGAAGCAGTCATCTGATCCTGTGAGTACACTCATATTTTAATGAGATTTATTATTCATAAGTGAATGTATAATATACAGTACCAGTCAAAAGTTTAGACTCACCCTTAGTTTTGTAAAATAACAACATAAAAAATATAATTTTTTTTTTTAACTTATTTATAATTTATTTGATTGTTTGTTTAACGTCCCTTAATGCTACTAAGGCTAATCGGACGATGCTACAGTGGGGGTCCTAACTTTTGCCTATCCAGGTATAATTAGGATAGGGATCTTTAATGAGTACCTGACATCGTACAGGCTCGGGTCCTCCTTTTTACGTCCTATCCGATGGACGGCATAGCCAAGGATTTTTTACTCTCCTTAAAAAATTCTAGGGCCAAATCGGGACGCTTACCTTGTATTAGGTTGCCATGCTAAACACTACACCAGAGTTTACCCCTATTTATAATTTTATTCTAAACTTAATTATATAATGTTTGTAATGTTACTTCTTGAGTTAATTATGGTGGAAGATATCCACCATTTTCTAACTGTACACTTTGGTTAATACTGAATACTGATTAGGTTCCTTGCATGTCATTTCATTTCTTTTTCTAACGATTGGTCTTTTGGTTTTTCTACTAAATTCAGTATATTATTGAGGTAATTAGATGCAGTTGGCGGTGCATTCATAGGGTACCTACAATACCAGTCAAAAGTTTAGACTCACTTTTATTTAATTCACAATCTTCAAATTTAATAAAATAATTTTAACTCAAGAGGTAGAAAATGGTGGATATCTTCCACCATCATTAACTCAAGAAGTAAAATTTCAAACATTATATGATTAAGTTTAGAATAAAATTATAAATAGGGGTAAACTCTGGTGTAGTGTTTAGCATGGCAACCTAATATACCAAAGGTCGCGGGTAAGTTAGTTACTTTTTGACACAATAATGCCAATAAATCCTAAAGAAGACCTGCATTGCCACTCTTTGTAGATATTTTGACCCCTGTCCTTGACATATATATATGGTAAATAATTACCACAATATCCAATAATATTACTTTTATTTCTTTTAGACGGTGAGCCTCGGGCAAGGCTGGGTTCCAGAAAAGACGAAAGTGAACGAGTACGATGATCCTCTGATAGAACAGATAAACATAATCAGGAGCTATATCAAAGAGGCCAAGTAAGCAATCAATAATAGTTTTTTTTTCTTTTTTTTCTATCCTTCCCTCATACAGTAACCCTGTATGAGAGCTGTTTATTTGTTAATGTGTACATGCTCCATGCACTAGGCATAATACATGTATCAATACAAAATTAATTGGGAATACAGAAGTATAATACAATACAGAATTAATTGAATATATAAAGAAAACAAAACAAGAAAATACAAAATGTGGAGTACAAAAATGAACTTCCTAACATGAGATATAACACAAAATAAATTTTACATAAAACATAACACAATAAATTCTTTTGAGATGAAAAAAAAAATAAAAAAATAGTAAATAAATAAAATAACAATAAAGTAAGCTAAATGAAAATAAAAACAAAACATCAAAATGTCCGACTGTTCAATTTTCTTGGTCTTGTTGAAGAAATTCAAAATCGATTTCAATTATGAATTTTTTCAATTCCTTATTATAATTTTTGTAAATGTCCTTTTCACTTAACGGCCAGCTGTCTCCTTTTAGAAGGATGCTTCTTATAAGATGGTATCTTTTATTGTCGAAAATTGGGCAGTCGTATAGGAAGTGATGAAATGTTTGTGAGGTTTGGCCGTCGCAGTTGCAGGTGTCAGAGTTCGTCAGGTGAAAACGTTTTAGGTATGATCGGCTTTGTCCGTGTTCAGTTAAAAATTGTGTCAGTTTGTAGTGCGAACTTTTAATTTTGTCATAGTTTGAAAGTGTAATTTCTGGAATAAATTTAAAGAGAGGTCTTCCTTTAGTTGTTTGTTGCCATTGTGTGTTCCATGTATTTATGTGTTCGGCCAAAATATGTTTTTTAATAAAAGATAGGGGGATTTTGTCATAGGTTATGGGGAGGAGACTATTGCACGAGGCAGATTTCGCTAGGCGGTCCGCTGCTTCGTTTCCTGCAATCCCGCTGTGCTCTTTAACCCATTCTATTTTGACCGTAACGTCCATGTCAAGAAGGTGTAAGATGTTTTTTCTAATTGTCTCAGTGAACATGTCATGGCATTGAGGGTTTCTTATGTTGTCAATTAAAATTTGGTTGTCAGTTAAAATTTTGAAAGAAATAGAAGGAGAGAGGTTTGAATATTGTAAAATGTATTCGGTGGCCTTTAAAACAGCTAATTTTTCAGCTTGGTTGTTTGAGCAATTGGTTCCCAGTCGAAATTGTTCGTCGTGTTGTATACCGTCTACTGTTAAGGTGAATGCGCAACCAGTTTTTTCCCCGTCTTTGCTGGCGTCTGTGTAAACGTCTTGTGTTTGGAAGTCTTCAGTATGAGTATCTTCTAAGCATTGAATTAATTTTGAATGTATTGAGGGATGTAGCCAATTTTGGACGTCAGTATCTAATTCAATATTTTCGGTTTTGAAATGTTTGTAATCATGCCCTTGTTTTGTTATTTTGTAAATGGTAGATAATTGTTGGATTTTGTGTTCTATTGGGGTAATTCCTGCGAGGATACAAGCAGCTTCATAAGATACCGTGTTGTAAGCCTTGCTTATCCTTATACCTATAATTCTCTGTATTCTTCTTAACTTTTGAAGATTCACGGTCTTCAAAGCTGCTGTTTCCCAAACAGGAATTGCATATAAAAGTTTGGGTAGTAAACTTCCTATATAATAAACTATTATTATAATAGTTTATAATAATAGTTAATAATAATAATTTTATAATAGTTTTATACAAACAAACATAGATTTCATCTTTATTTACATAGATTATAGGTTATTATTATTTACATAGGTTTCACCCGAGGAATTTCATTTTTCTAATGAAATGGTCGATTTCGTAAAGAACCATTGTAAAGCGAGATCATTACGATTTTTATAACAACAAGGAATATAAAGCTAAATTTTTTTAATTGTAGGTATAACAGCCTAGAATTTGATTAGTTTTTCATTTTCATTCCAGATGCATTAACTTAGCCGTAATTACACTAATTAGGTTGGAATGAGCTGATTTCGATGCAAAAACACAATTTTTCATGTTGTTTTATTTTTTTCAGTTTTTTGTTCAATTAAGTAATGTGAAATTGTTTTTTTCCAGTTTATCAGTTAATATTTGTGTATATACTAGTTTTAAATAAATGACATCCACTTAACTTTTTCGAATGATCTGAAATTTAACGGTTGAGACGTAAACTGTGGTACAATGTGAAAAAAGTCATAAATTACAATGCCAAACGGAACAGAATTTTTTTTTTTTTTTATTTATCAAAGAAAAATAATACTGTAAATAAAATGCAGAAAGCAAGGAGAAAAAGGAAAAAGAAGGCTTGTTGTTTAAACGAAATTGTTCTCGTCGTAATACATCGGCTCACATTCTTGGTTTTCTTCTGCTGGCCTTCCTTCCTGGAATGAGCTGGAATTGAGCCATATTCCTTCGTCAGGTTATGGAGGACCCTCTAAACTTTCAAAATATGCAATAAAGTGGTTTTCAAAAAAATTTGGATTGAGCTGGTTTTTATTGCAAACGCCTCAACTGTAATAAATAATTATAAGTGGTCTTAGTATGAGAAGGATGAAAAATTCTTATCTCTCTATATAAAAAAATTTATGAAGGAAATTTTACATTTCTTCTATACCGGTCTCTACTCAAAAAAGATTTAATTGTAAGTTTCTGATATATTTTTAGAGCAGCGCACAAGTATGATGAAGTCGCAAGTCTCGAAGAAAATCTTCAAGAGCTGAAAAAGGAATTCTGGAAGAAGCAGACGCAAGAGGAACTTGCAAAGTAAGTTATTTATTTAGCAATCAAAGAGATATCACTGATACCAATCCGCCTGGTCAAAGCCATTATTATTTTTTTATCAAATCTTTCTAGTGTTCAATTTTTCATTTTCATTCATATGCTTTCATCGCCCAATTGTTTTATGATTAGCGAATGGAGATTGGAAATCAATAATGGCTTTGGTACAAAAAAAAAAAAAAAAATTAGACCTGAAGAAGCTGCAACCCACGATGTATGCGTAACCAAAACACCATTAACCCTTTGCAGACCAACCCTTGATTTCATGAATTGTCCACACGGTCTGATGCCGATCCAAGACCGGCGTAAGTAACCCCCGCCATCAGTGTCTGCTTGTTTACATCGCACCCTGGTGGTCCGTGTAGTTTTCTGCCAAATAGGACATTTTGTTTTAGGGGTAATAAAACTGGAATAAATGCTTATTTAAATAAAAATAGGTAATATAATTTAATTTATCGATAATTTTTCATAGTGTGGTAACCTCGGTATGGTGGTAACATTCCCCAATAAGAAGAGCAGGATTTGTGGAGCATATCTTACAGTAAATATTAGTTTTTCTCCTTCCATTTTTCAATTTGTAACTCTAAAAATAACCAATGCTTACAACGAAAATGATAAAACTGACACTAAAAAGTTTCAAGGTTTATGAAATAACAACAAACTAAGAAGCCTCAATGTCCTGTAGTTCACAGAACATTTACAGAGCCTCTATTGGTTGTTGAAGGTACTATCTGGTACCAAAATGATCAGCTGGACGTACAGAATAGTGTTTTGTATTCAAATTATGCCAAGGAGGACTTGGCAAAAGTCTAGAGGGACAAAAAATCGATGCTGGTGAGAAGCCGGCCTAGGACCTCTAGTGTTAAATATGTTTGCCAGTCCCAGCTCGTCAAAGGACAAGTAGGACTGGTGCCACACCACTGGTGTGAGTGTCTAACCATATAGACACAGACCGTATGAAGTACTTGTTTATGCCAGTCCCAGATCGGTTATTGTGCCTTCATCCTCCTGTTATGTTAGTTCTGACACATTTTATCTAGTGAAAGAGATTTTGCTCAAGTTAACCCTTTAACTGCGGTGGAAGTGGGACATGAGGTGGTTGCGGGTTAGTAGGCACACCGAGCGGTCCCTCTGTGTGGAGAACTGTTACACCATTCATCTTATATATTTTGTGAGCTTAATTAATCCTACACAAAGTTCTTTATCCTCACTTTTCGATACGGACTGTGGACCGGCACTGGTGGAGTTAAAAACTTTTTCTTCTTCTTCTTTATCTTCCTCCTTTGTGCCATTACTAGCGTGGTGGGTACTCGATCCAACGCTGCCAGGCTTCACGGTCCCTGCACAGCCTCTTCAGTTCCTGCAAAGTTTTTCCTCTAATCCTCTGGGTATATTCTTCATATAGAATCCTGGCCTCCTGCCAGTGGGTTGAGCTTCCATCACCTTTCTTAAGGTGTCTTCTAAGGCTGAAGCGGGCGGAACTGATATATCAGTCTACAGGCCCCAGGGAATGCAGCGCTCGAACTGATATATCAGTCTACAGGCACCAGGGAATGCAGCGCTAGAATTGTTATATTAGTCTACAGGCACCAGGGACTGCAGCGGTCCAACTGATATATCTGTCTACAGGCGTTAAAGGTTTAAAGAAATGTAAAAAAGTGAAAAATAATTAAGTTTTAGAGGATAGTTAAACTGTTGGAGAAGGTAGCCCCGAACAATCCATGTAATTTTTTTTAATGTTTAATTCAAATTTAATGTTTTCGCATGATATTAATTATATACATATATAGTCAGCTAGTTATAAGTTTCCTCAATTTTGTTAGGTATACTGTTTTAAATGCCACTATTTATTCTTCTAACCAATGTTATTTATTTGTGTAAAGTTAGTTTATGTAAACAAATCCTACCCTCCTTCCGGCCCTTTTTTTTCTGACGTACCCCCCTCCAACAAATCTTTACCTTCCTTCTGACCCTGGTGCTCTCACTCTGGTCATGAAATCCATCCCTGTAAGCTCCTTTATTTAATATATTTATAATCCATCATATATTAATCCCTCTTCAACTCTGCCCCATTTTTGCCACCATATCTACTCATAGTACACCATTCTCATAACATATCCACTATCTATGTACCTTACCCCATCTTATCACACCACCTATACAATCAGCGTCAATAGCCATATTACACCTTGTGTATATAAATTATATGCTTAACCTTAAGTTTACAGTCATTTATATTTTATCTAGTCAGTTCATATTCTTTTTTTTTTTTTCATATTTTTTATATTTTATCTAGCCAGTTCATATTCTTTGTCCTAATTACTCATATTTTTGTATTTTTCTTGTTTATTTAGCCCTGACGAAGACCTGCATAGCTGGGTCGAAACGTCGATAACAATAAAATAGTTTTATACTATTTTGTATTTTATTGACCGCCTCCCCGTACTATTTTCATCCTTACTACTGCAATATATTATACATATGTACCGCGACTAAACACTATAAGCATGATATTTAATTCCTTTAGGTCTGGTGAATCCAGCGAAGCAGCCAGCTTGAGCAGCTACGACGAAGTTAGGCAAAGTGATTCCAGCCATTAGCAGAGGAACTGCTGCGATCCCCTGCTGACGGGGGAGCTCTTTTATTAATCCCTTCATGTTTTCTGCCGATTATATTATATTACGTGTATTATATTATCCCAAAGAGAATGTTTCATTTATATATTTGTTAGAAATTTATATAATTTATGTTATTGTAAATATATTTATTCTTTAGCTAATTTTATAACTAGTCGGTTTGATTTACTGCTGTAAATAACTTTTTTACAGTCACATTTCTGCCTTAACAAAATGAAAGAAACAAGTAATGTTAAGTTTCCTATTATTATATTGGTTTAAAAAATTGTTCTACGTTACAATATTGTTGTACATTATACAATCCTAGACCCATTTATGAAAGGATTGGATTCAATTTTAATTTTATTTATTTATTTTTTTTTTTGTTACTAATATGTTTAAAGAGGTTTTGATATGGTTTGGTTACCAGATTACTTCTTTATTATTGTATTTATAATTAATAAAAAGTTAATTCTTATCGTGTTTATTAATGATGAATGATCCTGATATTTTCACAACATTCAATGACTAAAACTGTTGGGTCTCTTAAGATCCCCAAGATTATAATAATATTATAATTTCGAATCATACCCTGATTCAAAATTATTCCGAGAACTTTTAAGTTCATTCACTGTTTCTAAAAATGCATAAATGCTCAAACCACTCCCGTCTCCCAAGAATTTAACTCCCCAATCTTTTACAGGAATTTGTTTTTTCTTCATGATAATTTTTTCAATTACCAATTTGCTACTGTCCCCTTTTATTTTATCTTTGTCGGACTCATCCTGTGATGTTTTTATCTCCTCATATAAATCTAAACAATCCGTTAATAACTTCGATTTTACTTTAATTTTTTCCTCATCAGTTATCTTTAGTCTTGATACCCAATTAATTTAGTGTTGAAGAAGCGTATCATTTCTGTCAACTTCATGCGGCTCCGTCTTTATCTGCTCTAACTTATCAGCACAAGTCTTCAATTCAATGTCAAGGTCAGCGACACTGGCCCCACCTAGTGGCTGTACTTTACCATCGCGCTCCGATGGCAATTCGGTACTCAGCATACTTCTCATTAAGTCTTCCTTTTTCAAATCCCTGATGTCGCTAATTGACAGTTCATATTCTAATTCATCTTTTTTCAAATGAGATACCTCCATGTTTAAAAAAAAAAATCCTGCAATTATTTTAAAGTTTAAAATAAGAAATAATAATTATTTAACCATTAAAATATGTGCTATAGACTAATCATATATTATTTCTCAAGGCCTTTTTTTATGTTGGTACGCCATAACTTCCTTAATACTTCATCAAATTTTATGAATGAGGAATTATTTTTAAGCTTTCCTTAACCGCTAGACCGGAAAAATATGCTAATTACTCATTTCGCCTTTGATTGTGAGTTATAAGCGCAAAACCGCTGTTTGCAAGAAAAATGGCCTTAGAGGTTTCTAAATGGTGTCCATCTTTCCAGGTTTTTAAGTAGAACATTGTCGGTCATATAAATTTTTTCGATTAACCCCCTCATTTGCGAGTTGTAAGCGAAAAACTGCATTTCTCAGCGAAAATGGTCTTGGGTCTATTTCAAAGGTTTCGTTTTTTTTTCAGTATGTCGAGACGCACATTATGGACATATACACTTTCCCGTTGTCACCGTCGTTTGCGAGTCTGGAGCAATTTGGCATTTACATACATCAAATACCCAGTATGATCAAAATCATTAAAGCCGTTTAAGAGTAAATAAAAACGCACGTGAATATGAGACAAAATTTATTAAGTCAAGTGGTCCCTCTAATTTATCAATTTTGAATGCCACATGGCGGGTATAAAAAAACGTTAAATGCTGAGTTTAATCAAGATCGTTTTGTCCGTTCTGGAGAAAATAGGAGAAAAAAAAATTTAAAAACCTAAGAATTAGACAAAATTCATTAAATAAAGTACCCCCTCCGTTTGACCAATGTTTATGAAAGTTTTGCTGTCACATGCGGGCACATACATACCTATTTTGATCAAAATCGTTAAAGCCGTTTTTGAGTAAACACACACACAGACCATTTCGCGGGACTTGGTTATTTCACCTCAGGAGATCCCAAAACGTGTATTTCCGTTGAAAACCGGAAGTCAAAATTTTTTATGATTGCAATACTTCACCTTACTATATATTTCATATATAGTTAACTGAAAGTAAAAAAAAAGAAACTAATAAAAAATGTGAAATGCCAAACATAAATAAATATAGATGTGATATTTAGTTATTGTTGTTTTTGTTTACAACCTGAAGTTTGGAATGAAGACAAATATGATTTGTTTTCTTTTCTTGTAAGAATCTTTACATAATTTTTTTTTTTCCTAAAAAGAAGATATTATTTCGAAACAATATAGATTATTGAATATTGTTTCAAAATAATATGTTAAATATACAGATAAATGAGTGAGAACCTCAAAAGGGGTTTTTAAAAGGATTTATTGTGAAGTACAACTGCAAAAGTAACAAGATTACTAAGAGATACTGTCCCTGCTCTAACTGCATAATTATGCTAGAAAATAGCAGGAGTGGAAGGCTCCTACATCTCATGACAAATAAGGAATAGGAATTGTCAGCTTTCTAGGAATATTGTACACCTCCTCTGCTGATCCTCCTGTACACATAACTATATGCAATATAAGTACAAAAATATTTGTATTAGGTTTTACACATCCAGTGTTTATAATTTAGTGTAAAAAAAACTAATAAAAAATTTGAAATACCAAACATAAATAAATATATATGTGATATTTAATTTCTTATTTTTTTTACAAACTGAAGATTGGTATGAAGACAAATATGATTTTTTTTCTTTTCTTGTAGAAATCTTTACATATTTAGAAAATATTTAGGACTCCCACTGTAGCATCATCCGGTTAGCCTTAGTGACATAAATTGACATTAAACAAACCAACAACAAACATTTAATCACTCGAGTCAATGATAAAATTATTTCAGAACCAATGAACGAAGTGAATACTTTATTTTAATATAATATTTTACACTTGAGATAAGACAGTTAAAAACATTTTTTTTTTTACTGAATAAATTTTTATAATAAAAAAAAGGATTATAATAAATTTTTTTAAAACTATTATATATATTTTATTATACATCCTAATGTGTTCATATATACTTTTTATTTTCATTTTTTTTTTTTTTTGTTCATTTTCAAATACCTAAAAATTTTTTTCATGCTATACAAATCAATATATAAATAAAAATTCTCCAAATATACACATAAAATCAATCTATAAGTAATAAAAAACATATAGAAATCGTTCTTATTTTTAATAAATCTATTTTGTATAATTTTAATTTTTTTTTTAAATTTTAATTTTTTTTTTAAAAAACAGCCAATATCATAAAAAATTAATTGGATATACCTTCTAGTTTTTTTTATTGAACTTTTTTTTTTAAATGTTTTTTTAGATGTGTATATAAGTGTAGGTGAAAAAAGGAATTTTGATTTAACCCTTAACTACTTATGTCGGGTCACATTGACCCGTACCAAGTTTCATTTCATTCTGTACCTTTTTTGCATTGAATGATAACCAAACTTTGAGATGTCCTTTGTTTTGGCTACAGTTACTTCTTGCCAGTGTCTGGAAAATAAGGGAGATGTTTATTTTATCGAAATTGATATTTTGACCCGACGGGAGTAGTTGTGCAAGCAATTGTTTTGTGTCCAATGCGGGAATTGCATTGTAAAAATCACTCATTTCTTATTTGTTCTAACTGCAAAGGTTGTAGAAGAAAATGTTTTTGTATTTTAAATCAAAAGAAATTATGTTAATAATAGTAATGTTAAGGAGTTCCTTTGTACTTCATTTCAGACCTAAAAATCAACATTTTTTGTGTACAATAAATGAAACTTTAAAACTTTCATTTATTGTACACATAAATAAATATATATTTTCAAGCCTTCTCCTGTTGTTTCAAACTAATATCTTACTCCCTAAGGTTATTTAAATATTTTTTTTTTTTGTTCTGGGTCATACCTACCCGAGGTGAGTAATAAGTAACATTGATTCGGGTGAGTAGTTAAGGGTTAACTAATTTAGGCTTTATCAATTTATCATCTATTCAAACACATGTTATAATATTTTGGCTGGTTCAACACACCATTGCGATTTTTGTGGAGCTAATATAGCACGTTAATTGTAACAAGTTTTATAGTTAAACTTAATGAGCTTTAATAAAACTACAAAAAAGAAAATATTAGTTCCACAAAAATGAATTTGATAATGGCGTCAATCAGTCAAAATGTGTTGTTGCATTTATAAATAATAAAGTGATAAAGCCAAAATTATTTAAATTATTTCTGAATAAAAGAAAAAATCATCACATAATTAATATTTTTTAATTCTAGAGGAAGACAATAATTTATATTTAAAATTAGAATAAAATATGACATGGAACATATAAATTTTTTTAAACAAAAAAAGGAACTTGAGTTAATTTCTGATAAAATGGGGAATAGTTACATATTAATTACATACATTTTTTTCATTCCTACCAATAGTAAAAAAAAAAACACATTGATAATATTTACATATGAACAAATAAATAATTTTAACATTAAATAAGTCATTTTCACAATGAGTATTTGCTTTTAAGTAGTAAACAAACAGATATTTTTTTGAATTCCTTTTTATCCATAATTCCCATAAATTGTTTAATAACTTCTACCGAATAGAGTATAATACTTGGGCTTATTGCTGCATTTAGGATTGATACATTTGTCACCGTCGGAAATGCCAGGTTTCGGCTGCTCGAGTGGAATACAGAGACTTTTGGCGCCCATCGACGGAGCATTCGTATCAACATCTTTGTCCGCTCTCGTGCTTCCTTCTTTTATTTCATCTTCACATTTGATTTCACCGCAGAATGGAGACAATAAAATACATTTATTGTCTAAAGCTGGGCAGAAATCTTTCCAATCTTTGCATATTACCATTTTTTCATTCAACTCTTCAGTGGCTTTTTGTAACAGGCATTCTTGAATGTTGTCTAGGAGGGATTTGATTGAATTCACCATTCCCGACATTGACATTGAAGTTCTCGCACCAGTATCTCTGCGGACTGTGACAATTTGATTGGCCAGTATATCCTTTGGGCCAACCTCGACTCGAATCGGGACACCTTTGAGTTCCCAATGATTGAATTTCCATCCCGGAGAATAGTTATCCCTGTAATCTCCTTCAACTTTTATACCTGCTTCTTTGAGTTCTACCTCGACATTACGGCACGTTTTTAAAAGTTTCTCCTTTTCACTTTCCGACAAGGAGGCAGTTATACCACAAGGTACAATAACAACTTGGACTGAAGCTACTCGTGGTGGCAAAACCAAGCCTTTATTATCAGAATGCACCATAATCATCACTCCTATAGTCCTGGTAGTGAAACCCCAGGAATTCTGAAATACAAACTTTTTCTCTTGCGTTTCTGGGTCTTCATAAACAATCTCAAACATCTTGGAGAAATTTTGGCCAAGATGATGTGAAGTGGCACCTTGGATCGCTCTACCACTTGCTGAAATGTATGCTTCAACTGTAAGAGTGTATTCACCTCCTGCAAATTTCTCTTTTACCGTTTTAACTCCTTTAACTACAGGAATGGCCAATAGCTCTGTGTAAATTCTTTCGTACAATTCAAGGATACATTTAACTTCCTTTTCAGCTTCACTTTTATCAGCATAAGCTGTATGTCCTTCCTGCCATAGGAACTCCCTTGTTCTCAAGAAAGGCTGAGGATGTTTAAACTCCCACCTGACAACATTATTCCACTGGTTCAGCTTGATAGGTAAATCTCGGTAAGATTGAATCCATTTGGCATAGGCGGGGTACATAACAGTTTCGCTGGTTGGACGAATAGCAATATGTTCGGCTAAATCGCTATCTCCCGACTTTGTTACCCAAGCTACTTCTGGGGCGAAGTCTTCTATATGATCTTTTTCTTTTTCTAACACCGACCGTGAAACAAAAATGGGAAAGTAACAATTCTTCACACCTAATTTCTTGATTTCAGTATCAAAGAATTCTTTTAGTACTTCCCAAATCGCAAAAGACCACGGCCTAAGAATATAACAACCACTAACATCGTAATATTCGATGAGTTCTCCTTTAGTGATAACTTGAGAATACCATTCTGGCAAGTTGTCTTCTTTCGTAAATTCGATTCCAAGACGTGTTACTTTTTTCACAGAGCTCTCCTTCTCTTTTTCGACCGGGGAACTCTCCTTTTTCTTAGGATTAGTTGCTTCGGATTTTTCTTTCTTTTGTTTACTACTTTTTTTATTTTGCCCTGGATTTTCTGAAATGTATTCCTTGCCAGTCAGATTTTTATAATCGGCCTTCAAACTAAGAAGTTTTTGAACGGCTTCATTAATGGCCTCTTTCGCAGCTCCAGATGTTTTCAGATTTCGAACTAAATCTCCTTGCGCTTTAATCTGTGATTCTATAGCACTGCAGTCCGTTTGCGAATTTGCCTCATTAGCAGAAATTTTGCTATCAGTTGTTTTAGAAGTAGGTTCAGAATTTTCTTTCTTTTGTTTATTACTTTTTTTACTTTGTCCTTGATTTTCTGATACGTATTCATTACCAGTCAGATTTTTATAATCAGCCTTTAAGCTAAGAAGTTTTTGAACAGCTTCATTGATAGTTTCTTTTGCAGCTCCGGATGTTTTCAAATTTCGAACTAAATCTCCTTGTGTTTTTATTTGCGATTCAATAGCTGTGCTGTCTTTTTGCGAATTGGATTCAATATTTACATCAGGAGTCTTTTCGCTATTGGCTGTTTTATTCTCTAAATCTTTCGACGCATCGGGAGTCCATTCTTTACCTGTTAGTGTTTTATACTCATTTTTAAGTTCCAATAATGTTTTCACTTCCGTTTCTATAATATTTTTAGCTGCTTTGTCTGATTTTAATTTTCTTATTTTGTCCCCTTGTTCTTTAATTTTCACAAGTACTTCAGAAATATTGGAATTAACAGAATTGCTATCACCACTAGGTTTTGATGCAGGAGTCCATTCCTTCCCAACCAATGTTTTATACTCAGTTTTGAGCGAGAGTAGTTGTCGAACATGTTCAGTTATTACAGCTTTGTCTGCTTTTTGACTTTTCAAAGCTCGAATTTTATCACCGAGTTCTGTAATTTTAACATTCAAATCTTCCTGTTTTGTGTCTGTTGAACTTTCTTTTGGAAGATTAATATTAGAAAATTCTTTAATATCAATATCCGGCTTCCAATCGAGACCAGTCAGTGACTTAAAAGTACCTTTTAATTTTAACAGTTTAGAAACTTCTTCATTCAAAAGTGATTTTTCAGCTTTTTGCTGTTTCAAATCTCTTACTTTGTTACCTTGTTCGACAATACTATTATGCACAGATAATGGATTTTCAGCAAGTTTCGTTGGCACTGAGGAATCTTTAGACTCATTTTTATTTAATTCTAAATCAGGTTTCCAAACTTGACCAGTAAGATTTTTAAATGATTCCTTAAGTTGTAACAATTTTTTTACTTCTTCATCAATAATCTTTTTCTCAGCTTTTTGTTGTTTTAAATTTCTAACTTTATTTCCTTGTCCTATGATTTCTTGGTTCAAAACAACCTTATCATCGGAAATAATGGACTCAGATTTTAAAACTGGTTTTTCCTCTTTTGTTTTCAAGGAAGTCGGAATAGCTGTAGGCATTTCTTTCGTATGTCCATCAGGAATAAAGAACAACACAATGGGCATTTCTCTTCCAGTATGAATACTCGCTTCTGAATAGGGCACATCACAAATAAAAAATCCTTTCCGCTGAAGCTGAATTATTTCAGATTTTTTAACATTAGCTAGCTCGGGATCTCCAATCATTTTAACTTCAGTTTTGGTATTATGGCTAATATATTTTTTAAAATCTTCATCTTTCCCCAAAACCGGTTTGCTGATCAAGAAATCATAATATACACAGATGCATTCAACACACTTTGCACGAGGAGTATCTGCTAGCCAAGTTAATTTCAAAGTTTTCTTGTAATTTTTGTCTTCAAAATTAGGAATAGCTGATATTTTTTCTATTTTATCATTTTTTCTAGTTATTGTTTTGATAGTCACATTACCCCAATTGATTAAAGTAACATTCTCACCTTCTTTTACAAGGATTGCATCAGCTTCATCAATCCATACCTTAGGAGCAAGCCAAACTGTTTTCTCACCTACATCGGGATTTTTTGGATGTTTCATTGCCTTGACTTCTTGTTCAGAAACACCTTCAATAATTATAGGTACTTTATGAAGCGCGTCAACAGCTGTGTATCTTGGTGCTATAGGATCGATAACTTTCTTATTAATAGCCCAAATTTTGTCCCATTCCATGACAACAACAGACCTTGAAGATCCCTGCGCAGTTATAAACTGTTTGAGGCCTTCAACTGTCATCCCCCTTCGAAGCACACCTCTTACAGTCGGCATCCTAGGATCATCCCAACCATCTACATGCCCATTTTCGACAAACCAAGTCAATTTCCTCTTAGAAAGCACAGTATTTGTCATATTAAGCCTAGAATATTCCCAAATATGAGGTTTTCTCAGACCTAACGCATCTATGAACCAAAAGAACTGCTCATCTCTATCATGATACTCCATTGTTCTCAAAGAATGTGTAACACCCTCGATGCTATCAACAATGGGGCAGGCGAAATCATAAGTGGGGTAAACTTTATACTTGGAACCAGTTTTTGGATGAGGTTCGTTCTTACATCTATAAATAGTAGGATCCCTCATGCAACCGTTTAAAGATTGCATATCAATTTTAGCTCTAACACAGCATTTTTGACCCTTGTCTGTGCCAGCTTTCATTTCTTTCCACATTGCCATATTTTTATCAACTGAATTATTCCTGTTTTTGGATTCTAATTTTTGTTCCCTCTCTTGCTTCATGATTTCTGGATCTGTATCGTCAACATAGGCTTTACCACATTTTAAAAGATATTCACACTTTTCTAAAATTAAATCAAAGTGATCTGATGTATGAGAAAATATATCGTAATCAACTTTTAATAATTTTAAATCTTCGAGAATAACTTTTTCGAAATCAACTTTTTCTTTAGCTGGATTAGTATCATCGAACCTCATAATAAGCTTACCTTTAAAGGCATCCCTGTAATACTGATTAAGTAAAGCTGCTTTAGCATGTCCAATATGCAAGTAACCGCTGGCTTCAGGAGGAAACCTCACAATCACCTTACCAGTTTCAGCTCCAGGTAATTCAACAAATTTACCCTCCTCTTTTCTAGAAGAAAATACACCATCATCTTTTTTTTCAAAAAGAGTTGCATCAGCTGGAAGCGAATTTATAACACTCTTGACACACGGTAAATTTCCAATAAGTGAAAACCAGCGATAAACATTTTTCGGAACCTTCTCATCATCTACTAAACCATTCCAATTTTTGTTAGTAACCAGTTTAGACCAAACAGATACATCTGCAGCAGTCAACATATTACCGACTAAGTAAGTAACAGAGGCAAGAGTAGTGTCCAGATAACTTAGACATTCCATATATTTCTTCTCGCATGATAGTGGTCCCAGAGAAAATGTGATCCAGCTGTCAACTTCACATTTTTGAAGAGGAGTAGCTCCATAAATATGCTTTTCAGTACCTTTATTACAAAAGTAACGAAATACAAAAGGTTCTGAAGAGAATACCTTGTTGTTTTCGACTGATAATTTGGTTTCTTCACACCACTCGATAGGTACTTCAAGATCTAAGTACTTGATAAGTATTAAAGGTGCTAATGGTACCTTCTTTGAATTCGCTTTTAGTTTCATGGTCGATGTTTTTTTCAATTTTCACTATCCAATGTAAATATTAAGCTTATACTATTATCAACGTAACCAAAACAAGTATAATAATATCAAACCTCGCTACCAATTATACTAGTACTTGTCACGTTTCCAATCTGAAACACTGCTGTAACCTTCCCATTGCGGGCAGTTCAGGATTTATTCAACTAAGAGGTAATGTTTAAAAAAATAAATAATTAAAATCAAAATTTGTACATAATTTAAAACATTCCTGAGTTTCAATTTATTGTGAAATATATTTAGTTTCAGAGTTAAATCTATGATAGAAATTTATGAGCTTTATATAAGGGGGGGGGTAATGACATCTCTATTTAGAGAGTTTTAGTAATACTGTGTTTGGTAAATAAATAAATTTTATTATAAAAGTAATGCTTAGCATATTTATAACAGAAAATAAAAATAATAATGCATTATATTCAATTGTTATTATTTGCTTTTCAGTTGAAGAAATTTTTTCATGAGAAGAAATTAAGAAACATTTTTTGATTGCTTCCATTTCATTTGAAAAAAAAAATCATCTTATATACATTCTTTAAAAAACTCCAGTTTTTTAGGTGTGAGATATGATATATACGAGATTAATTTAGTGTGACATTGAAAAAAAAATGAGAAAGGTCATAAAACAATCATTTTATGTTCATTAAAATTTTTTATTAATAATCATTAGTATTTTTCATGCAACAGCTTATTTATTGTTACATATCCAAATTATTTTAATATTATGGTGACAGTATTTTAGTATTGTGTTACTGGAGCATCTAACTTTCAAAGAATGTTCATGTCAGCTAAGAAAAAATACATTGACAAACGGCTGCTTTCTCTAAGTTTTGGATGAAATGTTGGGGATATAAAATAAATTATAAAACATGGAAAAAATTCCTTTATTAGATAAACCTAAAAATAGATATTTAAATTATTAATATCCATTTTTAATAAATCTTAAAATTATAATTCAATAACATAAATTGACCCTCTAATGGCTGTTGACTGGCAGGGGGGCATATATTAATTACCTATTACACCAAGTGCTGCATTGTTATTATATTTCTGCTTCTGAATGGTGGGTCTGCTCCTGACTTCCATAATTTTTTTAGTCCGTCAGATCTTATGACTAGTCGAGTGTCATCTGTCAGATGCCTTTTATAATTCATACAATAATCTTAATATTAACCATTAAAATTATTTAAACACTTTTTCAGGAGTCAGTGATATTTTAATCCTGTCAACACTAAGAAAAAAAAAATATTTTTAATCTACATAATCAATGGCTGGCATGATGATAAAAGTCACATTTGATCTGCCCTGTGACAGGACAAAAATAGGACAAGAAAGACAGTTTGGAATACAATTTTTTTTTATTGATTTTGGAGATTTGCAACTTTTAAAAAGAATCCCCCATTTGATATTTACATTTGAAAAATTTTCCCCTAATTTTTAATTGCTTAATATCTTCAGTGCTTCTCAATAATTTAAACTATTCACAATGAAAATGTCAATATAGCACAAGAGTTTTATCAATAGAGAAAAAAATTTAAACTACAAATTGTGGTTTTGATAAATGCGAAGGTATTAAAAAGATTAATAAAGATTATGGAATTGATCTGGTACAAACTGTCCAGGAATTAATAAAATTTAGAAAAAGAATTGTGCCAAATTATCGCACATCAGCAAGAAGATGGTTAATTAAAAAAACTGTTTTTTTGGATAATCACCTGTGAAGTTTGAATTTTACTATGTATCTACAAACAGGAACTAGGGAAAATAGTCTTTGATCACAAACAGTCTACCACAGGTACTAACCAGAACTCAAAAGTAACCATTTACCAGCATTAATACGATCATTCCTTACATAAAAGAATATGGTTAATTGCGCCTAATGCTAACGGAACTATTGATACTATTGTGACTATATCCTGACATTGAAGGTGTTGTCATTCTGATTTTAACGGTATGCATAACTCAAAATATATTTTCAGTTGTAACTAACTTCTTGCTGACGTGCTGTATTATAATTACTTAGACATTTTTTATTGTCAAACATTAAATTTTTCTTGCATCCATATTGAACAAAAGTAAATACATAAACGAATATGGGTATTACTTCGGATAAGCAACTCCAAGCCGGCTAGAGTAAGCAACAAGGTATTTCGATCACACCCTTCTCGATATCCACGGATCAGTTCGGGTTTACTGAGAGTTCCCGAGATCCGATGTCGGCTTTATCCACATTTTTGGAAAATTCATTCATTTTACTAGGTTAGGTCTGATCAGTAGCTGATCCAGGGGAGGGGCGTGGGGGGCGCCCCCCCCCCTGAGAGGTGAGGACACTCATAGTAAAATATTAGTATTTCTATATAATATGAGCTGTATTTAGTCATTTTTCAAGTCCACTAATTGAAAATGAATTGTATATAAACATTTACAGTAATTTATAATGTCATTATGTACTAATATGGATTTTAAATTAGGGCCTTCATTAGTCATAAAATGTAAAAAAAAAAGTGCGCCCCCCTCCTCAGAAAATTTCTGGATCCTCACTGGGTCTGATCTAAACAAAATCTTCAATCTAATAAATCATGTAAGGTTTATTCTTTTTCCTATGGAGTCATATCATTTAACGTCATCATCAAATCATATTAAAAAATATCCTTTTTGGTTATTTAAATACATTTTTCTTGAAATAAAAAAATAATAATCTGGTGGATAGGGATACATACTTGTAATGATTAAACCTTCTAGTTGTAGAATAAGGCTTTATTGCAATCATAATTACACTAGATGTGAATTGTATAACATTAGATATAACAGTGTATAAAGGTAAAGGAAACATATGTTTACAAGTTATAACAGTGCATAAAAAGGTAATATTTCACCACATTCTCCCCCACTTCATTTACAGACATAGTCCTGAAGGTATCTTGGAGCTCGGATTGTTCTAGATGATCTCCAAACAGGAGGTGGTGGACTAGGCTTAGATTTGGCCGGCGATGTAATAATTTCATTCCCTGGAGTTAGCGATTGCTTTGGAGGAACAGGTAGTGGACTTGGATGAGAGCTGGAAGGGGCTGGGGGACAGCTAGTTCTTAGTTCATCTACAGGGTCAAGAGAACTTCTCAAATACGATTGCCGAGTTGCGTCATGTTCAGGCCTTTCTTGAATAAGAATAAAATCTCCCGATGATATAGGAGTTTCTGTTTTTTCTCCTTCGGGTTTATAACCAGCTGGCGCTAGATGCCTTAAATTTACAGTCGTTTCCCTTCCGTCAGGTAGTTCCACCAGCGCGTAGTCAGGATTAGCATGTAGTAGTGTGACTTCTTGAACCAGAGGGTCATATTTGCTCTGACGTACATGATTTTTCATCAGTACTTTTCCTTGAGTTGTCAGCCATGAGGGAAGCGCCACTCCAGAACTAGATTTCCTTTTATGGAAAAACATACGTTCATGGGGAGTTGAGTTGATGGTTGTACACAGCAATGAACGTATGGCATGTAAAGCTTCAGGCAGCACTTTCTCCCACTGAGCCACCGCCAGTCCTTTGGATTTTAAGGCCAATGAAATAGTTTTCCATATTACTCCATTGTAGCGTTCCACCTGACCATTACCACACGGGTTGTATGGAGTTGTGAAGCTGGTTGCCACGCCATTAGAATGAAGAAACATTTGGAGTTCTTTTGAAATGAAAGAGGTTCCTCTATCTGAATGAATGTAGGAAGGATATCCAAATATGTAGAAGATTTGGTTTAGTGCCTGAATAACGGTTGTTGATGATAAGTCTGCACAAGGTATAGCGAACGGGAATCTGGAGAATTCATCGACCACTGTTAAAAGATATTTACGAGGAGTGTTTGAGGGTAATGGACCTTTAAAATCGATGCTTAGTCGCTCAAAGGGGGATGTTGCTTTGATAAGTGAGCTTTGCCTGTAATGAAAACGAGGCTTCACTTCGGAGCAAGTCCTGCAAGAAGAAGTTACCTTCCGAACTTCATCAATTGAATAAGGTAGATTTTGACTTTTTACCCAATGGGCCATCCGTGTAACGCCAGGATGACAGAGGGCATTATGAAAATACACCAGCCTGTCAAAAGTATGTACTGAGCTGCAAGTCCTCGATAATGCGTCAGCAGCATGATTCTCCTTCCCTGGTCTGTAGACAATGTCGTAGTTGTATGGTGCAAGTTCAAGACGCCATCTAGTAAATTTTTCATTTTTTATTTTTCCAGAATGTCGAATGTCAAACATGTAAGAAATGGATTTTTGATCCGTTATAAGTTGGAACCTCCGACCAATTAAATAGTGGCGCCATTTTCGAAGGGATTCCATGATTGCGTAGGTAATTATGATTGCAATAAAGCCTTATTCTACAACTAGAAGGTTTAATCATTACAATTTATTGCAATCATAATTACACTAGATGTGAATTGTATAACATTAGATATAACAGTGTATAAAGGTAAAGGAAACATATGTTTACAAGTTATAACAGTGCATAAAAAGGTAATATTTCACCACAATACTTCAATTCTTATATTATTAATTTATTTGTTCCTTTTGCATTTATGTATATATGCATTTAACTTGAACCCATTTGATCATTTAAACAGGACATTTTTTAAAAAACAAAAGATTAAATTTATTTGTTCTATCAACTTTTAAATTGTAAGCGACCATCACAGGAAATTTTCATATATTGAAATAGTACTTCTACTCATAGCTTTGTAGTACTTTAATTATATTAAAGAAACATTAATTTGTAGATTATATGTTTCTTGTTCCCTTGGGTTGTTCCCATTATTGAGGCGGGAAGGTTTACTGGACTACATCTGCTCGGGAACTCTCTGTAAACCCGAACCCAATAGTGGATATCGGGTAGGGCGTGATCGAAATACCTTGTTGTTTACCCATAATTATCCAAATAATACCCAAATTTGATTATCTGTAAACCTTCCTTCCCATAATTACCCCCAGATAATCTAGTTTCTAATGAATACCGAAATGTATTCAGTATAAAAATATTTTTTGTTGATACTTTTCTACTCCAAAATAACTTTGCTAAGTTTTATGGATTTTGAAATAGGCATATTTGGCCACACTCAAGGATAGGATCTAAGAATTATTATCATGCAGTGCAAATAAAAACAAAACAAAAAAAAGTCACCTAACTTTATAATTCAATTATTGATTGATATAATTAATACTTAAAGCTAAGTCTGATTTATTTTTACAAAATACTTTTTTTTTTATATTTTGATAATAGAAACATGTACAAGATATCTACTCTAGGACATCACAATTATTGATTAACAAATTAATTGTTTAAATAATATAAATTATTTTAATGTCATGTTATAAACATTAATGGACATAGTTATTGATTTCTTCAGGATACTGTAAGTCGACCGATGAAGAATTTATCACTATAGGAGACATCACTTCTTCATTATCTTCATTCACTTGTGTTATCTCTTTCATATAACTGTTTACAACCACTATAAAGTATGCTTCGACCACTAAAAAAAAAGTGATAAATGAAAACATCTATTAATATGTGGTTGATAAAACATGCAAGAAACTTGATATTATGAACGAACAATATTCGATTTTTTTGGACATTTCAGGTTTCTCAAACAACTGATTAAAATGTAGTTGGATATAATTTTTTTTTTGTTTAAACCGATTCAAGGAAATGGTTTATAAAATGAAAACTTTTATCAATGAGGTTTAATGATATAAGTTATAAATATAGAAGTTCAAATTATTATTTAAAGGATCTAGACATGTTTATGAAAGTTAAACTTTTACCCTTTCATAAATCATTTTGATAAGCTCAATCAGAATTATAGAATGTGATGTAAATATGAAGTTTCACTATTATATATCAGTATAAAATTATTTGATGATGTTAATATCTTATTGTGTTCAGTGAAATATATGAGTATTTATAAAGATTCTCTAAAAGAATTTATTACCATCAGTAATGTTTATTTGTTAGCCAATAAATAAAAATTATTACAAAGATTATGAAAAAAGAAATTAAAAATATCAGAACTAAACAATCTAAAATTAACAGTTAGAACTCTGAATCATTTATTGATGCAATCACATTGCTGTCAGTTTTGCGTATTTAATGTCAAGGGTTAAGTGATAAGATTTTTTAATTTCAGATAATAGACGGGCGCAAGCGACGGTGCTGCTTCTTTAGGGCCTATTCACACTATCGGTTTCGCGCCCGCTCCACTCTCGCTCCGCTCCCGGTCCGCTCTCGCTCTACCCCATTCACACTAGCGCTCCGCTCCCGCTCCACTCCCGGTCCGCTCTCCTAATGTATTACCATATTCACACTATATAATTTTACACCGTTCACCTTTGAAAGGTTTAAGCTATTAAAGCCATTAATAATCGAAGTTGTCTGTATTCGGATTTTAATTAATGACTAACTTTCAGTTATTTAAGTATTCATTTATTCTTCAATTTTACGGCCAAAAAAAAGATCAATTTTTCGTTTGTAGAAATAGCTGGTAAGTGTACTTTTCTTGATGAAGAAGATAATATTATCAAAAAATATAATAAGAAGAATATCTTGCAACACAATGATAATTATTAATAATAATTATAAATTAATTTAATTAATGGTGAAGAAATAATTTAAATTTTTTTCGGAATGTATTCGAATACGCTTGAAAATTTCAAGTTGAAATCGGTAAATGCTACAAATTTACCGATTGTGTGTACCTGATTAATATTTTAATTATTTTTTGCTTTAGTATATTTTTTTGAATAATCTGACATTTTTCATAATATACTTACTGCATTTTTATTCGTTTCAAATTAAACGTTATTTTATAATAGCAATGAGTATGTAGTCAATAAATAAATCGGTGACCATTTTTTACGAGTACATTAATTCACAGCAAAATATATCTCAAACATAACATGAATTTTTCACGTCGAAAAACCGCGCGTATTGTTGGTGATTTTTTTTTTTTATCATTTCAAGCGTATTCGAATACATTCGGAAAATTTTTTTTAATTATTTCTTCACCATTAATTAAATTAATTTATAATTATATATATATATATATATATATATATATATATTTTTTTTTTTTAAGTTGAACTTTTTTGGCCGTAAAATTGATGAATTAATAAATACTTTAATAACTGAAAGTTAATTATAAATTAAAATCCAAATACAGACGGCTTCAATTATTATTGGCTTCAATCGTGAACGGTGTAAAATTATATAATGTGAATATGAAAATACTTTAGGAGAGTGGAGCGGGAGTGGAGCGGGAGTGGAGCGAGAGTGGAGCGGGAGCGGAGCGAGGCCGGACTTGTGCCAATATTGTGATTAACCTCTCTCTATTCCTCTTTAGAATATTTTGCCAGTGAGACCGGACCTGGAGCGGAGCGCTAGTGTGAATGGGGTAGAGTGAGAGCGGACCGGGAGTGGAGCGAGACCGGAGCGGTACCGATAGTGGAATTCTCTGTCTATTCTCTTTAGAATATTTGAGCGGACCAGGAGTGGAGCGGGAGCGGAGCGATAGTGTGAATCCACCCTTACAGGAACTAGAGAAACGGGGATAGAAGCAGGGTCATTACCTGGGATTCATAGGGTTTTTTGGCATTTTTAATTAATTTTTCCATAATTAAAACCCGATTGAGCAAAAAATCATTTGAAAAATGTCCAATAGGTATTGCTCGGTCCCTCAGAGTTCAATTAAAAAATCAAAAGACGTGTCATTCCATTTATTTCCAAAAAATAAAAAGCTTCTTAAAGAGTGTATTGTAAAATTAAGAATAGATAAGCCTGTTTCGAAATATATGACGATATGTAGTCTTCATTTTAAAGAAAGTGACTATATTTATCCAGGTAAATATTAGTATTTGACATTTTATCATTCCAAAATGTTAGTTTTATGCAAATAATATTGGGACCATAGTGTCATATTTGTTTTTCTTTTTTAATTTTCCCCATTTTTGTCTTACATCCGTTGTGCTTAATTGTTTCAAGTTTTCAATGCGAAGCCTGAAAGTTTTGACAAAGAAATAAATAATATGACAAAGAATCTAAGCTGTCATAACAATGAATGTATGAATAGGTAATTAATGTTATTACTAACCGAAAAACGTAAAGTTACAATGATGTGTTTGCATTTACCAGAACTACCAGCTTTACACGTACAATGACAAGAAAATTGCTTATTGTTATTAAAAAATTTGTTTCACTTTTATTTGATGAGGCAGTCCTTTAAGATTGCTAGTTTGAAGGCACAAGGCTTGTAAAATAACTGTTTTTTTACTTCTAGATATTATTCCACATCTAATTATTAGGTTTGCATCAAGGATAGCCTTCCCTTCAATTAATGGTCTTTTAAAATTACCAATTATCTCTATCACATCAAGTATGTCTATCCTCGTTCTTTCCAATATTTTGCAAAACTACTAGCGCACCCTATAGTCGATTGCGCCCGCCTATAATATATTATTTTTTTTTTTATTTGCTAGCCCATCTGGAGTGCTAGCCATTATTTTTTCGTTAGTCTTTTTTTTTGTTTTGTTACATTGCATTTGGGTGGGTCAAATATCTTTTTGTTTATATCTAATCTACTTAATATAATTGATATCTTATGATAGGATAAGTAGACTGTTGTATGTATTTTATATTAATAATAATTTACCCATTTATTTTTAAAACAGTCTCATCTTTTTTATTTTGTTCTTACATCAGAAGCTTTCGGTGCTTGGCACCATATTCATCTAAAATTATTTATTATGTTATAATTATATAAAAATATTTTTTATACAATATTTTTTTATTGTCATTAGTTATTTTAGCATTTTCATACCTGTATTTTATTATCCTAGTGGACATCGTCTGATTTCTAAAAAAAAATTTTTGATGAGATTCATCTTCGTCACACGTAGGGATTCTATTTAATATAATGTTAAAAAATTAAAATTTAAAGTCATAAGATATTTTTTTATATTATATTTTACTGAAATTTTTTATATAATATTTTTACTGGAAACATGGGAACCATCCGTCTACTGCTTCTATAAGTCAACCAATGGATTAAGTCCTTCTTTATTATAAACATCCCCACCCTAGCCCCCACTGCTTTAAATTGACCGATCAAGTTGTACATTATTTTTTTATTTTATTGTAGAATGTGGTTGATAACTTGAGAATATTGTAAGGAAATGTTGGCCGATTCTAATACAAATCGCTTACATACATAAAAGGCTTAACCCATAACGTAATAAAAACATTTAAAGATATGGATGTAAATGAATTCAAATTTTCCTTAAAACCAAAACATCACATCAGAAATTTAATTACTAAAACAAAAGACCAAATACCAATATTAAATCAACGCAACCTAATATATAAAATACCTTGTAAAAGCTGTGACAAATCATATATTGGAGTTACCTCGACCGATTTAAAAACGCGTATTTATAATCATAACAATAATTTAAAACCAAAATCAAAAACCAAAACAGCATTATCCAACCATGCAAAAAACAATAGGCATGAGATAGACTTTGAAAATACAAAAATACTTCATAGATCAAACTCGGGACCAAAAAGAAAAATTTTAGAAGCTATCTACATTGCAGCAAATCAGAAAGAATTAATGAATTCAAAACTAGAATCGGCCAACTTTTCCTTACAATATTCTCAAGTTATCAACCACATTCTACAATAAAATAAAAAAATAATGTATAACTTGATCGGTCAATTTAAAGCAGTGGGGGCTAGGGTGGGGATGTTTATAATAAAGAAGGACTTAATCCATTGGTTGACTTATAGAAGCAGTAGACGGATTGTTCCCATGTTTCCAGTAAAGGTATTATATAAAAAATTTCAGTAAAATATAATATAAAAAAATATCTTATGACTTTAAATTTTAATTTTTTAACATTATATTAAATAGAATCCCTACGTGTGACGAAGATGAATCTCATCAAAAATTTTTTTAGAAATCAGACGATGTCCACTAGGATAATAAAATACAGGTATGAAAATGCTAAAATAACTAATGACAATAAAAAAATATTGTATAAAAAATATTTTTATATAATTATAACATAATAAATAATTTTAGATGAATATGGTGCCAAGCACCGAAAGCTTCTGATGTAAGAACAAAATAAAAAATATGAGACTGTTTTAAAAATAAATGGGTAAATTATTATTAATATATAATTGATATCTTGTATATCGTTCAATTATTATTAAATCCTCAACTCTTGGATTCCAAAATCCATCGAATCTCTTGGATGGGACACGAGACCTCAACAAATTTTCGCAATGCGTCTATATCTTTGGCCAGCTCCTTCAGTCCACAACAGATTAATCCTGCACTGGGTATTGTCTTCTGCCCAGTCCGTCTCCATCTTACCCTAATTCACCCGTTTCGTGCTAAAGAACCTTTAGAACATTTGAATGAACAACCATATATTTGAATCTTGCCCATTTCAACCTTATATATTTATAATTTCAGTTATTTTTCATTTATTAGACAATAGATGTAAGCTTGTAAGTGTTTTTTATAGATATTTCTAAAATATATGGTTTTTAAAAATAGTTTGTCTTCCATAATCTGGAGAACCCTACATGTTCAAAAAAACATTTATTTTTCAGATTTATCGAATGAACATAGATTTATCAAATAATGAAAAATGTATTTTAAGTAGGAATATGTGTCGAAGAAAATAATTTAAGTTAAAGAAATCTTTTAATGAAAAGCTAGAAAAGTTTTTTTTCACTTTTCCAATACTTTAAATTTGTTGAAGTGTCAGGTGTCTCAAACGACCGATTCATTTTTATTAACAGAAAATGTAACTATTAATATATTTACACAGAACCCGACGTCACCCATTATTCATATACACCCTTGAACTCAGCTTAAACTATTTAGCAAAATTATTAAAAATGGAAAATGAAAGATTTCCAAAAATAATAGCCCGGAGGATAATAGACAACAGTATTTTCTGGTCAACATCACTGAAGAGATTAGGAGCGAAACACGGAATAGGCGGGCGCAATCGACTATAGGGTGCGCTAGTAGTTTTGCAAAATGTCGGAAGTACGGGGATAGACAGTTGATGTGATTGAGATATTTGGTAATTTTAAAAGATCATTAATTGAAGGGCAGGCTATCCTTCATGCAAACCACATAATAACATGTGGAATAATATCTAAAAGTAAAAAAACAGTTATTTTGCAAGCCTTGTGTCTTCAAACCAGCAATCTTAAAAGGACATCCCCATCAAATAAAAGTGGAAATCAAATTTATTAATAATAATAAGCAGTTTTCTTGTCATTGTACGTGTAAAGCTGGTAGTTCTGGTAAATGCAAACACATCATTGTAACTTTACTCTACGTTTTTCGGTTAGTAATAACATTAATTACCTATTCATACAATCATTGTTATGACAGCTTAGATTCTTTGTCATATTATTTATTTATTTGCCAAAACTTTCAGGCTTCGCATTGAAAACTTGGAACAATTAAGAACAACGGATGTAAGACAAAAATGGGGAAAATTAAAAAAGAAAAACAAATAAGACACTATGGTCCCAATGTTATTTGCATAAAATTAACATTTTGGAATAATAAAATGTCAAATACTAATATTTACCTGGATAAATATAGTCACTTTCTTTAAAATGAAGACTACATATCGTCATATGTTTCGAAAGAGGCTTATCTATTCTTAATTTTACAATACACTCTTTAAGAAGCTTTTTATTTTTTGGAAATAAATGGAATGACACGTCTTTTGATTTTTTAATTGAACACTGAGGGACCGAGCAATACCTATTAGACATTTTTCAAATGATTTTTTGCTCAATCGGGTTTTAATTATGGAAAAATAAATTAAAAACGCCAAAAACCCTATGAATCCCAGGTAATGGACCGGCTTCTATCCCCGTTTCTCTAGTTCCTGTAAAGTAGCAGCACCGTCGCTTGCGCCCGCCTATAGTTCTAACAAAAAAGAATTTTCTACAAGACATATAAAAAAATAGAACCATTCTCGTCAATAAAACTATTGAATATAAAAGAGAAACATTCGTAAAAAGAACTAAAGCATCCGAATTTCACCAGCTCTATGCAACTCTGAATTACGACAATAGGTACTTTGAAAACTATAAAGACATTTATTTCATCAGATTAATATTTAAAGCAAGAGAACTACTGAACCTCAACTATTTACCTGCAATGAACAAAAGAAAGAATTGTACCATGTGCAACCTCAATACAATAGAAAACACCTTCCACTTTATCTCAACATGCCCCATTCTAAATGAAATCAGGATAAACTGTTTTGGAAAACGGTCTCTGAATATGGAAGAAACTGTAGATATCCTAAACGGCAAATGTAACCAACAACTATTTCTATCTCTAAAAATTGCAACAAAATATAGACAATAAATGACTCATGAATATAACCAGTAGAAATCGATTCCCCAACACGTCAGTCGAAAAAAATCGCTTATAACTACTTTTATAATTTGGTCATGTATATACGAAGAGTTTTTCAGTATGTATGTCAGTTCAGTTCAGTGTGAAATAATTTTTCTTTTATTATTTGGCTTTTATTACTACCACTTATCACTTATCTTCTGTTATTGTTATATATTTGCAACCTATTTATATTTATATAACAAGCTACGATATTTCGACAGTTGGACTTGCGTCCATTGTCTATTTACGTCTTAGTATTTTCTTATTTTGTTTTATATTAAATAATATTTTTCATGAATAAACGTTATTTCTATCTATCTAGCTATATTTACACTGCTAAAGGAAACAAAATAACAATTATTTTATGGATTAGACTTAACAAATACTTGAAATGGATTGAAACTTTGGATTTCAGTTTAATAAAGAAATAACTTTAAGTATACTCATACCTCTTACTATTTAATTTGCTTTTTAAATATATTTTATGAAAAAGGGAATTACTACCGAACATAAAGTACAGTCATGTCAAGAATCTAGGTACCTCGGTAGCTTAATTACCACCAATAATCTGATTATGACGGATGTAAATATCCGAATCGCTGCTGGAAACTGCTGTGGTTTCGGTGCAGTAAAAATTGGAGATGTCTGGCGAATAAAAAACAGTAAGGAACTGCAGGAATTGTTTGGGGAAGGAGATATCATCTCATATGTCCAGATGGGACGATTAAGATGGTTGGGACATGTTGAGCCGATGGATCCCAGCAGATTCCCGAAAAAGCTGCTCTATGGGAAGCCAGGAGGTGGAAGAAGGCGAGGGAGGTCTCGACTACGATGGCTGGATGATGTCGAGGCAGTCCTGAAGGCTTTAAGTGTACATTGCTGGAGAAGATTAACATAACAGACAGAGCCGAATGGAGCATTAAAGGAAGCCAAGGACTGTGGCGCCAATATGTGAGTGTGAGTGAATAACTACCAAACAAAATATTCACGAACACCATAAAAAAAATCTGGTGCGTGCGCGCACCACACAACTTTCACTTACCAACTTACTTAGGTTAGAAATTGACCTGTTTTGCTAAATATCATTTCCCAAAGTCACACATTTTTCTACATTCATATCTTCTTTTTGTTAATCGTTAAAGCCGTTTTTGAGTAAATACAAAAAACCCGTGAAAATAATACAAAATTTATTAAGTAAAGTCCCCCCTCCCGTAGATCAATTTTGATGAAATTTTTACAGTCATATCTTGGGCATATAAATACATCAAATACCAAGTTTGATCAAAATCGTTAAAACCGTTTTTGAGTAAATAAAAAAAATACGTGAAAATGATACAAAATTTATTAAGTAAAGTCCCCCCTCGGGTTGATCAATTGTGATGAAATGTTGGTTATCACATCTTTGGCATATAAATACATCAAATACCAAGTTTGATCAAAATCGTTAAAACCGTTTTTGAGTAAATAAAAAAAACACGTGAAAATGATACAAAATTTATTAAGTAAAGTCCCCCTTCCGGTTGATCAATTGTGATGAAATGTTGGTTATCACATCTTTGGCATATAAACACATCAAATACCAAGTTTGATTAAAATCGTTAAAACCGTTTTTGAGTAAATAAAAAAAACATGTGAAAATGATACAAAATTTATTAAGTAAAGTCCCCCCTCCGGTTGATCAATTTCGATGAAATTTTTACAGTCATATAAATAGATCAAGCACTCAGTTTAATCAAAATCGTTAGAGCCGTTTTTGAGAAAATCGAAAAAAAAAACGTAAAAAGTTATTAAATTAAGTACACCCTCCCTTTGAGAAAATTTCATGAAATTTTTGCTGTCACATCGCGGGCTTATACATACTCTAAATACACAATTTCAGGTTCGCACGGTTTATAGTTTTTGAGCTAGTCTGTTCACACACACACAGACCATTTCGCGGGACTTGGTTAATTGGACTCAGGGGACCCCAAAACGTGTATTTCCGTTGAAAACCGGAAGTCAAAATTTTTCACGATCGCAATACTTCCACTTACTATATATTTCATATATAGGTAAGTGAAAGTAACACTTACTATATATTTCATATATAGGTAAGTGAAAGTAAAAAATTTACTGCTTATTAACTCAATCATATCAAATTATTTCTAAAATAATATAATACAAACTACTAAAATGTTTATTTCAATAACAAATTTATAAAATAAAATACAAGATTTGCTTACCCCCAAGAGTGATTTCTTCAAAAAATAGGTATAGTACTGTCTCACTCATAACCCCGTTATAGAGTGCCATGAAATATACAGTCACAAGAAGTTGCGAAAATATTATGTGGGTGATTTCTAGAAGAATCCAAGAGAAAATTAAGTCCATATTTTTCTGAAAAACAAAAGAGAAGAAATAATTTATACAAAATCAATGCTATCCTACTTAATATGGTTGCTAATTGCTAAGCATCGTTGTAATCTATATAAATAAAAAAGAAATTCTGTTTGTTTGTTTGTTTATTTGTTCCTTATAGAAATTCATACCGTTTGTCCTAAATTCTCCAAATTTCGCTCAGTGGTTCTTTCATACCAGGTGCGAACACCAGTCCATATTAAAATTGCATAACTTCAGCCGATCTTCAGCTGATATTCTTTATTGTTATAAAAATCATAATGATCTCACTTTACAATGTTTTTTTTTTACGAAATCGACCGTTTCTTTAGAAAAATGAAATTCCCCGTGTGAAACCGGGATATACAGCTATAATGTATGCATATAAAGATGAAATTCTGTTTGTTCTTTATAGAAATCCATACCGTTTGTCCTTAATTATCAAAATTTCGCTCATTGGTTCTTTCAGACCAGGTGCGAACACCTGTCCATATTAAAATTGCATAACTTCAGCCGATGTCTGGGTATATTCTTTATTGTTATAATAATCTTTTTGATCTCACTTTACATTGGTTTTTACAAAATCGACCGTTCGAGTTGATAAAAGTCTCAGTTTATAGATTTAAAAAATGAAGTTCTCCGGGTGAAGAAATATATCACTGTTTCACACGGGAAACTTCATTTTTCTAGAGAAACGGTCGATTTTATAAAAAAAAAAATCTGGTGCGTGCGCGCCACACACAACTTTCACTTAACAACTTACTTAGATTAGAAATTGACGTGTTTTGCTAAATATCATTTCCCAGAGTCACACATTTTTCTACATTCATATCTTATTTTTGTTAATCGTTCAAGCCGTTTTTGAGTAAATAAAAAACCCCGTGAAAATGATACAAAATTTATTAAGTAAAGTCCCCCCTCCCGTAGATCAATTTTGATAAAATTTTTACAGTCATATCTCGGGCATATAAATACATCAAATACCAAGTTTCATCAAAATCGTTAAAACCGTCTTTGAGTAAATAAAAAAACACGTGAAAATGATACAAAATGTATTAAGTAAAGTCCCCCCCCCTCCGGTTGATCAATTGTGATGAAATGTTGGTTATCACATCTTTGGCATATACATACAACATATACCGAGTTTGATCAAAATCGTTAAAGCCGTTTTTGAGTAAATAAAAAAAACACGTGAAAATGATACAAAATTTATTAAGTAAAGTCCCCCCTCCGGTTAATCAATTTTGATGAAATTTTTACAGTCATATCTCGGGCATATAAATAGATCAAATACTCGGTTTAATCAAAATCGTTAGAGCCGTTTTTGAGAAAATAAAAAAAAACGTAAAAAGTTATTAAATAAAGTACCCCCCCCCCCTTTGAGCAATTTTGATGAAATTTTCGCTGTCACATCGCGGGCATATACCTACACTAAATACCCAATTTCAGGTTCCCACGGTTTATAGTTTTTGAGCTAGTCTGTTCACACACACACACACACACGCACACGCACACGCAAACGCACACGCACACGCACACGCACACGCACACGCACACGCACACGCACACACACAGGCACACGCACACGCACACGCACACGCACACGCACACGCACACGCACACGCACACGCACACGCACACGCACACGCACACGCACACGCACACGCACACGCACACGCAGACCATTTCGCGGGACTTGGTTATTTCGACTCGGGGGGTCCCAAAACGTGTATTTCCGTTGAAAACCGGAAGTCGAAATTTTTCACGATCGCAATACTTCCACTTACTATATATTTCATATATAGGTAAGTGAAAGTAAAAATTGTAAAGCAAGATCATATGATTTTTATAACAATAAAGAATCTCAGCTGAAGATCGGCTGATGTTATGCAATTTTAATATGGACAGGTGTTCGCACCTGATCTGAAAGAACCACCAAGCGAAATTTGTAGAATTTAGGACAAATGGTATGGATTTATTTAAAGAGCAATATGGTATTTTATTTTTTAAAACTTTTTTATGTACATTTGTATATATTTATTGAGTGAATGTGTCCTTACAGTTCTATTATTGATGTCCTTGACTGTGGCAGGATGTATTAATTCTTTAAATAAAAAAATAAAAAATAAACTAAACATTTACAAATATTTCTACAGTTCTTTTTTTCCAGAGAAACTCCATATAAATCATTTACATGAAGTCGAATATTAGTAATAGTAATAAGCAAATATTAAAATCACAATTATACACAACATCTTTAAAATGTCTTTTAATTTAATATTTTCCATATCGAATGAATAACCCTTCCTTTCTTGCTTCAAAACTTGTCGAAATTTCGGGCTCTTTCATATCATGGAAGATATGAATAATCAGGAGAGCAACTATCGCCCTTCTAAGATGAAGTTCAAAATGTTTAGAATGTTATGGGAATATATTCGAAAATTAGCTAAAAAAAATAATAATATTTGTAATTATGTGGCTTTTTCCAACAAGCAATTCAACCACATTCGTGGCTTTTTGGCATATGCGGAACGTCCTGACTAACAGTCCAGTGTTCCGAGAAGAGCCAAACCGCCTCTCGAACGGGAAAACCCACCAATAAAAAGAATAGGGAAGTGGGCATGCGCAGTAAACCATGACAGTCAGTCCAGGACTGCTTGTTGGAACACACCAATAATTATGTTAACACTAAACAAATTAATATCGCATTAGAACATATGAGGTTTTAAAATTATTTACCTGTGTATAATGCACACCTGAAGTTTGGCCCATTCCTCCAGACTCACCATCTATATTAACTTAAATATAACTGTATTTACAGGTACAGTACCAGTCAAAAGTTTAGACTCACCCTTAGATTTTGTAAAATAAATAAGTAACAACATTTTATTTATTGGACAACGTAACAACTATAATTTTATTTTTAACTAGTTTTAATATCCCGGTTTCACCCACGGAATTTTGAAAACAATGAGAAAAGCCGTGGGTCCAGAAAAGTTCGTTAGGACAGAAATGAGATTATTTTTTTTACTCCAACGGTTGATTTCGTAAAAATCTAATGTAAAGCGAGATCGTAACGATTTTTATAACAATAAAGAATATACCCAAAGATTGACTGATATGCAATTTTAATATGGACAGGTGTTCGCACCTGGTATGAAAGAACCACTAAGCGAAATTCGGAGAATTTAGGACAAACGGTATGTATTTCTACAAATAACAAAAAAAACCAACAGAATTTCATCTTTATTTATATAGATTGTATTCGGAACAATCATATAATTTTTGAAATGTTATCTCTTGAGTTACAATTATTTTTTTAAACTTGAAGATTATGAATTAAATACAAGTGAGTCTAAACTTTTGACCGGCACTGTATTAGTTTACTTACTGTGTGAATTCCGATTACGAGTGAAACTGCAAATACTAATTGGAGTAAAAAAACCATCTCATTAAAGTAACTTGAAGTCAGAGCTGAAAAAAAAAAATAGAATATTATTATTTTAATATATTATTAATAAGTTACCATTAATTCATTTAAAAATAATTAAATAATCAATGACATATATTTATAGAGGAGCCACCTGAGGTGTAGTGGTTAGCATAGCAACCTACAATACTAAAGGTCGCGGGTTCGCGCCCCCCCGGTGGCTCTAGGATTTTTTAGGCCCGGTGAACTTGAGCTGCAAGGCACGCTGGCCGCTAGGCGTAATGTTACGCCGATAGGCAGACATACGTTGGGTATATAGGGGCAGTGCACATGGGCTGCAAGTGACGACGAAAAATGTTGCTTGGCACTATTTTGCCCCGACCCCTTTAATTAAAGCCGTTCTATTCATTTAATGGAAATTATTTGTTTCATGGTAACTAAATGAAGTTTTCAAAAACTTCATAGAGAAATATAAAATCAGACGACTTGGAGTATTATGCTTGCATTGCCGAATATTGCAAGTAAAAACCTTTATTTGTAAAAAAAAAAAAAAAGAAAAAAAAAGAGAGCAAATACAAACAAAAATATGTGAATGAATGTGGAAAAATGCGTGACTTCGAGAAATGGCATTTAACAAAACAAGACAATTTTTAATTTAATTAAGTTGGTAAGTGAAATTTGTGTGTAGCGCGCATCGCAACAGATTTTTTTTTCTTTAATTCACTGCAGATTGAATACCTTGCCAGCTTGACCACAGATATCCCAATTGTATAAAAAGGTGTTTATTGCTATAAAATTAAAACTAAATAATAATCAAAGCAAACCAAAAACCTAGAAATCAAAGCAAAACAAACCTAGAAAACCTTCTTCAATTATCTTATCTTCCATATGAAATTCTTCCGTCTGATTTGTGTTATTTTCTGAGAACGTATAATTGGTAAAATCAGTTTCTGGATCCACTGAATCAACGAAACTTAAAACAATAGCGGTTATCAACAGTCCTGCATAGCCGATCTGAAATTACAATTACATATTATCATCATGATATATTAGATAATTATTTCTTATCATAATCTCATTATATATTATATTATACAAACCATATGAATGTATGCGATTATTTTGCTCCCTTCCTCCAAAGTGCATCCGCAGAATGCGCCTTTGACTGACGGAAATTTTACCATCTTTTATTTATTTCGAGGAGGTTTTCCTGTCAAAGTTGTATTGTTTAAAACACAAAAGCATGAAATCGATAATATTGAGTAAAAAAAAAAAAAAAAATTAAATTAAATTATTCATACTTAGCATAAAAGTGTTGAAAGCAGCGAATATTCAATTCTTCTCAATATTGTTTTAGTCGTCGTGAATATATTTTCTACATAGTGTCCAAACAGTACTTTCCTGAAAGGAAAAAGAACATATTTATTATTCGACTCATAGACAAACATATGGGCGTCACCAGGACTAAATTATTGGGAGACGGCTCAATATTTTCCTACATACGGTAGGTGGAAATTCGAGGGGCTAAAAGTTGAAATAATAACCCCTAAAAACAACTGCTAGGGCATTTAAATTCATCCTCCAACGCTGTATTTAAAAGGTATTTATATTCTCTTAAAACTTGTCAATTTATGCCTCAATTTTACATTAAGATAGGTAATTGTTAAGGCTTAATGTTGAAGGATGTGGGCCAAAATTTCTTGATTGAATTTTATCCAAGTTTTTCTTTTGATTCCGATCCCACTAATTTAATTGCTTTCGATCAACTTCTATAAACTTCACCGAATTGATGAAAAGTAGGATCAAGCTGCTTGGTTTGAAAAAGAATTGTAGAGTACCCCTATAGAGGGGGGTATAGCCTAATCCCCAGTTGTCCCGAGGATACGGGGCCTCTTCAACTGGGCTAATCATCCGTTGGAGTGAATATTTGATTCAATGAACATTAAGTTGCCTCGGATCAGGACAGACACAACGGTTACGACGCGGCGCTCTAAAGAACATAAGAATAGGAACATGGAACATTAAGACTTTAGCTGGCTAAGAGGTCGAAATAGTGGAGGTGATGGAGTCCTACAGGGTGGACATCCTTGGAATCGGCGAGGTTAGGAAGAGAGAGCAAGGTGAATTGAGGCTTGACAAGGGCTATGTACTCATATATTCTGGAGTGCCGGCTGGACTGCGGGCCAAGGAGGGGGTTGGCATGATAATGACGGAAAGACTGTTTGCTAAAGTAGAAGACTGGGAGCCCATCTCTTCAAGAATAATTGTGGCAAACATGGAGCTATTATTATAATGGGAGACTTAAATGCAAGGACTGGGAAGACTGGCAAAGCAGCAGGGGGAGATGGTATAGCTCCAGAGCTAATTAAATTTGGAGGCCCAGAACTGCAGAAACACCTACAGGATCTATTCCAAGCAGCTTTTTCTCATAAAACTGTGCCAAAGGAGTGGGAGTATAACATTCTCATTCCTACACACAAGAAAGGAAGCTCTAGCGACTGAAGGAATTACAGACCTATATGCCTCTCCCAGGTGGTCTACAAGCTCTACACATCCATTCTAGAATGTAAGATGAGGATAATCGTGGAAGAAAACCTTGAGGAGGAGCAGGCATTCAGACCACAACGCCAGACCCAGGACCACATATTCTCTCTCAGGACTATTATTGAAAAGTCATGGGAACGAGGGAAAAGTATGTTTCTGGCTTTCCTAGATATCAAGGCAGCATTCGATTCAGTCCCTAGACACGAAATATGGGCAGCTCTAGCCGCTAAAAATATCCCCAGTGCAGATGCAATAAAATCCACATATCGCTAAACTAAAGGCATAATAAGAATAAACGGAAGGGAGTCCGAAGCCTTCGATATGAATAAAGGAATAAAACAGGGAGACAGCCTTAGCCCTCTACTATTTATCATATTTATGGACGAGATCCTAAAAATATGCAAGCGCAGGACAGCGCGAAAAGTTGTGGGGAAGTGGAATATGAGGACAATACTTGCTCAAGCGATATTGTTCTCATAGCAGATTCAAAAGAAAATCTGCAGCAAGGAATCATAGAGTGGTAAGCTGAGCTGGAGAGAAAGGGGATGATGCTCAATGCAGGTAAGAGCAAGGTGATGCATGTAGGCCGAGATGTTGAGAATGTGGAGATCCGATGTAGAGGAGAAACCTTAGAGATGACAGAGGAATATACCTACCTCGGAACTGTCATCAGCAGGAATGGAAAGATTGATGGTGAGGTTTCCAACCGGATCAGGAAGGGGAACAATGTCTACTATCACCTGTGCGACACAGTTGCAGGAAAAAGGGAGATGGACAACAACGTGAAGCTGCACATCTTCAAGGCCATATACTTGCCCACTCTACTCTATGGAAGCGAAAGCTGCGTCCCACTGGACAAGCACTGGAGCAGAGTAACAGCCGCAGAAATGAGGTACTTGAGGAGAGTGGCTGGCCGAACCAGGAGAGATATGGTTCGAAATCAACGTATACGTGAGGACTTGGGAGTATCAGCTGTAAAGGAAATCATTGAAAAGAGGCAGCTGAAATGGTTTGGCCACCATTGCCGTATGGAAGAGGACCGTGACCCAAGGAAGTAATTCGAAACTAGGCCAACTGGAAGACGTCTCCGGGGCAGACCTAGACTAACGTGGACAGACCACATCACTAGGCTGGGACAGAAAAGAGGACGAGGTCTGAATGCCATGAAAGAGCTGGCTATGGATCGGGGTGCATGGTTGGCTTGGACTGAGGCGCCTCCAAGCTGAATGGCACATAGGAGGAAGGAGAAGAAGAAGAAGAAGAAGAAGAAGAAGAAGAAGAAAAAGAAGAAGAAGAAGTAGCAGAAAAATAAGAAGAAAAAGAAGAATAAGAGTGCTTCGTTGTAAAAGAAATACCTATTTGGTTAAGCTAATCGAAGTTTTAACTATGTAGCATTATATCGATTCCTTGTATATGCTCGATTATTACGTCATCATTGAATAGTTAAACCTCAATTGATAAGTGATAATCGACGCGGTTTTATTTCTATCCACTAGAGGGAGACATCAGAAGAACTATAACCAATAAAAAAAAATAATAAATCGTTTTTTATGTACCTTGTTGTTAGGTTTTTTATTGTAACTTACTTTTATTTTTATCATAGAAATATTTTTGAAGTAGGGGAGAGCGGAGTTGTTTGGCATAGGGGGTAGGTTGGCCATTGGCTTATAGTTTCCGTCACACCTATTGTGAAGACCCCACCATTGTACCATGTGACCCACTCGACCTCGGGAGTCTTGTCCTGAGTTTTCAATCCGATGTAGAGAGTGTGTGTAGAGAATCAGTGTAGAGAAGAGTGTGCTTCATTGATTGATTTTCCAACATGTAAGTAAATTTTTATATTTTCAGTAAATTTGGTTTAAAGGCATGACAAAACATTTGACTCCGATTCTGTTCACATAGCCCCAAACTCCTTTGAAAAACCTAACCTTTCGACTAACCAGTTTCTTGTTTGATTGTTCTCCCCTGTCCTGGCAGCCATCTTTCATATGATCTCTCCTGTTGGGTTAGTTGGCTCTCTTCAACTGGGGTTTGTTTGAGCAGTAGCGATTCACAAAAGCAAGGTAAACATAAGCAAAGGTGAAATTACCAATTGTCTTTAGTTCCTGTAAGGAGGATGAGATCAACTTTTCTTATGCAGAAAGTGACCACAGTCTAAACTTCTATCTTCTTCTATTTTCATTCTATTTTCCCTTAAAGCTGTTAAAAACCAATTCATAATTATTATACCATTGTAGTGCAGCTTTTAATAATAATAATATCCGTCAGGCAGTACTTGAATGAGATGGCTAAACAACCCCACCTTCTAGGCCAATCTGCCCCACATATGGGGTTAATTGGCATACTCTGGATTGACGAATTCTTCAACTTTCTATGTTCTTAGTATTAAATATTATGCGGTGAAAAAAATATTTGAAGTACTCTAATACTTGGATAGGAACGACTCAACAATAAAAAAGTGAAAACTGTTGCCAACCAACCCCGCTCTCCCCTATACAATAAATGAAAGTTTTAAAATATGAATAACATGTTGATTTATACGTCTGAAATGAAGTACTAAAATAAAGGAACTCCTTAACATTACTCTGATTAATATAATTTCTTTTGATTTAAAACTCAAAAAATTTTCTACAAACAAACTTTTCAATAATAACAAATAAGATATGAGTGGTTTTTACAAATTTTATTCCTGCATTGGACACAATTTTTTTTTTTTTTTTACTTGGTGTTGAATTTTTTTAAAGTTTTTTTTTTCTCAGAAAAATTAATGGAAGTGACAGTGACAGTGTAATACAGAAAACAGGTTGAAGGCGAAAAAAATCAAGATTATTAAATCATTACTCGAAAAATGAATTGTCTACGAAATATAAAGTGTCTTTCCTGATATTTTGACCAATTATTTGGACTATAATTGGCTGGGTAGTCGTAATATTTTGGCAGCAAAAAATGTTGATTTCGATGAAATAAACTTCCAAAATCAATTGACAATGTTCTAGATGTAAACGAAGCCGTAAATTTCCTGTCTGAATTTTTTAATTCCCTGGATATACACCCAAACAATCTCCAGTTGAAGAAGGCTCACCGATCATTCTTCTTCGTAACTTAAATCCACCTCAATTGTGCAACGGTACACGTTTGGTCATTAAAAGGATCACAGGAAATGTTATTGATGGAAAAATGTTGCCTGGAAGGTTTACAGGAGATATCGCCCTGTTGCCACCTATTCCCCAGGAACCGACAGAATTTTCAATAAAATTTAAAAGGCTTCAATATCCTATTCGTTTGGCTTTTGCCATGACCATAAACAAATCCCAAGGGCAAACAATGTCCACTTGGACTTTGAAAATCCGTGTTTTTCCCTTGGGCAATGGCATAACTCACGTGGGAAATGGGTATCGCCTGCTCACGTGTGTGGAAACCATCAAATCTTTGGTTTGTGTTAAAAAAAAAAAAAAAAAAAAAAAGCTTAACCCAAAACATTTTGAACAAATTAGTACTTGAATAAATAAAAATTCTTAATTGTATTATGTAAAAACCTCTTTAAGAAGAGATTTATTATAACTCAAATATATTGCTAAATTAAAAGCTTCAACACACCACCCTCCTACCGAACACTTATTTGCCGAAGGGTCGGGAAATCGAGGTCTCAAAGAAATTGAGAAAAACGCCTATCAAAAGGACATATATGACGCGTTAACCAAGATTGGCATGACCCTGAGCAAAATTAAACCCGTTGTTAAACTAACAATACCAAATTGAAGTAGTGTTAGGCCAATAATCAATAGATCAATGGCTGAGGTTATCAAAACTTACTTCAGTCATCCTTTTTAAAATTAGTGGAAAAATATAGCCATTTCGAGTTAGTTTATACCGATCCATAAAAAAAGGGCGATAGTGTTGGCAGCTCTGTGAGTCGTAAACACAATCAGCTCCTTTTCAATCAAACTACATTGAAATATGAGATGTAAAAAATAAAAACTTTCCTATTTTCTTTACCAAATACTTTTAAATGGTGTAATGCTCTATTCTCAATCACGTTGGATTTTGATTAGCTGAAAGGTTTTCATCTTTATCAATGAATATTGGTATTGCTGTATTTGTTTAAAAATATTAGGATATAACTACTGAGCCACAGCAACGCGTGGCCGGGTCTGCTAGTCAATCAATAAAATTCTCAAATATTAGAAAATGAACTTAGAAATTTATTAATTTAATTAAACTGCACTGATAAAACAGTTTCCAAAATGCAAGGTCTAATGTAATAAGAAGAAAAGCAAACCTAAATAATGGTTTATGTCACATGAATTCATGTGCTTCCCGCTGGTGGCCCCGCGCTTCTAGGGGCTACGCAATAATTATTTGCTCTATCCGAAAATTTGTGATTTTAACCCCATAATGTTCCGTTATCGTAAAACAATTTATACTACATAGATTACATTTTGTATAAATATTACAAGTATTTGTATTACATTGATATTGTAATACGTTGTAATACATTGTATTACTTTATATTACATTCAATATTTTTTTTATTTTATATTGAAAAAGGCACACTTATACTTTCAACCATAACTAGAAATAGCCAATTTCTAAGATATGACATTTTTGAAAGAAGTGAGGGATATATGGAAATAATTACTTTGCAGGAATTTCAACAATTAATGAATGTTTCACTTAAGGAATATAATCATGTTTGCGACCAATTATTGATTAAATTCACATAAAAATGGTCAAACTTTTGTGCGGACTGACATTTTACAAAATTCAAAACTTATGTGATGAAGGTAGATGATTGCCCGTCAAAGTTAATGTAATGGAAACGGGTGGGGATGCAGTCAAATAAAAATTTTATTATTCTATAATTTTCTTGTCATCTTTATTGAAAAACAAACAATATATTTTGATACCAAATTCAAAACTATTTATTTTCTACTTGGTTATTATGTCTGTATTTTAGTGAGGAAGGAGTCACTTCAATGGTTTATTTTATATTTAATTGTCCCAATGGCTATTGGCCCATTTTCTGGGGTTATCTGTATTTTAACATTTTTTCCATTATTATTTATCACAAGAGTTGAGATATTATGCATGAAGTTTTTAATATTTTGTGTATTACTATTATAATTACCTATTTGAAAATTTTTTAGTTCCAAAGAAATTTTTCCTTACATAAAATTGTTATATTTGAAAAATATCACTGTCTTTTCCTTATTATAAATGATAAACTTATTGTTAACACCTTTTGTTATCCGAACATAGCATAAAAAATAACCACATCTTTTATTTTGATTGCACTAAAATTCTCAACATAGTACAAAAATACAAAAAAATATGAAAATTAAAAAAAAAAAAAAAAATAGGAAAGCCATATACATTACGAAAAATAATAAATTATAAAACAGACAAAAAACATCTAAACACTTTTTTATTACGCTCACATAATATAAAAGTTAAAAAACATATAAAACATAATAGGAACATAACCACAACAAACAAACTTAAGAGTAAGAGGGATGAGGGGGGGGGGGGGGGGGGGGCAGGATAATCTGAAACCCAAAGTCCACAAAGAAGCTATAATTATAACAAGTGACAACAAAATTAGTCCGAAGCCATAAAATGTGTTTTAACAATAAGTTGACTATGTACAATAAGGAAAAGACAGTTATGTTTTCATACATAACAATCTTATGTAAGGACAAATGGCGATATAATACTAAAAACTTTATGTATAATATCTCAACTCTTGTGATAAATAATATTTCAAAAAATGTTAAAATAAAGATACCCCCAAAGAAGATGGGCCAATAGCCCGAAACATTGGGACAATTAAATATGATATAGCCCATGGAAGGGATTCCTTCATTATAGAAAATCCTTAAAACTATTTATCTCATTTCCACTCTATACTCATCTGTATTTCTATTCTTTATTCATTTATCATAACTGTTTACTAATATTTATGCCTTATTGATATTCTTTTGTTCTGTAATTATTTATTATTTTTTTCATATATATACAATACCAGTCAAAAATTTAGACTCACGTGTATGTAATTCACATTCTTCAAGTTTAATAAAATAATTTTAACTCAAGAGGTAACATTTCAAACATTATATGATTAAGTTTTGAATAAAAGTATAAATGAATTAAAAATAAAATTATAGTTGTTATGTTGTTTTATTTATTTATATACGATTCTCTGGCTTTTCGATCACCTGGGTCATTTTCACCCTGTTATACAATATTTATAAAATTATAATAAAAATAAAATACAGTAAAATAAAATAAAATTACAATGCAATACAATTACCTTAATAAACAAACTTTGATGATACCGTACAATTAGAATTTATATAAAAAAGTAAGCTATATTTTATTAAAGATATTGTTCTGTTTAAGAAAAGCATGAAGTTGCCTGGAGCTTTTTGTTCCATTTGGAGAGTTTCATCCAGGTTTTCTTTTAAGAGATGCTCTCGGGAAGTCTCGTATATGTAATGTACGCGATATGTTGTTAAATAAATAAAATGTTGTTATTTATTTATTTTACAAAATCTAAGGGTGAGTCTAAACTATTGACTGGTAGTGTATATATACATAAATATATGTTAAAATGTATAAATAAATTTTTATTTTTTATTTTTTCACTTCATATATTTTTATTGGTTGATTTGTTGTTTTATAATTAGCCCTGACGAAGACCTGAGATTCGGATTGTTATATTAGTAATTGCACTTATAGTGTTGTTTTATTTGACCACCTCTCCAACAATTTCCATAACACAAAACTCCAATACACACAATGATTATTATTTATTAAAAACTAGGATTTTGTTTCATATATAAGGAAATAAAAATTTATATTCCGAGTTAAAACTTGTTTAAAAGATTAAATGTGCATGCAACAAACTTTGATAAAAATCTCAAACCTCTTTTTGTGAAGATAATAAACTTTGAACGAGATACTTAAACACAAATAGAAATAATCACAAATTTGAATTATAACAATAATTTAACTGAAACGAATATTCCGTTGCCTTTGGAAATTAGGACTGTCTGTTATTCTGTCCTTGATCACAAAACTTGTTGATAATGGTATAGCAGATAAAGGTTTCTCTTCTGGTCACTGATAATTGATAGTTCAATATTAATAGGAGATATTAATGGAACTGTTTTAAAAATTAGACTAACTCTATGCAAAAATTTTTATGTGTGAAGTATAAACATCTTCATAAACATAAAAACATATTTAATATTTATTAATTTCTTAATGTATACATAAATTACCCAAAAAAAAATTCATGAAATTCTGATTGGTATATTTAATTTTGTTTCATAATCAAAGTAATTTTAATTTTGGTGAGTAATTATTTATTTTTATGAAGAATTTGAAATTTTTATTTGTGTCTGTTTTACTATCCAGAGTTTTTTTTTTTTAGAAACTGTTATTGCACTTAACTAACCTTTACTGCAGACATTTAGTTACTGGCCAAGAGATCCCAGTAGGTATAATAATGATTTTAAACAATGCCTTATTTAAATTATTTTATATTCGGTAAGAAACCTTCTGAAATGGTAACAAAATCCTAAAAAAAATAAAATAAAAAAGGATTCAAGATTTTTTGTTTTATATACATATTTTATATATATATAAAACCAACTTTACTAAAACAACCTACGATAAAATCCACATATCTTATATTAAAAAATATATTTTGGCAGAAAACATAAATAATTGGAACATACAATGGTAAAAAAACAACAAAAGGAAGTTTGCTCTATAAATTTATTCGAAAAATCACACTCACTAACTATGTCAAAATTAAAAGTTCGCACTACAAACTGGCACAATTTTTAACTGAACTTGGAAAAAGCAAATCTTACCTATAACGATTTTACCTGACGAAATCTGACACCTGCAACTGTGACATACAAACTTCCGAATATTTCATCATTTTCTATACAAACTGCCAAATTTTTGACATTAAAAGATACCGTTTAATAAGAAGCATCTTTGTAAAAGGAGACATATGGTCGTTAAAGGAAAAGGACATTTATAAGAATTATAATAAGGAATTGAAAACATTTATTAATGAAATTATTTTTCAAATAATTCAAGAAGATGGAGAGAATAGAAAAGTCGGACATTTTGATGTTTTGTCTTTATTTTCATTTAGTTTACTTTATTATTATTTTATTTTATTTATTTTTCTGATTTATTTTTTTTTCATAAGATTTTTTTTTTTGTGTGTGTGTTATGATATGTTTTTGTGTTATATCTATGGTTAGGAATATTATTTGTACTCCATAATTATCTTGTTTTTGTCTTTCCTTAATACACTGTATAAATTTAAATGTACACATTATAAATTTATTTATATGTATAGTATAAAATAAAACTGTTCTATAAAATTCTAAGGGAATACAGAGTGGATCAGAAAACAATTAATTTAATTAAATCAACTTTAACATAAACTGAATCTAAAGTGAAATTTAGGGGTTTAATTAGTAAACTTTTTCAGATGAAAACTGGTCTCAGGCAAGGAGATGTTCTGTCTCCCATACTTTTTAATATAGTTTTGGATAAAGTAATGAGTGAATTTTTGAAGAAAAATAGTTCAGGAGCTCGGTTGGGGACCAAACAAATGCATATTAAAGTGAGGTGCTTGGCTTTTGCTGATAATTTAGCATTATTGGCTGAGTCTGAAGAAGAGTCCATTGAACAGATAAATTGCCTGAAGGAAATTGCTGAGAAGACCGGGCTACAAATATCTTTTGAGAAAACAGAGTTAATGACCACGGAGGTAGGATATCAGAAAAAATCAGTCAGAACCAAATATGGAAAGATTTCGGTTGTTAAGAAATTTAAGTATTTGGGTGAAGTTTTATGCTGCAATGGATCGGAAAAGGAGAATTTCAAGGGGAAAATTAAAATATTAGAGGATTTGTGCTTTCAAGTGGGAAAAATTTACAATAAGAAAAATCTTTCGATAAAGGCAAAATTAAGGCATTATAATACTGTGGTAAAACCTGTGATTCTTTATGGAGTAGAAACGGCTTGTTTTCCCAGTTTAGATAAGTTGAAAAAGATAGAGAGGAAAATTTTGAGGAAGATCAATGGACCAAAGAAAACACCAGAAGGAGGTATAATGAGGAGGAAATTTAGAGGCAAATTAATGATTTAGAAACTGATATGAGAATTAGGAGGTTAATGTTCTTTGGGCACATGGAGAGTGAAAAAAGATTATGTAAAGAAATTTTTAGTAGAATTTTAAAGTACAAAAATTTAGGGGGATATCCTAGGCAAATTAAAGAAGAATTGGAAACATTGGGGATATCAAAAGAACTTTGTCATGACAGGGATCTTTTCAAGAAAGTAATTAACAATGAAGTCAGATTTAAGAAGAGGGTGAAGGGCATTGGGTGGTCAAAGGAGAGAAGAGAGGAGCAGTCGAGAATGATGAAGCTGCACTGGGAACTGAGAAGGAGGAAGAAGGAAGATTCTTCAGTGATATCGGTCTGGTCCTCAAAGTGGCCGTTTCAGGTAAAAAAAAAATAAATAAAAATACATGTATATACCGCCTAGTGCATGGTTCATGTAAACATAAACAAATATACAGCTCTCTTCCATTGGCGGATCCAGGGGAGGGGCTGTGGGGGCTGCAGCCCCTCCCTTTGGAAAAATTTTCGTCATTTAAAGATAGAATTTGACTTTCCTTAAAGTAAGGAAGCAAGTTAAAGAACAAATAATGTGCAGAACAAGAAGAATTTTAGTTGTGGGAAAGGAACATAAAGATAAAATGCTGATTAGCAGACCCAAATGAAGGTCTGTGGGGCTGCAGCCCCCCCCCTTTACGATTGGCTGGATCCGCCCATGTCTCCTACAGGGTTACTGTATGAAGGAAAGAAGGAAAAAAAAAATTATATTTCTTACCAACTTACTCTGATTTCTTTCACAATCAGTGGTAATTTAAAATTGTGGTCTTCTACCGATTTTTGATCATAGAAATCATATCCTGTTTAGCGTAACTGTTAAAACCACGAAAATGGTATCATTGGTAACCTATTTGACCAATTTTGATGAAATTTTTGCTGCCATATCGCGGGCAAATATATTCACTAAATACCAAATTTCACGTTTATAGTTTTTGAGCTAGTCTGTTCACACACACACACACAGACCATTTCGCGGGACTTGGTTATTTGGACGCAGGAGACCCCAAAACGTGTATTTCCGTTGAAAACCGGAAGTCGAAATTTTTCACGATCTCAATACTTCCACTTACTATATATTTCATATATAGGTAAGTGAAAGTGAAAAAAGATATGTTGAATGAAATTGGGCACCTTCCATTTAATATGAATTTTCTTGTTAATTTTGAAAGCGGCCTAACTCCGTTCTGCGAAAGTGAAAAGATCAAACGAAACTTACATAATAAAAAATATTAATACTTAACTCAAACTTCTTTCTTTAATTTTGAGATTACGAAAGATCAGTTGAGGTTATTAGTACGATTCTCGCTTCGTTATCGCTGAATATTTTCGTCATGTCCCTATTATCGCATTTCTCTCACTATTTATCTGAAATTGTTTCCAGCAAATGTGTGCTTATCAATATGGAAATACCAGTCATGACGTAATATTCTGAGGTCGAAACCATAAAATCGATACATATCGAAAGCGGTCTACGTCCATTTATCTTCAAATCGAGATATTCGAGGGTTTGCGTTTCAATGAATTTAAAAATCTGGTGCGATGCGCGAAACACGCAACTTTCACTTACCCACTTACTTAGATTAGAAATTTAAGTGTTTTGTTAAATGCCAATTCTCAAAGTCACACATTTACTAATTTTTGTTTGCATTTGCTCTCTAAAGTGCACTAATTTTATCATATTATTAAATAAGAGTTTTCACTTGCGATAATTCGGCAATGCAAGCATAATACTCCAAGTCGTCTGATTTTTATAATTCTCTATGTAATTATCTAAAACTTAATTTAGTTACCATGAAATTACCCCGAAACGAGTATTTCCGTTGGAAACCGGAAGTCGAAATTTTTCACGATCGCAATACTTTCCTTACTATATATTTGATATATAGATAAGTGAAAGTCATACTGCATTATATGGAATTTATTTATCAATATGGAAATACCAGTCATGACGTAATATTCTGAGGTCGAAACCATAAAATCGATACATATCGAAAGCGGTCTACGTCCATTTATCTTCAAATCGAGATATTCGAGGGTTTGCGTTTCAATGAATTTAAAAATCTGGTGCGATGCGCGAAACACGCAACTTTCACTTACCCACTTACTTAGATTAGAAATTTAAGTGTTTTGTTAAATGCCAATTCTCAAAGTCACACATTTACTAATTTTTGTTTGCATTTGCTCTCTAAAGTGCACTAATTTTATCATATTATTAAATAAGAGTTTTCACTTGCGATAATTCGGCAATGCAAGCATATTGGTATTTATTATTTTATTTAAATGTATACCTTATTAAATTTGTTTATATTATGTTAAGAGTGTTAAAGTTATGGTTCCTATTAAAATAGTGGCATTTATTAAGTGAATAATATCCGTTTTCTTCTTATCAAGAACGGAGTTAGGCCACTTTCAAAATTAACCACCAGATTTATTATAAATTGAAGGTGCCCATGTTCATTCAAGAGCTTCAAATTGAAAAAGCAGTACTGGATTAATTTTAAATATGTTTAAAACACTTTTAAAATAAACAAAGATAAAGGGCGTTGATGACCTTAGGGTTTTACGCCTGGAAACCAAAATAAAAAAAAAACTTTTAAAATAAGAACGGGCTTCTTCCCTTCCTCAGATAATTTTCTTATGATCCTACCATCATCCCACGTAAATCATTGCCTAGATTGACAGAGTTTAATACTCGTTTTAAGCGACCTTCAATTATTTGAAAAGTATCCAAAAAGAATTTTTTACAGACGGGAACTTTTCCGTTTTTAGAATTTAATATATACCTATAACTCCAATTTGTTGGCGAACATTTTCCGTTTGTTAGACGTATAGTCTATAGGAGGAAGTATGGTCTTGCGTTTAAAGAAAAGACCCTGGTGCCAGACTCTGTCGAACGTCTGAGCGTGAAGCAATGCATTTTGTTTGCTAAAATCTCCCAAACCCCAAAAAAATTATTCTTTCTTTCTTCTTCATCGTAATTTTTTGTGCAAGCATTCCGTCAACGTCAATCTTTGTTTTCGAAATTTTTATCAGGTACGATATTTCCGGTTTGAGTACAATACCTTTTTCCTGAATTCCGTTCACTCTTTCGCACTTTTTCGATGTAAGATTCATCAATATTTTCTCCATTGCTATTTGTATCTTCATCCTCTGAAGACGAATAATGTTCTTTAATTCTGTTTATTTTTCGATTTCTTTTTAAAACATTACTTACTATTTCTTCTTCATTATCTGAACTAAATAGTCTTGTTATGTTCTTACGGATGGGTGAAATGATTTCTAAAATTTAATATTAAATTTTAAGTTTTATACTAATCGAATGCCCGGTTATTCAACTAACACAGTTGTCCAAAAACTTAGATTAACTTGTAAATACTAATTAATTAAACTTACCTTCATCACTACTTTCCGGAATTATCAATAGTAAATATCTTGATTTAAGTATAAATATAAATGTGATCTCAGATGGTGTGAAGGCATAAAATTTAGACTTCACGGCAATTGAATGAAAAATAAAATTACAAGAAAATTATCAAGACACATACTAATAAATCTGATAGTACTCATACTACATAAGAAAACTAATGTGGACTGTAATTGAATTTTGTTAATACACATGAGAATATATAAAGCAAAGTAAGTAAAAATGTAATTATAAAGTACAAACATGGTAGACTTACGGAATTTATCTCCACCTTACACTGTATCCTGTACAAGATTCTGGTCTGAAAGGAGAACCAGGAATAGGAAATGTAAGGATTTTGGTAGACCATAGTTACCTGCATTAAGAAACAGTCTTAACTTCGAAACCAGCGTACGAAGATATCCTTTACCAATGAAAGGAGCCTTAAGAGACGTGTTGACTGCACAAAGGTTCGAAACCAATGTTCGAAACCATCCCTTACCAATGAAAGGATAATTCAAATACATGTAACGGCACTGCAAATGGCGCTATTAGCACAACGATCTGAAGCAAGTGTTACACACGACATTCAGAAGCCAAGTCAGAAGTTACACGCATCGGGCATGATCTTTCCCCCCACCACCAAGGCCCCCTATATTACACTGCCACTTCAATAATTGATTAAATATCGCACAGATGGCTTAGATTGTAAATTGATATTGTTCAAATTAGAGAGGTATTCGTGGTTGCCAGCGACGGTGCTGCTTCTTGACTGGAACTAGAGGAACGGGGATAGAAGCCGGGCCAGTACCTACGATTCATAGGTTTTTTGGGAGTTTTTAATTAATTTGTCCATAAATAAAGCCCGATAGAGCAAAAAATGAATTGAAAAATATCTAATAGGTATTGATTGGACCCTCATTATTCTTTGCGAAAATCAAAAGATGTGTGATTCCATTTGTTTCCAAAAAATAAAAAGCTGCTTAAAGAGTATATTCTAAAATCAAGAATAGATAAGCCTGTTTCGAAACATCTAACGATATGCAGTCTTCGTTTTAAAGAAAGTGACTACATTAGGAAGGTAAATATTAGTATTTGACATTTTATTATTGGCTGATTGGGACCACAGTGTCATCGATTTGTTTTTCTTTTTCTAATTTTTACCATTTTTGTCTTACAACCGTTGTGATTAATTGTTCCAAGTTTTCAATATGATGCCTGAAAGTATTAACAAATAAATAAATAATATGAAAAAGAAACTAAGCTGTAATGAAAATTACAGCTGTCATAACAATGACTGTATGAATAGGTAACACTGGTCGACAAGGTTTTTTTCACAAGAGATCTGAATAGTGAATCTAGTGGCATTTTCCATCCTTAATTCAGATATGTAGTCAGAATTTTCCCATCAGGCATAGTTTTTCTGTAAAAGCTACTTTTCAAAATATGATTTTAGCTTTTTCTTTGACCTGTCATAGGAACCGTTATCTCATATGTAGCTATTTTACTCAAGCTGTATTATTGAAATTATTTGCAATGTCATACTGAAGCGCAATAAAACATGACTGTGCAGGTTCATCGTTGTTCATTGTTGTTGTTTAGACATGTTCAGACCTCTTTGGCATTGTGATGTGTCAGTATTGAGCTGACTGTGAGATTGTTGAGTAGTGAAATATTTCCTTCCTTTCTGTTTAGAAGTGTATTGTGTATGTTGTGCATGTTGTATTTCTGTGCTTTATTTTTTCATCATGCCAAGAAATTGTGTAAATCATGCAGATAATTTCTGCCATATTTGTGGTGAGCTGACCTTCAAGTCTCAGAGGCGAAATTTGATAAACTTTACTTTGGCTGTCAAGTTGGTGATTTTGATAAGAGCTGGGCCCCAAATACATGCTGTGTTTCGTGTGTTAGACTGCTGACTGGGTGGAAAAATGATACACATCATATGCCATTTGCAATTCCCATGATTCGGAGGGAACCGAAGGATCATTTAACTGACTGTTGTTTTTGTTTGACAAATATTAAAGGAATCACATCTAAAACAAAATATACAGTTAAGTATCCGAATTTGCAATTTGCAATGAGACCTGTCTTACACAGTGAAGAGTTCCCCGTACCAGTATATGCAGATACAACCTTAAGTGATAACTCTGGTTCTGACCTGACTGAAACTCCAAATGATTCAGATGAAAATAAAAATGATCTTACATATGAAGCCAGTAGCTGTTCATCAGAACCATACTTTCCCAATCAGCAAGACCTTAGTGACCTGATTCGCGATTTAAATCTGTCTAAACAGCAAGCAGAAGTTTTAGCTTCCAGACTCAAAGGGTGGAATCTACTCCAAAAAGATGTAAGAATCAGTAGATATCGTAGCCGCCATAGTGTTTTCAAAGTATACTTCTCTGAAGAAAATGGTATTGTGTTTTGTAATAATATTTGTTCAGTTATGGGCTTCAAAACCGGCCAGATGAGTGGCGATTGTTCATAGACTCCTCTAAAGTAAGTTTGAAGGCTGTGCTGCTACATATTGGCAATAAACTTCCATCAATACCGGTAGCGCATGCCGCTGATATGAAAGAGACATATGAAAATATGAAACTAGTTTTAGAGAAAATACAATATGGAAAATATGAATGGAATATCTGTGGTGATTTAAAGGTCATTGCTTTATTGCTTGGTTTGCAACTTGGGTTCACCAAATTTTGCTGTTTTTTGTGCGAGTGGGACAGCAGAGATAAGAAGTCTCACTACGTTAGAAAGTCATGGCCAAAACGTGAATCTCTTATCCCTGGCCAGAAAAATGTGGCATGTGTCCCTTTAGTGAAGCCTGAAAAAATATTTTTACCTCCATTGCATATTAAGTTAGGAGTTATGAAAAATTTCGTCAATGCTATGGATAAACTTTCTGATGGATTTTTGTACTTGAAATGGAAATTCCCCAAAGTCAGTGATGCTAAATTGAAAGAAGGAGTTTTTATAGGACCACAAATCCGATCATTAATGGCTGATGAACATTTCGAGGGACTGTTAAATCCACTGGAGAAAGCAGCCTGGCAGTCTTTCAAAAGTTTGTGTTGCAATTTTCTTGGAAACCATAAAGCAGAAAACTGTCGTGACATAGTGGCTGATCTTCTGCATTCTTATAAAGCTATGGGATGCAACATGTCTTTAAAAATTCACTTCTTGGACTCTCACTTGGACTTCTTCCCCGAAAACCTTGGAGCTGTCAGCGATGAACACGGTGAGCGTTTTCATCAGCAAATTTCTACAATAGAGAAGAGGTACCAAGGCAAGTGGAGTTCCAATATGCTGGCTGACTACTGTTGGACTAAAATGAGAGACGTTCCAGATGCAAAATATACCCGAAAATCACTATCTACTACTTTCTAGGTAAGTCAGAATCATTAGTTATAATTTTGAGTTAGATAGCTAGTTAGGGATTTTTTGGAATATTACAAAAAATTCAAATGAATATCACACAAAACTCCTGCCCGATGGGGAAAAACTGTAATTATATTTGAATTCAGCACGAAAAATACTTTTAGAATCTGTTATTTTAATTCTTGTGAAAGAAAAAAAATTAAATTTTGTCGACCAGTGTAATTAATGTTATATTTTTGAAGTACGAGGTGAAAATTAAAACAAAAAGTTTGATAAAATAAAACTTTGTATTCGAAAAAAAAAAAAAAAAAAAAAAAAAACAAATAATGAAAATAAAAGAACTTCTAAATAATTCATTTTTTTGAAGAGAAAAGATTTGGCTCCGCCGGGAGTTCTTCGTTATATATATTCTCCTGCGTTACATGCGAGGATGCTAACCACTACACCACAGAGCTCGGCTCAAGGCAGAGCAAATCCTCCCTCTTCACTGAGACCCGGGTTCGGCTCCCGGCGGAGCCAAATCTTTTCTCTTAAAAAAAAAAAATGAATTATTTAAAAATAATTTAAAATGGTGGTCAGCCACGAACTAAGATTAGATTAATTAAAAGAACTTCTGTTGAAAATAATGAATAAATAAATAAATACACAGGCTTCACTTGACTTACAACATCACTTACTACAATTAAGTACATGATTGGTGTAAACGCTGGAAGACTCAAATAAATTATCAAAAGTCTCAACACATCACATTTACTCTACGAAAAGAAACATGTCCACCTGTCTACTTAAACAATATACCGATCCCACAAACGGACAGAGTACAACACCTTGGACTCACATTTGATAGGAGAATGACATGGGGTCCACATGTCCAAAAAAAACGTGCTTCGTTAAATATACGACTAAAACTACTGTACTCACTCTTCAGACGACATTCCAAATTAAAAGCCAGACAGAAATTAAATATTTACACATACTTATTAAAACCTGTCTGGACTTACGGAATACAAATATACGGCATTGCAAAACAATCACACCTGAATAGAATCCAAACCTTTCAGTCCAAGATACTACGACTAATTACCCAAGCTCCATTGTACATAAATAACAAGACTTTCCATACTGATTTACAAATTCCTACAGTCATTGAACACATACGGACGTACTACAAACGATTTCATGATAAGTTTAGGGAACATACCAACAAATTAATAAAAGAAATGGCCACAACTGGCATGCCAGAGAACACAAGAAGACGATTGAAAAGGGTCTGGAGGAGAGACCTACTTACGTAAGGAATCAAGCACGTAAGTAAATTAAAGCCGCGGAAGGGGTGCCGCTGGGTACTGCTTTTCCTCATGCCTATCAAGCCATTTTGTTCTGTTTTATTTTATATGCCAGCACATCTGCTGATTGTTAATGTTTGTATTTAACAGGTGCGGATTAGAAAATAAAAGTGAAAAAAATAAAATAAATAAATCACTTGAAAAAAATAAGATAAGTCTTAATTATGCAGTTTTTATTTTTTTTAGCAGTCACAATATTTTACGCACGCAAATAACACACACATATAGAGAGAGTCTGCACATCTGGTTACCCGCAGTGTAGCCAGGTATGTTCACAACTTTATGGCAACACTGACTCCTCGGGTCAGGTTTCTATTAGAAGTAGGGGCTGCTACATATTACTATATTAATATAATAGTATAATTAATTTGATAATTAATGTTATATTACTAACCGAAAAACGCAAAGTTACAATGATTTGTACCAGAACTACCAGCTTTACACGTACAATTACAAGAAAATTGCTTATTGTAATTAACAAATTTAAATTCCACTTTTATTTGATGGAGCAGTCCTTTAAGATCGCTTGTTTGAAGGCACAAGGCTTGTAAAATAAGTACCTTTTCGCTTCTAGATAATATTCCACATGTAATTATGTGGTTTGCATCAAGGATAGCTTGCCCCTTAATTAATGGTCTTTTGAAATTACTAATTATGTCTATCATATCAACTATGTCTATCCCCGTTCCTTCCGACATTTTGCAAAACTACTAGCGCACCCTATAGTCAATTGTGAGTGCGAATAAATGATAGTAGGTCCAACTCTGCCTTCCTTATCTCCCGCAATACTGAGAAAGCCCTCTTAGACTCGAGTCTGAAAGATGGAGTCCTGACTCAACCGCCTTACTCCTGACCAATCCACTCCTTCAGGCAGGTATTTATACTTTTAGTAATACTTTGCATTATAAATTATTATATGTGTATATGTAGTAATATATATTGAAAACATAATGACATAATCGCTTTCACATATGCGCAACTTCGTCTTTTTTCAATATTGCAATAGGTAATCTTAAAGGATCCATCGACATTTTCAAAAATCTATTGTTATTATAATTAGAAATATAACAACCTTTCATTATATTTACTTAATTTGTAAATTTGTAAAAAGGTGAAATATAAACTCACACACACATAAATATTAAGTTATTATCAGGGTATTCCGAAAAGGTGAATAAAAAAAAAGAAGAAAAAAAAAAGAAACAGCAATTCTTTAAGAAATTTCCTACCAAAAAAGTTTCTACAAAGTCATACTCTATTAATCGCGAGTTTTGCTACCTATATATTGGGAAAGTGAAAAATTTCGACCAATTTCGAAATTTTTCCAGTTTTCAACGGAAATATTGTATTCGGGCCCCGTGTCCGAATAACCAATCAAAAGCCATAAACAGTATGAACCTGAAATTGGGTATTTGGTGTATGTGTATGCCCGCAATGTGACAGCGAAAATTTCATCGAAACTGTTCAAACGGAGGGGGTACTTTATTTGGAGAATGTATGTATATTATATGGTACATATTGTGTCCAACACTTGTAGTTACCATGGCAACACTGCAATAACATTGACTAATTGTAGAGTGGCAAAGCTATGTGATCTAAGTGCCAATAATTCATTTCCCCGTTTTTTATACCAAAATGATCAAAAAGCCAAGGCCAATGCGGTGCGAAGTGAATTATCTCCCGATTGGTCGTATAAGTAGTTCCAATTTAATTTAATGATTATATTTGGATAAATATAAATTAAAAATGATACATTATGTGCAGTTTTTATTCATTTCCCGAAAATTTTGGTTTTGGTACTTAGATCACTTAGCTTTGCCACTCTACAATTAAAACATCTATTAATTTCCAATTACTTTGTTTGTTTGTTTGTTTAGCGTCCCTTTATGCGACTAAGGCTAATCGGACGATGCTACAGTGGGAGTCCTAATTTTTGTCTATCCAGGTATTATTAGGGTAGGGATCTTTAACGAGTACCTGGCATCGCACAGGCTCGGGACCTCCTTTTTTACGTCCTATCCGATGGACAGCATAGCTAATGATTTTTTACTCCCTTTAAAAAATCCTAGGGCTACCTGGCGGGATGCGCGCCCGCGACCTTTTGAATTTTAGGCTGCTATGCTAGCCACTACACCACAGGTGACCCCATTTAATTTTGATTTACTCAAAATGGGTAAAATGTCACTTACACCTCTTGTTTTCTAAAGAATCCAGTATTCATTGATACCTACTCAGTACATTACTTTCATATATGTATCCCTTTTTTGGAAACCCTCCACCATAGAAAAGGGGGCAGCCATAAACGTAGCATTTCAATATGGCATCCCTCGTGGGGACGTACTTACCAATTTATTTATACTAGCTGACCCGTGCGAAGCATTAATTAAAGAACACACCGTATATTTAGAATCGTATAGTGCGTATTTAGTGCATCTTGGGCCTAGGTGAGGGTTGAAGTAAAGAATAGGTGTGTTTAAATTGTAGATCATTTATTTTTTGAAACATAAGTTTTAGGTCTAACGTTTTTTATTAAACTTATGTTAAAATGTAATTTTCATCATACTGCATCAAAAACATGTGTTTTCAATACTCGGTTCGAGTCCGTGAAGTAGTACTTTTCGGGCCTAGGACTGAAAAATCTTTTTGGTGCGCTAACCTTACCTGCTAACTAACTAACTAACTCTGTCGGCGCTATGGTCCCTATAGAACCTTGGCCCCCTCGACAATCCTCCTCCATTCGGCTCGATCCTCTGCCGCGATCCTCTATTCGACCACTCCCATCAGTCCAAGATCTGCCTCCAAATCTTCCTGCCATCGCAGTCTAGATCTGCCTCTTTCTCTTTTACCATCCGGGCGTCCTTCCATTATTCGCTTCGGGATTCTTCCTTGACCCATCCGTTATAAGTGCCCCAACCATCTTCTTCTACCCTTTTTGATACAGGAAACTAGGTCTGGATCCTCGTACAGGTCCATAAGTTCCCTATTTGTTTTAATTCGAAACTTATTTGCGTCTATCCTGGTTTACGCCATATATTTTTCTTCGCATCTTTCTCTCCCATGCGTTTAGAAGTCTCTCCCGCTGTTTTGTTAGGGTCCACGCCTCGCTACCATACATCACCATTGGTCGGAGCACCGTCTTGTAGACTCTTTTTTTAATGTTCCGGGATATTTCTTGGTTTTGGAAAATTCTCTTTAAAGACCAGTAGCACCTTTTGCCACTTTGGATCCTCTATTTTATTGGCACGTGTCACAATTGTCCCAAGATATTTGAATTTTTCAACATCTTCGAAATTATACCCTCCACTTACCAGTGGTCCCACAGAGAGAACCTTACCTGCTACTAATATATATTAATAAATATGTGTTTGAAGGAGGTTACTTGAAGCTATACTGTGATTCATTCTAATATAAGTAGTATGTTTGAAGTGCAAAATTACATGGATATATCGGAAGATGTTGGCAATGCCAAACAAAGGTTTTAATATAATGAATAATCAGAATTTTAATGTAAATATTTAAGTACTTTTCTTCTATTATGGGTTAATAAGCAGATTTTTTTTTTTTTTTTAAATTAACATATACTTAAATAACTTTTGCTAAAAACATCGATGTTAAGAACATTTTTGTTTTTGTCTAAACATCGTTCACATGCTCCAGGCTCTATTATGTTTCCCAATATTTTTTAACATTAGTTTCTAAAGTATACAATTGTATTTCACTTTGCCAGGATAACCATTAATGACCCAAATGCCAGCAATTTGAAATCCTTTAAATTTCTAGTTGATCATGAAAATAATATTGGATGCCATCAAAACAATCTGACAAACTGACCGCTTTGCGTTAGGGAATATTACCTTTATCAAACCTTTTGTTACAGCCAACATAATCTGTTGTTTGTTTGTTTAACTTCCATTTATGTCACAAAGGTTAGACGATGCTACAGTGGGAGTCCTAAATTTGGCCTATACAGTTATAATTGGATGGGGATCTTTAACGAGTACCTGACATCGTACAGGCTCTGGACCTCCATTTTACTTCCTATCCGAGGGACGGCATAGACAAGGAGGCCACCTCGGGAAGCGAACCCGCGACCTTTAGGATGTTAATATTTTGTGAGTCCAAAAAAATTTGATACATTTGTCGATCATAAATGTTTATCAAAACAATTAACAAAACTAATGCAGATTTTTTTTCTTCAGAGATTAATTATACCCTGTGTAAGAGAGCTTGGAATAAAATTTTTTACTGATTTAGAGGTAACAAAATGTGAAATGAGAAAGTTTTGCAGCAAAATGTTTAAAGGAAAAACTTCTGCTGCATACCACATTGGGACGAACGAGTTTTAATTCACACTGCCTAAGTTGATCTTCTTAATAAGTAATATTTATTTAGGTTCACAACTATTTTATAAATGAATTCGGTACCATTTTACAAAATAATATCACTCACTGACTTAAAACATTTGACTAAACATTTTTATTTTTTTTTATTTTTATGAAATCTTCAAAAATATCAGGCCACCGATATAAAACATTTGACTACAAAAAATTTACAAAAAGACTAGATCCTAAGGCCATCGTCTTCTTCAACAATAGCGACTTCATCATCCTGTTGTTCCTTGTTTCCCTCGTCTGTGGCAGATATATTGAGAACTCGTGTGTAATACTTGGTCATTGGCCTCCCACTCGTCACCAAAATGTTTTTCAGCAGATTATCAACGTCTTTCAGCTTGTTGGAGCCATTGAATAATCAATTATTAATATAGCTAGGTAAGAAGAATCGAGTATAAACTGAAATAAAACACGCGAGTTTAAGGAGATTTCGATATTTTGTTCAGAAAGAGAAACAGAAACTGCTGAAGTGAACGAATGGGATGAATGGAAAGTGAGAAGTGATCATTGGAACCAAAGAGTTTTGGATCAAAACGAGTAACGAACCAGTTTTGAAACACAATGGGCTATGAAACGAATAAGTTCTGCTACAAACCGCTATTTTTTACAGCAAAAATCTATAAGAAATAATAAGTTTTGCTCCAATCTGATTAGACATGTTGAAAGAGCACTAGAATATCTTTTAGAATCCACTGCCATCTCAATTTTTCAAAAAGATGGAACGAACGAGTTTTGCACTTCACCTCCTCATATTTACAACTATCATTAACAAAGTAAAATTGTGCTTTTTCAAACATAAAATATAAAGTAAAAACTTGTAATGTTTATACAATTTCGATCAATGTAGTATAAATTGTATTACGATGTACCTCATATGTATTATGGCAAAAGATTAATTTCATACATTTTTGCTGTCTATAGGCGGGCGCAAGCGACGGTGCTGCTTCTTTACAGGAGCTAGAGAAACGGGGATAGAAGCAGGGCCATTACCTGGGATTCATAGGGTTTTTTGGCGTTTTTAATTTATTTTTCCATAATTAAAACCCGATTGATCAAAAAATTATTTGAAAAATGCCTAATAGGTATTGCTCGGTCCCTCAGTGTTCAATTAGAAAATCAAAAGACGTGTCATTCCATTTATCCAAAAAATAAAAAGCTTCTTAAAGAGTGGATTGTAAAATTAAGAATAGATAAGCCTGTTTCGAAACATATGACGATATGTAGTCTTCATTTTAAAAAAAGTGACTATATTTATCCAGGTAAATATTAGTATTTGACATTTTTTTATTCCAAAATGCTAGTTTTATGCAAATATCATTAGGACCATAGTGTCATAGATTTGTTTTCCTTTTTTAATTTTCCCCATTTTTGTATTACATCCGTTGTGCTTAATTGTTCCAAGTTTTCAATGCGATGCCTGAAAGTTTTGACAAATAAATAATATGACAAAGAAACTTAGCTGTCATGAAAATGACAGCTGTCATAACAATGATTGTACGAATAGGTAATTAATGCTATTACTAACCGAAAAACGTAAAGTAAAGTTACAATGATGTGTTTGCATTTACCAGAACTACCAGTTTTACACGAAAATTGCTTGTTATTATTAATAAATTTGATTTCCACTTTTATTTTATGGGGCAGTCCTTTAAGATCGCTTGTTTGAAAGCACAAGGCTTGTAAAATAACTGTTTTTTACTTCTAGATATTATTCCACATGTAATTATGTGGTTTGCATCAAGGATAACTTGCCCTTCAATTAATGGTCTTTTAAAATTTCCAATTATTTCAATCACATCAACTACGTCTATTCCCGTTCCTTCCGCCATTTTACAAAACTACTAGCGCACCCTTTAGTCGATTGCGCCCGCGAATTGTGTTTGGTACTAAATTCTATTCCAATTATATTCTTTATTCTTTTTACATGTGTGTTATTTATTATTAATCTCGCCTCTGATGAAATAATCCAGTTAGTGCTAAAATGAATTAATAATTAATCAGTAGCGGATCCAGAAATTTTCTGAGGGGGGCGCACTTTTTTATTTTTTAAATTTTTGCCTTATAAAGGACCTAATTTAAAATATAACTGCACATTTAAGTAGTAAATTTCTATTAAATGTTTAAATACAATCCATTTTTCATTTAAGGAGCTTAAAAAATTATTAAAGATAGCCCTTTTTTGACAGAAATAGTAATAATTGACTAGTGTTCTTACCTCCCGGGGGGGGGGGGGGCGCCACTGTAATTAATACTTACTTACAAATATGAGGTGTAAAAAATAAAAACTTTAACCCTTCCAAATTCTTTACCAAACAATTTTAAATTTGGCGTAAAGTTCTATTTTAAATAACTTTGGATTTTTAATTTGCTGGAGCTTATTTATCTTTATCAGAGAATTTTGATTTGAATGTATTAAAAAGGATAGGATATAATTAGTTGAACGCATTGTAGCCGCTTAGCCACAACAATATATTCGCCGGGTCTGCTCGTGTATTTTAAATAATTAAAAATACTTGTATTGTTAAATATAAATATGTGATTATGAAATAAAATAATTTAAGCCTGCTCCTCGGACAGGTTGCCAGATCTCAGCCTCAGGTAGAGAGAATACACGACGACGAAGCAGAAGCCATGAAAACCTAAAACATATTTCTTATGTATTAATAATTTATTCTACTTGAACTAAAAAATAAATATAAATTATACAAGTACTTACTTCTATTCACGTAGATAGTTAAATCACAAATTGAGGCCTATAATTACAAGTACAACTACTAGTTGTAGGTTACTACTACTAACTGCTAAAGTAGTTAAAAATACCATAACGTCCTATTCGTAACATTAATTAAAATAACAGTGAGATAAACAAATGGTTTTAAATTATAAATCTTTGAAATAAAATAATTATTAACTTTGAGCCGTTTTTTAAGTATTAAAATCAGTTTTGATCAACATTTCTTCAAATTTTTTTGTTACAATAATCTCACGAATGTCAAAAATAAAAATATCATTATAATAAAAAAGGTCAATCTGACAAGTAGTAATGGCAAACATAAAGTCCCCCCCCCCCCAGAGCGTTTCATGAGCCCCGTTTTTGCATTCCAAACATTGCAGCCATTTTTATTTGGCTCTGCTATTTGAAAATGGCTCTAAAAACAAAGGCAAAAGGATTCTTCTTCTTCCGCAGAATAGTTGCTATAGTAACCGATGTTCCCCTCTCTGCGGAAGTCATGCCACTCACTTGTTTTTGTCCTCGTCAGGCAAAACTAGGTGAGTTGAAACAGCCTGTTTCAAATCTCCTCGGTACGAAAAAACCTCCCTATTTTGAATCAATCCACAATCAAGAAGCTCCTACACAGAAATCAATTGTACCAAACATACATAATAAATCTTTAGTTAATGAGCTTTTGAAACATATATAACTTAAGCCAAAATGCATAATCCTTATCAAAATAAAGGCATGATAAAAAAAAAGTTAAAAAACTGCTTTTCATGATTTTTGTCACTTGGCACGCAGAACTCCATAACCGTGCGACTTACGCCACCGACGCGGACTGACATGTCAGCGGGCGGAGGGAAGTGATTGATAAGCGCAGTTGCCAAATCGCTAGCGATTTTAAGTTGAGAGAAATCGCTACTGTTTCAACTCACCTCTCTTTCAAATCCCCTCGGCCTCCTCTAGTTGTAAAAATGCAACTAATTTTCTCAGACTATAGTAGTTATAGCTGTCCGGCAACAAGAAACTACAAAAGTTGTAGTAGTTGCAACTTTGGGTTGTTTCACATGAAATGTCCGTTTTCAAGGTAAAGGGATTTTAGAAAAAATACAATATGAAAATAATATAATTTTATTCGAAGAATTTACCTCATTTTTCTACACATTTTTCCCAACGCGACACCAACTTTTTTTATCCATGAACTGAAAGTGAAAAACTCTGAGCTTTGAAGTGAAACAAAATGTGAAAACGCACTTTAGACTTCAATTTTCAAACATTTTCCTCTGACGAAGTTGTCTAAATTGCTGAACAGGTGATAATCTGTTGGAGACAAGTTGGGAGAATATGGTGGGTGCGGAAGAACTTCGTACCCCAGTTCGTGGGGTCTAGCGTTGTCGTCAGAGTTGGGCAAATTGTAATCTGAATAATGATTAATGAATATGAATAATTGTAATCATACAACAGATGAATAATGAATAACCATTATTCATAATCAGTGCGGAGTATTTTTGATGATTATTGAGTGTATATGGTATTCATTTGAAATGAATAATGAATAATTGGTATTCAATTATTCATGATTAACGAATACTGATAAATTCAATTAGGCATTATTCATGAATAAAATATATTCATGAGCCAGGATTATTATAATATTCATAAATCATGAATGCCTAATATTCATAAATCATGAATAACAAATATTCACCAATCATCAATCATGAATATGATATATTCATAATCATTATTCATTTAAATTTAAAATACGAGGATACATTTCTGAATTAAAAGATTTCCTAATGAGCAAGGACAAGTCCTAAGAGTGGGTGTAGTCAACTGAACAACATTAGAAGTCACAAGTAAAGAATTAGACCCTTATTCCAATGGGTATTAGTAAAGGTCTATTGATAAGTATAGAAAGAGCAAACAAATTTTCAATCATCATTCATGACTATTAGTACTCAGAATTGTGATTTTTTTGTAATCATGATTAATGAATTTATATTATTCATGATTAATGAATGATCTGTAATCATGAGTAGTGAATTCCCATTATTCATGATTAATGAGTAATTAGTAATAATGACAGATGAATTCTTCTTAATCATGATTACTGACTAACATTTAATAATGAATAATGGTCATTCATGATTGTTGAATACATTATATTCATGAATACTCCACGACTAGTGATTAATACAATTCATGATTAATGATTACGCACTAAAGAATGATTTGTGAATGATGATTACAATCATTATTCACATTTTTGATTACTAGTCATAATCATGATTACATTTTTATTTAAATATGCCCAACTCTGGTTGTCGTGTAGGAGTATAGGACCCCTTAGGATTTACCAATCCAGGATATTTTCCCAATAATTTTGCTTGCATTTGGGCAATTTCATTGCAGTAGGTTGTAGAGGTAACGGTCTCACCTCTAGGCAAAAAGGAATAATGTATGATTCCAGCCATGGACCACCATACTGTAACCATCAATTTTTCGGGTGTAAATTTGGTTTTGGCATTTGTCTTAGGCTTTCGTCGATGTCTAACAACTGCCCTGACCGTCGCTGATTGTCATATGCAATCACTTTTTCCGAATGGCCAAGTTTAAACTCATAAAAAAATATTATACCAAAATCGTGTGTGTTAGTAAAGAAATACAGTTTTTAAATTCTGTGTCTAGAGCAATAATCTGTTACTCTTGCCAAATTTGATGATATGAAAGGTATGAAATGGCGGAAAAAATAGTTACTTTTTTTTTTTTTTATAAAAACATTATTTGGACTTCCCCTGAATACCCCCAACTACGCATTATACCTTGAAACTGGCTTAGAACCTTTATATTTTTTCACGCTTAGATTGCATTTCAATTACATGTTAAAAGTTTAGTACAAAGTATATCCACCAAGACGATCTCTAATATAAAAAATTTTTAGAGATGAGAGATGGTCAACTGTTCTTCAATTACGATAGGTTAAATGATGGTCAGGATTTTCAGTTACAATGATATTTATTATGGTAAGCCAACGTTTCGATCCAACTTGTGGATCTTCATCAGGGCTAAAAGAAAACAAATATATGAGTATCTATGCTAGAGGGTGACAATAAATGGATACATTACAGAACTGATAATAATATAAAAGATGGTGTATACATAAATAATAAAATAAGAGGCTGGCTAACAAGATAAAATAGAATTTGATATTTACCTACTGAGTCCAGGTGGATACTAAGACTAAAGGTAAAAATAAGGTGAGAGGTAGTGGTAGGGGGTTAGTTTGCCGACTTCAAAGGTTTATGGCAGGGAAATCCAACGCTTTTGAAGTGAAGGCACATGACAACTGAGTGAACAAAATATTTGAAAACTAACAAAATATATGGACTGTTTACAAATAGTTGTGTCTGGACTGAATAATAACATAAAAATGAGATAATACATAATGTAACAATGCATACAAATTTGGAAAATATACAGAAAGAAGCATACAATACAAAAAATAATAATAGTATAAGAGGTACAGAGATAATTGCAGGTACCTATGAAATCAAAACTAGGATTTGAGGATGCGGAAGATGTTAGAATAAGTGGATGAAATTATCTCTTTATCTGTTTTGTGATTTACCGGGTTATTAGTTTCTAGATGGATGAAAATGGATTCTGAGAGGAGACGTTTGTCGTGGTTAGATACAGTTGCTAATATGGAGGGGTTCTCAAAGTCGAAGGAATGGTTGTGGGCAATGGCATGTTCTGCTAATTTAGATGTAGACGAATCACGCGTGGAAATACTGTATTTATGTTGATAAATACGTTTTTTAAAATAATTTTTGGTTTCACCTATATAGCAACTGTTGCAATTAAGCGTGGAGCACTGGATACGATAAACTACATTACACTTGAGAGAGATTATGAGTTTTAGCATTGTTATTGATAAGTGTTTTTATTAAATGCTCAGGAAAATCGTTAGATTGTAAGATATTTTTCAGGCGGATTTTGTTATGACAATGAAATTGTGGATCGGACAAATCTCTCTAACAACTCTTCACAACCTCCGATTTCTACTTTCCAATACAGATCTATCCCATATATCCCCATTCTCTCAAACAAAATTAAAAAAATCCTTCTCATCGAGTTTCCCACACGTGCGCCTAGTATTAAAAAATAACAATAAATTAAAAAATCTTTATACAAAACTCAAAGACCCTGTACCTCTCCTAGACAAGTGTAATGTAGTTTATCGTATCCAGTGCTCCACGCTTAATTGCAACAGTTGCTGTATAGGTGAAACCAAAAATTATTTAAAAAAACGTATTTATCAACATAAATACAGTATTTCCACGCGTAATTCGTCTACATCTAAATTAGCAGAACATGCCATTGCCCACAACCATTCCTTCGACTTTGAGAACCCCTCCATATTAGCAACTGTATCTAACCACGACAAACGTCTCCTCTCAGAATCCATTTTCATCCATCTAGAAACTAATAACCCGGTAAATCACAAAACAGATAAAGAGATAATTTCATCCACTTATTCTAACATCTTCCGCATCCTCAAATCCTAGTTTTGATTTCATAGGTACCTGCAATTATCTCTGTACCTCTTATACTATTATTATTTTTTGTATTGTATGCTTCTTTCTGTATATTTTCCAAATTTGTATGCATTGTTACATTATGTATTATCTCATTTTTATGTTATTATTCAGTCCAGACACAACTATTTGTAAACAGTCCATATATTTTGTTAGTTTTTAAATATTTTGTTCACTCAGTTGTCATGTGCCTTCACTTCAAAAGCGTTGGATTTCTCTGCCATAAACCTTTGAAGTCGGCAAACTAACCCCCTACCACTACCTCTCACCTTATTTTTACCTTTAGTCTTAGTATCCACCTGGACTCAGTAGGTAAATATCAGATTCTATTTTATCTTGTTAACCAGCCTCTTATTTTATTATTTATGTATACACCATCTTTTATATTATTATCAGTTCTGTAATGTATCCATTTATTGTCACCCTCTAGCATAGATACTCATATATTTGTTTTCTTTTAGCCCTGATGTAGATCCACAAGTTGGATCGAAACGTTGGCTTACCATAATAAATATCATTGTAACTGAAAATCCTGACCATCATTTAACCTATCATAAAAAATTTTTATTTTGTATAATACAAGGAGCTTTCGGCGTCCTGCGCCATATTCATCTATAACATAATAAACTAACATTCAAAAACAGTATTAAAAATTTATAAAAATAACATGTTTACATAATATAGTTTAGTCATTCTCCATCATATAAAATAAAAAAATAGCATGCTTACCCTTTAATTCTCCTGAAATAGGGTCGTCAGTGCATACAGGAATTCAACAATTTTGAATACCATGTCGTCTGGCCCATCATCTTTGAAGGGTACTGCGGGCCTACTGGCTTAAGGTCGATTCAATTATTTTTTGTTTTGGCCGGGAGGTGGATTTTTGTAGAATTTTTACGTTATCAAAATCTATTTCGTGTCTGGTTTGTTTAGCGTGGTTAGATAATGATGTGGCTGTAAATAACAGCTTCTAACCTAACAGGCTAATATCAAAACTATGGTATGGGGCAATTAATAAATATAAAATCCCCCCTTCACATACAGATGATAATTTAATAAATAAGGTTCAGGATAGTGACAGCCGATAAAATAGACAACAACTTGCCACGTTCAACAGAGAATAACCATAAACCCCCTTCTCAAACCACGTTAACCCAATTTTTTAATACAGAAAAACCTAAAATTACAATAGACAAAGAACCGGAAACCACAACAAAAGACACCATATCTAACCCCGACACCAATCACCAACATCACTACACACAAAAATTCAAATCCATCACATACATCGATAAACTAACACATAACATTATAAACACCTTCAAAAAACTAGATTTGGATGACTTCAAATTCGCACTCAAACCCTCTCACCCAATACGTAAACTTCTCACGAAAACAAAAGACCCCACACCAATAGAAAACCAAAGAAACCTAATATACAACGTTCCCTGCAAAAACTGTAACATAATCATACATAGGCACAACTTCAACCGACCTCAAAACTAGAATCTATAACCATAAAAGCACACTCAAACCAAATTCAAAAACAGCCACATCATTATCTAACCACGCTAAACAAACCAGACACGAAATAGATTTTGATAACGTAAAAATTCTACACAAATCCACCTCCCGGCCAAAACAAAAAATAATTGAATGCATATACATTGCAATAAATCAAGACAGAATATTTAATACTAAACAGGATGCAGCCCACATCCCTAAGCACTATTCACACGTAATACATTACAATTGAACGCGCTCGCGTCGACCTTAAGCCAGTAGGCCCGCAGTACCCTTCAAAGATGATGGGCCAGACGACATGGTGTTCAAAATTGTTGAATTCCTGTATGCACTGACGACCCTATTTCAGGGGAATTAAAGGGTAAGTATGCTATTGTTTTATTTTATACTAGCTAGGGTGCCCGGCTTCGCTCCGGTAGTTTTAATAACAGAAAAACTTTAAAATTAAAGGAAATATAGAACAAAATTAGCACTTTCTTGAAACTTTTAACATGGTACCAATATTAAGATTCGATAGCTGCAGAGTCCGCCCAAATAAGGAACCCTATATACTTTAAAGAAGGTTGAAAATGGTGAATGAACAATTAATTTTGCTGCAACTTTGTCGAGTCATGCATCGTTTTTGATGGTTTCTGTGATTCTGTAAATTCTATAAGCCCATCCAAGCAGTCAGCAGATAATAAGTTATTAGATTATGGTTGAAAAATATATTAGTTAACAAACTATATTTCGATTACAACTTAAGCGCCGACTACTGTGAGGGTCCTATTAGATCGAGAAGTTTAGAAACTACCGAAGATTCATAGAAACTTTTTTTTTAAGACCTTTCTTCCAGTTCAATCTCCCATAAGATATCCCCCCCCCCCCCGTTATTTGGCCGGACACTGCACCTACTATTACAAAGTGAAAACCAAAATATCATGAGGGCACAATTTATTCATCATATTTCTTTTTATCCTGAACTATGAGGGGTGATAAAATCTTATTGAAAAAATGCTGTAATTGGAGTTAGTCATTTTGTCAACTGGAATGCTCATCATACATAGTAATAAAACAATTTTTCATAATTACATACAATAAGAACACTTCAAACATTTTATTTTCGATTTATAATCAGTCAATTCAGCTCTCCTTTTTTGTTTTATGTCTGTTTTTATTCGCTCACTGTACTACTCAAAAATGTTCACTCATATTGCATTAAATTTACTTAAGTAGGTATATATTATATATTGATTAAATATAATGTGTTAATCAATTAACCTTCTTATGAGAAAATTTATTTTGTAAGGTATCCAGTCGGTTTTCTAATTGATATGTAAAATCATTATTTTATTTTGAAAGAAAAGGTGAAACTAATTATTTTCGCTTGATTTTTTAGTAATTTAAAAAGAACAGCTGAACAAATACATAACCTTTACAACTTTAACGGAATGAATGAACAATAAACATCGAGTGAAACGCACCCTAGCGCTTCCTGGTAGCCTGGAGCTCGAACTAAATTTTTCAATCTCAGAGAGGCTAATTAAATGGTGCGAGAGGCTTAAAATTCCCGTCCATTTCTCTTCAATTTTACACTCTTAAGAGAAAATCGGAAACCTTCTTCTCCGTAAGGGGTCATATGGCTAAACGAAGACATAACTTCCTTAATCCTACGTGGAGTCGGTTTTGAGCCTTTTCGGCACGCACATTGTACACTTTGCTTCATAATATATATTGATTATGGAGAATGACAAAACTATATTATGTAAACATGTTACTTTTATAAATTTTTAATACTGTTTTTGAATGTTTGTTCATTATATTTTAGATGAATATGGCGCAGGACGCCGAAAGCTCCTTGTATTATACAAAATAAAAATTTTTATATTAGAGATCGTCTTGGTGGATATACTTTATACTATAATTTTAACGATCTACCTACTACTTAGATGTTAAAAGTTTTTAAATATCCTCAACATAGATTGCCTCTGCTATTATCAAAAATTATAATTTCAAAAAATATATATTAGTCAAAAGCATGGAACGATAAATTTTCCATTTCAATTGCAAGTGAACAGTATATTCATGAATTGCCCTCTAAGCTAGAAAACTGTATAAGGGATGAAATATTAACATTTACTAATAATTGTAAAACATCCCGAAATAATTCTAAATTCCACCTAGTTTATAAAAAACTGGACACAGACCTCAATAAGATCTATATTGGCGACAACCACAAATTACAATTTATGAAGTTAATTTTTAAGGCGAGGTGGGAACTTCTGAACTTAAACGTTAAGCCGTGGGACCAGAGCACAAAGCAGTTTGTGCAATCTAAATGAAAATGAAACCATAATTCATTTCTTAGGAAAATGCCCTATACTCAGTGAATTCAGGAGAAAATGGTTAGGAAAATCGATTCTTGACGAGAGTTCAGTGAATGGTGAAGACTGGGTTAGGTTAAATATCTACGAGGTGTGGCTATTAAATAAGGAGACTGACGCTATAACACATTTTATTTTTATTTCATACATTTTTACTTATTTCAATATACACCCCTCCTCTATCCCTACAACGCTCCATGCGAATCTTCCATTGTTCGAAACATTGCTGGAAGTCTTTTTCTGTCAGCTCTTTCAGGACGCGTGCCGCTTTCTCTTTCACAGCTTCAACAGGCTCAAATCTTGTTCCTTTTAATGCAGATTTCACCTTAGGAAACAGATAGAAGTCGCACGGTGCAAGATCCGGCGAATAAGGTGGTCTAACACTGGGATGCTGTATTTGGCTAGAAACCTCTTAACAGACAATGCGGAATGAGCCGGCGCATTGTCTTGGTGGAGAACCCATGACTTGTCCTTCCACAATTCAGGTCGTTTTTTCCTTATTCTTTCGCGGAGTTCAGCAAGAACGTGAAGGCAGTAATGTTGATTAATCTTTTGACCTTCAGGAACCCAGTGAAGGTACACAATCCCATGAATATCGGAAAAACAATCAACATTGCTTTGAATTTTGATTTGCTCATTCGAGCTTTTTTGGCTCTCGGTGAAGATGGGCTCTTCCAGTGCATGGATTGGCGCTTTGTTTCAGGACCATACGTAAAAAACCACGATTTGTGAGATGTTATTATGCTTTCCAGTAAGTTTGGGTCATTTTCAATGGCATTCAAAGTTTCAGTACAAACATTTTTGCGAGCTTCTTGTTGTTCAAATGTGAGAATTTTAGGCACCATTTTGGCACACACTTTTTGCATGTTAAAATTGTTATGTAATATTTGCCGTACGGATTCTTTATCAATTCGTACAGTTTCAGCAATCGCACGAATACTTAACCGACGGTCAGATCGAATCAGATTACCGATTTTTTCGATATTGTCATCCGTTTTCGACCCGGGGGTGAATCATCTTGAACGTCTTCTCGGCCATCTTGAAAACGCTTAAACCACTCAAAAACACGTGCACGCGATAAACATTTATTGCCATACACTTCTTTCAATAAATTATAAGTTTCAGTAGCGGTTTTTCCAAGTTTCACATCAAATTTCACAACAATTCGTTGCTGTACTGTTACACTTAACATTTTTCCGGCGAAACAAAAAAACAACTCTATTGCGAACGAAGGCTACGGCTGTACTGATTTGTTTACAGAAGCGATAGGCACTACATTCGAAAGAGAAGGCTTCACGATAACAGCTGTTGGTTGCTGGCGTTTGGCGCATGCGCACTTCTTCTGTAGCAGCGTCAGTCTCGTTATTTAATAGCCACACCTCGTATGTCAGGGAAGCTTATAATTACAGAAAGCTGCTTATTACATAGTTTAACTATTGATTGGCAACATTTAACATTTATTTATCTCAATGCAGGGTAAATACCAAAGAAGGTTTGGTATTTAAGTAATCTTTCCCTTGAATATATTAGTAAGTACTATGAATTGGGAGCTATTATTGTTTTTATTGTTACTTTATTGAGCCGTATTTGCATAATTTTTCATGCAACGTTTCACAATATTTGTTTGTTTAATTGTTGTGTTTATTTCTTTTGTAATATAATTTGTATTAAATATTTTAGGTTAGACGGACTCCAAGAGTCGGACAATTAGTCCATCGTGGAGGTTTTTGTAGATAACCATTGTAAATAATGTAATTATTGAAAAAATAAAACCATTCATTCATTCATTCGATGTCTAACAACTGCCCTTACCGACGCTGATTGCCATATGCATTTCCTTTTTCTGAATGGCCAAGTTTAAACTCATAAAAAAATATGATACCAAAATCACGTGTTTCCATGTTCATATTTGGAGGAATACTATAAACTGTGTAATTGATTGGGAAGCTAATGTTTATAAAAGAAAAGTAGAGGATTAGCAACTGCTTAATTGTAATAGGCGGGCGCAATCGAATATAGGGTGCGCTAGTAGTTTTGCAAAATGTCGGAAAGAACGGTGTTAGACTTAGTTGATGTGATAGAGATAATTGGTAATTTTAAAAGACCATTAATTGAAGGCCAGGCTATTCTTGATGCAAACCACATATTTACATGTGGAATTACATCTAAAAATAAAAAAACAGTTATTTTACAAGCCTCGTGCCTTTAAACTAGCAATCTTAAAGGACTGCCCCATCAAATAAAAGTGGAAATCAAATTTATTAATAATAATAAGCAATTTTCTTGTCATTGTACGTGTAAAGCTGGTAGTTCTGGTAAATGCAAACACATCATTGTAACTTTACTCGACGTTTTTCGGTTAGTAATAACATTAATTACCTATTCACACAATCATTGTTATGACAGCTTAGATTCCTTGTCATATTATTTATTTATTTGTCAAAACTTTCAGGCTTCGCATTGAAAACATGGAACGATTAAGCACAACGGCTGTAATAGAAAAATGGGGCAAATTAAAAAAGAAAAACAAATCTATGACACTATGGTCTCAATGTTATTTGCATAAAACTAGCATTTTGGAATAATAAAATGTCAAATACTAATATTTAACTGGATAAATATAGTCTCTTTCTTTAAAATAAAGACTACATATCGTCATTTGTTTCGAAACAGGCTTATCTATTCTTAATTTTACAATCCACTCTTTAAGAAGCTTTTTATTTTTTGGAAATAAAAGGGAATGACACGTCTTTTGATTTTCTAATTGAACACTGAGGGACCGAGCAATACCTATTAGATATTTTTCAAATGATTTTTTGCTCAATCGGGTTTTAATTATGGAAAAATAAATTAAAAACGCCAAAAAACCCTATGAATCCCAGGTAATGGCCCCGCTTTTATCCCTGTTTCTCTAGTTCCTGCAGCGCCGTCGCAGAAGCAGCACCGTCGCTTGCGCCCGCCTTTATGTAAACATTTAGAAGTAAACAACAGAGACCCGCGAAATCCTTTATGTATTTCTAAAATTATAAAATCGGACATTTCATGTGAAACAACCCAATACTTTACAACTACTGTATATGTACGAGTATGTAGTTCTGTAATTTGAAGTTAAAACTTTTGATTTTGATAGGTCTTATATTCTGTTTGGTGTCCATATTAATAAGATTAGAATCTTATCTCAAATCAGACTAGCCTCTAAACACTATTTCAGATTAATTTCTAAGAAAGAAAAGTTTTTGTTTAGTAGTGTGTCATGTTGTGAATGTGATTTAGGGGTGAAAAATGATGTTTCTCATTTTCTATTAAAATGTACACTCTATTCCAAATTGAGAATTAAATATTTGAACAGTTATATTACACACAATGCAGATGACAGAACTAATGTTATTAATATACTTGATGTCAGCAGTGTAGAAAAACTTAATAATGTCTATTTTTTTAATGTTAACTAGCTGTATATACCGGTTTCACCCTGAGAATTTCATTTTTTTAAATCTATAAAGTGAGACTTTTATAGACTCAGACGGTCGATTTCGTAAAAACCAATGTAAAGCGAGATCAAAACGATTTTTATAAGAATAAAGAATATACCCAGAGATTGGCTGAAGTTATGCAATTTTAATATGGATCTGGTATGAAAAAAACACTGAAAGAAATTTGGTGAATTTAGGACAAACGGTAAGGATTTCTATTAAGAACAAACAGAATTTCTTCTTTATTTAAATAGATTATAGCTGTATATCCCGGTTTCACCTGGGGAATTTAATTTTTCTAATGAAACGGTCGATTTCGTAAAAAACAATTGTAAAGCGAGATCATTACTGTTTTTTTTTTTTTTTTTTTTTTTTTTTTTTTTTGGTTTTTTGTGGGGGACTTTAAGGGGGACTTTCCAATGAAGCCCTATACTGCCCATACTAACACCCATGGCACTGGGTGATACTTCTCCTACTAAAGAAAAGCACCACCCAGGGCGGGACTCGAACCCGCAGCTCCGGCATGGGAGTACGGCGCTTTACCGCACAGCCACACCGGGCCCCATCGTTACTGTTTTTATAACAATAAAGAATATCAGCTGAAGATGGGATGAAGTTATGCAATTGGACAGGTGTTCGCACCTGGTATGAAAGAACCACTGAGGGAAATTTGGAAAATTTAGGACAAACGGTATGGATTTCTATAAAGAACAAATAAACAAACAAACAGAATTTCATCTTTATTTATGTAGATAGTCTAAATTTGAAAAAAAAGAAAAGCGTTGAAAGTTCATAATTTCTTTTTCTTTGTGTATTATTACAATTCCAAGTAATGTTTTCTTATTCTTAAATTTTTTGTAAACTCTCATTTTCTTACTATTTGCTTTTATTGTACTGTAGATACCGAACTCCCTACAATAAGCTTTTAGCAATAATGAAACAATGGTATCCCATTACAGTCTCAATAATATATATTTTCAATATATATATATATATATATATATATATATATATATATTACCCCCCCCCCCCCCCCCCCCCCACAGGTCAAACATCCATTGTAATAATGACAAATTCTATTAGAATATTAATTTTTTAATATCCAAAAACGAGAAGGACACGACAGTCCGAAACATCCACCAAATTTAAGGAATGTAATAAAAGAAAAATATAAATTGAAAATATATGTTATTGAGACTGTAATGGGATACCATTGTTTCATTATCTATATAAATAAAGATGAAATTCTGTTTGTTTGTTTGTTTATTTGTTCTTTATAGAAATCCATACCGTTTGCCATAAATTTTCCAAATTTCGCTCAGTGGTTCTTTGATACCAGGTGCGAACACCCGTCCATATTAAAATTGCATAGCTTCAGCCAATCTCTGGGTATATTCTTTATTGTTATAAAATTCGTCATGATCTCCCGTTACAATGTTTTTTTTACGAAATCGGCCGTTTGAGTCGAAAAAACGGCCTTAAAATTCATTTTATAGATTTTGAAGAGGGCAACAAGGCCCGGTAAGACCGTCCCGTAGTGAGCTCAAAAGCTAATAAACAAGGTCAAATACGAGCAGCTGAAACTCTCGACGAACATCAAAATAGGATTGAACAACAGAGGCTCAGACAGGCAGAATCGTGGGAAACTGAGTCTGCCCAAGAATACGAGGCCCGCCTTGCGCCACAGAGGCTTAGGCAAGCCGATTTGCGAGAAGCTGAAACTGCAGGGCAATATTTCTGTTTGTTTGTTTGTTCTTTATAGAAATCCATACCGTTTATCCTAAATTCTCCAAATTTCGCTCAGTGGTTCTTTCATACCAGGTGCGAACACCTGACCATATTAAAATTGGATAACTTCAGCCGATCTTCAGCTGATATTCTTTATCCTAATAAAAATCGTAATGATCTCGCTTTACAATGGTTTTTTTACGAAATCGACCGTTTCATTAGAAAAATTAAATTTCCCGGGTGAAACCGGGACATACAGCTAGTTACAAATAAATCAAAGCAGTCTGACAAGATGATATAAGCTTTTAGCTTAAATGTATGTAAAATAAATAAATAAATAATATGTAGTTAAACTACTTTTTGCCCAACTCTGTGGGTACCTCATTCATTCCAGTTTACACAGCACTCAGCTAAGGGGTTTAGGAGCGTCCCTTAGAAGTTTTTATAAATATTTTTCTTACTCCAATAAAGTATGGTATTTAAAAAATGCAGTTGAAAAACAAAAAAAAAAAAAAAATAGCAAAATGCGCAATCTAACATTGACCAGTCTTACCATTAACCGCCAGTTCTATGAGGACTTGCACGACGGGCATCTTGAGGTAGGAGGCCAAGAGGAAGTAGAACATAGTCATCCAAGAGGCAGCCACGAGGACGCACTGATTGATCAGCCAGGTGAGGATCAGGCCCGGCTGCGACTAGGACAGGTAAACATGCGAATCAACAATTTTTTACTTTCACTTACCTATCTATGAAATATATAATAAGTGGAAGTATTGCGATCGTGAAAAATTTCGACTTCCGGTTTTCAACGGAAATACACGTTTTGGGGTCCCCTGAGTCCAAATAACCAAGTCCCGCGAAATTGTCTGTGTGAACAGACTAGCTCAAAAACTATAAGCCGTGCGAATCTGAAATTGGATTTTTAGTGTAAGTATATGCCCGCGAAGTGACAGCAAAAATTTCATCAAAATTGGTCAAACGGAGGGGGTACGTTACACGGTTAATAGAGATACGGTCGATGCATTCTATTTAGAGTGGGGGTGGTAACAAGTCCGTGACGTCATTGCAGACCTCTACTTCCGAAGCCGTACTTTCATTAATTGCAAAATATATTGTCTTTTGACTACTAAGTTGTTATGTTTCATTAAGAATAAACAAATTACAGCTTTTTGTAATACAGTCTGTTAATGTATTGTTCTAAGTAAAGAAGTTAAGACTAACATGTTTTACAGGTCTACTGTGACGTCACAGGTCAAAGCTTGGTTTTGATTGGCTAGCGCTGTTTTGCTTCGACCGTATACCATATCTATTAACCGTGGGTACTTTATTTAATAACTTTTTACCTTTTTATAGATTTTCTCGAAAACAGCTTTAAAGATTTTGATTAAACTGAGTATTTGATACATTAATATGCCCGAGATTCGACTGAAAAAATTTCATCAAAATTGATCAATCGGAGGGGGTAATTTACTTAATAAATTGTGCCCCACTTTTACGTGTTTTTTTTTTCATTTACCAAAAAACGGCTTTAACGATTTTGATCAAACTTGGCATTTAGTATATGTATGTGCCCGCAATGTGACAGTAAAAATTTCATCAAAATTGATTAACTGGAGGGGGCACTTTACTGAATAAATGTTGTCTCATTTTCACGTGTGTTTTTTATTTACTCAAAAACGGGTTTAACGATTTTGATCAAACTTGGTATTTGGTGTATGTATGTGCCCGCGATGTGACAGTAAAAATTTCATCAACATTGATCAAATGGACGGGGTACTTTACTAAATAAATTTTGTATCATTTTCACGTGTGTTTTTTATTTACTCATAAACGGCAAAAATAAGAAATGAATGAGGAAAGATTTGTGACTTTGTGAAGTGGCAATTAACAAAACACGTCAATTTCTAATCTAAATAAGTTGGTAAGTGAAAGTTGTGTGTTGCGCGCACGCACCAGATTTTTTTTTTTCTAGAGGTGAGAGATAGTCAACTGTTAATCTTTAGAATAGGTTAAATGATGATCAGGATTTTCATTATAGAACATTCATAATTTTCCCAACATCCACATCACCAAAAAATCAATGTCGCAAAAAACCTTATCCATCGTAGCCTGACCTTGTACGATCCACAATTTCATTGTCATAACAAAATACGCCTAAAAAATATCTTAAAATCTAATGATTTTTCCCGAACACTTAATAAAAATCTGGTGCGTGCTCGCAACACACAACTTTCACTTACCAACTTACTTAGATCAGAAATTATTGCGTTTTGTTAATTGCCACTTCTCAAATGAACAGAACGGCTTTAACTATGAACAATGGTCTGTAAAAATAATAATAAAAAATCAGTGAGCGGCAGAGCTGAGGTAATATTATACAGACCACTGAGGTAATATTTTCCCTCAGTTTCATTGGAAAAAGGAAAACTCTAACGGAGATGAAAATGTTCTGAATTTGGGACATTCTTTTACAAACCGAACAGATTTGGACAAAAATTGACCGACACATTTTAAATTTAACTGAAACTTTTTTTACGGGTTCTCTATCGAAAAAAAAGAGATACGTGTAAGAGGATTTTTTTTAATTTTCGATATTTTGAAAAATAAACAAGATCGAAAATTCGTGAATTTGATGATTTATCGGTAATAGCCTTTTTTTCAAAAATTCATAACTCCGGTTCTGTTTAAAAAATCTAATTTTTTTTTATTTTGAAGGTAAAAAGACAAGCTTTAAGTAAAAAATACTTTCAAAACAAATCGTCAACAATAACAATTCAAGTTGTTATTAACAATTTCAATGTTTAAATCGGTTTTTAACAGTGGCACCACCCATAAATCAACTTTTTACTATTTTTATCGTATTCTGCGTCAAATTTTCTATCGAAAACGCTTTTAAAAACGATGGAGAAGTTATTTTTACTGTAAGAAAAAAATTAATTAATTTAGCATATGAATACAAACTAGAAGAAAAACAATTGTCCGAACGTTTCCAAAAAGCTTTAACAATAAAAGGAACTTTAAAATATCATTGTATTAATCCGATTTCTTTACAGCAATTGGAAGCAAAACGGTTTTCATCTTGTGAAAAAAAGGATATTGTAAAAATTTGTAAACAGAAAATGTAAACATTGTCTTATTTTTAAATATTGTATTTATTATTATATTCCAAATATTGTTCTTATTAACTAATGCATTATTTTGAATTTGTTTTGAAAGTATTTTTTTCTTAAAGCTTGTCTTTTTACCTTCAAAATAAAAAAAAAATTAGATTTTTTAGCTTAAATAGAACCGGAGTTATGAATTTTTGAAAAATAGGCTATTATCGATAAATCATCAAAATCACGAATTTTCGATCTTGTTTATTTTTCAAAATATCGAAAATAAAAAAAAAAATCCTCTTACACGTATCTCTTTTTTTTCGATATAGAACCCGTTCGGTTTGTAAAAGAACGTCCCATTTATAATATATGAAATTTTATGTGCAGGTCCCAGACATAGTGTAAAAAAAAAAAAAAAAAACGGGTAAGGGTCTGGCCACACATGTCCGCACCGGATCCGCACCGTAGCAATAATACAGGTTATGTTCAGAATATTTTTAATTTAACTTACATATTACCTTTAGTTATGCCTAAAGTGGGCTGTTTCTGACATGTGTGGCTTGAACTTTAGGCATAACTAAAGGTAATATGTAAGTTAAATTAAAAATATTCTGAACATAACCTGTATTATTGCTACGGTGCGGATCCGGTGCGGACATGTGTGGCCAGACCTTAATACTGCATGCTAAACAGGGTAGAATGGCGCAGAAACGAGTTTCCTATCTCAATCTGTTGAGGAGATAGAATTTTTTTTGTTTTTATTTTTAAAATCTTCCTTTTTTCTGATAAATGGCAGTTTTCTCTACTTCGGTTTAGCGTAGAAACAAAAACAATGATATTTTCTTAATCAGCATTGAATTTTCTAAAAGATGAGTTAGGTCTAGTTATTTTAAATCCAATTTCAGCGGGTGTTTTTTTGTTTTTTTAACGCGCAAAACACAAAAAATTTATTAAAACTTAAATTTTTAATAGATTTTGATAAATCCTCACTCCTCACTAGACCACCCTAGAAGCCGTTAAATTTCCTATAAACTGCGGAATGTAGTTACCTTTTTAGTGGAGTAACTCTTGATACAATTGCACTTCACCTTTTTGAATTTAAATGATGTTTTTCTGATGGAAAACACTCTAGAGAATAAATAGTTGATGCCATACATAGGCATCTTTTCAATACAACTCTAATTTGCATTCCGAATTTCAACCCCCTGACATCAGATGAAGTTGTAGATGTACCTATACAAAAATTTAAAGGGGGAAAACCTTAATATAAGGTGGAAAATTTGACCTTAGTCAATAGTATTTTTCTCCATGTTTCCTCTTCATTTCTGTAACGAAAAAAACAACAAGAAAAACATATTTATAAATTTGAAATATTACAAGTGCGATATTTATACCTTATTTACTCCTATCACTAAACAAACACTGAATATGCAAGATATAAGCGCTGCACCGTTAGCCATTTCATTTAGCGCCATCTCTGGAAAATAAGTAAATATTATTAATATTTTTTTTTGCCGAAGTTTCGGTAAATTACGCCATTATCCGGGTATCAATTCCTGCGACTAGGGACATACGATACCAACAAAGTATCGATACCAATACTCATTTGAGTACTTTGATCAAATATTCGATACCACCAAAGTATCGAAAGGAAAGTATCGATACTTATGTATCGATATTCATATAAAGTACTAACAATATTATAAATAAAAATATATTTAATAAAAAAATATATATAAAATAGAACTAGCTACATTATACCATTAATTAAATTTCGTGTTTTTATAAGTTGTTAATTATAAGATTGGTCTTATGGTACTTAATGTCAAATGAAATTGTATTTATTTACTACATTTATATTTTAATAAATACTCGGGGATGATTGATAGTCAGGAATTTTAGCCATAAAACATTTTCTTTGTTTAACCGTTTCGATAGCAAAATGGGGGGCTTCATCAGCGGTAAAACGAAACAAATTTATGAGTATATAATTCCCCACTGTTAACTTCATGACTATCAGTCATTTCTGAGAATCTTATAGAAAAACAGTCGACTCAGAACCGATATCGGTACTGATTCAAGTATTTTACATTAGAATATATTCAAGTAATTTATATTCGTCGCCTCGAAATCTAACTGAACTTAACGATATATTTGTTCCGATACGCATTACAAAAAAGTTTTGAAAAAAATACGCAAATGTTCGGAATTAAAAAGAAAATAAGTTTTTTCCACCAATGAATTTTAATTTCCTAACATTCAATCTTACTTTTCAATAAGTTGAGGCCTTATGTAGGAGTTTCAAAAGTTTGAGATGTATAAGTATGGTTTCATTTTGGCGCTTATTGGCAGTAAACTGGTTACTAGTTCTGAACAGTTGCTCCTGCGTCGTTCAGTAAGGGGCCCTTCAGAGTAAGGCCCGATCCTTTAAAAAGGACCCTTTTGGGGGTGTACTTATCTCGGAAGAGGCCACGCCCAAGAGTCATTCTTCAGAACTTGTACCAAACCGGGTACTAGTTCTGATTACAACTCTTACCGTAAACTGATGTCATATCCTAATCCGACAGCTCATACATCTTCTGACTTTGATGAAAATACTTTTCGCCACTTAATATCCTTTCTTAAAATTCCTATCCTGGTATCGATACAGACTTTCAGTATCGATACCAGTACTCATACTTGAATCCTTGGTATCGATACCAAAATACCCGGTATCGAAATGAAAGTATCGATACTTTACTCATATCGATCGGTATCGTACGTCCCTACCTGCGACCATAAAATTCTTTCTAATCAAATAGGCTAACTGCTCTTGTCAAATAGAATTTTGACTTGCACGCTTTAGTAAAATAAGACTGTGATAGAATAGTATAAAAAAATTTAACTTTTCTATTCCACAAGGGCAGGTAGTTTGATTACAAAGAATTTTATGGCCACAGGAATTTTTACCTTGATAATGGCGTAATTTGTTGAAATGTCGCACAGTGTCATGAGCAGTGTTCAAAAAAAGGAAGAACTAAGTTTGAAAAAAAATTTTTTGAGGGGTAATATAAAATTTAGAATCTTGGAAAAGAAAGAAAACGTCACAATTTCAATATACAAACGAAAGCTCCAAGGTAAGCATTAACTTGAATTGTTGATAAAAATATCAAGTTTAAAACTGGTTCGGTTAGTATACATTTACTTCGGCTATTACCATCTTATTACTTTAATGAATGAATGAATAAAATACTATATTTTGTAATAATTACAATTATAGGAGGTCTGGCTCCATATACAAAAAATAAAATAAAATGGTCATACAAAACAAACGAAAAAATAAAGAAAAAAAAATAAAAAAAATAAAAAATAAATAAAATCCTAAAATACAACATAAAAAGAAAAGTATTAATATTAATATAACAACGATAGACAGATAGTACAATATGTTTGTAAAGAAAAATGTTAAAATTAAATCACGTACAGAATATTTACAAATAGCGAAAATAAAACATAAAAATTCTTTGTAGATAGAATACAATTATGTATAGATAACAAAAAAAAACACACACACACAAAATAAAATAAATACAATTCTTACAAAATATTATTAATAAGCTGCAATTAAATATTATGGAGTATTAATTATTTTTATTTTCTATTGTCATTCTTTCCTAATTGAATTAAGTACAAATAAATAAATATTGTTAATTTGACTTTCATTTTTAATTAACAAAAGATTCTGGAGATTCCATTCTTTTGTACTATTTGGTTGGATATAATTTTTCAAAAAGGTTTGCCTCATATCATGAAAGGCTGAACAATTTAATAAAAAATGTGAGATTTCATCGCTACAACTGGTTTCACAATATTTACAATCTTGATTACTATTGAAAGTTCTATGCATGTTGTTTATTGATAACCGTGTATACTTCTTACCCGCCATCCTCAATTGAGCTAATACCCTTTGCTTATTTACATGAATATTAAAATTAAGATACTCTTGGGGATTTCCGAAAATATCAATATTCCTATAAAACAAATTAAATTCTGATTGGGCCACTTTATCAAAATCCAAACTTATTAAGTGATTTTTCATTGATTCTTGAATTTCGATCGTGTGATTTTTTATGAAATTTATATTTCAGGAAGCCCACAAATTAGTTGCCCCAACAATGGAGAGGAGTTTAATTAGTTCAGTACCATCTTATTACTTAAACATTTTAATTCTTCTTTTCATCTGTTAAAGTGTCAGTCTTAAGTGAATTGTTCATTGACAAATCTTTACCAGAAGTGCAAAAATTGGTAAGATCTATTGTTTAATATTATATACGAAATTTTCATAATTTTTTAAATTTTGGAAATGATTTAAAAAAAAAAATCTGGTGCGATGCGCGCAACACACAACTTTCACTTACAAACTTACTTGGATTAGAAATCGACGTGTTTCGATAATATGTAAACGCCAATCCTCAACTTCACACTTCTTTTCAAATTTAAGTATATAATTATATTTGTATATCTCTATAAGTTATAGAGTATCTGTATACCAAAATTCGGTAGTTCTCAGCACTTTTCGAATCATTATTGCTAATTTATTTATGAAGGGACTAATTTCATCAACAGTCGAGTTTTCAAAAATTTATTATAAACAAAAGTTTCTAGACTAAAATATACCTAAATTAATTATAGACTATTATCTGATACCATATTTTTACACACCTGCGATGCTTCAAAAATTTGAGCATCACGTATTTACACTCTTAGGTGAAATTGGTCTTTTTATTAATAAATAAAAGTTTTTATTTTCATTATACGGTTAATAAATTTTTGGCTGTCACATATATATACATCAAATACCAAGTTTGATCAAAATCGTTAAAGACGTTTTTGAGTAAAAAAAATCTGGTGCGTGCGCGCAACACACAACTTTCACTTACCAACTTAGATTAGAAATTAATGTGTTTTGTTAATTGCCACTTCTCAAAGTTATACATTTTTCCACATTCATTTCTTATTTTTGTTTTCATTTGTTAAAAAAAAAAAAAAAATTTATTTTATTATTAAATAAAAGTTTTTACTTGTGATAATTCGGCAATGCAAGCATAATACTTCAAGTCGTCTGATTTTATAATTCTTTATGTATTTGTTAAATATTTCATTTAGTTCCCATGAAACAATTAATTTTCATTAAATGAATAGAACATCTTTTATTATAACGCATTGGTTTGTCATTATAGGCGTACGGTGCATGCGTGAGCTCAAAGTGTTTTACGAGTATGAGTTGACGGAATATTTTTCTTTTTTTCTCCTGTATTTGTTTACTTGATTTTTTTCTTATATCATACTAAGCCATTTCCTATTTTTAGGCGTGATGAGAGACAGTTAATTTATCAATATAAACTAAAACAAAGGTACTTTATAGGAAAACAAAAAAAGGCCCCTACCCCAATTAGGCCCCCTCCGAAACTTTGAATACTGACAAAACTTACCTGACATTATTGAACACCTAATTTTCATTAAACATGACGAATTAGATAAAAATCGTTAAAGCCGTTTTCCAGATAATCGAAAAAAAGGTAAAAATTGGAAAAAAAGTTATGAAGTAAAGTGCCCCCTCCGTTTGACCAATTTTGATGAAATGTTGGCTGTCACATCTTTGGCATATACATATGTCAAATACCCAGTTTGATCAAAATCGTTAAAGCTTTTTTTGAGTAAATAAAAAAAAACACGTGAAAATGATACAAAATTTATTAAGTAAAGTCCCCCCTCCGGTTGATCAATTTTGATGAAATTTATACAGTCATATCTCGGGCATATTAATACATCAAATACTTAGTTTAATCAAAATCGTTAGATCCGTTTTTGAGAAAATCGAAAAAAACGTAAAAAATTATTAAATAAAGTACCCCCACCCTTTGACCAATTTTGATGAAATTTTCGCTGTCACATCGCGGGCATATACATACACTAAATACCCAATTTCAGGTTCGCACGGTTTATAGTTTTTGAGCTAGTCTGTTCAGATACACACACACACACACACACAGACACACACACACACACACAGACCATTTCGCGGGACTTGATTATTTCGACTCAGGGGACCCCAAAACGTGTATTTCCGTTGAAAACCGGAAGTCGAAAATTTTCACGATCGCAATACTTCCACTTACTATATATTCCATATATAGGTAAGTGAAAGTAAAAAATCTGGTGCATGCGCGCAACACACAACTTTCACTTACCAGCTTACTTAGATTAGAACTTAATGCGTTTTGTTAATTGCCACTTCTCAAATGAACAGAACATCTATAGGTAATAATAACGCATTGGTTTGTCATTAAAGGCGTACGGCGCATGCGTGAGCTCAAGGTGTTTTATGAGTTGACGGATTATTTTTCTTTTTTTCTCCTGTATTTGTTTACTTGATTTTCTTCATATATCATATTTAGCCATTTCTTATTTTTAGGTGTGATGACAGGCAGTTAATTTCTCCATATAAACTAAAACAAAGGTACTTTATAGGAAAACAAAAAAGGCCCCTTCCCCATTAAAGCCCTCTCAGAACATTTTAATAATGATAAAGCTTACCTGGTAATAAATAACAACTAATTTTCATTAAACATAACGAATTTGATAAAAATTGTTAAAGCAGTTTTTGAGATCATCGATCAAAAAGGTAAGAATTGAAAAAAAATTATGAAATAAAGTGCCCCCTCCGTTTGACCAATTTTGATGAATGTTGACTACCACATCTTTGGCATATATATACATCAAATGCCAAGTTTGATCAAAATCGTTAAAACCGTTTTTGAGTAAAAAAAAAAAAACACATGAAAATGATACAAAATTTAAGAAGTAAAGTCCCCCTTCCGGTTGATCAATTTTGATGAAATTTTTACAGTCATATTTCAGGCATATAAATAGATCAAATACTCAGTTTAATCAAAATCGTTAGAGCCGTTTTTGAGAAAATCGAAAAAAACTTAAAAAGTTATTAAATAAAGTACCCCCTCCCTTTGAGCAAATTTGATGAAATTTTTGCTGTCACATCGCGGGCATATACATACTCTAAATACCCAATTTCAGGTTCGCACGGTTTATAGTTTTTGAGCTAGTCTGTTCACACACACACACACACACACACACACACAGACACACACACACACACAGTATTTTTTCTTGCGTAAGAAAAAACTTCCACAGTACCTCCTTAAAATTGTCACCAGTTATTTTTCAGACAGAATCCTGAGGTATGAAACAGATGCAGGACCAAGAACCTACAAAATAACAGGAGGCGTTCCCCAAGGTTCTGTATTAGGACCGCTGTTATGGAATGTTATGTACGATGCCGTGCTCAGACTTCCTATGCCAGAAGGAATTACCACGCTGGGATTCGCAGACGATCTTGCGATCATTGTTCGTGGAAAGCTTTTGGAGGACATAACGTACAAGGCCAATAGCGCAATATTTAATATTCGCCAGTGGCTCTCGTCCGTGGGCCTACAACTAGCTGATCACAAGACTGAGACTGTACTTATTACCAGCAGGAAAGTGAGGGAAAGGATCAATTTGAGCGTTGGAGAGATCGACATCCTCTCAAAGCCATCCATTAAATACTTAGGTGTGCGGATTGATGCCAGGATGCGGTTTGATGAACACCTGCAAGAAGTCAGTATGAAAGCAGTGAAAGTAGCAAACGCACTGGCTAGAATCATGCCAAATATTGGTGGGCCAGCGCAAAACCGGAGAAGGCTCCTTGCTAATGTTACCAACTCGGTGCTTTTGTATGCTGCTCCAGTTTGGTTACATGCCTTCCAAGCGAGGTCATACTCTCGTAAAGCGATTAGTGCGCATCGAAGAAATGCCTTACGCGTCGCAAGAGCATTTCGCACTGTGTCGTATGATGCCGTGTGTATCATCGCCGATATGACTCCAATAGACCTACTGGCCGAAGAGCGTGGCAGAATCTACCGCAGAAAACGGGAAGCGCCAGAAGCACACTGGCTAACGATAACAAAAGACGAGAGAAAGGAAACTCTTCGCAGATGGCAGAGGCGCTGGGACTCATCATTATCTGGAAGGTGGACAAACCGCCTGATACCAGATATTGCATCGTGGGTGAATCGCACATATGGAGAGGTTGATTATTTCCTTACTCAACTGCTCTCTGGACATGGTTGCTTCAGGGCATATCTCTATCGGTTCAAGCTGGAAGAAGAATCATCATGTACCACCTGCGCTCCATTAGATGAAACAGTGGAACATGCTTTCTTCGCATGCAAGAAATTTACTGGGGAGAAGGGTGAATTAGATATGGTGCTGGGTAAAAGATCCACACCGGAAAATCTGGTACAGCTCATGTTGACCAGTCAAGAGAACTGGAATGCTGTTTCAGATTATGCCGCGAGAGTAGGAGGAAAATTGAGAGCTCAGGAGCGAGAGAGAAGGGGTCAAGTACCAGGAAGGGTACAGTAAAGAAGTAGGCGCCTAGCCATCCTGCCCACCGCGAAGTAATGCCTGCCAGCAGTTCCGCGGTGTGGCATTGCAAAGTATGTAGGAGGTTTTTTAGTGAGTAGGAATCTCACACTGTTGTGGGTTTAACCCCCACTTCGTCTAATGAAAGATTTTTCCCCTACAAATAAAAAAAAAAAAAAAAAAAAAAAAAAAAAAAAAAAAAAAAAAAACACACACACACACACACAGACCATTTCGCGGGACTTGATTATTTCGACTCAGGGGATCCCAAAACGTGTATTTCCGTTGAAAACCGGAAGTCGAAAATTTTCACGATCGCAATACTTCCACTTACTATATATTTCATATATAGGTAAGTGAAAGTAAAAAATCTGGTGCATGCGCGCAACACACAACTTTCACTTACCAGCTTACTTAGATTAGAACTTAATGCGTTTTGTTAATTGCCACTTCTCAAATGAACAGAACATCTATAGGTAATAATAACGCATTGGTTTGTCATTAAAGGCGTACGGCGCATGCGTGAGCTCAAGGTGTTTTATGAGTTGACGGATTATTTTTCTTTTTTTCTCCTGTATATGTTTACTTGATTTTCTTCATATATCATATTTAGCCATTTCTTATTTTTAGGTGTGATGACAGGCAGTTAATTTCTCCATATAAACTAAAACAAAGGTACTTTATAGGAAAACAAAAAAGGCCCCTTCCCCATTAAAGCCCTCTCAGAACATTTTAATAATGATAAAGCTTACCTGGTAATAAATAACAACTAATTTTCATTAAACATAACGAATTTGATAAAAATTGTTAAAGCAGTTTTTGAGATCATCGATCAAAAAGGTAAGAATTGAAAAAAAATTATGAAATAAAGTGCCCCCTCCGTTTGACCAATTTTGATGAATGTTGACTACCACATCTTTGGCATATATATACATCAAATGCCAAGTTTGATCAAAATCGTTAAAACCGTTTTTGAGTAAAAAAAAAAACACATGAAAATGATACAAAATTTAAGAAGTAAAGTCCCCCTTCCGGTTGATCAATTTTGATGAAATTTTTACAGTCATATTTCAGGCATATAAATAGATCAAATACTCAGTTTAATCAAAATCGTTAGAGCCGTTTTTGAGAAAATCGAAAAAAACTTAAAAAGTTATTAAATAAAGTACCCCCCTCCCTTTGAGCAAATTTGATGAAATTTTTGCTGTCACATCGCGGGCATATACATACTCTAAATACCCAATTTCAGGTTCGCACGGTTTATAGTTTTTGAGCTAGTCTGTTCACACACACACACACACACACACACACACACACACACAGACACACACACACACACAGACCATTTCGCGGGACTTGGTCATTTGGACTCAGGGGACCCCAAAACGTGTATTTCCGTTGAAAACCGGAAGTCGAAAATTTTCACGATCGCAATACTTCCACTTACTATATATTTCATATATAGGTAAGTGAAAGTAAAAAAATAACGGTTTCTCCATACTTTAACCATAAATAGTACATTTCTTCTTAGTTATTTTGATACCTAGTTTATCTGCTTCTGGCTGCTCCTTACGGTGATATTGTGGTTTTAGATTTCAAAACCTATTCCTAACTTAACGAAGTCTGTCGCAGTACTGAACCAAGCACCAGAAACGATGGTTTATTTGAATATACGAAAATAACTTATCTGATTGTTCGGATGAAGTTAAGGAGAATATAAGACAATTCGTACGGTTTTAGTTTTTGAAATATTTAACCGAGATAATTCAACCAAAGCCTTCGCGTGGTGGGCCGCAAGTGAATTTCGTTGAAGCATCATACTCTCGAAAAAAGAGACGAGTTGCGGACTTAATAAGGAAGAAATCTCCGGACGAAATAAGCCGCTATGCTAACTTCTAAGAATAAGAAGAGAAGTAATCCTGCTTTGTTACCACTAAATGCCTTGCCCTTTACATAAACTTATGAATGGTCGCAGCCTCACTGCACCTCACTTCACTCCCTATAACTTCATTCCTTACAAATAATGGAAAAAATTTTCTAGGGAGTGAGATGAGATTATAGAATTCTAGTTGTAAGGGTTAGTATGTACACACTGTACATTCCACACAGGAAGTTTTGAAGGGCAAAGTAATTGATATATGAGTCCTGCTAAGTTGTTCCTTGGAAGACAATTACCTTCGAATCTTGCACTTCTGCACAAGCCCACTAATAAGAAATCATCTATCGACCGTCCTGAACTAGGGCGTTCTCAAATTTTTCAATAAGGGGAGAAGGTAGCTGTCAGAAACTATTCTTCACAGCTACTTCACAGAAACTATTCTTCCTAATAAGAAGTGGGTAATTGGAGTTGTTGTCAATCGCGGATTTCCCCATTATACAATTAACGTAGATGGACAAATCTGGCGAAGACATGCCCAACAGATGAGAAAGGTTGGACAACAGATAAATGTATCCTCTGATACGACGTTCTTCGCTACTACAATACCACCCAGAAGTTTACCGGTGGATTGTCCTTCAAAAGTCGCGCCTAGTGATGCAGCTCCTGCTGATTCGGACTTGCCTTCAACTTCAGGTTGCACTTCTCAAACCACGACTCAAGAGGCGGCTCCAGCGGGCACCGACGTCTCGGAACCTGTGCCTACTGAAGCTACAGAACCAGTTCTTCGTCGCTCTTCCAGACAGCGGAAACCAGTTGAGAGACTTAATTTGTAAAAGTTTTATTTTAATTTTTCGAGTGTTAATTTTCATTTTGTAAGTTTAAACTTTGTTGATTGTCGTTTATTCTTATGTTTTTATATAAATTACATTGGATTTCAATTTTTATTTTTCATTTACATAAGGGGAGAGATAATGATATATATATTGTATATAAGTATAATACATTCATACCTCTTTCGGACAAAGGGGTCGTTCTGAAACGATATAGTTTAATTGGATTAATGATTGGTGTACAGATTGTTTTTTTTACATTTTAATTACATTGTAAAATAAAGTTACTGATGCAGATCATGAACTCTTATTCTTAATGCCCTCAAGACATAATAGTAAGGCAGGTCTATATCAATTTGGTGATGATTCTTCCTATTTTGTTAGCCTAACACATCATTGTAGATTATTAAAAATTTGCGTTTTTTTTTTGTTTTTTAAATTGAAGCGTGGAAATGCATAAGGGTCTAAGCGGGTCTTTTTTTTTTCCAAATTGTTATATGCGCCAAATTCATTCTTCAGAAATGGGTATAAGTAATGTTTTGTTGTTAGAAAAGAGTTCATTAAACGTATGAAAGATGGCATGGGTGTAATCACTGAACGTAGTTCACCCTGGAGGGTATAAATCACATCATTTCTGTAAAAATTTCCAAAGGCACTTATATCTTTATGCATTTCCACGCTTTAATTGTTTTCTTTCCTTTTTTTAAATAGGTCTTTTACAGTATAGGTATTCATACTTCTTTTTATACTTAAATACAAGTTTGAAGTTTGATTTTACCCGTTCTTTCTCACTCCTAACAAACGATAAATTTTTCAACAACCGATATTTTCCAAAATATCCAATAAGTGTGTGCATGCTTTTAGGAATTGTTAAGGAACCCATATTATACACCAAATAAACGGTGGAAAACAGATATTTTTACTTTCACTTACCTATATATGAAATATATAGTAAGTGGAAGTATTGCGATCGTGAAAATTTTCGACTTCCGGTTTTCAACGGAAATACACGTTTTGGGGTCCCCTGAGTCCAAATGACCAAGTCCCGCGAAATGGTCTGTGTGTGTGTGTGTGTGTGTGTGAACAGACTAGCTCAAAAACTATAAACCGTGCGAACCTGAAATTGGGTATTTAGAGTATGTATATGCCCGCGATGTGACAGCAAAAATTTCATCAAATTTGCTCAAAGGGAGGGGGTACTTTATTTAATAACTTTTTAAGTTTTTTTCGATTTTCTCAAAAACGGCTCTAACGATTTTGATTAAACTGAGTATTTGATCTATTTATATGCCTGAAATATGACTGTAAAAATTTCATCAAAATTGATCAACCGGAAGGGGGACTTTACTTCTTAAATTTTGTATCATTTTCATGTGTTTTTTTTTTTTTACTCAAAAACGGTTTTAACGATTTTGATCAAACTTGGCATTTGATGTATATATATGCCAAAGATGTGGTAGTCAACATTCATCAAAATTGGTCAAACGGAGGGGGGACTTTACTTAATAAATTTTGTATCATTGTCACGTGTTTTTTTTATTTACTCAAAAACGGTTTTAACGATTTTGATCAAACTTGGTATTTGGTGTATTCATATGCCAAAGATGTGATAACCAAAATTTTTTTTTTTATTAATCTTTATTTATTCCAGCACGGCTTCTTAAAGCCATACATGGGTTTATATAACAATTATATACAAAGTTTAACAATTGGATATGTGAGGGAATGGTCTCACGCAGGAGACACCCTTAACTGAGCAAATTTATAATACATCAATAAGAAATAGTAGTAAAATTCGAAAATTAAACATACTATAACTATTAAATAAATGTATATTACAAAGAAGAAAATAAATAAATAATTATAATAATAAATCAAATATGTACATGCTATAAAAGAATGTCTTGTAAAAGTCTTGGTTTTAGCCTACGGAACGTTGTTGGTTTCCCAAGGTTGAAGGCAACAGCTCTCTTAACAGATGGCAGCTGGGAGTGAAATTTTCTGAATCTATTTTTTATAAACTCATCTATATGTTCTACCTGAAGTTCTCGGTGGAGTTGTTCATTTCTGATAAACCATGGGGCATCTACTGCGATTCTTAACATCTTGTTTTGAAATGTTTGCAGCTTTTTTTGTTTAGAACATGATGCAGCACCCCATACTTCGCAACCATACATCAATAGTGAACTTAAGATGGTTTTGTACAAGAGTATTGTCACTTGTGGCTTCAATTTCGATTTTCTATTTATAATAGGATACAACATTGCTAACCTTGCATACGCTTGCGTAAGCTTGTTGTTGATGTGGTGTTTCCATGTGAGTCTTCGGTCCAGCAGTACGCCTAAATATTTCACTGCTCCATCTGGGGGATTCCATGGAATCTTATTCCCGTTGATATTTAATTCTGGAGGGTCGTTAGGTCGTCTAAGGGTGAAGATCTTAGCAACGCATTTTTGAGCATTGATATTAATTTTCCATTTTATGAAACATTTTTCTAAAGTTGAAATGCTTTTCTGTAATTCGTTCCGGGCTATGATGATGTCTTGGTGTTGAGAGAAAATAGCGGTGTCATCGGCAAACATGGCTATGGAAGTTGAGGTGGATTGGACTATGTCGTGGACATAGAATGTGAACAGCAGGGGAGAGAGAACTGATCCTTGTGGAGTGCCGGCCTCAATCTGTCTTACGTATGAATTGATATTATTTATTTTAACTCTAAATGTCCGATCTTGAAGAAATGAAGCTATGATATTAAAAAGATATTTTGGGGCATCCACTTTTTTCAGTTTATATAAAAGACCAGTATGCCAAACCTTGTCGAAGGCTTGCTGAAAATCCAATAATGCAACCAGTGTGTGTTTTTTCATTTCGAACCCGTTGATCACTGACTCGGAAAGCCTCAATAATTGGTGAGAAGTTGAATGAGAGGATTGAAATCCAAACTGAAAGTCTGGAATGATGTTATTGGATTCAAAGAAAGATGACAGCCGCCTTTTTATCACCGTTTCAAGCACTTTCCCAAGAATTGGCAAGAGACTAATGGGTCTGTAGCTGTTGATCAATTTGGCGTTTTTACCTGGCTTATGGATGACCACTAGGTCAGCTTTTTTCCAAAATTCAGGAAAATATCCTATACGCAGGAAACTGTTGTAAATTGAGGTTAAAAGAATTTTAGCTTTCCTAGGCAAATTTTTAATAGCAATGGATGGAATCAGATCGTGCCCTGGACATTTTTTTGTTTTTAGCCTATTAATTATCTCCTCAATTTCCTTAGGACTTGTAAACTCCAATGGGAGTTGTACAGTAGGTTTTGGAGTCGTCAAATATTCTTCAACATCTACATTCAACTGACTGCTCCCACACGAAGGGTTGGAGAATGTCGATTCGAAGTAGTCTGCAAATGCCTCTGCTTTGTCTTCGTCTCTAGTGATGACGATATCTTTTTCAGTTAGGCTAGGGACTGGGTCAAATTTTTTTAAAAGTCGCCTAGTAGCCTTCCAGACGGATTGGTCCCTTGGATCTAAGTCTTCCACATACTTCTGATAATTTGTAATCGCCAATTCGTCCAGCTCTCTTTTTACTGCATGTTTGAGGTAGTTCCATTTCTTTTTGTAAACAGGGTCTCTGCTGCGCATCCACTGTCTCCTGGCAAGGTTTTTCTCTTTAATTTTCAGTAAAATTGCTTTTGGGCAACTATTTGAAAATATTTTCTTTCTTAAGGTAAATGGTCTTATAGTTGCTTCAAGTAAGCTAGTTGAGATGATTTCATTAAAATTCTCGATACAATTATCTATTTCTAGAGCCTTGGAATAATCTTTCTTTAAAACAATCTTTTCATCAACTGTTGCTTTGTATGTTTCCCAGTCAATCACTCCATTAATTAGGGTTTTCATGAATTTCAGTTGAAAATTTGATTAATACTGGGACCTGGTCCGAGTTCAGAGCGGTGATAATCTGGGATGATATCGGAAGTCTAATATCTTTCGCTAAAATAATATCTAATATACCGGGTGAACATCCTGGTCTATAAAAAGTAGGTTCGGGAGGTGCGTGAATTTGTATATTGTGCCTTGTACAGATATCCAACAAAGCATTTCCTGAAGAATTTGATTTACGGCAACCCCAATATATATTTTTACAGCTTATATAACCAACATTTCATAACAATTGATCAACCGGAGGGGGGACTTTATTTCATAATTTTTACCAATTTTTACCTTTTTTTCGATGATCTCAAAAACGGCTTTAACGATTTCTATCAAATTCGTCATGTTTAATGAAAATAAGGTGTTCTTTAATAAGTAATAATTATTAAGTAAAGAAATTTTGTATCATTTTCACGGGGTTTTTTTATTTACTCAAAAACGGCTTTAACGATTAACAAAAATAAGATATGAATGTAGAAAAATGTGTGACTTTGGGAAATGATATTTAGAAAAACACGTCAATGTCTAATCTAAGTAAGTTGGTAAGTGAAAGTTGTGTGTTGCGCGCACGCACCAGATTTTTTTAATGTAATTCTGAAATGACCCACATAACTCATGTGGATTACTTTCCAACTTACTTAGTACTTCTGTATATATGTACATACTATTCATATAAGTTATGACAAACAAATACACAATTATATAATGTACTTTTTACCCCTTATTATTATATACGCAGGCATCTCACTGGATGAATATTCCACTATTTGTAGTACGTATTCCCATAAGAACATACCAGCATATATCATCTGAAAAATATAGCAATAAAATACAAATACATGGTTTATAATAAATATTGTACTTTCTCAACATATTTAAGACTTAAATACCAGGGATAGATCTCTCTCAATAGGTTTGTGTTTCTTCTTCCTAATGCATTTAAAGGAAGTGTTAGGAGTGGGAAAACAATGTATGTACGATGTTCGAGTACCATCTACGCCGGCCCACGAGATTCTAGACTCTTCTCCTTACGACTGTATATAAGAAGCGATGGGGCAGCTGAGTTAATCTCGGTTGTGAAGCTCAAGTCATATGAATATTTCTGTGTTATAAAGTGAATTTTTTTGTAAACTTTCATTTTTTGCTTCAATATTTGTGTTCTCTTAAAAACTGTGGCATTGAATTTTTTTTTTTTTTTTTTTTTTAATAAATATTGTTTTACCCACAGAAGTATTACAATAATAAGTAAAGTGTACGATGCCGACAAAACTAAAAAACGATTTTAGGTACCATCTAGAAAGTTATTTAGCCCTATAATCCGTGAAGAAGGTGGTCCTATCCCGTTTTTATCCGAAGGTGGTGATATTGAAGATTTAAGGGCTGGAATTTTCCTCCTCTAGAAATGTCTAACTAGCCCATTCGTGCATGACAGACGGGTGATGAATAAAACTTAGTTCGACAACTGGTAGCCAGGTAGCGCTAGCTTTGGTTCATTCAGTTGAGATAGCAGTGGATTCTAAAAGATATTTTAATGCTCTTTCAGCATATCTTAGCAGATTGAAGCAAAACTTGTTATTTCATATGGATTTTTGCTATACGAAAATCCAGTTTCTTGAAGAACTGATTCGTTCCGTAGCCCAAAGTGTTTCAATGTTGCATGTCATGTTCAATGAATTCATCACGATTTATTCATGACGGAATTCAATGCATGCGGGAATAATAATACAAATCGGTAAGCTCGAAAGCATACAAATTTAACGAGAGCGGAGTGTTAGGCAGTCTAAAATTTGCTAATTAAATCGAAAGAGTAGAAAGGACTAATTAGATCGAAATATTAAAAAAAAAAACTAGCGTAGCCACGGCTCCAAGGGTAGAAGCTAACTATCGGTGATGGAAATTGGATGAGACAAAAAATAGGGGGGTTCTCGCGAACAAAAATTTAAAAAACCGTAATTAATACGACTTTTTTTTTCGTGACAAATGGAATTGTAAGAGTAACATGTTATTTCTATTTGCGCCGCCTCCGAAAAGATTGTGTTGTATTGAACATAGTATTTAATATTTAAATTTAATAATTTTTATTAACAATTAGTGTGTATTTGTACAAATCAAAATAAAATTATTCGTCTTATTGCATTTTTCCACTTTTCATACCATTTTCAATTTTGTTGTGTATTCATAAAAATCAGAAGGTAATTATTTCATACTTTTCAGTGAATGCAACATCAAGGATTTCGCTGATATCAATGTAGGGGGGGAATACGTTTGAACACGTAGAGAAATTTAGATATTTAGGGGCGATGATAACGAGAAAAAACGAAATCGATGAGGAAATTAAGGCTAGTAAAAAACCGGTAATGCTTGCTAATTTTCAGTCGCGAAATTGCTTAGCTCACGCCTTCTGTCCCGAAACTTAATAGTTAGGATTTAGGAAACTATTATTCTTCCAACGGTCCTTTACGGATGCGAAACTTGGCCGCTGACATTGAGGGATGAGCAACGGCTTAGAGTTTTTGAAAATAAAGTATTGCGCAGAATATTCGGACCGAAGAGGGATGAACTAACCGGAGAATTTAGACGCTTGCACAACGCCGAACTGAGCGAACTTTACCCAGTAAATATAATTGACGTGATAGCAGCAAGACGAATAAAATGGTCTTGTAAAATTGCGAAACTTAGTAATGAACGAATTCTGAAAAGATTAACAAGCGCGGTGCCGAATGGGAAGCGTCCGAGGGGCAGGCCGAGACGGAGGTGGGAGGATTGCGTTTGGACGGATCCTCCCGGATATCGAAGTTAGGTCTGGAAGACGGTCGATGGATCGAGGTGTGCAGGGAGCGAGTGGTGGTGTCGGCATCGAACCTTCGGCTTCGTTAAGCCTTTATTATTATTATTATTATTAGATTGGAAAGAGTCCTAGACTTTATAAGACAATTTTAGTACATGTTCTGGATCTTCTAGAATATTACACGTCATTCTAGAACGTTCTATTTCGGCCCAAATATAAGAAGGAATGGAGTACAGTCTTAGTCAGGCTCTGAAGATCGGCCTGTATTCCCCTGTATAGTACAAACAGTTTTTTTTTCAAAGAGAGAATACAATGATTTATTGACTTATTACATTCTGTCTCATTTCAGAGACAATAGCGTTATCAATTATTATTTTCTTCCACTTAATATTATTTAAATCCACAGAAATATTACAATCTTACAGATAATTTGTACCTTTTCCTTTGATGATTGGATATTTTAAAAATTAATTATTTTTTTCTTGAAATAACAAAGCTTTTTGTTGGATGGTTAAGGATACTCGGATTCTTATATTATTACTACTCGGATACTCTCAGTTAAACCGACCTGAACTCTGGGTATTGTGAAGGGTATGATCGAAAAATCTTGTTGTTTTCTGTATCCGGCCGCCATATTGGACCTACTTAACGGAAACCACCCTTCCATTAACGTGCTCACTCTATAGATGTAAATGGGCAATTCCACGTGAAATCAACACAAAAATATATCATTTTGAACATCACTATCTCAGATTTTCTTAAAATTCGGTTTATGTGAACTACTTGTATATATAGAACAAATGTAAAGTATTACTGAGATATTTCTACACGTTTTTGAATTATTGGTCTCTAAAGCCCCCCAAAATAGGTGATGATGATTAAAAATAGCTGTAGATGTTTTCCAAATTAGACTAGGACTATGAGATTGGTGTCGTTTAACAGCGCATTCCATGCCATTTCGTATAATATACAGTAATGTACAGAGGCAAGAAATGGGCAATTCCACGAAAATGTATCCCATATTAAAGTATAATGTTAATTATTTTTCCGACGAGTTACCTTTTAAAAGTGTTAAATTAATATTAAAAGCTAGGTGTGAGCTGTTAAATTTAAATGATATGAAGTGTAATTTGAAAGAAGTAGAAGTAACAACTCATGTAATTGCCATATGTCCTATTTACAAACCATGCCTTATAAAATATTTTTAAAAAGCCATATTAACACAAAGAACTTTGTAGCTACCTAAATGGTCAGGATTGGGTTTGGCTTTTTAAATATGTAGAGGCTACTCTACATTACAGAGCGATATTAATTAAAGAATTCTATTATTAATTTAGATTCATACTAATTTAAGTATCGTATATAATTTTGTAAATATGTTAATTATTAAGATTAATTTCTTTTTTTTTTGCATGTATAAGTACATAGATATGTTTATATTTTATCTTGACAACTCTGCTAACGGATTATATCCAAGCAATATGTTTATTTTCTTCATATAAATATTAATGTCTATGTTATAAAAACTTAAATAAACAATCTATTCTATTCTCTATTATAGTAATGTATTACAGTACAGTACCAGTGAAAAGTTTAGACTCACCCTTAGATTTTGCAAAATAAAACATTTTATTTATTGAACAACTATAATTTTATTTTTAATTTATTTATAACTTGCTGTATATCCCGGTTTCACCCAGGTAATTTGGAAAACAATGACAAAAGCCTTGGGTCAAGAAAAGTTCGTTAGGACAGAAATGAGATATTTTTTTACTCCAACGGTTAATTTCGTAAAAATCTAATGTAAAGCGAGATCATAACGAGTTTTATAACAATAAAGAATATACCCAGAGATTGGCTGCTATGCAATTTTAATATGAACCGGTGTTCGCACCTTGTACGAAAGAACCAGTGAGCGAAATTTGGAGAGTTTAGGACAAACGGTATGAATTTCTATAAAGAACAAACAAAAAAACATACACACAGAATTTTATCTCTATTTATATAGATAGTATTCGATACAATCCTATAATTTTTGAAATGTTATCTCTTGAGTTACTATTATTTTTTTAAACTTGAAGATAGTGAATTAAATACAAGTGGTTCAAACTTTTGATTGGTACTGTATAGGTTGGTACTAAAGAAATTAAATCGAAGTTTAAAATTTTAATTTCATTTTTATTAAAAAGGACATCTTTTAAAATTTTTATATATTTTGTAAAAATTAGGTAGCAATATAATTTTTATATATATATTTTTTTAAAAATGGGTCTATATCTATACAATGTTTTATATCATATGAAACGGCATGGAATGCGCCGTTAAACGACACCAATCTCATAGTCCTAGTCAAATTAGGAAAACATCTACAGCTATTTTTAATCATAAAAAGCTAGATTTATTGAATTTTATCGCTAGTTTTCAATTTTTTTAGTAATGAAGATATTTTCATTCCACTTCCATATTTGGTTGTATGAATAGATGTGATACTCCTATTTTTCAAAAAAATATAAAAGTTTTAAAAAATGCCCTTTTTGAGAAAATTGAAATTAAAATTTTAATTTAGTTTTAAGACAATTTTTTAAGTACCAACCTATACATTCCTGTATATCATATGAAACGGCATGGAATGCGCTGTTAAATGAGACCAATCTCAAAGTCCTAGTCAAATTTGGAAACCAACTACAGCTATTTTTAATCATAATGTTTTCTGTTTCTGGACCTATTTTTGAGGGCTTTAGAGACCAATAATTCAAAAACGGATAGACATATCTCAGTAATATTTCACAATTGTTCTAGTAGATACAAGTAATACACATATACCAAATTTCAAGAAAATCTGAAATGGTGAGGCTCAAGCCTGTGTTGAATTGACGCGGAATGACCCAAATATTAAAGTACAGTATGCTCCTATGATCGTGACACTCACAGTGTTGACGACGCCGATGATGAGTGCAGTGGTGGCTAAGGAGAAGCCGCACAGGCTCTTGAGCGGAGGTCTGTCCATGCTCGGGTCCAGCTCACTCCCAATACTGCCTTATCAATTTCGGGTTCACAGACGTGATAAACTCTAAGATAGCTCTATCATTGTATCAATGCTCTATTAGCAGTTATTGAAAACAATTTCAATATGGAAAAAATAATGTGCGATGCGTTCATGGGCGGATCCAGCCGATCGTAAAGGGGGGGGCTGCAGCCCCACAGCCCTTCATTTGGGTCTGCTAATCAGCTTTTTTACCTTTATATTCCTTTCCCACAACTAAAATTTTACTTGTTCTGCACATTATTTGTTCTTTAACTTGCTTCCTTACATTAAGGAAGGTCAAATTCTATCTTTAAAAGACGTAAAATTTTCCAAAGGGAGGGGCCGCAGCCCCCACAGCCCCCCCCCCCTGGATCCGCCAATGGATGCGTTTATGGTATGGAGTAGTGGTAGCCAACTTTTTCAGACGAGCCACAGTGCTTCGATCAATGGACAAAAATCAAAAAATCAGGTTTTTATTTTTTCTTGCATTTACATTTAAAATGTTCTTAAAGATGTAAATGGTCATTAATTTTTACTAACATTAAAGTCAAATATTACAAAATGGCGCAAAACACCCCTTTCATTTTTTTAATATTTGCAGTCTAACTAATTTAGAATAAAAATCCCTAAAGATCTTCTGTGATAACCTGCGACTTTGAAATTTTTTTTTCAAATGTAATCAGGCACTCAGCGCTTGCTTGAAAAGCAATTCGCATCCACAACAATTAGATTAGCCTTTCTAATTAGATACATTTTTACACGTAAATCCAAAGAAAATATTAATTTTTACTACAGTCAATTGACCTATATCAATAATTGTAACCAGTGTCTGAAATTATGCCCTAATTTTAAAATATCAATGTATCTCCTATTTTTATTTACATATATTTAATTTGTGTTTGGCAATTGTGTTTACTGCATTACAATTTAAAAGTAATATTTGATTTTTCAATTAAAAACAACTCTCATTTAATTTTGGAACTGAATTTTTATGACATTGGTCATGAGTATATTTTTTGGTCTTAAAAATCGAGAACTCTTTAAAAAGTGTATTTCTACGCCTCCCAGCTGCAAAAAGATGCCGTTTTGTCTCATCGATCAGGAAAAAAAAAAAAAAAAATAGAATTGGAGACTGATATTAAAGATTGTGATATAAAATATTCACTAAAAGAAATAAATTAGATAGAAATTCAAAACACAATGATGTTTCAATTGAACACCATTTAATATGTGATCGAACTATCAACAAGCTGACAGAAACAAGTTTAGATTTGTTCACCGATATGAACTTAAAAGATAATCTAAGGAGCGAATGCTCAAGCAAGTGAACCAGAATAATTCTTTTAGTTATAATTTTTTTATTAAAATTTAATTAATGTTCAATTTAATTTTAATTAATTATAAAATAGTTCAAAATTAACTAAACTTATAGAAATAAATTAAACATGGAAATTTTCGCCATTGAACCAGAAGATTCAGCTTTTTAATTTTATTACTTTCACTTACCTATATATGAAATATATAGTAAGTGGAAGTATTGCGATCGTGAAAAATTTCGACTTCCGGTTTTCAACGGAAATACACGTTTTGGGGTCCCCTGAGTCGAAATGACCAAGTCCCGCGAAATGGTCTGTGTGTGTGTGTGTGTGTCTGTGTGTGTGTGTGTGTGTGTGTGTGTGTGTGTGTGTGAACAGACTAGCTCAAAAACTATAAACCGTGCGATCCTGAAATTGGCTATTTAGTGTAAGTATATGCCCGCGATGTGACAGCATAAATTTCATCAAAATTACTCAAAGGGAGGGGGTACTTTATTTAATAACTTTTTATGTTTTTTTCGATTTTCTCAAAAACGGCTCTAACGATTTTGATTAAACTGAGTATTTGATGTACTAATATGCCCGAGATATGACCGTAAAAATTTCATCAAAATTGATTAACCGGAGGGGGGACTTTACTTTATAATTTTGTATCATTTTCACGTGGTTTTTTTATTTACTCAAAAACGGTTTTAACGATTTTGATCAAACTTGGTATTTGATGTATTTATATGCCCGAGATATGACTGTAAAAATTTCATCAAAATTGATTAACCGGAGGGGGGACTTTACTTAATAAATTTTGTATCATTTTCACGTGGTTTTTTTATTTACTCAAAAACGGTTTTAACGATTTTGATCAAACTTGGTATTTGATGTATTTATATGCCCGAGATGTGACTGTAAAAATTTCACCAAAATTGATCTACGGGAGGGGGGACTTTACTTAATAAATTTTGTTTCATTTTCACATGGTTTTTTTATTTACTCAAAAACGGTTTTAACGATTTTGATCAAACTAGGTATTTGATGTATTTATATGCCCGAGATATGACTGTAAAAATTTCATCAAAATTGATCTACGGGAGGGGGGACTTTACTTAATAAATTTTGTATCATTTTCACGGGTTTTTTTATTTACTCAAAAACGGCTTTAACGATTAACAAAAATAAGATATGAATGTAGAAAAATGTGTGACTTTGGGAAATGATAATTAGCAAAACACGTCAATTTCTAATCTAAGTAAGTTGGTAAGTGAAAGTTGTGTGTTGCGCGCACGCACCAGATTTTTTAATATTTGCAGTCCAACTAATTTAGAATAAAAATCCATAAAGATCTGGATGGAATAAAAATTAAAAAAATCAAGTTTTTATTTTTTTCTTGCATTTACATTTAAAATGTTCCTAAAGATGTAAATAAATATTAATTTTTATTAACTTTAAAGTCAAATATTACAAAATGTCTGCAAAACACCCCTTTCATTTTTTTAATATTTGCAGTCTAACTAATTTAGAATAAAAATCCATAAAGATCTTCTGTAATAACCTGCGACTTTGAATTTTTTTTTCAAATGAAATCAGGCTTGCTTGAAAACCAATTCGCATCCACTACAATTAGATTATCCTTTCTAATTAGATACATTTTCACACGTAAATCCAAAGAAAATATTAATTTTTACTACAGTCAATTGACCTATATCAATAATTGTAACCAGTGTCTAAAATTATGCCCTAATTTTAAAATATCAATGTATCTCCTATTTTTATTTACATATATTTAATTTGTGTTTGGCAATTGTGTTTACTGCATTACAATTTAAAAGTAATATTTGACTTTTCAATTAAAAACAACTCTCATTTAATTTTGGAACTGAATTTTTATGACATTGGTCATGAGTATATTTTTTGGTCTTAAAAATCGAGAACTCTTTAAAAAGTGTATTTCTACGCCTCCCAGCTGCAAAAAAGATGCCGTTTTGTCTCATCGATCGGGAAAAAAAAAATAGAATTGGAGACTGATATTAAGATTGCGATATAAAATATTCACTAATAGAAATAAATTAGATAGAAATTCAAAACACAATGATGTTTCAATTGAACACCATTTAATATGTGATAGAACTATCAATAAGCTGACAGAAACAAGTTTAGATTTGTTCACCGATATAAACTTAGAAGATAATCTAAGGAGCGAATGCTCAAGCAAGTGAACCAGAATAATTCTTTTAGTTATAATTTTTTTATTCAAATTAAATTAATGTTCAATTTAATTTTAATTAATTTTGAATTAATTATAACATAGTTTAAAATTAACTAAACTTATATAAATAAATTTAACATGGATATTTTCGCCATTGAACCAGAAGATTCAGCTTTTTAATTTAATTTTTTTTTTTTACTCAAAAACGGTTTTAACGATTTTGATCAAACTGGGTATTTGATGTATGTATATGCAAAGATGCGATAGCCAACATTACATCAAAATTGATCAACCGGAGGGGGGACTTTACTTAATAAATTTTGTATAATTTTCACGTGTTTATTTTATTTACTCAAAAAAGGCTTTAACGATTTTGATCAAACTGGGTATTCGATGGATGTATATGCCAAAGATGTGATAGCCAATATTTCATCTAAATTGGTCAAACGGAGCGGGCACTTTATTTCATAATTTTTTCCAATTTTTACCTTTTTTTCGATGATCTCAAAAACGGCTTTAACGATTTCTATCAAATTCGTCACGTTTAATGAAAATTAGGTGTTCTTTAATATCAATGATGACAAACCATTGTTCATAATTTAATTCATTCATTCATTCATAATTAAAGCCGTTCTGTTCATTTGAGAAATGACAATTAACAAAACGCATTAATTTCTAATATAAGTAAGTTGGTAAGTGAAAGTTGTGTGTTGCGCGCACGCACCAGATTTTTTATTATTTAGATTTCTCGTATGTACATACTTTTAAAAATTATTCTTTTATGTAAAATATTATTTTTATAAGTAGATCAAGAAAGTATCTTTTGTATATGCTATGTTGTGTTTGGTTAATTATCTTATTAAAGATCAATTTTGATCAACTAACCAATAATGATTCTCTAATTTTCGCTTAAATTTAAGATACTACGCCAAAACCACGATTTGCCCTTTTTTTTACTCTATCTTGGTCAAATATTATTTCCGACCCCGCATATGAGGTACATTCGTAATCAGCTCAGCATTTCCTATAATATTCCATGGTCAAAAGATTTTTGTCCAAAAACTCTATATACTCGAAGCCCTTTACGAGCGTACAAACTTTTTCGTACTGGGGAGAGATGGGAACAATGAGACGGATTTTTCATACAATTTTCAAAATTAATATAAAACTATAGTTGGAGTTCTGAAATTTCGATATTACATCTTACTACAACGGTTATTTGTTCAGTAGACGTGAAATCTGAAAAAAAGTTACACGCGAAAATATTTATTTCCATAAAACCACAAGAAGATTTTTGTCTGAGTTTACCCGACTGCAAGAAACACTGAGACATTGCTCAGTGTACAATGAGACACAGTGGCGGATCCAGAAATTTTCTGAGGGGAGGCGCAATTTTTTTTTTTTACATTTCATGAGTAGGGGAGAGCGGGGTTGGTTGGCAACACTTTTCACTTTTTTGATTGTTGAGTTGTTCCTGTTAATATAATCCCAATAGGGGTGGTGCCACTGTAAACTCCAAGTATTAGAGTCCTTCAATTATGTTTTCACCACATAATATTTAATACTAAGGTCATAGAAAATTGAACAATTCGACAATCCAGAGTATGCCAATTAACCCCCTATGTGGGGCAGGTTGGCCTAGAAGGTAGGGTTGTTTAGCCATCTCATTCAAGTACTGCCTGACACATATTATTTTTATTAAAAGCTGCACTATAATGGTATAATAATTTTGAATCGGTTTTAACCAGCTTTTAAGGGAAAATAGAATGACAATAGAAGAAGATAGAAGTTTAGACTGTCGTCGCTTTCTTCATAAGAAAAATTACTCTCATCCTCCTTGCTGAAACTAAAGACAATTGGTAGTTTCACATTTGTTTATGTTTACCTTGCAATTGTGAATTGCTACTGCTCCAACAAACCCCAGATGAAGAAAGCCAACTAACCCCACGGGAGAGATAATATGAAAGATGGCTGCCAGGACAGGGGAGAACAATCAAACAAGAAACTGGTTAGTCGAAAGGTTAGGTTTTTCAAAGGAGTTTGGAACTATGTGAACAGAATCGGAGTCAAATGTTTTGCCATTCGTTTAAACCAAATTTACCAAACATAAAGATTTACTCACATGTTGTAAAATTAATCAACGAAGCACAATCTTCTCTACACTCTTAGCATCGGATTGAAAACTCAGGACAAGACTCCCGAGGTCGAGCGGCTCACATGGTACAATGGTGGGGTCTTCACAACAGGTGTGACCGAAACAAAAAGCCAATGGTCAACCTGCCCCCTATGCCAACCAACCCCGCTCTCCCCTAATGAAGGCCCTAATATAAAATACAAATTAGTGCATAATGACGTTGTAAATTAGTATAAATGTTTGAATAGTGGACATTTTCAAATAGTGGACTTGAAGAATGACTAAATATAGCTCATTATATATAGAAATAGTAATACCTTATGAGCGTCCTCCTTTCTTAGGGGTGGGGGCGCCCCCCGCGCCTCTCCCCTGGATCCGCTACTGGTGAGACACCATATTAAAACTGACCTTTTTATTAAATTTCCAGAGAATATTTAATAGATGAAATGTTAATAGAATCCAAAGAGCGATTTCGTAACATTCTTCTGCGATAAATCGTTTTCGAGTTATTAGCAAAAAGTTCGAAAATGTCGATTTTGTTCGCCTATAAAATTTGAAGGCAGCCGATCTGAGGTGGAAGACGTTATTGTTGAAGTTATTGTCTATGAAATGAGTACTTTCAGCCTATATGATCAAAATTTTTCTTCAAATCAGGCACCTTTTTGGCCCTCAGCAAAAACAAAAGACGCTTCAACAAGCAGTCAGCTGTTGAACCTCGCCAGCCGAGTACATATCTCTCCCAGTCTTCAACATTCTTTGAAAACATTTGCAGCATTCTCGTGTTCATTTGTGCAGTGTTACCATATTATGCGGATTAGAAGACGGATCTAAGAGGAATCCTCGATTGACGATATGATTCATTGTCAGGGCAGTTGGAAGTAACATAATTTCCATATTATTTTTTAATAATGCCTGAGCTATAAATTTTGTTTAACACTTAACATTAAATTTTTTTTCTATTGAAATTGGACTATAACTTCAATCTTTGAAGTTAATTGGTGAGCCTAATACCTACCAATTATAGTTATTAAGTATACGACTACTAACCGTTCATTTATAATTTGAAATATTTAATTTAATAATTTAATCTTTGTTCAATTTAAAATTTTCATCTTAATTAAAGGGATCGGGGAAAAATAGTGCCAAGCAACATTTTTAACGAAAATAAACTAGCTGCAGTCTGCTGTATATTACGTTGGATTATATGTCTATGATTAAAATGCCACCTAAATATGACTATATAGAGCCTCTATAAAAAAATTCAAACAAACCCCTAGAAAGTTTGGAGTGCACGAGTAAATGGGGCCAATTTTATTTTGCCTTAAAGAGTAATTAAAAAGAGAGTACTCTATGAATTACTTACCACACTTTCAAATAAAAAAATATCAGTGAAAAATAAAGTGTATTGTCCCCTCACTGATAGCACTTAAATATGCCGATTTAAAAAGAATTCTATTTTTATGATAGGTTAAATGATGGTCAGGATTTTAAGTTTACAATGATTTTATTGTGGTAAGCCAACGTTTCGTTCCAGCTTGTGGATCTTCATCAGGGCTACTGAGTCCAGGTGTAAATTAAGACTCTGCAGTCTTAGTATCCATCTGAAAATCCTGATCATCATTTAACCTATCGTAATTGAAGAACAGTTGACTATCTCTCACCTCTACTAATTCTATTTTTAGTTAAAAAAAGAAGGGTGATAAGTGAAACTTGTGTGATGCGCGGACCGCACCAAATTTTTAGTTTCACTTATTTATACATGAAATATAAGGGAAAGTATTGCGATCGTGAAAAATTTCGACTTCCGGTTTTCAACGGAAAAACACGTTGTGGGGTACCCTGAGTCCAAATGACCAAGTCCCGCGAAATGGTCTGCGTATGTGTGAACAGACTAGCTCAAAAACTATAAACTGTACGAACCTGAAATTGGGCATTTGGTGTATGTATATGCCCGCGATGTTTTGATCGCATTGACAAAGATGGTCGCGGTAGTAAGGGGGGGGGGTAAATCCCCATCCGCCCTCCCCCACCGCTACACCACATAATAAGGACTTTTTGAATATTTACTTTCTCGAGAGGTAATTAGCTAGGAAAAATAAAAACCATAGTAATTAGTTAATGAAAATTTATGTGTGCGAGAGCTAACTCGCCCGCGAGGGCGACGGTGGTGGTTCCTGGTGGGGAAAACCCGCCCCCCCCCGCCCTATAGTATTTTCTTATAATATATTCATAAGTGTATATTTATTTTAGTATATTCTTCATAGCAGAGTGTATGACTGGGTAGAATTAGAGAGTATTGTGCCTGAGGAGCAAATGGGGTTTCGAAAATGACAAAAGTTTTTTGTAGATTACTGAAGATCATTTGATTCCATTAATCACGATAGGTTATGGTATAAACTATACCGTATGGGAGTCAGCCGCAGGTTTATAAATATATTGGGCGATCTTTACAACAACGCTTCAATAGTAATTTCGGACGGCGTCTTCTTCTTCTGGAGAGCTTCTTACTTTCGAAGGGGTCCTACAAGGAGAAATTTTGAGTCCTCTTCTTTTTTCCCTGTACATCTCGGATATAGTCGGGTTCTTCAGTGATCGTAACTCCCTTGGCCTTACTTTGAATAACAACAGAGATCTGAACTTGCGCAATGAAAAATATACGCAGACGATATGGTATTAATCTCACCTTCCTGAATAGGTGCCCAAAGAAATTTAAATATTCTTGAGGAATACTGTACCTATAACAGCCTTACAGTGAATATTGATAAAACTTTTTATTTTGATAAAAAGGAGGAAATTTCTCTAAAGCTAAACGCCTGATGTTCAAATCAGAATCCATCGAGTATTGCTATAAATTTCTTAAAACAAGCGAACAATTCCTTGCCAAAAAGGCTTCTGCTACCTCTGTGGTCATTTCCCTGCTGAAGTCGTGTAAGAGTAATGACTGGAAAACTAAATCAACCCTGTACGATTCCATTTGCGAGAGACTACTTCTCTATTTATCGGAAGTTTGGGGATTAAACTATACTAATGTTTCTGAGAGAGTGCAATTAAGATTTATAAAGTTTCTGTTACCAAAAACTACTCCTGACACATTCGTTAGAATGGAAACTGGTAGGCGCCCTGTTCAATTTAAAATATTCAAGCGAATATTAAGCTGGTGGGAATCTTTGTTGGAGATGCCAGCGCACCGCTTACCCGAGATATGTTATTTGAGATTGCTGGAGCTTAGCAGCTTCACAATGCCCTGTAACTGGGTGACGGAACTGAGAAAATAATTGGAAGTGATTGGTGCCGAGCATGTTTTTAAATCTCAAGATCTCCAATTACTTAGAGAGAACCGCAATAGCTTGCTAAATGCATTCGAAAATAATCTATTCAGCAAAGATATTAATTTTATTCTGAATAGTCGGTACAACACAATCTTTCGGAAAATTTCAAGTTTCTCATTTTCCTGAGAACCATATTTAAAGTTCAATACTCCCATCAATAAATTAAGATTAGTGGCTCAAACACGGGTAGCTAATAGAAAGTGTTCCACCATTAATTTAATAGGAATAAAATACAATTCGATTTCAGTCACACCTGTAAGCTCTGTGCTTTGAATGAGCCTGATAATTTAGCGCACAGTATTTTATAATAGAATATTTAAGCAAATAATTATCAGAGTCTGCTGATGAGTAACAGCAATTAGCAGATTTACCTAGCATCTCTGAGCCGAAGGATTTAAATAAATTGAATGATTTTTATATATATATTTATTAAGCTAGTTGAGGACAGAAAATAGATTCTATTAGTTAACAATTACAAAATATTTCTTTGTTTTGTTTTCATATCTATTTTTAAGGTTTGTAATTAAATCTATCCATAGTTGGAGGATTATTATTGTATTTATTTTTAGTTATGTTCATAGTAAAGTTATTATTGTGATTATGTATGTAAGTATTATTTTTTATATCATATGAGGTTCTTTTGTTTATTTTTTAAATGATGTTTGTTTTATTTTTAATATTTTTTTTAGCCTTGGAGGCTAAATAAGGATGTGGCTTTATTTTATTTTATGCTTAAGTTATAAATATGCCGACTCCCTCTCTGACTGATAACAGATCTAAATAAAAACAAAAAAAATCTGGTGCGTGCGCGCAACACACAACTTTCACTTACCAACTTACTTAAATTAGAAATTGGTGTGTTTTGTTAATTGCCACTTCTCAAAGTCACATCTTTCCACCTTCATTTTTTTTTCTTTTCGTTTGCTCTACAAAAAACACTAGTTTTTTATTATTAAATAAAAGCTTGCGGTAATTCGGCAAGTATAATACTCCAAGTCGTCTGATTTTATAATCCTTTATGTAGCTGTTGATTCTTCTTCATTTACCATGAAACAAATAATTTCCATTAAATTAACAGATTGGCTTTAATTATGAACAATGGTCTGTCATTAAAGGCGTACTCTGCATGAGTCGGCTCAACGTGTTTTATGAGTTGAATGAATATTTTTCTTTTTTTCTCATCAATATGTTTACTTGATTTTTATCATATCTCATATTTAGCCAAATGTTATTTTTAGGCCTAACGAGGGACACATAATTTCTCCATATAAACAAATACAAAGGTACTTTATATGAAAAAAAAAAGACCCCTTCCTCATTTAAGCCCCCTCAGAACATTTTAATAATAATATATTTTGAAAGTCTGTGATAAGGTGTGATATAGTACGAAGTAGTTCAAAGTGTTCTGAAGCGTTTTATATAATTATTTTTGTTATTTGTTACTATATTTATGTTCTTTTGTTAGTGTTCTATGTTACTTTATTGTGTTTTAGTTTTTGGACTTGTTTTGATTATAGTTTAAATAGATTTCGTTTAAAAGTTAAAACAATACAGGTTAAGGTTAACCTTGTGGATTCCACGAACGTTTATCTTTCCTTATTAAATCCCCTACAGACATTAAGGTGGTGCTACGGCTAGAGGATTTTAAGGTAAAGTACCTTTTGAACCTTTTAAGTCACTGCTTTGCTAAAATTATTTATCAAAACTTTGATAAGATACTAGGTTAAGTTTCATTAATACCTTTGTAATTCAGTTATTAAGGTTTCTATTTGACATCAGATAGACATGTCTCAATCCTTAGTAACAGCAATGGAGGAAGAAATGATAGATGAGCAAACCTTAAAACGTACAAGGTCCAACGTAAAGAGGCAGAGAAAAGCATCTCCTGATGCCCGGGAAGTGCCTGAAAAGGCACGAATCGATGATATCCTCCTACAAGACGCTAAAAGAATACAGGAAAACATCAGAGTGTATATGAATACCAGAGATAAAAACATAAACTCTAAAGTCCAAAAGCATATAAATAGTAAGATACAACAGATAATGGATATCATGGAAACGATCAATGATAAAAATGAAGAACATAAAAGTTTGGTCCAACGGGTAATTACTGAAACATTGGCTTCTCCTGGAATTTATGAAGACATAATGAAAGGTATCATTAAGCAGGCAGTACCTCTGATACTTCAGGGACTAAAGGAAGTTACTGCAAGTCCTCTAAGCGTGCAGGCTGAACCTGCACAACCTGGACCATCTCGGGAACCAAGTACTGCAAGAAAAGAACAGTTATCCTCCGATAACCAGACTACCGTAACCAGACTTAAAAAAAGAAGGAAGAAAAAGAAGGCTTCCCAGTCGACCAACAGTTGCGATAATACCCAGACTGAACCTCACAGAAGAGCCGTAGTTCCTAAAAAGAAGACAATGGCAGAAATAGTGAAAGCTCTCCCATTAGAACCAAAGGAAACTTCCAAACCAACCTATGTTACTATAGTTGGTGAAGGCAAGAGTACAGCTGAAATAATTAATAATTTGCCATCTCCTTCTGAAATAGGGGTAAGAGCAAAACTTGTTCGAGCAACCAAAGCTGGTTCAGTTTTGGTTTGTGTGGAGGAAGACACACATGCGGAAAAACTGCTTGGGTGGCAAAAATTAAAGGATATAGGAATGGAGGCTAGACTATCCCTCAAGAGGAAGCCGAAGGTCGAGGTCAAAGGTGTTCCCAGTCTTGAACAGCGGAAAATCTTGGAAGAGTTCTGTGGGAGAAATTAGTAGCGAAATCAGTTCCCACCCCGGAGAATAAATCAAATTATATGAAGCCCCTGTTTTTCACTAAAGCACGAAACAAGATTACGAACAATTGGGTTTTAGAGGTGCACCCAACGGTAAGATATAATCTTTTAAGGGAGGAAATCGCTGGAGGTTGGTGGGCATTGACATTCGCAGATTATCCTGACGCACCTCCTTGTCTTCGATGCCAAGGATATGGACATACGAGAGCAACTTGCCAAGAAGCAGGCATAGTTTGCAGATGGTGCTCGGCGACCGGTCACATTGCAAAGGATTGTCCCGAGAAAATAAATAAGTCCACTCCAACCTGTGTTAACTGCTTGAGGTAGGGTGTATTAAGAAACAAAGCTAGGCACCAGGCAGGGAGTCGGGATTGCCCGGTGCATATTAAGAAGTCATAGGAAGTTGTAAGGAGAACCTTTTATGACTAGATTAAACATTCTTCAGTTAAACATGGGCCGCCGTCGCCTTGTAGCTGATGAGCTCCGAGCTCTCTCCAAGCGCTATAATATATTGGCGGTACAGGAACCAACATGCCGTGGGAACAGGGTGACGGGGTTTGGCCTCACGTCGAGGGTAATAGCCCTGAGCAGTGGAGAGAGGAGGCCCAGGGCTGCCATAGTGATAAATAATCCTAACCTCGACGTGATGGATCTGAGGCAGCACACCATGGCGGATTATGCATCATGCTATATTAAGTGGGGAAACATAGCTTTCACTCTTGTTTCGGCATACCTGCCTTTAAGGGATAGCATCGATGAATACATTACCGCCATGGAATCGATTATAGGAGACATGAGAAATGTCATTGTGTGCTCAGATACCAACTCCTGGAACACGGTCTGGGGGTCCACCCGTACAGATAGACGAGGTGCGAAAATCAGTGATTTCATTTCTAGAAATCAGCTAATTGTGATCAACGAACCCTCTTCTATGCCTACATTTTCTGGAGGTATGGGAGAGAGTTGTATTGATGTCACTTTCGCAACACCTATGCTTACAAAATACATCGCGGATTGGACCCTCAGATCAGAGACGAGTTCCGACCACGCTGCTATAGCAATCGGCCTGGTAGATGGACCAGGAAGTTTCCACGGCTACGATAAAGGCTACACTACACGAAAATGTGACTGGAGAATGTTTAAATCTCAACTAGAAGAAGTTATAGTTGACTAGTTGACGATGAATGGGAAGAGGCTGAGACGGATGGAGCAAACAATCTGGATGATAGAGTGTTTCGAATAACAAATATCATCCGCGACGCTGCTGAAAGATCCCTTCGACGCCGAACAGCTACAGCTCGACCAGTCCCATGGTCGCCGGCCTTAACTGCAATGAAGAGAGACCTCTACAAGGCCCGGCGTTCGTATCAGAGATGCAGGTGTGACGAGAGGCGCACTGCACTACGTAACGTGTACAAGTCTAAATCCAGGGAATATCGAAATCAGGTGCGCTCACAAAAACGGAGGTCCTGGGACGAATTCATTGTTGAAGAATCCACGAAGAATCCTTGGGGCATTCCATATAGAGTGGCAATGGGGAAAATTACTCCTTTGCAGACGTTGGCAGCTCTTAGGTATGAAGGTGTTCAGGCAACCACCCTTGAAGAGGCGGCCAACATCTTTATTGAAGCTACGTACCCTAGGGATGACCCGTCCCAGGATAATGAAGAACAAAAACTTGTGAGACGCACCACGGCACTTCCGCCTGGTACGGACTTGTGCCCACCATGGGATGTATATGATCTTCGTATGGCCGTGGATAAGCAGAAAACCGGTCGTGCTCCAGGACTCGATGCTATAGATGCGGCGATCTTGAAGAATAGTATTCCTTACATCGAAGAGAAATTGTTGGGAATCTTTAATGATTGCCTCGATAAAGGATACTTTCCGAAAAACTGGAAGATCCCGACTTGAGACTTCTCTACAAGGGAGGAGACAGGGATAAGCAGCTCCCCAAGTCGTATAGACCCATTTGCCTCCTTCCTGTGATGAGTAAGGTTCTGGAGCATCTGATACTAATCAGACTACGACCGGTTCTTGAAAAGGCAAGCCACCCACGACAGTATGGCTGTACAAAAAGAAAGGGAACCGCTGATGCTGTGATGAGGGTACGCGCAGATGTTGCACTGAGAGTGGAGCGAAATGTCATGTTGCTGCTCTTTGACATATCCTCCGCTTTTGACAGCGTCTGGTGGCCTCGCGTCCTCCAGCAGCATAAGTACGAAGCACCCAGCAACTTATATGCCCTCGTAAGAAATTATTTGCAAGGCAGGCAGGTTAAAGTGCGAGGTAGTTTTTACGAAAGAGGGTCATCCATCGAGAGAGGTTGCCCGCAGGGATCAGTCCTTGGATCGGCTCTTTGGAAACTTGTTTTTGATGAGTTGCTGGGAGTGCTTGAGGAAGAGCGGTTCCCTGTCACGGCCTACGTTGACGATCTGGCAGCTGTGGTGTCCTCAAACAGCAGAGCCGGTATTAAAGAAGAAGCAGAAAGGTGCGCCAACCTGATAAAATAATGGTGTGAGAACAATAAGTTGAAGATGGCCGTTGGAAAAACCCAGACGATTCTTCTAAAAGGAAAAACGGATCGGGCACACCCTATAACCCTTAGAATTGATGGGATAAGAAAAAGTCCAAGTGAGGAGGTTACGTATCTCGGAATAAGATTTGGAAGAGAATTTAACATGAGACCCCACTTGGACTACCTGGGAAGTAGAGTAGCCAATAGCTTAAATGGCCTTAGCATTGTAGGAGGAGCTTTTTGGGGCCTATGATACCCAGCTACGTTCACCATATACAATGGGGTAGTTTTGGGTATCCTAAGGTACGCTTCACCAGCGTGGTTTTTGAATTTCTCACACCGTTTAAGGAGCAGGTTGGCGACGATCCAGAGAACGGCTCTGCTGCGGATCACCAGAGCGTACCGGACTCTGTCTCATGAAGCGGCGCAGGTATTAGCAGGGGCGGTACCTCTCGACCTCCTACTGCAACAAGATATATATCGATACAGATTAAAGAAGGAAGGCACCGCAGGACTCCCGACACAAATTAAAGTGAAGGTCGACCAAGACCCTTCTAATTGGAAAAAAATTATCCGGGAGGACACATTTGATGAATGGAACCGGCGATGGACGACAACTCCGAAAGGAGCTACCTTAAGGAAGTACTTCCCCACCGTCCGGTCTCGTATTGAAGCGAAATGGGTCCTCCCGGACTATTGGGTGTCACAGTTTCTCACAGGGCATGGGGCCTTTCGAGCTAAGCTTCATGGCTTTGGGAAGGATATCGTTCCCCTATGCCCTAGCTGCGGTGTCTTAGAAACTGCTGAACATATCATTATAGACTGCGCTGCCTTTGAGACACAAAGAGCCAGGTTGTTGAGGAAATCTGGACTCTTTGTCCTGTCGGAGACTGATCTTCCTCAACTAGTCACCGAGAATAACTACCCGTACTACAAGGATTTTGTGTACGGGTGGAAAACAGCGATGGGTCCAGAAATCTTTAATCTAGGTAGAAGGAGACCTACTTCCGGGATGCCACCGGATTGAAGAACTGGATGGAAGAGGAAGAATACAGTATGAGACTAATGAGGAAGAAGAATTGCGCAACATTAACGTACGCGTGAGCGTTATATGTTAATGTTGCCGAAACCCGTGTTGCCGAAAGGCAGGGAAGGGTGTTAAATAAATAATAAAAATAAAATTTTAATAATAATAAAGCTTACCTGATATTAAAGAACACCTAATTGTCATTAAACACGACGAATTTGATGAAAATAGTTAAAGCCGTTTTTGAGATAATCGAAAAAAAGGTAAAAGTTGTAAAAGAGTTATGAAATAAAGTGCCCCCTTCGTTTGACCAATTTTGATGAAATTTTTACAGCCATATCTCGGGCATATACATACATCAAATACCCAGTGTGATCAAAATCGTTTAAGCCATTTCTGAGTAAATAAAAAAAACACGTGAAAATGATATAAAATTTATTAAGTAAAGTCCCCCCTCCGGTTGATCAATTTTGATGAAATTTTTACAGTCATATCTCGGGCATATACATACGTCAAATACCCAGTTTGATCAAAATCTTTAATGCCGTTTTTGAGTAAATAAAAAAAACACATGAAAATTATATAATTTATTATACAAAGTCCCCCCGCCGGTTGATCAATTTTGATGAAATTTTTAAAGTCATATATCGGGCATATACATACGTCAAATACCCAGTTTGATCAAAATCTTTAATGCCTTTTTTGAGTAAATAAAAAAAAACACGTGAAAATTATATAATTTATTAAGTAAAGTTTTTGCTGTCACATCGCGGGCATATACATACACTAAATATCCAATTTTAGGTTTGCACGGTTTATAGTTTTTGAGCTAGTCTGTTCACACCCACACACACACACACACAGACACACACACACACACACACACACACACACACACACACACACACACACACACACACACACACACACACACACACACACACACACACACACACACCACACAGACCATTTCGCGGGACTTGGTTATTTCGACTCAGGGGACCCCAAAACATGTATTTCCGTTGAAAACCGGAAGTCGAAATTTTTCACGATTGCAATACTTCCACTTACTATATATTTCATATATAGTTAAGTGAAAGTAAAAAAAAATAATAAAATGTTATCTTAAATGTCAAAGAAAACTAGGACGATTAGCATTATCGTTTTGCAGGGTTTTCCCCATTTAAATTGATATGCATGTGATTACAGCGAGCAGAACGTAATTTAACGACATAAATTTAGTTGCTAATTTCATCATAACAAGCATTATATCTTTATATATGATTTCATGAGTGATCCTGTTGAATATTAACTTCCCCCGAGTTACCGAAAAACAACCATCCCCCTCCCAAAAAAAAGTCGAGAAAAAAAAAACTATTAAAGGGGCATATCTCAAAAATAATACTAATGGAGGACAGTTGTATACATGCTATGAATATAACGGAAAACTGACGAACTTTTAAGTTGTATTTTTTATTGCATTAACTTACTTACATTAACACAGTGGATTTGAATTAACTGATAAATATTTACTACTAGTTAGGGTGCCCGGCTTCGCTCTGGTAATTGTGTGGTAGTTTTAATACCAGGAAAACTTTAAAATTAGAGGAAATATAGAACAATATTAGCACCTTCTTGAAAATTCGGTTTTAACTTGGTAACAATATTCTGCAGACTTGAGATCTGCAGAGTCCGCCCAAATAAGGAACCCTGTATAATTCACAGGGGGTTGAAAATGGTAAATGTACAATTAATTTTGCTGCAACTTTGTCGAGTTATGCATCGTTTTGATGGTTTCTGTGATTCTGAATCCTATAAGGCCATTCCAAGTTGTCAGAAGATAATAAGTTATTAGATTATTGTTGAAAAATCTGGTATTTCAGTTAAAAAAATTATATTTCGAGTAAAACTTAAGCACTGACTACTATGATGGTCCTATTGGATCCAGAAGTATAGAAACTACCGAAGATTCATAGAAACTTTTTTTTAAGACCTTTCTTCCATTTCAACCTCCCTTAAAGATATCCCCCGTAATTTGAACGGTTTCTGCATATCTCGAATCTTACTACTATTACAAAGTGAAAACCAAAATTTCTTGAAGGCACAATTTCTTCATCATATTTCTTTTTATCTTGAACTATGAGGAATGATAAAATCTTGAATTCTGTTATTGGAGTTAGTCGTTTTGTCAACTGGAATGCTCATCATACGTAGTAACCAAACCAACTTCTTTTTCATAAATACAATAAGAACACTCCGAACTTATTTTCGATTTATATTCAGTCAATTCATCTCTTTTTTTATGTCTAATTTTATTCACTCACTGTACTACTAAGAAATGTTCACTCATATTGCATTAAATTTACTTAAGTATATTTATGTATAGATTAAATGTAATGTGCTGCTCATATATTAGCCTTCTTATGTAAAAATTAATTTGTTAAGGAATTCAGTCGGTTTTCTAATTGATTGCAGAGATGTAAAATCATTATTTTATTTTGAAAGAAAAGGAGAAACTAATTATTTTTGCTTAATTTTTTAGTAATTTAAAAAGAACAGCTGAAAAAATATAGAACGATTACTTACTGAATGAATGGACAATAAACATTGAGTGAAACGCACCCTAGCGCTTCCTGGTAGCCTGGAGCTCGAACTAAACTTTTCATTCATAAACTCGTATCTCAATCTCAGAGAGGCTAATTAAATGGTGCGAGAGGCTTAAAATTCGAGTCCTTTTCTCTTCAATTTTACACTCTTAAGAGAAAAACGGAAACCTTCTTCTCCGTAAGGGGTCTTGTGGCTAAACGAAGACATAACTTCCTTAATCCTACGTGGAGTCGTTTTTGAGCCTTTTCGGCACGCACATTGTACACTTTGCTTTATAATATATATTGATTGATTTATCACCGATGTGGGAAAAGTTCATTTAGCTGTCTCAGTGAGTAACGAAAAAAAAAATAAATAATAATAGGTCAAAGTTATGACAATTGCTCTTCTCAACAAGTACAAAAATGTTGTTGCTTACCTCCAGAGTATCGTTATGTTGTTTTTTCTGCCGACACATCTTCCCCACCCGAAATACTTTACTGGGACCAATGCTGATGTCCCCGAACCAAACGGCCAAACTTCAGGGATCGATAGAGGACTGAAAAACTACGAAAAAAAGTCCTCGGGTATATGCCTCGTTTTCGAGAAAATCATAAAAAAACTAAAAAGTAGTTGTGGAAAAACTTTATTTTAATTTCTTTTTTTCAATAATGTATTTAAATTACAAAAATATACTGGCTTTTTGAATAAGCTTAATGTCTTAATATACTAGGAGTAAATTTAGAAAAGATAAATATTCTCACGCTTTTGTTATCAATAAAACAATTCCGCCTCACTCCCCCGACTACCGCGACCAGCTTTCTCAATGCGATCTCTCTTAGTTCTCGCGAACTAAAATAAAAAAAAAACCGTAATTAATACGGCTTTTTTTTCGCGACTAGTTACCTCTCGCATAGGTAATTAGTCCAAAAATCTTTATTAGGTAAGACTATAGATCGGGGAGGGGGGGGCGGGTTTTCCCCGACCCCACCAGGAACCACCACCGTCGCTCTCGCACACCTAAATTGTCATTAACTAATTACTATGGTTTTTTTTTCCTAGCTAATTACCTCTCGGAAAGGTAAATATTCAAAAAGTCCTTATTATGTGGTGTAGCGGTGGGGGAGGGGGGGTGGGGCTCCGCCCCATTCCCCCGACTACCGCGACCAACGTTTTCAATGCGATCTCTTGTTAGTTCTCGCGAACTAAAATTTTAATAACCGTAACTAATACGGCTTTTTTTTCGTGTCAATCAATCAAGGAGAATATTTAAAACAAATTATATTTCTGATTTTAAAAATTATTACAATTTTTAAAAGTAACATTTTTATTCAAAAATAACGATCAGGATATGATTTTTTTTTACTTATGACCAAAAATGAAAATGAAAAATAGGTACTTTGAAACTTCATATATGTGTTTTATTTATTAAATCGAAATGTAAAAACATTGTGATGAAATAATATATAAGCGACAGGTAATACCTACTGACTTGCTGACTGCTATAAATAGGTTGGATCTTTTTGAATACGTCATAAACTACAGGATACTTCAAGGTAAGGCATTCATAAACATCTACAGTTAAGTGTTTAAACTTAAAAAGAAAGGATTAAAATGTTAGCCATTTACTGTAACGTTAAATCGATAAATAAATAAAAAAAACACACACAAAACACATCATATGATTTCAAATCCCAGACCGTTTGTTAGAACGAAATAAGCGGTTGGAACGAACTGTTTGGAACTAGATCTTTCCGTCCAGACTGTCCACCTTGTTCTGGAACATTCCAGACCTGACCATTTATGATTATATATAAAGAGCTAGAGACTGAGCAAGTTGGTCTGAGATAAGTCTGTGAAGCTGAAGTCGTATGATTAGTGTGCTATAACGTTATCATTTTTGTAATCTGCTCAAATATTTAATTTTAATTGATAACTGTATATTTTTGTTGAATAAATATTTCTTAACCCACATAAGTGTTACAATACTATCATTTTAATCTTTTTTGGGGGGAATCCAGCCTCGCATTCTCACATAGTAGTGTTGCTAGTATTGTTCAGTGAAGTCAACAAATATGGCTAGATTTACTAACGCTGAATAAGCGGACATAGTCTACGTCTACGGATTTTGCGATGGCAATGCACGTCAGGCAGTTCGGGAATATCGCAGACGGTTTCCTGACCGAGAAACCCCACACAGAGGTGTTTTACCAGCACTTTCAGAGGGCTTCGAGAGACTGGGTCCTTTTCATGTAATCTTGGAGGAAACCGTGTGCAGGCTCCGATGGAAGCCGACCTGAGGCGGAGGGAGAGTACACTGCGGCACTTCAATACCAACTGGTACAAGCGCTCGGAGAGCTGCTTCAGTTCTCGGCATAAGGGTAACCATTAAGGGCTGACCGCAGGCATGCTTACCACGTACAAAAGGTACAAAATTTAATACCCGCTGATTAATGTAATACCGCTGTATGGATTAATTAAACTACATGAACAAGATAAAAATATGAGACCTATAATAAGTAATATTGAAGCTTTAGAAGTAATACAAAAGTTTTAGCTAAATATTTGAATGATTCTCTGAATGGACTTAATAGAGAAAACAGTTATGATCTAAAAAAATTCATTATGTTTAAAAAAATTACTTAGGGCCGCTTTCTCCAAGTTAGTTTAAACAGAGTTTAAATTTAATCCGGATTATCTCTTGGTTTAAACCAGATGTGAGTTTCTTCAAGACGGTTTAACCTCTAAACTTGGTTTAAACTAAGATTAAGTTAATCCTTCATTTTTCCCGGTTTAAACTCTGAATTAGGTTTAAACTGCAAAATATAAACAAACATTTTGTGTGATAACATACTCTTGTTACTCTAGAATTATTGTTTTGCACTTGACTGAATACAAAAATGGATAATATACATAATTGAAATTTTAAATGACATGGAAGAAAAAGATTATGTGTTTTTGTTGCCTAAGAGACGCATCAATAGACGCAATCAGTTAATCCAAGAATATTTTCAGAATATGTTAAATCAGTGAAGTAGAATTGAGATGAGAAAAAAATGTTTCTTAACGTGCATTATTTTTATTGCAATTGCTTCATAATTAATGTCAAGGTTATGTTGTAAAATATGCTTCACTTGAATATCTCATAATGATGTAATTTTATTATTATTAAGCTATAATAATTATATATCACTCAACTTAGATCATTTATTATTTAAACAAAATGATAATAATAATAAAAAGGTTCAAGATTATTTGAAACAAATTTATGAAATGTAATAGAGGTTATTATTATTCTTGGGTTACTAATATCATATTATAACGAACATTTTATTAACATACAAATTAAATCTCTGAAAACAGCACCGCTCGTTTCATTGAATTTATTCGCCGATTTCTTCCATTCATCCTCCTTCTCTTTGACAGTGACGAAATCTGTTTTTTTGGTTTCAAAAATGTCTCTCTTCTCTTCCACAAGAGCCAGAAGAACATTAATTTCACACTGAGAAAAGTTTTTACTTCTTTTTGCTCCATTTTTACAGAACACCTTTACCTTATTTACTTTTTTAGTAAAAACAAAATAATATGTATAAATAATCTTTCTATAACCCTTACATTACCTTCTCTTTCCATAGAAGTTTCAACAAGGAAATGTAAACAAATATGTACCAACCTTTTAAAAAACATAATAATAACCTTCACATGATTAGGTTTAAACCGAGCTAAAACTAAACTAAGGCTGTATAAAGTGAATCAGAGTTTAAACCTCGGATTAAAGATAATCCGGTTTAAGTTAATCTAAGTTTAAACTATATTGGAGAAAACGGGCCTTAACGTCATAAAAATAACTGATATTATTATTATAATTCTGTCACTACGGTCCTGCAAGAACCAAACCAACTTAGCCGACCAATCTCTGCGATCCTGTGCTACTCTTATCCAGTTTGGTACACCCTTCAGTTTCAGGTCCTCCTCGACATCATCCAGCCATCTGATTCGAGGGCGCCCTCAGCTTCGTTTACCGTCCGGTTTCTCATAGAGCACTCTTCTTACTATCCTATGTTCCGGCATTCTTTCCACATGTCCCAGCCATCTCAGCCTGGCTTTCTTTATTAACGCCACCATGCCCGGCTCTCCATATAGCTCCATCAGCTCCTCATTCTTTCCTCTTCTCCAAGTACCATTTTCGGACACTCCGCCCCAGATTCTTCTTAATATTTTTCTCTCCCATGCATTGACCATAATTTCTGATTTTTTGATCAGGGGTCATGTCTCGCACCCATACAAAACTACCTGTCTCACTATGGTTTTGTACAGATGAATTTTTATCCTTTTAGAGAATGATTTTAACTGATAATAATACAAAAAAAATCTGGTGCGTGCGCGCAACACACAACTTTCACTTACCAACTTACTTAGATAAGAAATTGACGTGTTTTGTTAAATATCATTTCCCAAAGTCACACATTTTTCTACATTCATATCTTATTTTTATTAATCGTTAAAGCCGTTTTTGAGTAAATAAAAAACCCCGTGAAAATGATACAAAATTTATTAAGTAAAGTCCCCCCTTCGGTTGATCAATTTTGATGAAATGTTGGCTATCACATATTTGCCATATACATATATCAAATACCCAGTTTGGTCACAATCGTGAAAGCCGTTTTTGAGTAAATAAAAAAAGCACGTAAAAATGATACAAACTTTATTAAGTAAAGTGCCCCCTGCGGTTGATCAATTTTGATGAAATCTTTACAGACATATCTCGGGCATATAAATAGGTCAAATACTAAGTTTAATCAAAATCGTTAGAGCCGTTTTTGAGAAAATAAAAAAAAACACGTGAAAATGTTACAAAATTTATTAAGTAAAGTCCCCCCTCCGGTTAATCAATTTTGATGAAATTTTGACAGTCATATCTTGGGCATATAAATACATCAAATACCCAGTTTGATCAAAATCGTTAAAGCCGATTTAGAGTAAATAAAAAAAACACGTGAAAATGTTACAAAATTTATTAAGTAAAGTCCCCCCTCCGGTTAATCAATTTTGATGAAATTTTTACAGTCATATCTCGGGCATATAAATAGATGAAATACTCAGTTTAATCAAAATCGTTAGAGCCGTTTTTGAGAAAATCGAAAAAAACCTAAAAAGTTATTAAGTAAAGTACCCCCTCCCTTTAAGTAATTTTGATGAAATTCATGCTGTCACATCGCGGGCATATACCTACACTAAATACCCAATTTTAGGATCGCACGGTTTATAGTTTTTGAGCTAGTCTGTTCACATACACACACACACACACACACAGACACACACACACACAGACCATTTCGCGGGACTTGGTCATTTCGACTCAGGGGACCCCAAAACGTGTATTTCCGTTGAAAACCGGAAGTCGAATTTTTTCACGATCGCAATACTTCCACTTACTATACATTTCATATATAGATAAGTGAAAGTAATAGTTAGCCTAGATGTAGAATCATTCTTCTATTCCACATGCGTGAGTAATGCATATCTATTTGTGTTTTTATTTATGGATTTTAAAATATATCTTGTATGTTTGTACTCTTGGATGGTTAAGCAGAAATTTATTTTTTCTGGCTTGGACTAGGAAAAAAAAACGCGTTTTTCCCATGGTTTTAGTAAAAGGCAGGTTAAACAAAATCATTGTGCACCTATTAGCACCACAATAAACAGAAATTGCGAATTCTAATAATAAAAAATCTGGTGCGTGCGCGCAACACACAACTTTCACTTTCCAACTTACTTAGATTAGAAATTAATGCGTTTTGTTAATTGCCACTTCTCAAATGAACAGAACGGCTTTAATTATGAACAATGGTCTGTCATTAAAGGCGTACTCCGCATGCGTGGGTTCAACGAGTTTTATGAGTTGACTGAATATTTTTCTTTTTTTCTCCTCTTTATGTTTTCTTTATTTTTATCATATCTCATATTTAGCCATTTCTTATTTTTAGGCGTAACAAGAGACAGTTAATTTCTCCATGTAAACAAAAACAAAGGTACTTTATAAGAAAGAAACAAACAAACAAAAACGCCCCCCCCCCACCAAAAAAAAAAAGCCCCCTCAGAACATTTTAATAATGATAAAGCTTTCCTGATATTAAAGAAAACCTAAATTTCATTAAACATGACGAATTTGATAAAAATCGTTAAAGCCGTTTTTGAGATAATCGAAAAAAAGGTAAAAATTGGAAAAAAAGTCATGAAATAAAGTGCCCCCTCAGTTAGACCAATTTTGATGAAATGTTGGCTTTTACATATTTGGTATATACATACATCAAATGCCCAGTTTCTTCAAAATCTTTAAAGCCGTTTTTGAGTAAATAAAATATATGTACACGTGAAATTGGTACAAAATTTATTAAGTAAATTCCCCCCTCCAGTAGATCATTTTGATGAAATTTTTACAGTCGTATCTCGGGCATATACATACATCATATACCCAGTTTGATCAAAATTGTTAAAGCCGTTTTTGAGTAAATAAAAAAAACACGTGAAAATGGTACAAAATTTATTAAGTAAAGTCCCCCCTCCGGTTAATCAATTTTGATGAAATTTTTCAGTCATATTTCGGGTATATAAATACATCAAATACTCAGTTTAATCAAAATCGTTAGAGCCATTGTAACGAAAAATAAATAAACAAAAAAAAAATTTTTTTTTATTTAATAAAACTCATTAAGTAATAATCGAAGAGGGCTTAATATATTTTTGTATATAATTAAAATATGTGTTGTTTTAAAAGCTTTGTATTAGTTTTTTTATTGATATAATAAACTCCCCGCCAAAAGTATTGCAACACCTGTATAAACTTGTTTTTCTTTTTTTATTTATATTGTAATAAAGTTAATTGGTTGTGTGATTACAGTAAAAAAGGTATACAACGAAAATTAAAATTTATTCCTTATAAAAATCATCAATAACACTTAAAAAAAAAAAAAAGTAAAATTTTTCTTTTAATGACAAAAATAAAAGGTTACTTTCTTTTAATGGTTTTGGGTTCAATACCTTGTCAAACCCCCTCTATCTCTAATCACAGCCTCCATACGTCTTGGCATGCTATTGAAGAGCTGCTGAATGGTCTCCTGGGAGATCTGATCCCATTCTTGTAAAACGGCAGTCTCCAGCTCTTCTAAGCTTGACGGTGCTTGTTGACGACGTCGAACTCTTCTTTTCAGTGTGTCCCACAAATGTTCGAAACAGTTGAGGTCTGGGCTTCTCGCAGGCCATGCAATTCTTCGAATTCCAGTGTAATTCAGATAGTCGTTGACAAACCTGGCGATGTGGGGTCTGGCATTATCATGCACTAACAGTGCCTGAGGGCCAATAAAGGGCATGTAAGGAATTACATGTTCTTCTAAAATCTCCTCTACATACCGCTGAGCTGTCATGGTGCCTCTTCTTACAGGAACAAGTTCTGTACGAGCCTCAAAAGATATCCCACCCCAGAACATGATGGACCCCCCTCCGAAAGGAGTGACTCCAACTGTACAGCACCGACTGTACCGCTCTCCTCGCCTTCTCCATACTCTATCTCGACCATCTGGATTGTGCAAGGCCACTCTTGTCTAATCTGTGAACAATACAGCTTTCCATTCTTCTACAGTCCAGTGTTGATGATCCCTTGCAAACCTAAGACTTTGCATACGGTGTCGTGCGGTCAGCTGAGGGCCTTTTGCCGGTTTTCTTGCCCGAAGTCCTGCACCTACCAACCTCCTCCTGACTGTATTGGTGGATATTCTGAGGTTCCGGACATCACGTACGAGGTTTTGAATGTCTGGAGCAGTTAAATTCCGCTGGCGGAGTGCATGTAGCCTAATGAAACGGTCATCGGCAGGGTTTGTGATCCTTGGACGTCCACTTGTTGGCCTTCTGGAGTAGCTACCTTTCTCCCTAAACCGTTTCATACCCCTTGAGACGGAGCTGAAATGGACGCCGACCCTTAAAGCAATTTGACGTGTACCTAACCCTTCCTCGGAAAGGGCTACGATACAAGCAGCCGTAACTTCACTAACTTGTCGTCTAGCATTCATTATCACTTGAGATGTGTATCTCACCTAGTCAAATGGTCACTGAATGGGATTTGGATAATTTGGAGTGAAACTTATCTTAATACTATTCCCAATTCTTTCTGTTTCCTCAGGATTATAAGATAAAATCTAATCCTTTTGCTATTAAATTACAGATAACAACATAGCCTATCCTTATTTATGGAAAACAGGACGATGGTACTTACTTCTGGTAAAATAACAAAAAATGTATAAGTGTTGCAATACTTTTGGCGGGGAGTTTATTTTTTTATTTAGCTATAAAAATAATTATGTTTTATTTTAAAAGAAGAGACGGGACCGAAGTAATTAATTGAAAAACAGCTGTTATTAAGGCATTTGTTTTTTTTAAGAAACAACGAAGGAAAATACAGCAGATGTTCGCTAGCGTTCGACGAGTGATGATAAAATGAGACTGTTTTAGTGATTAACGTAGTTGTGGTCTATATCGCTAAATATCAGAGAATTGAAGAATAGTGGCGTTCACGGAAGAGATTCCGGTGACGAGAATCGCCAAGCCGAGTGGCTACTGGCAACAAAGCTACGAGAAGACAGGCGAGTTAAGAGAACAGACTGGAGATATTTTTCTTTTAATTTCTTTGTTAAACCTTGCTTTTTTTTATTGTATAGTTATAAGTTTAAATTGTTTCTAGTTGTGTGAATAGAGTTAGATTTTGATCAGGCCTGACTACAGAAATTGTGAGTAAATTTTATTTTTAATATCGTAGTGTAAATATAGTGTTAATTAAAAGTTTTTTTTATTTGAGTTTAATTTGTTTTGTTCAATTTCTTTTTAACTTACCATTAAGTAGTTCATAAGTGTAAATTGCAAATTGTATTTTATGTACAGCCCTCTCCGAGATTTTAAGGTAATCTTCACTTATTAAATTTAAATTATTTTTTTTTTTATTCAGTTTGCTTTAGGTTTTCGCTATTTCCTTAAAATAAATAGCGTGGCGCCCCTTAATTTATTTCAATTTTTTTTTAATCACTAGTCATTTAAGAACCCGCCCGTCTCCACTGAGCTACCACCTTTTTGTTACGATTGTTTTATTTATTTATAACCAATTAATATTTTTTTAACGTAACAAAATGGCGCCCAACGTGGGGCTATAAGTGATTAGATAGATGCTTAATTTAATATTGATTTAGTGATTTTTAAATAAAATTATTTTTTTTTCCTAATATTGAATTTTTTTTATTTTATCTGCTAAGAAAAATTAGTATACTTAATTTTTTCTTGGCTCTTTTGAAATCATAAAGATGAAGGTCGATAGGTTGTTAAAGGAAGAGCTTGAATACGAATTAAGGATTCGGGGGATAGTTGGAATATCTACTGTAGAAGATATGAGGAAAAGACTTCGGACCGTCTTTAAACTAGAGAGTGCAGGAAAATATGTTGCTCCGGTAGTTGACCTTTCTCCTATGGAAGAATTAAGCGTTTGTGAAGAGAAAATTGCCACTGTTGAGAACAAGATTTCTGTTCTCCCACCCTCTAGTTCTACCGGGGATATAGATAAAATCGATACAGGTCTTCAACATTTGATTAATAGACTAAACCGGATAACAACGAAAGACACCATCGAAACGGAGAGGAAGTCAGAAGCAATTTCAAAATGCCTTCTATTATTTGAGGAACTAGAAGAAAAATTGAGTGGGCAACCTCCTGTTTCAGAATCCCACTTTGAAAACCAGAATCCCGGAAAGTCTCAGGAGGGTAAAGTACAATCAGTGATTTCCGAATCAACTGAAGATACAAAGAAGCCTGTAACGACCGTTGAGTCGGAGTCAGACGTTGCTGGAACTAAGTACGTGATCAGAAGAACTGAAACTCCCATAAGAGATTGGGGAATTCACTTCACAGGCGATGGGGAAGGTCTCAGTGTCCATGCGTTTTTAGAGACTGTAGAGGAGTTAAGCTTGGCAAGGAATACTACTCATGAAGAGCTTTTTAGGGCTGCGTACGACTTGTTTAGAGGACCAGCACTGATTTGGTTTCGAGCTGTACGGAAAGAAGTAACAACGTGGGCTGAACTTATCTCAGAATTGAAAGCCGAATATACACCTTTAGACTATGAGGATCGCCTTTGGGAAGAAATAAAGAGAAGAACTCAAGGACATGCAGAGTCGATGGGTACATTCGTGGCAGTTATGAAGAATTATTTTAACCGTTTACCAACTATGCCTACGGAAGACCAAATGTTGAATATCATTAAGAAGAATTTGAACCCCCTCTACTTGGAAAGAATGGCTTTGCACCAAGTAACGACATTGAAGGAGTTAGTAGTAATCGGTCGGCAAATTGAAGAAGTAAGGTGGAGAATGAACGAATATCGACCGCCACCAGATAGTAAAGGATTACTCGAACCCGACTTGGCCTATCGCCCGCCAACGAGGAAACAACTCAATCAAGACGACACAGTAGCAGCATCGAAGATGGTTGTAGAAGCCGTGGCTAAACCCAATTACACATTTCGCTGTTGGAACTGTGGAGGGACCAATCATTCGTTCAAAACGTGTCGCTCTGTAAAAACCAAATTCTGTATAGGGTGTGGCCTAAGGGATGCGGATAGAAAGACATGTAAACGTTGTAATACCACCGACCAGGGAAACGATCAAGGGGGTCAGGCCTAAGTGGAAGGGAGCCTGGACAAAACCCGAATTCCACGACGAAAGCTGAGTGGGTAGAGTGGTTGTCGATTGTGGAAGAAGTTTTCGCTGGAAAGAAATGGAAAATTCTTAGACATCCAGCAAATGAACAGGATCGAAGGCCGTATTTAACGGTCAACATTCTGGGAAGAATAGAAACGGGACTGCTGGATTCTGGGGCTTCAAGGTCATTGATGAGTGAGGAATGCTGGAAACGTTTTTTACGGCTGGGTGTAAAGCTACACAAAAAACCCAAAATTCAAATAAAGGCTGCTGGAGGCACCGCGCTCAACGTTTTTGGAAGCGTAAACGTGCCAGTGGAGTTGGAAGGTAAAATGAGAATTATCCAATTTTTGGTAGTTTCCAACTTGGTGGATGAACTTATATTGGGCATCGACTTCTGGAATAAATTTAGATTGGTTCCAGACATATCGAAAAATATGTGGCACTTTGCTCCAACAGAAGAATGTTTAGCTGTGTCACAGAATGGACCTGCTGTCCTAACTAGACCGAATCTTACGCAGGAACAGGAAGAAACCTTAAATCGGCTTATCGGACATTGGCGAAATATCCGACCATCAAAGTTAGGATGTACAAGCAGGGTAGAGCACGAAATAAATACGGGTGATAGTAAGCCAGTCAAACAGCGTTACTACCCTGTTTCACCAAAGATCCAAGATATCTTAAATAAGGAGCTCGATGAAATGCTCGTAGAAGGAATTGTAGAGCCGCCACAGAGTGCTTGGTCGTCACCTGTTGTTTTAGTGAAGAAACCCGATGGATCCTACCGTTTTTGCGTGGATTATCGTCAGTTAAATGCGGTGACTAAAAGAGACGCCTACCCGCTGCCCTACATTTCGAATATATTGGATAGGTTACGTGATGCCAAGATACTTTCTTCCATC